>CP139502.1:305306029-306745861 GCA_021014915.2 Artemisia tridentata subsp. tridentata | reverse complement strand
AAAAGTTTATATCAATACAATAAAAAATTCAAATTTCGATTTTAAGCGATTAACAAAGTGGCAACTCCAGGCTCCAATGCACCAACTCTCCATCCTTTTACCTTCACCTTCAGAAATGATCCTTACTCTCTTGGTGACCAGCATTCTCCAATGGCTAAAAGGTACATTCTTAAATTTTTGGGTGGGAGTTGCTTCTGCAAATGAGGCTTTTATTTATTTTATTTTTTTTATTTTTTTTTTCTTTAATAGTTTCATGGAATGTAATTGTTTGGAGTTGACTTTTTGGGGTTCGGATTCCTATATATGCAGTTAATGTTTTCACCATATGGATACAAATTCTTTCGTTTAAATTTTAGTTTTCATGTGTATTTCTGGCTTTGGCGTTAAACAGATTACAAGAGGATATAGTATCAAGAAAATTGGATTTTCAGGCAAATGGCAGATATTTGAATAGGTACCTCACTCTACCAACTGTTACTACGTAAATATAGGTTATTTCAATATATTATTTGGTGAACCGAATATAATGGAGATTCATTCTTTCTTATCAAATGGGGATGTAATGGACATACCAAGTCTGTGTAAGTTTAAGACTGGCTACGATTTTTAGTTTTCGGTACATGTGCTTTATTTAAATAGATGCGAACTGTTACAAGGAT
The DNA here is from genome assembly GCA_021014915.2 of Artemisia tridentata subsp. tridentata. Classification (NCBI taxonomy): domain Eukaryota; kingdom Viridiplantae; phylum Streptophyta; class Magnoliopsida; order Asterales; family Asteraceae; genus Artemisia; species Artemisia tridentata. The sequence goes on along the minus strand of CP139502.1, from coordinate 306,745,202 downwards.
GTGTTAAACAAAAAGCATAAAATGGTTACTCATGTCTCAGATAATATTACAATCCATTGGTACGTGTTCATTTCATTGCTATCTAACAAGGTGAAAAATGTCTACATACTTCAAATTTCTAATGACATGATGGTTAAAGGTTGTTGTTCAGGGCAGGCATGGAGCTCGACAACTTCAAAGTGAATAAGCTGAGGAACCAACATACATAACACGCCCGATTCAAATGGGCCAATCGTATGTTCACAACTTTACCATTATCAGGGTAGATTTGATGTTATTAGTACTTTGGTGGCACAACATACTATGTTTTGCTAGATGAAACTGCTGTTGCAGCAGCGGTTAGATCTAAGTACAGGTCAAAAAAGGTTCGGGTTAGGTGAGCCACGGGAATTTCATTTTCCTGTCCATTCCTTAAATTTCCTTATAGCAAAAACTATATTAATGCAATAAATATCTTAGATTTTGAAATAATCGATTTAGAGGTTGTATACATTCAAAACATACCTTGTCCAACTCACTACAACTTCAAACCATTAGACTGTTCTTCTTTTAGCATATAATGCAATAAATATCTTAGATTTTGATATGCACGTGTAACATTTGATTGCGTGGTTTTGTAACCTTACAACAGGTTTTACCTCTCGAGGGATCTCAAGAGGCTTACAACCCCACAGGCAGTGTACCTGACCGATGTAGTATAGTGTAGTGGTAAGTACGGGGGATTGATCGTTCTCCACAGGGAATAGTGTTCGTTAGGTGTGAAAGGCTACTCTAATTAGGTCTAAGGGTTGAGGAAGATTCTTTTTATGTTTTTATAATTTTATGAAAGCAAGTAAAATCTCGGGTTTGAAGGAGTGGGCGGAATTAGTTGCTAGTCAACTAACCAAATGACTACGAATGCAAATAAAATAAAATAACAAAAATGAAAAGTGGTGAGAAACTTATGTGTAGAGAAATGTGTTTACTTAGATTTCCTTACTCCCTAACTATCTTTTACCGGTTAATTAGTGTGTATTAGTCGCGTGGATGACGGGTGTATTCCTTAATACCATTCGTGGGGTGGCGTACTTACTTCCCCAAACTCTACAAGCTCCTACTTCACTCCTATGTCGAGCCGGCTAGGAAGCTCCTAACATGGGATCACTAGAATTCGCTTGTGCATTAAATACAACCATAAAAACCTTTAGTACGCGTTTGGTTCATGTTTCTTAAGACGTTCAAGCAAGTTACCGAATAGGAAGTTAGCCAGTTTCTTAAGCCTAACATAGATAAACAATCATCCAATACAACTAACAACACACTAACAACCAATAATCAATAGCTAGGTTTCATTAGATCTAAGCAAACACAAGATAAAATTAGCCTAACATGTTAAACAAAAGACAAGCATAAGATAGAATCAAACAACACATAGACATATTGAATGATTAATTGATAACTTATCTTTCAATGAAACATGGAAGATCTCAAGGCAAGAAGCCCTGAAAAAGTAGCTAAAATCGTCTTAGGGTTTTTTCCCAAAATTCCACACACTAAGCTCTCCCTTAATGACAAAAAATTAGAAAACTATATATAGATTTTTGGATCGACGGCGTCACCTTATGCATTGTGACGCCGTCACCTCGCCGCTTTTAGGGTTCCCGGGTGACCTTCTTGACGCCGTCCCTCTTTAGCTCTTCAAAAATCCATTCTGGCCTATCAAGGCTTGACGCCGTCGGATCATGAACGTGACGCCGTCCCCTTATGATTTAAGCCGTGACGCCCTTGATTTAGTTAAAGCGTGACGCCGTCAGAATTCTCATGCTAACTCACTGGCCCGTCATGAGTAAATTTCACATCCAACTTTTCTTGCCAAGGCATGACGCCGTCCCATGTTAATTGTGACGCCGTCAAGAGTAACTTTTAGCCAATTCTTGAGACTTTGCCGTTTTCTTCACTTTAATGCTCCAAAAACGTCCAAAATGCCTCCTTTTCCAGATTTCTCCTCAAAAGTACCTAAAATGACAAAAGGAACGATTTAGGGCAATATTTGATCAAATAAATACGATTTCGGGCTTAAATGACCCCTTAAAAGCGGTACACTTTTCGCCTCATCAGTAACATTTGTTCATGTGTAACTTTTGTTGTCATCGATTTATGTATTAGTTTATGTAGGTGTAAATTTAGCTTGGTGTTCTATTGTTGATTATATAAGGTTATTTAAATTTCATTCTCTATATATTCCATCATATTTTTACTTCATAATGTTAGCACCATATTGTGAATGGAAGCAAGTAAATTTTTTGTTATTTTTTTCAGTATATGAATGGTCAAACAATGCGTTGACAGGGGATGGTCTAACTTCACCTCTATAGCTAACTAACTTTTACTTATCGTTTCTATTGGGGTTACGTTTTTGTAGTAGGGCAGCTAGAAAATGACAAAATGGGCATGTATAGTAATTAGCCAAAACGGGTTATTTTTTGTGGGTCAATAGCCAAAACGGGTTGTAATATGAAAATGCCAATTATAGTCTATGACTAATATAAGCATACACTAACACAAGTTGTCACACAAGCATAACCATCAAGTCACAAACACAAGCAATAATATAATGCAAGTATAAAACATTGACTTAGTATCAGTAAAACTATACAAAGCAACATATATGTTTGCATTTATAATGTTATTATGATATGCCACAAAGAAAACAGCTGATTGTGTTTGAGGACAGTGGCAAGAACCGTAAGGTATCATTCTTTTCTACCCGTTTGTCGCTCATTATAATATATTGTTATATTGTTATTATGATATGCTAGATATATGATAAAGTGTTTCTCGTCTGTGGATTGTTGTTGAACCACCAGGAGAACCAGCTGTTTCAACATATTAAGGTTTACATTGTTATTTTGTTTCAACTTTTTTAGCATTTGATTGGTTGATTATCTTATCTATATTGTTACGAATCTTCGAATATATTAACTACATTCAAATTCTACATCCAAACGCTCCCCTTGCTATATAGATAATATATATGGATATAACAATAACATTTTTTTATGGTTGTAGTTCAACTGTTGTATGCAGAATTCTCAAACGCCCCCTTGCTATATAGATAATATTTAGTTTCATAATGAATATCTATTTTAACAGTAGCCCGGAGTGTGTTTCGTTTTGTGTGTTTAATGGAATTTTAAAACCCCTTGATGTTTTTCAGGCAAGTTTTGCATGGTTCTGTTGGCAGTATGTCACCTCAAATCCAAGGTCGGAACCGACACCTTCCAGGCTATACACCAGTGAGTACTCATGCTATGAATATATTGAGTTCAAATGTGCTTATTCCAAGACTTATATTGATATAGAAGTTTGGCTTATGTTGAGCCGCACTTAGATAGGAATTAAAAACAGATATGAATTCAATCTTGAATCCTAGAGCTGCAAGTCATGAACTTTCATTAATCGGTATTCCTGGTAACTTTGGCTTCATGAAAATCTCCATACGTTTAGTAAGTGTAATTATGTGACATAAAGGGATGGTCTATCACGGTAAGTGAAATCTGATTAATTTGTATCTTTCAAATATGGAAGTCAATAGTTTAACTTTACAAAGCAACATATATGGTTATAACAGGGATTAGATCAGTGGCGATCGTGTCTAATGCCAGTTGAATAGGATTAAATCAAGGTGGTAAAAATCTGACATTAAAGGGATGACCTCTCACGGTAAGGGAAGCCGATTAATTTGTATATTTCAAATATTAAGAAACATATATGGTTATAGCGGGGATTAGATCAGTTGCGGTTGGGTCTAATGCAACCACCATGTATATGCGGGATCCTTCTCGACAAGATTCACACTTCTTTCTTATAAGACATTATCATTAAGGTTCATCATTTAGTGGTTTTGGATATCTGTTTTTAAAATGATTATTGGGATTTAAATTATTTGTCCCTGCGTTTGTATGGTGCAGGCAAGATAGTTTCACAAAGAGTATTCCCTTTAAGCACAAGAGGTGTGTTTGGATGGTATCTAACCTGCTCACAAGCAAATATTCATGTGCTTAAGATCTGTTTGGAATATATACCAGATATATACATGAGTGGGTTGGTAACGGGTCAAAAGGAGTCGAGCAACCTAGAAAACTTTTTTTTCCATATTTGAGTTAATGTATACATAGTAAAAGTTATATCAATACAATAAAAATTCAAATTTCGATTTAAGCGATTAACAAAGTGGCAACTCCAGGCTCCAATGCACCAACTCTCCATCCTTTTACCTTCACCCTTCAGAAATGATCCTTACTCTCTTGGTGACCAGCATTCTCCAATGGCTAAAAGGTACATTCTTAAATTTTTGGGTGGGAGTTGCTTCTGCAAATGAGGCTTTTATTTTTTTATTTTATTATTAATTTTTTTTTCTTTAATAGTTTCATGGAATGTAATCTGTTTGGAGTTGACTTTTTGGGGTTTGGGATTCCTATATATGCAGTTAATGTTTTCACCATATGGATACAAATTCTTTCGTTTAAATTGCAGTTTTCATGTGTATTTCTGGCTTTGGCGTTAAACAGATTACAAGAGGATATAGTATCAAGAAAATTGGATTTTCAGGCAAATGGCAGATATTTGAATAGGTACCTCACTCTACCAACTGTTACTACGTAAATATAGGTTATTTCAATATATTATTTGGTGAACCGAATATAATGGAGATTCATTCTTTCTTATCAAATGGGGATGTAATGGACATACCAAGTCTGTGTAAGTTTAAGACTGGCTACAGATTTTTAGTTTTCGGTACATGTGCTTTATTTAAATAGATGCGAACTGTTACAAGGATGTGTTAAACAAAAAGCATAAAATGGTTACTCATGTCTCAGATAATATTACAATCCATTGGTACGTGTTCATTTCATTGCTATCTAACAAGGTGAAAAATGTCTACATACTTCAAATTTCTAATGACATGATGGTTAAAGGTTGTTGTTCAGGGCAGGCATGGAGCTCGACAACTTCAAAGTGAATAAGCTGAGGAACCAACATACATAACACGCCCGATTCAAATGGGCCAATCGTATGTTCACAACTTTACCATTATCAGGGTAGATTTGATGTTATTAGTACTTTGGTGGCACAACATACTATGTTTTGCTAGATGAAACTGCTGTTGCAGCAGCGGTTAGATCTAAGTACAGGTCAAAAAAGGTTCGGGTTAGGTGAGCCACGGGAATTTCATTTTCCTGTCCATTCCTTAAATTTCCTTATAGCAAAAACTATATTAATGCAATAAATATCTTAGATTTTGAAATAATCGATTTAGAGGTTGTATACATTCAAAACATACCTTGTCCAACTCACTACAACTTCAAACCATTAGAGTGTTCTTCTTTTAGCATATAATGCAATAAATATCTTAGATTTTGATATGCACGTGTAACATTTGTTCATGTGTAACTTTTGTTGTCATCGATTTATGTATTAGTTTATGTAGGTGTAAATTTAGCTTGGTGTTCTATTGTTGATTATATAAGGTTATTTAAATTTCATTCTCTATATATTCCATCATATTTTACTTCATAATGTTAGCACCATATTGTGAATGGAAGCAAGTAAATTTTGTGTTATTTTTTTCAGTATATGAATGGTCAAACAATGCGTTGACAGGGGATGGTCTAACTTCACCTCTATAGCTAACTAACTTTTACTTATCGTTTCTATTGGGGTATACGTTTTTGTAGTAGGGCAGCTAGAAAATGACAAAATGGGCATGTATAGTAATTAGCCAAAACGGGTTATTTTTTGTGGGTCAATATGGGTTATGGGTTGGATAAGAGTGACTTTACTAACATTTTTTTCGATAAGTTTTTTGATATTTGTACCACGTCGTATCACAAACGTGCTTTCTTTTTTTTCTTTTTTTTGTTACTAATTCTTGAGTATCACTTTGTAACCTTTTTTTTTTTTTTTTTTTTTTTTTTTTTAATAATTATATTCGATAAACATTGTTTTCTTTTCATTCTTAATGCATTCAATATATACTTTGGTATGTTTATAACTTATTTTCATTAATTTAATTTTTCCAACGATATTCATAAGGATCGCTCACCTGCCGGACGGGCTATGCTACTACAAATGTTGTTTATGAAGAAGCGTTATTCCGCATTTGAGTTTAAATCATATACTATGGCGTTGAAAAGAACATTGTAACAAACACAAACAATTTGACAAACAGTGGCCGTATGTTCTCAACAGCTTGGTGATATGATGCTTCAGCTGCATGCTATTTGGCTTATGCCAGTCCATATTACGGTGGCGTTGGTTATTCTATACAATTACCTTGGTGTTCCTTCATTGGTAGCTTTGGTCGGGATCTTGGCTGTTTTATTGTATGTTATTTTGGGTACTAATTCTTGCATATTACTTTGTATTTTTTTGTTTTTTATTTTTTATTTTTTTTTTTAATTATATTCGATAAACATTGTTTTCTTTTCATTCTTAATGCATTCAATAAATACTTTGGTATGTTTATAACTTATTTTCATTAATTTAATTTTCCAACGATATTCATAAGGATCGCTCACCTGTCGGGCGGGCTATGCTACTACAAATGATGTTTATAAAGAAGCGTTATTCCGCATTTGAGTTTAAATCATATACTATGGCGTTGAAAAGAACATTGTAACAAACACAAGCAATTTGACAAACAGTAGTACTATTCTTTTACAAATATTTGTATAGTAAACAAATTTTTAACACCAATATTTAGCTAAACAAAAAAATGTAAACGATAATTATAAGTCATGCCCGCCCTTTGTAATTATTATATTAAAATATACAATAAAACAAATGTCCTTAAAAATAATTTTAGAATAACTAAAACAATCCAAATTATAATTACAAGTCATGCCTGCCCATCGGGCGGGCCATGAAGTCTATAGGACTAAATCTTTAAAAATGATTTCATAATAAGTAAAGTCATCAAAATTAAATTTACAAATCATGCCCACCCGTCGGGCTCCTTAAAAATGGTTTCATAATAAGTAAAACCTTACAAATTAAAATCACAAGTCATGCCCGCCCAGCGAGCGGGCTTTGAAGTCTAGTATATATATATATATATATATATATATATATATATATATATATATATATATATATATATATATATATATATATATATATATATATATATATATATAGGATGCGTATGACGTCATCAAATGCAGGATTGATGAATAAGCGTTGGATTGATGAGTAATCATGCTCTTATTCCACCTAAGCATGCCATGTAAGCAATGTTTGACCAAATTAATTCGCATTGACCAAATAAATTTCGGATTAAATTTTTAAAAAAATTGTCATTTGCAAGATTCGAACCTGGGACATTTAATAAACATACAAATGCTTTAACCACTAGACCAAGCCTTTTTTTTGTGATTTACAATACAAAAAAAGTAAGTCATGCTTAAAATCAAGCATATCTTTTCCTTAAATATAGTTCTGCAATATTAATTATATGAGATAATTAGGAGAATCCCTACAAGTTAGCCAACCATAATAAAAACATACAGGAAAAAAAAATCTGCACTTCATACATAATATATTTTTTCTCAAAAACCCTAATATTTTTTTTTCCTCTTCTCTTCTAATGTTCGGTTTATATTTTTTTTGTTTTCTTCATCACAGGTTTGCAACCATGAATGCTTGACATGCCATGTAATGTTTCTTTGATCTATTACTTAAAATTATGCATTCTTCTAATTAAATATAACAATTCTTTTTCTTCATCACAGGTTTGCAATATTTTTAGTTAATATCCGACCTTTTATTCATTGATGGATTATTGTTATTTATTTGTTTCATTAATACTGCTGGCTCGAGAAAGTTAATACTGTTAGCTTTATCGGATATATTGTTAGTACTGCCGGACAAAGTGCAGATTTGGTACTCTGTTGGTTTCGATATCTCGGACCACACACATGTAATGGGGTATGTTTTTCTTTTTAATTTTTGTAATGATAAAGCCTAATGTCAATTCACACCTCAAAATCACGACCCTATATTTTTGAACGGTCAATCTTCACCAACCCTATATCCCTTAAACCCTAATGTCAATTCATCACACCTCTAAATCGAATAATAACTTATTCAGGCATGTCTCCTTCCTGTGGCTAAAAGGAAATCCTATGATAATTATGCCAGATGAGTTGCTCAAATTTTACAAGACCTTGATAAAGTGTAGGTATTTGTGGTTATATTTACACATCAATGTTCTCATTTCTGTTTTGTATATACTGATGCTTTTTTTCTATTCTGAAGTTGTAGCTTAGGATTCCTCTGGCGAAGTTATGTGAACATCACATTCAGCTCTCAGTTTCTCTCGATGTTCAGTGAGTATTCAAACTTTTGATCTACAAACTTTTGGTTTCCTATGATTTCTATATAAGATTGCTACTCATAAATGGTTTAATTTTACTGTGACACGTGTTTTATTTAGTTTCTGATATATTAGGGTTTGTTATTGATGTGTATTGTATTATTCAATAGGTTGTGATTAAGTATGGCAGAATAAAAAGCGGTGCGAATCAGACTGTGTTACTTGGGGATGTATGGTAATTAATTATGTCAAGTTTGCATATGTTAGCACCTGAATTTAAAAATTTTAATCAGTATAGTAAATACGTGATTTTTGTTTGCATTTGAATGTTATTAGGAATTCATCTATGATTTTCCGGTAAGCGTTATGATAGCCGACAAGTCAACACCTAATAAGAGCAGTTGTCAAGGTAAGTGGTTTCGAATGCGGAAGTCGATCACTTCTTCAGGGGACACTACATCCTATCTTGAAGATTTTCAGTCCCTGACGTATAACAGGAGCTTAGTTCCAGTAGAACGTCAACAGCCAGGGCCAACTGAAAACGAAAAATCTCCTATGCTTTCTGTCAGCAATGCAACTTTTGATCATGAAGTAACACCATTTGGGACTCGCACATCATCTTCGAAAAGTCCAGGTGAACTATCTTAATTTCCCCTTTTGTTATGTTATTTATGACAGGAATATATTATTCTTCCTAGAACATATAAGCCCATGACATAGGTGGACTTGGGTATATAGATGAGAAGTTTTGATTTAAGTGTTTTGAGTCAATTTGATATATTCTTCCGAGCTTAACTCAAGGACTTGCCTCAGTTTGACACGTTTACGCCTTTAGAAACTTATACACAGTACGTTTCCGATGCACACTTTCTGTGATGCATATGGTATAGATGTGTCAATTTCTGATCCAGATAATGCTCAGGTCTGGAATGTAATGGCATAACATGTTACTTATCCACTCACTTTATTTGCTATAGTCTCATGTTACCTCACTTGAAACCCTTGGCCACTATGTGGCATTTCATCGACATAAAAGTACCTCAAAGCTTCAATAATCACATGACACGCCTTAAGTTGAATATGAAAAGATACCTTAGTTGGTTGATCAGTAGATGAAAATAGGTGTTATTGGTAGCAGGTGAAAATGGGTAGGTTTTGAGTGCATCGGGTTTGGTTGACCAAGTACACATTTTTGTGCAAAGACTTCTTTTATAAATTACTATTATCGTATCAAATTTGATTACAGCCATTATATTATATCAGTGAAAATCTAATTCACTTTCACAACATTCGATCAATTTGACTCATAATCTTTTGAAGAATTTAAGTTGTTCTTACTAAAGCTAATCATTTATTTTATCCGGTCTGACCCCAAGATAAAAAATAACCTAATTTGATCATTCATAAATAGAAGGGTTGAATTGCCACCTCTAATCGTTTCCATGAATTTCTGCATGTTCTTCCACAGTTGAACATTCTGCAGGGACATTGTCTTCTGCGCAAATATTGTGTGACATTGCAGCTCGATGCCGTAAGCTAGACCAAGACGGGATGGTTAGATGGCAAAAGAAATCATCCCAGAAATCGCTAAGGGCTAGCAAGCTAACATCAGATGAAAAACTTGAGAAAGCATTATTCACGATCCCAAGTTCAAAATTCATTGGACCCAGAACCTCACCAACGGTCCAGATGAGACCAAGTCGTACACTCCAAAGAAATTCAGGATGCCAGTCAACGAGAAGAGCAATGATTTTAGCAACCCCGCCACCAAAGGACCGTACTATTGGCCAACTGTTACACCACAATCAAGTAGATCATCTCCTAACAAAACGTTCAAGAATACATCCATGGAAGCAAAACACCATGAAAGTAGTGACAGCGGAATGAAGAGAGCAATCACAACCCCACCGTCAAGAATACCAAGTAAACCTTTATTTATTTCTTTACTTAAATAGTATGAAGAGGTAAGATTATGTTTATGTATTTGATATAGATAAGTTTGGTTAGGATTACAAGTAGCAGAAAGTGAAGAAGTAAGATGAGAAATTCAGAATTTGAATCTGAGACTTGAATCAGGTTAAATGCATGTTAAACAGTGAGATGATAAAACGTTGGTTGAATATGATCAGGTTAAATCAGAATTTAATGAATATGAATCAGGTTAAATTCAAATTTTAATTCTTAAAAAGTTGGGTGCATTTTCATGTTAATGCTATATGCAATTTTCACACATCATTTGGGGTTGAAGTATTTGGTGTATGTAAAAAATATCCTATTCATTATAATCTTATTTTCTTTAACATAGGCTTGGATTCTATGAACGGTTACTACTTAACTTAATGATATTTCATATATTGCAGTCACGGACATACTTCTTTGGAGAGCTTAAAAGTTGACGTTCACTGTAAGTTTTGGTGGCCACTCAGGTTTGGCAGCTTAATATTCATGTAACTGGCCTAAAGTTATACATAACAGGCAAATGGAGCTAACGGTCCCATCTTTGAGGATGATTCTACCTCAGAATTGCCGTTCAAAGTTTTTCATGGAAAAGACGGGATGAGTCCCATGTCTGATAAAGATTCTGTAAAAGAAAAAAGCTGAAGTTGTACCTCAGTTCAACCATTTAACTGAAAGGGTGATCAGTTTATCAGCGTTTGTACCAGAAGGACCGTTCAGTTTTGCGGCTTTCTCAAGGAAACCAAAGACGCCAATTCATAAATCTGAATCATCCTAAAAGAAGTCATGACATAAGGTTCTTTAATGTTTTGTTATAACTAAGCATTAGATTTGCATTTTATATTGAACCATGAGTACGTAGCAGAATCAAGATTGTTTTAACGTAGGAATTCTTTACTTTAAATGTGATCAAAACTGATGTGTTTGGTTAATTATAGCATGCTATGATGAGTTACAGGTTAACAACGCCTTAAAGATATTTGCATTCATTCATTGTTATTGATGTTTAGATCATGTTAATATTGTTTTGGTTTTATGCTATGTGCATCTCATTCGCATGAATATATACCAATATTATACAGTATCTAATCATAGTAATCGGCAGTTTGATGCAAAGTGACTACTGTTAATGGCTTAAAAATACTTAGAACATAGCACTTTAGTCTTTCTTTATCTTTTTTAACATTTCAAGTGTTAGCTTGCAAAGTTGGAAGTAATTTATATAATCGGGTTGTTATTAGTTGGAAAAAAAAGTGTTTTGGAATTTAGTTGATCTTCTGTCATTCAAGAATGGTCATTAGAGTTTCTGTAGGCATCGTTTTTTAAACGATTAATTTCCATCACAAATGAGCATATAGGAAATTCGGATCAATAATCTAAAGCACCCTCAAAACTGTTGTATAATCACGCTGTAAGCTTGTAAGGAGATGCACATGTTTAATAAGCAATCCCAAACACCCCCTTAGTACATAAAGGTTGGTTATACATGTGTCTTAATGTTTATAGTTTCACACAAATTTTGCTCAGAACAACACTTTTTGTCTAAGTTTAATTTAGTAAGTATTTTATTTATAATTAAGATTACAAAGTTGAACCATATCTAAATTAATCCTTGCTGCTATGCGACACAGTTCACATTTGTGTTCCGTTAGTGGGTTCTTTGTATTTATTTAAACTTGCAGCAATAAAATGTTCAATCCTAATGAATTTAGAGATCAGAAGGTAATGAATTTGGAGAATAGCTCACGAATTCTTCAAGATATGTAATGTAAGACATTTGAGTGGAATATTAGAAGATCAAAGATTACATTATATATAAGAGGATCGAACCTGACCTTAACATTTTTTAATGTGGGGTTTTGAACAGTTTATTGCATCTTTAGGGTGTGAGATTGCTATCTTATTAGTATGTAACCAATATATCAATGCCTATGTGCGTTTCTCAACATGAGTGGGTCATGTCAACATGCCCTTTGAATGACTAGCATGCCCTTAGATACAAGTTCCATATGCAATGTTATGATGGGTTATAAAGGATAAGGGTGATATACTAATTGATATGCATAGTCTAAGCCTTTAAATGGTGGTAAAAGGCAGTGAAACCACATTTGTTTTTCTTGGGTGACCAAAATAATTGTCTCAAAAGTGAATAAAATAAACACGTTGAAAGTTGATTTTTGTCAAATTGTTTAATAATTAATAACGGTCAACTAATTTTCATGTTTAACGCATTAACAAACAAGTCATACTTAACTAATACCTTACAAGGAACTTTATAAGTCATGCCGGCCCATTGCGTTAAAATTTAACCGTACCAAATTCCCTGTTGCAGTGTCTTTACCAATTAGTATTAATATAAGTCCATGCACCTCAGGCGCTTCAATGAAAATTGCCAGCTGTCAAGGTTAGGTGTCAATCAGGCATCTTGGCCTATCTATGATTTAGCAAATGCAACATTCATGTAAATAAGTTTTTAAAAACGAAGGTTGTCAAGCTTTATATTTTCTCTCATATTCAATAAAAGTATATTTCTTTTCGTTCTTAATCCATTCAAATGCAGGCTCATTGGTGTTAAGTTTTCTAAAAGCAACTATCGGTTATGTAAAAATACTTCAAAGTTTAGGTCGATAACTATCCAACTATCTTCGCATGTGAAGAATATTAGTAACAATGAACTTTTGAGATTATAAGCGGATTTCAGTTAAGTTAGAGTATTTTCGCGCGTGAAGATTTTCAGTAAGTAATGAACTTTTTTTGTTATTAGCGGATTTAGTTAAGTTATAGTATATTCGCATGTGAGGAATATTAGTAAGGAATGAAGTTTTGAGATTATTAGCGGATTTAAGTTTAGTTATAGTATCTTCGCAGGTGAAGAATAATAGTAAGTAATGTACATTTGAGATTATTAGTGGATTTAAGTTTAGTTAGAGTATCTTCGCATGTGAAGAACATTAGTAAGAATGATTTTTGAGATTATCATAGGATTTAAGTTTAATTAGAGTATCTTCGCGCGTGAAGATTTTCAGTAAGTAATGAACTTTTAATATTATTACCGAATTTAAGTTAAGTTAGAATATCTTCGCATATGAATTCGGGATGAACTTTTGAGATTATTAGCGGATTTAAGTTAGTTAGAGTATCTTCGCATGTGAAGAATGTTAGCAAGGAATGAACATATTAAACGAAGGTATTAGTTATTGATGAGGCGAAAAGTGTACCGCTTTTAAGGGGTCATTTAAGCCCGAAATCGTATTTATTTGATCAAATATTGCCCTAAATCGTTCCTTTTGTCATTTTAGGTACTTTTGAGGAGAAATCTGGAAAAGGAGGCATTTTGGACGTTTTTGGAGCATTAAAGTGAAGAAAACGGCAAAGTCTCAAGAATCGGCTAAAAGTTACTCTTGACGGCGTCACAATTAACATGGGACGGCGTCATGCCTTGGCAAGAAAAGTTGGATGTGAAATTTACTCATGACGGGCCAGTGAGTTTGCATGAGAATTCTGACGGCGTCACGCTTTAACTAAATCAAGGGCGTCACGGCTTAAATCATAAGGGGACGGCGTCACGTTCATGATCCGACGGCGTCAAGCCTTGATAAGCCAGAATGGATTTTTGAAGAGCTAAAGAGGGACGGCGTCAAGATGGTCATCCGGGAACCCTAAAAGCGGCGAGGTGACGGCGTCACAATGCATAAGGTGACGCCGTCAGATGTCAAAGTCTATATATAGTTTTCTAATTTTTTTGTCATTAGGAGAGAGCTTAGTGTGTGGAATTTTGGGATAAAACCCTAAGACGATTTTAGCTACTTTTTCAGGGCTTTTTGCCTTGAGATCTTCCATGTTTCATTGAAAGATAAGTTATCAATTAATCATTCAATATGTCTATGTGTTGTTTGATTCTATCTTATGCTTGTCTTTTGTTTAACATGTTAGGCTAATTTTATCTTGTGTTTGCTTAGATCTAATGAAACCTAGCTATTGATTATTGGTTGTTAGTGTGTTGTTAGTTGTATTGGATGATTGTTTATCTATGTTAGGCTTAAGAAAACTGGCTAACTTCCTATTCGGTAACTTGCTTGAACGTCTTAAGAAACATGAACCAAACGCGTACTAAAGGTTTTTATGGTTGTATTTAATGCACAAGCGAATTCTAGTGATCCCATGTTAGGAGCTTCCTAGCCGGCTCGACATAGGAGTGAAGTAGGAGCTTGTAGAGTTTGGGGAAGTAAGTACGCCACCCCACGAATGGTATTAAGGAATACACCCGTCATCCACGCGACTAATACACACTAATTAACCGGTAAAAGATAGTTAGGGAGTAAGGAAATCTAAGTAAACACATTTCTCTACACATAAGTTTCTCACCACTTTTCATTTTTGTTATTTTATTTTATTTGCATTTGTAGTAATTTGGGTTAGTTGACTAGCAACTAATTCCGCCCACTCCTTCAAAACCCGAGATTTTACTTGCTTTTATAAAATATAAAAAACATAAAAAAGAATCTTCCTCAACCCTTAGACCTAATTAGAGTAGCCTTTCACACCTAACGAACACTATTCCCTGTGGAGAACGATCAATCCCCCGTACTTACCACTACACTATACTACATCGGTCAGGTACACTGCCTGGTGGGGTTGTAAGCCTCTTGAGATCCCTCGAGAGGTAAAACCTGTTGTAAGGTTGCAAAACCCACGCATCAAGTTTTTGGCGCCGCTGCCGGGGAATAGTTATTGTTTAGGTTGAATTTTTATTTCTATTAGGTCTACTCACTAGATTCCTTTCTAGTGAGATTTTTATTTTATTTTTCTAGGTTTTCTTTAGTCTATCTATTTTCTTCGTGTCTTTGTTCGTAACCATTACCGTCCGACATCATGGAAGATGGTAATATCCTTAACCCACACAACCCACCACCACAACAACCACCACCACCTCCTAGAGCCCGTACTTTAGGAGAGTATTCCCGTCCTAGCCACCACGGCTATCGAAACACCATTGAGCTCACTCAAGGAGCCAATATCACACCCTTGCGATCCGACACCATCCGGTTGGTGCAAAGTGGATGCGCATTCCATGGACTTCGTTCTGAAGATCCTAATCAACATCTCAAGGACTTTCTTAAAATCGTTGATTCTATAGACCTTGATGTTGCCACTCGAGAGACGACCCGATTGCGTCTCTTCCAATTCTCTCTGCGGGACCAAGCTAGTCAGTGGCTAGAACGTCAACCCGCAGGATCCATCACCTCTTGGGATGATCTCACCACTCGTTTCCTTGCTCAGTTTTTCCCACCGGGGAGAACTACCAAGCTAAGGAAGGATATCTTGATGTTTGAACAACGTCGAGGCGAAACCCTCTACGGGGCATGGATTCGATTCAAGGACTTACTTCAAAAAGTCCCTCATCATGGCATAAATCTATGGCTTCAAATCCAAATCTTCTATGACCATGTTGATTACCACACCAAGCGTGCCATCGATCGAGCCGCCGGGGGCAGATTGCGCGACAAAAGCGCCGAGGAATCATGGGAGATCATTGATGAGCTTGCATCCGACGATGATGAACTGTGGCAAGTCTCCCACGACGTGCGCTCGGCAGTCATGACATATTCTTCGCCCGATACAGCCAATCAAATCACTGAGGAAAGCGTTAGTGAACTTGAGAAAAGGGTTGCATATCTTATGGAAAAGCAAAAGAGACCCTTAAGTCCACAAAAAGCAACAATTAACTCAGTCTTAAGCGTTAAGCAAATACCATTGTCCGAATCACCCCGTAGGGAAAATACTAAACCCTTCCATAAGCACGCTCCACCCAACTCACCACCTCAGGAACTCAGTCCAACATTCGAAGCTCGAATGAGAGAGTACATGTCGAAACACTCCGAACGGTTGGCTAAATTTGAGGAAGCCGTCTACAAACAAAAGGAGGAAATGGAAGAGAAAATGGCGGAGATGATGAATCTTTTGAAAGAATACACAAATACTAAAGCCCCTAAAAAAGTGTTGGTGAGGAATGACGCTGATGTTCCTAACACTGAATTTGTCAAGGCCACCTCCGTCGTCCAAGAGGGCGGAAATGATGGAAGAGGAAAATCCATAACTATGAAAGTTAACAAAATTGATCTCATCCCACTTAATAAGGGAAACACCAATGCTTACAAATGCGATTCCGACAAGGGAGAGGAGGCGCCCTCTGAGGAGCGCCAATTGGTTGAACCGCCAGTGTCACAACAAGTGAAGCATTACTTGAAGCACGAAATAAACAAGGAGACCATAAACGATTGGGTGAGAAACTATCGACGTACTCATCTACCCAACAAGGAGTCCAAGAAGGTGGAACCGGATGACAAATCTGACACATTACCCGGTGGGCAATTGTATGAATGCCTCATAGGACAAAAGTTAGTGGAAAAGCAGAAATTCTACGGGGTCTTTGAAATACCATGCAGCATTGGAAAACATAAGTATCTGGATGCGATAGCTGACCAAGGTTCCGACGTAAATTTGATGCCTTTATCCGTTTATGTCCAGTTAACCGATGAGTTGCCATCCATCACCCATACTAAACTCTCCTTTGCGAAACATTCTTATGAGTACCCGTTAGGAATTGCAGAAGATGTATTGGTCAACGTTGCCGGATTCCTGTATCCGGTCGACTTCATGATCATTGAGAGAAATGATATGAATATGCCAATAATCCTTGGGGCACCCTTTCTCGCTACCACTAGAGCACAAATCAATTACGAAAATAGCACCATCCAAATGAAGAAGGGGAAGAAAACAATAAACTTCCCAACGATCCCACGACATATACTAGATGTTGCTCTGCAGAAGAAGATGGAGGCTAACCCCAATATAATCCGTGGTAATGTTCGAGAGAAAATTCTTGCATGGGAGGCGAGGATTAAGAGTTATATGGAAAATGAGATTAGAGAATGTAAAGGTGGAAATTACAATTACATTGAGGCTGATGAGCAAAACAATAACCCCGTTGAATTTACAAAAGGGGACTTAGTGCTCCTAAGGCATTCAGCAACTGAAGCACCTACTAATGAACCAAGTCCCTGGTGGTACGGACCATTCATAATTAAAAGTTTACACCAAGATGGGATAGTAAGCTTGACCAGCAAAGGAGGAGGTGAAGTGACCGCGAATGTCGAGCGATTGAGACACCACCACCCTGATAACAAGGATCATATCTATCAGGGATACGTCATTATGAATGATGGGATCACGTAATATACGTGACTTTGAGTCTAGCTACAAGACTCGTTAATAAAGAAAGGCGCTTCTTGGGAGGCAACCCAAGCTTTATTTATTTTATTTGCTTTGTGTGTTCATTTGTTTGTGTGTTTGTTTTATTTGTTTCGTATGTGTGTTTAATTTTTATTATTATTGATTCATGTTCAAAAGTAATTTGTGAAAATGCTTTATTTTGTTTTTAACTTCGTCTTAACTACATATAAAGGTATTTTGCAAAAGATAAGTGTAAGGGAAATCTAAATTGGTTTATTAGAACACATATGAACATGAATCGTAATAATAATAAATTAACATACATATCCGTATTTGTTTGAGTCAAATGCTTGTATCGAGTCATAATGATGTTTTGCAGGATTTCCAGGAAGTAAGGTAAAGGTTTTTCAAGAAATTTTCCGGAAACTTAAAATGAAAAATTTTTGTCAGGTCATTTCTGACGGCGTCAGGGGTTATAACCTGACGGCGTCAGATTTAATTTCCAGAAATTTTTGAAAATTTTGTTTTCATAAAAAGTTTTTATTAAAATCTCCAACTTATAATCTCCAGGAATCTGCAAAGTTATCATTCCACAAGCATTATATCCTTATATATAGATTTTATCCCGCCGATGTTATGCAGGTTTTCGTGTTTGTTTTCTCAGGTTCAACAGGTTATTTTGGACAAGGAAATGTTTTGAATCAAGCTTATGGCGATGCATTAGTCATGGAGCTTCAACATTCTCTTTGGAGGAAGATTTAACCGTGTAATTTCATTATCCAACGAGCGAATCAGGGGAGTATTTGATTTCATTCTTTTACTTTATGCTTTTACATTTGTCATTTGAACATTGGGGACAATGTTCATCTTAAGTGTAAGGGGAGGGTAAAAGTACGATTTTTGAGAATACAATTGCGCTTGATTTTTGTTTGTTTGATGGTAGATGTGTAATAAAACTGAGAGAAATACTTGTTAAGGTAATTTTAGTGCCAAATTTAAAATTTTTTACAACATATAGGAGTGAAACTTTGATCTTAATGAGCGTCTCATGGATAGGAGTTATATGACTAGCACAAAAACCGTACCACTAAAAAATTTTCCACCCCCAAATATGTGAGGTTCGCCCATAGAATTGGTAGGAAAAGCATTTATGCTATGATGTGTGTGCCGGTAGCACTTAGATTCTAGAACTTGCGTTAGGACCATTCCAAGGCCACAAGTGAGACTACATTCGTGTAGTTAGATTTACTACATGATAAGAGGCATTAGGATTAACCCATTGTTTTACACCTGTGTTTTTGTTATAATTACATTGGCTACATTGGTCAAGTAATTCTCCCACACCCTTTGCGTTGTACTCATTTTTAGTACACGATACCCCTAGTACACCCCTCAGAGCCTATCTTTTCGTTTCAACCTTTAAGCATTTTACTTAAAGGAAGAATTTGTTACACCCCACTAAAATGTACACCCAAATCGCCTTAGCCTACCTTGTATGCACTCATCTTTAGTGCATTATTGTTACAACATTTGTTTAAACCCAAGTTAATTATCTAGTTGATTACATGGTTGCTAAGTCGAGTCATATCCTTGTACATATTGTTTTGGGACGATTGGGACTCGTGGGTAAAGTACTAGTGTAATGGAGTAATGGGGAAGAACATCATTTATTACCCCCATATGTGCTAAATGTTTTAAAAGTACTCCAAGTTTTTCAATTATCTTAATTCGAGTCATTAGATTAGTATTTGTAAAGTTATGTAAAAGTTCAAGTGTAAGGGGATGCAACGCCCCTATGATGTATTATTTTGGATGGTAGGGTAAAAGTGTATGCAAAAAAAAAAAAAAAAAAAAAAAAAAAAAAAAAAAAAAAAAAAAAAAAAAAAAACATACGGACTACCATCCCGTTTCATTTTATGTTTATTTTATGTTTATGTTTTGTTATTTTCTTTCATTAGCTTAAGATCGAGTCTAGTCTTGGCTTAGCAACGTTGTATAGTACATGTGATTGATCAAGATCTTTAACTAGCCACCAGTAAAATATCCCTTATCCAACAAAACCGTGTTTTCCTTTTCCCTACACCTAACGTTATAACCCATTTAAAAGCCCTCTTTGATAGTTTATCTTAGGTGCTTACGCCTAGTGGAGGAGGTTTTCGATCCTTTCCCAAGCCTATGGTAATCTATTTGCTATGACAGGTAGTGAGAGATATTTTCCGTTTTCATTTATGAGATTTATTTTGATGACACTTGAGAGATGTGAGTATCTAAACACTACTTGTGAGGTGCTAGTTTGTAATCTCCGTGCTTATTATGATTAAAGTGGAACGAATATTTGTTGTAATTACTTTTATGTTAGCATTAAATGACCCCTAACTTGTATTTTGATTAGAATAAAAGCGCATTTGCTTGAGGACAAGCAAATCTCAAGTGTAAGGGTATTTGATGAGGCGAAAAGTGTACCACTTTTAAGGGGTCATTTAAGCCCGAAATCGTATTTATTTGATCAAATATTGCCCTAAATCGTTCCTTTTGTCATTTTAGGTACTTTTGAGGAGAAATCTGGAAAAGGAGGCATTTTGGACGTTTTTGGAGCATTAAAGTGAAGAAAACGGCAAAGTCTCAAGAATCGGCTAAAAGTTACTCTTGACGGCGTCACAATTAACATGGGACGGCGTCATGCCTTGGCAAGAAAAGTTGGATGTGAAATTTACTCATGACGGGCCAGTGAGTTTGCATGAGAATTCTGACGGCGTCACGCTTTAACTAAATCAAGGGCGTCACGGCTTAAATCATAAGGGGACGGCGTCACGTTCATGATCCGACGGCGTCAAGCCTTGATAAGCCAGAATGGATTTTTGAAGAGCTAAAGAGGGACGGCGTCAAGATGGTCATCCGGGAACCCTAAAAGCGGCGAGGTGACGGCGTCACAATGCATAAGGTGACGCCGTCAGATGTCAAAGTCTATATATAGTTTTCTAATTTTTTGTCATTAGGAGAGAGCTTAGTGTGTGGAATTTTGGGATAAAACCCTAAGACGATTTTAGCTACTTTTTCAGGGCTTTTTGCCTTGAGATCTTCCATGTTTCATTGAAAGATAAGTTATCAATTAATCATTCAATATGTCTATGTGTTGTTTGATTCTATCTTATGCTTGTCTTTTGTTTAACATGTTAGGCTAATTTTATCTTGTGTTTGCTTAGATCTAATGAAACCTAGCTATTGATTATTGGTTGTTAGTGTGTTGTTAGTTGTATTGGATGATTGTTTATCTATGTTAGGCTTAAGAAAACTGGCTAACTTCCTATTCGGTAACTTGCTTGAACGTCTTAAGAAACATGAACCAAACGCGTACTAAAGGTTTTTATGGTTGTATTTAATGCACAAGCGAATTCTAGTGATCCCATGTTAGGAGCTTCCTAGCCGGCTCGACATAGGAGTGAAGTAGGAGCTTGTAGAGTTTGGGGAAGTAAGTACGCCACCCCACGAATGGTATTAAGGAATACACCCGTCATCCACGCGACTAATACACACTAATTAACCGGTAAAAGATAGTTAGGGAGTAAGGAAATCTAAGTAAACACATTTCTCTACACATAAGTTTCTCACCACTTTTCATTTTTGTTATTTTATTTTATTTGCATTTGTAGTAATTTGGGTTAGTTGACTAGCAACTAATTCCGCCCACTCCTTCAAAACCCGAGATTTTACTTGCTTTTATAAAATATAAAAAACATAAAAAAGAATCTTCCTCAACCCTTAGACCTAATTAGAGTAGCCTTTCACACCTAACGAACACTATTCCCTGTGGAGAACGATCAATCCCCCGTACTTACCACTACACTATACTACATCGGTCAGGTACACTGCCTGGTGGGGTTGTAAGCCTCTTGAGATCCCTCGAGAGGTAAAACCTGTTGTAAGGTTGCAAAACCCACGCATCAGTTATTGGTATGCAACATATGTAATTTAATACGTTTGTATCTTTATTTTTGGTAAACTTACTTTTTTCAACGATAATCACAAGTCATGCCCGCCCTTTGGGCGGGCTTATATGCCCGGGAGGGCTTACAAGTCATGCCCGCCCATTGGGCGGGCCATGAAAACTATAATTACAAGTCATGCCCGCCCATTGGGCGGGCTTTGAAGTCTAGTATATATATATATATATATATATATATATATATATATATATATATATATATATATATATATATATATATATATATATATATATATATATATATATATATGTGTGTGTGTGTGTGTGTGTGTGTGTGTGTGTGTGTATGTATATGTATATATATATATATATGTGTGTGTGTGTATATATATATATATATATATATATATATATATATATATATATATATATACTAGACTTCAAAGCCCGCCCGATGGGCGGGCATGACTTGTAATTATAATTTGGATGGTGTTAGTTATTCTAAAACTATTTTTAAGGACGTTTTTGTATTAGTAATCGTTATTTGATGTTTATGAAAATTTATTTTTGTATCCTAATAACATTTGAATATGGTTTGATGTATACATTTTTATTTTTTATGATATTTGTTTGTTGAAAAGTATATATTTTATAATGAATATAGTGTAAGTATATATATTTTATAATGAATATAGTGTAAGTTATCATGATTCTATTAAAAACTCTAAATAGATAAAAGTTTATAATTCACCTTGTGAATTAACTATTTTCAATTTATTATCAGGTAACACTATGAGGGTGTTTGGGATCGCCTTTTGAGAGTTAGGTAATGCCTCATAACGGGTTTGGGTTGAAGCCTGTTTTTTTGTACTGTTCAAAATGGGTCGAATCATGTCGTGCAGGGCTGACCCGTAAACGTTTTTACTCTTTACTTTTTATTGTATAAAGATTAATGACATTACAAAAGTAATATAATTACTGTAACAATCTAATTATTTGTAGAGAAGTATCAAGTATGTATGAAGTATCAAGAAAATCTACATATCAAACACACCCTTACCAGTCAAATAGTTTTGAGTAAACTATTTTGGCAAATGCATCTCTGCTGATAGTTGCAGCATCTGAATCGAGGCAATTTTTGATGCTTTCACCACGAGTTACAATCACACGCGTGCAGAAAGAATCTTCAAGAGCCGTCTTATCACTCCTAAACACGATGTGGACATCAAATAGTTGCATTAACCAGCTGAAACATCAGAATTACATAAAAATCAAAATTCTCCTATCACAAATTAATAATTACATGAATAGGTCAGCCGCAGTTTCTAGTCTTATCGTTCTTTACAATAATTATATTTTTAAAACCTTGTTTGGATCTCCTTGAGTGCCTCCATCGCTATCTCAAAAGGATTCACGTGCATTACTGTAAAAAGATATGCCAGCTTATTGTCGCATGCATGGACATTTAAACATTTATAGCAGACTTTTCGTACATCAACTTTCTGATATTAGGAGCTGTCACTTTGTATGCGGCTCCATACAGGATCAACAATGGCGATGAAACCTGCAAGTTATTAGAGACCGTCAATTGTTTTTGTTTGTTAAGAAGCAACAACGTGTGGGAATAGACAAATAAAAATTTATGTTAATGTATGCGAGGAATAAGATGATAAAAAGATTATTAAGAAAAGCAAGCGTTTATCAAGTTATGTTTAAATCACAACCAGAAATGCGCGCGATGTTATTTCATCTCCATTTTTTTGCATTATATCTTTTCCAGTTTCATTCTTTTAGATGCATTGTTTTCGTAAGATGAGTCCTGAGTTGTTACCGCTGCAGCATGACTTCTCTTCTTATGGATGAAGTCCTCCTTGTTTTTGCTTTGAATTTTCACCATTGCTTGTGCGTACTGTGTTGTTGCTTCAGTGTCTTGTGTATACGCTAAATGAATCCCACATTTCTGTACCTTCAAACCGTCGTCTCCACTTCTTATTGAGTACGGTTGTGGTCCATTGCTAACCCATGAATTAACTTTTTGGGTCCTGAAAAAGCATGCCTTATAAGTCCATTCAGTATCATGTGTCTTGTTCTTGATGACAGCTTGAAGTCCCACTTCGTATTTGCCCTCGTTTATGTAGTAGTCCCAATTAGTCATTTTCAGAAAATCTAATTCTACACCTGAAGGTACATCAAAAGAGATGCAAGATCCATATTTCTGATGATTAAACCAGTCTGGTATGTCCCGCCTGGAAAGAAAAATGTTACAGTTGTCGGCTCGTTCGGTGTATCCCTGAACAAAATAATTAACTTAAGTCACATAACCGTGTATAGTTACATAAGTGACGAATACACACGCATAAAAAGGGAGAGGCTGAGACCTGAAACAAGCTTTCTTCGAGAGTGCATTTGCAAACCGCCATTGCAGATGTTTGTTATGCAACACTCTCATCACATTCAACAACTGCTATGGCATTTACCATTTAAATTACATACGCTATTTTACATCGAGTGCTGGATCCAGGATTTTCTAATACACATTACTACAAATGAAGTTTTTCAAGTGGTGCACTTACGCTACTAAAATTTAGTTTTCGAAGCCCGCCTACACTTGGGTATTTGGCAAAAATGAGCATTCTTAAAAATCGCAAAGCTCACCGCTCCTTTGCCAAACGAATAATAAAAATTAAAAAGCTCATTGCTCACCGTTCATCGCCCCAAAAAGCTCTAAAAAACTCCGCGCCAAACATAGCCTTAGTTATATGTTTGAATTGGTAAATTGTATTGTCTTTAATGTTCATATCTATGTGTTTGTTTAGTGATCTTTTTAGATTTGTTGTGTTATATGTGATATTTAGTTATATGTTCAAATGTTGGGATGCATATGTACAATACAGCCAAGCAATGCACTCTTGATAAAGTGTACGTGCAGCTTCGGCATTAAAACATAGAAAATGAAATCCTAACAGGCTTATAAACGAACCATTTTCTAGGGTGATTCCAAACTGCATCAGGAATACCTCATACCATGATTTCACAAGTTCAGAGAGTACATAAAAGTGATGCATATGTACAGTACAACCAAGCAATGCACTGTTGATAAAGTGTTGGTACAGCTTTGGCATAAAAACAAAGAAAATGAAATCCTTACAGGCTTATAAACTAACCTATTTCTAGGGTGATTCCAAACTGCATCAGGAATAGTCCCCCCTGATTTAGGATTTATTAAAGAAATTCTATATAGAAAGAGAAGCAGTTATAACGTCAAAACCTTCAAGACTTTAATCTCTTGTCATCATTGACCTTAAAAACTTACAGTCCTAATATAGAAGTTTCTACTCGTTAACTTTTGCACGCTTAGTGGGTTGAGAGTCAGAGGGTCCTGAGTTGCTGGGACCTTCATCAGATGGTCCATCCACTGGGTCGAGTCCTAGCTCATTGGGGTTCACCTGCAAGGTTGGTGATTCAGCTTTTGCAGGAGAATCTGGAGTTCCGTTAGTTACATCTGGTGAAGCGTTAAATTTGTCAATTCCTGATTTACATTGCTTCTCGAACATCATTTGTAGGTGTCTGCCTTGTTCTTCTAGTCTCAGCTGTAGGTTTCTTTGGATCTGCATAAAGATGTTGTAAGGAAAACATTGATAGTATAGGTGGCAATTTCGATCCCTTTATCTAAATAGGGCCGATTTGGGTTATGTTTAAATCTCTGGGACTTGAGGTTTTGCTACATCTAACTGATAGTATTCAACAATCCTAAAACATAGAGGGTGCAATTCCGACCCTTTACGCAGAAACAGATAAATTTGAGTGTTTAATGCAAGACTTTCTAAATTATATCAGATATTATTAATACCTGTTTTGACCCGAACCCATGCCTGTCCATTTTGGATACCTAAAGTAAAGTGACTTGAGAATATATATAAATAGGCGTGCATTATACCTCAAGCTGTTCATGTAGTCTCTTCTGAACTTACATTTGTAATCGTAATGCTTCAGTGATCTCCAAACCCCTGTTAAATGCAAAAGTAATAATCAACAACCCACAAATAATAACCATACAAACATGACATGAAGAACTAAATGTCAAATGCCTTAAACATATAAGCATCAATATTACACTTTGGGAACTTTAGATCCATTTAGAATTATAGATTAAAACATAACCCGTACGATCGATTCATAAAGAAATGGGTCAAAATTTACTACAACTCTTAAGCATTAAGTATCAAGAGAGGCCCTCGAAAGTCACTTTTAACAATTATAGATTTCTCGGGAAGAATTAAGTTAATCAATGTAGCATTTACGAAAGCAATATGTTATGAGTGACATGACAACGCGACACATACATAAGCTATATCAAGTCAGGATGTAATTTAATCAGTCTGACTTACGTTTTCAACTCCAAAGATGAGAAATCTGCAACAGTTATGAGTGACATGACAACACAACACAGACATAAGCTATATCAAGTCAGGATGTAATTTAATCAGTCTGACTTACGTTTTCAACTCCAAAGATGAGAAATCTGCAACAGTAGTTTGTTTTTTTCTCTGAAGGCTCTGCAATACGTGATCAGTCAAATTAATCAGTGAATAAAAGAACCGATTTACATGAAAAGAAATATCACAAAAAATAGAAATACCTGGATGGTGTAACGTATCAGCAAGCATTGGACCAAAGAAGTTCAGATGGCTTTCTAAAGAGGGCAACGCCTACAGAGGACCCGGAAGACGTGTGTAACCTTTTGGGCTCAATAATGAGTTTTACCTCTGTTTTGCTATGGTGAAGGTGAAGGACCTGAAGCAAGACATGATCCTTGGAACCAACTAATTGGAACTAATGAGTCAGGTTCAGCCTGAGGGTCCGCATCATCTCTTGTGGACTGTGGCACATAAAAACTGAGAGTCATGTATAGCAGGTCTTTTCTCTGTCATAGCTTCAGGTCTATCCCAACATTTGTGGTCAAGTTCTGGATCACCAACCTAATAAGGATATTTATAATGTTAATATAGTAATTAATTGCCCATTTTGGCTCGTTAAAGATAAACATATCTCCAATCCTTGTTTTTAAGGCAAATTAAGAGTTACCTGAATGTACAACACATTAGGTTCATGTTGAGCATTGACAAGGTAGCCAGTGATACATTTAAGTGAGTCTTTGGCAGATTCCAATTGATCAAGGATATTTATAATGTTAATATAGTAATTAATCGCCCATTTTGGCTTGTTAAAGATAAACATATCTCCAATCCTTGTTTTTAAGGCAAATTAAGAGTTACCTGAATATACAACACATTAGGTTCATGTTGAGCATGCCCACGAAAGAACAGTGGCTGTATAAGCCATTGGGAATCCAACCTTCATATGATCTCCAGCATCATACATTCCCTTCTTCAGATCCAACTTAACATCCTTTCATCTGTTAGAGCTGTGAAATCTTATATACAATAAACACCAAAATAAAATTTAAAAAAAAATATATTTAACCATACCTGTAGTTCAAATCGTGGACTCTGCGTTTTTTGTATTCTTGAACCAAGGCCTTCATCACAGCCTCTCTTCGGGTATACATTAGATCAATTTTGTTCTTAAAGCTGGTATTGGGGATCCAACTGCAGATGAAGATACTGTAAACATGTGACTTCAAAGGTGGTGATGTACACTAAATTGACAACGTGTCACAAAGATTCTGCAATTAATTGTTTGACTGACAATGATACTAACTAAATGAAAGACTTTTTTAACATGTATGTTGAATTCATTAAAATGGAATAAGGCGTTATTAACATTGGCATGCAGGTAATGAAATGCCTATTGTCCACACATGTTGTCGTGAACCCGAGGCGAGTGAACCATATGTGACTATGATGACAATCAAATAATATTATTAAGTAAGTGGTAACCGACGTTATGCAAAAACTGTAAAGCTGTATTGTCTTGACATTTGAACTAACGTGCTCGCAATTCATGGAATCCGCTTTTGCGATCAGCATACGCGTTTGTGTGAACAGTAGTGGTCCGAAAGCCATATTCATCATACAGTTACGTGTACCAATGTATCGAGAATGGCTGAAACTACAAATATCGGACATATGGTACTTGCTTGTGCCAGCCCTTCTTCCATGTATGTTGGTTGATCCATATGGCTAGAAGCAACAGAGGTCGTTTCAATGCACTGGCCTTGTCGTGTGTGCCCGCCCTGTGCCACAGACCCAGATGATTCGGCTGTTTATAGAAGGTGTATATGGGATCCCATCGAGCATGCCACATTTCCTGGAGCATTCATCATCAGTCAATGATGTAATGTTGGGTGTGAACCATTAAAGAGTGTGCCAAAAGTGAACACAGAACGAAATGAAGTGCAGGGTTAAATAAAAAACCGAACTAAAGTAAAATGTCCTACTGCTAAACGTAGAGCATGCCTCAACGGTCAATAGATAAAAGAATACTTTTTAATGGCTAAAGAATAGAAAATGACTTCAAGAAACTCAATTTAATCTTCCAGGGGCATAGATGTACACTTACCACTTTTTATCTCTGTTTTGCTTGAATTCTTTGACACGCCAAGTACTGAATAATAATCCTGTGTGTTACACTAAAGCTTTTGCATGAGAATCTGGAGTTCCGTTAGTTACATCTGGTGAAGCCTTAAATTTGTCAATTCCTGATTTACATTGCTTCTCGAACATCATTTGTAGGTGTCTGCCTTGTTCTTCTAGTCTCAACTGTAGGTTTCTATGGATCTGCATAAAGATGTTGTAAGGAAAACATTGATTGTATAGGTGGCAATTTCGATCCCTTTATCTAATTAGGGCCGATTTGGGTTATGTTTAAATCGCCGGGACTTGAGGTTTTGCTACATCTAACTGATAGTATTCAACAATCCTAAAACATAGAGGGTGCAATTCCGACCCTTTACGCAGAAACAGATAAATATGAGTGTTTAATGCAAGACTTTCTAAATTATATCAGATATTATTAATACTTGTTTTGACCCGAACCCATGCCTGTCCATTTTGGATACCTAAAGTAAAGTGACTTGAGAATATATATAAATAGGCGTGCATTATACCTCAAGCTATTCATGTAGTCTCTTCTGAACTTACATTTGTAATCGTAATGCTTCGGTGATCTCCAAACCCCTGTTAAATGCAAAAGTAATAATCAACAACCCACAAATAATAACCATACAAACACGACATGAAGAACTAAATGTCAAATGCCTTAAACATATAAGCATCAAAATTACACTTTGGGAACTTTAGATCCATTTAGCATTATAGATTAAAACATAACCCGTACGATCGATTCATAAAGAAATGGGTCAAAATTTACTACAACTCTTAAGCATTAAGTATCAAGAGAGGCCCTCGAAAGTCACTTTTAACAATTATAGATTTCTCGGGAAGAATTAAGTTAATCAACGTAGCATTTACGAAAGCAATATGTTATGAGTGACATGACAACGCGACACAGACATAAGCTATATCAAGTCAGGATGTAATTTAATCAGTCTGACTTACGTTTTCAACTCCAAAGATGAGAAATCTGCAACAGTTATGAGTGACATGACAACACGACACAGACATAAGCTATATCAAGTCAGGATGTAATTTAATCAGTCTGACTTACGTTTTCAACTCTAAAGATGAGAAATCTGCTACAGTAGTTTGTTTTTTTCTCTGAAGGCTCTGCAATACGTGATCAGTCAAATTAATCAGTGAATAAAAGAACCGATTTACATGAAAAGAAATATCACTAAAAATAGAAATACCTGGATGGTGTAACGTATCAGCAAGCATTGGACCAAAGAAGTTCAGATGGCTTTCTAAAGAGAGCAACGCCTACAGAGGACCCGGAAGACGTGTGTAACCTTTTGGGCTCGATAAAGAGTTTTACCTCTGTTTTGCTATGGTGAAGGTGAAGGATCTGAAGCAAGACATGATCCTTGGAACCTACTAATTGGAACTAATGAGTCAGGTTCAGCCTGAGGGTCTGCATCATCTCCTGTGGACTGTGGCACATAAAAACTGAGAGTCATGTATAGCAGGTCTTTTCTTTGTCATAGCTTCAGGTCTATCCCAACATTTGTGGTCAAGTTCTGGATCACCAACCTAATAAGGATATTTATAATGTTAATATAGTAATTAATTGCCCATTTTGGCTCGTTAAAGATAAACATATCTCCAATCCTTGTTTTTAAGGCAAATTAAGAGTTACCTGAATGTACAACACATTAGGTTCGTGTTGAGCATTGACAAGGTAGCCAGTGATCCATTTAAGTGAGTCTTTGGCAGATTCCAATTGATCAAGGATATTTATAATGTTAATATAGTAATTAATCGCCAATTTTGGTTTGTTAAATATAAACATATCTCCAATCCTTGTTTTTAAGGCAAATTAAGAGTTACCTGAATATACAACACATTAGGTTCATGTTGAGCATGCCCACGAAAGAACAGTGGCTGTATAAGCCATTGGGAATCCAACCTTCATATGATCTCCAGCATCATACATTCCCTTCTTCAGATCCAACTTAACATCCTTTCATCTGTTAGAGCTGTGAAATCTTATATACAATAAACACCAAAATAAATTTTTTTAAAAAAAAATATTTAACCATACCTGTAATTCAAATCGTGGACTCTGCGTTTTTTGTATTCTTGAACCAAGGCCTTCATCACAGCCTCTCTTCGGGTATACATTAGATCAATTTTGTTCTTAAAGCTGGTATTGGGGATCCAACTGCAGATGAAGATACTGTAAACATGTGACTTCAAAGGTGGTGATGTACACTAAATTGACAACGTGTCACAAAGATTCTGCAATTAATTGTTTGACTGACAATGATACTAACTAAATGAAAGACTTTTTTTACATGTATGTTGAATTCATTAAAATGGAATGAGGCGTTATTAACACTGGCATGCAGGTAATGAAATGTCTATTGTCCACACATGTTGTCGTGAACCCGAGGCGAGTGAACCATATGTGACTATGATGACAATCAAATAAGATTATTAAGAAACTGGTAACCGACGTTATGCAAAAACTGTAAAGCTGTATTGTCTTGACATTTGAACTAACCTGCTCGCATTTCATGGAATCTCCTTTTGCGATCAGCATACGCGTTTGTGTGAACAGTCGTGGTCCGAAAGCCATATTCATCATACAGTTACATGTACCAATGTATCGAGAATGGCTGAAACTACAAATATCAGACATATGGTACTTGCTTGTGCCAGCCCTTCATCCATGTATGTTGGTTGATCCATATGGCTAGAAGCAACAGAGGTCGTTTCAATGCACTGGCCTTGTCGTGTGTGCCCGCCCTGTGCCACAGACCCAGATGATTCGGCTGTTTGTGGAAGGTGTATATGGGATCCCATCGAGCATGCCACATTTCCTGCCGTTTGTGGCGCCATCACTATTTTTGATGCATCTACAATGAATGATGTATAAGAAAGTTAATATCAATTATTGAAATATTGTAAGACAAAAGTATGCAAAATAGAAGAAAAGCCCATGATCTCTCCATATATGGCCGACCTGTGCGTCACACATGCATCGTAGACCTGTTTGGTGATCCTGTTTGTGGAGCAGGCATTTCTCGTCCCATTGGGATAGTCACATTTGTTCTCGTTTGTGGTGCAATCGGTTTCTGATATGCCTATAATAACAATTACATAGCACATTTGGTGGGTAGGTAATTAGAAAAAAAGTGCCATAAAATGTTTATTAGCAGCCTAGAAGTAATCATTTTTAGGGGGCTTCGCCGGTTCAAGGATCAACGCCAATTCAAAAAACCTAAAAGTAGTCATGTTATATTGTGACCATGAAAAAAGGACAGAATGTGTAAGGTACAGAGTATGACATACTTATCATTATGATGTGCAAAAAAATGACATACTTATCGTTATACCTTGTAATGCCATTCTTACTGGAGGGTATGGTTATCTGCTGTCTTGATCGCAATTACAAATGATGGTTGAGGAAATATTCTCAGCAATTAGCATCATAAGATATTGACCTCTCTATAATTATAGATGTCTAAATAAATAGGTTGGTGGTAAGGGTGGTGGCATCATAATATATTGACCTCACTCTATAATTGTAGATGTCCAAATAAATAGGTTGATGGTCTAAGGATTGTGGTCTGGTGGGTTACACGCATATAATGGTGTGTCTCTAGAGTGCCTTTCAAAGTGCTTGATCAGGGATACCATAAAATGGTTAGTGAAGGTTGAAATATAAAAGGCCAGTAGTATAATGACCTTCCCTATTGGGCTGAACAATATAGCGGTAGCCTGGTGGATTTCAAGCATATAGTTGTGTGTCACTCAAATGACTTTTAAAGTGCTTCACTTGTTAGAACAAACCTGTTAAAATGTGATTTTTTGGAAGACTTCTGCTTCATGATCCCACAACATAAATGATAATGTGCTGGCGCTCCTGTAAGAAACATAGAAAGAAGGAAATTAATTATCTCCAAACATGCGTCAGATGTGATATTGCAGTTCGCTAGTAGCATATTATACACACACACAATCACCCATACCTGCTCTGCCTTCAACCAAAGACAAGTCAGCCTGCCTAAGTTCTTCCTACAGACAGTCTTATCAACTGTGGCACCCCTCCGTATACGTTCACGATTATAGTGAGCAACATTTGTCAACCAATCAGCTTTTGACTTCACGTACCGAAGAATCATGTTCTCGATTGGACCGGGCAATCCCGGAACCTATAAACAGCAACGTCAGATGTAAAGTCAGACGAATATAACAGGACACTGCATATATTAAATATGTAAACAACATCGACAGATGAATAAGTTCACAAAAATTACCTTCCAGGGGATATTTGCCTTCCAACAACGCCATGCTTCACTCAAGTGCTGCAAGATGGTCCTCGCCTTGTTTTGCTTTATTCCCTGTGAAAGTTCAAAAGAGAAAGTACATATCAACTATCACTTCAATTAGGAAAACTAAATTGAACTACTTTTTGGGCAGATGATCAAGATATGAAGAGGTAGAATTATAACCTGGCATGGCATCAAGAACATCCCCAAATCACATTTTTTATATGTTTAATATTTATGAACTGAGAACAGTCGCACAAGAGTAAGGTGGAAACATACCTGATCACATGATAAGCAATCACATTTAAACCCAACTGGTTTCTGCACACAGCCTTCACCTGCAATCGAACTACAACGTTCACAAGAATCCTTGAGATGAGATCTCTTGCTTCCCGGATGCCCACATAACGAACAATGAGAACACCTTGTTCTGGTTATATTCTCATCTAAATTATGAACACCGTCACCGATATAAATCTTATCCAGCGTGTTTCCACTTCCTAATAAGCATAACTTATCTAAGACCTCGTCTTCACTAAACGATTTCACAAATTAAAGTGCTGTCTCGAGCCCAATCCCTTGGACTCCTTTTAAGTCATGGTCGTTTCCTACCAAAAGAGCAATAGCTATCATATGTTTTCTCTTTAGTCCTAAACCAGATTCGATATCCGACATTTCATAGCACTCAAATGGTTCCTGTGTATTCACATGTGAATTAACTCGATTTAGAAAACGAAAATTTCTTAACAGAATTTGACAAATAAAGATATTGGTCAAACAGTATGACCAGAAAGACCATACCTGAGAATTTGGTTTGATACTTTTAATTATACATTTAGCAAAGAGGAATGCATCAAAAGGCCTTTGAATTTAAAGAGAACACTTAATTTTCTAAGTCCGTTATTAACACCAAAAACTAATTAAAACATAAGATTAGGCCATTCTATGCTACATAAACCTTTTGCCAAATGAATTAGTTCCTACAATACACTATCAATATCAAGAAATCAGTTAAAAAGTTACCTTAATACAGGGTATTATTTTACTTAAAAGCACTAAAACTATCAGGTATCTACATGTCACTCTAAACCTTGTTATTCCTCTTCCGGTCCTAATTATAAAAACCTTCACTGCACATTCTCATTCATTCAAAACTTTATAAAGCAATTAGTAACAATTTCAACACAAAATCCGAAACACTACATAAATCAGCAAAATCCAATCTTTATATGAAAAATTGTGAATAAACATTGAATATAAATGATATACTACTAAAAACATAAAGAGGCAAATGCTAGAGTCTACCTTGGCTTTCATCAATGTATGATTATCCTCTTCTAAATTCAATCATGTACTGCTGCAATATAGTAAATTCCACATAAGCAGGTCATTGTGACCAAACACAACCAATCAATATTCTTATACATATAATACATAAACGTTAAACAACTCTAACACAATATCAAAGTGATTACCTGGACATGAACCGAACGTGTCGTAACTTCTTTATTCATGTAATGATGCAATCTTTTGCATATCGATTATGGTGTTTTAGGCAGCTGTGGAGGTTCAGTTTTTTTTGGAGGAAGAATAAAATAAAGTCGCTTGATGAACATATGGGATTAGGTTTGGCTATTGTGTGATGAAGATGGAGATGAATATTGTATGATGGGGATGAAGATGAAGATCGGCGCAGTGAAGGTTGTGTATTGATCTTTTAGGGTTCGGATGATTGTAAAAACGTTTAAATATGCAATTGTTAAAGATGGAATATTGGTATATGACTTCCTAGTTCCTTAATTAGTGGGTTTAATTTGTATATCTTTATCAAGTATGTTTTTCAACATTTAAATCAAATGTTGGAATGATCTAGTGGTTAATACACCACATAATATCAACATGGACATGAGTTCGAATCTATGTACAGGTTTTTTTTAGAAAAACATATAATCCGAATTTTAGTTATTAATAGTTGCTTAGGTGGAAAAAATGTGATTAGGTGGCATATAAATTGATTATGTGGCATTGAGGTGGCGTTTATGTGGCATTATCTACGTGTAACGCCTCCTGTTATATATATATATATATATATATATATATATATATATATATATATATATATATATATATATATATATATATATATATATATATACATACACACACACACACACATATATATATATATTAAGTCAGGATAACTAAAATAAATAAAAACTCAAAACTTGATGTTTAGCATTACTTGACCACTTTTAAAAAAAAACGAAGTGGTAAGACCCATTATCGGAAAAATAGACCTGTTTACTCTTCCATAGACTAATTAATCCAGAAATAAAAAATTTGAACATATCGACTAATGACAATGACATAAAACGCGAATACAGGATAACTTATACAATTTGGACTATTAACTATTTTAAATTGGCCAAAACTAAACTTGGAACCCTTATTTGACTTTACAAACACTATGTAACAAAACATAATTAATATAATAACGTTATAAATCTTATTTGCATATTTACAATGTCATTTTAGAACCTAAGACGCAACGTATATTTTTAGGTTGCTCGAAGGACTTTCTCGGCTCATTCATCACTTTATTTGAACACCGCTTATCACTTCGCTTACAGTTAGTTCAGAGCCCCACTCTTACTCGTTTTGAACTATTTTTGTGGTGAGAAAACATGCTCGTTTCACTTACAAACACTTTATTTGTTTACTGAAACACTCGAAAACGTTTATTGAAATACTTTACTTGTTTACTGAATCACATTACTCGTTTTACTTACATACTTAGCTTATTTTTACATATGGACACAAGTATATTAAATATTTGCTGATTGCTTAAGTTACCAAATTTGCCATAAACTTCCCTACTATCATGATCCGTTAATTACGCTGTAAGCGCGATTGTTGTGAATAGATCTGTTGGGGGTAAACTCCCTCGTTCGTGTTGGTTGCACCAACTAGAAGCGGACGCATTTCATTTGATGTCGTACATGTGTTGGCCAAAGCACATGGTTGGCGTGATACATAACTAACTGTCAAGGCTTTGGTGTCATGAGCTTAGGGCAATAGTAACACTTTTTATATATGATGTTGTATTTGTTATAATGGTTATATACACTTATTTTTTCGTTTAAATCTTGTGGTCCGAACTTGAATTTGACTTACATCATGAATTTTATTTGCGAAGACTTTTTAGACTAATTATTACAACCAATGTTTCGATTTGACTATAGTACTTTGACTATTTCTATCTTTAAAAACAACTATTATTATGAATTTATATGTAGACCTAAAATGTTGCAAGTATTGTATGGGTGAGATTTGTAACATGATTAAATTGACATATACTTGTCATAGGGATTTACTTTAAAAGGTTTTCATCTTAATTATATTGAACCTATAAATTCACCAACATTTGTGTTAACACTTTTAGCATGTATTTTTTTAGGTTCGTATAGCGTAACTTTGGATTTGAGCATTAGAAGTCGCACAACATGTTTTGAAGGCTGGGATGCATGTATTTTCTCAGGTTCGATATGACTGTTTCTATCTTTAAAAACAACAATTATTATGAATTTATATGTGGACCTAAGATGTTACAAGTTCTTGAATGGGCGGGATTTGTAACAGGATTAGGTTGACATATACTTGTCATGAGGATTTACTTAAAAAGTTTTTCACCTTAATTATAACTCACCAACCTTTGTGTTGACATTTTAGCATGTATTTTCTCAGGTTCGTATACCATAACTTTGAATTTGAGCTTTAGAGTCGCACAACATATTTTGAAAACTGGGATGCATCACATTTTATCATTCGATAACTTTGTAAAAATGTTTATATAACTTAACACTTGGGACCTATCGTTTGTAACTCTGATATTTAAACTTAATCGGATGATAACTTTTCAAAACATTTCATTTAGAGTCCGTTTTCTATAACTTGTACTTTGTGCTATGAAGTAACACCCTAATGACACTATCTTCCACTGCGATAATTTGGGGGTGTTACAATATAATTGACAAATACTTTATATAAGAATAAATAAATAAAAATAAGACTGAAAATAAACTTAGTCAAAGTATAAATTAGAAGAAAACGTTTGATTTTGTGGGCATTTATATAAGTAGTTTTTATCCTTTTGTTTAAAACGAAGGTCCATTATAGCATCCGAGCCCAAATTTTGTTTGACAAACAACCTAATTTTCTCTAATTCAATCAAACCCAAATCCTACACTATTAATTGCCGCTTCATTCACCCATTATAGTGTACCAACTGCCGTTGATACCATCGATCAAATCCTTCATCCGCCGCCTCTCTCTTCATCAATATCGATCTTGTGCCAACCACTTCCTCATACAGTTTGTCTAATCCATCAATCATCTACATCCTATATCTAATTTTCTATTTATAAATTTGCCGATTAGATCTACTTTTATATATATATGCTTTACAGTTGGATCAGTAAATCTGTGTGAAAAATCAATGTTTGATTAATTATCACATTTCACAATTTTTATTTTATTTTTTTATTTGTGTTTGTGTGTGTGTATGTAGTACCTTGTTTAGTATATAACTCTATACAATGACCTTTGTTATTTGTATTTTTAATTAAAGAGGGATTTTATGTATTATATTAATTGCAAGTGTTAACCATTCAATATATTTGTTTTGACTCTTGATGCATAATTTAGTTGCACACTTTGCTTAAGTATGTGTAATGGTTGTAACATATGCTCTATTGATTGTAATGCTCAAAATGTAATTTAAGAATGTATTAGTGCATATAATGTAGGGAATATATTTTTCGGAGGTAACCCATTTACTAAAAAATAAATAAATAAATAAATAAAATAAAATAAAATAAATGGGAATGGTCTTCCTCCATTACATGCAGTTAGATTTACTTTTACTATTATTTTATTAAAAATAATATATCTCAAAATCCGTTAATTGTTAGGCGAAATAAGTTACACGACTACGACAAGTATTTAATTGTTTTTCAATAAAGGTGACCTTCCATACACTATCGAAAAACTTTTTTTTTTTTTTTTTTTTTTTTTTTTTTCTTTTTTTTTTTTTTTTTTTTTTTCGGTTTAGCAGTTTGCATGATATATCACATATGATATCACTAATCTGTATGTTTGAACACTAAACATGTTGTCGTAAAATGGGCGTAAGTATTTGTGTAGAACCCCAAATGATTCACCATTTTTTGCATTTATAAAAATTTCACACATAATTTTTAAACCTCTAAATTAATACAGTTTATTCATAGAGTTCGGAGAAAATATATAATTTTTTTTAATATTAAAACTTCTTTGATATATAATATTCGATATAACACTAACTTGTATATTCAAAGACCGAACACGTCGTCGTAAAATGAACATAAGTATTATTTTTCGGTGCAAAAATGATGAACCTTTTCGGGTTGTATATTAATAGTTGTGCCCATTTTTACGATAACATGTTAAGTGTTCGAAGTTACAAATTAGCGTTATATCGAATGTGATATATCAAACGAGTTTGGATATCAATTTTTTTTTTCTATTTTTTTCTCCAACTTCTATTAATAAACCTCATTGATTTAGATGTTCAAATATTATGTGTGATATAACATATTGAGTTTTTGAAAGTTCTTATTAGTGTTACACCACATGCGATGCATCAAACGAGTTTGACTATCAAAAGGAAAATCTTCTATTTTCTTTAACTGTATTGATTTGCAGGTTCAAAAATTATGCGTGATATATGGTTGGAAAGCTAAAGATGTGAATTTTTGTAAGTCAATAACACTGAATCATTTGGAGTTCTACACGCATACTTATGTCTATTTTACGACAGCACGTTGAGTGTTCAAACTTACATATTAGTATCATATGTGATATATGAAACAAAACATTGTAAAAAAAATGATTTTTTTGTCGAAAGTATATGAAAGTGTCTGTCTATTAAAAGATAATTAACTGTTTGTAATGATGGTATAATTTATGTATGTTAAAGATTTACGGTTATTGAGATATGTATTTTTTTTATTTTATATTTTTAAAATGGTAAAAGTGATTTTTAATTAAAAATCTCAATTTTATTTTTTTTTTATTATTTTTTTTTAAACGATTGGTTGCGATTTGTCTCTCAGCATCCAAAAACTGGAAATTATAGAAACAAAAGGAATAAACAAAGATTGACTTATAAGGGGGAAACATGCACAAGACAAAACAAGAACAAATATAACACATCTTGGTGACCCACTGTAGAGTACCACTTGAATAATAAATAATTAGAAGTATTTGGCACATATTCCATATTGATATAATTCAGACCTGCACACACATGTATATACCATCCGAGAGCTGCCTGACTTTTAAACTTGACTAGGCAGTCACGAAAATAGTAGTTATTTTATATGTGTTTTTGGGAATGAAAACATACAGGTGGGTGTGTGTGTGTGGGTGTGTGTGTGTGGGTGGGTGTGTAACAAGCCTAACATACTAATTACCACAAAAAAAACTATTACATTGTTTAAGATACTTGAACTTATAAAAATGAAAAGAAAAAAAATACGCACAAAGTTATATAACATAAACCCAGTCATCAATAGAACGTTAAACCTTTAAACCTATCCAACTAGTATTTGTATATTAACTTTACTTTATGGTTGTCAGCGCTGGATTTGGAACATATGACTATTGTTCTAAGCATATGTGTTTGTATATAAAAAGGATATGCACATTTTTTATTTTTTTTTAGTCTTTTCTGAAAGTATGCACCTTTTGTATCTGTTTATTAGACCACTTCCAACAATAACTCAGCTTTAAACTTTAACACATTGCCAAGTCAGCTTTAACACACTCACATTTAACTCAGCTTTAACACACACAACAATAACTCAGCTTTAAAACACCTTAACTCACATTTATATCAAATATTTTTTTTACACAAACTACCCTTAAAAAGGGGCAAAGTGATTTTTTTTTTTTTTTTTTTTTTTACGCATAGTACCCTTAACGCAGCGTTAAGGGTTTAACGCAGCCCCTTAACGCTGCGTTAACGTAGCTCGTCCCAACAATTAACTCACCTTAACGCAGGAATAACGCACCTTTTTGATGCCTTAACGCAAGATTTGCGTTACCTGTTGGGAATGGTCTTAGTGTCCATAATAGAAATCCAAGCTGAAAATAAAAAGGACGAAAAATAAATTTACATGATAAGAAGTAACACTTCCAGTTTTCATCGTTAGAAAAACTAACAGAAACAAGTTACATGTGATCACATGACCGAGTTAAGGTCCAATTTAAACCAAGTTTACAAGTTCAAGGTAATAAATTGCACCCTTAATAATTCAGGATAGTAAAAAACCCGGTTAGCCAAGTTTGAGGTACAAAAATACACTTTGGCCCAAAATTTTCAACTAGCTTTTCTATAGCTTTCCTGCTTTTGTATAGCTTTCCTATTTTCCGAAAACTAAGTAACAACTACACATAAATAGGGCTGAGCATCGGGCCGGAAACCGAGAAGCACTGGAATACAATACCGATACCGAACCGAATTTTAGTCGGGTCGGTTCGGTATTATTCGGTTTAGTCGGTCGGTTATCGGGATAGTGGGCCAAAGCCCGATTTAGAAGCCCAGTTTCTTTTTAGGCCAAATTTTCCCAGAATCCCAAATACAAGCCCAGTTTCTTTTTAGGCCAGTTTTTTGAATCACAAAAAAAGAATTACAAGCCCACTGTCACAAATACAAGCCCAGTTTTTTGAGGCTATTTTTTCCCAGCCTAGTTTCACAAATACAACTACACAAGTTCAAATCCAAATACAAGAATACAACTACAATTCACAAATACAGTTCCAATTACAAGTTCCAATTTCCAGTAGAGCATCATGTTGCAACATTCTTCTCTTTTCCATGACTGAGTTCTCCCTTTTGTTTGTCTAACCCCTCTTGAATTTCTATAAAAAACATAACAAACAAATCACATTAACAAAGTTACTTAGAACATGATATTGCAGCAGCCAAATATACATGCTTAATACAATGGTTACGCCAATTGGTAACATGATTTAATACAATGCCCTACATATTTTACTACACTTTCCAAAGTTAACTTTTAAGTATAGTGGTATAAGGATGCATCATTCTTATCATTGCCAAAAAACTCTTAAAAGGATCCGTGAAACACATCCAAATTGTTGTTAATCACCCCCGACAAACCAAATAGACTTAATAGCACAGCAGGCTAAACCAAATAGCCTTAATAGCACAGCAGGCTTATATCAGCCAGATAACTAGACCTAGAAACTGAATTGTAATAATAAAATCTGATGAAACCTCAAGAAAACAATATTGCACAACCACAGCAGGCTAAAGTTGTCTGCTAAACTGGTCTGCAAGTTGTAACATCTACTGCTGTAACATCTACTGGTCTGCTAAACTGGTATGCTAAACTGGTCTGCACGCTAAAATGGTCTGTCTAAAAGTACAAATATCATATGCCTAAAACTGCTGTTAAATCTACTGAGAATAAACACGACAACAAAGATCATGATAAAACTCTTGTTTTGCTGAGAACACAGAACATGATAAAACTCATAACATGATAAAACTCATAAAACTGTCTGTGATGGAACACGACAGAATCAAACAGAATCAAACACATCTAAATAGTTTACCTTTAGCAAGCTCGTCGTCTTTCATTAAATCCTCTAACGTATCTACAGTGATGTTTTTACTTGATGTACGAACCCAATCTTGTGTGCACACCAAAGCCTCTACAATGCTAGGCGCTAAAGAATTCCTATACGGGTCCAAAACTCGACCACTCGCGCTAAAGGCGGATTCGGAAGCCACGGTGGATACTTGGATGCACAAGATATCTAAAACAAAGTTAATAAAAAAACATAGTAACAAAGCACAAAGATATCTAAAATTTAATAAAAAAACATAAGTTATTACCTTTCGCCATCTTTGATACAATTGGAAATCTTGGACTATTTAACTTCCACCAATTAAGTATCTCAGAAGACTTAAATAAGTCTTTGCCAGAAGTTCGCGAACTGGCTAGATTGTGCATTGAACGTTATGAGGAAGGGTTAAGAGAGTTGGAAGACGCAACAGATATATGGATAGACTGATGTTTGGTTTTGTTTATGTCTAAGTAACAACTACACATAAACAAAACCAAACATCAGTCTAACCATATATCTGTTGCGTCTTCCAACTCTCTTAACCCTTCCTCATAACGTTCAATGCACAATCTAGCCAGTTCGCGAACTTCTGGCAAAGACTTATTTAAGTCTTCTGAGATAGATTGGAGAGACTGCTTTTTTTCCATTCTAATTGCAACATCTTCAAGTATGTACATGTCCGATTTTTGTTCCTGGCAAAGGTACAGAAAACGACAAAATAAATTAACAATGTTCCTGTCATTGGCTGAATATCTAAAACACAATATCAAACAACTCTATGAAGCTGTTAAGAAAGTCCAATTTCAATCTACCTTAGGTTTCATCTAATCTCTAATCTAATTTCCATTTTACAAAAAGATTTGGGCATTAGGCAATACTAATACCCGCAACAATACAAAAAAGTGCAAATAGATTAAAACTGTTCCTTTGTTCCTTTCACAGGCTGAAACTAACCGATCATTGTTCGGCCTTCCTCTAAGCTCAACCTTCTCTATAATTGCTTCCTGAGCATACGTACCGAACGCTTAATCTAATCTGACTTACACTTTGTTTAAAAGATCATAACTACTTCAACAATAGTTTCAAAGGGGTGTAATCCTATTTTCCGAAAACTAACAACTAAACATAACCCAATCATCAACTCAAACAAAACCAAACATCAATCTATCTAAATACATATAATTCAGAACATCAACTAAACATAAGGGGTGTTTGTTTAAGCTTATTTATGGGCTTATGAGCTTATATGTTTTCAGCTTATGTTTTCAAAATAAGCCAAAATTTAAGCATCTGAAACATAAGCTGAAAACAACAAACTCATAAGCCCATAAATAAGGGGCGTTTGGATTAGCTTATTTTTAGAGCTTATTCGAAAATGGAAAAGCTCTTTTTTTAGCTTATTAGCTTCACCTTTTGGACTTATTTAAGTCCATAAGCTCACTTCATAATCTCAAAAGCTGGAAAAAGAGACTTACAAGCGTTTCCAATTTCAAATAAGCTCGTAATATAACTTATCCAAACACCCCTTAAGCTTAAACATCCACTACAGAATTTCCATTTATAAAATCAATCTCAGATAAGCAAGGAGCTACTCTAACATAATAAGCTTATATGTTTTCAGCTTATGTTTCACAAGCCCATTTTTTTTTAGGACTCATCATATAAGTTTATTATCATGTCATAAAAAAGCCAACAAAAAATTTGAGCTTATGAAATATAAGTTGATAAGCCCATAAATAAACACAATTTTCAAAGAAATTTATAAAAATGTTATACCTTGTGCTGTTAATTTAAAGAAAAGCTGGAGAGAAAAGATGACGTTTCGGTAGATCATTGGATAACAATAAATTTTGTTAGAATGTCGTTTGACTACGTGATTTAAAAAGTCTTTCACTAAATGTTACGAGGTTTAAAAAGCTTATTATGGGTTTTATGAGCTTATATGTTTTCATCTTATGTTTCATAAGCCGCTATTTTTTTCTTATGTTTTTTGCTTATGAGCTTATTTCTGGCTTACTTTTTCAGCTTATTTTTCATTTTATTATGTTATAACAAGCTTATGGTCCACAAGCTTCAAATTAAGCCAAAATAATTGAGCTTAATACATATAAGCTAAAAAACAGATAAACCTTAGAATGCCGTTTGACGTGATTTAAATTTAATTTCATTAAATGTCATGAGTTTTAAAAAGTTTACTTATGGCTTTATGAGCTTATATGTTTTCGGCTTTTTGGCTTATGTTTTCAGCTTATGAGCTTATTTTTGGCTAACTTTTTCAGCTTATTTTGGGTTTATTATGCCATACACTTACAGTCCACAAGTTTCAAAATATGCCAAAAAAATTGAGTTTGTGACATATAAGCTAAAGTAAAAACAGATAAACCCATAAGCCTATAAATAAGCTTAAACATGTGAAAAGCTATTTCCAAATGCTATTAAACTGAACAAACTAGCGAAAATCAGTAGTAAGTTGGTAACTGAATGCAACATTCTCATAAACATGTGATGCTAGGGTTGATGCTTTTTTACAGCTTAATAATTTCTAGCTTATAAGGTTATTGAACATGTGAAAAGCTAATAAGCTCAAGTTTTATGGCTTAGCTTGTCAATTTGAGCTCATGAGCAGGACAAATTACATGTTTGATCAAAGGTTGCTACGTTGAGACGCAGTTCTTATGATTTGTAGAAAACTCATGTTTTTTTTACTGATTTGTAAAAAAAAATGGTAAAGATTACTTCTTAAATCACTACAAGTTTAAGAGAAAATATTAATCTCTCATGTAGTAACCTAAGTGACCTTTTATAGAAAAACACAGATCATACAATTGCTGCTATAAACTGCAAACTGGCAGGTTGCGCAG
Organism: Artemisia tridentata subsp. tridentata; assembly: GCA_021014915.2. Taxonomy (NCBI): domain Eukaryota; kingdom Viridiplantae; phylum Streptophyta; class Magnoliopsida; order Asterales; family Asteraceae; genus Artemisia; species Artemisia tridentata. The sequence goes on along the minus strand of CP139502.1, from coordinate 306,701,301 downwards.
AAGCGGGTCACCAATATTTGCACATGCCTACAAAGAAGTGGAATTCAAGGCATATTTGCTACAATAACAAAAATCAAACACATCAACCCTCATCACAACTAAAAACAGTACCAAGTCTAAACCTATCACAATCAAAGTAACAACAAACCTATAAAAAAAAATCAATCAAAATTCACATACAAAAGCAAACTCATTATACCTTTTTTCCGGCCACGTCACAGCCACCTACTTTTTTGCGGGCTATTTCGATTTCTTCGTCAACGGCGGCGGTCAACGGGAGAAGAAGCATCTCGAGTTCTGCTTTGACGCCGAGGAGCGAGGGTTTGGAATCAACAAACTCTAGTTGTTCTTTGTTTTTTATTTCCCCAGATTTTTCGATTTGAGTGAATCGTTCGAGTTCTTTATTGATGCCGCGGATGCGATTGGTGATGACGGTGAGGACGGGGCCTTTGGAGACGTCGGAAGTGGATTCTTTGGAGACGGCGTTTTCTACTTCTTCTTTAACGGCGGCGGTCAACAAGGAACGAATAATCTCGAGTTCGCCGTTAAGGGCGACAACTGAGGGTTTAGAAAGTAAAAGGTCTTCTTGTTCTTTGTTTTTGCTTTGGTTTGAATTTTCGATTTCGGTGATGCAGTTGAGATTTTCAAGGACTTGTAGGATGCGTTTGGTGATGACAGTGAGGACTGGTCCTTTGGATACGTCGGAAGTGGATGCCATGACGGTGGTTTATGGCCGCCGTGAATTAGGGTTAGGGTTTTGAGAAGGGGATAATGAGGGAGAGTGGTGGGTGGGCTAGGGAGTTAAGAGAAAAATATATTTACATTACAATGAGCGAGCTTTTTAGCCAACACTTGGGTTTCTTCTTCTTGGTTTGGGCCAACCCATACCCTAAAATATATTTTTTGGTACCCGACCGCTATTGTTGCTCATTCTCTCACAAACGTCTCTCATACTTTTCTGGAGGGGTGTTCGCGGGGCGGTTCGGTTCGGTTAGTTGGAAGATTTAAATTATCCATCGCGGGCGGGTAATTAATTTTACTATCCGAAACCGAACCGTACTAGGCGGGTAACCGGACAAGCGGTTACCCGCGGTTCGGGTCACGGTTAACCATTTTAGACATTTAATCGAGTTTAACCTTTTAAACAATAACATGTTCTAGAACGTAAAATGTCATTTTAGTAAAATTAAATGACATTTAATAGATAATAGTCATATAAAAGTTATCCCGTTAGAATAATTGCATTCAAATATCCATACATAATCAATTAACAAAATAATAGTTATTCGACGTTTATAGATTACAATCACATTTATCAACTTTAACACATAAATGTTTAGAAATGTTCACATTAGGAGCGAAAAAGGCGTTATACAATAAAATTAGTGCAATAATATAATTAATACTTGTACAATTATTTAAATATTTAGTTAAAAAAAACCTTCATGTATTAATCACGGTTCGGTTCGGTTAACCGCGGATATCAAAAAATAAAAACCGAAACCGAACCGTGATAAGCGGGTTTTTTCGGTTTCGGTTTTTTTGGTTTCGGTTTCTTCGGTTTCGGGTTTTTTCGGTTTCGGATTGATCGGTTCGGCTCGGTTCTTCGGTTTCTCGGATTTTTTGAACACCCCTCATACTTTTCTGGTCGGGCGGTTATCCGACGAACACAAACACCGGCCGATAGTAACCCGATCCGAAGTTGCTACAGTTGCCTGTGAGAGGATGAACAGTAGAACGCATAAGAACCTTGCTATTTTTATCTAAAGGGTGTTGTGTGGTTGCCATCTGTTACAATATACAGGAAGTGGGTTTTTTGGTGCCACATATATTACACTCATTTCTCAACTATAAAACGGAAAGAATAGAGATAGAGAGGGAAAAAGTAGAGAAGTGAAGTTGAGAGGAATAAGAAATTATTTTTTTATCTTGTGTTCCCGAGTTGGAAAGAAAAGAGAAGTATGTAACAAAAAAAAAAAAAAACCTTTGTTGGGTCCATTCAGTACCCAAGATTCCTTAAACAAGAATTTGAATAGAAAATAACCTGAGTGTTGGAAAACCTTAAACAACATTCAAGTCACTGAGTGAACAGTTGCTCAGTGAGTCACATTCAGAATGCTTTGGACGAGTCTACGAAGAAAGCCTCTCCATTCAGTGAGGCGGAACTCAGTGAGTGGCACCTAAGCCAAAGAAGAAGGTGATGGGTTCAGTGAGTGATGACAATAACTCACTGAACCCGAAGACTCCTCAACAACTATAAACTAAAGATTAAATACTGAAGACTGAAGAATGTGTGGGACAAAGAGGGAAACGTTTGAATGGATAATCAACCTGAAGTCAAACTTTTCCTGAAAGGCAAAATGTCAAGAGAGTGTCATCACTATACCTCAGAAAGTAGCATTGTCTTATACCCAAAATAGCTTCTTGTAACAGAGACAAAATACGTGAGTATTTTGTCATAACTAGCTTAGGTCATCTTTTGTCGTTATCACAACGGGTGCAAAATACGTGTGTATAAATAGGAGTCATAAGGAGGAGTAAAAGTTGACAAGTTTTTGCACTAAATGCTTGGACATTCACAAACTACTTTTACTCCTCCAAATTGCAACTTTGTCCCAGAGATAGCTCAATTGGTTCAATGTAGTTGTTAATTAAGATTAGCTTAAGTTTAGTGAGGAGTCATACCATACTTGTCATTTCAATCTCAAGTGTTATTCCGCAAACACTTTGGGTATAATTCTTTGATTGATTTCTAATAAGAATTAAACGTTAAAAAATATCTTGTCTATTTACTTTTACGTTTTTCTATTAACTATCAAAGAATATCATCACATTACTTAAGCATGGTGCATAGTTAGATTAACTTTGTAGTTAATTCTATTTTGCGTGATGAACAAAAAATAAGTAAAAAATAAGTAAAAAAGTTTCAAAAATTACTCTATTTAGGCATTATGACCATTTTACCATTCCAAGTTACATAAATGGTCCATGTGGGTTTGCGAAAATTGAATCCACCGTCCTTACACTAAATTACATAAATGGTCCCTGTCCCTACGCTAAATTGCGTCCAACGTCCCAATTTTTTTTCGAATTATTTTTTTCCAACATTTTTTTTTCGAAAATATTTTTTTTTCAGAAATGTTATTTCGAAAATATTTTTTTAGAATTTTTTTTTGAATAATTTTTTTAGAAAATTTTTTTCAAAAAGAATTTCTAAAAAAAAATTTTCATAAAAATTTAATGGAAATAAATTTAATTTCGAAAAAACATATTTATTTTTCTAAAAAAAATTTGTATTTTTTTTTTTGAAAAAAGTTTATAAAAAAATTATTTCCGAAAAAATAAAAGGAAAAAAAAATTTGAAAAAAAAATATTTTTTTCTAAAAAAAATTTGTAACAAAATATTTTTTTTGGAAAAAAGTTTCTAAAAAAATTATTTCAGAAAAAATAAATGGAAAAAAAAATCGAAAAAAAAATTAATTTAAAAAAAATTAATTTCGAAAAAAATTTAAGAAAAAGAAATGATTTCACGAAAAAAAATTATAAAAAAATTAATTTCAGGAAAAAAAATAATTCCGAAAAAAAATTTCGGAAAAATAAAATTTTTCAAAAAAAAAAGTTGAAAAAATAATTTGATAAAAATAGGGACGTTGGACGCAATTTAGTGTAGGGACAGGGACTATTTATGTAATTTAGTGTAAGGACGGTGGATGCAATTTTTAAATAATTTATGATAAAATGGTCATTACACAATTTTTTTTTTGGTATTTACTACTTAAATAGATTCATTTTTTAAACATTTTTTACTCACTTTTTACCCATTTTTTGTTCACACCGTGAAACCGATTTTCACAACAAGTTAGATACGTTTTTAAAGGATATGCCATTTTCAAAAAATAAAAAGGTATTTTCTTAGCTTCGTTAAACTTTGATACCACTACAAAAAATGATTTGCTTTGGGTCGACAATCTTGACCCAAATATTGAAGTGGGGTCGAAAAAAAAGTTTTGGGTCGACAATCTCGACCCTTTTTGGTCGTACCATTTTTTTTGTCCCAAAACGATTTGTCTCGACATATTTTCAAAGGAATGGGACGACACTACAAGGGGACCCACATACCAGTCAAACCTTTAAATTACAATTTGGGTCGACACATTGTTTGCAAATTTGGTACGATATTATCGTACCAAATCCTTTTACCTTTTTTTTATTTTCCGTAAATCATTTATTTAAATACGTAAAATTGTTTTCAGAAATTCAAAATGGTACGACATTGTCGTACCAAACATTTATTTATTTTCGGTAAATCATTTATTTAAATTCGTAAAATATTTTCGGAAATACAAAATGGTACGACATTGTCGTACCAAACATTTAAAATATTTAAAAAATTTTACAAATTGGTACGATAATGTCGTACCAAATCGAATGAATTTAGTACTGTTGATGTGCATGGCAGCAAAATGGGACGATAAATTTTTTGTACTTTGGGACGACATTGTCGTCCCAAACTGTCAACTATGAAAAAAAAAAAAAAAAAAAAAAAGCAGCTGCAGCCTGCGTTTCCAGGTTTTTTCCGGAATTTTTTGGGGAAAAAACCTACCATTACACAACCTGTAAATCAACCAATATCCGCAATACCAATTCGGCAATATGATACAATGCCAAATTACTCATCCACGATTGCATTCGACAAATACGATACAAATTAAACTAACAAATATGATACAAATTAAACTAACAAATACGAACTTATACAAAAACAAACCAAAATCATGTAGAGGTTGTAGTTTACAATCCTAATGTTTTACCAACAAAACCTGTTTCTAAGGCGATCAACAATTCGGCAATAGATTCTTGTATTACATAACTAATAACAAATACGATACAAATTAAACTATGCCTACTCCTAGTCCGACTCCTCGTAAGAACCCACCTCCTCCCCCTCCTCCTCACCCCTCCACCGCCTCCTCACCACCACTAGCATTAAAATTCTCGGGAATTTGGCTCAAATGAGGATTAGTTTGTCTTATGTATTGGTTAAGGTCGGGTGTCGGCTCGGCATAATTAGGACTAGAACCCGGGTTAGAACTAGAACCCGGGCATGTAGTAGAGTCGGGAAAGACGGGACAATAACAATTGTCCAATGAAGAATTATTATTAGGGATGGGAAAGGGATTAGGGCCGGGAAATGAGGGAAATGAGGGAAATGTGGGAAAGTTAACGGGAAACGGATTACCTGCTTGGCTGTTGTTGTAGTGGCTGACAAACTACCCAAAGATAGATTCGAAGCTGGTTTATCGAGCGTGAATCTGTTCATTCTGAAGTTGGAGCACTTGATTTTGCCTCCTCAACAACTTATTCTCTTGTTCCTTTTGCCTGAACACCGCCGAAACATCCTCCTGAGTAACATAGGTTTGTGCAAACGGCTGATGTGCGGACCTGGATGAAGCTTTGCCGCCGCCCGGCATTAGCCTGCCAACGCCCGAAAATTTTTGCCGGTTGTCACTATGAACTATCTTATCCAGTACTTGCTTCTCGGTCATCAACGGGGCCGTACCGGCTTTAACTCGATCCCAGAGATCCTTCATCGCCAACTGTGTAAGTTAAAATATATATATATATATATATATATATATATATATATATATATATATATATATATATATATATATATATATATATATATATATATATATATATATATATGTTAAAAACAGGTAAGTTAAAAAAAACAAGTAACTTGATCTTAATGACGCATGTTAAGAGATAAAATACTTACATAAGACGCCTCGTTTTCTTTAGTTTTAAAGACGCCCCCTTTTGTTGAATGGCCCCTCCTCCACGTCTCGATGAGTTCTTCATTCTTCCCTGCATTCCTAACCCGCTATACATACAACATAAAATAAATTAATAACGAGCTATATATAAACATTATATAGACCTTTAAAAATCAAAAAATTATAATGAGTCTTACGTGATCGTTTCGTCCTTGTACGAACGACTTCCTCCCTTGGTGGGTTAAAATCTTGTTTTTTCCCCGGTTTTCTGCATTTTTTGCAGATCTCTCCATTCGTTTCGGAACCGACCACCAGTCGACCAACGACTCCCACTCCGCTGGGCTTCTGTTACCCCACACTCTCGACGACGTCGGATTTTGCTTTGCCGTCTCGGGTTCCGGTTGTGTGTCAAAGTACTTTTTCTTCATCCTGTATTTATGTTTTCGGTATAGTATCCGCAGATGAAGTTGAATCCCAAGAGTTACCCGTTCCCCCACCGTATACACACACTGCCCAACCTTCACTGGCTCTGGTTGTTTAACCAAGGCGTGATCTAGAAATAAGTTTGCAAATAAATATACGCATTTAAATAAACAAACAATTTAAATATAACACGCATATCTAAACGATCGATAACGATAAGAATACAAATAAAATAAACAATTAATACCTCAAGTGCGGGAAGTATGTGAGCCTTAAAAGGCGCCGGAATCTGCTCCCACTCGCAGTCAAAGGGAAGTGGACTAACTAGTTCCCCCAAAAGACTACTGAACTGCGGTGCATACGTGCCCACAGGTGAAAAGGTGCCTTGATCATCAGTGTCAAAGCTGATCGGCAAAGGCCGATTACCGTTCGCTTTAAACGCCCTCCTTAAGGCCCGATTTGAGGTCCCACTCGCAATCGAACCTACAAATATAAGTTATTGAGTCGTGAAAATACAAGTAAAAAAATTTAGTTTTATCAATAAAAAAACTTAAAATAAAAATCACAATTTCTTACCTGCACAGTAGCCCGACGTAGTAAAATATGGCCGGTGTGGTGGATCACCACCGGCATCCCCGCTGTGTGATTGGGGAGCTACACACGCCATCTGTAAAATTACAAGTACAAGAACACACAATTTCGTGGACCAATTAATACTAATACACACATTCATATAAATATACACATTTAAACATAACATAACATGCAATTTCATTCAAATAAAAGTTACACGTTTAAACATATAGTAACAATTTCATTCAAATTACAAATTAAGAACAATTGTCATCATCCGAATCATCGCTAGATAAAACTTCTTCAACAACAGTCGTGGGGTTCACTTCATCATCATCAGACACGTCAACATCATCATCATCATCAAGGACATGAGCAACGACATCATCTTCATTATTAACAAAATCAACATCTTCTTCAACATCATCTGCTGGGGTGTTCACTTCTGGTGATTCATGATTTACACTCAAATTCGCAGACTCCAAACCAGGCAAACCAACAGACAATGCAACATCTGATGAACTGATGTCATGTATAACATCTTGATAATACTAGGGCTGAGCATCGGGCCGAATCCCGACCCGTCCCGAACCGACCCGACTCAGCCCGAAACCGAAAACTGTAAAAATGGTTGCCCGAATACCGAACCGAATAGGCATCGGGTCGGTTCGGTAATACTCGGGATAAGTCGGTCGGTTTTCAGGACAATACACCGCAACCCGAAATCAAGACCTTACCCATTCACAGAATCAGACCATTTAACACTAAACTATACCACAACCATTAGAATCAGACCGTGTTTAACAAAGATACATCAAATCCACAAAAGAATAAAGTCTTTATCTAGAAATCCACAAAAGAATAAAGCCTTTATCTAGAAATCGAAACAATTTGATAGGCTAGCATCTACCGCTGTTTCTTAAGTCTGCTTCTTTCTTTCGTGCCACCTAGATCTCAGCCATCTTTCTTTCTTTCGTGCCATTCAAAGATAAATCAAGACCATCAAGGCATCAAAGGTCAAGCAAACGAAAGATATGCATCATCATCGATCTATAAGAAGTTCACCTTCTTTTTTTCGAATGAAAGATATGCATCATCGATCTATAAGAAGGTCAACCATCATTCTTTTTATGCATCATCTTTCAAGAACAGGCTAGTGAACTGTGAGTTGGGAGAGAGAGAGTTGGTAATCTATAAGAAGTTGGTAGGTATTAAAAGTTGGGAGAGAGAGAGTGGACTGTGAGTTTTTTTTTCTTGAAAGATAGTGGAGTGTGAGTACTGAGTTGGTAGGTACGGGTAGTGAAAAAGGTATATACATTGAATCGGGACACTCAGTTTTATTCGGGATAATGTCGGTTTTTAACCCGACCCGACCCGAAACCGACTTTCTCTAAAAATTAAAACTGACTACCGACCCGAATTTCGCTAATTCGGTTTCGGGACCATCGGTTTATGTCGGGATCGGGTCGGTTGTCGGGACTCGGGCGGTTTTGCTCACCCCTACATCTTGATCAGAATCTACCACATCCCGTTCCCAGATCTTCCAATGATGAACATCTTCGACGACCTTCCAATGAGGTGGTCGTCTAGCAGGGTCTTCAAGGTAGAAGACTTGTGTTGCAAGAATGTATTGTTGATTTCTATAAGCATCCTTATCAGTCATGTGGAAAACTAGAAGGGGGGTTGAATAGTTTTACCGTTTAAAATTAATTCGCTTTGTTACTTATCGTGATTTCAAAGTCAATCAAACAAACAATCATACAAATAAGTAATATATGTAAATAAGTAAAGAGAGAAAAGATCAAACCACACAACACAGTCGTTTATAGTGGTTCGGCTACAAGGACTCTCTTCCTTGCCCTATTCCACTCCTCGAGCCTCTAACTCGAGAGTTTATCTTCACTAAGAAACAAGCTCCCTTCTAGGCGGAGAAAACCTTTACACGTCGCTTAATCTTTTTCCGGTACTAAGCTAAACACCGAGTTCTTTACAAGGGTACAACCACTCCCGTTGGTTCTTTCACAAGGGTACAACCACTCCCGACACTCTTTGTGTTTTGAGGACTAAAACACTAACCACACTCACTAATACAAATGACAAATAATGATGTGTGAAAGCTACTACAATATCACACAGTATCTAAGCTAAAGGATTACGGTTTGTAGATCCTTGAATGCTTGATCTCTTTTCTACAAAAAGAAAGATCAAATGAAATGCAAGTATGAATAAGGTTAGTGAAATATATACTGAATGAATATGAGTGTTTAAGCTATATGAGTGATGGTGTGTTCAACTGATCAGCTTGCTATTTATAGGCAAGCTGGTGAACAGCCGGCGGATCCCATAAAAGGGATCCGTCTTTGATGTCATTTGGTTCCGCCAAAATGACAGCTAAGAGTTTTTGGAAATCTTTCCAAATCCAGCTGTATCCTCCATATCTTTGTCATGTCATTTCAGAATCTTCCAAAGTCAACTATCTTGCTTGAAGATCTAACTAAGATATCACATAATCTATGTATGATGCATGCCATGATGTCATTGTATCATTTTAAAAATAAAGTTTTCTTTTAAGGAAATAAACTAGTAGATGTGTAAAATGTTATTCTAAGTAATCTTGTGAAATGTAAAATGTGTTTTAAAGTGACTTTAGCTAGTATTTATAATTTGCTAAAAGATATGCTTTGTAATTGTCATTAACAAAACTAAGTAAAGATCGTAAAATATAAATAACGTTTTTAGGACGATATTTGTATTAACAATCTCCCCCTTTTTGTTGATGACAAAACATAAAGTATATTTTTGAGCAAAGGAATAAATATAGCATGAGTTCTTTAAAATATAGATTAAGTTTGTTTTATTTAAGTTTAAAAACTATTTTTATGCAAAAGTGTATGTACTGTGATGATTCACAGTTATGCAAACTTAATCCTTTCTCCCCCTTTTTGTCGAAACAAAAAGAAGAGTTGCGTAGCGGAATGCGATTTTGAGAACTTTAAGAGCTCCCCCTTGTTTTATACTCCCCCTAAATGGAGTAACAAGCTAATGATGTATGAACCTACAAAACAAACGGTTAGAATATGAAATGCTCCCCCTCGATGTATACTCCCCATTACTAGAGTACCAACGTATACATTTGAAGGGTATGATATGCTGCAAATGAAGTGTTAGTTATGAATGACTTCAATGAAGAAGTACAATGCAATTGAAGTGGTCTTCCAAACAAGACATTCAAAATGGTTGACTTTAAAAAGTCAAACTGAAGCGTCTGATCAATATTTTGTACCTAAAGTACACATGATCAAAGTATAATGTAGATTCCATAAAGCTATATAATGATGTTAGTTATCTAAATAATGATAATATGCAATATGTTGATCACTCATAAGCATACAAACATCATCTCCATTCATTGAAAATTTTGTGACAAAAGTCACAATCAAATGATGTTACAACAACAAAAGAAATACATCCTACAAAGTGCAAAAGAAAAGGTCCTAATACAATATCTTTAAAGAGACCATAGAACTCCTATTGTGGTGGATGAGAGATAGCGTTTAAACGCTCAAGAATATGGTTCAATATGAACCTCATCTCATTTTGGAGCTCGTGCACCAAAATGTTTGATCTCTCGGCAAGATGGGCAGTTCTCTCACACATGGAGCAACCATGTCGTGGAAAACCGGGCGGAAAAGTAGGCTCATTTCGTTGTGGTGGTGGTGGTGGTGATTGATTGTTTGGTGGTGGTGGTTGTTCTTGATCATTGGTTGTTGGTGGTGTTTGGATGGAGTTCATGAGGATGTTTTGTATGTCCATGGCTTCATTGAGGCGGTGATCTACCATACCCGAGAGAGTGTAGAGACGGGTTAACTCCTCACTTATCTCCTCTTGGGTTTGAGGCATGTTGATCCACATTGCCTCATCAATGGCAATGAGAGTTGAAGTTGGTGAGAGTGGTGGTATTTGAGGTTGAGGTTGTGGAGCCTCACGGTATAAAGGACCATGAATTTCCGGATGAAGGGGTGGAAGAGCATTGGTTCTTGGCCTTCAAAACTCAAAGGCGGAGGATTGTTTGATCTTGTTGGAAGATCTTCCAAATCTTCAAGATATGGATGGGGTGATGTAGGTGGTGTCCTAAAGAGTTCCATAGGTTGCAACTTTGGAGAATTTTGTGGTGATTGAGACTTCACAGAATGTGATGGAGCGGGTGGTGGTGTGGTTGCTATTGGAGTTATGGTAGGAGGAGGTGTTTGTATGACTACATTGGATGGTGTAGGAGTGGATAAAGTGAGAAAGTTCTCACTTGCAATGGGTGAAGATATGTTGAGAGGAGATGACTCCTCTGATGATGAGTTAGAGATATTTATAAAGCAACAGGGCTTTACACTAATACGCGCGGTTCTTTTTGGTGGTCTTGAGGTTGAAGAATTGTTTGATTTTGTCATGGTGAACTAGGGCAACTAATAAGTACAGATTATATGTGGAGAAGAAGATGAGTGAGTGAGTTTTGCTCAAAGTTGAGATCTCAATTTATAGACAGATGGTTTATGGAAACTAGTGTTTGGATTTGATGTGAATCCAATAGAGAATGTTGGTCCCTAATGATTTGGAACAAAAAATTGTGCAAGTCATATCATCTAAGTCAATCCATAGAGCCTAAGTTGAGTAATGTGATGAAGATTTGTAGTAAATGCAATAAGATAGTGGAAGTTCCTGTGATTTGATGTTTCCACGGATTTGACGGATCCCTAAAAAGGGTTCCTTGTTTGTATCAGATTGGTAACTTACTCCTAAAATTTAAAAATTCAAATTTTGGTGGGAAATTTTGTTCTTAAGTTTCTAAGAGTTTCTGAATCATTCTAAGATGTATAATGATCAGTGAACCTATTCTAAAGAACACTAGAAACTAAAATCTAAGAATCGGGATGAGTCGAAAAGTTTTAAGAAATCTACTGTTATACCTGCGGATCCAAACGATAACACGTGCGGATCCAAGTAATGGGATCCGCAGGATGAAAGATGGCGGATCCAACGCTAACACATGGCGGATCTAAATTTTGGGATCCGCCAGATCCGTCTGGCAAAAATACTAAAACTTCATAGAGAGCATTGCATATTTCGCGTTTTTCGACAAAAACCCAAAAATTCTCCTGGAGCATATCTATCATCTAATATGTAATGCAAAACAACCAAATAAGATGATACTAACACACGTTTAATCATAGATTAATCCGTTCATAGGAACGTACCTTAAGAGGAGTTAAGCCAAACATAGGCTTAAACTCGGAAAATTGATAACATCAAGTGTTATCGACCTGCAATTCTTAGTTAGTTCACATACACATCAAATATCATCATAACAAGTTAAGAAACAACCATTTTTAATACTACATTGTCTAGTAATGTTTAGAGCCAAACACTCCTTCAACTCAACTTCTTCTTTAATTTCTTCATGCCCTTATGAAGCTTCATCATCCAACGTCCTAAATTCTTCACCATTCCTTTGATGTTGCGATACTCGGCTGATTCATTTGGGATTGGTGGAAGTTGGCTCAAGTACTCCGGAGGAGGAATCCTAAAGTTTGGCAACCCATCATCGTCACTCATGGATGATGATGATGATGATGTTTGAGCACGAGGACGTTTGCCCTTGTCAACCGCTACCCTAAAGTCGCTCAAGGGAACGAAGGTGTGTTTAACTTCATCATAATCGGGGACAAAACCTAGGGAATTTCTAGGAATGGGTGCAAATGCTCTATAGAGACGAGTCAAAAGCATCCCATATGGCATTGCCATCTTTCCTTGAACAGGAATATCCGCCATTCGATTGGCGATATAAAAGGCAACATTGAAGGGTTGACGGGTGGACACACTATACATCATGTAACATAGACAAGCATTGATATGATCTCGATTCCCTACCGTGCTAATGACATTAGCTCTCAGAACTTCTTCTAAATTCCTAAACTCGGGCCTAACTCATTTAGCTCCATAGCAAACGGATCTCTAGCTACTTCTTTACCTCGATACATCCAAGTGGGGTTGTTCCTAGGAAAGAAGAGATGTTGCCTGATGGTTTCCTTGTCGGACAAAGGAGTGGCATATGGTGCCGTTCTATCAAGGTTAGAGTCTAAGATGGTTAATGACCACTTATCCGAATACACACATGTTCCTCTATTAGGAACTCCTAAGACTTCACCGAATTGATCTAGGGGAATATTAAACAAAGTTCCATTGACGCAAAAGTGAATGCTCATAAGACCATTGTCACTTGAACTAAGTCCCATGGTGGCATAGAACTCAAGAATGAACCTAGGTACTATAGGCTCATCAATATCTAGGAGGCCATCAAAATGAATTGCGGCTAATTGCTCGCGGAGATTTGTGTCTTCATAGAATGAGGGATCTACTACCCTACCCTCATGGACATAATGTTTTTCTAGAGCCTTAAAGATGTTGACTTGGTCATCGGTTAGACCTTTGGTTTTGTGGTGTTTTGGGAGGTAATCAAGAGTCTTTTTGTGATCATAATTTGTTGCGGGAGGCATGATTTTCCTAAGCACAAAAATTATATAGTTTTAGTTGAAATGATCAAAGTAAGTATAAAATTTCTAGTGTGTGCCTACATGGGGACAATGTGGAGGTGCGGTTATCTCGACTCTTTTTAATGCATGAAAATTTAGTTTATGCAAGTTTTGTGTTAAAATGAGAGATAACCCAAACGCTCCTACTTCAATGTAGCTACGATTAAATGTACCCGAAAATACATATTAGTTATGTATTCCCTTTAGCATTCAAGAGGCATTATGCAAATGATGATTAAAAATTAAACGTTTTTAATATTTGTATGAACAATGTTCAAGAAAACCATTTTTCCTAGTCGTGAGAAGATTTTAGCAAAAATTTCTCATGGGGTTTTGTTGAATTATGACAATGTGCAATAAGATGCAATTCCTAACTAAGAAAAACAAGGTTTGAAGTATGATTCAGTAAGTATATTTCATGATATTACTATTCATGTGCCTAAAACCCCAAGTTTTGATTTTGTGCATGAAATAGAGATCCTAGACGCAGATCAGGAGTATAAACATGATAAGGATACTTACAGTGATGTTTGGAACAAGAAATTATGGAAGAAACTGAGCCAAATCGTGAGTATGGTGGATATTGTGTCGAATTTTGTGGGTGATATGTTTTGGAGTGAGTGATGAATAGTACTTGTTGTTGTTTATTAAATAATAAAACAACCTGTGCATGTGACGGATCGGCGGATCCAAAACAAAGGATCCGTCTTTGTTATCGTTTGGATCCGCGGGATCAGAACACAATTTTTGGTTTAGTGTCGAGTTTGGTTAAACTAATATTTACGCTACTGTTTTATCTAATCACTAGGTTCCATTAATCCTAATCCAAGTCTAAGGTAGTTGAAAGGTTCTCTTTTGAGGGGTTTAGTGAGGATATCGACAATGTTGTCCTCTGAGGAAACTTTCTCAATTGAGATATTTCCCTTCTGTACATTGTCACGAAGGAAGTGATGGCGTATTTCTATGTGTTTGGTTCTTGCGTGTTGGACTGGATTTTTGCTGAGATCAATTGCTCCTTTGTTGTCGCAAAGAATGGGAATGTCGTTGAATTCAATTCCATAGTCGACGAGAGCTTGTTTCATCCACAGTGCTTGTTGACACGCCTTTCCTGCAGACACATACTCTGCCTCTGTTGTTGAGATTGCGAGGGCTGTTTGTTTCTTAGCGAACCATGAGGTGAGACAATGTCCTACAAAAGTACAAATACTGCTAGTACTTTTCCTATTGTAACACCCCGTTAAAATTTTAGATAGCAGCGGAAGACTTAAACGAGGTATTACCAATTAGATCACAGTCGTAAGCATAGATAATCATTAAAAGTAGAATTTATATCATTCAATTAAAACTCAATATTCAAAGATTACACAAAAGTTTCCAAAGAAAAGATAAGTTTTCACAAAAGTGATGATGAGTTTGAAAAGAATGATATGTTTATTTGAAATAAAAGGGTAGGTTCCAAAGCCCTTGCCAACTCCGTGCCTTGAGATCTTTAAATACCTGAGATACCTTATGGTGGTAGGAGGATTTTGATTAATGCCAAATGGTTATCCTAGCCATTACAAAATCATTCGCTCATGCTATTAATATGTCTCCTAGAGCCTGATTGGTCCTCATTTTTTGAGGGAGGTAGGTGTAGTTGTCGACATTGAAATAGAAGGGTGGATCCCATTTGAGTTAGAACAATGAGGCTAGATATCGCTATTATTCTCATGGCGACTATAGAGAATTTAGGGGGAAAAGTCATTTCGTGCGACTGACAAAGAATAACGTGTCCGTAGGCTTACATGGCTAGTCAAGAGTGAGGGCCCATGAGTCAAGGGAACTAAGGGCAAATTCGGATGCCAATGATTGGGAACGCTCAAAAGTTATCATCGGATACTGCTCGTGATTTCAAGTGCTTATCTTGTTAAGGTGGAGCTATGGTGTATTTTGACTAGAGATTCGTGGTATAGCGGTCTAAGTCAGGTGGGTATTTTGTCGAGGGATGTTGTCCCGTTATAGAAAGAAGCTAGAGGTTTTACGGTCAGATGTGATCTCTTATTATCCCAAGTGAAAGTGATGTCACGTGTCAAAGTGATTATGCTATCTAAAACTCTAAAAAGGGCACGTCATCTCTTGAGTAACCGCTTATTCAATTTCGCGCGCTTCTACCAATTTGAGAATCTTATCTTACAGGATGAGTGGGAAAGTTGTACTTCGAAGGTATAGTGTTAAGGTATGGCATATCGTTATTGTCAATCTTAGGCAAGTCAGGTAGTATGTAAGGGTAATGACTTTCTTTCGAGGTTTAATCCTAATATTTGTTCTGAGATTGTACGTTTTCTTGCTTATAAAAATTTTGTTCAAAGTTTTTATTTGAGTATGTGTTTACATGAATCCGACTAAGTCAATAATTCAAAAGACACAAATTTCTTTGTTTGAGGTTAATTGTTGAGTAAATTAATGCGACCCTGGAAAAAAAAATTAGTTTAGCGAAACGATTTTTTTTTTTAATTTTTAAATGCGGTTTATATAAGACAACTTCTCATAAATCAAATTTGTTAACATACAAAAGCTTGATAAGGTCTAAAATAGAGGTTTAATTTCAGTAGTGTGGGTTTTTAAGCATGGTGTAAAAATAACTTCACAAAATTAACACTTAGTCGCTCTTCAATATGTAAAAGTTTTGATATAGTCTGACCAGAGAAAACCTTTATCTCACAAAATGAGTATCCTAGAGAAATACTTTTTGTAATTGCTATAAACGCGTTTTTAAAGAAAGATTCTTGAAAGTGAAATCATCAAAGTTGAAGGTATAGTTAGGTATGGCATTTATACAAGTTTTCGAAAATTTTAAGGACAGAGTCTATTTTCCAATGTTCGATAGTGTTTGGTGGTTAAATGTCGGATGAAGTTTATAGATATGGTACTTAATTCACTAGGACAGTATTGGAATGTATCATGACTTATGGGTGAGTCGGATATTATGTCATGGGGCATTTTCCTTGGCTACGAGTGTAAGTTGTGTATCAATGGTCGTTTGATACGTTGAGACCGCTTGGTATTTCAGCGTAGGAGTGAGGTTAATTCAAAACAGATTTTTGAGGTTAAATAATCTAGAACTCCTAGGGGACACGTTGTAAGGGTGATCGTATATTGATTGTCCAATCCAAGGTATCTATTACTTATAAGGAATTCTTATCATACGGTGTGGAAAGGGTGAATTGTACCTTTGGCCGAACAGTGTCAAGTCATGGTATCTTGTCATTCCTAATCGAGGACAGGGATGCTTGGTTTACCTCTAAGGTTTGGATCACTCTGACGTCTTAGTCAGGTTAATACCCTCCAAGAATTAGTGAAAGATTTGGCAATTTCTTAAGTTAGTGGCTTGGTTTGTTCTATAGGGTCTTAAGACTTTCGTTAGGTTGTCATCCCATTGTAAGTTCCTAGCCCTTGTTAAAAGTTCTATTGGTTCCTTCATTGTTTACCTTCCTCGAGGGGTCCTCATTGTATTGTTAAGATCCTTTTGCTATAAGGTACGCAGACGAGTTTTTCATCGTGGATAATTTAGTATGTCTAAACCTCAAGTTATGTGGACACTAGGTCGATGTCTCATGGGTATCTAGTAGGTTTTAGGGTGCAACCTCGAAAGATGACATTGGTTCTATTAGCAGTCAAATGGCTAGTTCGGCGGTACACTTAATACTTAACGTGAAGGGTAGAGTCTTGAAGAATGGTGTTGGTTGCTACCAGCAATCAGTTTGTTGGTTCATCAGTGTACTTAGTGTCCAATGCAGCAAGCATGGTTTCTACTTAGGGGCTAAATGTAATCATCATCATGATTGACCTCGAGTACATGTGAGGGTAAGTCTTAATCACCTTTGGGGTCACGAGTCATTCGGTAGTTATCGAATTTAGAGGTTGTCTGTTTGACGGCAGAATTCTTCGAAATCGGATGATGTGAAGTAAGTGAAATGTCATAAGGTTAAGTCTCGTATGAATTCTTATGGTAACGATCGTAGGTAATCCCGTTGATTGTGGCTACGTTCGTTGATAGGTTGCTTCTATGATGGGTGATGATGTAACTGTTCCTTACGGATTAGAGTGTGCGGCGAGACTAGACTGATTTCATGTGATAGAATGGTGTTGAAGTCTATTTGTGTTTCTTAGTACAGATGCCCATGACTTGCACAACTTTTATGTAAGTTCGTTATTTCTCAAAAAAAATAGTAGTAGAAATTCTGACTTTTGGCAAAAATTTTAGACAACTATCCCCAGCATAGCATGGTCCTACTTTAATTATGCATAGATGATCAGGCTTTGCATAATTAAAGTTCAACGATGCAATGTTGGATTTAGTTTAAAGGGAAGTATCGGTAACTCTATTCATAAAGTGGTAGCTTAAAATACTTTTCAAAGAGAACTTAGTTCATAGGGTGATTATAGAATAGGTTGTAAAACGGTGTGTAGAAGAGTTTATAAAATGGTAGCGGAAATTTTTGAATAAATGTACCTTAGTTTACAAAATGTTGGCGAAACCGTTTGTTGGTCCATGGAATAATATAAAATAAGATAGTTCATAAAATAATATGTGAAATAGTTCGTAGAAAAATAGGGATGACACTTTATTATTCAAAAGTTGGCTGTAAGGCCGCAATTTTTGATTTTCGTAGTAAAACGGTTTGTAGGATAATGACAAATTGGTTTGTAATGCATTTACGATATAGTTTGTTGTTTTTATCAGCGGTTAATGTGGTGCTCAGAGAGGCAAAATAATTTATGAGTCAAAAATCAAACTTGTAGGGTGTTTGCAACATAGTTTACAGGGTGTCAGTAAAAACATTTGTTGGTTTATAGATTTGTAGTAGGGTAGCAAAATTTGTTTATTGTGTTTATATCAAATAGTCTGTGGGATGATTCGTAAAATAGATTATATGTTGTTAGCGACATTGTTTTATAAGAGGGTAGTATGGTAGCCAAATGGTCGAAAAATGGAAGCAAAGTGGTTCATAAAGTATAGTGACGAAATAATTGATGGAATAGTGAAAAACAGTATATAAAGTTTTAGCAAAATGTTTTATAAAGTAATGGTAAAGGATTTCACAAGATAGTAGCAAAACGGTTTGTAAGATGTTTACAAAATGGTTTATATGCAACTTAACAAAACAATTCATAAGTTAATAGTAGGTCTGATTATTTGTTTATAAGGAAATTCTTAAGAGGATGATAAGTCCGTTTGTTCATAGTGTAAGATAATAACAAGGTGTTAGTGAATTGTTTTGATTGATAGTAGTAGGGTATCAAAATGGTCTATTACATGGTACTAGTTTGTAAAATGGTATAATAATAGTTTATAAAATAAGTGGTAAAATATGGAGTGCAATGGGCGACTATTGGCACGTTTAGTCGATACGAGATTGTACACCAATTCTATGTAATATGACAATATTTGCTCCAATACGATAGGGTCGGAATAAATCACGACTACCATAATATGATATCATAACATGAGTAGATACAATCACTGCACTTATGATGAAAAATCTCGGCTTTTATAGACCAATATCAATACATAGCATTATCGAACCACATGTCCAAATGATAACTTGTCTCAAATTTGTTATACAACAAAGAGATACTACAAGCGTCACTAATTTGGCCACACATCTCGTGGCAAGGATAGAAGCTACTGATGATAATAGTGTAGTCTAAGAACTACTTGGTGCTCCTCTGGGTGGATCCTCGGTGGTGGTATGATGTGGTGTTCGTGGCACTATCCATAGTGAGTTATCCAAATCTTCATAGGTAGGCATGCCAGGGGTCCATGATGGTGGTAGTGGTGTGAGTGGGCGCACTAGGCGACTCCTGGTGTGTACCATCCTGGGTCCAGTGGGGTAGTATCAGAAAATGTAATGGGGTGGGACACCCCTCCCGGGCCTAATAAGTATGGCGGGTTTAATAGGTGGTGTGGATGATGTAGGTACAGCGGGGTGTGGTGAGGGAGGAGCCGGATCATTGGTGGATGAGCAGGCATCCTTGATGTCGGAGTTTGTAGTAATGATGATGGGATGAGATGAGGAAGACATGGTACTGTAATATCCCAATGTAAGTCATTTAATAATATTAATGTTTAGTTATGAAGTCTGATAGCTATAACATTCATAAGTGATAATATTCATTCGTTATGCATAATCTGCCAAGTAAATCTCAATGCATGAGTTCATAAGTGGTAATATTCATTCGTTACGCATAATCTGCCAAGCAAATCTCAATGCATGTGTTAGTAAAGTGTTGGCACGGAGGGTGTAAGGTGGTAAGGTTTAAAATGGTCCTTTTAGAAATCGTGGTTATAGTCCAGTGTTTTTGAAAATCACTTGGTTATCTATAACCTAGGCTCTGATGCCAATCTGTAACACCCCGTTAAAATTTTAGATAGCAGCGAAAGACTTAAACGAGGTATTACCAATTAGATCACAGTCGTAAGCATAGATAATCATTAAAAGTAGAATTTATGTCATTCAATTAAAACTCAATATTCAAAGATTACACAAAAGTTTCCAAAGAAAAGATAAGTTTTCACAAAAGTGATGATGAGTTTGAAAAGAATGATATGTTTATTTAAAGATCTCAAGGCACGGAGTTGGCAAGGGCTTTGGAACCTACCCTTTTATTTCAAATAAACATATCATTCTTTTCAAACTCATCATCACTTTTGTGAAAACTTATCTTTTCTTTGGAAACTTTTGTGTAATCTTTGAATATTGAGTTTTAATTGAATGATATAAATTCTACTTTTAATGATTTTCTATGCTTACGACTGTGATCTAATTGGTAATACCTCGTTTAAGTCTTCCGCTGCTATATAAAATTTTAACAGGGTGTTACACTTATCAACATAGTCACCGGCATGGTCTGAGTCGGCATACACTATGGTTTCTACACCCGTTCTTTTGGGATACCATAATCCTAAATGTGTAGTGCCTTTGATGTACCTAAATATCCGTTTAACGGCTTCAAGATGGGATGTTTTGGGATCTTCTTGAAAACGTGCATATAGACAAACACTAAACATAATGTCCGGTCTACTAGCCGTTAGGTAGAGTAAACTACCAATCATGCCTCTATATTTAGTGCTATCTACGGATCCACTTTCATCATCCTTGGTGAGTTTGGTTTCGGAAGACATTGGTGTTTTCATGGGTTTAGAATGTTCAAGACCAAACTTCTTAAGCATATCCTTGATATACTTTGATTGGTTGAAGAATATCCCATCTTCTAATTGTTTTATTTGGAGACCTAAGAAAAAGTTTAGTTCCCCCATCATACTCATTTCAAACTCGTCATGCATGATTTTTGAGAAATCGTCGCATAACTCTTGACAAGTTGAGCCGAATATAATGTCATCCACATATATCTGGACGATGATAATATGTGATCCCTTTTACTTGGTAAAGAGAGTGTTGTCTACTAGGCCCATGGTGTACTTATGGTCAACTAGGAAAGTCTTAAGTCGATCATACTAGGCTTTTGGTGCTTGCTTAAGTCCATATAATGCTTTCTTAAGTTTGTAGACATGATTAGGTTTTTCAAAATCGGCAAAGCCGGGAGGTTGTGCTACATATACCTCTTCATTTATGAAACCATTTAGAAATGCACTTTTGACATCCATTTGAAATAACTTAAAGTCATATGCACATGCATATGCAAGTAATATCCTAATAGACTCAAGTCTAGCTACGGGTGCAAAAGTCTCATCATAATCTATACCCTCTTGTTGATTATAGCCTTGAGCTACTAACCTAGCTTTGTTTCTAGACACAATGCCATTTTCATCCATTTTATTTCTAAAAACCCATTTTGTACCTATTATGGTTTGATTTTTAGGTTGTGGAACTAATGTCCAAACGTCATTCCTAACAAATTGATTTAATTCTTCTTGCATCGCAATGACCCAAGATTCATCTTTTATTGCTTCATTAACATTTTTAGGTTCTATAGTTGAAACAAAACAAAAGAAATTACTTTCATTTTGGGCTTTAGACCTTAATGTTCTTTCGTTGAGTTTTCCTATGACGTTTTCTAATGGATGACTTTTTGCTTCTTTGATGTTGACTAAATCTCTTTTTACTGGTTCATCTTCTTTATTATTTTCAACATTTTCATTGTTTTGGACAATTTGACTTTCAACTAAGTCATCATCTACCAAAGGTGATGTCTTAGGAGGAGGTGGACTTTCGTCAAATGTTACATTCAATGATTCCTCGACTATTGCGGTTTCTTTGTTCAAAACGATGTAAGCTTTACTATTTTGTGAATATCCTAGAAATACACCTTCATACGAATTTGGTGAGATAGTCTTTTGTGTTTAAAATAAAACATTTACTTCCAAAAACTTTAAAGTATCCTAATGTTGGCTTTTTGCCTCTGTAAAGTTCATATGGAGTTTTCTTAAGAAATGGTCTAATTAATACACGATTTAGAATATATGTTGATGTATCTACAGCGTGACACCAAAATTTTTGTGGTATGTTTTGTTCGTTTAACATAGTTCTACTCATTTCTTGAATTGTTCTATTTTTACGTTCTACTACACCATTTGATTGAGGTGTTCTAGGAGCCGAGAAATTATGTGAAATGCCGTTAGCATCACAAAAAGCTCCGAATTGAGTTTCGTTGTCAAATTCTCTACCATGGTCGGTTCTTATAGTTACTATATTGTTTCCTACTTGGTTTTGGATTATTTTACTTAAAATTTCAAATTTATCAAATGCCTCATTTTTAGTTTTCAAAAATTTTGTCCATGTATATCTAGAGTAATCATCTACTATGACTAATGTGTAAAAATTTCCTCCATAACTTTGTATAGCTGACGGGCCAAACAAATCCATATGTAATAGTTCTAGACACTTAGATGTAGATACCATGTTTTTAGCCTTATGGCTATTATGCACTTGTTTCCCAATTTTGCAAGCATCACAAAAGTGTTGGTCATATTTCAACTTAGGTAGGTTCCTAACGAGTTCTTTAGATGATAAGGATTGGATTAGCCTCATGTTGGCATGACCTAAACGTCGATGCCATAGAGTTGAGTTTTCGTCCAGGGAGGTAAGACATAGCTTGTCTTTAGGTGTTTTATCTAATTTCATAACATAAACGTTATTCTTTAAAACACCTTTTCCTACGGTTATGTCATCTTTAAGTATTTTACTTCCATTTTCACTGAGAAGGACGTTATACTTTTTGCGGCATAATTGACTTATACTAAGCAAGTTAAATCCTAAATTATCTACATGTGCAACATCATCAATAGAGAGAGAGTCATGAGAGATCGTACCTTTTCCGATGATTTTACTTTTAAGTTTGCTACCGAATGTGACATTACCTCCATCGTACACTTGGTAAGTTGAGAAAAGGCTTTTGTTTCCCGTCATGTGCCTCGAGCACCCACTATCTTTGATCCACTCATCAGGTTCAAGATCAACTTTTAAACATACCTAAGTTCAAGAAAAACTCAAGCGTTTGGTCCCCAATATCTCATGGGTCCGTTTGGGTTAAACATAACATTATCATGGTTCATGTAAGCAAATGGAGGACAATTGTTCCATGGCATGTAATTGGAACCTTGAAAGTTTCTAGACATATTTTGGTTCCAATTATTTTGATAATGATGTTGTGAGTTAATGTTACTCCTAGGAAAGGGGTGTTTGGGAAAACTAGTTTGAGGTCTCTGTTGAGTTGTTTTAACTCTATACTCATTCCTAGCTTGACCTCTTCCTATAGAAACTGCTGGTTTTAACTTGTTATTAGTTATACTAGTACTAGGTTTTCTAGTAACTTTAACAAATTCAGAACGGTCGACTTTGTGAACCTTCTGTTCAACTTCTGTACCCGCGGATCCCTTGGGTACAACTGGCGGATCCAAAATTTTGGATCCGTCAGATCCGTGGGCTTCTGACTTGGTTGAAACAGTTTCATTTTCTTTCACCGTTTCTTTCTCGAACTCACCTAAGCTTCCTAGTTTCATAAAACCTAGTCCGGTTTTATCATTAGGTAGTTTTTGTATCTTCATTATTTCATCTGCACAACTTATGTTTTTATCAAATTTTCTAAACTTAGAGTTATGCTTGATAAGCTCTTCCTGTGTTGACTTAAGTTTTTCTAGTTCTAACTTAAGCTCCTGACATGACTCACATGTTTCTTTAACACTTTTACCCGTTTTAATTCTCATCTCCTTTTCTTTTAACCAATGAACTTCGTTTTCTAAAAGTGTTGTTTTGGTTTTTAAGAATTTGTTTTTGTTTATGATTTTAAGGGTAATTTCACACAGTTTGTTATATTCTACTTCTAAGGTTTCATCATCTATAGAGGAGTATGATGAGTCAGAGTGTACCTCTTCTGTGTCGTGAGCCATGAGAGCAACTTCATCGTTCTTAGGCTCGTCATCATCTTCGTCACTATCACTCCAAGCTCCACTGACGAAGGCTCTTTGAGACTTGGTCTTTGGAGGCTTTGGACATTCACCTATTAAGTGACTAGAATCACCACATCTAAAACACTTCCTATCTACCTTTCCTTTTCAATCATCACGGTCTTTTCGAGAAGATTTCTTTTCTTCACGAGGTGGTCTAACGAACTTTCCTCGTCTCCTGAAGAATTTCTTGAAATCTCTAACCGCTATGGCATATTCTTCATCTTCACTACTAGAACAAGACTCTTCATCACTTGACTCTACTCTAGCTTTCAAGGCAATGGACTTCATTTTCTCCTTCTTGCCTTTAACTATTTCTGAGTCTTTTTCCATCACCATTTCGTGAACTTTGAGGTTTCCTATGAGCTCATCAAGTGTCATACTAGAAAGATCATTAGATTCTTCAATAGCTGTCACCTTTGCTCTCCACTTCGGATGGAGTGCTCTTAGAAATTTCCTGACAAAATTCTTACTAGAAAAGGATTCATCAAGTGCTTTAAGAGATGTAATGATAGTATTAAATCTAGCAAAAGCATTATCAATGGTCTCATCTTCAGAGATAACAAATTGTTCATATTGTTGAACAAGAAGATCAATTTTGTTATCTTTGACTTGTGAGTTTCCTTGATGAGTGATGATTAGTGATTGCCAAATATCTTTAGCTGTTTTACACATAAAAACTCTTTCATATTCCTTTTTAGGTAAGGCATTGTAAAGCATCATTTTGGCTTCATTGTTTTTGGCAATCAATCTCTTTTGTTCATCACTGTGACGAATAAAAGAGTTACCTATATCCCGACCACCTGAAATATCACTACTTATGGGTTTGTAATCACCCTCTACAATAATATACCACAGATCTATGTCCTTTGACTTCACATATGTCTCAAAGCGATTTTTCCAATATATGAAACAATTTGGTTCAAATAGTGGTGATCTTTGCATAGATTGTCCTTCTTTAAAGTTTTCAAAATCCATGATCGTTTCAAGTTTTTAAAATGCAATATATTTTGAAAATCTTGAGTAACACCGCTCTGGTACCAATTGTGGAAAACTAGAAGGGGGTTGAATAGTTTTACCGTTTAAAATTTATTCGCTTTGTTACTTATCGTGATTTCAAAGACAATCAAACAAACAATCATACAAACAAGTAATATATGTAAATAAGTAAAGAGAGGAAAGATCAAACCACACAACACAGTCGTTTATAGTGGTTCGGCTACAAGGACTCTCTTCCTTGCCCTACTCCACTCCTCGAGCCTCTAACTCGAGAGTTTATCTTCACTAAGAAACAAGCTCCCTTCTAGGCGGAGAAAACCTTTACACGTCGCTTAATCTTTTTCCGGTACTAAGCTAAACACCGAGTTCTTTACAAGGGTACAACCACTCCCGTTGGTTCTTTCACAAGGGTACAACCACTCCCGACACTCTTTGTGTTTTGAGGACTAAAACACTAACCACACTCACTAATACAAATGACAAATAATGATGTGTGAAAGCTACTACAATATCACACAGTATCTAAGCTAAAGGATTACGGTTTGTAGATCCTTGAATGCTTGATCTCTTTTCTACAAAAAGAAAGATCAAATGAAATGCAAGTATGAATAAGGTTAGTGAAATATATACTGAATGAATATGAGTGTTTAAGCTATATGAGTGATGGTGTGTTCAAATGATCAGCTTGCTATTTATAGGCAAGCTGGTGAACAGCCGGCGGATCCCATAAAAGGGATCCGTCTTTGATGTCATTTGGTTCCGCCAAAATGACAGCTAAGAGTTTTTGGAAATCTTTCCAAATCCAGCTGTATCTTCCATATCTTTGTCATGTCATTTCAAAATCTTCCAAAGTCAACTATCTTGCTTGAAGATCTAACTAAGATATCACATAATCTATGTATGATGCATGCCATGATGTCATTGTATCATTTTAAAAATAAAGTTTCCTTTTAAGGAAATAAACTAGTAGATGTGTAAAATGTTATTCTAAGTAATCTTGTGAAATGTAAAATGGTTTTAAAGTGACTTTAGCTAGTATTTATAATTTGCTAAAAGATATGATTTGTAATTGTCATTAACAAAACTAAGTAAAGATCGTAAAATATAAATAACGTTTTTAGGACGATATTTGTATTAACAAGTCAAAATATGACGTATGCCACGTTCAATGTAAGAACGCCTAGAGCGTGCCGTAGGGTTATTAGGGTTACAGATGTCGAACCATAAAACCCAGAACAGCACAACCTTTCGGTCGCCCAAATAAGTGAGCTCCAGAATTTCCTCCAGCTGACCATAATATATTTCTCCATCAGGCTCGGGTGTTGAAACTCCACTGCATTGAGTGGTATGAAGTTTATCGCGCTCATGCACCAAAAACTTCACACCATTAACTATGCAAGCGGGGTATGTAAATGCACGATATGAAGGTCCACATGCCAAAGAGAATAACTCGGGACTACAGCTTGGGTCTTTTGTCACGCTATTTTCACGGATCTACGAAAGAGATACAAACAGATTCTGATGAGCAAAAACTCTGGACTACAAGGTAATATATCTAATGTGTTTACCTTGTGATTGAACCAGGGAAGAAAACTTGTTTCCACGGTATTGTTAGGAAATTCACTGCAAAAGTTCATGATATTAGAATAAGTCATCGAAAACAAATAACTTAGCAAAAAAGGGTTCTTCAAAATATAAAAAAGAAGAAACATACTCTTTGTACGCCTGGATGTCTGCGTCGATTTCAGGACTGTTGTTAAGTACAAACCATACAACTGCCTGCATAACATCTGGCTCCATCCGAGTATCTACACATCTACCCACCGGTTTGTATACTGACTGGAACACCTGGAATTTATCTGGTTGTTCAGGTGCACCGTCGTCATTTCTGTCAGGACGATTAAATCTCGTCTCGACATCCTTAAGATAACGCGAGCAGAAAGTTAATGCTTCTTCTGCAACATAACCCTCCGCTATGGAACCTTCAGGCCTGGCTTTATTTCGGACATAATTTTTCAGCTTCTTCATGTATCTTTCAAATGGATACATCCACCTGTAGTAAACAGGGCCACCTAGAATAGCCTCTTCGGGTAAATGTAAAACCAAATGAATCATTATGTCAAAAAAAGCAGGGGGAAATATTTTGCTCTAATTTAATCATAACATCGAGCATTTGTTTTTTTAGCTTTCTCCATGTCCTGCTGCATCAAATTTCGAGCACAAATCTGCTTAAAGAATAAGCAGAGCTCGATTAATGGGGGTGAAATGTCTTTGGGTAAGTATTGGTGAACTCAATAAGGAAGTAACCGCTGCATCATAATATGATAGTCATGAGATTTTAGGCCCGTTATGTTGTTATCGTCAGCGGTCACTTTTTTCTTGAAGTTGGATCCAAACCCATCGGGTAGTCTAACTCCTTTGATGAATTGACAAAACCGTTTTCTGTTTTATGGTGTGAAAGAGTACTTTGGATGAGGCTTATCAAACTTCCCATTTCCTTTATCAACGAGCCACAACTCTTTTCGAACTCCCAGAGTTTTCAAGTCTTGCCTTGCCTTTAACGTGTCTTTGGATTTGTCGTTCAATAACAAGGTATTAAGCACACTCTCAAACACGTTCTTTTCGATGTGCATGACATCGAGATTGTGATTTAGTTGAAGAACGGGCCAATACTCCAGTTCGTAGAAGATAGAACGCTTACTCCAATTCAATTCAATTTCTCGATTAGGTCTAGGGTTATTTTTAACAATACGTGGATGTTTGCCCGAGACACGTTTAAAGACTTTACTAATTTGAATCATGATTTCTTCATTGGTAAAGTTTCTAGGAGGACGCTTCTTTTCAGGTTTACCATGGAATTCGTTATGTTTCCTCCTCATTGGATGGTTTACGCGTAAGAATCTTCTATAACCAACATAAGCGATTTTATTCTTCACAGGAAGCGATGGAGTGTCCTGATTACATGTTGGGCATGCATAGTAGCCTTGTCCACTCCACCCAGACAAACTACTTCGAGCTGGAAAGTCATTTATGGTCCATAAAACCGCCGCTTTCATGTTGAAATGAGTACCCGTAGCAGCGTCTAAAGTCCACACACCTTTCCATAAGTCTTGGAGTTCTTTGATCAAAGGCTCTTTCATCGTCAACATTAAAGAAGTCTCTTTCATACACATCCACGGGGGTGTGTTGTATGCTGTCAATATGACCGGCCACATGCTGTAACTTTGACTCATGTTGCCAAACGGATTGAAACCGTCAGCAGCCAACCCTAATCGGACGTTTCTAGGGTCACAAGAAAACTCGGGTTTCATTATGTCAAAATTTTTCCATGCTTTACCATCACACGGGTGATTCATCTTACCGTTTTCCTTAGACTGTCCAGTAGCATGCCAAGTCATCCACTTTGCGATGTGTTTTGTGTTGAACATACGTTGTAGTCTAGGTGTTAACGGAAAGTAACGCAACACCTTGTTGGCAACTTTCTTCCCCTTTTTCTTAAGGTTTTTCCCTCTACTCGCGTTGCAGATTGGACAATTATCCAGACTTTTGTTCTCATCTGATCCCCAAAATAAAAAACAGTCATTTATACAAGCATGGATCGATTCGTATCCTAACCCGATATCTTTGTATGTCTTCTTGATTTCATAGTATGACGGTGGGAAGTTGAATCCATTCTTAGGGGGACATGCCTTTTGCAAAAGAGCTAGAATCATGTTAAACCCTTTATCAGGTATTTTACATAAGACCTTGATGTGCGAAAGCTCTGACGTAAAGTTCAGTGCAGTCATATCACAATTTGGACCCAACATTTGGGTGGACCTAGCAAGTAACTTTTTGTACTTGTTATTAATGTTAGGACCCGTTGTTTGAGCTGGTTGAGAACCTGTTGTTTGTGCTGGTTGAGAACCTGTTGTTTGAGATGGTGGAGTTGGGTCATTATTTGCAGAAATATCTTGGAAGAATGCATCCATGTCAATGTGTTCAGGTGAAGGTGGTTGTGGTGTGTTGTTTACTACGGGTGGAGGAAGCGGTTCACCGTGATATTTCCAAGTGGTATAACTTTTGTCAAACCCGTATTGTGAAATGTGTGACTCAAGAGTTTTGAGAGTACCCAATTTATTCCAAGCGTTACCATAATGAACACATGGGCAAAGAATCATTTTTGTGATGGGGTGTAACAATGGCTCACAATGCGCGATGAATGCAAAAAGACCATCTAAAAACTCAGGGGAATTACGGTTGGATATAGTGGTCCAACTCTTATCAATTGTCATGACTGCGTTGCAAAAAAACAGTTTCAAATAAATGAACATATATATATATATATATATATATATATATATATATATATATATATATATATATATATATATATATATATATATATATATAATATATATGCAAAGAAACACATTCAAACATGAAAATGCGTAATTATGAACTGTTTTGATTACCTAGTGCAACTATGGAAGGCAATCCTAACCCACTCTTTGAATGTCTCGTCTCATATATGAATGCGTATAACCGATTTACTATTTGAAAAAAATTTGGTAGCATTTCCCCTCAACTCCCCAAATATGTGCATTAAAGACATATTCGTAGGAGTGAAAGGGAAATACTGTCGAATTTCTCTCAAATAGTAAAACAGTTATACGCATCCATATCCTAAATGAGACAAAACATTCAAAAAGCAGTCCCAAACAGGGGACTTTCCGAAATTAATTTCTAATAAATTAATTTCGGACGGGTTTTCTATAGGATGATTAATTCCAGATGGGGGTTGTCCGAAATTAATCACTAAAATCCTAAAAAAAGTAACATAAGTCTAACAATCACAATATCATACTAACCAAACGGCATATTCACAATATCATGCTAACCAAACGCATATTACAAACCAAACGGCATATTCACAATATCATGCTAACCAAACGCATATTACTAATCAAACGGCATATTCACAATATCATATTAACCAAACGCATATTACTAACTAAACGACATATTCACAATACAATAATACATGACTAAATGATACTATGTCAATCAATGAATGACATAAACATATATAATAACAAGGAAATTAATTTGACAATTCAATTTGACGCAGTGTTCATTACTTCATATCTCCCTGTGTGTTGACCCAAAACTAGCATAAAAGCACAAAGACCATGCTAAAGTCCAACAATTCTATAAAATTACCTGCGTTCAAAACTATAACTAGAAGTGCATCACACAAGGTCAGAAATTCACAGCTTAATGGGTTTAACAGCATCAACATCACAAAGTTTTCCAGGTGATTCCTCGATCCTAACATAACTACACTTATTAACTGATAGAAACAAGAACGTGCAAAAAAGCATGTATCTCACATTCACATATAACCAAACATACTCCAATTACTAACCAAACGCATTTTACTAAAAAAACGCAACCATCAAAGGAATTAAATTATATACCTAGTTCACGGCTGAAATAAAGGAAGAGAAGAAAAGAGAAAAAGAGGAAAAGATGTGGCTGCTGTCCCGACCCGGCTGTGGTGCTACTGCTGTCCCGAATCTCCCGGCTGTCCCGCGACCAACACGTAAAAAAAACAACCTAAATTAAACAACCAAACTTAAATTAACCAAATTAATTAATAAAAACTGTCGTCGTCCCAAAACACATTAACACAATAAAAAAAAAAACACCTTTAAACTACCTATACGTGGGGCGGCTGTGGTGGTGGAGCTGCTGCCGATGATGGTTCACGGCGGTGGTGCCATCTAATTACCAACACAAACACAACAAAAAAGAAACCAAGATTATATTAACAAACCAAAATAAAATAAAGCAAATTTACACACCCCACCACAAAAAAAAAAAAAAAAAAAAAACCTTTTAAAACAAACAAAAATTAATATATATATATATATATATATATATATATATATATATATATATATATATATATATATATATATATATATATATATATATATATATATATATATATATATATATATATATATATATATATATATACGGCGGTATATATACGGCGAAGCGAACAAAAATTAAAAACCAAGAGGGTGGTTGTGGTGGTGTTGAAGGTGGGTAGATCGATTGAAGAAGAAGAAGAATATGGGTTTGTTGTTTGCAGCGTTTTTTTTTTTTTTTTTTTTTTTTTTTTTTTTGGTAAAGTGTGGAGAAGAAAAAATAAGATCCGTATCTATGAATTACTGAGTCAAAATGGTACGACAC
This sequence comes from Artemisia tridentata subsp. tridentata, assembly GCA_021014915.2. Lineage (NCBI taxonomy): Eukaryota > Viridiplantae > Streptophyta > Magnoliopsida > Asterales > Asteraceae > Artemisia > Artemisia tridentata. Next base: position 306,670,255 of record CP139502.1, on the reverse strand, counting down.
ACATATATATATATATATATATATATATATATATATATATATATATATATATATATTATATATATATATATATATATATATATATTATATATATATATAGGGGAGGGTTAATGTGAGATCAAGCTTAAAGTTGTAAAAGTAAGACCTAATCTACAACGTTGGATCTATTAATTGGTGTTATTTAATGGCTGATTTGATGGAGTGGTATTTCAGTAAAAAAATTCACTTTTTAAGGGTATTTTGATCAAACAGTTATTGAGTCATTATTTAATTGAAACATATTGATGAGCCCTTATTTTTCGGTCAAACATTTATTGAGACATCCTTTTAACAAATTAATATACCATCTGATACACACGTCGTTTAACAAATTAATATACAATGTGTCATGACAACGGGCCTGGTACATTACACACGAGGACACCTTTAACAAATTAATATACCATGCGTCACGACAACGGGTCTGGTACATTACACACGATCAAATAGGGTACCACTCATACACGTCAAACACGTCAAACACTGGTACATCTCTTCCAAAAATATATACATAAATGTCCAAAAAACTGATACATTCCTTCCAAAAACTAAAAAATAAACTACACATCTTACAAATAAGATTTAAAACAACCCAGTTAAGTCATGATAATTCAACCTAACTCTTACGCATGTCGAGACAGCTCCATGTTACACAACTCCAAAAAATCAAAGTTATATATTTCTACAACATATTGAAACTATGATACACATCTCCAGAAAAACCCAGTTATATATTTCAACAACATAACCTTTCACAATCATAACCGAACACAACTCCAAAAAAAACCCAAACACAATCATAACCCTTCACTGATAATGAATGGTCGCCGAAAAAACGAGACTCGCCGTTTCACTGATAACGAATGGTCGCCGGAAAAACAAGACTCGACGAAAAAATGATAACACATGGTCGCCGGAAAAACAAGACTCGACGGAAAAATGTTTGATGCATCAGATTTGTGACACAGCAACACTTGGGGTTTTTGTGGTGTTTTACCGAACATCGGGATGTTGGAGGGTGTGGGATTGGAGGTCGCCGTTATCAACAACGGATCTTGAAAAAATGTCATACCGCCACATACCTTTAAAAAATGTATAGATCTATGAAAAAAATGGTAAAACACCACAGCAGCGGCAGCTGTGGGTTTGTGTTAGTGGTGGGTTTTCGGCGGTAGTTTCAGCCATGGCGATTGGCGGCGGTATTAGGGTCGCCGGAAATTGTTTTGGGAGAGAGGAGAGGATGAAAAAAATAAATGGAGGCTTATTGTGATAGAGATGTGAGATAGTTAGGGTTAGGGAAAAATAAGATGCGCAGAATACCTATAATACCCTCTAGCATAAATAAATTAATTTTTATTAATTTTATTTTTCTTTTTTTGTGTTTTAATTTATTGCCACTTGTCCTAATCCTATTGGTTTTTGAATGTATCTTATTTTAACAACTTTAACTTTGATCTTATTTGATCTCAAATCTATATATATATATATAGTGGGACTTTCATTTCAGAACCATCTTATCTGCGAGAACTGACAGAACCACTAAAAACATACATGCACGCCTTTTAAAATAAAATAAAAATACATGCAAATCATCAATGATCATAAGTATCCACCTATGTTCTTCAATATCATCATCAACTCATTCTTTTTTTTCACAAAAACCTTACACACGGCCGCAATATTGTCATTGCACGCCTTATAAGAACATACATGCACACCTTCAAAGAAAAATTTTGTATTTCCAATTTCTTATCAAATTCTTTAGAACAACCATGTTTTTTTTAAAACATATATGTTGTTTTTAGAACATATGTGCAAAAATACAATTATTGAAGGCGTGCATGTATGTTTTTGGTGGTTCTGTCAGTTCTCGCAGATAAGATGGTTCTCGTAAGAAAGTGCCCCTATATATATATATATATATATATATATATATATATATATATATATATATATATATATATATATATATATATATATATATATTCCCTTTTTTTTCTTTTGTCGGGGTGATTTAAGTTTCACTAAAATTTTTGGTGGTAAAATATGGGTCGACATTGTCGACCCATATTGCTTCCGTATACTGTTTTTTTTTTTTTTTTTTTTTTTTTTTTTTTTTTTTTTTTTTTTTTTGTTTTTTTTTTTTTTTTTGCGGGGTGATTTAAGGGTACTGAAAATTTTTGTTGGTCAATATGGGACGACATTGTCGACCCATATTGCTTCTTGCATTTTTTTTCCTTTCCCTTTATCTTATGTGTATAAAAATGATTTAAATTATTTAATTAATATTAAATAAATTAAAAATGATTTAAATTAGTTATAAATTATTTAAATAAATTAAAAATGATTTAAATTAGTTATAAATTATTCGTGCAACCCAATTCATTCCAACTTGGCAACTATTCGTGCAACCCAAGATTACAAAATGATCAGCCGACTTTCAAAATAAATCTAAGATCCCCATCCAGATTTGGCTGGCGCTGCACCATTGCTAAACCCTGCCTGTTTCGTTAAACGAATGAGCCGAGATGATATGGTTGTACACAAAATGTTAAACGAATGAGCCGAACAATTATGGAACTCGTGCTCAACAACAAAGTTCCAGCTTATCTTGTTCTAGTTTAAAAGATGCAATTCCTAACTATGGGCCAAGTGTTAACCACAATGTCTCACCAGGTGTAAAGCAGTTTATTAACTCGCCTATTTCGTTTAACGAATGAGCCAAGATGATATGGTTATACACGAGATGGTTAACGAATGAGCCGAGATGATATGGTTGTACACGAGATGTTAAACGAATGAGCCGAGATGATATGGTTATACACGAGATGGTTAACGAATGAGCCGAGATGATATGGTTGTACACGAGATGTTAAACGAATGAGCCGAGATGATATGGTTATACACGAGATGTTTAACGAATGAGCCGATATGATATGGTTGTACACGAGATGTTAAACGAATGAGCCGAGATGATATGGTTGTACACGAGATGTTAAACGAATGAGCCGAGATGATATGGTTCTACACGAGATGTTTAACGAACGGGACATGGGGTATACGCAATATACTAAAGGATAATAAAACTTATCCTTTCATATATATTCTCTTACAAAAAAATCTCATCTTGTCTCCTTATCTTATCTTATCACTCAATAAAATCTGTATATGTATATTCCCTCCATCCCTCTCATAAATCGAGATATACTTTTTCTTTTCTTTCTCTCTGGAGATCGACAATCAGTGGCCATCAGCAGCAACTCATTAATTCCCACAAATAACCAAATCATTAATTCCCATAAAACACACATAACAATGGATGGTTACACGCCGGAAGAGGAGTGGTCAAAGGTTTTATCGTCGATGCTCCTCTTTAATGAAGTTCTTAATGAATATGGCTACGAAATTTATGATGAATATGGTTCTTATAAGAACTGTGCACCGTGGATGAGAGACCGGATTCTAGAATGGCTGAGGCAAAAGCCGTACTACAGAGAGTCTTTGGAGGCTGTTGCTGATGATGAAGCTGAAAGCACGTTGGACACCAAACTTGATGATCTGGGAAATAGGGTAACAAATCTCGAAGATACGTTTGAACATATCAAGCAAAGGAAAGCAAGGAAGGGAAAAGATGGTGCAAGTTCTAGCAAAGCGGGAAGTAGCAGCAAAAAAAAAATGAATGGGCGATGTTTGTTATGGTATATGTCGTGTGTTGTTTCGTTTGCTTGTCAAGTTGTTTCGTTTGAGTCTGTATGAAATGTATGTGGTTGAGAACTCTTGCGTGTTTTAAATAAAATGTTTGCCTTCGTGTTTGTTAATTGTGATATTGTTCCTTCAAATAAGCTCATAAACCCAAACACCCTTTTGGTGCAGAAATAAGCAATCCCAAACACCCCTGTTTGGACAACATAAACCAAACGGCCCTTGTGGGCTGCTGTTAACCAAACAGCATAAACCAAACCAGCTTCTTTTAACCAAAATGGTCATGGTTGCAACAACAACAACAACAACAACAACAACTACAACAACAGCAACAACAACAACAACAACAACAACAACAACAACATTACATATGAAGATTGTCCATGTCACCTAACAGCTCACGGAGTATTGCATCCGACTGACATGTGTGGTCGGGGTCGTCGGGATTCGTTGCCATTTCAAGTCTTGCCTCCAGCATCCTTACTCTTATCACTAGTACAAAAATGGGATATAGTCACACATGCTATTTTTCGAACGGCCACACAATAACTTATTTGTGTGACTAAATGTACCAGAATAAAATAAACAGCCACACTTGATCCGACTTGTGTGACCATTTCGGAATTACATCTGAGGCTACAGCCACACATTTGAATATTTTCGTGACTATACGTATCTGGTAAAAAAAAATTTGATTTTTTAGTCACTTGTAATTTGGGACGTGTGACGGATACAAATAAGTTTGAAACATTAGTCACACTATATATATACATATGTGACAAATATATGTCACACAATTGAAAAGTGTGACCAAAATCCATATATGGTCACATGAAGTAATTGTGTATGTGGCTAAATCATATACTCAAGTTTGTCACACATTATTTAAACGTGACTGTTAGTTTTTGTTGAAAATTTAGCCACATATGAATTTGAAATGTGTGACAACTGAAAAGTAAGTTTGAAGCATTAGTCACGATATGCATTTAAAAGTGACAAATATATGTCACACACTTCGACAATGTGACCAAATGTGATATATGGTCACACTAAAATATTTCATGTGTTAAATTTATATGTAATATTTTACATTTCCCACACTTAGTTTTCCCAAAATAAGATTTCCCTCTCAACTTTTCACTAGCTCAGTCTAAAATTTTCCTAAAAAATAAAATTACCCTGCCTAAACTTTTCCCCAAAATCAAATTGCCCTCTACCATCTTTTATCTTTTCTATGTTCTCAGATCTCACATATGTTATCCCCAATTAATCTATCTCACACCCTTCTCCATCGCCACCCTTCGTGGTTAAAAACGGGATTAAAAAACGTTTTTGGTATTTATTCGTGTGGTAAACAAATTAAACAAGTGCTTGTTTGGTTTTGATTTGGTATACGGGATCAAGCCGATATTATTAAGGTACACATTTCATGATAAATTTTCTTTAGTCGATCTAATTAAAAATAATGGGTATCTTTAAAATGCAGATTAGTGAGGATGAAATTGAATTCTTGACCGGAGGCGATGATCCCTATGATGATAAGGTTGTCTTGAACAAGCTTTTCCATCCAAATCTTAAGCTACTGATAGTCACTGAAGGTTCTAATGGTTGTAGATACTACACCAAGGTTATCTTCATTCCTTCCAAAACTAAAATATCTGGTCATTGTAACGCATTTCTTACAATTTTTGGGAGTTGGATTGTTTAATTGATTCCAACTAATTTGATTAATTTTACAGGATTTCCATGGTAAAGTTGGTGGTGTTGAGGTCAAATGTGTTGATACAACAGGCGCTGGTGATGCTTTTGTTGGAGGACTCCTTAGTAGTTTGGCTTCAAACCTTCAATTTTTCAAGGTACAATTATTCTACTATTGTGTTCCATGTTTTGACGATTTTCGTTCTAGTGTCATTGATTTTATAATTTGAGAACTTGAATACGCCGTCTAAAGATCAGATTCCGAGAGATTATTCTAATTAATTTCTTGAAATTTATTACTTGCCTCATTGCAGGATGAGAAGAAGCTAAGGGATGCACCAAATTTTGCAAATGTTTGCGGTGCCATCACTGTGACAGAAAGGGGAGCAATTCCATCTTTGCCAACAAAGGAGACTGTTCTTAAGAAGTTGAAGGAAGCCTTATAGCCTGAACGTGTGGTAAACAAATTAAACAAGTGCTTGTTTGGTTTTGATTTGGTATACGGGTCGGGTAAAACCCGTTTGAGTTTCGGGTAAACCCAGTTAGTGTCTCGGGTTCTGATTTAGATGTGTTAATCTAATTTAGTTATGTTCATTAGGAGATACTCATGGTTTTGAAATGTAGTGAAAAAATAAATGGTTGTTAGTTGACTGAACATGTAATAATCAATGGGTAGGGAGGTAGCTCTGCTTCGTTTTGTGATACGGAAGAAATACTGGAATAGGTTGCAACTTACAACTAATAGATGTTTTGTAATTATAATAACACGAGTATGTTTTGAAATTATTGTCGTAATACGGAGTATAAGGTTGATTGTGATTATGATCAATGAAGGATTCATGTACCTTTTGCTGTTTTTTATGATTTTGTGAAGTTAGTCTATGCGTTTTAGTATTAGTTAATTTTGTTTTGTAGTCTATTGATATGTTTGTATTTTGAGAATTGAACCATTTATATAGTACTATTTTCCGGTTTGAAACGAGGTATAAGTTTGGTGTACGTTTATTCGTTCAATAACCGGTAAGTTGTTATACTGTACCTTGGTATGTTAGTTTTGTTGCCTTCACTTGTTTGTGCACTAGTTGTGTTTGCTTAATCTGGTGTTAGTTAGTTTGAGGTGAGTTTGGTTCGGTATTGGTGCTCGATTTTTCTTTTCTGTTTTGATTTCATGAAGTAGTCAGAAAGGGATTATTGTGTGTACGGTGTATTTCAAAATAAAGAAAGTTTGTAAGAATTAACGTTTTATTTATGATTGCAGGATATTGCTAATGCAGAACTTGCTCCTACTCATCCCATCCGACTTGGATTGGTACTCAATTTCTCTGTGTTCTACTATGAGATTCTGAATTCACCCGACCGTGCATGCAATCTTGCAAAGCAGGTGAGAAATTTGTTTTAACGTTGATAGTTTTAGATTCGCTTGGGATCTATCTAGTTATTGTTATTACGGATGTGAAGTTAACTGATGTTTGTTTTGTGATTTGCTAGGCTTTTGATGAAGCTATTGCAGAATTGGATACCTTAGGAGAGGATTCCTACCAGGACAGCACCCTGATAATGCAGCTTCTTCGTGATAATCTTACCTTGTGGACCTCAGACATGCAGGTGGTTGTTAAAATTAGTTCTGCAGGCTCTTGTTGTATATATCAATCTTTTATTGTAGTTACTTGTGTTGACATTTTGGATGTTATGTTGGTCTTATGCAGGATGACAACACAGAGGAGATTAAAGAAGATCCTGATTCGTGTGGATGGAGAAGTTAGCCTAGCAGCCATGGAGCCAATACACTAGTCGAACGCTCAGGACATATACCTTGCATCTTATTGGATTGTTGAGTGATGGTGGTGTTCACTCACGTCTTGATCAGTTGCAGGTATTTATGATTCAGCGATGTAAATTTTAGTGAAAGTATTTACTTACTTTTCTTTGTCTGATTATCATGTGTTTTACTCGGCTGTAGTTGTTGCTTAACGGAGCTAGCGAGCGTGGTGCCAAGAAGATCCATGTTCATGTGCTTACTGATGGACGTGATGTTTTGGATGGTTCAAGTGTCGGTTTTGCTGAAACACTTGAAGCAGAACTTGCAAGTCTCCGCAGCAAGGGCATTGATGCTCAGGTTGCTTCTGGTGGAGGACGTATGTATGTCACCATGGATTGTTACGAGGTAATGCCTTATCATTGTAGCTGTGGTATGAATACTTACATATAAACGGAATTATATATCTTGCTTTTGCTAGTGACACTCGTTTACTATTTATCTATTCTATAGTGTTATCATACGCCTGATCATGCAAGTTCTCATAAAATATTGACTTCTGCAGGCTTCTGAGAATCTTTGAATGGCTATGATTTACACTTTAGTTACCACAGTGAACGAGTGGTTTGCTGAAAGGTTTGCTGCAGACATCATCAATGACAATAACCAAGAAGCAGCTGCAGATAAAGATGAAGTAAGAATTTTCCACCACTTAAACATAGTTTTGCATTTTATTATTATTATTTTTTAAGTTTGGTTGGATGTGTTGAACTTGTTACGGAGTATTAGATAACTGACCCACACGGAGAGCCAGTAACCGTTGAGACCTTTTTAGCATGTTGAACCTGTTTATGCTTAAAAATGTGATTACAATATAGCAATAAAAAAGGAGTATGCAACTAGTTTTAACTTCATCTACCATAAAAGTTGAGATCAAAATATCAGATATGTTCTTGTGTGTACTATATATACAGAGCTACAATTTGAGTTGTTATTTTTATTTTTGGTAAAACATGCAGCCATGAATCATTGAAAAATCCAATGATGAAGATGAGGATTATGCATATCTGACAAGGCGTACACTAGAGATGAAGTTCTGATGATGGTATAACTAAAAAGACAAGATTTGATAGATTTTCTGCTTTTCTCAATTTAGATTATAATCTGGTACTGACTTGTATGTGTTTTCACCTCGATGTTTACAGGAAAAGGAAATGGTGAATACACTTCAATTCAATCTCTCGTACCCGACCGTGTATGTTTTTATCAAGCGATTTCTCAAAGCTGCAGAGTCTCACAAAGAGGTATGGCCTTTCATGTGATTTTATTTCTATCAGTTCTTTGACTATTCTGCAGGACTAACCGTCACTGCCATTACATGAGACCAAGACTTCAAAGAAGAATGCCAAGAAACAACTTCAGTTACTTTCATGAATCTGAGAAAAGATAAAAAGGTTGGACGAAGAACATGAAGCCCTTGAAACTGCTAGTGTATTAGTTACAACTGTTAGTACTGCTAGTGTATTAGTTACAACTGTTAGTTATAAGTTAGTACTGTTGGTTCATGTAGTTAGTACTGCTTATATGATATGTGTTAGTGGTTCAGTTATATACATTCTAATTTTATTGTATTTGAATTTGTTTTGATATATATTTGAATTTGTTTAGATATATATTGATTTCTTAAATGTGACTAAAAGATGTATATAGTCACACTTATTAGCACTTTTGGCCACTTTATGCTTAATTGTATGTGACTAAATATTACAAAAGGCCACACAAACTAAAAATTCATGTGACCATTGGATGATCAATAGTCACACAAAATACACATTTCTTCACTTTAAACAGCATATGGTCACACTTATTAGCACTTTTGGCCACTTTTTGCTTAATTGTATGTGACTAAATACCCAAAACAAACATGCTTTGTGTGACTAAATATTACAAAAGGCCACACAAACTAAAAATTCATGTGACCATTGGATGATCAATAGTCACACAAAATACACATTTCTTCACTTTAAACAACATATGGTCACACTTATTAACACTTTTGGCCACTTTATGCTTAATTGTATGTGACTAAATACAAAAAAAAAAAAAAAACATGCTTTGTGTGACTAAATATTACAAAAAGCCACACAAACTAAAAATTCATGTGACCATTGGATTATCAATAGTCACACAAAAATACACATTTCTTCACTTTAAACAGCATATGGTCACACTTATTAACACTTTTGGCCACTGTTTTTTAAATTGTATGTGACTAATTCGAAAAAAACAACACACGTTGTGTGACTAAATCATCACAAACGTCACATTTATTATATATTCATGTGGCCATAGGATGGAAAATAGTCACATATACTGATAAATCTAACAAAACTTGTGCCTAATTGGTCACACATATTCGGGTTTTGGTCACTCTTTTTCCATGAAAACGGTCACAAACTAAACAATGTGACCATATGGTACCTACGGTGGCGCGACTTTTTGTCACACACACCCAAAAAAATGTGTGTGACTATATGCATATAGTCACGCATTTTTGGTGTGACCGTAGGCCAAATCTGTACTAGTGTATCTCTAGCACCTGCTTTTGTGCCTCCAGCATGTTTATCCTAAGATCTTTTTCATTACAGTTTGAGCACCCTGTTGGTGCAGATCCAGAACCGTGAGATGTTGAAGCAGAAGAGGTTAATCGTAACTGCTCATCAAATTCACTCTTTCACCTAAAATATCCACATCCATGATCTTTTTCTCTTGGCTGTCACATAAATAATGTAATTATATGATTGTTTGTATATTTACATAAATAAGAAATGTATAATTGTTCACCTTCGAAAGAGGACATGCATAATATTCCCATCCAAATGTATCTGGTTGATGTGATTTTTTTTTTTTTTTTTTTTTTTTTTTTTTTTTTTTTTTTTTTTTTTTATATTTCCTGCTCCACAATTACACATAAAAGGATTATATCGCTGCATCTCAGGTTTTGAAATTGGTGTGAAGATAAGAGGTTGTGAGGTTTAGTGGTTTTGAGGATAAGAGTGTACATAATGTGTTTGTGAGGATAGAGCAGATATTTTATACAAACATTTTGGTGGGAAATGTTGGCGCCAATATTTTGGTGGGAAAATTTGGTGGGAAGTGTTTTGGTGGGAAGTTTGATATCAATGCTCAACAACAAAGTTTCAACTTATCTTGTTCTAGTTTGAAAGATGCAATTCCTAACTATGGGCCAAGTGTTAATCACAATGTCTCACCAGGCGTAAAGCAGTTTATTAACTCGCTTGTTTCGTTTAACGAATGAGCCGAGTTGTTTCGTTTGCTTGTCGAATTGTTTCGTTTGATCTGTTTCGTTTGCTTATCAAGTTGTTTCGTTTGAGTCTGTATGAAATGAGCCGAGATGTTTAACGAATGAGCCGAGATGATATGGTTATACACGAGGCTGTAAATACGTATCATATCGAGGCTATAAATACTTATCATATTAATTACGTTTTAACATCAAAAATATTTTTGATAAATAGTAAAGTATTGATTTTGTAAATTTTTTAATTTATGTATGTTTTAAAATTAATTTTTACACTAACATATAATTTTAAAACAAATAATTTTCTAAAATTAATTTATATACAAGTATTTTTAAATAGATTATTGGATAGAAACTGATTTTGCAAGTTTTTTAATTAAAAAAAAAATACACGCAGAATGGGTCGACATTGTCGACCCATTTTGCTTTTTAAAAAGTTTGGGAGAATTACATACATCCCCAATATAGGCCTCTTAATTACATATTTCCCCACTAGTCATCTAAAATAACAAATATACCCGACTTTATTTATTTAATCACATGTTTACCCATCTTATCTAATTTGGTACCAACTATTTATAATTTGACCATCATACCCTTTTATTTCATTTCCACTCAAACTACAAATAAGTAAAACCACTAAATAAAACAAAATCACATTTCAATAAAGAAGGCCATGTCTGCAAATCTTTATATTCGAGCATTTCATCAACAAATTCAACCAACTGACAATGCTTTAATATCCAAAATAACAAAAGACTATGAGTAAAGTCAAACAAAACAACTTTTGACCACCTGAAGCATTGCATCAACAAATTCAAAACACTTTATTCATCTTCAAATCCATGAATTAGAGCATATGCAGAGGGCCGAATGAGAAAATCTTGAGAGAAACCCAACTTTTGACCACCTGAGTTTCCTACACCATACTTCCACTATGCCTTCTTTTTCTTAGCAACACTCTTTTTTTCGACCACTAACAAAACAAATTATAGTGTTTCATCAGCCATTTTCTAAGTTGTGTAACGGATACATCCCCATCAGATTTCAACTTATCACTAACTACATTTGCAATCCATCCTTGAGTTGCATGAACATTACCACCTTTATTGCTTCGAATACAAGAATGTTCTTCTACCAATTTCTTAACCTACAAGAATTTTATATAAAAAATGAGTAATGTTAGAAATACAAGCCTTTTACTAAGTTATATATAACTTAAACGATTCTAAAACCGTGTTGGAAATACAAGCCTGTTACTAAGTTATATACTTACTTCAAATGTAACTTTATCATCCATGATGTAAGCATGAATATTCCACTTGCACTTTAAGTTCGCACACCTCGCTGTAAACCGTGTTGGTTCACTTTTCTCGATTATGTACTCAAATTCATTTATTAGTGCATAATGGTTTAAAGCTCTTCTAAATTGAACCACATTCACAAATCTTGAATTCACTTTCATGATTGGACTCTTGTTGGTTTGTAAGCAAGTCCTATCTTCATAGTTTGGTAGCTCATTTTCATTATCAGTGCTAAGATGACTATAGTAACTTTCTTCGCTTGAGCAATTTTCTGAGTCATCATCATGTTCAACATCTTGTGGTTCATCAACATAATCATCTTGACTCCTATACCAACATATTACTTAGAAATAAGTGAAAAGATATACATATTCACATAACAGAATTTACCTTTGTTGTATTTCATTCAAGTCGCGAGCATTATTCTCTGTCGTCACGTATATAGTTACTTCTTTCTCCACCTCATGCATGTCAAGCATCATTTTAAACTTCTCATCAGAATCAAGTTCAATAAAAGATTGATGTGCTGCATATTTGTCAACAAAAAGAACTGAAAGAACTAGATCCCTATCTGATGGGTAGCGAGTTATCGCTTCTTCAATTAGATCCCTTAAGTGGTACGAGCATGTGTCGATATAGATGCTTTTTTGATGTCCATAACAATATCTTCTCCTTTTACACGAGTTCTTGGCTAATCGAAAGTATCCTCCATATTTTAGTTTTAGTTTGTATTTCGATGATACTTGTCTGAAATTAAAGACATTCAACCTTAAGAGTTATGTACAAAACTATCTACTTCAATGAAAGAAAACTTTGCAACCTAAATACGGGCATAAACATACTCAAGTATTGGTGATTCAACCACGTTCTCACATCTTGGTTGTGAGATTTCTTGGATATCTGAGTCTACACAATCACCCATCTTTTGCTACTTCACATATGATTCTGTGAAAAAATACCCGTATAAACTATGAGACTCTCAAACTTAACCCATAATGCATCTTAATTACAGAAATATTGAAACACAACTCGTTCATAAAAATAATCATGAGAAAAAAGTATCTCAAATATGTGTTTGTCAATTTTCAAAAATCTCAACAGCCGTACGTCCCTTTAAGATGCATTATGGGTTAAGTTTTATGTTTGAGATACTTTGCCTTTCACACCAAAATTATCATGCATGAAAATTAACATAAATAAATTAATAAATGAGACTTACAATTTTGATAGCCGATAAAGTTATTGGTAGCCACAACAAAAAGTTTTATATTTTACCTTTTCATTAAGAATGACGGCAAAAGAAAGAGATGGCGGTAAAAAAATAATTTTTTGGCGCCCAATTAGAGGGTTATTAAAAGGGCATAATTGTCTTTAAGTGAAAATTAGCAACAATGGGTATATTTGTTATTTTAGATGACTAGTGGGGAAATATATAATTAAGAGGCCTATATTGGGGATGTATGTAATTCTCCCAAAAAGTTTTAATATTGATTTTAAAATAAAAACTGATTTTGCAAGTTTTTAAATAAATAAAAAATACACGCAGAATGGGTCGACATTGTCGACCCATTTTGCTTTTAAAAAAGTTTTAATATTTATTTTAAAATAAAAACTGATTTTTCAAGTTTTTAAATAAAAAAAAAAAATACACGCAGAATGGGTCGACATTGTCGACCCATTTTGCTTTTAAAAAAGTTTTAATATTGATTTTAAAATAAAAACTGATTTTGCAAGTTTTTAAATAAAAAAAAAAAAAAATACACGCAGAATGGGTCGACATTGTCGACCCATTTTGTTTTTAAAAAAGTCTTAATATTGATTTTAAAAGAAAAACTAATTTTGCAAGTTTTTAAATAAATAAAAAAATACATGCAGAATGAGTCGACATTGTCGACCCATTTTGCTCAAATATGCAACATGCTTTGACTGCCTTTTCGGTTAAAAAAAGAGTGGGCCATGGACAATATTTGGGTCGACAATGTCAACCCAAATTTTTTGTTTGTCCCAAACAATAGCTTTTGGTGTAGTTTACTTTTCATCCCGTATCACAAATTGGCTCTCCCATCTGTTAAAATGCTCTTCTTTTGGGTTCAAGTGTAGTCGATGACAAAAATGAGATATTTATATGACTATGTAAGAATTTATATGATAATCCAATCGGCTTTTGGTCTTGTAGTATCCGTGAGAATTGAAGGTTATGCATGTCACAACTTAATTGTTATAGGTTAAAATCCCGCAAATGTAGAAAGTTAAATTGTTATGATTTGAGAAATTATTAGTTTGTGTCTAAATTCGTCTTCAACAAAAATAAGATTGTATATAACGACTAGGTGTGTGTGAATTTGACTTATTTCATAAAAAAAGAAAAGTAGATCAAGTGCAAAGACTAAGTTCTATCAATAATATTTTGGTTCAATAGTATCCGTGAGATGGTTATAAACTTATAACCCGTATTCATCGTATCTATTGACCCTTTAGCAATAAAACATAACCCAAATCAACTTACTAATACGTAAATAGTTAAAAACTGCAGCTCTAGTTTTGTCTAGCGGAACAGAACGTTACAAGCACACAAATATGTTTAATCTTACTAAACGTACGTAATACGAGTAATTAAATAGATAACAAAGATAAAATACATCATACTTATATTAAACTAGGCTGCTGGAGGAGCTTGCACTACTGGTGTCACCTTTGCTTTAGTTTCCGCATTTGCATCCACGGGCGGTGGCAATACAACACCTCCCGGCTGCTGCTGCTGAAGCTCTCCATCCTCTTCTGGCGGATCAGTATCGATATCCACAACAGGTGGTGGAGGGACACTGAACACATCATCAGGTGGTGACATAACAAAACCAGGCTGATCATTTCTTTCAGCAATAGGTGGCAAAGTAGTATCTCCTGGTAAGTTAGCTGGTGGCGCAAATGAGAATGAAAACAAAGGTGGTGCACCATTTGTAGTGTCATCATTATAAGGTATGGTGTAGCCGCCTGTAGGTGGTGGTGAGGCAACTAGTGGTGAGAAAGATGGATTTGTGTCATCTATAGGTGTAGCGAAAGACGGGGTTGTGAAAACGGGTGGTGGCGAAGGGACTACTACGTATTGAGGTGTTTGAGTGCTATGAAAAGGGTTGTTGTTTGTGGACGTGAAAGGCCATTGGTGACTGCATGTTTCTAAAAATGGGTTGCAGAACTCGAACATACTGCGCCGGTTAATGGTGGATATAGGACGGGAGTTGACGGCGGAGAAGAATAATAGTGGAAGCAATGCTGTGAAGATTTGTTGTTTCACCATTGTTGAATGTATGAAGGTTTAGAAAAAAATAAAGACTATTTATAGAGGAACTGAGTGAGTTATATATACTGAGTTGCATGCATGGTCTTTAATCAAGCTTCTCAAAATGGTATAAAAATTTATACTTTTTTCCAAAAAAAGTATAAAAATAATGCCCATTCTTAAAAAGGTCATGTGCGAATGTGCGAATCCGCAAATACGTTGACACGTGTCCAGACATAAAGTACTTTCACCCGACCATTATACCTCACGTGCCATTTGACTTTTTTAAACAAATGTGCGAGCGACAGTGTGCGAATTGCGGCTAATTGCCGTCATTCGCATATTCGCACATCCGTCGTTCGCATATTTGTTTAAAAAGTCAAATGGTAGCCGTCATTCGCACATTCGCACATCCGTCGTTCGCACATCCGACTGTACTTGCAAATGAATGGTGTTGTACTTATTGTCTGGACACGTGTCAACATATTGGTGGAGTCGCACATTCGCACATGACCTTTTTGGGAATGGACATTATTTTTGTACCTTTTTTTGAAAAAAGTTAAATTTTTATATTGAGAATTAGCTATTAATATAGCTACTGCGATGCAAATTTGCATGGTCAACCAGTTGACTTCTAGAGGGTTCATTGAGGTGAGGGGGAAAAAAATAAAATAATAAATAATAATAATACTCCCTCCGTCCCATTTAAAGTGTCCACAATGGTATCTTTGGTTGTCCCATTTAAAGTGTCCAGGGAATATTTTCAACCAATGAGAAGAGAGTTTAGTGGGTAATAGTGATATTTAATTGGTGGAGAGTGTAGTTGGCCCCACTTTCCTAAAACTTTGTGCAAATGGAAAGTGGACACTTTAAATGGGACGGAGGGAGTAATAAGAGTTCTTCGAATAATCCGACTTTTAGGATTTTTGTTCATTTTCTCATATTCTCACCATTGTCTTTACATGCAAATGTTTTGGTTCCATCAGTAAAAAAGGACTACCAAAGTACCAAGTAAGTAATTAAATAGGTGATTTTATACTCATTTACTTGACATTAGGCAACTTTTAATTTGTGTTGTATTTATAATGTTTGCGACCTTTAGAAATGTATTATGTAAAAGAGTATTCAGGAAAATGATAATGACAACCTCGAAAGCTTTTTTCTGTACCTCTATGGCTCTATAAAACATTTAAGATGATGTGAGATACATCAAAACATTCATACTTTACCTCCCCAAACTAAAAGTATTTGACGCCATCGTCTTGTACAGTTACAGGAGACTCGCATCAAGTCATACATTGTTATACTTTGTTCATTTAATAAATACGAACCTCTGAATAATTACATTGTTATACTTGTCGATAGTTTCAATGGTATTCAAAGCACGCCAACATATGTTCTTCTTGAAAAAAGTCAATGTCCATAATTTATATGAGTAATGCTATATATTTTGTTTTTTTAAACAATTCTAAAATTTCCTTAATGTCACATGTATATAAAGAGATTGGCCCATCTTATCACATATTCGAATCAATTTACAACCCATACTGTTAGGAGTATATTTAAGAATATATGTTAGAAAGATATATCATTTTTCAATTTATATATATCTTATTTTTATAGAGATAACTTTTTCTTCTTTCTCAAATAAATTTTAGAGTGGTTAATTGTTAGTAATTGAACAAGTATCGTAGCATTGGCCAAATGGAGGGTGGCTCTTTGGTATGTGGATTGCATGGATGGTTTGAAAGTGCACAGTTGGGAATTAAATAAGCTTCTTTTTACGTGCCCATCATTCAATGCATGTCAACGCCATTTTTATACTATTGATTTCAGTTTTATTATTATTATTTTATTTATTTATTTTTTAAATTAAAAAAAAAAAAAAAAAAAAGGAAAAAAAAAAAGGAAAAATCTAAAAGGCCATTATATATAGACATCCATGTAAAAGTAGCTAAGACTAAGAGCCTAAGATGATACTTTCTTTGGATATACAAATTTGATTGGGTTCTTGAACTTTGGCAAGCTAGAATGCAATGCTTCTTGATTCGTTGGACTATATACAAAATTAATGACATTTGCTAACTAAAGTCAAGTGTCAACAAAAGATTAAAAAAAAAAAGTCACTAAAAGCTTCTTTTTTTTTTTTTTTTTTTATATAAAGGTGAAATATTATTAATCACAAAAAGTACACAAGACTCTTTTAACACCTATGGACATATCCCATGATGTTTATACAGAGTCTAGCCACAAATAAGCTGACAAACAACAAGCATTCTATACCCTGATTCTAACCATCTATAACCAAAACTAATACATACAACATACTACTTTTTACACCTTCATTTTGCATTGTTTCTAGCTCTTCTGACTGCACATTTCATGTATCTTCAACAGCTTTGACTGCATCAGTATCCTTCACTACAAAGCTCATTATTCTCCATTTGATACTTTCCATAGCATTCTGCACCAAATTTTCCATAGTTCTCTCACAGTTTTTGAAGATCCTAGCATTTCTCCCTTGCCATACAAAATAAATTGCAGCTCCCAGAACCAATCTCCTAACTATACTCCATATACTTCTGTCAGCTTTCAAGTTAGAGAACTCTTCAATTATTTTGTTCTAGTTGAATGAGAATTTTCTGTTTAATAACTTCTGCAAACCTTCCCAGACTTTATTTGTGTAAGGGCATATGAAAAACAGATGTTCATGTGAATCAAGGCATTGTTTGCAGAACACACATTCCATGTCTCTATTTGGATCCCACAGTGCAATTCTATCTTGTGTCATAAGCATTCCTTGTATTGCCAACCAAAGAACAAAAGAGTGTCTGGGAATATTTTATGGAAATCAAACTAGATCATTCCATAAAATTTTGTTTCCATGGCAGCATAAATCCTTCCACACTACTTTAGTTGCAAATTCTGTTCTATAACCAGTGTTGGTTATCCATTCAGCTTTATCTTTAACATCATTGAGCAGGGTAGGGATATGTATATTGTTAAGGTTAGGAAACTTGACTGACCACTCCATAGGCCAACACCAAGTACCATTCTTAATAAAATTGTCCACTGTGCAGTCATTTTTAAACCTTGCATTGTAGATTTCTCTAGCAGATATGAACTCACTCAAAGGACCCTCATTGCACCATCAATCATACGATGCTGAGACTTTCTTGCCATTTCCAATTTTATAACCAACATGCATTCCAACTTTTTCCTTAAGTTTTAGGATATTGTTCCATCCAACACTGCTATTATTCTCTTGTTGCACTTCCCATATATTTCTCCATTTCAGTTTTTCCACACCGATCCATTTCACCCACAATGTATCCTTTTTTGCAGCAATGTTTCAAAGATGTTTCATGATCAAGACTTCATTCCACAACTGTAAGTCTTTTGTTCCCAAACCACCCTGATATATTGGTTTGCATATGTTTGCCCATGAAATTTTGGCTTTGCCATTTGTTAGTTCCTCTTGACACCACAAAAATCCATTTAACAGTTTATTAATGTCTTTTACAACAGTTTTGGGTAATATGAAGACTGAGGCCCAATAAACTTGCATTGAGGATAGGATTGAGGCTATCATTTGCATTCTTCCTGCATAGGAGAGAACTCTATTCCTCCAATCTTGCACTATTTTTATTACACAAATACTCTGTCTATTTTTATTGGTACTCAATTTCTCTGTGTTCTGTTATTTGCACAAATACTCTCTTTCTGTTTTTTGACTCACACTTTTCCCTCAATTCTTTTTGGCTCACAAACACTCTGTCTATTTTTATTACACACAATACTCTCTTTCTGTTTTTGGCTCACCAATTCTCTCAATTCTTTTAGGCTTACAATACACTCTGTCTATTTTATACAAAAAAAAAAAAAAAAAAAAAAAAAAAAAAAACTCTCTTTCTATTTTGATCTCCCCACTTCTCTCAATTCTTTTAGCTCTCTATTCGCTCTGTCTGTTTTTTTCACACAAAAGAAAAACAAAACCATAATACTATACTATCTATATACAATACTAACAAGAATCAAATTCAAATTTTCAGTTGAGGGTATAACTGCAAACACCCTCAACCTCATTCCTCAGCAGACTTTCTCCAGTAGAGGATAAGTTTTGCACAACATCCTCTTCATTCTCTAGACTTTTATCTGCATCAATCAATTCCTTTTTGTCCTTGTATTCAGTTTTAAATTTACAAAGTGGATATAAACTCTGTACTTACTAACAGTAGTATAAAATAACAGAACTTTGTACTTTTGTATGTTTGCATAAAATGTGTCATCATGTTCTGCTATCTCAAACGTGGTTATGGAAGATATGAGTGACTTTTAATGCCAGGTTTTAGCAGAATGGACATATTTAATTGGAGCTGTATTTATATTGGTCCTGCTTTTCTCTGTTGCATCTAAGAGGTAATCTACATTTGCGATCTTCTTAATCTTATGTTGTGTTATCATTGCAATATGTTGTGCGTTTAAATCATGTTTAATATGACTATCCACTTAGTTTGTTGTTAACCATTTTGAATGATTACTATACAACGAATACTTTATTACATTTGCCATTCCATGTAGACATGGATCTTCTTCGAATCAAGTAGATGGGCTTTATTCTCTAAGAGATTATGTCTCAACATACAGGGTTTCTATGGTAACCTTAACATAACTATATCTGTTCTTATATTGGATTTGGCGCTCCACATATTTTCTGGAACTCATCCGATGTTTTGATTATTATGTTTTGTGCAGATGCTTATCACGTGCATATGTATTTTGGCTGTTGACTTTAAAATATTCCCTAGAAGATATGCTAAAACAGAGACATATGGTACTAGTTTGGTAATAATTTTCCTACAAAAAAATGTTAATTTTTTATGCTATTTAGTCAATTTATTTATGACTCAAGATCGATGACTCCCTATTAAGAACTTCTAATGCTGATTTGTTCTTATCATTTTGGTCACTATCAGATGGATGTTGGAGTAGGTGCATTTGTTTTTGCAAATTCCTTTGTTTCGCGTCAAGCTCGGGGTATTTCAACAATGTGAGTCAGTTTACTTTCCCTTATAAAGTTTGTAAGAGCTACTCTTCTGAAGGGGATAAAGCTTTATTATTTGCGAAGAGTAATGTTTCTTTGTTCTTGTACATACAAGAGTCATATTGATTGCTGAGTTAATGGCATAATTGACTTAATGAAATGCCATTACAGATGAGTTCATATAGACATGCAAATGTGAAAGTTAGGGTGTGTCTGTTTTTACAAACAATGTCTTACTAGCCTCTTACCTCTTACTCGGTCAAACGCGGTCAGACCTGGGTTGTTTTTTTTTTTTCTTTTTGAGTCAGACGCGGTCAGACATAATGCCTCTTATCCAATAAGAGGTGGGGGACTTGTCTTATTGTCTCTTATGATGTGTAATAGTGTTTTAATATCTTAAATTTATATGTATTAAGATAATTTATATAATGGATTATTGACTATGCTAAATGTATGATATAAATGTTTCGTTCTATGTTTTGAAAGTTACTTGTTCATCGCAATGCGATGATTTTGTATATAAATTTTGAAAATTAAAATCATTCGGACAATTTAACAAAAACAAACATCATTATTTGATTCACGTTCAGACTTTCTAGCCACCTCTTAACAGTAAGATGTGGTAGTCAGATTCAGGCTCGAAACATCTTAATACAAACAACACCTTAGACTAATTTGGGAGTCCTCTGACATACCGACTGATATTGTCATTTTTAATGGCATTATTTGATAATGCATACAGTGGTTTTGTATTATGGCTTGAATAGCTAAATAGAAGAAATTATTGAGCAGGACTATTTTTTTTATTTTTATTGAGCAGGACTATTGTGCTTATCTTGTCAATGGTTATGAAACGGTTTGCATACGCATGACCAGTTTTTCAACTTCTCTAAGCAGGCATGCTGTCATATTTCTCGCATTTTTGTTCTCACTAAGTAATTGCATGATCACTATCTTGATATTATAGGGGTTTGAGAAGTGCATTGTCTTCTAGTAGCCCACTACTGTTTCTGGGCTTTGCTAGACTTGTGTCTACCACTGGTGTTGACTATCAGGTAACTGATTTTCCATTCCCCTTTAATATGAATAGCTATATCTGCACTCTTGCATTTTAAGTTACGTATTATTGGAAACTTAGATACATGTTTCTATAGGCGTCTTGATTTACCATCATTCTCTTCACAGGTTCATGTGGGAGAATACGGTGTTCGCTGGAATTTCTTTTTCACACTTGCTGGTGTAGCAGTCTTGACATCAGTTATCAACGTCTCTCCAAAGTATTGTGGGCTTGTAGGCTCATTGGTATTAGTAGATGCATGATTTAATTCACTTTATTTTCATCTTATTATGTCTGTTAAATTTGAAATTCATTCCCATGCCTCGTGCATACTGTTTACATCTCTAAATTTTAGGGTACCAAGTTTGCCTAATGAGCGGGTTAAATTCATATCTGCTTTCTGCGGAATGGGGATCGGATATTACTAGTCAAAACAAGGAAGGAATTTATAGCATATTTGGTGAGGTTCTCCTACAAAATGCTTATCTATGGATTCCTATTATTTTATTCATGAGTATGAACGGTGATTAATGCTTTAAATGGTTCATGGTCAAATCCTCTACAGGGTATTGGGGTTTGCATCTGATTGGTGTTTGGTTGGGTCATAATCTTTTGTTTGGGAAGGATGCTAGTTCAAGAACTAATAGATGGGCAAGTAAGCAAGTTTGGATTCTATGTATATTCTTCTGGTATGTATATTTATATAAATTTTTTTTTAGCAAAATACGTTTTTACCTTCTGAATTAATTCGTTCACTTAAATGACCATCTCTCCACTAATCTTTCCAGGTGCTTAACATTGATTCTGGACAGTTATGTCGAAAGACCTTCACGTCGAATGGTTTGTCATTCTTATTTCATATAATTATGCGTATAGATAAAGGGATACTCTTCTAACAGAAAGATGTAATAACCTTGTCTAATGGACTCATGATGGAGGTGGCATCAAAAGTTCATCTCTATCATAATGGCATTTAAAACAGTAACTTTTTGAAATTGTATATTATGTTTGTTGTACACCTCTTGCATTTATAGTTGAATTACTGGATAAAATGTTTGCTGGTATCATACCAGGTTCCCGATTTATGCATTTATAAGTTAACACAGTTAAGTGATCAGATACTAACAGGAAATTCTTTTGCAGTGCAACCTGACATACATTACTTTAATATTGGCTACAAACCTTGAGGTAATTATCACTTTGTTTTTATTATTGCAATGTACTAGTAGCTTATCATTCATATCTAAAAAGTCGTCAAATTGTCAGATGTTGGCAATTTTAATGCTCTCGGATTATATCCCTGGTGGAAAAGTATCACTCCTGGAACAGGCAATCAACCGTAACTTACTCGCTTTTTTCATAGTGGTGAGATGAACGACACTTTTTGGCTTGGTTTATATTTGAGCTTCGAAATTTGTTATGGTTTTGACATCAACTTATGCAGGCAAATTTGTTCACGGGGTTGGTGAACTTATCGATGGATACCCTGTTTGTGTCGCCATTCCCAGCACTGCTTATCCTAATTATTTATTGTTTTATAATATGTGCTGCTGCTGTATATGCAGATTATAATGGTTTTAAGTTTAAGTTTTGGTGAAAAGAATGCTTTTTGGTACATTCAAAGTATGATTAGTTTATCTTTACCTAGTTGTAATTCTGATTTGTCATTTACACATAGATCATTTGATCTTTGATTTATTTCTGTACATTATGAAATCCCTTTTCGGCTCCTTGGATAAATGACATTATTAGTGTACGTCTCTCCAACTGCTGTGCTATACCCAAACTGTTTATAATTATACTTACAAGTATGAACCAAAACACCGTTGGAAAATTTCATGTACTTGATGATCATCACATATGATAGAGTAACTCTGTATTTTCTTCCATGTCATCTTCAACTACTGAAATTTGATCAGGCGGCAAGGGTTGTTCCATAGAAGCCTCCTGTTTAGTATTGTTGTTATCTGTGTTTCTTCGACACAATATTTGGCACACATAGGATTATAGTCATGTTATAATATGCTTATCAGCTTTTTCTAAAGATAAGCAGCACAGTTTTATTCCATTTAGCACTTGAGACAAATAGTTCATCAACGATAAAATTATTAACTTAACTAAAGGTATAATACAGACAGGCAAACCTTGAAAGTTCATTTCAAGACGTGCACGATTAGTCATAAATAAGCTCCAATGCAACATGTTCAGCAATATGCCTATCATTTGTTGATATTCTATACTTTCATTATCTGATTTTAGATCCATCCACAGTAGCTATTAGTTAACCATTAAGTCAATAGTATGGGTGGTACTACATGATTTCTTAACTTGTTCATGGAATCAAGAGTGAACGGAAGCTAGTGGGCAAACACTTAAGATCTCCCGTTGTATATTAGTATACTTCTTCTTGGTACTTCAATGCAGTTTGTCAGTAAAGTGATATACAACTTCTTGGTACTTCAATGCAGTTTGTCAATAAAGTGCTCAATGCATTGATCTGTATAACTTGATCATTTACTGGAGTCAATAAGGAAACAAATCAGCACTTTACCAGCTAATAAAATCAGTTTAGTTCTACTAACATAACCCCATTTTAAGGTTTTAACACTTTCCCAAATATAGAGATATTTGGATTCAAAATAATACTGTACTAATAAAACCAGATAAATGTTATATATGACGAAATTTTGAATGGCATTACTTTCCTATGTCAAAAGTATTATATATTCATGGTATATCATCTTACATTGAAAACACTAATTAGCAGAATCGTTGTAGGCCCAAATTAATAAAACATACCTGAAAATAAATCGCTTGACTTAAGATGTTTGTAAACAAGGATCACAAATAATTTACATTTATAAGTACTAAAATGACACTTCAATCTAATATACCATTAACTTTAAGAAAAAAAAAAAAAAAAAAAAAAAAAAAAAAAGAAAAAACAAAAAGAAGCTTCAATCTCCATACCATCAGGCCTTGCTTGCTCCAAAATTCTTATGTCTTAAGCTCTGCGCTTTGCAATATTGACATTACCATTTTCCAGAACTTATATCCACCTAAATCCTACAATCTCAATGATCAAGCAAAAGTAGTGTTTCCATGTAGCAACTCGCATAATATGTGAACGGACGGCCAGAAATCCCAATGTAATTGGTTTGTTCAGAGTAACGATCATAAACAGAAAGTGCATCATGTTCCTCTTCTCTTCAACTTCTATAATAGTTTCGCCACTCTTTCTAAATCCAAGCACCATCCTTATTGAAGCATCAGGTGGGGTAATGGTGAATATCTTTGTAAATGATTTTGGATCACCATTCTCCATCATCCATACTCCACAACTGACTAATGATACATGGTCCTTATAACTAGATCGAAGGACTACAAGAGAGTCTCTTAACTTAGATAAAGATAAAGGAGCTTCAATAACCGATAAACTATCGGGGAGATATACTTTCACAAATTCTTCACTTGTCAAATCAAATGACATAATTAGAAAAATAGAGTTATATTTATCATAAGATAGCCAATAAATAAATCCATCTATAACT
The DNA here is from genome assembly GCA_021014915.2 of Artemisia tridentata subsp. tridentata. Lineage (NCBI taxonomy): Eukaryota > Viridiplantae > Streptophyta > Magnoliopsida > Asterales > Asteraceae > Artemisia > Artemisia tridentata. The sequence goes on along the minus strand of CP139502.1, from coordinate 306,645,505 downwards.
ACATCACCATCCTCTACCAATCCAGTCATTTTTGTAGGCAAATTGCTGGATTAGGACTTCTCCAAACCCCAGAGCTTAATGTAAAAACCTCAACTTCCCAGGGGAAATCATTTTCAGAGGATCATCAGAAGTAGCAAATGTAGCCTTCACAAGCTTAGGGTCATTTGTACGAGGACAAACCCCAAAACCAAGGAACGTATAATAAGCCTCGATATCTGACACATTAGGCACAACAACATCAACTGATTTCCTAATTGCAGGATTCCAAATAACAGCTATATTCCTTAGGGGATCATCGAGCCTAAGAAAATTGTAAAAACAAAACAAGCCTTGAGAGCTACCTAGCATTGTTGTGTGTTTTATCAAATACTGGTGGCATGTGAAGTTGTTGTACGGACACAGGGACAGTAAGGGGAAACTTTAGTTGAGGGAAAGTATATCATCGTCTACAATCGAAACATATTTTCGGTTAAAATTATCTTGTGGGTCAGCGTAACTTACTAGCAGATGGTGCTGCGTCTGATTGTGGTTGTAATTAGCAATAAACTCGGAGCCGTCGATAAGAGATTTCCATTGCTTCGAAACAGATCTGAATTGAATCAATGATTTGACGGGAAGCCTTTTCATGATTTCAACTTGGATTTCAAATGGTATGTTGTCTGACATTTTGATTTTCTGGATTGTTTTAATGTCAGGGTTTTGAATAGGAGAGACTCAACACTGAAGAAGTGTGAGTTAGAAGATTGTTTGGAGATGAACTTTGACCTTTCTTTCCAGTTAGATATGAAAATTTTAGCCCATCAAGTGGGTCTCACAAAAAACCCAACTAAAAATACCCGCTCATTCACAAAACCAAAAAAAGAAAAAAAAAAAAAAAAAATTTACCAATGGCAACCCGCTAGTCTACCAACGGATGGACGAACGCACACCAATGGCGGCATCAACGGTGCACTACGGTGGCGCCATTGTTCAATTTTTTTGGCGAATGGCAAGCCAACTGTCCTTGTAACGTGCTCTCTGATGATACTGAAAACTCTTAGCCCAAAAAATTCCAAAGTTCCAAAACAGTTTGGTTTAAGGTTGATTGGTTCGGTTTTCGGTTGATCCGAATTCAATTTAAAACGAACTACAACCAAGTTCAGGTTTGGGTTTTAGTTTTTATTTGAGTAATTAAGGTTTTCGATATTTTGGCCAGATCGACTAGTATCTATCACATTGTTTTATTACTTGTGTAATTGTTTTAAGTGTTTCTACTTTTTTTTTTTTTTTTTTTTTTTTTTTTTTTTTTTTTTTCGGTGCGGACGTTGGACCTTAAGTGTTTCTACTTTTACTATACTAACAAGCGCGTACTATTCACCATAGCTTTGGTGTAGCTTCTATAGGAGGGCAGTAGATCCGAACCGTTCAAATAACCCGACCTTTTATTTGGATCTTGGTAGCTGTCTCTCACATATCTCTCCCACCTCTTCTTTAGGTCCAACGTCCGGCACCAAAAAAAAAAAAAAAAAAAAACAATGGAGCATAAGTCACCCATCCGTCTTCCAAGAGTCTATAGTGATTTATGTGTGTTGGTCTATAGTAAAATGCACAGGAAAGTAATATTATATTGTTGGAACAGTGCTTTAGTGGGAAGATCCGGATTTTCTTGGGTGATATGTGGTTGTGTTTTCTCCGTTATTTCCAAGGTCCAACCACTCTTATTTCACCCACATCTTTCTTCTTTCTTATCTTTAAGGTGTCAGTTATCTTTTTTTTAGATTATTAAACAATTGTCGAATTAAGGTTTGGATTTAATCATGGTTTTCTGTTATTTTTTATAAGTTTTGCCCATTAATGGCCTGCACTGCTTTAATTAGCCTGTTTGATTTATGGTTTTTTATTTGGCTTGATTTACCCTTTATGATTAGGGGTGATTTACGGTTCATGATTTGGGTGCTTATGTTGTTTCGTCTTCATATAGTAGGGTATATTAGTTGCATGTTGGAATAGACTAGGGTTGATGTTTGAGTATCACTGTCTGACATAATGTATTTGAATGTGTAGATGAGCTTGACTTTTTAAGTTTTTGCCGTCATTAGGGTTGATTTAGGCTTCATGATTTGGGTGCTTATGTTGTTTCATCTTTGTATGCTACGGTATATTTCTTGCATGTTATAATAAACAAAGGGTTGATGTTTGACTTTCAGTGTCTAAACTAATGCCAATCGATGTCTAGATGAGCTTTACTTTGAAAGTGTTTCTCTTCATAAACCTAATTTGGCCGTTTGCTTTCAGGTTATGTTTTATGTGATGGAATGCCTGTACGCAATCATATTGTCGTGTCTTGGCAGGGCGTTTATATTAACGCAGCCATGCCGGTGGTGAGGCTGTGATGGTCAATTCCTGGCAGATGTGCAAAGTTCGGATCGTCCGTATCTTGGCTTGGCAAGTTACAAACTTTGCAGCCATGGCGGCTTAGACACCTTTGCCAGCTGTTTGAAAATCTGACCCTTAAGGTGACCATGATAAATACTAATAGACGCGTACTATTGGCCATAGCTTTGTCTTAGGTCCTTTATTGGACCTGTACGCAATCATATTGCCGTGTCTTAGCAGGGTGTTTATTTTTGCATTTTGCAATATCATTCCATTTTATTTTATTTTTTCCTTTTCATTTTTTTTTTACTTGTGCAACATAAACTAACGGAGTTTCACGGGAACCAAGACCTTACACCTTCCGGAATAAAGGAACCAAGGGCCGTTACAACGGAGAGTTCCAAGACTCTAAACATTCCTGAAATGAGGATCCAAGGGTGTTAGACCAAGACCTCACACATTTCTGAATTAGAGGTCCAAGGGCCGGTGTAAGAGGGTAGCCAAGACCTAAACGCCTTCCGAAAATAAGGATCCAAGGGCCGATCTTAAACCGTAGCTTTTTTAGCACATACATTTATTACTTAACTTTTGCAACTTTTAAGCAACGTATCACTTTCATTTTGCATTATTATGACATAAGCTTGTTCCGAAGTTTAAATAAAGCTTAGAACTAGTATTTTTCAAAATTGTATGAAAAAATGATTTTTTGTGTTCAAAAGTTTGAAAATAAGCACTTATTAAGTCAGATTAGTTATCTCATGGGAGGAAAAGCCATAAATTACTTATATAAGCTCTAAAGAAAACCAACTATTCTACGCTTAGCATTTTCATTTGCACAAATCGTAAAACCTTAGTCTAACTGTTAAGGAAGCAGCCAGATCAATACTCTGGCAGAGTCGGAATTCCCTTTGTTCTAACCTAATCAAGACTAAACACTTTTTTTTATTGCAATTTCTTATCTAAAAACGAAAAAAATTTAAAATTTTTGGCCAAAACGGGGGTACTAGGGCACTAGAAGGTACAAATGTGACAAAAATCGCGAGAATTCCCCCCCACACTTAGAATTGAATATTGCCCTCAATATTCAAAGTACCGGCTATTATGCCGACACTTAGAACGTAAAAAGGGTAATACTAATAGCCAAGTGTGGAAAAGAAATCTCTATTTTTCACAAAAAAGATTGAAAAGATATCCCTAGATAATCGTTAGCAAAAAGATCGGATATTGGGCGGCTGGATTGAAAACAGGCGCATCAATCATCACGATCTAAGGGAAACCTGCAAACAACACACAAACAAAGCACAGTAGAGGAATCCCCCCCACTTAGTGTCAGAAAATAGAAAGAAGTCAGAAACATGGGTTGTCACCCATGAAGTGCTAATGTTTTTGTTAACCGAGTCACTAGCTTGACTCGACCCCGAATTCATTTGTTCTTGGGGAAGCATGTGGAAAAGAAAATCTCCATCGGACTTTCATTCAAAATGTTTGGATAAACGTTGAAGTTCTTGAAAGTTCCACTCCGATGAGATACATCCGGCTCAAAAGAATGATAAATTGAGATGCCGGGGTCAAAAACTTTGTCCTCATTTCCAAAGGAGAGAAGGAGAGGACAAGTCACCGTATAGGTGAAGAAAGGTAGAAAAACTCGAATGACATATGTGAAGTCGATATAATGGCGATCCTCAAAGGGAAATGTCTCATATGTCGGAGAAAGAATGTCTTTATGAATCTCGGGATTAAAAATTAAGGTCACATCATCAAGTTTATGAATAATAGAGTCCTTGACCTCATCGTTCTCTAACTCTTCATCAAAGAGAGGATTTATTTTGCTAGAAAAGTACTCATCATCAAATTCAAAAAGAGAATTCGAATAGACTTTGAGACTTTCATTTTGAACATCCTCATCAGAAAGTGATTCGTCATCACTAGAGGAAAAATCATCATTGGAATTGAAAAGGGGGTTAGAGAAAATCCCGGAAAAATCTTTCGCAGTGTTAAGAGGATGATCACTACGAAAAGAACCATCACTTTCACTGTCCGATATATCCTCAGACTCACTTGGGATTGGGACAAGGTTCTCAGCACTAGACTTTATGAATTCGTCCGATTCCTTTTCAGGAATAGTGCTAAGATGCTCATCCCCCATAATGAGAGAGTCCTCGGAGTCCAAAGTAGGTGACGTGGATGTGGTTGCAATAGACTGAGGGAGTTGAAAAATGGTATTATTCATAAGAATAGCACTCTCCTCGTAGTCCTCATCTTCGTCATCGAGCATGCAAGCCTGATTAAACAAGAAACGCTTTTGTGCTGCTCGTTCTACGGCGAGTAAATCTTCCATAGATTTTCCATGACAATCTTGTGAGTAAGATAAGTCAATGGGAGGAGCTTGTTTTCTAAAAATCATCTCCTTAAGACCGTCTATTTCAGTTTGAAAGTCCATGTTGAGTTGATTTTGAGAAATAATCACTTTAGTGATCAATTCAGCTCTAGTTAACTAGCTTTGAAGAAGGTGGTGAGGGGTTGTGTATTGTGAAGGTGGGTCAAATCCGGATGATGTCTGGTTGTTATAAAGGTCGTGCTCATAGACAAGCATGTCTCCCGTTCGACAATCAAATTCCGGATGAGGAAAACTTCCACAATATTCAGAAGAATATGTTTCCGTCTCATGGTGTGGAGGTTGGTTAAGGAAATTGGTTGTTTCATTGTAGGGATTTTGGTCGTAGACAAACCCGTTTCCCGAATTTACAATGCTACAACCGGGGCAATTTCCACCGTTCGGAGGACCTCCACACCATTCACAACCATAATGGTAAGACGAAGACATAAAAAGAATTAAACGGATAGAGGGTGAGATAAAGAATTAAACGAATAGAAGGGATAAGAAGAATATTTTTGGATTTTTAGAAACATTTTGAAGAACACAAAGGAAAAAGGAAAATAAATTTTGAAATAAAAATCTTTTTGGGTTTTTTATAAGAAAATATTTACGAAGAAAACGATAACTTCTCGGGAGAAGGGTCTTCAAAACACGTAACGACAAACGAGAATTAAAAATTCGCTTCAACCTTCCCCGGCAGCGGCGCCAAAAATTGATTCGATGGAATCAACACGTATTTTTCTCCAAGGAAACACAAGTGAAGTATGTGTAACCCGAGTCGTTTTCCCAACGAAGGCTTGAATGGAATTTCGTGATCTCGATTCGTGAAACGTGTGATGAATAGTGAAAAAGATGGGATTTTGGGATTTTAAACTAAAATAAGTGAACATGAACTAAAAACGATTTAATAAACAAGAAAAACGATAATCTAAAGTGCTCGTAATTAAAAACGTAAAGGAAAACTGAAAATACGTTTAAACCGGGAAAGTCCCGAGCCTAAACGTCAAAACGATGAAATATTAATTCTACGGGTACCAAACTAATTTTCCTAAATTCTAATTAATAAAAGAAAATTTCAAAAAAAAGAATTATATTTTTCTGATAATTATTTAATTTAATACGAATTAAAAACTATTTTAAACTAATTAAATGATTAAAAATACTAAATGGAAATGAAAAATTACGAAAAATTACAGAAAAGTCTAAAGGGTAAAGCTGAACCTAGGAAAAATAAGTTGGGACCAACTGCTTATTCGGATAAGCAGTAAATAAGCTAAAGGGGAAAATAAGCAATAGAATGAAAATTGGGTTAAAAGGATAAGGGTGTAAAGATAAACCAAGACAAGACCCTAGGGCAGTTGGTTAACGTGTGTGGCTTTGTGTGTTTGAGCAAGAGGTCCCAGGTTCGAACCTGGGCAACCTCTTTTTGGTCTTTATTATTATTATTATTATTTTCTTTTTACAAACTAATTAAGCACACTAAGAATAAGCACTTTTGCAAAAAAACTATTTTAACAAACTTGAAATAAGCTGAGAAACAGTTAAGGGAAATAGAGCAGTGGCTTAAAAGGAATGAAAACAAGCAATATGAAATAAGCAATTGACTGATAAGCATAAAATAAGCTAGATAAAACTGAAAAAGCTAATGAATCTAAAAGCACACTGAATTCAACAAGAGAAATGAGCAAAAGCAGAAGCAATAAGCTAAAAAGCACTAAATAGGAAATAAGCTGGATTAGAGTAAACTAGCAGACCTAACACAGTCCTAAGGGGGGTAAATTCAAGCTGATTCAAAAGTACTTAAACAATAAGCACAACTGGGGATACTTGAAACTTGCAAAGATTAGCTAACAAAGAATTACTAAACCAAAAATCAGACTCTAAAGAGCTGAATCTCAGCTCATAATTAAGCTGAGAAAAGGGGTGATAGGACTGAGGTAGCTGATGTGCAGGGCACATAACAGTCCCAGCTGAGGCTTATTTGTAGACCTTAAATAAGCTCTCAATTGAGCTCTAAATTCCACAAAAATCTCAAACAGCTAAATATTATCCTATAAGCTACTTATGCTAAAAAGATCAAGAACTAAAACTAACTTTAACTAGATTAAAATTGAGATTGAAATGGGCTGCTAAGGCAAAAAGAAAGATTATGCAGACTGCTACCCTGAGCAGTCTGTTTTTGCACCTTTTTTACCCAAAGCTTTAATGAACTCAATCAACTACTGAGTGTGGACTAGGTAGACTAAAAGGGACACAAAGAGGTTAAAAGCTAGTACCAAATTGGCTTATAGCTGAGACAAGCTGTTATGAACAGTCTAGTCTCAGCACTTCAACTCTAAACCTATCAATCTATGAAATCTTTAAAATAAGCATGACAGGAATCACAAACTACTTAACTAGACCAAAATAATCTAAACCAAACTTAACTAAGATGCCAATGAACAGTGGTGGCTTAGCTTTGACCCGTTTTGACTTATGACCCAAAAGTCCTTTATGGGACTGTTTTGGCTATTGAACTGAATAAGGCCATATTAAGCTGAGCTATAGCAACTAGGTATTTAAACTAACATTATTAAGCACCAATAAATGAAAATAAGCTGAAATGAAACACTGAAAATAAGCAATAAGCTAGGTTTGACTTTAGTTGACTTTTGACTATTTTTGACTTGTGTTGAAATTAACTGAATTAAGCAACAATAAACTAACAATAAGCTGTCACAGGCTTATGTTAGCTTATTTAAACTGGAAAGAGAAGCTTTTAAACTAGAAACAACAATAAATTTAAAGTACTGAATTGACTGAAAACTTGAAATTTCATTAAACATTGAAATTGGAACAATGCTGAAAACATTAAGAACAAATGAGCTTAAATGAACTTAAATTACAATTTTGAACTGAGATTGAAACTGAAGAACACATAAAACTACTAAAACGACATACTAAATTAATCTACTCCTAGTTAAATTAACTACCACCCTCTACTGTGTGCTGAGGGATGCTTTTTATACTTCCAAAAGTCTTCCCTGGTCTCTCTCATCCTTCTCGAACTCATCCCAGCCATTGGAATGGCTCCAATTAATCTCAATCGTCCAATTAGCTTTTGGCAGGAAAATATTGTTGAGTGGATATCCAGCTGGAAATGGGTATCACGTGAAGAGGTAGGAGTCTGACTATCTAGAGGGGGAGGGGGTGGAGTGTAGCAGAGAAAAGCATGGTGGGATGGTGGTTTTGTCAGGGGAGTTTGGCGGGCAAATGGTTTAGGATGGTGGAGTTTGTTAATACAAATAGCGTCTCAAAAACGTTATTTATATTCTTTGATCTTTCATTAGTTTTGTTAATGACAAATAAAAGGAATATCTTTTAGCAAATAATAAATACTAGCTTAAGTCTCTTAAGTACACATTTTACACTTCACATATTAACCAAGAATTACAAGTTTAGTAACTTGTTTCCTTAAAAGGAAACTTTAATTCTAAAACCATTCCATGACATCATTGCATGCATCACATACAATATCTTTGATATATCTTGGTTAGATTTGCAAGATACATAGTTGACATTTGAAGATCTTGGATGATTTGGTAAGATACAACTAAGATATGGTAAGAGACAACTAAACCTTAGCTGTCACATCCCACGGATCCAAATCATATAAAGTACGGATCCCTTGTGTGGGATCCGTGAGCTGAAGATCAGCTTGCCTATAAATAGAAAGCTGATCATTTGGCTCTCTCATCACTCATATAGCTTTAACACACATATTCATTCAGTACATATCTTACTAACATCATTCATAGTTGCATTTCACTTTGATCTTTCATTTTGTAGAAAGGAGATCAAGCATTCAAGGATCTACAGAACCGTAATCCTTTAGTTGCATTACTGTGTGATATTGTAGTTTGTTTCACACATCATATCTATCATTTGTAATCAGTGAGTGTGGTTAGTGCTTTAGTCCTTAAAGCACAAGGAGTGTAGGGAGTAGTTGTACCCGTGTAAAGAACTCGACATCTAGCTTAGTGTCGGTAAAGTAAATAGGCGACGTCAGGTTGGTTCTACCTTGTGAAAGAACCCGGTGTTTAGCTTAGTACCGGAAAAGGAAGTAAGCGACGTGTAAAGGTTTTCTCCGCCTAGAAAAGGAGTTTGTTTCTTAGTGAAAGATAAACTCTCGAGTAGGAAACTCGGGGAGTGGAGTAGGGCAAGGAAGAGAGTCCTTGTAGCCGAACCACTATAAACAACAATGTCGTGTGGTTTGATCTTTCCTCTCTTTATCTTTTATTTACATTGTGTGATTATTTATTTGTGATTGTTTCCTTTGAAATTAACATATAGTAACAAAGCAAATAAAACTTGAAAAACGGTAAAAACTATTCAACCCCCCTTCTAGTTTTCCACAATTGGCATCAAGAGCTACGTTACTTAAGATCTTTAAAATATATTGTATTTTAAAACTTAAAACGATCCATGGATTTTGAAAACTTTAAAGAAGGGCAATCTATGCAGAGACCACCTCTATTTGAACCAAATTGTTTTATTTATTGGAAAAATCGCTTTGAGACTTATGTAAAGTCAAAGGACATAGATCTATGGTATATTATAGTTGATGGTGATTACAAACCTATTAGCAATAATATTTCGGGTGGTCGGGATGAAGGAGTTTCTCTTACTCGTCACAGTGATGAGCAAAAGAAACTAATTGCCAAAAATAATGAAGCCAAAATGATGCTTTATAATGCCTTACCTAAGAAAGAATATGAAAGAGTTTTTATGTGTAAAACGGCTAAGGATATTTGGCAATCTCTTATTATCACACATCAAGGGAACTCACAAGTAAAAGATAACAAAATTGATCTTCTTGTCCAACAATACGAACAATTTGTTATCTCTGAAGATGAGACCATTGATAGTGCGTTTGCTAAATTCAATACTATTATTACATCACTTAAAGCACTTGATGAATCTTTTTCTAGTAAGAATTTTTTCAGGAAATTTCTAAGAGCACTCCATCCGAAATGGAGAGCAAAGGTGACAGCTATTGAAGAATCTAAAGATCTCTCAAGCATGACACTGGATGAGCTCATAGGAAACCTAAAAGTTCACGAAATGATTATGGAAAAAGACTCGGAAATTGTCAAAGGCAAAAAGGAGAAGATTAAGTCTATTGCCTTGAAAGCCAAAGTCGAGTCAAGTGATGATGATGAGTCTTGTTCAAACAGTGATGATGAAGAGTATGCAATGGCCGTGAGGGATTTCAAGAAATTCTTCAGGAGACGAGGAAAGTTTGTGAAACCACCTCGTGATGAAAAGAAATCCTCTCGGAAAGATCGTGACGATAAGAAAGGTAAGGTTGATAGGAAATGCTATAGGTGTGGTGACTCCAGTCACTTAATAGGAGAATGTCCAAAGCCTCCAAAGACCAAGTCTCAAAGAGCCTTCGTTAGTGGAGCTTGGAGCGATAGTGAAGGAGATGATGATGATGAGCCTAAGAACAACGAAATGGCACTTATGGCTAATGACACAGAAGAGGTACATTCTGATTCATACTCCTTTATAGATGACGAAACCTTAGAAGTAGAATATAACAAACTGTGTGACGTTACTTTAAAAATCATAAACAAAAACAAGTTTTTGAAAACAAAGACAACACTTTTAGAAAATGAAGTATTTTGGCTTAAAGAAAAAGCAATACGAATTGAAAAAGGTAAAGATAGTAAAGAAACGTGTGTGTCTTGTCAAGAACTAAAACTTGAATTAGAAACCTTAAGAACCACACAGGAAGATTTGATCAAACAAAATTCAAAGTTTAAAAGGTTTGATAAAAACATAAGTTGTGCAGATGAAATAATGAAAATGCAAAAGCTACCTCATGATAAAACAGGACTAGGCTTTATGAAACTAGGAACCTTAAGTGATTATAAGGAACAGACTGTGAATAAAACTGATTCAACCAAGTTGGACACTCACGGATCCGACGGATCCAAAAATTTGGATCCGCCAAGTGTATCCAAAGGATCCGCGAGTACAGAAGTTGAACAGAAGGTTCACAAAGTCGACCGTTCCGAGTTTGTTAAAGTTACTAAGAAACCTAACAGTAGTATAACCAATAATAAACATAAACCAGCAGTATCTTTAGGAAGAGGACAAGCTAGAAATGAATATAGAGTTAAAACGGATCAACAGAGACCTCAAATGAGTTTTCCCAAACACCCCTTTCCAAAGAGTATAGTTAATCCACAACACACTTATCAAAATAATTGGAACCAAAACATACCTAGAAACTTTCATGGTCCTAGCTATATGTCATGGAACAATTGTCCACCATGTACATACATAAACCATGATAATGTCATGTTTAACCCAAACGGACCCATGAGATATTGGGGACCAAATGCTTGAGTCTTTTATGAACTTAGGTATGCTTGAAAGTTGATCTTGAACCTGATGAGTGGATCAAAGATAGTGGGTGCTCAAGACACATGACGGGAAACAAAAATCTTTTCTCAACCTACCAAGTGTATGACGGAGGTAATGTCACATTCGGTAGCAAGCTTAAAAGTAAAATCATCGGAAAAGGTACAATCTCTCATGACTCTCTATCTATTGATGATGTTGCTCATGTAGATAATTTAGGATTTAATTTACTAAGTATAAGTCAATTATGCCGCAAAAAGTATAACGTCCTTTTCAGTGAAAATGGAAGTAAAATACTTAAAGATGGCATAACCGTAGGAAAAGGTGTTTTAAAGAATAATGTCTATGTTATGAAATTAGATAAAACACCTAAAGATAAGTTATGTCTTACATCCTTGGACGAAAACTCAACTCTATGGCATCGACGCTTAGGTCATGCTAATATGAGGCTTATTCAATCTTTATCATCCAAAGAACTCGTTAGGAACCTACCCAAGTTGAAATATGACCAACACTTTTGTGATGCTTGCAAAATTGGGAAACAAGTACATAATAGCCATAAGGCTAAAAACATGGTATCTACATCTAGATGCCTAGAATTATTACATATGGATTTGTTTGGCCCGTCGGCTATACAAAGTTATGGAGGAAATTTTTACACTTTAGTCATAGTAGATGATTACTCTAGATATACATGGACAAAGTTTTTGAAAACTAAAAATGAGGCATTCATAAATTGGGTGGAGGATATCAACCTGGTTGATTTGAAGAATAGTTTTGATGCTCTTAAGGATAAAGATTCGGTTTTGGAACCTGTGATTGGTACTACGGGTATTCCTGAAAGTATTTCTAGTTCTTCCAATATTACTTCTCCATCGCCTATGAAGAACACTCCTATTGTTGAGAAAATAGGAAAGATTGAAAAGCTTATTATTGATGGGAAAGCCACTCTTGTGGATGATAATGGTAAACCGATTCCGGTGGTTGATGGTAAAAGGAAAGGCAATCCTTTCTCTAAGGTAGGTGAAGTGGTTGATTCAGATAGTGAAGATGAGGTGTTTGAGCAAAATGATCATATGGACAGTTACTTTTCATCAGCAGGAGGACATAACGAGCTTGAAGGCTATCTTTCTGATGATTATGTGGCCCAAGTCTATGACTTACCTGGGCATTTTGAGGAATTTACCAATCAGTATGATTTCAAGCTTCAAGGCCGTTCGAGGAAGTAATCTTTTATTGGTTTGGTTTGGTTTATTTGTTTTGCTTGTCTTTTTATGTTATTAGTGTTTGTTCTAGTTGCCGGTAGCTAGGTGTTCATTTATGGCATGTCATAAATGTTGTAGTGGTTGTTCAAGCGATTGCTTGAGGTTAATGTGGTGTTTCAGCCACATTCCATTGTTCTTTAAACGGTTTTTTTGGTTAATATATTTTGCCAGGGTGGAATCCCTTTTACCCAAAGTTTTTGAAAACTAAAAATGAGGCATTCGACAAATTTGAAATTCTAAGCAAGAAAATTCAAAATCAAATAGGAAGTAATATAGTATCTATTAGAACTGACCATGGTCGAGAATTTGACAATGAAATTCAATTTGGAAATTTTTGTGATAATAATGGAATAACTCATAATTTCTCGGCTCCTCGTACACCTCAATCTAATGGTGTAGTAGAACGTAAAAATAGAACAATTCAAGAAATGAGTAGAACTATGTTAAATGAACAAAACATACCACAAAAGTTTTGGTGTCACGCTGTAGATACTTCTACATATATCCTAAATAGAGTTTTAATTAGACAATTTTTAAATAAAACTCCTTATGAAATTTATCGAGGCAAAAAGCCTACATTAGGATATTTTAGAGTTTTTGGAAGCAAGTGCTTCATTTTAAACACAAAGGACTATCTCACTAAGTTCGACCCAAAGTCGTATGAAGGTGTATTCCTTGGGTACTCACAAAACAGTAAAGCATACATTGTATTAAACAAGGAAACATCAAGAGTCAAGGAATCGTTGAACGTAACATTCAACGAAAGTCCACCTCCCTCTAAGACATCACCTTTGGTAGATGATGACTTAGTTGAAAGTCAAATGGTTAATGATATAGAAAACATTGAAAATGACAATGAACCCGTAAAAGGAGAAATAGTCAATATTAAAGAAACTAAAAGTCATCCATTAGAAAACGTCATAGGAAAACTTAATGAAAGAACATTAAGATCCAAAGCTCAAAATGAAAGTAATTATTTTTGTTTTATTTCAACTATTGAACCTAAAAATATAGACGAGGCAATAAAAGATGAATCTTGGGTAATTGCTATGCAAGAAGAACTAAATCAATTTATTAGAAATGATATTTGGACATTAGTCCCTCCACCTAAAAACCAAACCATAATAGGCACCAAATGGGTCTTTAGAAATAAAATGGATGAAAAAGGTATTATATCTATAAATAAAGCTAGGCTAGTAGCTCAAGGTTACAATCAACAAGAAGGTTTAGATTACGATGAAACCTTTGCACCCGTAGCTAGACTTGAATCTATTAGAATATTACTTGCATATGCATGTGCACATGATTTTAAGTTATTTCAAATGGATGTCAAAAGTGCTTTCTTAAATGGTCTTATAAATGAAGAAGTATATGTTGCACAACCTCCCGGCTTTGCCGACTTTGAAAAACCAAATTATGTTTTCAAACTTAAGAAAGCGTTATACGGACTTAAGCAAGCACCTAAGGCTTGGTATGATCGACTTAAGACTTTCCTAGTTGACCATAAGTATACCATGGGCCTAGTAGACAATACTCTCTTCACCAAGAAAAAGGGATCACATATTATTATAGTCCAAATATATGTGGATGACATTATATTCGGTTCAACTTGTCAAGAGTTATGCGACGATTTCTCAAAAATCATGCATGACGAGTTTGAAATGAGTATGATGGGGGAACTAAACTTTTTCTTAGGTCTCCAAATTAAACAATTAGAAGATGGGATATTCTTCAACCAATCAAAGTATATCAAAGATATGCTTAAGAAGTTTGGTCTTGAAGACTCAAAACCCATGAGAACACCCATGTCCTCCGAAACCAAACTTACTAAGGATGAAGAAAATGAATCCGTAGATAGCACTAAATATAGAGGAATGATTGGTAGTTTACTCTATCTTACGGCTAGTAGGCCTGACATTATGTTTAGTGTTTGTCTATGTGCACGTTTTCAAGAAGATCCAAAAACGTCCCATCTTGAAGCCGTTAAAAGAATATTTAGGTACATCAAAGGTACTACACACTTAGGATTATGGTATCCCAAAGGAACGGGTGTAGAAACCATAATGTATACTGACTCAGATCACGCAGGTGATTATGTTGATAGGAAAAGTACTAGCGGTATTTGTACTTTTGTAGGATATTGTCTAACATCATGGTTCGCTAAGAAACAAACTGCCCTCGCAATCTCAACAACAGAGGCAGAGTATGTGTCTGCAGGAAAGGCGTGTCAACAAGCACTGTGGATGAAACAAGCTCTCGTCGACTATGGAATTGAACTCAACAACATTCCCATTCTTTGCGACAACAAAGGTGCTATCGATCTAAGCAAAAATCCAGTCCAACACGCTAGAACCAAACATATTGAAATACGCCATCACTTCCTTCGCGACAATGTACAGAAGGGAATCATCTCAATTGAGAAAGTTTCCTCAGAGGACAACATTGCCGATATTCTCACTAAACCACTTAAACGAGAACCTTTCAATTATCTTAGACTTGGATTAGGATTAATGGAACCTAGTGATTAGGAGAAACATTAGTATAAACATTAGTTTAGATACACACGACACTAAACCAAAACATGTGTTCTGAATCCGCGGATCCAATCGATAACAAGGACGGATCCTTTGTTTGGGATCCGCCGGATCCGTCGCATGCTGAGTTCAGTTTATTATTTAATAAACAAGAACAACTACTATTCACTCCTCACTCCAAAACATATCACCTTACTACATTCGACACATACTTAATCTCCATCACATTTTAGACCATTTTCTTCCACAAATTTGTACTTCTAACATCACTGTAAGTATTCTTATCATATTTATACTCCTGATCTGCGTCTAGGATTTCCATTTCATGCACAAAACCAAAACTTGGGGTATATGCATAATTCTTGAAAAATCATGAAGCATATTTATTGAATTATACTTAAAAACATGTTTTTCTTAGTTAGGAATTGCATCTCATAGCACATTGTTTTAATTTAACAAAAACCCCATGAAAATTTTTCACTAAAATCTTCTAACGACTAGGTAAAATGATTTTTTCTTACATTGTTCATACAAATGCAAAAACGTTATCTTTTAGACTTCACTTGCATAATGTCTCTTGAATGCTAAAGGGAATACATAATTAATATGTATTTTCGGGTACATTCAACCGTAGCTACATTGAAATAGGAGTGTTTGGGTTATCTCTCGTTTGTAAACAAAACTTGCATAAACTAATTTTTCTTGCATCAAAAGGAGTCGAGATAACCGCACCTCCACATTGTCCCCATATAGGCACACACTAGGAATTTTACACTTCCTTTGATCATTTTAACTAAAACTATGTAACTTTTGTACTTAGGAAAATCATGCCTCCCGCAACCAACTACGATCACAAGAAAACCGTTAACTACTTACCCAAAGTCCACAAAACCAAGGGTCTAACCAATTCCCAAATCGAAATTTTCAAAGCCTTAGAGAAAAAGTATGTCCATGAGGGTAGAGCCGTAGATTCATCGTTCTATGAAGGAACACAACTTAGGGAACAATTAGCCGCAATTCGATTCGATTCTCTTTTAGATATAGATGAACCAATCATTCCTAGGTTCATACTTGAGTTCTATGCTAGTGTAGGTCTTAGTTCAAGTGATGAAGGTTACTTAAGTCTTCATTTTACTCTAAATGGAAATCTTGTCAACATCCCTCTTGATCAATTTGGTGATGTAATACCTGAAATTCAGATAACGCATAAAATTACCAAATTACCCCTGATAACATAAAACCTTATAAAACAATTTATAAAATTCCGAAACAATTCCAAAACTTCTGAAATCGAACTATATCTGAACAAACTAAATTTCTGGAACAATGTTACATCATTTACAATGATCAAAAATTAACATACACATTTATGTATTTAAAAAAATTCCGAAAATACAAAATTAAATAAATATAATGTTTAATCTTTTAAATTAGATAATATGTAAAATAAATTAAGGAAAGGATAACAAAAATCAATAAAAATAATTTGATGATTATAATTCCGAAATTCCTGATCCTAAGCCCTCCCCAAGGTCGGTTTTATAAGATAAAATCAAATCTTTTATTTCTTTCTACAAAACAAAACCGCATAAACTACAATAAACCCTAGCGACACAAGAAATTCGACCAAATCAATCACACAACTTCTGGGCTTGAACAAGGATTTTTCTGGTGTTCTTGGAGGTGCAAGGAAGCTAAGAAAAATAAGGGTTGCTGCGTTTTGTCATTGATTCGTTCTTGTTCTTTAATTCTTGTCGACTTGATCAAAAACAAGGTAATAATCCATACGACTAAACCACACGTTTTAAAATTAATATGACAATTTTCCAGTGATCTTTAGATGTTATATAACTCATATAAATTGTATGAATCGAAGCATGCATGCTAAATTATGCGTATGATAATATAATGGTCATAAAACACGTAAATCACAATAATATGAAATCCAAATTTCTGGACATGATAGCTATTTTATTTAGACCTCTTATGATGTATTAGACCTGGGAAAAATGATAGATCGAATTATAATAGCCTAAATCAAGTCATTGTAATTTTAATGTCTAAAACATACGTAAATATGCAATATATGTTAAACGAATTTTCTGGGCATATTCTTTATTTTTTGTGGGTTCCTTATGAGTCATATGATCTGGGAAAAATATTGTTTTTGATTTTTATAGGCCTAAATTTAACGTGGTGAATTATTGTTATAATCGGATTTCATGAAAACAAAGAAATAAAATAAAATGGAAATCGTGGGTACTAGGGTTTGGTTTCTTGGATGAATATCTGATCATTTAATGTGTTTTAAGGATGAGTTAATGATAGTTCAATGATTGGTGAAAAGTAGGGTTTGTATTTGTTGTTAAAAAGTCTTACCGATTTAAAGATAAAAGTAAAAGGACCTGTTTTGCCAACTTTGAAACTTCTGGGATATTTTTTTAAGATCATATACATCTGTAAGAATGTGGGAAAAATATAACTTTGGGGTCCTAAGTGTAAATATTGCATAATAATGAATTATTGGCAAATTAGGGTTTCGAATGGAAATAATTTAAAAGTGAGGGACCAAAAGTGTAAATCTGAAATTCTGAAGTTGTTTTGTGTTAATACTGATATAAAAAGGTTGTTGTGTAATTTTGAGGATTTTTGGGCTAATTATGTAATTGTTATGAAATTATGATTTAATATATATGTTTTGTAAACTTAAAGGGCTAAATAAGTAAATTCTGAATTCTGAGGAGTCAAATATGAAATGTACTAACTTCTGATGGTATATTCTGTAAATTTGAAATATAATATGCTTGGTTGGTAAATATGGATATTGTAGGGTTTAGTTTGTAAAATATGTAATTATAAGGTTGGTTTTGTAAATTATGTAACTAAAGGGGTGTAATCTGTAAATTGTGAAACTTAAGGGAATAAAATGTAATTCTGAATAAAATGAGTATATAATTCTGTAACTTGAGGTATTTTCACTAATGACCTTGGAAATTTATGAAGTTACATTTAAAACCCTAAACTTTGTATAATTGTCATTTAAAACCCTAAACTTCTGTAACTTGATAAAATGTACCGTATTCCCTAATAATCTTTGAATAAGGGTTTAACTTAATCTGAAATAGTAATAATCTGAATTGGAATCCTTTGTAATTCCGTCTTCTACTCCTTTAGGTGCGAAGAAGGAGAAGCCTTGATCTGTTCAGTATTCATGTGCTTGTTTATTTTTCTGCACTGCTAATAAGGTACAGATATTCTGTCTTTTTTCAGTAAGGGCGTTTCATTCCCTTTTATTCAGTTTTTTTCATTTTCCTTATTAGGATTCCCGGTACCATTGCTATGTTCCCTTCTGTTTGTGAACCTTCCGTGTGATTCCTTTGTTTTGTGAGCCTTTTATGATCTCTTTCATGTTCTGACTTGTTTTACTTCTGAATTGATGTCCTTATTATAATCCTCTTTGCTTTGAACCTTTTTCATGATTCCCTGTTGTTACGACCCCTGATATGAAAATCTGTTATGCGAAAATTCTTTTAATTATGACTGGAAATGTTTTGAGAAAAATAAGTTATTTTAAAAGAATGATTATGAATGGTGATATGGTACTATTTTATATGACAAGTTGTTAACTTTTGTGAAAACTATTTTTAAAGAATGCTTTTATGAAAAACCGTTTTGAAAGGTTATTTTATGTAAACTATTCTGAAAGATCATTTTAGTGAAAACCGTTATTAAAGGAATGCTTTCAATGAACTTTTGACAGGAAATTCTAAAATGAACTTTTGCAATGAACTCTTAATTATGAACCTTTGATATAATCTTCTGAACCATTTGATATAATCCTTTTAATCTGAACTTAAACTTTGATATAAAACTTAATCTGATAAACTTTGATTGGAACCTTTGACATTTATTTCTAAACTGTTTGACATGAACCTTTTGCCATGTACCCTTAAGATATGACCTTTGATTATTTTGATAGTACATCTGACCTTTGACCTACAGTCTGATGTCCGAGCCAATCACTAGGCATGAGGGTTTCATGTCCATGTCATTGATGCACCTTTGGCATGACTCTAGGGCAGGAGAGTGATGACCTGTTCCGTCCCTGACTTGATTTGACTGGTTATGTAGAGGTAGACTCTGGCCACCTGGGGCGTATGGATGCATCCTAGATTTGATCTGTTCTCTGTTTATGTTATATGTTACTGTTATTATATCTGGTGACTGATGGTGTGTGCGATACACGTCTTTCACATTGTCTGAGAGCTGATCACTCTACACAGGTTTGTTTTATTATATTGTTATGCTATGGTATAATCTGTTATCTGGGCTCGTGACAGATTTCTGTTTTTCCCTTATTCTATAACTTTATTGTTTCCTTTTTCCTTATTTCTTTTCTTTTGTCCTTATTCCGTTCCTTACTCCTTTCGCTTTGATTTGTATCGGTATGATCTGTATTCTTGATTTTATTGGTACTACTATCTATTATTGCTTTTGTTATCGTTATATCTGTTCACTGAGCTCTCGTAGCTCAGCCGCATTTCTTTTCCTGCGGCAGGTTTTAGTAGGAAGCTGGGAATGAGTGGAGAGTATACCTTTGGACTTAGAAGATTGAATAGCTATTCTGGATTAGAGTTGACTAGAAGATATCGTAATTTAGAAGTAGTTGTTTTTGGAAGTTCTCAATTGTAACCTTGTAGATTCAGTATTTCATTTGTAATCCTTGAGATTTTTTTATTACTGAAAATGTATGCTTTGTTTTGATCTGATGTGAATCCATTATTGTGATATCTTTACCCTTGTCGGGTCGGGGTGTTACAATTTATGGTGTCAGAGATCACAGGCTGCGACTCGTAATACATTTACCCTTGACCTGTGAAGTCTGGACCACTAAGTTTCCACTGTAGGCGCTCGTAGGACAACCTTTGAGAATTTGCTTTAGGATTTCCCTATAGGAACTTAAATTCTGACCAGTGAGGAATGGGTAGACTATAAGTCATTTGCTTAAGTATCTTGCTTCCGCACCACTCTGATTCGTGTCTTGCTTTTGGTTAAAATCACATTTGGATATTTAGAGCTTATGCCTTAAAACCTAAATAAAATCTAAAGCATTGGAAATTGCGTAGTATTTATCTGACATTATTTGATCCTTGCCTTCCGATTTCCACTCCGACCTCTGAACCTTCTGTTAATCATTCTAATGCCCCTTCGGGCATTCTGAGGACCCTTATGGCGACGATATACTTGGTACATGCTGTTCTATAAATCTTTTGACACTATTTGATTTCGTCTTAACCATCCCTGTTCCCATGAGAAGTTTTGTGGTGTTTAACCACGAGTGTAAAATATTTTCCTTCTCATTCTGAACGATAAGATTATTCCTTGTTGATCCGTCTTTCTTTGATAGTAACCTTGATTTTATTCTTATAAGGATTGATGGACTGACCATTTAGTACTGACGACTATCCTCCTATGTCTCACCTTTGGCGTTTGAAACAATTTTTGGAACCCTTGCCATGATTACCGATTGTTAAACTTTTGCTGCCACTACCTGATTTTGACCTTCACTTCCGATCTGTTTGATAAACAGTTTGATATTTTCTCCGATCATTTCGAAGGTCATTTAACCCTAATGTGTTTCACCCATTCTCTAAATCCATTACCCATACTTGATGTAAAAGTAGCACCTGATACTATTCTGTCTTGCAAATCTATTACTACTCCCATTAGAACTCTGGTGATTATTAACCTCAGATATAGAAGTTTATTCCCTCCCTTGAACGATGAATCTTATTTTGCCAATCAGTTTTCCTTTGGAAGGATTTGATGCAAACACCATCTCTGTATGAAATTGTTAACTGAGCATGATGATGCTGATAACTGATATTTCATACGCCTCATTTTGACAGTATACGATGTTCGTATTGCCGATAATTCGCAACCTACCTGGCACTTGTGCTAGATAGTTAAATAAGGTCCCAACACCTTGAATTGTTTGCCTATTTATCCCCCTACTTTTGTTATGAAAACCTTTAACCGCTCAAATCTGATAAGATTAATGTTGCTATGGAAACACTTACCCCGTTCTTATTTGATCTTCATTTTTTCCCTGATACCTAACAGTATCTACCCCGAGAAAGCGTTGGCATTGAATGTTTTGTGGTACAAATTTTCCGGTGCTTTCTGATGAAACTCTTGGGTTTTCCTTCCTGTTTGAGAAGTAGAATTGACTCTGAACCGATCTCAGTTGACGATCCATTATGCTATAGAAGTTGAAAGATTGAAGAAGCTGATGAGATATGTTTTTGTTCCCCCTCAGTGTTTCCCTTGAATACCCCTATTAATTTATGAGGAAGAAAGAGAAAATTTTGCGTCAGCATACCAACTATCGTAAACCTAACCGTAATTCTAACAGTAATCCCTTTTCATTGGCGCATATCAATGATTAAATTATTCTATCTTTGTAAATTCTGTATCAGACGACCTCATTTAATGTTTGAAGGACTGATGAAGCAACCACAAGAACTCCTAAGATAGGAGATGGCTAACTGAGAGCAACTTCCGTAAAGTATTTCAGTTTTATTCGTAAAGATTGGTTATGTGAATTAGATGTGAAGTTTTCCCCGAAACATTTCATGAAAACTGTTTCCGTACTCATTGTGACCATCATGAGTTTTAAATAATGCCAATTGTATTGGCTAATATGAATCATGTTTTTCACGAGTATTTGGACAATTGTCATAGTATGACGGCATGTTTTTTTTTGCTCTGAGACGAACGAGGAACATGTAGACCATCTTCGTGTTAAATGGAATGACCTTTGTTCTGGAAGAGTAGATTTGATTGGCGTTCAGAGATTGTAACAGACACCACTACCAGGCATCCGGTGACGACAGCAGTCTGAGTTGGCGAATTCCGAACTGTGCAAGTAGACCTGTCCAAGACTCGCAGTCTTGCTTCTTTATCCATTTTAGTTGTACTAAGATGAATTGAGAGCAGAAGCAGACTTGAGAATGGAAATTGAGATCATGATTTTGAATGGAAGAAAATTCTGAAGTGAACGTTTGTGTTTGGAAGAATTAATTATGTGATGGATGAAGCTGTGGATGACGTAATTCATTTCCTCTTGACCTATTTTAAATTTCGGTTACCTGATGATAAAACCCTTTGAATGATTTAGGTTCCCTATTAGTAATTCCGCTCTGTGTTCAGTCTGCGTATGTTGGGCGATGGTTTTGTTATGTGAATTTGGACGAATGAAGGATGACCTATGCTTTTAGCGAAGTACCAAATTCTGATAGGCATTCTGGGACTTCCGTTAACTCTTTCGAGTGATCCGTTCTCCTCTTAGTTAGAGTATTCGATTTTGATGAACTCTGAGACCGTTGGAAGACTAGGTGGATTAAGATAAGTTATTCTGTTCACAACTTGAGATAAAATATGACCATCATGAGGGCATATTTATATGATGCCAGTATTATGACGTCTGGCCAACGTGATAATACTTACATCATATAACGTGCACTTGTTGTGGGCATAGGATGTTTCGAGAAGTGCCTTAAATCTTTAGAAATTCTGATAACTGTTTGAGATCATCTGCGTTAGTAAGACTTTAAGTTCAATCTACCTATACGCGTAATCTGCTTTCAACCGTTATGCGAATTGATACGTCTGGATTCTCGTCACGCGTTTTGCTGACCTCTGTACTTCTAATGACTATCTTAGGTTCCATTGTAGAACTTTCTGCCAATTGATGTTATCAATGATCTATTTCCTGTACGTTCTAATCTGATTTGTCTAATCAATTTCTGTGAACGGCATATCCGTCAAAATCCTATGTAATTCTTTGTCTCTCCCGAGAGAATCTGATTTTCATCTATTACGTTTGGTATGTTATTCTTTTGATCTGGATTCAGTATGTTATGTCTGTTCTGAGGATCTTAAACAATTTTGGAATCTAAATTTTGAGTCGTGAGAAACAAATCTTTCATATGTCTGTTCACCGTCAGTTGTGTTTCTGTTTCGTTTCACCTAAATTCTCGTCTTAGTCTGTTATGTCTTTGTTTTGTTTTCTGCTCTCTTTCCTTTCTGCTTTCTGCAAATTTCGAGGACGAAATTTTTTTTGTTAGTGGGGAAGAAGTTGTAATACCTGAAATTCAGATAACGCATAAAATTACCAAATTACCCCTGATAATATAAAACCTTATAAAACAACTTATAAAATTCCGAAACAATTCCAAAACTTCTGAAATCGAACTATATCTGAACAAACTAAATTTCTGGAACAATGTTACATCATTTACAATGATCAAAAATTAACATACACATTTATGTATTTAAAAAAATTCCGAAAATACAAAATTAAATAAATATAATGTTTAATCTTTTAAATTAGATAATATGTAAAATAAATTAAGGAAAGGATAACAAAAATCAATACAAATAATTTGATGATTATAATTCCGAAATTCCTGATCCTAAGCCCTCCCCAAGGTCGGTTTTATAAGATAAAATCAAATCTTTTATTTCTTTCTACAAAACAAAACCGCATAAACTACAATAAACCCTAGCGACACAAGAAATTCGACCAAATCAATCACACAACTTCTGGGCTTGAACAAGGATTTTTTTGGTGTTCTTGGAGGTGCAAGGAAGCTAAGAAAAATAAGGGTTGCTGCGTTTTGTCATTGATTCGTTCTTGTTCTTTAATTCTTGTCGACTTGATCAAAAACAAGGTAATAATCCATACGACTAAATCACACGTTTTAAAATTAATATGACAATTTTCCAGTGATCTTTAGATGTTATATAACTCATATAAATTGTATGAATCGAAGCATGCATGCTAAATTATGCGTATGATAATATAATGGTCATAAAACACGTAAATCACAATAATATGAAATCCGAATTTCTGGACATGATAGCTATTTTATTTAGACCTCTTATGATGTATTAGACCTGGGAAAAATGATAGATCGAATTATAATAGCCTAAATCAAGTCGTTGTAATTTTAATGTATAAAACGTACGTAAATATGAAATATATGTTAAACGAATTTTCTGGGCATGTTCTTTATTTTTCGTGGGTTCCTTATGAGTCATATGATCTGGGAAAAATATGGTTTTGATTTTTATAGGCCTAAAATTAACGTGGTGAATTATTGTTATAATCGGATTTCATGAAAACAAAGAAATAAAATAAAATGGAAATCGTGGGTACTAGGGTTTGGTTTCTTGGATGAATATCTAATCATTTAATGTGTTTTAAGGATGAGTTAATGATAGTTCAATGATTGGTGAAAAGTAGGGTTTGTATTTGTTGTTAAAAAGTCTTACCGATTTAAAGATAAAAGTAAAAGGACCTGTTTTGCCAACTTTGAAACTTCTGGGATATTTTTGTAAGATCATATACATCTGTAAGAATGTGGAAAAAATATAACTTTGGGGTCCTAAGTGTAAATATTGCATAATAATGAATTATTGGCAAATTAGGGTTTCGAATGGAAATAATTTAAAAGTGAGGGACCAAAAGTGTAAATCTGAAATTCTGAAGTTGTTTTGTGTTAATACTGATATAAAAAGGTTGTTGTGTAATTTTGAGGATTTTTGGGCTAATTATGTAATTGTTATGAAATTATGATTTAATATATATGTTTTGTAAACTTAAAGGGCTAAATAAGTAAATTCTGAATTCTGAGGGGTCAAATATGAAATGTACTAACTTCTGATGGTATATTCTGTAAATTTGAAATATAATATGCTTGGTTGGTAAATATGGATATTGTAGGGTTTAGTTTGTAAAATATGTAATTATAAGGTTGGTTTTGTAAATTATGTAACTAAAGGGGTGTAATCTGTAAATTGTGAAACTTAAGGGAATAAAATGTAATTCTGAATAAAATGAGTATATAATTCTGTAACTTGAGGTATTTTCACTAATGACCTTGGAAATTTATGAAGTTACATTTAAAACCCTAAACTTTGTATAATTGTCATTTAAAACCCTAAACTTCTGTAACTTGATAAAATGTACCGTATTCCCTAATAATCTTTGAATAAGGGTTTAACTTAATCTGAAATAGTAATAATCTGAATTGGAATCCTTTGTAATTCCGTCTTCTACTCCTTTAGGTGCGAAGAAGGAGAAGCCTTGATCTGTTCAGTATTCATGTGCTTGTTTATTTTTCTGCACTGCTAATAAGGTACAGATATTCTGTCCTTTTTCAGTAAGGGCGTTTCATTCCCTTTTATTCAGTTTTTTTCATTTTCCTTATTAGGATTCCCGGTACCATTGCTATGTTCCCTTCTGTTTGTGAACCTTCCGTGTGATTCCTTTGTTTTGTGAGCCTTTTATGATCTCTTTCATGTTCTGACTTGTTTTACTTCTGAATTGATGTCCTTATTATAATCCTCTTTGCTTTGAACCTTTTTCATGATTCCCTGTTGTTACGACCCCTGATATGAAAATCTGTTATGCGAAAATTCTTTTAATTATGACTTGGAAATGTTTTGAGAAAAATAAGTTATTTTAAAAGAATGATTATGAATGGTGATATGGTACTATTTTATATGACAAGTTGTTAACTTTTGTGAAAACTATTTTTAAAGAATGCTTTTATGAAAAACCTTTTTTGAAAGGTTATTTTATGTAAACTATTCTGAAAGATCATTTTAGTGAAAACCGTTATTAAAGGAATGCTTTCAATGAACTTTTGACAGGAAATTCTAAAATGAACTTTTGCAATGAACTCTTAATTATGAACCTTTGATATAATCTTCTGAACCATTTGATATAATCCTTTTAATCTGAACTTAAACTTTGATATAAAACTTAATCTGATAAACTTTGATTGGAACCTTTGACATTTATTTCTAAACTGTTTGACATGAACCTTTTGCCATGTACCCTTAAGATATGACCTTTGATTATTTTGATAGTACATCTGACCTTTGACCTACAGTCTGATGTCCGAGCCAATCACTAGGAATGAGGGTTTCATGTCCATGTCATTGATGCACCTTTGGCATGACTCTAGGGCAGGAGAGTGATGACCTGTTCCGTCCCTGACTTGATCTGACTGGTTATGTAGAGGTAGACTCTGGCCACCTGGGGCGTATGGATGCATCCTAGATTTGATCTGTTCTCTGTTTATGTTATATGTTACTGTTATTATATCTGGTGACTGATGGTGTGTGCGATACACGTCTTTCACATTGTCTGAGAGCTGATCACTCTACACAGGTTTGTTTTATTATATTGTTATGCTATGGTATAATCTGTTATCTGGGCTCGTGACAGATTTCTGTTTTTCCCTTATTCTATAACTTTATTGTTTCCTTTTTCCTTATTTCTTTTCTTTTGTCCTTATTCCGTTCCTTACTCCTTTCGCTTTGATTTGTATCGGTATGATATGTATTCTTGATTTTATTGGTACTACTCTCTATTATTGCTTTTGTTATCGTTATATCTGTTCACTGAGCTCTCGTAGCTCAGCCGCATTTCTTTTCCTGCGGCAGGTTTTAGTAGGAAGCTGGGAATGAGTGGAGAGTATACCTTTGGACTTAGAAGATTGAATAGTTATTCTGGATTAGAGTTGACTAGAAGATATCGTAATTTAGAAGTAGTTGTTTTTGGAAGTTCTCAATTGTAACCTTGTAGATTCAGTATTTCATTTGTAATCCTTGAGATTTTTGTATTACTGAAAATGTATGCTTTGTTTTGATCTGATGTGAATCCATTATTGTGATATCTTTACCCTTGTCGGGTCGGGGTGTTACAGGTGAGGTCTTGGGAATTCCAAACCAAGGGACATGTCTTTACTCGGACAAATGGTCCTTAACAATCTTAGAATCCAATCTCGATAGGACGGCACCATATGTCACTCCTCTCGAATCAAAAGAAGTGATTAGGGAACATCTCTTCATTCCTAAGAACAAACCCACAAGAATGTTTCGTGGTCGTGAAGTTGCTAGAGATCCATTTGCAATGGAGCTAAATGAACTTAAACCCGAATTCAAGAAAATGGAAGATGTCTTAAGGGCTAATGTGATGTGCACCATAGGAAATCGTGATCACATCAATGCTTGTTTGTGTCATATGATGTACAACATCTCTACTCGTCAACCCTTCAATCTTGCTTATTATGTTGCCAAAAGAATGTGTGACATTCCGGTTCAAAGCAAGATTGCAATGCCTTATGGTATGCTCTTAACCCGACTTTATAGAGCCTTTGCACCCGCTCGTCCAAACCATTTAGGCTTTGTTCCGGATTACAATGAAATTGAACATACCTTCGTTCCATTGAGCGACTTTAGGGTTAGTGTTGATAAGGGTAAACGTCCTCGTGTACCAACATCATCCTCATCATCTTCAATGAGTGAAGATGATGGTATGCCAAATTCTAGGATTCCTCCACCCGAGTACTTGAGCCATCTTCCTCCAATTCAAAATGAATCCGCTGAGTATCGAAACATCAAAGGAATGGTGAAGAATCTGGGTCGTTGGATGATGAAATTACATAAGGGGATGAAGAAGTTGAAGAAGAAGCTGAGTTGATGGAGTGTTTGGTTTTAAACAATGTTGGATATTGTGTTGTTAAACTTCTATGTGTCTAGAATTTATCTGATAATACTTGTTGTGTATGTGTAATAACTAACACTTGCAGGTGGATAACCATCATGGTTATCAATTTTCCGGGTTATAGCCAGTGTTTGGCATAACACCTAAAACGGTAAGTTTCTAAGTACGGATTAAACTATGTGCAATCATGTGTTAATGTTATCATATTTAGTTGTTTTGCTATACGTATTAGATGTTAAGTAAGGTCTAGGTGAATTTTCGGGTTTTCGTCGAAAAACGAAAAATATGACATATGTTCTGTTTAGTTTTTAAGTTTTAGACATACGGATCCGGCGGATCCCAAAACAGGGCTCCGCCAAGGCTTATCGTTGGATCCGCCACCCGCCATCCTGCGGATTTGGCGGATTCCATAATAAGGTTCCGCATTTGATTACTCTTGGATCCACAGGTTACCCAGTACAATTATAAAACTTTTTTCGACTTATCCCGATTCTTAAATATTAGTATTTAGTATCAATTAGGATTCATTCTCTGATCATAATTCATCTTAGAATCACTTAGGAATTCTTAGAAACTTAGGAACAAAATTTCCCACCAAAATTTAAATTTTTGAATTTTAGGTGTGAGTTACCAAACTGATACAAAGAAGGAACCCTTTTTAGGGATCCGTCAAATCCGTGGAAATATCAAATCATCAGATTTTCCACTATCCTCTTGTATTAACTGCAAATTCACAACATATTACTCAACCAAAGCTCAATGGATTGACTTCCTTGAAATGACCTGCACAAATTTTTGTTCCAAATCATTAGAAACCAACATTCTCTATTGGATTCACATCAAATCCAAACACACAGACTCACAAACCTTCTGTCTATAAATTAGCACTTTAGGATCTTCAATTCACATCACAACCATCTCTTCTTCTGTACATTTTAGCTATCATACTTCACCTAAAAGTCTCAATGACAAAATCACACAACTCCTCTACATCCAAGCCACTAAAACGAACAGCCCGTATGAGTGTCAAACCTTGTTGTTTCATCAACATTCACAACTCATCCTCTGAAGAATCATCATCACTCAACATATCCTCACCCATTGCTAGTGAAAACTTCCTTACTTTATCCACTCCAACTCTCTCACATGTAGTCATAAAAACACCACCTCCTACCATTACTCCTGTAGCAACCACACCACCACCTGCTCTTGCTCCCGCTCCATCACAGTCTGATAAGTCTGCCTCATCACCATCCTCACCAAAACTCCAACCCATGGAACTATTTAGGACACCACCAACATCTCCACAACCATATCTTGAAGAGTTAGAATATCTTCCACCTCCATCCACCAATCCTCCACCAATAAGTCTTGAAAACTTAGAACCTATGCTATTTCATCCTCTCCATCCGGAGATTCATGGTCCTCTATACCGTGAAGCACCACAACCTCGACCACAAATACCACCACTATCACCAACTTCAACACTCATTGCCATTGATGAAGCAATGTGGAGCAACATTCCTCAAACACAAGAGGAGATAAGTGCGGAGTTAAACCAACTCTATACTCTCTCGGGTATGGTTGACCATCGCCTTCATGAAGCAATGGACATTCAAAACATCCTTATGAACTCCCTCCAAACACCACAACAACCATCAAACAACAACAACAACCAACCACCGTCACAACCACCACCACACAACTTGGAGCCTAGTCTTCCTCCCGGCTTCTCAAGTCATGATTGCGCACATTGTGAGAGAATGGCTCACTTGGCCCAAAGGACCAACATCTTGGTCCATGAGCTTCAAAATGAGATGAGGTTCATCTTGAACCATGTTCTTGAACGTTTAAACGCAATCTCTCATCCTCCTCAATAGGAGCTTTCTAGACTAGTTGTTAGGACCTTTTAATTGTTGATTTAGGACTTTTTTTTTCTCTAGGATGTATTTTCTTTTTATTGTATTTGTAAACATCCTTTCATCATTGTGACTTTTGTCACAAAATTTTCATTATCTATGAATGTGATGTTTTATGCTTATGAGTGATCAACATATTGCATATTATCATTATCATTGTGAACTAACATCATTATCTAACCTATAATTATGATTGCTTTAGGTAAAAATAATGATCAGACACTTACTTTGACTTTTAAAAGTCAAAACATATTGAAAGGCTTGTTTGGGAGAATACTTCACAAGCATTCTACTTCTTCATTGAAGTCATTCATTACTAACACTTCATTTGCAGCATATCATACCCTTCATAGTATACGTTGGTACTCGAGAAGTGAGGAGTATACATCAAGGGGGAGCATCTCATAAGCATTTCATATACTAACCGTTTGTTTTGTAGATTCATGCATTATTTCCTTGATTACTCCATCTAGGGGGAGTATAAAACAAGGGGGAGCTTTAAAGTTCTCAAAATCGCATTCCGCTACGCTACTCTTTTTGTTTCGACAAAAAGGGGGAGAAAGGGACTAAGTTTGCATCAACTGTGATTCATCACAGTACATACATTTTTTACAAAACTTTTCTTTAATAAACAAACTTAATATATATTTTTAAGAACTCATGCTATATTTATTCTCTTGCTCAAAAATATACCTTATGTTTTGTCATCAACAAAAAGGGGGAGATTGTTAATACAAATAGCGTCTCAAAAACGTTATTTATATTCTTTGATCTTTCATTAGTTTTGTTAATGACAAATAAAAGGAATATCTTTTAGCAAATAATAAATACTAGCTTAAGTCTCTTAAGTACACATTTTACACTTCACATATTAACCAAGAATTACAAGTTTAGTAACTTGTTTCCTTAAAAGGAAACTTTAATTCTAAAACCATTCCATGACATCATTGCATGCATCACATACAATATCTTTGATATATCTTGGTTAGATTTGCAAGATACATAGTTGACATTTGAAGATCTTGGATGATTTGGTAAGATACAACTAAGATATGGTAAGAGACAACTAAACCTTAGCTGTCACATCCCACGGATCCAAATCATATAAAGTACGGATCCCTTGTGTGGGATCCGTGGGATCCGTGAGCTGAAGATCAGCTTGCCTATAAATAGGAAGCTGATCATTTGGCTCTCTCATCACTCATATAGCTTTAACACACATATTCATTCAGTACATATCTTACTAACATCATTCATAGTTGCATTTCACTTTGATCTTTCATTTTGTAGAAAGGAGATCAAGCATTCAAGGATCTACAGAACCGTAATCCTTTAGTTGCATTACTGTGTGATATTGTAGTTTGTTTCACACATCATATCTATCATTTGTAATCAGTGAGTGTGGTTAGTGCTTTAGTCCTTAAAGCACAAGGAGTGTAGGGAGTAGTTGTACCCGTGTAAAGAACTCGACATCTAGCTTAGTGTCGGTAAAGTAAATAGGCGACGTCAGGTTGGTTCTACCTTGTGAAAGAACCCGGTGTTTAGCTTAGTACCTAAAAAGGAAGTAAGCGACGTGTAAAGGTTTTCTCCGCCTAGAAAAGGAGTTTGTTTCTTAGTGAAAGATAAACTCTCGAGTAGGAAACTCGGGGAGTGGAGTAGGGCAAGGAAGAGAGTCCTTGTAGCCGAACCACTATAAACAACAGTGTCGTGTGGTTTGATCTTTCCTCTCTTTATCTTTTATTTACGTTGTGTGATTATTTATTTGTGATTGTTTCCTTTGAAATTAACATATAGTAACAAAGCAAATAAAACTTGAAAAATGGTAAAAACTATTCAACCCCCCTTCTAGTTTTCCACAGAGTTGACCCTGGGTTTGACTGGTTTTGTTAAATAAAAAGGTTGAGGTAAAATGGGTTTTTAATGATTGGGTCGGGGTTGTAGGATTTAGGATAAGGGTTTGTTTTTGGGATTGGGTTTATTTGTTTAGGATTAGAATTTGTTATTGAAATAAAGTTTAAGGACCAATTTTGCCATTTCTGAAAATCCAGGGGCCAAACTTGCCACTTTTGCATAAATACTTCCAAGGGCCAATCTTGACATTTTGACATTCATGATGGTTGACTTTGACTTTTTGAGCATAAATGTGGTCCAAACTCGTAAATTCCTCTCCCGGCTCCGGCTTTTAACGACTTTCCAATCTTGTGCTCGGTTTTGTCCGTTTTTGCCCCGTTTTCAATCCTTTTGTACCTGAAACACATAAAAACACAAACCAAGGATATATGCAACAATATTTAGTCTATTTGGGTGTTTTTGGTCATTTTTGTGTCTTTTATGGGTATAAAATGATGACTATTTACAAACTCATCATGGAAAGTTTCATTAACCATTAACCTGTCCAACTTCTTTAGTGTTTTACAGTTAGGATTCTTTAAGCTTTTGGTCCAAGTAAATTGGAAACCAGAACTCAATAAATCTTCTGTTGACATAAGTAATGCCTAAAAACATTATTCATACCTATTCATATCTCTATATTTTGATAATCACAAAATGAAAACTCATTAAACATAAACTTATCAAATAAACAAGTATTTAGTTGTAAATATTCATTTCTACAACTAAATCACTTAAGGTATGAATAAAAAAGTGCTTAATGCATTATATGATCAAAGAAACATTTTCTTAATCTCTAAACTTTTTGTAAAATGTCAAAAACATTTTATATATTTTTGAAAAACATTTTTGGTATTAAATAAATATGTTTAATCTAATATAAATATATGAATTCAAATTTTCAACCAAAAATGGCAAAAATGTCCCAGAAAAACCTTCCCCACAAAAAGACAAAACTGGGCAACGTTCGGCAGGGGCGGCCCCCTTAATTATACAAGGCGGTCCCCTTAAAATTAAGGGGACCGCCCCCGCTCCAGTAGGTCCCAGATTTTGCCTATAAATACTGGTTTTTCTCTGGCATTTTTCCTCACCTTTTGCACTAAAAACTTTCTGTTGTAGATCTCATTTCATATCTTCAAAAACCCTTTGATCATATAATCTTAAGCATTGGTTTCCAAGTGATCCAAGCTTCCACCATCCTTGTGCAAAAGAAGAATACTTCTATCAATCAAGACTAGAAGTATTACAACTTAGTATCATCTTGTTACTTAAGTTGTTAGTTTAGTAAAATTTGTAAATCATTCATTTGTGTATAAGGTGTGTATATTAGGGGTGAACATAAGTGACTAGATATGTATAGTGTGTAAGTAGTGAAGAAGGTGTATAAGTAGTTGTGGTGTAAAGAAGTCATGTAGAAGTTGTAAAGCCATGGTGTAGAAGTTGTGAAGTCGCGGTGTAGAAGTCGTGAAGCCGTAGCTTAGAAGTTGTGAAGTCGTCATGTAGAAGTCGTGAAGCCGTAGCTTAGAAGTTGTGAAGTCGTCATGTAGAAGTCGTGAAGCCGCAGCTTAGAAGTTGTGAAGTTGTTGTGTAGAAGTCGTGAAGCCGTAGCTTAGAAGTTGTGAAGTGGTCGTGTAGAAGTCGTGAAGCCGTTGTGTTGATGTCGTGAAGCCGTCGTGAAGAAGTCGTGAATAAGTCGTGAACAAGTTGTGATTGAAGTCGTGAGATTGGTTCTAGCTACGATTAGAACTCGACATTTAGCTTTGTGTCGTTAAACCAGTGTAAGCCAAAGTTGTGTAAGGTTTTCTCCGCCATAAGGGAGTTTGTTGAAGTAGTGAAGAAAACTCTCGAGCAAGGTGTGCTCGGGGAGTGGAGTAGGGCAAGGAAGGTGTCCTTGTAGCCGAACCACTATAAATCCCTCGTGTCTCGGTTTGATCTTTCCATCTCTTACTTATTTCTTTATATCGTCATTACTTTCATACATATAGGCATATATAACTGTTAGTATTAATTAGAAGTTGATTTCACATAAAGATCAATTTAAAACTCCATTCATGAAAAAAAAACTTTTATAACAAATCTAAATGGATACACATATAATTAATAATATTGTTCAAGTATAATTTTTCATATAAACTAAAATCTAAGATTTTAAAAGGAAACAAAGTTTTCATAATAAAATAAAAATGACGTAAAACTATTCAACCCCCCCTTCTAGTTTTCCACAATTGGTATCAGAGCCAGGTTAATCAAGATTTTTAAAATATACTGTATTTTAAAACTTGAATCGATCTATGGAATCCGAAAGATATTTAGAAGGGGAATCTATTTAAAAACCACCGCTTTTTGAAAACTATACTTTTCTTGAATGGAAAAATAAATTTGAAACTTATGTGAAATCGATTGATCTAGATCTTTGGCATGTCATTTCGATTGGTGATTTTGAAAATCAAACAAAAACGGATTTTGAAAGTCAAATTGATAAGTAATTACTTCATGCATATAATCTTATTAATGCCTTAGGATACGCTTAGTCTGATAGGTTGCTTTGCCTTTACACTTTAGTTATATTCGTTCTGTGGCTTAATGAACTAGAAACCCTTTAGTTAGCCCCCCTAAGTATTAGTAAACCAAGCAATCTTCATATTTGGTACTCTTCGATAGGTAAATTTAGGAACTTAATTTCTTCTAAAAAGAGAATGACTACTGGAGAATCTATTGACTAGAAACTCAATTTGACCTAACGGTTTTAATTGCTTCTATGTGAGAAGTTGGGTGTGTGTAACCCGTAAAAACGGTCGTGTTTAGCCTGAATTGAGCACCACTAGTAATAGTCTCATACTCATTCTCCAACTTGAATACATTATTCTTCCTAAATATACCTAATGATAGTTTACTGTTATGAACTTTGCTTTTCACTAGAGCTTTTCATTCCTAGATGTATGTCATCTTGCATATATAAAATTTCTAGATGTTTACTTGCTCCTATGTGATTTGACTGCATGCCTTCGTAATTATTTATTTAGTTGTTGAATGCATTGTCATTATAATAGCTTTTGTTTTTTTCTAACTACTCTGATATGATGTATTTTTGTATTTAGTCATAATACATGCTTAAATGCCATAGGATATGTAGAAAGATGTAGCATGTGACAATAGACTTAACCAATACCCTTGAGCATGAGATCTTTTATAAACCACTATTTTTAAACCTATAATTAATGGGACTTGTTTTTAAATTTGCAAAAACTTCACATTTTGGAAAAATGATTTTTCAAAAGATTATGACACATTTCTATTAAACATGTTTCACCATCCTACCTTTCTTCCAAACTTGTGTCCATAATTACGTGTTTATCAAAAACCAAAGATTGGAAAAATATGTTTTCTTTCCTCATAAAAACATTTTGAAATAAAACCAAAACTATTTCATTAAAATATTTTTCACATCCACATAAAACCTACTCGCAAACATTGTTGAATAATGCTAAAAACATTTATTTAAATCATGCATGGTGATCTCATATCTGTCATCTATATTTGTGTATGTGACATTTATAAGTGAACTAAATTTGAAAAACCATGATTTATCCACTAAGACCTCACTTGGTACAAGTCTAGAAGTCAATGCTATCACAACTCCCCATTCCCTTGCACATAGATATTCATTAGGATTATTTAACTAGCTTATTAATCTTCCTAAATATGATACTATGAATTACTTGGTGCTATGTAGTGCTTTCTTGTCTAACATATATATGTTACATGCTAAATGAGTTGTTTGCATGCTAGATAATAATGTCTAATGAATATGCTTAGCATACATAAGTTATTAAATCCTAAATTGCCTCAAAAGAAGTTGGACTTGCTTGAAACTAAACCCAAAAACATAACCTTTTCTACAAATTAATGCCAAAAACCCATTTCCAGTAATCTGGAAGTCAGCAGATGGGCGGCCCCCTTAAATCGGTAGGCGGCCCCCTTAAGTTTAAGGGGACCGGCCCCTATTTAAGGGGACCGGCCATCTGGAGGGACGGATTACTGTTTTCTTTTTCGATTTCCAACCCATTTTATCCTATACTTCCCAAAATTCACAAACACATTTTGTCACAAACCACCCACCAAAATTTACCTTCCACAATCACATCATCACTACACCATAAATACCCAACTCCATCATAAATGCTCATCCATATCATCCATCCAAACATGTCATCATCTAACCACCCAAGATCCAAGCCTTCAAGAGTTGCTAAAATCTCAGTGAGGCCCATTTGGAGGAGGAAGCTTGACATTTGCCATAACCCAACAAATGATGTTGTTCAAACTCAACCAACACCTAAACCTCATCCTAATGAACCCTTTCACACACATAACCAATCATCCATATGTCCACCTTCATTCACTCATAATTACCCAAGTTCACAAATGTCTCCACCACCAAGAGTGTCACCACCACTTCCACCAAATAACAACCACTCTCCATTATCATCACCTTCCACTCAACACTTGAAGTTCATTGAAGAACTCAAGGAAGCCCATGAGCTTAATGCTCTCCTTGCTTTGCACCTTGCTCAAAGCAACTTAGACCCATCACCATCCATCTCACCATCATTACCATCATCACCACATCACTTGAGTCAAATTGAGAAACATGTCAACAATTGTCCTTGTTGCATCTTTCTCCAAAATCAAACCATCGCCTTAAATGAGCGTCTCACTTGGATTGAGTATCTTCTCACTAGATCTAATCCAACACCACCACTTGAACAACATCAAAACCCTCATTCAACATGGTCAAGTCCAAGCTCTCCACCTCCAATTCCTCCATCAACACTCTCTCCAACATCCATACACCCAAACTTACAACCCCATTAATCCAACATTTTTACACCCTCTTTACCATCATCCATCCAAAATAATTCAAGTTTTTCATGTCTCAAGCAAGTCAAATGGATCTCTTAGGCAATTTAAATTTTTCTACTTATTGTATGCTATAAGCAAAATATGTGTTGTATCAATAATTATGTTTTTAACATAATTATTTTCAACTAATGAATGCTTTATCTCTTGTCTTTAATATATGATTGTTATGCTTATTGCTTGTATACTTGATATCATGATATATATACATGCTTGATGATTAATAACATGCTTATTCCATAATATGTTTTAAATGTATGCATGCGTATTTAACATGTTTATGCCACTATTTAATCATTCTTGATGTACATGATTCAAATGGAGCTTGCTGCAAAAACACCCTAAAAATGACCCTTTTCTGAAAATTTTTCAAATTTGGTCGCTTGGGAAAACACCAGATGGGCGGCCCCCTTAATTCCCTAGGCGGTCCCCTTAATTTTAAGGGGGCCGGCCTACAATTAAGGGGACCGGCCATCTGGGCAGTAAAATTTACTGTTTTCTTTTGCATCTTGTGACCCCTTTTATCTAGCCCCAGCTACCATTTCTCTTAAAGGACGAACTGGTATTGGAATTTTACCACAAAACCTCCAAACCTTACCTAAATCAACCATCACCTCCATCAAACACCCATTTTCATTCACCATGCTATCACCAAAATCATCCATCTCTAAGATATCCAAGAAACACAAAATTCTCATCATACCACCAAAACAACTCTTCATTGACTTAACCCAAGAAGACACCAAAACTCCATCACCACCACCTCAATGTTCATCCCCAAGTGCACCAAATGCACCATCAAAAACACCCTCCACTCATGGCACATCATCTTCATCCATACCTTCCACTTCATCCATCAATAACTACATCAACTCACACCTATCATCACCACCATCAAGAGCATCAACTCCACCTCCTACTCAAGAACCTCCATTCACCTAACTTGTCATTTCCATATTACCAATAACACCTCTTGATGCTCATTTCTCATCATCACCAATACCACCACCATGCTTTCCCATCCCTTGGGCTTTACTTGAAGCCCATGGAGACAATTGCCTTTGTTGCATCCACAACCGAACCATCATCTTTGGTCTTAGAGATGAGATACACTACATGTTTTCATCCCTTGAACACATGCTTAACAACCAACCTCCACCACAACCTCCACCATTTTCACCCACTACACCACCACCACCTCCATTCTCACCAAATTAAGCATATGCAATGCTTAATCAAAAATAATTTTTCAAACCATTTTGTGTGCAAGCCCCATGGAAGATCATGTACTCCTAGAATGATTATGTAGATTGCATATAATCTTGGATGGTTGTGTATTTATACACAACATTTTTAATGAATGTCTTTATATGCATGCTTATTTTTGCTATATATATGCTTGTGCTTCTAATATTTTTCTTGCAAGTATTCCATATATCGATTCCTTGGTGCCCTCAAACGAGGGGGAGCACACATCAAGGGGGAGTTCTCGTCCCGACAAATTTTGTCTCAAAAACTTGTCGGCATAACCTTTTTGATTCTACAAAAAGGGGGAGAAGTGAATATAAACTCACTAAATACTTGTCCAAAAATAACTTTTTGGATTTAATGAGTTTTAGTTTTGTAATCATCAAAAAGGGGGAGATTGTTGACATAAGTAATGCCTAAAAACATTATTCATACTTATTCATATCTCTATGTTTTGATAATCATAAAATGAAAACTCATTAAACATAAACTTATCAAATAAACAAGTATTTAGTTGTAAATATTTATTTCTACAACTAAATCACTTAAGGTATGAATAAACAAGTGCTTAATGCATTATATGATCAAAGGAACATTTTCTTAATCTCTAAACTTTTTATAAAATGTCAAAAACATTTTATATATTTTTGAAAAACATTTTTGGTATTAAATAAATATGTTTAATCTAATATAAATATATGAATTCAAATTTTCAACCAAAAATGGCAAAAATGTCCCAGAAAAACCTTCCTCACAAAAAGACAAAACTGGGCAACGTTCGGCAGGGGCGGCCCCCTTAATTATACAAGGCGGTCCCCTAAAAATTAAGGGGACCGCCCCCGCTCCAGTAGGTCCCAGATTTTGCCTATAAATACTGGTTTTTCTCTGGCATTTTTCCTCACCTTTTGCACTAAAAACTTTCTGTTGTAGATCTCATTTCATATCTTCAAAAACCCTTTGATCATTAATCTTAAGCATTGGTTTCCAAGTGATCCAAGCTTCCACCATCCTTGTGCAAAAGAAGAATACTTCTATCAATCAAGACTAGAAGTATTACAACTTAGTATCATCTTCTTACTTAAGTTGTTTGGTATGTGCTTAAACACATACCATTTCTAGACCAAAACCGGACCCAAAATGACCAAAAACCCGACCAACATGCCAAATATATTGTGTTTTTGTGTTTTTATATGTGCAGGCACGGATATCAAAGAAAAGGACAAAAAATCAAGCAAAGAACCGGGAAACCGAGCACGAGATATGGAAGTGCTATTTGTAGCCGATGCCGAGGAGAAATTATGGTCAAAAAGTCAACCGAGGTCCTCCATCTATCAGAAATTGTAAAATTCAGCCCTTGGATCTACTTTGGAATATGGCAAGAATGGTCCCTTGA
Source organism: Artemisia tridentata subsp. tridentata (assembly GCA_021014915.2). Classification (NCBI taxonomy): domain Eukaryota; kingdom Viridiplantae; phylum Streptophyta; class Magnoliopsida; order Asterales; family Asteraceae; genus Artemisia; species Artemisia tridentata. Next base: position 306,606,610 of record CP139502.1, on the reverse strand, counting down.
TTTCAGAAGAATACACGTTTGGCCCTTATATCCTTTAATCACCAAATCATTAAATCACTAAAAATTAGTCCTAAATCCGGATTAAAAAAAAAAAAAACAAACCCACAACAAAACTTACCCAACCCACCCACTACCACCAACCGGCCCACGTTCACTAACAAACCATCGGCCCAACCTTTACCCCACTTGACCCGATCCAACAATAAAACCCCACCCGGTCAATGTTTTTCTTAACTAATATTACCCTCAGTCAAAGTCAAATGACAAAAAGAAATAACAAACACATTCACCCTTATCCCTTTCTCACAAACACGCGCCCCTCTTTCCCATTTTCACCAATTAACCGATGAACCCTAATTCCTAACCCGAAAAATTACCACAATTAAGGGTAATTCAGTCATTGCACGGACTTCGAGGATGCTATTGTCACAAGGAATGACGCGTGGCAGCATGTGATTGGTTCGAACACGTCGCCATTTTGATCGTACGGAGGAAATTGAAGCTTGAAGATGAAGGAAAGATCCAAGGGTGATAGATGGCTGTGGATTCACGCGGATCGCCAACGTGGGCTCTCGAGAAGGATCGATTGAAGCCTATAAATACCAGGGGATCACTTCTCGTTGAAGGCTAGTTTTTTTTTAGTAGTTAATTTTTTAGATAGAATTGTTTTTGTTTTATTGTCGATTTCTTTTTTTTGTATCCGAATTTATTTTTTTGTAATCGTTAATTTTGGTTAATGAAGAATTTTATTTTAGCTTTGTTTTAATTACTTGTCTCATTATTTTGTTTTAGTTATTATAATTGTTTTATTTTTATCATCATTTTTAAAAAAAAATAAAAAAAAAAAAAAAAATAATCTGTCGATTTGATTTTTTTATTTGAGTTATTATAATTGTTTTGAGTTGTTGAGGTTATTTGAATCAGTTGTTGAAAATAATTTGAGTTGCTAAAATAATTTGAGTTATTATAATTTGAGCTTTTGAGGTTGTTTTTGAGGTTGTCGATTTGATTTTTATATATTCTCTGTATTGCTTTGAGTAAGCTGTTGAAATTGTTGTGGAAGAACTGATGAAGAAGCTGGATATTGGGTTGGTTAGTAGCTTAAGCCTGGGTATAGGAGCTGTTGGACAAGTTCGATAGAAGCTGGATATTGGGTACAAGAGAATCAGGATAATGGGTTGTTAATTGTGGCTTATAAGCCTGGGTAGTTTTGGTTTTCTGAGATCACTAAATTGCAGCAGGTTATACTTGTGAGTGCATATTCATTTTTTTTAGGTTATTGTTTGAGTTTACCAGCTTACTATGTCTATTTATTTTTTTGGCCTTTCATTTTTAGATTAATTGTTGATTAGTCATTTTTAAGCATAGGAGATAGGATAGCATTAGTTTAAAATCAGTTGCATAAGCTCATAAGATTTCTTTTAGAAGTGTTTGGTTGATCAGCAGCTGAGCTTGTTTGAGGTATTTATTGGTTTTTATAGCAGTTTGTAGGTTTTAATGTTTGAATACAAAGGCTGAATAGGACTGGGCTTGGTATTTGCACTTTTCGCGCCATTTCTGCTGTCACAAGTCTGCATAGCAGATTTGATCTTAGACTGCTGATCTTATCTTGAGTTTTTCACTACTGATCTGGGCCAAGTTTAAGCTAGCAATTAAGCTTTTGTGAAAGGGCTTTCAAGATTTTAGTAATCTCTGCTTGTTAAGCTTTCCAAAACAGTTTTCGGTTTAAAAATTGGTTAAGTATTGAGTGATTTACGAGCAGTTAAAAAAAAAGCATTGTGAGATAACAATCTGTGTTAAATCTTGGTTCTTAAGTTTCTGAGTTTGTCATTTTTGGTCCTTGTAATTTCTGTCTAAGTTTAAGTAGGGACTGGTAATTTTTAGCAATAAAATAGTTTGTTGTTTTGGCAAATTTAGTCCCTGCCTTTTATTAAGTCTTTTATAGTTTCAGTTTTTGCAACTTTTAGTCCCTAGACTTTTATCTTGTCTTTGTGTTTAAACTTTTTAGATTTAAATAAAATTTCAGAAAATAAATTTTCAGTACCTTTAGTTTTTTTTTATATAAACTATTTCTTAATTTTCTTTTATAAAATAGTTTTTCAAAATAACTTTTGCATTTTAGTCAAAACACCTAATTAGTTTCTAATAGTTTTAATTCATAAAAAAATATTAAAAAGTAAAAAAAAAAAAAAAAAAAAAAAAAAAAAAAAAAGTATAAAAAAAAAAATATTTTTCTTTTTCCAAAAATTTACTTTTATCATTTTTAATATAGGAAAATTATTTTATATTTTGAGGTTTTAAATTTCACAAAATCATTTTTAGTTACGTTTTATAATACGTCGCATAACGTTTTTAATTTCAAATTTTCGTTCTTAAAATTCATATGCTTAGTTTAATTGTTGCATTAGATTAATTAATTGTTTGCTTTTATTATTTTAATTGTTCGTAGCATAAAATCACAATCAATCACTCTTTTTCACACATTCACTACACGTATTCGACACCGAAACAAAGACTCGATATTCGACCTTCGTTGGGAAACGACCCGGGGAAAACGCATACGTTGCCTTTTCCTTCGGAAAAATAAAAATAGTACTACAAAAAGAAACGAATCAAAAAAAAAACGAATCAAATAAAAATAGTATTACAACTTAGTATCATCTTGTTACTTAAGTTGTTAGTTTAGTAAAATTTGTAAATCATTCATTTGTGTATAAGGTGTGTATATTAGGGGTGAACATAAGTGACTAGATATGTATAGTGTGTAAGTAGTGAAGAAGGTGTATAAGTAGTTGTGGTGTAAAGAAGTCATGTAGAAGTTGTAAAGCCATGGTGTAGAAGTTGTGAAGTCGCGGTGTAGAAGTCGTGAAGCCGTAGCTTAGAAGTTGTGAAGTCGTCATGTAGAAGTCGTGAAGCCGTAGCTTAGAAGTTGTGAAGTCGTCATGTAGAAGTCGTGAAGCCGCAACTTAGAAGTTGTGAAGTTGTTGTGTAGAAGTCGTGAAGCCGTAGCTTAGAAGTTGTGAAGTGGTCGTGTAGAAGTCGTGAAGCCGTTGTGTTGATGTCGTGAAGCCGTCGTGAAGAAGTCGTGAACAAGTTGTGATTGAAGTCGTGAGATTGGTTCTAGCTACGATTAGAACTCGACATTTAGCTTTGTGTCGTTAAACCAGTGTAAGCCAAAGTTGTGTAAGGTTTTCTCCGCCATAAGGGAGCTTGTTGAAGTAGTGAAGAAAACTCTCGAGCAAGGTGTGCTCGGGGAGTGGAGTAGGGCAAGGAAGGTGTCCTTGTAGCCGAACCACTATAAATCCCTCGTGTCTCGGTTTGATCTTTTCATCTCTTACTTATTTCTTTATATCGTCATTACTTTCATACATATAGGCATATATAACTGTTAGTATTAATTAGAAGTTGATTTCACATAAAGATCAATTTAAAACTCCATTCATGAAAAGAAAACTTTTATAACAAATCTAAAAGGATACACATATAATTAATAATATTGTTCAAGTATAATTTTTCATATAAACTCAAATCTAAGATTTTAAAAGGAAACAAAGTTTTCATAATAAAATAAAAATGACGTAAAACTATTCAACCCCCCCTTCTAGCTTTCCACATCTTCCACCTCAACATCCTCAACACATTTTTTAAATTCCACCATGTCATTTGAATGCATTGAGCTTCCATTAGATTGTTCATTAACTTCCAAAGTAACATTAAAATCTCAAAGTATTACCCAAGCAGTTCCATTAGTAACCTGCTTATAAGTTCCCAACTCTTTCCATAATTGTCTTCTCTCAATTCCAGAATTGCTTGCATAGACAATAGTGCAGAAAAACCTGGTTTTTTGGCAAACAGATTCAACCAACAGCAGCATACTCTGTCTTGTTTTAGTGATCAACCAGGCATCAATCATATTTTGATCCCACCCAACCATGATTCTGCACCCTTTGTTATTATCTTCTGCATTAGTCACATAATCCCAGTTGCTAAATACTTTGTCTCCAGTTTTCTTAATTGTAGTGTACTTGACATGTGTTTCTAGTACATCACATATTTGTAGCTTTTCCTCAGCAATGATCTTTTTCACCTCCTTTTGTTTATCAGAAGTATTAAGACCTCTGATGTTCCATGATGCTACTTTAATATCCATTTTTACTCTTTCTGTTTTTGGCTCACTTTATCTCTCAATTCTTTTTGCTCACTTTAAAACACTGTGTCTGTTTTTGAAACACAAATACTCTCTTTCTGTTTTTTGACTCACACTTTCCCTCAATTCTTTTTGGCTCACAAACACTCTGTCTATTTTTATTACACACAATACTCTCTTTCTGTTTTTGGCTCACCAATTCTCTCAATTCTTTTTGGCTTACAATACACTCTGTCTATTTTATTAAAAAAAAAAAAAAAAAAAAAAAAAAAAACTCTCTTTCTATTTTGATCTCCCCACTTCTCTCAATTCTTTTAGCTCTCTATTCGCTCCGTCTGTTTTTTCACACAAAAGAAAAACAAAACCATAATACTATACTATCTATATACAATACTAACAAGAATCAAATTCAAATTTTCAGTTGAGGGTATAACTGCAAACACCCTCAACCTCATTCCTCAGCAGACTTTCTCCAGTAGAGGATAAGTCTTGCACAACATCCTCTTCATTCTCTAGACTTTTATCTGCATCAATCAATTCCTTTTTGTCCTTGTATTCAGTTTTAAATTTACAAAGTGGATATAAACTCTGTACTTACTAACAGTAGTATAAAATAACAGAACTTTGCACTTTTGTATGTTTGCTTGCATAAAATGTGTCATCATGTTCTGCTATCTCAAACATGGTTATGGAAGATATGAGTGACTTTTAATGCCAGGTTTTAGCAGAATGGACATATTTAATTGGAGCTGTATTTATATTGGTCCTGCTTTTCTCTGTTGCATCTAAGAGGTAATCTACATTTGCGATCTTCTTAATCTTATGTTGTGTTATCATTGCAATATGTTGTGCGTTTAAATCATGTTTAATATGACTATCCACTTAGTTTGTTGTTAACCATTTTGAATGATTACTATACAACGAATACTTTATTACATTTTCCATTCCATGTAGACATGGATCTTCTCGGAATCAAGTAGATGGCTTTATTCTCTAAGAGATTATGTCTCAACATACAGGGTTTCTATGGTAACCTTAACATAACTATATCTGTTCTTATATTGGATTTGGCGCTCCACATATTTTCTGGAACTCATCCGATGTTTTGATTATTATGTTTTGTGCAGATGCTTATCACGTGCATATGTATTTTGGCTGTTGACTTTAAAATATTCCCTGGAAGATATGCTAAAACAGAGACATATGGTACTAGTTTGGTAATAATTTTCCTACAAAAAAATGTTAATTTTTTATGCTATTTAGTCAATTTATTTATGACTCAAGATCGATGACTCCCTATTAAGAACTTCTAATGCTGATTTGTTCTTATCATTTTGGTCACTATCAGATGGATGTTGGAGTAGGTGCATTTGTTTTTGCAAATTCCTTTGTTTCGCGTCAAGCTCGGGGTATTTCAACAATGTGAGTCAGTTTACTTTCCCTTATAAAGTTTGTAAGAGCTACTCTTCTGAAGGGGATAAAGCTTTATTATTTGCGAAGAGTAATGTTTCTTTGTTCTTGTACATACAAGAGTCATATTGATTGCTGAGTTAATGGCATAATTGACTTAATGAAATGCCATTACAGAAGAGTTCATATAGACATGCAAATGTGAAAGTTAGGGTGTGTCTGTTTTTACAAACAATGTCTTACTAGCCTCTTACCTCTTACTCGGTCAGACGCGGTCAGACCTGGGTTGTTTTTTTTTTCTTTTTGAGTCAGACGCGGTCAGACATAATGCCTCTTATCCAATAAGAGGTGGGGGACTTGTCTTATTGTCTCTTATGATGTGTAATAGTGTTTTAATATCTTAAATTTATATGTATTAAGATAATTTATATAATGAATTATTGACTATGCTAAATGTATGATATAAATGTTTCGCTCTATGTTTTGAAAGTTACTTGTGCATCGCAATGCGATGATTTTGTATATAAATTTTGAAAATTAAAATCATTCGGACAATTTAACAAAAACAAACATCATTATTTGATTCACGTTCAGACTTTCTAGCCACCTCTTAACAGTAAGATGTGGTAGTCAGATTCAGGCTCGAAACATCTTAATACAAACAACACCTTAGACTAATTTGGGAGTCCTCTGACATACCGACTGATATTGTCATTTTTAATGGCATTATTTGATAATGCATACAGTGGTTTTGTATTATGGCTTGAATAGCTAAATAGAAGAAATTATTGAGCAGGATTATTGTGCTTATCTTGTCAATGGTTATGAAACGGTTTGCATACGCATGACCAGTTTTTCAACTTCTCTAAGCAGGCATGCTGCCATATTTCTCGCATTTTTGTTCTCACTAAGTAATTGCATGATCACTATCTTGATATTATTGGGGTTTGAGAAGTGCATCTTTTTATTTCATATTTCATTTTCCTTCGCGCGTCCATTCCTTTCATTGTCTTCTACTAGCCCACTACTGTTTCTGGGCTTTGCTAGACTTGTGTCTACCACTGGTGTTGACTATCAGGTAACTGATTTTCCATTCCCCTTTAATATGAATAGCTATATCTGCACTCTTGCATTTTAAGTTACGTATTATTGGAAACTTAGATACATGTTTCTATAGGCGTCTTGATTTACCATCATTCTCTTCACAGGTTCATGTGGGAGAATATGGTGTTCGCTGGAATTTCTTTTTCACACTTGCTGGTGTAGCAGTCTTGACATCAGTTATCAACGTCTCTCCAAAGTATTGTGGGCTTGTAGGCTCATTGGTATTAGTAGATGCATGATTTAATTCACTTTATTTTCATCTTATTATGTCTGTTAAATTTGAAATTCATTCCCATGCCTCGTGCATACTGTTTACATCTCTAAATTTTAGGGTACCAAGTTTGCCTAATGAGCGGGTTAAATTCATATCTGCTTTCTGCGGAAAGGGGATCGGATATTACTAGTCAAAACAAGGAAGGAATTTATAGCATATTTGGTGAGGTTCTCCTACAAAATGCTTATCTATGGATTCCTATTATTTTATTCATGAGTATGAACGGTGATTAATGCTTTAAATGGTTCATGGTCAAATCCTCTACAGGGTATTGGGGTTTGCATCTGATTGGTGTTTGGTTGGGCCATAATCTTTTGTTTGGGAAGGATGCTAGTTCAAGAACTAATAGATGGGCAAGTAAGCAAGTTTGGATTCTATGTATATTCTTCTGGTATGTATATTTATATAAATTTTTTTTTAGCAAAATACGTTTTTACCTTCTGAATTAATTCGTTCACTTAAATGACCATCTCTCCACTAATATTTCCAGGTGCTTAACATTGATTCTGGACCTTCAAGTCGAATGGTTTGTCATTCTTATTTCATATAATTATGCGTATAGATAAAGGGATACTCTTTTAACAGAAAGATGTAATAACCTTGTCTAATGTACTCATGATGGAGGTGGCATCAAAAGTTCATCTCTATCATAATGGCATTTAAAACAGTAACTTTTTGAAATTGTATATTATGTTTGTTGTACACCTCTTGCATTTATAGTTGAATTACTGGATAAAATGTTTGCTGGTATCATACCAGGTTCCGATTTATGCATTTATAAGTTAACACAGTTAAGTGATCAGATACTAACAGGAAATTCTTTTGCAGTGCAACCTGACATACATTACTTTAATATTGGCTACAAACCTTGAGGTAATTAACAATTTGTTTTTATTATTGCAATGTACTAGTAGTTTATCATTCATATCTAAAAAGTCGTCAAATTGTCAGATGTTGGCAATTTTAATGCTCTCGGATTATATCCCTGGTGGAAAAGTATCACTCCTGGAACAGGCAATCAACCGTAACTAACTCGCTTTTTTCATAGTGGTGAGATGAACGACACTTTTTGGCTTGGTTTATATTTGAGCTTCGAAATTTGTTATGGTTTTGACATCAACTTATGCAGGCATTGTTCACGGGGTTGGTGAACTTATCGATGGATGCCCTGTTTGTGTCGCCATTCCCAGCACTGCTTATCCTAATTATTTATTATTTTATAATATGTGCTGCTGCTGTATATGCAGATTATAATGGTTTTAAGTTTAAGTTTTGGTGAAAAGAATGCTTTTTGGTACATTCAAAGTATGATTAGTTTATCTTTACCTAGTTGTAATTCTGATTTGTCATTTACACATAGATCATTTGATCTTTGATTTATTACTGTACATTATGAAATCCCTTTTCGGCTCCTTGGATAAATGACATTATTAGTGTACGTCTCTCCAACTGCTGTGCTATACCCAAACTGTTTATAATTATACTTACGAGTATGAACCAAAACACCGTTGGAAAATTTCATGTACTTGATGATCATCACATATGACAGAGTAACTCTGTAATTTGATCAGGCGGCAAGGGTTGTTCCATAGAAACCTCCTGTTTAGTATTGTTGTTATCTGTGTTTCTTCGACACAATATTTGGCACACATAGGATTATAGTCATGTTATAATATGCTTATCAGCTTTTTCTAAAGATAAGCAGCACAATTTTATTCCCTTTAGCACTTGAGACAAATAGTTCATCAACGATAAAATTATTAACATAATTAAAGGTATAATACAGACAGGCAAACCTTGAAAGTTCATTTCAAGACGTGCACGATTAGTCATAAATGAGCTCCAATGCAACATGTTCAGCAATATGCCTATCATTTGTTGATATTCTATACTTTCATTATCTGATTTTAGATCCATCCACAGTAGCTATTAGTTAACCATTAAGTCAATAGTATGGGTGGTACTACATGATTTCTTGACTTGTTCATGGAATCAAGAGTGAACGGAAGCTAGTGGGCAAACACTTAAGATCTCCCGTTGTATATTAGTATACTTCTTCTTGGTACTTCAATGCAGTTTGTCAGTAAAGTGATATACAACTTCTTGGTACTTCAATGCAGTTTGTCAATAAAGTGCTCAATGCATTGATCTGTATAACTTGATCATTTACTGGAGTCAATAAGGAAACAAATCAGCACTTTAGCAGCTAATAAAATCAGTTTAGTTCTACTAACATAACCCCATTTTAAGGTTTTAACACTTTCCCAAATATAGAAATATTTGGATTCAAAATAATACTGTACTAATAAAACCAGATAAATGTTATATATGACGAAATTTTGAATGGCATTACTTTCCTATGTCAAAAGTATTATATATTCATGGTATATCATCTTACATTGAAAACACTAATTAGCAGAATCGTTGTAGGCCCAAATTAATAAAACATACCTGAAAATAAATCGCTTGACTTAAGATGTTTGTAAACAAGGATCACAAATAATTTACATTTATAAGTACTAAAATGACACTTCAATCTAATATACCATTAACTTTAAGGAAAAAAAAAAAAAAAAAAACGTTCAATCTCCATACCATCAGGCCTTGCTTGCTCCAAAATTCTTATGTCTTAAGCTCTGCGCTTTGCAATATTGACATTACCATTTTCCAGAACTTATATCCACCTAAATCCTACAATCTCAATGATCAAGCAAAAGTAGTGTTTCCATGTAGCAACTCGCATAATATGTGAACGGACGGCCAGAAATCCCAATGTAATTGGTTTGTTCAGAGTAACGTTCATAAACAGAAAGTGCATCATGTTCCTCTTCTCTCACTTCTAAAATAGTTTCGCCACTCTTTCTAAATCCAAGCACCATCCTTATTGAAGCATCAGGTGGGGTAATGGTGAATATCTTTGTAAATGATTTTGGATCACCATTCTCCATCATCCATACTCCACAACTGACTAATGATAGATGGTCCTTATAACTAGATCGAAGGACTACAAGAGAGTCTCTTAACTTAGATAAAGACAAAGGAGCTTCAATAACCGATAAACTATCGGGGAGATATACTTTCACAAATTCTTCACTTGTCAAATCAAATGACATAATTTGAAAAATATAGTTATATTTCTCATAAGATGGCCAATAAATAAATCCATCTATAACTACATCACCATCCTCTACCAATCCAGTCATATTTGTAGGCAAATTGCTGGATTGAGGACTTCTCCAAACCCCAGAGCTTAATGTAAAAACCTCAACTTCCCAGGGGGAATCATTTTCAAGAGGATCATCAGTAGCAACTGTAGCCTTCACAAGCTTAGGGTCATTTGTACGAGGACAAACCCCAAAAGCAAGGAACGTATCATAAGCATCCATATCTGAGACATTAGGCACAACAACATCAACTGATTTCCTAATTGCAGGATTCCAAATAACAGCTATATTCCTTAGGGGATCATCGCGCCTAAGAAAATTGTAAAAACAAAACAAGCCTTGAGAGCTACCTAGCATTGTTGGTCGTGTTTTATCAAATACTGGTGGCATGTGAAGTTGTTGTACGGACACAGGGACAGTAAGGGGAAACTTTAGTTGAGGGAAAGTATCATCGTCTACAATCGAAACATATTTTCGGTTAAAATTATCTTGTGGGTCAGCGTAACTTACTAGCAGATGGTGCTGCGTCTGATTGTGGTTGTAATTAGCAATAAACTCGGAGCCGTCGATAAGAGATTTCCATTGCTTCGAAACAGATCTGAATTGAATCAATGATTTGACAGGAAGCCTTTTCATGATTTCAACTTGGATTTCAAATGGTATGTTGTCTGACATTTTGATTTTCTGGATTGTTTTAATGTCAGGGTTTTGAATAGGAGAGACTCAACACTGAACAAGTGTGAGTTAGAAGATTGTTTGGAGATGAACTTTGACCTTTCTTTCCAGTTAGATATGAAAATTTTAGCCCATCAAGTGGGTCTCACAAAAAACCCAACTAAAAATACCCGCTCATTCACAAAACCAAAAAAAGAAAAAAAAAAAAAAAAAATTTACCAATGGCAACCCGCTAGTCTACCAACGGATGGACGAACGCACACCAATGGCGGCATCAACGGTGCACTACGGTGGCGCCATTGTTCAATTTTTTTGGCGAATGGCAAGCCAACTGTCCTTGTAACGTGCTCTCTGATGATACTGAAAACTCTTAGCCCAAAAAATTCCAAAGTTCCAAAACAGTTTGGTTTAAGGTTGATTGGTTCGGTTTTCGGTTGATCCGAATTCAATTTAAAACGAACTAAACCAAGTTCAGGTTTGGGTTTTAGTTTTTATTTGAGTAATTAAGGTTTTCGATATTTTGGCCAGATCGACTAGTATCTATCACATTGTTTTATTACTTGTGTAATATGTTTTAAGTGTTTCTACTTTTTTTTTTTTTTTTTTTTTTTTTTCCGGTGTCGGACGTTGGACCTTAAGTGTTTCTACTTTTACTATACTAACAAGCGCGTACTATTCACCATAGCTTTGGTGTAGCCTCTATAGGAGGGCAGTAGGTCCGAACCGTTCAAATAACCCGAGCTTTTATTTGGATCTTGGTAGCTGTCTCTCACATATCTCTCCCACCTCTTCTTTAGGTCCAACGTCCGGCACCGAAAAAAAAAAAAAAAAAAAAAAAAAACAATGGAGCATAAGTCACCCATCCGTCTTCCAAGAGTCTATAGTGATTTATGTGTGTTGGTCTACAGTAAAATGCACAGGAAAGTAATATTATATTGTTGGAACAGTGCTTTAGTGGGAAGATCCGGATTTTCTTGGGTGATATGTGGTTGTGTTTTCTCCGTTATTTCCAAGGTCCAACCACTCTTATTTCACCCACATCTTTCTTCTTTCTTATCTTTAAGGTGTCAGTTATCTTTTTTTTAGATTATTAAACGATGGTCGAATTAAGGTTTGGATTTAATCATGGTTTTTTTCTTATGTTTCTGTTATTTTTTATAAGTTTTGCCCGTTAATGGCCTGCACTGCTTTAATTAGCCTGTTTGATTTATGGTTTTTTATTTGGCTTGATTTACCCTTTATGATTAGGGGTGATTTACGGTTCATGATTTGGTTGCTTATGTTGTTTCGTCTTCGTATAGTAGGGTATATTAGTTGCATGTTGGAATAGACTAGGGTTGATGTTTGAGTATCACTGTCTGACATAATGTATTTGAATGTGTAGATGAGCTTGACTTTTTAAGTTTTTGCCGTCATTAGGGTTGATTTAGGCTTCATGATTTGGGTGCTTATGTTGTTTCATCTTTGTATGCTACGGTATATTTCTTGCATGTTAGAATAAACAAAGGGTTGATGTTTGACTTTCAGTGTCTAAACTAATGCCAATCGATGTCTAGATGAGCTTTACTTTGAAAGTGTTTCTCTTCATAAACCTAATTCGGCCGTTTGCTTTCAGGTTATGTTTTATGTGATGGAAGGCCTGTACGCAATCATATTGTCGTGTCTTGGCAGGGCGTTTATATTAACGCAGCCATGCCGGTGGTGAGGCTGTGATGGTCAATTCCTGGCAAATGTGCAAAGTTCGGATCATCCGTATCTTGGCTTGGCAAGTTACAAACTTTGCAGCCATGGCGGCTTAGACACCTTTGCCAGCTGTTTGAAAATCTGACCCTTAAGGTGACCATGATAAATACTAATAGACGCGTACTATTGGCCATAGCTTTGTCTTAGGTCCTTTATTGGACCTGTACGCAATCATATTGCCGTGTCTTGGCAGGGTGTTTATATTAACGCAGCCATGCCGGTAGTGAGGCTGTGATGGTCGATTGCTGGCAGATGTACAAAGTTGGCATCATCCGTATCTTGGTGTGGCAAGTTACAAACTTTGCAGCCATGGCGGGTTAGACCACTTTGCCACCGGTTTGAAAATCTGACCCTTCAGCTAGGACCAATAGCTCCGAACCGTTAAGAATAACCTGAACTTTATTCGGATCTAAGTAAGTGTCTCTCACATATGTCTCTAACCTTTTCTTTATCTCCAAGGGCCAGCACCGGAAAAAAAATGATCAAAAGTGAACGATCCGCCTCGAAAAAGTCTATAGTGATTTATGTGTGTTATGATACACTATTATCATGTTTGAGTTTGACTATGTAACATAATGTATTTGAATGTGTGGATGCACTTGACTTTTAAACTCTTTGGTGCTTTACTTTGAGGCTGTTTCTGTTCATGAAGCTAATGTGGCCGTTCGCTTTCAGGTTATGTTTTATGTGTTGGGATGCCTGTATGCAATCATATTGCCGTGTTTTGGCAGGGCGTTTATATTAACGCAGCCAGGCCGGTACTGTTTGGTTGTAATCTATGATACTGAAATCGGTTATTCATAGATTATATGAGTAACAACATTTGCCGTGTGCTGGCAAGGCGTTTCTATTAACGCAGCCATCCCGGAACTGTTTCACGATAACCTATCGTGGTTAAAATATGGTGAATAGCTTGCGCTTATAAGTATAGACATATAATTGTTAGCAGCACTGTCAACGGTTGTGCCTCTAACCAGGCTGTGTATCGATTAAACCTGTTATTACCTATTTTAGGCTATGATGAATATAAACAGGTTCAATTGTCAATGTTTAACCAGAGCCGAATTAGGCTGTGATGGTCAATTCCTAACAGATGTGCAGAGTTGGCATTATATGTATCTTGGCGTGGCAAGTTACCAACTTTGCAGCCATGGCGGCTTAGTCCACTTTGTCAACTGTTTTCAAATCTGAGCCTTCAGCTGTAGGTCCAGTTGCTCCATGGTATTTTTTTTTTGGTTACGGACCGTTGGACCTAAAGAAGAGGTTATATACACACGTGAAAGAGAATATAGTGGATGCGAATGAAGATCGGGGTATTTTTTCTCCAGGTTTGGCATACGATACGATTTCTTGGTTTCTGAAGCTGCGTCGAACCCACATTCATTGATTTTTGGCTATGATGAATATAAAAACTTTCAATTGTCAAGGTTTAACCTGAGCTTGATGAGGCTGTAATGGTCAATCCCAAGCAGATGTACAAACCGTGTCTTGGCGTGGCAAGTTGGTATATGCTTATTCACATACCTTTATTTGACCAAATTAAGACCAAAAAACGACCAAAAACTTATCTATAAATGCCAAATATTTGTGTTTTTGTGTTTGGAATGTGCAGGTACGGATATTGAGAAAAAGGACAAAAATCAAGAAAAAAAAACAACAAACACGAGCATGGGATTTGGAAAAGAGTTCAAAAGCCAAGGCCGGGGAAGTAATTGAGCTAAAATGTCAAAATCTACCCTTTAGTTTCATCAAATGTCTCAAATGGTCCTTGAAAGCGCTTTACAAAGTTGGCAGAATTGGTCCCTCAAATTACAAAACTTACAACTTTGGTCCTTTTGATAAAAAGCCTAAACTAATACTAAATCCTAAACTACAACTGGACCCAAAATAAATAAACAACCCCAAAACCTCTTCCAGCCCAATCACTAGCCCACCCAAGACCAAACCCCTTATCAATAACTTCACCCGGATCCCAATCTAACCCAACCCCAATTAAATAACCCGAAGTCAATAAGGGCCAATTCTACAAATAGCCCGGTAGCTTAAGGTGTTTACCTTTTTTAGCCCCAAAAATGGCGCTTTCCCAAAATAGCCCAAGCATTAAGCGCCTAAAATGTGAGAGTGACATGTGTCATTTTTTTTTGGCTTTTAGCAAAATGGCGCTTAACAGTAGCAAAATGACGCTTAAAAGTAGCAAAATGGCGCTTAAAAAATTAGTACTGCTAGTTCAAAATTTTGGTCGCTTAAGGTCGCTTAAGCGACTTGCTGGAAGTAGCTTAATTCTGTGGGCTATTTTGGGAAAGCACCATTTTTGGGGCTAAAAAAGGTGAACATATTAAGCTACCGGGCTACTCCTATATTTAGCCCAGTCAATAAACCCAGTCAAAAAAAAAATAATAATAATAAATAAACCAAACGCGCCCTTTTTTACTATTCATCATCCCTTACCTCTAATTACCCTGCTTCCCTCACATTTACCCGTACACCTAAGTGTTCTAGAAGAATGATGTGACATCAAGAATGCCAGCATGGACAAACAAAGCAATTTCATTGGACCAAACACATCACCATGTGATCCTAGGGCTGAAATTAAAGCTTATAATGATAGGATGATCCAAGGGCCAAGAACAGATGATCCAGAGTCTTCCAAACCCTAGCCTGAAGGCCTATAAATAGCCTCCTCTTCACACAGATTTGGGCGTTAGTTAGATTAGAAATAGGAGTAGCATAGTGTAGTATAGTATAGGGGTAGTATAGTAGCTTATAGCTTTAGCTTATTGTAATTCAGCCTTTTATTCATGTCTTTCAACTTTTAAGCAGTGTAATTCAATTTTAAGGTCTAATAGAATTTCAGCTCTAATTTTAATTACTTGTTTCAATTATTAATAAGCTCTTATTTTCTTTCTCAGTAGCTACTTTAAGCTTATTCACAGCTTATTAAGAGTCCTAATAGTATTTAGTTCTGTTTTTAATCATTTTAAGTTCAAAAAGCAAAAAAGTCAACAAAGGTCAAAACTGCTTAATTGCTTATTCTGAGTGCTTATTCTGCTTTCTTATTGCTTACTTCTGCTTATATAGGTTAGTTGATGCTTTGTGTTCATTGACCATTAGGCTAATGGCATTTAGCTTTAGTTAAGTCATTTAAGCTAAGTTTTGGTTAATTTTAGCTTATTCAAGTAGTTTTGTAGGCTCTATGCTGATTTTCTCCATTTCAAGGTCAACTCTCATTTTTAGCTTAATTTAGGAAAATCAGGAATGAGGTCTTTTCATGTATGATTCTGAGTTAAAGCAAGTATTTTAAGTTGGTGTTTATGAGTTGTATTCATTTCAATAGGATTATATTAGCTTTAGTTCAACAACTTGTTAAAATCCTGTCACAGATCTCACAAAAAAATGCAGGCTGCTCAAGTTGTCTTTAGTCATTGTAGTGCTGATTAGTTTCCTTTAAGGATTAAAAATCATTGTTCTAGTATTTTGGTTTTAGCTTTTTGCTGATTTTCATTTCCTAGTTCAAGTTATAGCTTGATGATTACTTTCCTTTTGTCTAAAAATTTGTAAATCAGTTCAGTTTGCCCCCTGAACATCAGTAGCCATTTGCCCCTTTCACCCCTCTTCCTTAGTTTTTTTTAAGCTCTTATAAGCTCATCTTGGGCATGCACTTTGGTTCTATAAGTTCTTAGATGTACAAGGATTATTAGTATCTGCTTTTTGTGGATTAGTGGCTGCTTCAGTGGCTTATTATTAAGCTCTAAATGTTGCCCTTTAGGACTGCTTGACCCTGCACATCACTGCTTATTTTAGTTATTATTGCTTTTTCTGAATGCTTTTAGTTTCATTTAGCTTATTTTAGTTTGATATTTGGCTTAGAGTAGCTCATTAGCTTATTTGCAATCTTTCCTTAGCTTATGATCTAATAATAAGCCTTTTGATAGTTGATACTGCTTATTCTGGCTTATTAGTGGGTTTTTAAAAATAGTTGTTTTACTAAAGTTACTTATTTTTTACCTTATTTACTAGTTTCAAAAAGAAAATCAAAAAAATAAAATAATTTTTCAAAAAGCTGAGGTCAGGGGTCAAACCTGAGACCTCAGCCTTAACCAAGCCTTACACACACACCACAACACCATCCTGCCCTTGGGTCTTTTCTGATTTAACTCTCTTCTTTAATTCCTATAAGCCATTTTTTCCTTTTTAGCTTAATTTAACTGTTTTGCTTATTACTGCTTATTAGGAATAGATTTTTTTTCCATTTTATTTTTCTTACATTTCTTATAGTATAAAGTAATTTCTCTCAAAAATTCAGATTTTTCTAAATTGTTTTAATATTTTTAATCATTTAATTAGATAAATTTAGTTTTTAATTCATAGAAAATTAAATAAAAGTCAAAAAAAAAAAAAAAATTTCCTAAAATTCTTTTTGGTTAATTAGGATCTAGGAAAAATAGATTCGCGTTTCTAGGACTATAATTTCTTAGTTTTCACTTTTAAAGCTCGGGAATAGCCCGAGCTTGCGCGTTTTTAGGTTTTTCTTTTCGTTTTTGCTTTCGTGTGCTTTTCTTTATTGATTTACTTGCTTATTTAAGTGTTTTTAGTTTATGTTCATATATTTTAGCTTAATATCCCAAAATCTCTCTTTTATCACTATTCACGACACGTTTCACGACCCGAATTCGCAAAATTTCATTCATCCTTCGACGTGAAAACGACCCGGGTTTACATGTTTCTTGTGTAATCCCTGGAGAAAATATATACTATAATTGACATACAATCAATTTTTGGCGCTGCTGCCGGGGAAGGTTGAAGTGAATTTTTGATTCCCGTTTCGTCGATTCGTGTTTTGAAGACCCTTCCCCGTGAAGTTATCGTTTTTCTCGTAAATATAAAAACCCAAAAAGATTTCCTTTTCAAATTTATTTTCCTTTTTCTTTTTTTTTTCAATGTTTCTAAATTATAAAAATCCAAAAATATTCTTCTCATTCCTCTTATCCGTTTAATTCTTTATCTCTTACCCTCTATCCTTTTAATTGTTCTTTATGTATTCATCTTACCATTATGGTTGTGAATGGTGTGGAGGTGCTCCAAATGGTGGAAATTGCCACGGTTGTAGCATTGTAAATTCGGGAAACGGGTTTGTCTATGACCAAAATCCCTACAATGCAACAACCAATTTCTTTAACTAGCCCCCACACCGTGAGATGTAAACAATTTCTTGTGAATATTGTGGAGGTCCACACCAAAGTTTTGATTGTCAAGCAACGAATACGTTTGTCTATGAGCAAGTTCCATGTAACAATCAAAACTTTGGTTATGACCAATATCCATATACTTCACTGAATCAGTCACAACAATCATATTGCTATGAGTACTGTGGAGGTCCGCATTATAACTCTGATTGTCAAACGAGGAACCCGTTTGTCTCTGAGCGTGGCCCTTGTAACAATTATGACTATTCTTATCATGACCAACCTCCACAGTACCAAATGATTCAAACACTACCTCGGCCACTTCCTCAAGAACTTCTCCATGATTTTCTAGATTTAATAAAAGATCTTAAGGATTTGGCTATTAAACTTACCCAAGAAGATCTTCATCAGAAAACTTTAGCTGAAGAACAAGCAGCTAGAGTAAGTTTCCAATATTGTCAAACTTTCGTTTACGATGACGATGACGATGATTATGAATCTATTCAAATTGGGAAGTTTTACAATAATTCATCAGCTGCTATCACACCCGTCGAAAAGTCGGAAGACAAAAGAAGCATGGAAGAATTATTAGCAGAGGAGCGGATGCAACTTATAAGAGCTTTATATGCTAAACATAAGGTCGACGACGATTATGACGAGGAATATGCCCCTGAAGATCTTGAAATTTCAGATAAACCTCCGAGTGGCAATCCCACTCCGTCTTCAGAACCTATCATTTCCGACTCTTCCCCTTCCCTCACTCCGGTTGAGGGAGGTGATCCTCTCTTGGAAGAGATCGATGCTTGTCTCAAAGATACTTCAATTTCACCGAAAATTGATGATTCTTATCTTGATCCGGAGGGAGACATTCGTTTTCTTGAGAAATTATTGAACAAAGAACCATCACTTTCTCTCCCTCCGAAGGAAGTTGAAATCAATCCTCCAAAGGAATTTGATGACCTTGTTTCCGAAACATTCAAAACGACTATCACCAATCCTCTGTTTGATTTCGGATCTGAATTTACTTTAATTTCAGATAACCCGATCTTTGATATTCAGATGGAGGAGAGTGATGAGTCCGTGACGGAACCCGAGCTCACAGATTTACATCATATGATTGATTCTCTTCACGAGGAGTTCTCCGGTGAACTCACTCATATCATATCTCCACCAGAGTACTTTGATTTTAAGGAAGATCATGACCCAGGGGGAGATGTACTCTATCGTGAGAGTTTGCTTATCGATGACATCATCCCGACCCTCCCTCCCGAGGTTTTTGTTGATGATAACCATAAGAGCTTCAATGATGACATACAAAATAAGGAAAATGAAAAATTTGCCTTTGAGGATGAAGAATGGATCTTAATTGTGATTAAAATCTTTCTACCTTTCATCACATATGATGTGACTTCTCCTCTCCTTCACTCGTCCGGGAGTGAAGACACCATCTTTGACCCCGGCATCGTCGTTTATAATTTCTATTTAGAGCCGTGGGTATCTCATCGGTGTGGAACTTTCATATGCTTCAAGGTTTATCGAAACCGCTTGAACAGAAGTCCGATGGAGATTATCTTTTCCACATGCTCCCCCAAGAACAATTAAATTCGGGGCGAGTCAAGCTATACGACTCGATAAAAAACAAGCACTTCGTGGGAGGCACCCCATGCTTATCCTTCTATCTTCTTCCTATTTTCTTTCTAATAAGTGTGACATGAGGAGGCCTACCTCTTCCATTTCTCGTGTTTCGTGGTTGTTTGTGTTGTGTCCAGGATTTACCCGAATTATGAAGACTCTCGTGCTCGTGGTTTTGTCTTTCTCCACTCGAGTCTCATGCTTCGATGCTTATATGGGAAATCCGATATCCTAATCTTATCGACTAACATTTATCTTTTGGCATAAACGGCCTTAGATTTATGTAGGAGAACCCTTACCTTTAATACATTGGGGACAATGTCTCGTTTTAGTCTGGGGGGGGGGGGGTGATCTTTCGATCTTATTTTTGCCTTGCATTTTTTTGCCGTTTACTCTTGCAACCCCGTTTTGCAAAAATATCATAAGTGTTTTGACACATTGTTGACTTTCCGCTAGTGAGAGTAGGAATAAAATTTTGACTTGACCGGGCGTGTTGAGCCCTAGCTTGTCCCCTTAACTTACATGATCAATAAGCTTTTGCTAGTCTTTTATACAAGGAGCTATAAAACACGAATTCTTTTTAAGAGTTTGCAAGTTCCCATAATTGGCTTTATATATGCACGGCTTGATTATTGGCTAAGCATTCGCGGATCTTATTATTTAAGATTTTAAATTTGCGAAGAACGAGAAATGATAGAGTTATTTATAAGTTAGATTGCTAAACGTGGAGTAGTTGGATCTCTTTAGAGCTCATCGAAGTTATTTGTGGCTTTTTACTCCCATAAGCTTGTTTCACCAAAAAAATAGTACTCTAGGAATAATTAAAGGTATTTTGGTTTTGGCGATAATTAGTTTTTACTCCTTCTTTAGAGAATCCTTGCTTATGAAAGTTGGGTACACATCAAGGTACTGTCAGTGTTACGGTGTAATAGGAAACTGATTCCTGATAGTACGTGCTATTGTCTCTATTGCTATAAAAGCCGTAGGACTCGGAATTTGGCAAAATATATAATAAATAATAATAATAATCCAAAGCCGATAAAAGTTTTCTGTTTCCTGACGGTTCGCTCCCGTTGACTCAGACTTAAGACTTAAAAAAAGCAGAGGAAAAATATCCAAGGTCAAAATAAGACTCCCGATTCTTGACGGTTCGCTGCCGTTGTCTAGGTTGTTTAAAAGGCCGAGGAATAAAATGTGCTTAATAATGTTAAAAATGCCAAATTTCGACTCCGGGGATATCCTAATAAAAGCCTCTGTCTCTGGACTCATAGATGAGTTGTTTCGGTCGTATATAAAAGGGATATCTCCAAAATCATGTTAAATCAGAGACCTTGATGTGGACCTCATTTTTGTATGCAACGGTTTTCGAGGGAAGGTTTGGAAACTACTTAGCGTCTAAACTTGGTGCCTTTATCGGAATAAAATTTATCAAAACGAAAATATGAAGAAATTCAATTCTCGCCAAAAATAAAATAAATAAAGGAAAATAGGAATATGGGAGCAAGAAGTAATACACAATTAGCTTGTATGGGTAGTGTTAGCAATCTAACTTGTATATAACAATGATTTCGTTTTTAAGCTTAGTTTGGGGGCTCGTGAAAAATCAGGGACGACGAATTTTATCCGTATGGTCACTTCTTTATGAGTTGTGTTTCCTACTTCGTGATCCTAAAAGTTATTGAAAAATAATGAAAGTCAACAAACCGTCACAAAAAGGAAAAAAGTATAAAAATAGAATAAGTATGAATAAATGAAAAAAAGGGGCATTTTTAGAACTTTTGATTTCATAATATCTTTTGAATATTTTGCTACTTTGGTTGGAAATTTTTGGTTTCAAAAGCGTGAGTTGATAACATTGCGTGAGGACACGGCAATACCTTAGTCTGAGGGATTTTGGTATGTGCTTATTCACATACCTTTATTTGACCAAATTAAGACCAAAAAACGACCAAAAACTTATCTATAAATGCCAAATATTTGTGTTTTTGTGCTTGTGAATGTGCAGGTACGGATATCGAAAAAAAGGACAAAAATCAAGACAAAAACAACAAACACGAGCACGGGATTTGGAAAAGAGTTCAAAAGCCGAGGCCGAGGAAGTAATTGAGCTAAAATGTCAAAATCTACCCTTGAGTTTCATCAAATGTCACAAATGGTCCTTAGAAGCGCATTACAAAGTTAGCAGAATTGGTCCCTCAAATTACAAAACTTACAACTTTGGTCCTTTTGATAAAAAGCCTAAACTAATACTAAATCCTAAACTACAACCGGACCCAAAATAAATAAACAAACCCAAAACCCCTTCCAGCCCAATCACTAGCCCACCCAAGACCAAACCCCTTATCAATAACTTCACCCGGATCCCAATCTAACCCAACCCCAATTAAATAACCCGAAGTCAATAAACCCAGTCAAAAAAAATAATAATAAATAAACCAAACGCGCCCTTTTTTACTATTCATCATCCCTTACCTCTAATTACCCTGCTTCCCTCACATTTACCCGTACACCTAAGTATTCTAGAAGAATGATGTGACATCAAGAATGCCAGCATGGACAAACAAAGCAATTTCATTGGACCAAACACATCACCATGTGATCCTAGGGCTGAAATTAAAGCTTATAATGATGGGATGATCCAAGGGCCAAGAGCAGATGATCCAGAGTCTTCCAAACCCTAGCCTGAAGGCCTATAAACAGCCTCCTCTTCACACAGATTTGGGCGTTAGTTAGATTAGAAATAGGAGTAGTATAGTGTAGTATAGTATAGGGGTAGTATAGTAGCTTATAGCTTTAGCTTATTGTAATTCAGCCTTTTATTCCTGTCTTTCAACTTTTAAGCAGTGTAATTCAATTTTAAGGTCTAATAGAATTTCAGGTCTGCTTTCAATTACTTGTTTCAATTATTAATAAGCTCTTATTTTCTTTCTTAGTAGCTACTTTAAGCTTATTCACAGCTTATTAAGAGTCCTAATAGTATTTAGTTCCATTTTTAATCATTTTAAGTTCAAAACGCAAAAAAGTCAACAAAAGTCAAAACTGCTTAATTGCTTATTCTGAGTGCTTATTCTGCTTTCTTATTGCTTACTTCTGCTTATATAGGTTAGTTGATGCTTTGTGTTGTTTAGTGTTGAGTTGGATTTCATTTCCTTTGAGTTTTCATTAAATCATAAAAATAAACAAAAAAATTAGAATAATCTGTTTTAGCTTATTTTAGGGCTTAATCTCAATTGAATTTTACCCATTCAGTCTTATTATAGCTTAATTTAGATCTGTCTTTCATAACTTTAGCTTAAAAATTGGTTTTCCTAGTTTAAAAGTGTAACAGTCCACCTTAAAAGGGGTGTTTGGCACAGCCCCAAAATGGGTAGAAACTGAGCTTTACTGTTCATTGAGCATTAGGCTAATGGAATTTAGCTTTAGTTAAGTCATTTAAGCTAAGTTTTGGTTAATTTTCGCTTATTCAAGTAGTTTTGTAGGCTCTATGCTGATTTTCTCCATTTCAAGGTTTACAACTCTCATTTTTAGCTTAATTTAGGAAAATCAGGAATGAGGTCTTTTCATGTATGATTCTGAGTCAAAGCAAGTATTTTAAGTTGGTTTTTATGAGTTGTATTCATTTCAATAGGATTTATTAGCTTTAGTTCAACAACTTGTTAAAATCCTGTCACAGATCTCAGAAAAAAATGCAGGCTGCTCAAGTTGTCTTTAGTTATTGTAGTGCTGATTAGTTTCCTTTAAGGATTAAAAATCATTGTTCTAGTATTTTGGTTTTAGCTTTTTGCTGATTTTCATTTCCTAGTTCAAGTTATAGCTTGATGATTGCTTTCCTTTTGTCTAAAAATTTGTAAATCAGTTCAGCTTGCCCCCTGAACATCAGTAGCCATTTGCCCCTTTTACCCCTCTTCCTTAGTTTTTTGAAGCTCTTATAAGCTCATCTTGGGCCTGCACTTTGGTTCTATAAGTTCTTAGATGTACAAGGATTATTAGTATCTGCTTTTTGTGGATTAGTGGCTGCTTCAGTGGCTTATTATTAAGCTCTAAATGTTGCCCTTTAGGACTGCTTGACCCTGCACATCACTACATCAGCCCTTTAGAACTTTTCTAATTCTATTTGCTTAATCCCTTGTAGTGTTTTGCTTATTCTAGTTATTATTGCTTTTTCTGAATGCTTTTAGTTTCATTTAGCTTATTTTAGTTTGATCTTTGGCTTAGAGTAGCTCATTAGCTTATTTGCAATTTTTCCTTAGCTTATGATTTAATAATAAGCCTTCTGATAGTAAAAATTGTTGTTTTACTAAAGTTGCTTATTTTTTACCTTATTTACTAGTTTCAAAAAGAAAATCAAAAAAATAAAATAATTTTTCAAAAAGCTGAGGTCAGGGGTCGAACTTGAGACCTCAGCCTTAACCAAGCCTCACACACACACCACAACACCATCCTGCCCTTGGGCCTTTTCTGATTTAACTCTCTTCTTTAATTACTTTAAGCCCTTTTTTTCCTTTTTAGCTTAATTTAACTGTTTTGCTTATTACTGCTTATTAGGAATAGATTTTTCTTCCATTTTATTTTTTTTACATTTCTTATAGCATAAAGTAATTTCTCTCAAAAATTCAGATTTTTCTAAATTGTTTTAATATTTGTAATCATTTAATTAGATAAATTTAGTTTTTAATTCATAGAAAATTAAATAAAAGTCAAAAAAATAAAATTCTTTTTCCTTCAATTCTTTTTGTTTAATTAGGATCTAGGAAAAATAGATTCGCGTTTCTAGGACTAGAATTTCTTAGTTTTCACTTTTAAAGCTCGGGAATAGCCCGAGCGTGCGCGTTTTTAGGTTTTTCTTTTCGTGTGCTTTTCTTTATTGATTTACTTGCTTATTTAAGTGTTTTTAGTTTATGTTCATATATTTTAGCTTAATATCCCAAAATCTCTGTTTTATCACTATTCACGACACGTTTCAAGACCCGAATTCACAAAATTTCATTCATCCTTCGACGGGAAAACGACCCGGCTTTACATGTTTCTTGTGTAATCCTTGGAGAAAATATATACTATAATTGACATATAATGACAAGTTACCAACTTTGCAGCCATCGCGGCTTAGTCCACTTTGTCAACTGTTTTAAAATCTGAGCCTTCACTCGACTATAATAAATGTGTATATAGTTACTATAGTCTATTAGTACATGAAGTGTTTGGTGAGGAAGCTGATAATGAGTGTGTACGTGGTGATCTCGACTTTTACTTTCGGGCCCGACTTGAAACATAATGCCATCCTTTAGTTCATAATGGTCGAGATCACCACATACACACTCATTATCAGCTTCCTCTGCAGACACTTCATGCAGCAATACATTATATGTAATACTTAATTGCATGTTATGTGTGTTTCTGAAATCGGTTATTCATGGATTATATGAGTGACGACATATTGTCGTGTGTTGGCAGGGCGTTTCTATTAACGCAGCCATGCCGGTGCTGTTTCGCGATAACCTATGTTGTTTAAAATATGGTGAATAGCTTGCGGGTATTAGTATAGTCATATAATTGTCAGAAGCCCTATGAAGGGTTGTGAGTGTAACAACCCTGTGTATCGATATGTGACAGACACCTACCCAGATCCGAATAAAGGTCGGGTTATTTTTAACGGTTCGGTCCTGCTGGTCCCCTAAAGGACTTGATTTAGTTTAGGCTATGATGATTATAAACAGCTTATATTCTCTCGGTTTAACCTGAGCCGAATCAAGTTGTGATGGTGAGTTCCTCGCAGATGTACAAAGTGGCCATTATCCGTATCTTGGCATGACAAGTTACCAACTTTGCAGCCATGCCGGTTTACTCCACTGTTTCAGTTGCTTTAGAATCTAAGCCTTAAGGTGACTATTATAAATGTCTGCACAGTTAGTATTCCACTCTTTCATAGTCTATAAGAATATGAATTGCAGCCATGGCAGGGTAAATTGGTAGCTCCAGTTTCTGCATGGTTTTGTTTTGGGTGACGGAGCGTCACTGTACACCAACAGACATAAATCACTATAGCCTTCTGAAAGGCGGATCGGTGACTTTTGCTCCATCGTTTTTTTTGTTTCTGTGCCGGACCTTCGACCTAAACAAGAGGTATGATCCGTTTCCTTCGCTTCTGAAGGTGTGTGGGCCCCATATATTCCTTTATTTTAGGCTATGATGAATATACAAACCTCAAATTGTCAGGGTTTAACCTGAGCCGAATGAGGCTGTGATGGTCAATTCCTGGCAGATGTCCAAAGTTGGCATTATCCGTATCTTGGCGTGGCAAGTTACCAACTTTGCAGCCATGGCGGGTTACTCCACTTTGTCAACTGTTTTAAAATCTGAGCCTTCACTTGACTATAATAATTCTTTAGATACTTAATGTTACAGTTTCTCAATGGCTGTGATGATAGAAATTACAGCCATGGCGAGGTAAATTGTTAAGGCGAGTTGCTTTTTTTTTTTTTTTTTTTTTAGCTGTCGGATTGTTGGACTTAAAGAAGATGATACAAAACAATGATAACTGACGCTGTTGCTTTTGAGTAATATTCTTTAACACATGCATACACGCAATCATATTAGCTGTCCGTGTTTATAAATTCGTGTGTTTTAATATTGAGATATAATTATGTGATTCTCATTTAATGAGGAAGGGTTGTGCCTCTAACCAGGCTGTGTATCGATTAAACGTATGATCGCCCGTGTCTTGGCGGGGCAGATTGTTACATTTGCAGCCATGCCAGGTGTATCGCAAGTCAATCGGCATAAAGAAGGTTTTAAAGATAACAAAGAAGAAAGATGTGGGTGAAATAAGAGTGGTTGGACCTGGGAAATAACGGGAAAAACACACCCACATATCACCCAAGAAAATCTGGATCCTCCCACTTAGGCACTGTCCCCCCAATTTAACAGCTTATAGTGTCAAGGTTTTACCTGAACCGAATGAGGCTGTGATGGTCAGTTCCTGGCAGATGTAGAAAGTGGTCATTATCGGTATCTTGGCGTGGTAAGTTACCAACTTTGCAGCCATGGCGGATCACTCCACTTTCTTGGTGCCAGGCCTTTTTTTTGGGTTCTGTACCTTTTTTTTTCCAGGGGCAGCCCTTGGACCTAAAGAAAAGGTCAGAGAGATATGTGACAGACACCTACTTATATCCGAATAAAGGTTGCCTTATTTTTAACGGTTCGGACCTATCGGTCCCCTAAAGACCCTACCACCAAGGTATGGAGAATAGTCCGCGGGTATTAGTATACATACACGCAGTCATTTTTGTCTCATATTCTCTAACACATACATACAGGCAATGATGATAGCTATCCATCTTTATAAAGCTCGGGCGTTTTAGTATTGATATATAATTTTTCATTCTCATTTAGTCAGCCCAGTATATTGGCGAGGCAACTATATCTAAGTTGTAGTTGCAGCCATGGCTGGTCTTTGTTGTCACTCCTATACTTACAGACTCTCGCCATTTCAACATGGTAATTTGGCGCAAGGGGTATCTTGGCAAGGCAGCCGTACCCAAGTGGTAGTTACAGCCATGCCTAGCGCTAGCGTTTCTGAGCCATAACGTGATAATCATGCTGTTTGAGTACAGATGTCACGTATGTATGTATGTGTTTAGAGAAAAACATAAGAGAATCTCATCATGACGTGGGTTGTCAAACGTTGGATCCATACCTTGGTGCCCGAACTACTGGATGACATCATTATGCAGCCGTGTTTCTTTCTCTCGATCGTCAGCTTTATATGTCAGACAAACAATAGCTACCCTAGCTTGACCTGTGTGAATGGTCATTCTTATTTTTTTTAATGATTGGTGGTTACACTGGTGGTCTAATCAGAACAATTTTTTTCCCCGCCAGCTATCTATGTGCTGCACGATGAATGCCACAAAGACTGCCTTTAGATACAGGTTTACAATCGCATTCCAGTTTATCATACCTCAACCTCGGTACAAAACATGTATTTGAAGACAGTTTACATATAAATACTGATACAATGGATGTTCATTTCACTGGTGGCGCATCATCTTGGGGATCGAGCCCTACTCTGAAAGATGGTCAATAGCCGTCAAAAAAGGCAGACGACATTTCGTTAGAGGAGCTGCTACTCTCTTCCAGAGTAGTCCCCGATTCCCAAGATGATGTGTCAGCAATGGGATGCCACTTGGTTACGTAAGTATCTGAAAACGAAATATATACTTTGCGTGCGTACCCTGCGTTCACAAATTTTATATAATATTTAGGTTCGCTTCTATAAAAGGATCTCATCATCAGTCGCGCGCATTTGAACAAACATAGATGCCGAACACAAGAGAATGCTCTGAATGGAGCGGCTTGGGGGAAAAAATACGTAAATTAGACACTAAATGAAGTTATGTATAACGGTATGTTACTCAAACAAATTGCTTTCACATTTGTTGAATGTTACCAATTTCGATGCGCAGTCTAATTATTGCATTCTCAATCAGTTAATTAACATAATAACCATGATGATATTCATTACAGGTTGAGATGCTCCACATCTTCCCGGCACAGGTGCCTACACTTCCAATCATGGAAGCCATATCCTCTTATTTCGATCCTTAACGGACTTATTTATTGTAAGTGATTACCAGTTTTGTTCACATTTATTTCCCTAGAAAAATGCATTTGTTGGTTGAGCTAGGGTACGTCTGTGATGATTAAGACCTTCTTTCTAAGACTAATGAAGCACGCGATAAAAAATAGTGCCAACGACTTGGCCGGCCAAGGACCGGATGGCATCGTTATGTAACCGTGTTTCTTTGCACTGATGGTCGGCCATAGATCTGTTTCAACTTATTTGGTTAAAAAATTTCACTCCTTCTATGTTGGGTTATTAGGAATCTGAACTTTTAAACTCTTACAGATGCGGGACTTTTGATCTCATGAATGGTTGTTGTTGAATTTAATTATCAGTCTTGCTTCTACTGTTGTTACAGCCAAAAAGATTTTTGTTTTTTTCCTTTGTTTTGGCCAGCTATCTATGTAATACATGATGAATATGACAGGCAATGATGAAAGGCGTTACTATTATCTGTTTTTCAAAGTGTAGCTTCCCATAACTCGTGTCTTAGCATAACAATCAGATGATTGCAGCCAAGGCTGGTTTTGGGTACCACTTCTATAATCGCTGAGATGAGCCTTATTGTGTATATTATCATCATGCATTATCGTTGGCCCATCATTGATCATCTCTTTATAGCTCTAAACTTTATTTCTATCGGTTTTATGGGTGGCGTCAGACTTCCCAGGTATGTTGACATTTATGTTGTAGGCCGAAAGTTGTATTTTCATTTGCCCTACCGATCAAATGGCTACGCCCATGTCCAAACTTATTTGTTGTAGGTTGTAACCAGTTTGTTAGTGCAAATATTACGACATTGAAACTAAACGGTTTCTTCGGTTTTAATAATGACAAACATGTAACTTGTAATGCATAACGTAAAATGCGCAAGTTACTTTTAAACAAATCATCAATGCATACTTACATCAACATCTCTCGAGGTCTCAAGTATGCCTCGACAAAGTCGTAGATTCTCATCCCGACGTAAATCGCTCAAGGTATGAACAAACAAATTTAAACTTGATGAATGATCAAATAAATAAATTTTTTGTTCTAAACTTCACATTTTTATGAATGTGACAAAACATTTTTGAAAAATACATTTTACAAATTATTTTTGAATTAGAAAGAAATGTTTTATTTGGGAAAATCATTTCAAAAATAGTAACAGCTATTTTTTCCCCCCAAAACAGCTCCAAACATTCCCAAATAAATATTTCCCACTAAAAACAAACGAAGGAGCGTCCACGGTACCACTAAAGTACCGATGGTACCACTAAATTTAGTGGTACCGTGTGACAATTAGTGGTACCGTCCGTACGTAACGGCTAGTTTTCTCTTTGCCGATAAATAGTGGACCATTTTACACTTCCAACTTGATTTTTCCAGTCAGTTTTCTCTGGTCTAATCCTTTCTTATTTAGATCACTTTCTTTGATCATTTAGAGAGTCTTAGTTTGTTTAAGAGTGATCCTTTCATCCAACCAAGAGATCACCTTCATTCCTCTACTAGTGCAAGAGAAGAACACATAGTATCACAAAGATACAAAGTGTTGTAGTTGTAGTTAGAGCACTTGTAACACTTGTTACATACTTGTTGTATCCTTGCATACATCAAGTTCATTTTTCTTTTGAGAGTTTGTGAGAGAAGATCATTGTGATCTTATAGAGATATTGAATATCTCTTGTAGCTTGTGAGCTTGTGTATTGATCAAGTGGATCAAGGGTAGATCGAGTCAAGTGAGAGTAGATCATTGTGATCTTGTTGAGATCTTGGAGATCTCTTGTAGCTTGTGGGCTTGTGTATTAATCAAGTGGATCAAGGGTAGATCGGGTAGATCGTGAGTAGATCATGTGGATCATGGTAGATTGGTACTAGCTAAGATTAGTACTCGACATTTAGCTTAGTGTCGGAAATAAGGATAAGCGACGTTGTACGGTTTTCTCCGCCTGAAGGGAGCTTGTTGATTAGTGAAGTAACTCTCGAGTTGGGTACTCGGGGAGTGGAGTAGGGCGAAGAGGAGCTTCGTGACCGAACCACTATAAATCATCGTGTCTGGTTTGCGCCTTCTTTACTTATCTCTTTACTTTTATTTTAGTCTTTATCGCTTTATATTTATATTTGCATTGCGTTTATGATTGTTTGGTTTGTTTCTTATATTATGTTGACTATATTTGTGCCATGGTTTGATTGTGTTTGTGTGGTAGTTTACTTTATACTATCTCTAGATGTTGTATGATCATTGTTGATACTTCTCATATTACGTCATACTTGATCGGGTGTTTGATACAAAAAGTTTTTAAGTTTTTAAATGGAAACGTATTCACCCCCCCCCCCCTCTACAGTTTCCACACAGTTTTATTCACCTTTATTTTCCTACAAAACGTCTTTTCTTGGTTTACTTACGGTGGGGCTATGATGATTCAAACCTATTTTCTCAGACTAATGAAGTGGGTAGTCAAAGATTATAACCGTAACCTGGCACGGCAACAACCGGATAGCATCATTATGTAACCGTGTTTGTTTGCAGCCATGGCCGGTCATGCATCTTTTTTACCCTATTTGGTTATAAAATCTGAGCCTAATAACTGCATTTCTATATGCATCCTTATTATATTTAAGATTTACAGGGTTACTCCACTGTAGGACACCACTGTGTTTTATGCATCTTGACAGGTTGACTGTTACAAAAGGTTCTAATCATCGGTCGTATGCATTACACCATACGAGCAACCATGGATGGTCTATATCGTCTGTCAATATTAGGAAATGAAGACTATCTGCTATTCTTTATTTTCCGATACTAATAGTTGATGTTCTGTGTCTGTCAGGCTAATATTGTGTGTTCATATTTGCAACTGCAATCCCACAAAATACCCTGATCAACAATAGGGTGCAATTCCCAAAGATAGATGGGAAACTAAAGAGAATGTTGTGACAAGTGATTTGGTGCAAATTACTTCTTCGCGCCATCCTCTTTTGTTTCCCATCTATCTTTCAGAATTGTACTATATTGTTAATCAGGACCCTATGTCGAACTGCATGTACAAATATGCGCAAATAAATCTACCATGACAGGCACATAAGACCAACTTTTAGTATCGGCAAACAAAGGATGCCATATACTCTTCATTTCCTAATATTGACAAACACAAACTTTTGTACCGCTGAACCTGGAAAAATGGCTTTCTTAATACAAATATCATCCCAAAAACGTTATTTATATTTTACGATGTTTACTTAGTTTTGTTAATGACAAATACAAAGTATATCTTTTAGCAAATCATAAATACAAGTTAAAGTCTTTTTAGAACACATTTACATTTCACAAGATCACTAGAATTTACATTTTATACATTTACATGTTTATTTCCTAAAATGGAAACTTTATTTTTCAAAAGTTAGAATGATATCATGGCATACATCATGAACACAATCTTGGAAATATTTTGTGATATTTTGTTTAGATCTTCAAGCCAAAGAGTTGACATTTGAAGATATGGAAAGATTGTGCAAGATTTGGAGATCTCTTAGCTGTCCTGCACTGGCGGATCCAAATGCATACAAGGGCGGATCCAATTTTTGGGATCCGCTAGCTGTTCACTTAGTTTGCCTATAAATAGCAAGCTGATCATTTGGACATATCATCACTCATATAGCTTAAATACATACTCATTCATTTACATATCACTAACCCATATCATTCTTACATTTCATTTGATCTTTCCTTTTGTAGCAAAGAGATCAAACATACAAGGATCAACGTTCTGTCGTTATCCGTTTAGCATAGGTACTGTGTGATCTTGTACTAGTTTACATATCATTGTTTGTATCATTTATATCAGTAGAGTGTGGTTAGTGTTTTAGTCCTTAAAACACAAAGAGTGTTGGGAGTGGTTGTACCCTTGTGAAAGAACCAACGGGAGTGGTTGTACCCTTGTAAAGAACCCGATGTTTAGCTTAGTACCGGAAAAAGAAGTAAGCGACGTGTGAAGGTTTTCTCCACCTAGAAGGGAGTTTGTTTCTTAGTGAAGGATAACTCTCGAGTTAGAGGCTCGAGGAGTGGAGTAGGGCAAGGAAGAGAGTCCTTGTAGCCGAACCACTATAAACATCCGTGTTGTGTGGTTTGATCATTCCTTTCTTTACTTTTCATATATATTGTGTTATTATTTGTTTGTGCATATTGTCTTTGAAATCACATTAAGTAACAAAGCGAATTGATTTTAAAAATGGTAAAACTATTCAACCTCCCTTCTAGTTTTTCACAATTGGTACCAGAGCGGTGTTACTCAAGATTTTCAAAATATATTGTATTTTTAAATCATGAAACGATCAATGGATTTTGAAAACTTTAAAGAAGGGCAATCTATGCAAAGACCACCACTATTTGAACCAAATTGTTTTATATACTGGAAAAATCGCTTTGAGACATATGTGAAGTCAAAGGACATAGATTTGTGGTATATAATTATAGAGGGTGATTACAAGCCCATAAGTAATGATATTTCAGGTGGTCGGGATGTAGGTACTTCTCTTACTCGTCACAGTGATGAGCAAAAGAGGTTGATTGCCAAAAATAATGAAGCCAAAATGATGCTTTACAATGCCTTACCTAAGAAAGAATATGAAAGAGTTTTTATGTGTAAAACGGCTAAAGATATTTGGCAATCTCTAATTATCACTCATCAAGGGAACTCACAAGTCAAAGATAACAAAATTGATCTTCTTGTTCAACAATATGAACAATTTGTTATCTCTGAAGATGAGACCATTGATAGTGTGTTTGCTAGGTTTAATACTATTATTACATCTCTTAAAGCACTTGACGAATCTTTTTCTAGTAAGAATTTTGTCAGGAAATTTCTAAGAGCACTCCACCCGAAGTGGAGAGCAAAGGTGACAGCTATTGAAGAATCTAAGGATCTTTCAAGTATGACACTGGACGAGCTCATAGGAAACCTCAAAGTTCAGGAGATGGTGATGAAAAAAGACTCGGAAATAGTTAAAGGCAAAAAGGAGAAAATGAAGTCCATTGCCTTGAAAGCTAAAGCAGAGTCAAGTGATGATGAAAATAGTGAAGATGAAGAGTATGCCATGGCCGTAAGAGATTTCAAGAAATTATTTAGGAGACGAGGAAAGTTCGTAAGACCACCTCGTGAAGAAAAGAAATTCTTCCGGAAAGACCGTGATGATAGGAAAGGAAAGGTAGACAGGAAGTGTTATAGGTGTGGTGATTCTAGTCACTTAATAGGAGAATGTCCAAAGCCTCCAAAGAACAAGTCTCAAAGAGCCTTTGTCAGTGGAGCTTGGAGTGATAGTGCAGGAGATGACGACGAGCCTAAGAACGACGAAGTTGCCCTTATGGCTCATGACACAGAAGAGGTACATTCTGAGTCGTCATACTCTTCTATAGATGATGAAACCTTAGAAGTAGAATATAACAAACTATGTGATATCACGTTAAAAATCATCAACAAAAATAAGTTCTTAAAAACCAAAACGACACTTTTAGAAAATGAAGTTTATTGGCTTAAAGAAAAAGAGATACGGATGGAAAAGGGTAAAAATAGTAAAGAAACCTGTATCTCGTGTCAAGAACTTAAACTAGAATTAGAAACATTAAAAACCACACAAGAAGATCTCATCAAGCAAAATTCTAAGTTTAAGAAGTTTGATAAAAACATAAGTTGTGTAGATGAGATAATGAAGATACAAAAAGTTCCTCATGATAAAACCGGACTAGGTTTTATGAATTTGGAACCTTAAGCGACTTTAAGAAACAAACAGTGAAAGAAAAAGAAACTGTTCCAACTAAGTCAGAAGCCCACGGATCCGACGGATCCAAAGTTTTGGATTCGCCAGTTGTACCCAAGGGATCCGCAGGTACAAGTAATGAACAGAAGGTTCTTAAAGCTGACCGTACTGAATTCGTTAAAGTCACTAGAAAACCTAGTACTAGTATAACTAATAACAAACAAAAGCCAGCAGTTTCTATAGGAAGAGGTTAAGTTAGGAATGAGTATAGAGTTAAAACGGTTCAACAAAGAACTCAAACTAATTTTCCCAAACACCCCTTTCCAAAGAGTAATATCAACTCACAACATATGTACCAAAGTAATTGGAACCAAAACATGTCTAGAAACTTTCAAGGTCCTAATTACATGCCATGGAACAATTGTCCACCATTTGCTTACATGAACCAAGATAATGTTATGTTTAACCCAAACAGACCCATGAGATATTGGGGACCAAACGCTTGAGTTTTTCTTGAACTTAGGTGTGCTTGAAAGTTGAGTTAGAACCAGATGAGTGGATAAAAGATAGTGGGTGTTCAAGACACATGACGGGAAACAAAAGCATTTTCTCAACCTACCAAGTGTACGACGGAGGTAATGTCACATTTGGTAGTAAGCTTAAAAGTAAAATCATCAGAAAAGGTACAATCTCCCTTGACTCTCTCTCTATCAATGATGTTGCTCATGTTGATAATTTAGGTTTTAACTTGCTTAGTATAATTCAATTGTGCCGTAAAAAGTATAACGTCCTTTTCAGTGAAAATGGAAGTAAAATACTTAAAGACGGCATAACAGTAGGAAAAGGTGTTTTAAAGAATAACGTATATGTTATGAAATTAGATAAAACACCTAAAGACAAACTTTGTCTTACTTCTTTGGACGAAAACTCAACTCTATGGCATCGACGTTTAGGTCATGCCAATATGAGGTTAATTCAATCCTTATCATCTAAGGAACTCGTTAGGAACCTACCCAAGTTGAAATATGACCAACACTTTTGTGATGCTTGCAAAATTGGGAAACAAGTTCATAATAGCCATAAGGCTAAAAACATGGTGTCTACATCTAGGTGTCTAGAATTGTTGCATATGGATTTGTTTGGTCCATCCGCTATACAAAGTTATGGAGGAAACTTTTATACTTTGGTTATAGTGGATGATTACTCAAAATTTTTGAAAACTAAAAACGAAGCCTTTGATAAATTTGAAATTTTAAGTAAGATAATTCAAAACCAAATAGGAAACAGTATAGTGTCAATAAGAACCGACCATGGTCGTGAATTTGACAATGAAATCCAATTCGGAGCTTTTTGTGATGCTAATGGCATTTCACATAATTTCTCGGCTCCTCGAACTCCTCAATCTAATGGTGTAGTAGAACGTAAAAATAGAACAATTCAAGAAATGAGTAGAACTATGTTAAATGAACAAAACATACCACAAAAGTTTTGGTGTCACGCTGTAGATACATCTACATATATCCTAAATCGTGTTCTAATTAGACCATTTTTAAAAAAGACTCCATATGAGTTATATAGAGGCAAAAAGCCTACTTTAGGATATTTTAGAGTTTTTGGAAGAAAATGCTTCATTTTAAACACAAAAGATTATCTCACCAAGTTTGACCCAAAGTCGTATGAAGGTGTATTTCTTGGGTACTCACAAAATAGTAAAGCATACATAGTCTTGAACAAAGAAACCTCAAGAGTCGAGGAATTGTTAAACGTAACATTCGACGAAAGTCCACCTCCCTCTAAGATATCACCTTTGGTAGATGATGACTTAGTTGAAAGTCAAATGGTTGAAAATATAGAAAATGTTGAAAATGATAAAGAAGATGAACCAGTAAAAAGAGATATAGTCAACATCAAAGAAACAAAAAGTCATCCATAAGAAAACGTCATAGGAAAACTTAATGAAAGAACATTGAGATCTAAAGCTCAAAATGAAAGTAATTTCTTTTGTTTTGTTTCAACAATTGAGCCTAAAAATATAAATGAGGCCATAAAAGATGAATCATGGGTTATTGCTATGCAAGAGGAATTAAATCAATTTGTTAGAAATGAAGTTTGGACATTAGTTCCACAACCTAAAAATCAAACCATAATCGGTACAAAATGGGTGTTTAGAAATAAAATGGATGAAAATGGCATAGTGTCTAGAAACAAAGCTAGGCTAGTAGCACAAGGCTACAATCAACAAGAAGGTATAGATTACGATGAAACATTTGCACCCGTAGCTAGACTTGAGTCTATTAGGATACTACTTGCATATGCATGTGCACATGATTTTAAATTATTTCAAATGGATGTCAAAAGTGCGTTTTTAAACGGATTTATAAACGAAGAAGTATATGTTGCACAACCTCCCGGCTTTGCCGACTTTGAAAAACCAAATCATGTTTACAAACTTAAGAAAGCTTTATACGGACTTAAGCAAGCACCAAAAGCTTGGTATGATCGACTTAAGACCTTCCTAGTTGACCATAAGTATACCATGAGCCTAGTAGACAATACTCTCTTCACCAAGAAAAAGGGATCACATATTATCATCGTCCAGATATATGTGGATGACATTATATTCGGCTCAACTTGTCAAGAGTTATGCGACGATTTCTCAAAAATCATGCATGACGAGTTTGAAATGAGTATAATGGGGGAACTACACTTTTTCTTAGGTCTCCAAATTAAACAATTAGAAGATAGGATATTCTTCAACCAATCAAAGTATATCAAAGATATGCTTAAGAAGTTTGGTCTTGAAGACTCAAAACCAATGAAAACACCCATGTCCTCCGAAACCAAACTCACAAAGGATGAAGAAAATGAATTCGTAGATAGCACTAAATATAGAGGAATGATTGGTAGTTTGCTCTATCTTACGGCTAGTAGGCCGGACATTATGTTTAGTGTTTGTCTATGTGCACGTTTTCAAGAAGATCCCAAAATATCCCATCTTGAAGCCGTTTAAACGGATATTTAGATACATTAAAGGCACTACACATTTAGGATTATGGTATCCTAAAGGGACAGGTGTAGAAACCATAGTGTATGCCGACTCAGACCATGCCGGTGACTATGTTGAAATGAAAAGTACTAGTGGTATTTGTACTTTTGTAGGACATTGTCTCACCTCATGGTTCGCTAAGATACAAACAGCCCTCACAATTTCAACAACCGAGGCAGAGTATGTGTCTGTAGGAAAGGCGTGTCAACAAGCACTGTGGATGAAACAAGCTCTCGTCGACTATGGAATTGAACTCAACGACATTCTCATTCTTTGCGACAACAAAGGAGCTATCGATCTCAGCAAAAATCCAGTCCAACATGCTAGAACCAAACACATAGAAATACGTCACCATTTCCTACGTGACAATGTTCAGAAGGGAAACATCTCAATTGATAAAGTTTCCTCAAAGGACAACATTGCCGATATTCTCACAAAACCACTCAAGAGAGAACCTTTCAACTACCTTAGACTTGGTGTAGGATTAATGGAACCTAGTGATTAGATTAAACATTAGCTCGAATCCTAGTTTAACCAAATACGGCAATAATCAAAACCCTGTGTTCTGATCCTGCGGATCCAAACGACAACAAGGGCGGATCCCTTGTTTTGGATCCGCCGGATCCGTCATCTGCTCAGGCAGTTTTTATATATTAAACAATACCTTGTACTATTCATCACACTTCCCTAAAACTTATCACCTACTGAATTCGTCCCATAATTTACCAAAATCATAATTTAGGCTATTTTCTCCAACCAATTTGTGTTCCAAACATCACTGTAAGTATCCTTATCATGTTTACATTCCTGATCTGCGTCTAGGATTTCTATTTCATGCACAAAATCAAAACTTGGGGTATATGCATAATTCTTGTAAAATCATGAAACATATTTACTGAATTGCATATCAAATCATGTTTTTGTTAGTTAGGAATTGCATCTTGTAGTACATTATCATTATTCATCAAAAACCCCATGAGAAATATTTGCTAAAATCTTCTCACGACTAGGAAAAATGGTTTTTGAACATTGTTCATACAAATACAAAAATGTTAGCTTTTAAACATCACTTGCATAATGTCTCTTGAATGCTAAAGGGAATACATAACTAATATGTATTTTCGGGTACATTCAAATGAAGCTACATTGAAGTAGGAGCGTTTGGGTTATCTCTCGTTTTAACATAAAACTTGCATAAACAAAATTTTCATGCATCAAAAGGAGTCGAGATAACCGCACCTCCACATTGTCCCCATATAGGCACACACTAGAAATATTTATACTTATTTAGATAATTTCGACTAAAATTATATAATTTTTCGTGTCTAGGAAAATCATGCCTCCCGCGACTAACTATGATCACAAACACACCGTCAATTACCTACCTAAACATCACAAAACCAAAGGACTTAGTGAACAACAAGTTGAAATTTTCAAAGCCCTAGAAAAATGCTACGTACATGAGGGTAGGGTTGTAGACCCCTCATTCTATGAAGGAACCATGCTTAGAGAACAACTAGCGGCTATTCACTTTGATTCTCTCCTAGATATTGATGAACCAATAGTTCCACGATTCATTCTTGAATTCTATGCCAGTGTAGGACTTAGCTCAAGTGACGAGGGTTACTTGCACCTTCATTTCAAAGTCAATGGAAATCAACTCAACATTCCTTTAGATCAATTCAGAGAAGTCTTAGGAGTTCCATTTCAAGGAACATGTGTCTACTCGGATAAATGGTCATTGACATTCTTAGAATCAAAACTTGAACGAACGGCACCATATGCCACACCTTTGACCGCAAAAGAAACCATTCATGAGCATCTCTTTTTGCCTATGAACAACCCAACTAGGTTGCATCGAGGTAAACAAGTAGCTAGAGATCCATTTGCTATGGAGCTAAATGAACTAAGGCCTGAATTTAGGAAGTTAGAAGATGTTTTGAGAGCTAATGTCATTAGCACGATAGGGAATCGAGATCATATCAACGCATGTCTTTGTTATATGATGTATTGTGTGTCAACCCATCAACCGTTCAATCTTGCATACTATATCGCCAAGCGAATGGACGATATTCCGGTTCAATCTATGACGAGATTCCACACACTTTTGCTCCTCTAAGTGATCATAGGGTGGCCGTAGCAAAAGGCAAACGTCCTCGTCCTCAAACATCATCATCATCATCATCATCAATGAGTGAGGATGACGGCTTGCCAAATTCTAGGATCGCTCCTCCGGAGTACTTGAGTCAACTCCCACCGATCCCGAATGAATCAGCAGAATATCGTCAAATGAAAGGAATGGTGAAGAATCTGAGGCGTTGGATCATGAAGCTTCACAAGGGTTACAAGAAATTGAGCAAGAAGTTTAAGTGAAAGGAGTGTTTGGAATTAGACGTTATGAGACAATGATGTTATGAACGTGTATGTTTCTTAACTTATTATGGTAGTACTTGGATTGTATGTGAACTAACTTTAAATTGCATGTCGATAACACAAGTTGTTATCAATTTTCCGAGAATAAGCCACTGTTTGGCTTAACTCCCTCTATGGTAAGATATTATGATCGGATTAATTTATGTGTAAACGTGTGTTAGAATCTATATATTTAGTAGTTTTGTATTACATATTAGCTAATACATATGTTCTAGGAGAATTTTTGGGTTTTGGTCGAAAAATGCGAATTTTGACAAGTTCTCTGTTTGTTTTAGCACCTTTGGACGGCGGATATGGCGGATCCCAAAATTCGGATCCGCCTGTTATACACTTTGGCTCCGCCAGCCCTAAACCTGCAGATTTGGCGGATCCAAAAATTTGGATCCGTCTTTGTTATCGTTTGGATCCGCAGGTTCAACAGTAAACTTTTTCAAAAATTCCTGACACATCCCGATACTTAGATTTTGGTTTATAACCTTTTTAGATAGTATTCACTTATCATCTAACACTTTAGAATGATTTAGGAACTCTTAGAACCTTAAGAACTCAATTTCCCACCAAAATTTGAATTTTCAAATTTTATATGTGAGTTACCTTTCTAATACAAGCAAGGAACCCTTTTGAGGGATCCGTCAAATCTGTGGGAACATCACATCAACAGATTTTCCACTATCTCTTTGCATTTACTGCAAATCCCCCTCATATCACTCAACTCCATTTGAATGGATTGACCTTAGGATGTGACAAGCTTAATTTTTTGTTCCAAATCATTAGGAACCAACATTCCTCATTGGATTTACATCAAATCCAAACACTAGTTTCAAAAATCTCACTGCCTATAAATTAGAACCATAAGATTGATCAAAACTCACTCACTCATCTTCTTCTACAATCATCCTGTACTTTTTAGCTACCTTACTTCACCATGACTAAATCCAACAACTCTTCCACCTCTAGACCTCCAAAACGAACTGCCCGCATTAGTGTTAAGCCATGTTGCTTCATAAACTTAGCAAACTCATCATCAGAGGAATCTTCTCCTCTCAACATCTCCTCTCCCATAGCAAATGAAAATTTCCTAACCCTTTCCACTCTAACACCATCCAATGTTGTCATCAATACTCCACCACCAACAATCACTCCAATAGCAACCACACCACCACCCGCTCCATCACAACCTGTTAAGTCCTAATCACCACCAAACTCACCCAAGTTGCAACTAATGGAGTTATTTAGGACTCCACCTACATCACCCCATCCATATCTTGATGACTTGGAAGACCTTCCACAAAGGTCAACCAATCCTCCACCCTTGACCTTCGAAGGTCAAGAACCTATGCTTTTCCATCCTCTTTACCGAGAAATCCACGGTCCTTTATACCGTGATGCACCACCTCCTCAACCTCAAGCACCACCTCTCTCACCCACATCCACACTAATTGCCATTGACGAGGCAATGTGGATAAATTTGCCACAAACCCAAGAAGAGATTAGTGAGGAACTCACCCGCCTCTATTCTCTCTCAAACATGGTAGATACCCGCCTTAGTGAAGCAATGGATCTTCAAACCATCCTGATGAATTCCATTCCCACTCCACCATCATCCAACCAACAACCACCACCACTATCCAACAACCAATCACCGCCACCACCACCACAAAGCAATGAGCCTACCCTTCCTCCCGGTTTTCCAAGACATCGTTGTTCCATGTGTGAGAGAACCGCTCATTTGGCCGAAAGGTCAAACATTTTGGTCCATGAGCTCCAAAATGAAATGCGGTTCATCTTGAACCACATTCTAGAGCGTCTCAACATGCTCTCTCATCCTCCTCAATAGGAGCTCTCTAGTTTCTTTTTATAGAAGCTTTTAGGATGCTATCGTTAGGACTTTTTCTTTTAGAATGTACTTTTCTTTGTTTATATGTAACTTCATTTTTTTCCAAGTAAATGAATGTTATGTTTCTTATGCTTGTGGGTGATCTATTTCTAGCATATTATTAGCTTACTAACATCATTATATGGTTGTTTGGACTTCGCTTTATACTTTGTTCACTTGTACTTAGGTATAAAATTTTGATCAGACACTTCGTTTTGACTTTTTAAAGTCAAATGGGTTGAGACCTCTTGTTTGGTTGACCATTTCATATGCATTTTGCTTCTTCGTTGGAGCTCTTCATAACTAACTTTTCTTTTGTAGCATTTCATCCCTTTGAAACGTATACGTTGGTACCCTATTAATGGGGAGTATACATCGAGGGGGAGCATATCATATTATAACCGTTTGTTTTGTAGGATCATGCATCATTACCTTGTTACTCAATTTAGGGGGAGTATAAAACAAGGGGGAGCTTTTAAAGTTCTCAAAATCGCATTCCGCTACGCATATCTTCTTTTTGTTTCGACAAAAAGGGGGAGAAAGGATTAAGTTTCATCAACTGTGAAACATCACAGTACATACATTTATACTTGAAATTGTTTTCAAAACTTGCATAAAACAAACTTAATCTATATTTTTAAAAAAAGACTCATACTTTATTTATTCCTTTGCTTAAAAATACACCTTATGTTTTGTCATCAACAAAAAGGGGGAGATTGTTAATACAAATATCATCCCAAAAATGTTATTTATATTTTACGATCTTTACTTAGTTTTGTTAATGACAAATACAAGGTATATCTTTTAGCAAATCATAAATACAAGCTAAAGTCTTTTTAGAACACATTTACATTTCACAAGATCACTAGAATTTACATTTTATACATTTACATGTTTATTTCCTAAAATGGAAACTTTATTTTTCAAAAGTTAGAATGACATCATGGCATACATCATGAACACAATCTTGGAAAGATTTTGTGATATTTTGTTTAGATCTTCAAGCCAAAGAGTTGACATTTGAAGATATGGAAAGATTGTGCAAGATTTGGAAAGATTTGGAGATCTCTTAGCTGTCCTGCACTGGCGGATCCAAATGCATACAAGGACGGATCCAATTTTTGGGATCCGCCGAATCTGCCAGCTGTCCACTTAGTTTGCCTATAAATAGCAAGCTGATCATTTGGACATATCATCACTCATTTAGCTAAAATAAATACTCATTCATTTACCTATCACTAACCTATATCATTCTTACATTTCATTTGATCTTTCCTTTTGTAGCAAAGAGATCAAACATACAAGGATCAACGTTCTGTCGTTATCCGTCTAGTATAGATACTGTGTGATCTTGTACTAGTTTACATATCATTGTTTGTATCATTTATATCAGTAGAGTGTGGTTAGTGTTTTAGTCCTTAAAACACAAAGAGTGTTGGGAGTGGTTGTACCCTTGTGAAAGAACCAACGGGAGTGGTTGTACCCTTGTAAAGAACCCGGTGTTTAGCTTAGTACCAAAAAAAGAAGTAAGCGACGTGTAAAGGTTTTCTCCATCTAGAAGGGAGTTTGTTTCTTAGTGAAGGATAACTCTCGAGATAGAGGCTCGAGGAGTGGAGTAGGGCAAGGAAGAGAGTCCTTGTAGCCGAACCACTATAAACATCCGTGTTGTGTGGTTTGATCATTCCTTTCTTTACTTTTCATATATATTGTGTTATTATTTGTTTTTGCATATTGTCTTTGAAATCACATTAAGTAACAAAGCGAATTAATTTTAAAAACGGTAAAACTATTCAACCCCCTTCTAGTTTTCCACAGGCTTAAACACAGTCGTGTTTCAGATTGTCGAGTGCACAAGCAGCTTTAACCAAAAAATTGCGCCGCAAATTATCAGTTCTATTATGAAAAGTCTGCCCATTCATTATGCGTCAGATATGTTTGCAACGATGGTTGATGTCTTGGTAGGCAAACTTACAGTTCAGATAACCCGCATCTTCGCCCCCCATTCTGTGCGGTAACATATGCTTTGTTGGTGGTGTCCGTTGTAGTTATAAGATTTTCGTTTGGTGAATTGCATGTTTTTCCTACTTTTTATTATTAGTCTGGTAAGAGATTATCTTTATATATATTTCAGTTATATTAATTAGTGCCCTGATTAATATTCTCTCATACTGTCCATTCAATTATTGGCAGATTAAATTGGATTGATCAATTGATCAACGACAACAAATTTCCCGTCCACTGTTTTAGAAGAGAACATAACAAGAGTTAGTTTTCCTTTGGCTACTACTCAAGAAATTGGTAAGTTTCTTTTCTTTATTTTCTGTTTTTATTTTTATTTTATAATTTTTTTTATATGGTCTACAGAAAACATTATTTTTTATTCCTTCTTTCTTCCTTCTTAGGAATCTGAACTTTTAAACTCCTACTGAAAAGTTACATTTGATTTGAT
Source organism: Artemisia tridentata subsp. tridentata (assembly GCA_021014915.2). Taxonomy (NCBI): domain Eukaryota; kingdom Viridiplantae; phylum Streptophyta; class Magnoliopsida; order Asterales; family Asteraceae; genus Artemisia; species Artemisia tridentata. The sequence goes on along the minus strand of CP139502.1, from coordinate 306,563,118 downwards.
GAATAGTTATTCTTGAATTTGCTTACCAGTGTTTCTCCTACTATTGTTGCTAGAAAAACAGTATATATATATATATATATATATATATATATATATATATATATATATATATATATATATATATATATATATATATCTGCGGGTATCTCCAATATATATGCATGTTTATGATATCTTAAATTTACAGGCTTAATCAACTGCGTTGCACTGCTATGCTAAAATTTTATTTTGCTACCAATAGGCTTTTTATATTCAACAACCTGGCTGCATACTATGGAGAGAAGTTAAATATAAAAAATAGACAGAATATCAATGATGGATGTACGGACACCGAGCACAGTTATTGCTAATTTCGCACAGTCTGTGCATCCATCAGTGATACTTTGCCAATATTTTTGTACCCACCAAGTTTTCAAACTCACCTACCTTAGTACATTATGCTCCAACTCATACCAAGATCTGCTGTTTGTCAACTGCCATATATATACTTTGTATGTCTGCCTTTCGTTTACCAATTTTATATAATGCTTAATAATACCATGTTGTCTCCAATTGTTTTTTGCATGTTGGCAGGTTCAGTCCTACAAAAGGGTTTGATCATCGGTCCTGTGCATTTCACCAAAGATAGATGGGAAACTGAAGAGAATGCTGTGACAAGTTCTTTGTTGCAGATTACTTCTTCACACCATCATCTTTCGTTTCACATCTATCTTTGAGAATTGCACCCTATTGTTGATCAAATCCTTTTGTGGAACTGACGTTGAAAATCTGTAAGAACAAATTAACGATGACAGACACGAAACATCAAGTGCCAAAATTGGAAAATAGAGAATACCACGCACTCTTCATTTCCTAATATTAACACACGATGTACAACATAGATGCTTGCTCTGACCTTCCCCTCAAATTTCTTTTGGTATTTTAACGGCCTACCAATACGTTTGGTGCAGACCATTGTTTAAAGACCATTTAAATAACAAAAGGGATTTGAGGGGGAGCTCAAAATTTCCACCTATGATTATTAACACCTCATTTCTTAGACAAGTTAAGTAGGTTGGCAAAGATTGGATATATAGCTTGCTATTCAATCAACAAAGCTACATTGCACCTAAACAGACAATATCAGTGAATCACTATTAAAGAATCAATTGCATGCTATATTTTCAGCATTTAGAGATGGTAGAGGAGATAACAAGAAACCTAAGGCGTTCGATAAAAAAAAGGGAAGATCTTCCTGTACTGTTTTGTTTTCTACTGGTACGTCTAACTTACCGATTTCTTTTACATGCTCATTCGTGCATGCCTACGGATTTTTTACTCTGTGTCTTACAGTTGTTGTGTTCATGCCGTTTAATCAGCGGATTTAAATGTGTTGGTTCAGTGGCTCTACTTTCTCTATATTTGCAGATTAAACTCGATTTGATCAATTGATCGATGGAAGAAATTTCGCCATCCACCGATTTAGAAGGGAAGATAACAGGAGTTAGCTTTTCTTTGGCTACTACTCAAGAAATTGTATGTTTTTTTTTTATTTCTTTTTTGGCTTTATTAATTTTTTTTTCGGCTTTTTTTTTTCTGTCACATCTGCACAAACACATTGTAATAGCATTTTACCTATTTACTCAGTTCTATTAATTAGTACGCTGATGATATTGTTCTATAAATTATTTGCATATTATTGATCGAGTAAAATTCGCCATCCGCCATTTTAGAAGGGAACATAACACGAGTTAGTTTTTCTTTGGCTACTACTCAAGAAATTGTAAGTTTTCTTTTTTTAGCGTTCTGCCTATTTACTCAGCTACATTAATTAGTGCACTTATTTATATTCTTTCATATTGTTCTCCAAATTATTTGCAGGTTCAACTGGATTTGATCAATTGATCGATGCAACAAGATTGGCCATCCCCGTCCATTTATCATCCTTTTGTTGTTATAATATACGCAAGTTAACTTCTTAGCCGAAGTATCTTAAACTGTTTTGAACATAATTGGCCCTACATTTTTATACAAACTGGAATTGTTATACGCATGTGGGCAGCTTCAGTGGTCGTGTGCATTTCACCAAAGATTGATGGTGGACTGAAGAGAATGATGTGACAAGTGATTTAATGCAGATTACTTCTTCGCACCATCCTCATTTGTTTACCATCAATCTTTGAGAATTGCACCATATTGTTGATCAGTACCTTTTGTGGAACGAAACAACCAACATAGAAGGTCGCTCTTATCTTCCCCTCGAATACCTTTTGCTATTTCAGCGGCCCATCAATACGTCTGGTGCACACCATTGTTTAAAAATCGTTTAACAAAAGGTATTTCCGGGGGAGGTCAGTGCTTCTATCTATGATTATTAATTGTTTTATACATGTTGCCAAGTTCAGTGCTCATGTCACTGGTCGTGTGCATTTCACCAAAGCTAGATGGTAAACTGAAGAGAATGTTGTGACAAATGATTTGGTGCAAATTACTTCTTCGCACCATCCTCTTCTGTTTACTATCTAGCTTTCATAATTGCAGCCTATTGGTGATCAGGACCTTTTGTGCAACTACACTTGCCAATATGCAAGAAGAAATTTGCTATAACAAACACGAAACATCAACTGTTGATATAAACACATAAAGAATACCATGTAGTCTTCGTTTGCTAAGACTAACACACAATTTATAACATAGATGATTCGGCTTATTTTCAACACAATAATAGATAAAATCTTATGCACACAAACCTTATATATGCAATATCCCAAAAAATATTTACTCGATGGAGTCGATCAGTTGAGCATGACAAAAATAAAAAAAAGGGTGTTAAAAGTGTCTAGAAAGTGGATCAACTGGATTTAGCGTTCTGCCTATTTACTCAGTTATATTAATTAGTGTGCTCATTTATATTCTTTCATATTGTTCTCTAAATTATTTGCAGGTTCAACTGGATTTGATCAATTGATCGATGCAACAAGATTGGCCATCCCCGTCCATTTATTATCCTTTTGTTGTTATAATATACGCAAGTTAACTTCTTAGCCGAAGTATCTTAAACTGTTATGAACATAGTTTGCCCTACACTTTTATACAAACTGGAATTGTTATACGCATGTGGGCAGCTTCAGTGGTTTTGTGCATTTCACCAAAGATTGATGGTGGACTGAAGAGAATGATGTGATAAGTGATTTGATGCAGATTACTTCTTCGCACCATCCTCTTCTGTTTACCATCAATCTTTGAGAATTGCACCCTATTGAATCACAGTTATGACCTGAAATTACGAGTTGTGACAAACCGTTAACATAGTTACTGTGTGATATAGTTGTAGTTCACACATCATTATTTGTATTATCTATCTCAGTGAGTGTGGTTAGTGTTTTAGTCCTCAAAACACAAAGAGTGTCAGGAGTGGTTGTACCCTTGTGAAAGAACCAACGGGAGTGGTTGTACCCTTGTAAAGAACTCGGTGTTTAGCTTAGTACCGGAAAAAGATTAAGCGACGTGTAAAGGTTTTAAACGGTAAAACTATTCAACCCCCCTTCTAGTTTTCCACATTGGTACCAGAGCAGTGTTACTCAAGATTTTCAAAATATATTGTATTTTAAAAACTTGAAACGATCATGGATTTTGAAAACTTTAAAGAAGGGCAATCTATGCAAAGACCACCACTATTTGAACCTAATTGTTTCATATATTGGAAAAATCGCTTTGAGACATATGTGAAGTCAAAGGACATTGATCTGTGGTATATTATTGTAGAGGGTGATTACAAACCCATAAGTAGTGATATTTCAGGTGGTCGGGATATAGGTAAATCTTTTATTCGTCATAGTGATGAACAAAAGAGATTGATTGCCAAAAACAATGAAGCCAAAATGATGCTTTACAATGCCTTACCTAAAAAGGAATATGAAAGAGTTTTTATGTGTAAAATGGCTAAAGATATTTGGCAATCACTAATCATCACTCATCAAGGAAACTCACAAGTCAAAGATAACAAAATTGATCTTCTTGTTCAACAATATGAACAATTTGTTATCTCTGAAGATGAGACCATTGATAATGCTTTTGCTAGATTTAATACCATCATTACTTCTCTTAAAGCACTTGATGAATCCTTTTCTAGTAATAATTTTGTCAGGAAATTTCTAAGAGCACTCCATCCGAAGTGAAGAGCAAAGGTGACAGCTATTGAAGAATCTAAGGATCTTTCTAGTATGACACTGGATGAGCTCATAGGAAACCTCAAAGTTCACGAAATGGTTATGGAAAAACAATCAGAAATTGTTAAAGGCAAGAAGGAGAAAATGAAGTCCATTTCCTTGAAAGCTAGAGTAGAGTCAAGTGAAGAAGAGTCTTGTTCTAATAGTGAAGATGAAGAATATGCCATGGCGGTTAGAGATTTCAAGAAATTCTTCAGGAGACGAGGAAAGTTCGTTAGACCACCTCGTGAAGAAAAGAAATCTTCTCGAAAAGACCGTGATGATAGAAAAGAAAAGGTAGATAGAAAGTGTTATAGATGTGGTGATTCTAGTCACTTAATAGGTGAATGTCCAAAGCCTCCAAAGACCAAGTCTCAAAGACCCTTCGTCAGTGGAGCTTGGAGTGATAGTGACGGAGATGATGACGAGCCTAAGAACGATGAAGTTGCTCTCATGGCTCACGACACAGAAGAGGTACATTCTGATTTATACTCCTCTATAGATGACGAAACCTTAGAAGTAGAATATAACAAACTATGTGACGTCACTTTAAAAATCATCAACAAAAACAAATTCTTGAAAACTAAAACAACACTTTTAGAAAATGAAGTGTATTGGCTTAAGGAAAAAGAAAAACGAATGGAAAAAGGTAAAAATAGCAAAGATACATGTGTATCTTGTCAAGAACTAAAATTAGAATTAGATGCACTAAAAACCGCACAGGAAGATCTCATTAAGCAAAACTCTAAGTTTAAAAAGTTTGATAAAAACATAAGTTGTGCAGATGAGATAATGAAGATGCAAAAACTTCCTCATGATAAAACCGGACTAGGTTTTATGAAACTAGGAACTTTAGGTGACTTTAAGAAACAAACTGTGAATGAAAAAGAAATTGTATCAACCAAGTCAGAAGCCCACGGATCTGACGGATCCAAAATTTTGGATCCGTCAGTTGTACCCAAAGGATCCGCGGGTGCAGAAGTTGAACAGAAGGCTCTTAAAACAGACCGTACTAAATTCGTTAAGGTTACTAGAAAACCTAGTACTAGTATAACTAATAACAAGCTAAAACCAGCAGTTTCTGTAGGAAGAGGTCAAGCTAGGAATGAGTATAGAGTTAAAACAACTCAACAGAGACCTCAAACTAGTTTTTCCAAACACCCCTTTCCTAGGAGTAACATTAACTCACAACATCATTATCAAAATAATTGAAAACAAAATATGTCTAGAAACTTTCAAGGTTCCAATTACATGCCATTGAACAATTGTCCTCCATTTGCTTACATGAACCATGATAATGTTATGTTTAACCCAAACGGACCCATGAGATATTGGGGACCAAACGCTTGAGTTTTTCTTGAACTTAGGTATGTTTAAAAGTTGATCTTGAACCTGATGAGTGGATCAAAGATAGTGGGTGCTCGAGGCACATGACGGGAAACAAAAGCCTTTTCTCAACTTACCAAGTGTACGACGGAGGTAATGTCACATTCGGTAGCAAACTTAAAAGTAAAATCATTGGAAAAGGTACGATCTCTCATGACTCTCTCTCTATTGATGATGTTGCTCATGTAGATAATTTAGGATTTAACTTGCTTAGTATAAGTCAATTATGCCGCAAAAAGTATAACGTCCTTTTCAGTGAAAATGGAAGTAAAATACTTAAAGATGGCATAACCGTAGGAAAAGGTGTTTTAAAGAATAACGTATATGTTATGAAATTAGATAAAACACCTAAAGACAAGCTATGTCTTACCTCCCTGGACGAAAACTCAACTCTATGGCATCGACGTTTAGGTCATGCCAACATGAGGCTAATTCAATCCTTATCATCTAAAGAACTCGTTAGGAACCTACCTAAGTTGAAATATGACCAACACTTTTGTGATGCTTGCAAAATTGGAAAACAAGTGCATAATAGCCATAAGGCTAAAAACATGGTTTCTACATCTAGGTGTCTAGAACTATTACATATGGATTTGTTTGGCCCGTCGGCTATACAAAGTTATGGAGGAAATTTTTACACATTAGTCATAGTAGATGATTACTCTAGGTATACATGGACAAAATTTTTGAAAACTAAAAATGAGGCATTTGATAAATTTGAAATTTTAAGTAAAATAATCCAAAACCAAGTAGGAAACAATATAGTAACTATAAGAACCGACCATGGTAGAGAATTTGACAATGAAACTCAATTCGGAGCTTTTTGTGATGCTAACGGCATTTCACATAATTTCTCGGCTCCTAGTACACCTCAATCAAATGGTGTAGTAGAACGTAAAAATAGAACAATTCAAGAAATGAGTAGAACTATGTTAAACGAACAAAACATACCACAAAAATTTTGGTGTCACGCTGTAGATACATCAACATATATTCTAAATCGTGTATTAATTAGACCATTCCTTAAGAAAACTCCATATGAACTTTACAGAGGCAAAAAGCCAACATTAGGATACTTTAAATTTTTTGGAAGTAAATGCTTTATTTTAAACACAAAAGACTATCTTACCAAATTCGACCCAAAGTCGTATGAAGGTGTATTTCTTGGATATTCACAAACTAGTAAAGCATACATAGTGTTGAACAAGGAAACCTCAAGAGTCGAGGAATCATTGAATGTAACATTCGATGAAAGTCCACCTCCCTCTAAGACATCACCTTTGGTAGATGATGACTTAGTTGAAAACCAAATGGTTGATAATCAGGAAAATGTTGAAAATGATAAAGAAGATGAACTAGTAAAAATAGATTTAGTCAACATCAAAGAAGCAAAAAGTCATCTATTAGAAAATGTCATAGGAAAACTCAACGAAAGAACATTAAGGTCTAAAGCCCAAAATGAAAGTAATTTCTTTTGTTTTGTTTCAACTATAGAACCTAAAAATGTAAATGAAGCAATAAAAGATGAATCTTGGGTCATTGCGATGCAAGAAGAATTAAATCAATTTGTTAGGAATGATGTTTGGATATTAGTTTCACAACCTAAAAATCAAACCATAATAGGTACAAAATGGGTTTTTAGAAATAAAATGGATGAAAATGGCATTGTGTCTAGAAACAAAGCTAGGTTAGTAGCTCAAGGCTATAATCAACAAGAGGGTATATATTATGATGAGACTTTTGCACCCATAGCTAGACTTGAGTCTATTAGGATATTACTTGCATATGCATGTGCATATGAATTTAAGTTATTTCAAATGGATGTCAAAAGTGCATTTCTAAATGGTTCCATAAATGAAGAGGTATATGTAGCACAACCTCCCGGCTTTGCCGATTTTGAAAAACCTAATCATGTCTACAAACTTAAGAAAGCATTATACAGACTTAAGCAAGCACCAAAAGCCTGGTATGATCGACTTAAGACTTTCCTAGTTGACCATAAGTACACCATGGGCCTAGTAGACAACACTCTCTTTACCAAGAAAAAGGGATCACATATTATCATCGTCCAGATATATGTGGATGACATTATATTCGGCTCAACTTGTCAAGAGTTATGCGACGATTTCTCAAAAATCATGCATGACAAGTTTGAAATAAGTATGATGGGGGAACTAAACTTTTTCTTAGGTCTCCAAATAAAACAATTAGAAGATGGGATATTCTTCAACCAATCAAAGTATATCAAGGATATGCTTAAGAAGTTTGGTCTTGAAGATTCTAAACCCATGAAAACACCAATGTCTTCCGAAACCAAACTCACCAAGGATGATGAAAGTGAATCCGTAGATAGCACTAAATATAGAGGCATGATTGGTAGTTTACTCTACCTAACGGCTAGTAGACCAGACATTATGTTTAGTGTTTGTCTATGTGCACGCTTTCAAGAAGATCCCAAAACATCCCATCTTGAATCCGTTAAACGGATATTTAGATACATTAAAGGCACTACACATTTAGGATTATGGTATCCCAAAGGAACGGGTGTAGAAACCATAGTGTATGCCGACTCAGACCATGCCGGTGACTATGTTGATAGGAAAAGTACTAGCGGTATTTGTACTTTTGTAGGACATTGTCTCACCTCATGGTTCGCTAAGAAACAAACAGCCCTCGCAATCTCAACAACAGAGGCAGAGTATGTGTCTGCAGGAAAGGCGTGTCAACAAGCACTGTGGATGAAACAAGCTCTCGTCGACTATGGAATTGAACTCAACGACATTCCCATTCTTTGCGACAACAAAGGAGCAATTGATCTCAGCAAAAATCCAATCCAACATGCTAGAACCAAACACATAGAAATACGCCATCACTTCCTTCGTGACAATGTACAGAAGGGAAATATCTCAATTGAGAAAGTTTCCTCAGAGGACAACATTGCCGATATCCTCACTAAACCCCTCAAAAGAGAACCTTTCAACTACCTTAGACTTGGATTAGGATTAATGGAACCTAGTGATTAGATAAAACAGTAGCGTAAATATTAGTTTAACCAAACTCAACACTAAACCAAAAATTGTGTTCTGATCCGCGGATCCAAACGATAACAAAGGCGGATCCTTTGTTTTGGATCCGCAGGATCCGTCACATGCACAGGTTGTTTTATTATTTAATAAACAACAACAAGTACTATTCATCACTCTCTCCAAAACATATCACCCACAAAATTGGACACCATATCCACCATACTCACAATTTGGCTCAATTTCTTCCATAATTTCTTGTTCCAAACATCACTGTAAGTATCCTTATCATGTTTATACTCCTGATCTGCGTCTAGGATCTCTATTTCATGCACAAAATCAAAACTTGGGGTTTTAGGCACATGAATAGTAATATCATGAAATATACTTACTGAATTATACTTCAAACCTTGTTTTTCTTAGTTAGGAATTGCATCTTATTGCACATTGTCAAAATTCAACAAAACCCCATGAGAAATTTTTGCTAAAATCTTCTCACGACTAGGAAAAATGGTTTTCTTGAACATTGTTCATACAAATATTAAAAACATTTGATTTTTAATCTTCATTTGCATAATGCCTCTTGAATGCTAAAGGGAATACATAACTAATATGTATTTTCGGGTACATTCAATCGTAGCTACATTGAAGTAGGAGCGTTTGGGTTATCTCTCATTTTAACACAAAACTTGCATAAACTAAATTTTCATGCATTAAAAAGAGTCGAGATAACCGCACCTCCACATTGTCCCCATGTAGGCACACACTAGAAATTTTATACTTACTTTGATCATTTCAACTAAAACTATATAATTTTTGTGCTTAGGAAAATCATGCCTCCCGCAACAAATTACGATCACAAAAAGACTCTTGATTACCTCCCAAAACACCACAAAACCAAAGGTCTAACCGATGACCAAGTCAACATCTTTAAGGCTCTAGAAAAACATTATGTCCATGAGGGTAGGGTAGTAGATCCCTCATTCTATGAAGACACAAATCTCCGCGAGCAATTAGCCGCAATTCATTTTGATGGCCTCCTAGATATTGATGAGCCTATAGTACCTAGGTTCATTCTTGAGTTCTATGCCACCATGGGACTTAGTTCAAGTGACAATGGTCTGATGAGCATTCACTTTTGCGTCAATGGAACTTTGTTTAATATTCCCCTAGATCAATTCGGTGAAGTCTTAGGAGTTCCTAATAGAGGAACATGTGTGTATTCGGATAAGTGGTCATTAACCATCTTAGACTCCAACTTTGATAGAACGGCACCATATGCCACTCCTTTGTCCGACAAGGAAACCATTAGGCAACATCTCTTCCTTCCTAGGAACAACCCCACTAGGATGTATCGAGGAAAAGAAATAGCTAGAGATCCGTTTGCTATGGAGCTAAATGACCTTAGGCCCGAGTTTAGGAAGTTAGAAGAAGTTTTGAGAGCTAATGTCATTAGCACGGTAGGGAATCGAGATCACATCAATGCTTGTCTATGTTACATGATGTATAGTGTGTCCACCCGTCAACCCTTCAATCTTGCCTTCTATATCGCCAAGCGAATGGCGGATATTCCTGTTCAAGGAAAGATGGCAATGCCATATGGAATGCTTTTGACTCGTCTCTATAGAGCATTTGCACCCATTCCTAGAAATGCCCTAGTTTTGTCCCCGACTATGATGAAATTCAACACACCTTCGTTCCCTTGAGCGACTTTAGGGTAGCGGTTGACAAGGGCAAACGTCCTCGTGCTCAAACATCATCATCATCATCATCCATGAGTGACGATGATGGGTTGCCAAACTCTAGGATTCCTCCTCCGGAGTACTTGAGCCAACTTCCACCAATCCCAAATGAATCAGCTGAGTATCGCAACATCAAAGGAATGGTGAAGAATTTAGGACGTTGGATGATGAAGCTTCATAAGGGCATGAAGAAATTGAAGAAGAAGTTGAGTTGAAGGAGTGTTTGGCTCTAAACATTATTAGACAATGTAGTATTAAAAATAGTTGTTTCTTAACTTGTTATGTTGATATTTGCTGTGTATGTGAACTAACTAAGAATTGCAGGTCGATAACACTGGATGTTATCAATTTTCCGAGTTTAAGCCTATGTTTGGCTTAACTCCTCTTAAGGTAAGTTCCTATGAACGGATTAATCTATGATTAAACATGTGTTAGTATCATCATATTTGGTTGTTTTGCATTACATATTAGATGATAGATATGCCCCAAGAGAATTTTCGGGTTTTTGTCAAAAAACGCGAAATATGCAATACTCTCTGTGAAGTTTTAGTCTTTTTGCCAGACGGATCTGGCGGATCCCAAAATTTGGATCCGCCATGTGTTAGCGTTGGATCCGCCATTCTTCAACCTGCGGATCCCATAAATTGGATCCGCACGTGTTATCGTTTGGATCCGCAGGTATAACAGTAAATTTCTTAAATTTTTTGACTCATCCCGATTCTTAGATTTTAGTTTCTAGTGTTCTTTAGAATAGGTTCACTGATCATTATACATCTTAGAATGATTTAGAAACTCTTAGAAACTTAAGAACAAAATTTCCCACCAAAATTTGAATTTTTAAATTTTAGGAGTGAGTTACCAATCTGATACAAACAAGGAACCCTTTTTAGGGATCCGTCCAATCCGTGAAAACATCAAATCACAGGAACTTCCACTATCTTATTGCATTTACTGCAAATCTTCATCACATTACTCAACTTAGGCTCTATGGATTGACTTAGATGATATGACTTGCACAATTTTTTGTTCCAAATCATTAGGGACCAACATTCTCTATTGGATTCACATCAAATCCAAACACTAGTTTCCATAAACCATCTGTCTATAAATTGAGATCTCAACTTTGAGCAAAACTCACTCACTCATCTTCTTCTCCACATATAATCTGTACTTATTAGTTGCCTTAGTTCACCATGACAAAATCAAACAATTCTTCAACCTCAAGACCACCAAAAAGAACCGCACGTATTAGTGTAAAGCCCTGTTGCTTTATAAACATCTCTAACTCATCATCAGAGGAGTCATCTCCTCTCAACATATCTTCACCCCAATAGCAACCACACCACCACCCGCTCCATCACATTCTGTGAAGTCTCAATCACCACAAAATTCTCCAAAGTTGCAACCTATGGAACTCTTTAGGACACCACCTACATCACCCCATCCATATCTTGAAGATTTGGAAGATCTTCCAACAAGATCAACCAATCCTCCGCCTTTGAGTTTTGAAGGCCAAGAACCAATGCTCTTCCACCCTCTTCATCCGAAAATTCATGGTCCTTTATACCGTGAGGCTCCACAACCTCAACCTCAAATACCACCACTCTCACCAACTTCAACTCTCATTGCCATTGATGAGGCAATGTGGATCAACATGCCTCAAACCCAAGAGGAGATAAGTGAGGAGTTATGTAATACCTGAAATTCAGATAACATGTAAAATGACCAAAATGCCCCTACTACTCTAATTATTTAATTAAAAGCTATTATAAGCATCAAATTAATCCGAACTATGTCAAATAAATTACATATGAAATAAAATAAAATTAAGATAAGGCTTTTAATAATTTTTACATGTCCAAATAATTTTTGTACTACCCTACACTCATATAAGAATCGAATTATGTATACATTTAATTAGTTATGTTTTATATTGTTTTAAAAGTAAAGATTATGACAACTAAATTAAGGATATGATCAAGACCAAATCAAATTCTGATTTTTCTTAACAATATGGGCCGAAATTTATGCAAGCCATTCCCTAAAAATCAGATCTCCCATTCTACATATTTTATTCTCCATATTTCTTCCTAATTTACAAAACCGTGTAAAACACAAACACCAAATAATTCACCTTTCATTCCATACGAATTTCTGGAGGTCCAAAAGCAATTTTTCTGAGTTCAATCTATTGCTAGGAAGCCAAGAAAAATAGTCATTCGAATTATAAAGGCCTAAATTCATTGGTGTCGAATTTTTGTTCAAAAGTGAGGTAAATTCCATTTTAATTCGTACGACCCTTGTATAATTCATTTTCCATTTTTCCTGAGTTCCTCATATCACATATGATCTGTGAAAAATGATTAAAAGGTTTGTTGGTCACGTTTGTGCTCGTGGGGAATTTTTGGTTCTTGTGATCCGTTCGAGAAGTGTAAATTCGTTCAGCCCATTCTACGCGTCCCCTATTGGTTTTGGTATTTTTCTCACGTCTCTTACATCATATAAGTCTCAAATAAAATGATAAACATGAACCATGCATTCTCCATGAATTATTTGCGAATTAAACCTTAAAAACGTGTTAAAACTCTAAATAATTATGTATGAATTTTATGGGTGTGAGGTTTAATTTTTCTGAGCTCTATATAATCCATATAATCTGGGAAAAATAGTGGTTCGAGTTTTAGAGGCCTATATAATTCGTAGTGGAATTAATTTTAAAACCGGATTTATGAAAAATATAGAAAAGAAATAAATAAAATGGAAACCCTAAAGAAATCGACCTAGGGTTAGGGTTGTGGCATGGAATCTGGTCATTAATATTTGTTTAAGGTTGTTGGGAATCATGAGCCAATGATTGGAGAATTTATATTAGGGTTTGTAATTGTTTTGTGTATTATAACGAATTAAAAATAAAAAGACAAGGGTGTGTTTTGTAATTTATAAAACTTGTGGGGTATTTTTAGAATATTATTTAGATCAGTACTAAAGTTTAAAAATTATAACATAAGGGTGTCGTGTGTAAATTTGATATTTTAGAGATTTATTTTGGCAAATTAAATAAAATATTATTCGATTTACAATTAAATTAAATTGAGGAACTAAAACTGTAAATTCTGGAAATTTGAAGTTATTTTGAGTAAATAATAATGTTAAGAGTGTTTTGGGTAATTTTTAGTATTTATGGGGCTAATGTGTAATTATTATGGAATTATGATTTAATTAATAAGTTTTGTAAACTTAAGGGACTAATTGTGTAAATTCTGAAATCTGAGGGGCTGAATAGTAATATATGTAAACTCTGATGTGACATTCTGAATTATGGTAAATAAGGTGCTTGTTTGGTAAATATGGATATTAAAGGGATTAAATCATGAATTATGTAAATATAAGGTTTGTTTTGTAAATATTGTAATTAGAGGGGAATAAACTGTAAAATTATGAAACTAAAGGGATCATGATGTCATTCTGAATAAAATGTGTATTAAATCAGTAACTTGAAGTATTTTCATTTGATACCCTTGAAATTGATGAAATTACAATTAAAACCCTGAACTTGTGAACTTGCCATAATTAACCTTAGACTTCTGTAACTTGTTAAAATATACCTTTATTCCATTATAATCTCTGAGTAAGGACTTAATCTAATCTGAAATGATAATATCTGTTAATTCTGGAAACCTGCTAATTATGGGAAGTTACTAAATCTAGAAACTTACTAAATCTGGAAAGTTACTAAAAATAGAAAGTTACTTAAAATGGAAAGGTAAACTAAAAGTAATAATCTGAATTAGAATCCGTAGTAATTCCGTCTTCTACTTCTTTAGGTGTGAAGAAGGAGAAGTCCTGATTTCTGTTCTGTGTCTGTTTTGCTTATTCTGCTTTGCTAATAAGGTACAGATATTCTGCCCTTTTTCAGTAAGGGTTTTTCACCCCCTTTTCTTTCAGTTTTTCATTTTCTTTATTAGGATCCCCTATACCATTGCTATGTTCCCTTCTGTTTGTGAATCTTTGTTGTAATCTGTTTGTCTTGAACCTTTTGTTTGAACCTCTGCTATGATTCTTTTATTCTGAACCTTTCTTGAACCTTTGTGTTTTGATCTCTTGTTCTGAACCCTGAATTTGTGAATCTTGATTGAATCTGATCTGTGAACCTTGTTCTGAACCTTAACCTGATATATCTGTTGTAAACTTTGATTTGATTTTTGGTATAAACCTTAACCTGTTAAATCCTTATCTGAACCTAATTGATTTTGAACCTTTATTAAACTACATATGAAACTGTTTAAGAAAAGCTATTTTAAAAAGAAGCGATACCACTTGAATTGGAAGTTACTAAAAGTTTTGGAAGACCATTTTTATGAAAACTATTTTGTAAGATCATTTCAATGAAAACCATTATTAAAGGATTGATTTAAATGAACTTGTGGCAGGAACTTCTGAAATGGATTATTGCTACAAACTTGTAATTATCAACCTTTGATATACTCTTTTGGACTATTGGAAGTAAACCTTTTAATCTGAACTTAAGCTTTGATATTAAACTTAATCTGATAAACCCTGATTCGAACCTTTGATATTTATTTCTAAACTATTGGACATGAACCTTTTGCCATGTACCCTTAAGATATGACCTTCTGATTTTGATAGCACATCTGACCTTTGACCTATAGTCTGATATCCGAGCCAATCACTAGGCATGAGGGTTTCATGTCCATGTCATTGATGCACCGATGGCATGACTCTAGGGCAGGAGAGTGATGACTTGTCCCGTCCCTGATTTTATCTGTTATGTAGGAGAAGATTCTGGCCTACTGGGGCGCATGGATGCATCCTAGATCTGATCTGATTTCTGTTATCTGTTATTATGTTATCTGTTATATATATCTCTGGTGAGTGATGGTGTGTGCGATACACGTCTTTCACATATATCTGGGAGCTGATCACTCCGATTTGATACATGAGGTCACCCCTCATATTATCTGGTTACTTGAGAGGTATCCCCTCTAGATTACTTATGTGACTACACTGTTATGATATTATCTGTTATCTGGGCTCGTGATAGATTTCTGTTCCCTTTATTCTTACACCTTATTTATTTCTTATTCTTATTTCGTTTCACTTATTCCATTTCTTATTCCTATTCTTTCATTTGACTTTGTTTCTGTATGATCTGTATTTTCTGATTTCCTTTGTACTGCTATCCGTTATCGTTTCTGTTATCTATATATCTGTTCACTGAGCTGTTGAAGCTCAGCCGCATTTCTTTTCCTGCGGCAGGTTTTAGTAGGAAGCTGGGAATGAGTGAGAGTGTACCTCTGGACTTAGAAGGCTTGGTAGCTATTCTGGATTAGAATTGGATAGAAGATATTATGTTTTAGAATTAGTTTTGAAAGCTTTCATTGTAACCTTGTAGATTCAGTATTTCATTTGTAAACCTTTGAGATTTTTGTATTACTGTAGATGTATGCTCTGTTTTGATCTGATATGAATCCATTATTGTGATATTTTTACCCTTGTCGGGTTGGGGTGTTACAAGTTAACCCGTCTCTACACTCTCTCGGGTATGGTAGATCACCGCCTCAATGAAGCCATGGACCTACAAAACATTCTCATGAACTTCATCCCAACACCACCAACAACAAATAATCAAGAACAACCACCACCACCAACCAATCAATCACCACCACCACCACCACAACAAAATGAGCCTACTCTTCCGCCCGGTTTTCTACGCCATGGTTGCTCCATGTGTGAAAGAACCGCCCATCTTGCCGATAGATCAAACATTTTGGTGTACGAGCTCCAAAATGAGATGAGGTTCATATTGAACCATATTCTTGAGCGTTTAAACGCTATCTCTCATCCACCACAATAGGAGTTGTATGCTCTCTTTAAAGATGTTGTATTAGGACCTTTTCTTTTGCACTTTGTAGGATGTATTTCTTTTGTTGTTGTAACATCATTTGATTGTGACTTTTGTCGCAAAATTTTCAATGAATGGAGATGATGTTTGAATGCTTATGAGTGATCAACATATTGCATATTATCATTATTTAGATAACTAACATCATTATATAGCTTTATGGAATCTACATTATACTTTGATCATGTGTCTTTAGGTACAAAATATTGATCAGACACTTCATTTTGACTTTTCAAAGTCAACTAATTTGGAAGTCTTGTTTAGATGACTATTTCATATGCATTATACTTCTCAATTGAAGTAATTTATCACTAACATTTCTTTTGTAGCATCCCATACCCTTCAAATGTATACGTTGGTACTCTTGTAATGGGGAGTATACATCGAGGGGGAGCATATCATATTCTAACCATTTGTTTTGTAGGATCGTGCATCATTACCTTGTTACTCCATTTAGGGGGAGTATAAAACAAGGGGGAGCTCTTAAAGTTCTCAAAATCGCATTCCGCTACGCAACTCTTCTTTTTGTTTCGACAAGAAGGGGGAGAAAGGATTAAGTTTGCATAACTGTGATTCATCACAGTACATACACTTTTGCATAAAAATAGTATTTAAACTCAAATAAAACAAACTTAATCTATATTTTAAAGAACACATGCTATATTTATTCCTTTGCTCAAAAATATACTTTATGTTTTGTCATCAACAAAAAGGGGGAGATTGTTAATACAAATATCGTCCTAAAAACGTTATTTATATTTTACGATCTTTACTTAGTTTTGTTAATGACAAATACAAAGTATATCTTTTAGCAAATTATAAATACTAGCTAAAGTTTCTTTAAAACACATTTTACATTTCACAAGATTACTTAGAATTACATTTTACACATCTACTAGTTTATTTCCTTAAAAGGAAACTTTATTTTTAAAATGATACAATGACATCATGGCATGCATCATACATAGATTATGTGATATCTTGGTTAGATCTTCAAGCAAGATAGTTGACTTTGGAAGATTTTGAAATGACATGACAAAGATATGGAGAGATATGGCTAGATTTGGAAAGATTTCCAAAATCTCTTAGCTGTCATTTTGGCGGAACCAAACGACATCAAAGACGGATCCCTTTTATGGGATCCGCCGGCTGTTCACCAGCTTGCCTATAAATAGCAAGCTGATCATTTGAACACACCATCACTCATATAGCTTAAACACTCATATTCATTCAGTATATATTTCACTAACCTTATTCATACTTGCATTTCATTTGATCTTTCCTTTTGTAGCAAAGGAGATTAAGCATCAAGGTTCAACACAGACGTGTGTAAAACCATGTCACACCCCCAAATTTCGTGACTTGCAGTGGAATGAAGCATTCAGGGGCGCGACTGGTCATAGCACCAAAGTTGCAGTTATATTGAACGACCTAAAGTGTCGTTTAGAAAATACATCGTTTGATTATTTAAAAACATTCAGAGTTACAAAGCTAGGTCCCAAAAGGTGAAACAAGTTTTCATAAAACAAGTTCATACAATTCAAACGATGGATAAGTGCATAAAATATAAAGTGAGACGCGTCGACTCCATGATGTGTCCATATGCAAGCCAACATGCGATACCTTAATTACCTGAAAATACATTGCTAAAAATGGTCAACAAAAATGTTGGTGAGATCATAAGTTTATGTAAATGAAATGTTGTACGGATACCACAAGTATAAAGTGTATGACAAAACCATGCCACATAAAAATGATACATTAGCTCTAAGCTCATGACCCCGAAGCTAGACTGAATGAAATGCCCCAACCGAGTGTTTGCCAATCACTCTAATATGACAGAAATGAAATGCGTTCGTTTGACCAGTTGGTGCTACCAACCCGAACGGAGGAGTCACCCTCAATAGATCTATTCACTCACTCTCGCTTGCTAACAATTAACGGTCCATGATAATAAAAGGGGACTTTAATCTGGGCAATGATGTAACTTAAGCAATGTAATGAGTTTGTATACTTTGGTCCGCATATGAAAATGGTGCAATGTATTCTCCCCCGAGAGTTTAGAAATCAATAAACAATTTAAAACGGGGCTATGAAAACTCACCTGATATGATATAGCAACAATGACAATGATGGATATGATGAAATAAAGCTCGGTCTCTAACCGCGACCTATTATGAATGATGTGATCCAATGTAAGCAATGATACAATGCAACACATGCAAATACGTATGTTAACGATACCACTTGTTAGTTTTGAAAATAACGTTTATCGACGAAAAATACACTTTTGACGTCTCTTTAAGTTATAAACTACTTTTTGTTTAAATACATTGAAACAGTACTCCACGATCCTCGTTTGGTGTTCTATCGGCAAAATGTAGCGTTTTCATCGCAATTTAATATTTTCCTTAACTTGTGAAAATATGCCCAAAATGGCTTCGTGAAACTAGTCGCGAAATATTGCACATTATGTGTTAGTTGATCAAACTCGACGTTTTTGAAAACCTTGTAACAATGTATTAATGTCGTTTCATTTAACTCTTGATTGTACACGCCTCGATCAATTAGAAAATCGGCTATCAATGTTATGTCTCGCAAAAACACTAGTTTTTATACTTAAAAGACTTTCTATTAGTGGGCTGTCAAAATGAACATGGTACGTCAGGCTTCAAACGTGAATACCTCGGCCGTTATAAGCTCGTTTTCTACGTTCTTTACATCCACGGCTTCGTATAAACATGAACTAACATAATCTCAGTAGTTCGGGTCGTCTAGATCACGTCTAACGCCTCGTTTTGTCCTTTGAATCACGGCGATCAGCAACTAAATTTTCAGAAAATTAGTTTTCGTCGTCTAACTTTGAAAAATCATATCTCCTTCGTTATAAGTCGGTTTTTAGTGATTCTTGAGGCCACGGTTTCGTTTTTGAAAGAAATTTCTGAATATGAAAGCCAAAATATACCAAAAGTTACTGAGTTTTACAGTTTACACGATTTTGGACAGAACCTTATTTATACTTGTTAAAACTCATTTTCTTGGTTCTAAACTTGATCATACTACTTCAAATCAACTCCACAAGTTCGCAAATCCTACCATACACCTTCTTAGGATGTCATGGGGTCCTAAACATCACCAACCTTGGTGGATTTCATGAGATCATTAGTGAAACTTATAGATCTAGTGTTAAAGATAGTTTATGTGCAAAAGTGGTATCTAAAACATAAGTAACTTGCATGAATAACTAATATAACTTGAAAATACATAAACATATGAATCAAATGAAAGTATAAGATGATCAAAATGTGTTCTTGAAACTTACTTGAATATTTGATGAGTTTTGATAAGAAATGAGTAAGAAACTTGAGGTTTAATTACAAAACCTTAACTAGGAAGGTAAATGGAGCTTGATTATGACTTGAACTTGGAAAATTTATGGATGATCTTGGGTGTTCTTGGTTTGGCCGAACCTAGGGGATGAGATGGGAGGGTTTTGATCTTTTTTTAGCTAGTTGGTATGATAGTGTATGTGTTTGGTTAATTAAATCAAGAAACATGTAGACATAAACATTAATTGAAGTGTACTAGTAATCAAGTGAAGTAGAGAATTAGGGGTGATGAGGGGGGCGGCACACATGGGGTAAAAAGGAAGGATTTGATGTGAATTAATGCAAGTGTCTCCCATTTATTTAGAATTAGCTAGTTTAGTGTATACATTAGGTGTTATCGGGTACCGAGTTAACTAGAAATAACTCGTGACGAGGTGAAATGAAATACGACAGAGTTGTAAAATTTGTAAAATCATATTCCTTGCAAGAATCGGGTGTTAGAATGATTATCGGATTGAAATTTCGTAAACCGACGGAGTTATAAGCGTCAAACGAAAAATATAGCGATTGGTTTGAAAACACCAGGTAAAGTAATAGTATAATCTCTATATCATTATAATTAGCTTGAAAATGTGTTAGGATCATTGTCGGGAGTATTGGGTATAATGTTAGTAGAAATGACTGAGTGGTAACGTTAATTAAACAATTAAGCATACGTTAATGAAAATCACACAAACCCATGCATGAACTGATATGGTAATGATGTTACTGGTGATATGCAGACTACCCTAGTCTGTATGATGTGTCTTTACTGATGATGCATGAATACACAGCTAAACCTAATTGGTTACGCGCATTTTAATACCCATAAACCAAGTTTACGACATGATGAATGATGCCCATGAATAGTAATTTCCCTCCGGGAATGAATAGTGTCATATGAATAGTAAAAATTTTGACGACTTCTCAAAGTCTCAAACTGACTTTAAAAATGATGAATAGTGAAATGATGAATAGTGATCGGTGAATAGTGATTGATGAATAGTAACTCATGAATAGTAAATTGTCGATGTTTGGAAAATGACCTGAAATTACGAGTTGTGACAGTCGACCACCCTAAAAGGAATTCAGTCCCTGAATTCAGCTGATGTTGGTCTCTGGAGTGGTCGCGGTGAAAAGATGTGGGTAATTGAGTCGCATCTGGTCTACCCGTTCCCAAGTAAACTCAGGACCTCTGCGAGAATTCTAGCGAACTTTGACGATCGGAATTTGACTTTGTTTCAACTATTTGACCTCTCGGTCCATGATTTCTGATGGTTCTTCCACAAAGTTAAGCTTATCATCGATCAGAATTTCTTCCAATGGGATTATGAGCGTTTCGTCTGAAAGACATTTCTTGAGGTTTGAGACATGAAACGTGTTATGTACATTGCTGAGCTCAGACGGAAGCTCTAGTCTGTACGCTACCGGACCGATCCTTTCCTGAATCTCGAACGGCCCAATGTATCTCGGTTCAACTTCTCGCGTTTCTCGAATCGTATCACGCCCTTCCAAGGTGAGACCTTCAACATGACTTTGTCTCCAACCTAAAATTCTAATGGTTTGCGTTGAACATCGGCGTAACTTTTCTGTCGGCTTCTGGCTGTTTGGAGTCTTTCTCTAATCTGAATTATCTTTTCTGTTGTTTCTCTGACCAACTCTGGACCTGTAAGTTGTACATCACCAACTTCGGCCCAACAAACTGGGGACCTGCACTTACGATCGTAGAGTGCCTCAAATGGTGCGGCTTTTATGCTCGAGTGATAACTGTTATTGTAAGAGAACTCGATCAATGGCAAATGGTTAGCCCAACCATTTCCAAAGTCAATGACACATGCCATGAGCATGTCTTCCAATGTCTTAATCATTCTCTCGCTCTGACCATCGGTATGAGGATGATAGGCGGTACTCATGTCTAATTTAGTCCCAAATGAATCTTGCAATGACTCCCAAAAGTTTGAAGTAAAGCGACTGTCTCTGTCGGAAATGATGGAAATTGGTGCACCGTGCCTTGAGACTATTTCCTTGACGTAAAGTCTGGTGAGCTGATCCATAGTATAAGTCTCTTTGATTGGAATGAAATGGGCTGACTTGGTGAGAAGATCAACTATTACCCAAATAGCATCGTAACCTCCTGATGTTTTGGGAAGTTTAGTGACAAAGTCCATTGTAATGCGTTCCCATTTCCACTGTGGAATTTCTGGTTGCTGAAGTAATCCTGATGGCTTCTGGTACTCGGCTTTCACTTTAGCACAAGTAAGGCATTTACTGACATACGTAGCTATCTCTGCTTTCATATTCGGCCACCAATAAAGTTTCTTGAGATCCTGATACATCTTATCAGAACCTGGATGAATGGAGTACTTCGACTTGTGTGATTCGTGCATGATCAACTCTCGTATTCCACCATAGAGAGGTATCCAGCTTCGATCCTTGAAGCATAATGTTCCATCTGGTCTCCTTACTAAACCGTTTGCATTATCTTGCATTCCTTTGAGTGTTTCACTTGGTAGATTTTCTTCCTTGAGTGCCTCTACCTGAGCCTCGAGGATTTTTTATGGTAGTGGTGAAATGATTGTCATTCCCAATGATCTGACTCTCAAAGGCTTGAGTCTCTCTTTCTGACTGAGTGCATCTGCTACAACATTGGCTTTTCCTAGGTGATATCTAATCTCATAGTCGTAATCACTAAGTAGTTCCAACCAACGACGTTGCCTCATGTTAAGTTCCTTCTGATCAAGAATGTACTGTGAGCTTTTGTGGTCTGTAAATACTACACATTTTGTTTCGTAAAGATAATGCCTCCAAATCTTGAGTGCGAAAACCACGGCACCCAACTCTAAGTCGTGAGTAGTGTAGTTCTTCTCATGCTTCTTAAGCTGAAGAGATGCATAAGCTATCACTTTCTCGTTTTGCATTAGCACTGCTCCAAGTCCTTTGTATGAAGCATCGCAATATACCACGAAGTTTTCAATCCCTTCTGGCAATGACAAAATTGGCGCGCTGCAAAGTTTCTGTTTCAATAACTGAAAAGCAGTCTCTTTCTTTTCTCCCCAATCGTACTTCTGGTTCTTTTGTGTCAACTAGGTCAGCGGCTTAGCTATCTTGGAAAACCCATCAATGAACCTTCTGTAATATCCGGCAAGTCCTAAGAATTGACGAATTTCTGTGGAAGTTTTTGGTGTTGCCCAATCTTTAACTGCCTCAATCTTTGCTGGATCAACCTGTAGTCCCTGACTATCAACGACGTGACCAAGAAATTGTACTCTGCGGATTCAAAAATCACACTTTAAAAATTTGGCGTACAGTTTCTCTTTCTTGAGCAGCTCTAAAATTGTTCTGAGGTGTTCTCGGTGCTCTTCTTCACTCCTTGAGTAAATCAAGATATCGTCAATGAATACGATCACAAATTTATCTAGATATGGCTTGCACACCCTGTTCATGAGATCCATGAACACAGCTGGTGCGTTGGTTAGTCCGAACGGCATTACCTGAAATTCATAATGGCCATAGCGTGTTCTGAATGCTGTCTTCGGGATATCTCCCTCCCGAACCCTAAGCTGATGGTAACCCGATCTCAAGTCGATCTTGGAGTAATAACTGGAACCTTGCAACTGATCAAACAAACCGTCGATCCTGGGAAGTGGATAACGATTCTTCACCGTTAATTTGTTTAGCTCTCGATAATCAATGCACATTCTGAAAGATCCATCTTTCTTCTTTACAAACAAAACCGGTGCTCCCCAAGGCGAGGAACTCGGTCTAATGAATCCTTTATCCAAGAGCTCTTACAATTGGTTCGACAACTCTTGCATTTCAGAAGGTGCAAGTCGATAAGGTGCTCGCGCAACTGGTGCGGCTCCCAGCACTTAGTCAATCTGAAATTCGACTTGGCGAGTAGGTGGAAGTCCTGGTAAGTCTTCTGGAAAGACTTCTGGAAAATCTTTAACTGTTGGTACATCCTCAAGTCGCTTCTCCTCCTACTTCTTTTCTGTGATATGAGCCAAGAATGCATAACAACCCTTCTTTATGTATTTCTCTATTTTAATGCACGAGATGATGCCGAGTCTAGTCCCACTGCGTTTTCTGCGAACGACCAATGTTTCGCCATCATAAGGAAGATGAACAACTTTTTCATCACAGATGATTCTGGCATGATGTTGAGATAACCAATCCATACCGATGACAATGTCAAAACTTCCAAGTTCTACTGGCATGAGATCTATATTGAACGGGTGATTGAGAAAATTGAGAGTGCAACCACGAATGATCGTGTCGGTGCCAACTAAACTACCGTTAGCTAGTTCAATGTGATATGGAGTGTCTAATGCGGTTGGTTCAATGTTGAGTAATGGTGCAAATGCAGTAGAAACAAAACTTCTATCGGCTCCTGAATCAAATAGTATGGATGCATAACGATTATTAATGAGGAACGTACCCGTAACGACATTCGGGTCCTCCCTGACATCTTCTCCTCCAAGGACATAAGCTCTTCCTCTAGCTGTTCCACCTTGGTTATTGTTTCCCTGATTCTTTCCTTTTGGACATTCTTTCTTGAAGTGTCCAACTTCTCCACAACCAAAACATGTTACTGGGGGCTTCTGATTATCAACCACAATCGGAGCCTTGCAATCCCTGGTCGAATGACCAACCTTCTTACAGTTCCCACACGGATTCGGGCAATTTCCAGGGTTATAATGGGTTTGACATTTGTTGCACTTGGGTAAAGTACCATTGTAACCTCTTTTCTCAGCTTGACCTGCAACATAAGCCTTTGCAGTTTCCTGTCTCTTGGGTGGTGGTTGAGTAACATTGCTACTCTGGTTGTTATCCCGATTTCTTTTGTTGTTGTTGTTATTGGAATTGTTTCGGTTGCTGTTATAGTTGTTGTTGTTTCGGTAGTTGTTGGAATTGTTGTTGTAGTTACGGTTACTGTTGGTGTTGTTATTGTTGTTTGAGGTAGTTCCTTTCTTCACTATCTGAGCCATGAGTTTCTGAGACATTCTGATTGCCTCATCCAATGTTTGCGGGTCAAAAGAAATCACATCTCCATGGATGTTGTGAGGTAATCCTCCAATGAAATTCTCTAATAGCTTCTCAGTGTCCGGAACCATTGTCGGACATAATGCTGCCAACTCCTGAAACCTCCTGATATATGTCTCAATATCATTACCTGCTGTCACTAGCTCATAAAACTCTGTTTCCATCTTTTTCACTTCTGTTCGTGGGCAAAACTTCTTTGTCAGCAACTTCTTGAATTCGTCCCATGTAAGCTTGTGAGCATTCTCCATTCCCATGGGCTTTGCATATGAATTCCACCACGACATAGCTTCCCTAACAAGTGTACTAGTAGCAAACTTAACCTTGCTGTCCTCCGGACAGTTGCATAGAAGGAATACTGATTCAGTCTTTTCAAACCATCAGATCATGGCAGTGGCTCCTTCAGTGCCCTTGAATTTTTCCGGATCACCACTCTTAAAATCTTTGTAAGTACATTTACGACCATTAGTACCATTCGCAGCTTGCCCGGCAGTATCAGCATTTTCTGCCCGAGAAGCGGCTTCAGCAGCGGCGGCAGCTACAGCCTCTCTTTCAGTTACAAGTGCTGCCTCTATACTGTCAGCAACTAACTTCCTGATATCAGCGGGTGTCATAGACGCAGTAGCTCTTTTGGGTGGCATGATTCTTCACAATCACAAAAGATAACACAATGAGAACTCACAATGGAAACGATCATTATACACAATATATACAACCACAACATGTATATACATCCACAACATGTATAAATACAACCACAACATGTATAAATACAATGAAATCACAACGAAACATCATAGATATAATCACAACGCACATGAATATAATACATGAAAATTTCGGTTACGCAGACCGATATCATAAAATAGCACAACGAAAATCCTGCATAGTAGAGTCACACTTGATATATTTGTTTGTACTACAAGCAAAAGACAACAAGTTCTAACTATGTCCCACACCCCGGGACTAGGATAATAATGTACAAGCTACATGATACAAGTCCAACACTAAGCACCTCCGGGTGCTCCACCTAAACGATCTCTGATCCTCTGAATACTCCTGGACATGGCAACAACAATCTCCTCTAGGTGCTCAACTCGAAGCTGAAGGTCAGCCTCCCTGCTCTCGGATGCAGACATCCTGGCCTGAACTGAAGCTAACTCGCCCGCCTGGCGGTGGTGATCGTCCTGAACCCTCTGTGCTCTATCAACTAACCCCGGCATCTCCTGCCTCATCTGGGTAATATGCTCTGAACTCTCCAACTGACGGGCCTCTAAACCCTGGTGTGAAACATCAATGACAACTCTGCCCTGGATCAATCCCTCGACCTCCTCCTCTAGCCTCAATACGGCTCACTGGGGTCTCATCTAAATGAGCTAATGCCCTGTCAATCTCTCCCTGAAGCTGATCTAGTCGCGAGTCAAATGTAGCAGCAGTAAGCAGTCTGTCAGCAGCAGCCCTCGAGCTCTCACCAACCTCGAATCTGTTGGGTGGTGCTATCTTTGTGGCATCTGAAGTATCTGGTGATGGAATATCAAGACGTGCCCGCTTCTTGAGCGGTAGGTCTGACATAGGAGTAGGATCTCTGGTGTGAACTGGTGCTGATAGGGATGGCAATGGTGGAGACAATGATGATAAGGATGGTAAGGGTGATAATGGTGATGGTGTACTGAATGCCACACTCCTCCTCGCTGTCAAGCGGCGACGGAGTGGATGAGATGAAGTAAGTGATGATGGTGGTGGTAGGGATAAAAATGCAGCTGGTGACCTGACAGTGAGACGATGGACCCGCTTAGCAGCAGTGCGCTTCATGCGCGGCCCACCTGGATATGTACGGTAAACTCGACCATAGGGTATCTGCTGCCCCGGCTGGATGACCAGAACAACTCTGGGACCACGACGGATCACATGTGAAATTGGTGGTGTAGGCATGACTTCCCCCTCCTCAAAGGGTTCTGTCTCGGCCTCTGACATCACAGGTGAAGATTGTGGAGTAGGCTCCACTGATGACAAAATGATAGTGGGTAGTGATGGTGATGAAACTGACTCTAGTATGATAGAAGGTAGTGAAGAAGTATCATCTGTCTCAGAGTCCGACGAGATAACAATAGGGTGTGAATCTGATGACATCTCTGTGAAAATCGATGTGAAATAAAAGTAAATAAACATTTACACAATGTGGGTTATGATGAAATGATATATGTATGAAATCACATGTATAATGGATATGCACTTATGCTACAATGATGAGATGCTATGAAGGTGTAGTTATAGTCTAGGGTGTTATGGACAACCTAGTTCGCTATAACCTTTGCTCTGGTACCAATCTGTCACACCCCCAAATTTCGTGACTTGCAGCGGAATGAAGCATTCAGGGGCGCGACTGGTCATAGCACCAAAGTTGCAGTTATATTGAACGACCTAAAGTGTCGTTTAGAAAATACATCATTTGATTATTTAAAAACATTCAGAGTTACAAAGCTAGGTCCCAAAAGGTGAAACAAGTTTTCATAAAACAAGTTCATACAATTCAAACGATGGATAAGTGCATAAAATATAAAGTGAGACGCGTCGACTCCATGATGTGTCCATATGCAAGCCAACATGCGATACCTTAATTACCTGAAAATACATTGCTAAAAATGGTCAACAAAAATGTTGGTGAGATCATAGGTTTATGTAAATGAAATTTTGTACGGATACCACAAGTATAAAGTGTATGACAAAACCATGCCACATAAAAATGATACATTAGCTCTAAGCTCATGACCCCGAAGCTAGACTGAATGAAATGCCCCAACCGAGTGTTTGCCAATCACTCTAATATGACAGAAATGAAATGCGTTCGTTTGACCAGTTGGTGCTACCAACCCGAACGGAGGAGTCACCCTCAATAGATCTATTCACTCACTCTCGCTTGCTGACAATTAACGGTTCATGATAATAAAAGGGGACTTTAATCTGGGCAATGATGTAACTTAAGCAATGTAATGAGTTTGTATACTTTGGTCCGCATATGAAAATGGTGCAATGTATTCTCCCCCGAGAGTTTAGAAATCAATAAACAATTTAAAACGGGGCTATGAAAACTCACCTGATATGATATAGCAACAATGACAATGATGGATATGATGAAATAAAGCTCGGTCTCTAACCGCGACCTATTATGAATGATGTGATCCAATGTAAGCAATGATACAATGCAACACATGCAAATACGTATGTTAACGATACCACTTGTTAGTTTTGAAAATAACGTTTATCGACGAAAAATACACTTTTGACGTCTCTTTAAGTTATAAACTACTTTTCGTGTAAATACATTGAAACGGTACTCCACGATCCTCGTTTGGTGTTCTATCGGCAAAATGTAGCGTTTTCATCGCAATTTAATATTTTCCTTAACTTGTGAAAATATGCCCCAAATGGCTTCGTGAAACTAGTCGCGAAATATTGCACGTTATGTGTTAGTTGATCAAACTCGACGTTTTTGAAAACCTTGTAACAATGTATTAATGTCGTTTCATTTAACTCTTGATTGTACACGCCTCGATCAATTAGAAAATCGGCTATCAATGTTATGTCTCGCAAAAACACTAGTTTTTATACTTAAAACACTTTCTATTAGTGGGCTGTCAAAATGAACATGGTACGTCGGGCTTCAAACGTGAATAACTCGGCCGTTATAAGCTCGTTTTCTACGTTCTTTACATCCACGGATTCGTATAAACATGAACTAACATAATCTCAGTAGTTCGGGTCATCTAGATCATGTCTAATGCCTCGTTTTGTCCTTTGAATCTTGGCGATCAGCAACTAAATTTTCAGAAAATTAGTTTTCGTCGTCTAACTTTGAAAAATCATATCTCCTTCGTTATAAGTCGGTTTTTAGTGATTCTTGCGGCCACGGTTTCGTTTTTGAAAGAAATTTCTGAATATGAAGCCCAAAATATACCAAAAGTTACTGAGTTTTACAGTTTACACGATTTTGGACAGAACCTTATTTATACTTGTTAAAACTCATTTTCTTGGTTTTAAACTTGATCATACTACTTCAAATCATCTCCACAAGTTCGCAAATCCTACCATACACCTTCTTAGGGTGTCATGGGGTCCTAAACATCACCAACCTTGGTGGATTTCATGAGATCATTAGTGAAACTTATAGATCTAGTGTTAAAGATAGTTTATGTGCAAAAGTGGTATCTAAAACATAAGTAACTTGCATGAATAACTAATATAACTTGAAAATACATAAACATATGAATCAAATGAAAGTATAAGATGATCAAAATGTGTTCTTGAAACTTACTTGAATATTTGATGAGTTTTGATAAGAAATGAGTAAGAAACTTGAGGTTTAATCACAAAACCTTAACTAGGAAGGTAAATGGAGCTTGATTATGACTTGAACATGGAAAATTTATGGATGATCTTGGGTGTTCTTGGTTTGGCCGAACCTAGGGGATGAGATGGGAGGGTTTTGATCTTTTTTTAGCTAGTTGGTATGATAGTGTATGTGTTTGCATTGGTTAATTAAATCAAGAAACATGTAGACATAAACATTAATTGAAGTGTACTAGTAATCAAGTGAAGTAGAGAATTAGGGGTGATGAGGGGGGCGGCACACATGGGGTAAAAAGGAAGGATTTGATGTGAATTAATGCAAGTGTCTCCCATTTATTTAGAATTAGCTAGTTTAGTGTATACATTAGGTGTTATCGGGTACCGAGTTAACTAGAAATAACTCGTGACGAGGTGAAATGAAATACGACGGAGTTGTAAAAATTGTAAAATCATATCCCTTGCAAGAATCGGGTGTTAGAATGATTATCGGATTGAAATTTCGTAAACCAACGGAGTTATAAGCGTCAAACGAAAAATATAGCGATTGGTTTGAAAACACCGGGTAAAGTAATAATATAATCTCTATATCATTATAATTAGCTTGAAAATGTGTTAGGATCATTGTCGGGAGTATTGGGTATAATGTTAGTAGAAATGACTGAGTGGTAACGTTAATTAAACAATTAAGCATACGTTAATGAAAATCACACAAACCCATGCATGAACTGATATGGTAATGATGTTACTGATGATATGCAGATTACCCTAGTCTGTATGATGTGTCTTTACTGATGATGCATGAATACACAGCTAAACCTAACTGGTTACGCGCATTTGAATACACGTAAACCAAGTTTACGACATGATGAATGATGCCCATGAATAGTGATTTCTCTCCGGGAATGAATAGTGTCACGTGAATAGTAAAATTTTTGACGACTTCTCAAAGTCTCAAACTAACTTTAAAAATGATGAATAGTAAAATGATGAATAATGGTCGGTGAATAGTGATTGATGAATAGTAACTCATGAATAGTAAATTCTTGGGGTTTGGAAAATGACCTGAAATTACGAGTTGTGACAAACCGTTAGCATAGTTATTGTGTGATATAGTTGTAGTTCACACATCATTATTTGTATTATCTATCTTAGTGAGTGTGGTTAGTGTTTTAGTCCTCAAAACACAAAGAGTGTCGGGAGTGGTTGTACCCTAGTGAAAGAACTAACGGGAGTGGTTGTACCCTTGTAAAGAACTCGGTGTTTAGCTTAGTACCGGAAAAAGATTAAGCGACGTGTAAATGTTTTCTCCGCCTAGAAGGGAGCTTGTTTCTTAGTGAAGTTAAACTCTCGAGTTAGAGGCTCGAGGAGTGGAGTAGGGCAAGGAAGAGAGTCCTTGTAGCCGAACCACTATAAACGACTGTGTTGTGTGGTTTGATCTTTCCTCTCTTTACTTATTTACATATATTACTTGTTTGTGTGATTGTTTGTTTGATTAACTTTGGAATCACGATAAGTAACAAAGCGAATAAATTTTAAACGGTAAAACTATTCAACCCCCTTCTAGTTTTCCACAGTACCTTTTGTGGAATGAAACAACCAACATAGAAGGTTGCTCTTATCTTCCCCTCGAATACCTTTTGCTATTTCAACGGCCCATCAATACGTCTGGTGCAGACCATTGTTTAAAAACCGTTTAACAAAACGTATTTCCGGGGGAGGTCAGCGCTTCTATCTATGATTATTAATTATTCTATACATGTTGCCAAGTTCAGTGCTCATGTCAACGGTCGTGTGCATTTCACCAAAGCTAGATGGTAAACTTAAGAGAATGCTGTGACAAATGATTTTGTGCAAATTACTTCTTTGCAACATCCTCTTCTGTTTACTATCTAGCTTTCATAATTGCAGCCTATTGGTGATCAGGACATTTTGTGCAACTACACTTGCCAATATGCAAGAAGAAATTTGATATGACAAACACGAAACATCAACTGTTGATATCAACACATAAAGAATACCATGTAGTCTTCGTTTGCTAAGACTAACACACAATTTATAACATAGATGATTCGGCTTATTTTCCACACAATAGTAGATAAAATCTTATGCACACAAACATTATATATGCATGTGACAAATGGTAATTTTCACCTAAATATTATAATAATAAATGTCTATTTATTATTACAAATGTCTATTTAAATTTTTTTTAAAACAATTACATAATTACGGAGTTGTTACGGGAACTTCCAATTATTGGAAACGAGCTTACACGCGTACCACAAAAACAAAATAACTCTAAACACAACACAATTGGGCCAAAAATACACAACCCAATTCCATTTACGCTGACACTATTCATCAGCCCAACACTAGGTCCAATTCCAGACTTAGAAAAATTATGGATTTCTTGTAAAATACGACCCCACAACCCTAACTTTGGACCTCGATATCTCTCTATTTTTACAAGCAAATCGTGCGTTTCTTTTTGCCACTTGATTCACGACCTAGCCAAGTATTAGTGTGCCAAATTTCACTCCGTAACTCTAACATTTGGTGCACGAACAAATGCCAAAGTGTTTGGCCAAAGTTCACTTATTCGAGTTTCGACAACTTTTGACAAAACATTCAAATCGACTCATAATCGATTGTAACCATTTTCAGTGATCACTAGACACCTAAAGGAAGATACCAAGTGTATTTTTATCATCTTGGACTATGTCACGAGGTAGAATATCAAAGTAAATATGTCGACACATATAAAACTTTATATAAATCCCTACCGACACTTGTATTATTGATGTCATCTCAAGCTTTACCCAAACGTCTCATACATCAGGAAAAATACAGCAAGTATTTACTTCAAATACTGTGTAAACATATGGTGTGACTGAAAGGTCCACAATAATGCATACTAGGCACTATACAATTCAACCTATGCATAGTTTTACCCCCTATGCAAACCATGCATACTGTAATCAGTGAATGCCTCGTTCTTTTATATATTGACTCTCCCAAACTCTCCCAAGGCCAGAAATAAAGCACTGCAAACTCACTCAAAACACATTACAAGTTTGGAGCAAAAATAGTGGTCGAGTTCATCTTGTGATCGAACACAAGTTTCCTCAGCCATCGAAGTTCTTTCCTACTCCATCCCATTCACTGATAAGGTGGTTGTAAGTCACTCACACTCAGTTTCGTTTATTTCGTCTTATGTTTCATTTATATCGTTTCATATAAAGTCGTTCGAACGTATATATTTGTTTATTTATTTTACGTGTAAAATGGTATCCCATGGTTCGAACCATATTCCACTCGTTAGTCTAGATGACAAATATCATGAATGATCACTCACACTCGAACCATGCACCTTATACGCACACAAAAACGATCCATGTTGAACTGCCATAAAAACGTAAAACTATAATTCAAAAACACTTAGAAAATTTGCTAAGTGTTTTGAATGTGAAAATCGCCCCAAACAGCCCACTTGGAGGTTGTATATTTTCGAATATGTACATATGACACACATACATTTTTGGCTATCTCGAATCACAACATGGCTAACTTCATTTTTCGTATTCAACACGTTTCATGAAAAGCTCTCTAAAGCTCTTAAAAACACTCAATCCAATCGCTACTTAAACTGGTTAAAAGACTTAGATAAATTTTAAGTTTTCAGTTTCTCAAAACATGCGACCAGGCCAACTCAAGGCCTGATAATTACGAATTCATGTACACAATCCATAAATATTTTTACACCATCTGATTAACCACCTGGAATACTAAACTTTTCGTGTTTTAACCACCCAAAAATAACGTGAACCCGTCACTTGAATTTGCCTATTTTGAACAGCCATCGCAAATGTTTGTAACAAAAAATTAATTTAGAAAACCTTATATTCGGACTGGGCTGAACAAAGGCCCAATAAGAATTGGGGCTAGACCAGCCCACTGGACCCATGTTGAACATTTTTAGAATCACAAAAATGACCCAAGTTCAGGCCCAAAATAAATTTCATGCCCTCGCCTCCAAATTTCCTTAACGGGCCTTGTCTTAGCTCGTTAAGGGCCCAATAAATCAAATTTTAACATTCTGGTCAAACTAGCTGTTGACTTAAGCTTGAATAAGCTAAAATAAGTCTCGAAAATTTTTGTATAAATTATCCACAAGTTTTTATGCATTTTGGACTAAAATTGAAACAATTTTCACCCCGAGGGACCATTTTTGCCAAACCGGAAAAAATGGGGTTAGAACCTGTAAAAACAGTAAGTTTAGGATGGAAAATGATTTATAACAACATATGAGCTCATATTGTCAATTTGGATAAATAAGGGTTGAAAATGTAACTGTTTATAAACTAGTGACTAACGGTGTAACGCAAACACCGTTAGGGTATAAAGTGTAAAAACAGCGAAAGTTCAAGGGTAAACAGAAACATCATGATATTTTCATTCCCAATCTCAAATTTACACAATGCACCCTCACCTTTCACATTGTACCGTTTCAAACACAAAACAATACGTTATAATTATATACATAACGATTCTTATCGATTACACTCAACGTTTCGTTTCATTCAAATTCGAGACAACAATCATTATGATTGCTGAATCATAACAATAAGATAATATTTTATAAAATAATTTTTGAACTTTAGACATTTTAAGCATATCACACTCACACCACCGATCAAATCGTCATACGATTTCTTATCGTAATCGTTATTCGTGTTAAGTCGAATACTCAAACGTTACTATTATCCAGGTCGCGTGTGAAGCTGTTTCCGAACTCCCAACTAAACTAACAACTCAACTGTTAAGAACTCCAGGTGAGTCATAGCCCATACTTTTACTTGTTTTACAGCGGGGGTGAGAAACATGCAAAACTTTTATGGACCAAAATAATGTCTATGCTATTACGTAGATTAGCCTAAGCCCTGTTATGTCCCTTATGCCCAACTCATGAACCGTTAATTCCTGCTGGGAAGCGCGAATGTTATAAATAGATCTATTGGGAGTAACGTCCCCGTTCGGATTGACCGGATAGGCAAACGAACGTATATCATGTCGAAACGTAAGTGTCTGGGATAAACACTTGCCGGGCCCTAGTATTTAACATGCTTCTAGATGCATGCACACTGTTATAGCTTTGGTTGCATGAACTTAGTGCCTACGTAATAGACTATATTTTTTTATATGACACGCATGGGTTGCGATGTTCATATACCAAACTCATGGTCCAACTATTTAATTTACTGTTAAACCTATGAACTCACCAGTTTTTTGCTGAATTTTAGCATGTTTTTCTCAGGTGTTTAAGCTGAATGGTCGTGACAAGGCTGCGGCAGGGCAATGGTCATAGACTATATTTATGAATAACTGTGAAATGTAAAAGATGACTTGTTTTTGTCTGGGACAACTAAAGTTATGGGCTTTGTTTTCTGAATTCAAACTATGTTGTAAACTATTTGATTTTTGTTAAATTAAAACGGAGTATGTATTCCGTTCTTTATTACCTCATGTTATGATTATCAATTTAGTAGCACCCCATGACCCGAATGCTTCCGCTATACCAGATTTTGGGGGTGTTACAGATTGGTATCAGAGCTTAAGGTTATAGAGAACTAGGTACATATAAAACCTAAACTATAACTACTTCTTACAAAAACAAGTCCCTATGACCGCCACTTGCCTGCCGGCCTTGCTTGCTGTTTACTTGTTTTAACTACTTATTGCTATCGGTTAATTTTTACTCAGCTACATTTACTATAAGTATTATATGTATACTTATACTAATTACCACAAGTATTTTCAATATACTCACACACACATATGCCATTTTGTCACAGACCATGACTTCCCAACACAGCTCTCCGCACTCACCAGTCTCAGACAATCCGTACTTACAGGAGCTTCACGGCTACAATGCACCAAATCCCAACCTCACTGAGCCTGCTCCTACACCAGCACTTCCTACACTCACTACGGACCAGACTTCTGCTCAGCCTATCACCACTACCACTGATGTTAACACCAATCTTGTTCGTCAAACTGCCCGTATGAGAGTCCGAAGGTGGTATACAAATATGACACCTCAAAGGAGAACCCTAGCTGACTATTTGATTACCTCCACTACTCCAGCACTTCCTGCACCTACATCATCCCCAGATCAATCTCCACCTCGTCAGAGGCCCAGAAGAGCCGCTACCCCGTACACAGCCGAGGATGAAGAAGAGCCTGAGGAAGAATCTGAAGAGGAACCTGAGGTAGAGTCGGAAGAAGAACCTGAGGAAAAGCCTGAAGAGGATCCGGAGGAGGAGCCAATACCAGACCCTACACCCGAACTAGTTTTACCAGTAGAACCGCGACATGGAAAAGCGGTTAGGGAAGAGGTTCCGAGCACTTTTGATATTGGGCAGAGTTTTAGGGCTGCTCAGATGATAGGGGGAGATATGGATGTGCCGTTAGGGCTAGAACAGAGAGACGATGGACTATCGACTAAGAATGAAGCCCCAGGTGCTGACGAAGTTAATGGAGTAACATGGAAAGATATAGAGTGTGTTCATGGTGTCCCACTTCAAGCTGACAGCCCCACATACTCGCCATTGTCTGTGCCACCATCTCCGATGGACCCAGTTCCACCTCCACCCGCAAATTTACCTGTAGTGGAGGAAGAAATGGATGTGGTCATGGGGGTCTTAATGCAGCTTGAAACACACGAGAACTTATTGGATGTTCACTCTGATCAGATAGAGAGGATTGAGCGACGGGATGATCAGGTCGGGAGAGAACTTGCCAGTGTCAGGCAGAGATTAGGGGACATAGGAAGAGATCAATCCAGAGTATGGGATACAGAGTGGGCCGCCTGGTATAGGTTTCATGACATGGAAGCAGTGATTGGTAGTGTGGTAAGGTCAGAGCAGGAGGATCGTATGGAGATCATGGCATCGCAAAGGCACATCGTGCGGTTAGAGTCGACCGTATCACGATTGGAGGCTACTGTTGAACGGATGGCAGCAGAGTTGGAACAACTATGCCTTGGACGTGATTGACCTTAGCTTTCAGTAGTTTGAAATGTATCGCCATTAAACTGAGTAACTGTCAGTTAGTGGCATTCGTAGTTTTCCATATCTGTATTTGTAACTTATGACGTTTCTCTATGTATTCGAGCTCAAGTGAATCTAATCTATGACAAGTTTGAATTGTTATACCATATGTGCTAATCTCTTTATTGTGATCTTACTCATATGCTCTATCAATGAAATTACTCTTGTGCGATAATAAAGTCTCGAAATCTCAATTTTCATTATCTTTCTGATACAGCAAAATGCCTCCAAAAATAGCTACTCGTGCAAAGCCAAACCCAGTTGAGGAAACTGCAGCAACCCCACCCGTTGATCGAGCCTTGCTCGACCAACTAGTGGAACAAAGAGTGGCAGCAGCACTAGCAGCAGCTAATCACTCAACAACCGATGGTGGAAACTCTAAACCCTCCAGTCATTATCTTCTTGAAGTCTTGGTAAGTACAGCCTCGAGTATTGTTGTTGGTGGGTCTAGAGTTTCCACCATCGGTTGTTGAGTAATTAGCTGCTGCCAGTGCTGCTGCCACTCTTTGTTCCACTAGTTGGTCGAGCAAGGCTCGATCAACAGGTGGGGTTGCTGCAGTTTCCTCAACTGGGTTTGGGTTTGAACGAGTAGCACTTTTTGGAGGCATTTTGCTGTATCAGAAAGATAATGAAAATTGAGATTTCGAGAGTTTATTATCGCACAAGAGTAATATCATTGATAGAGCATATGAGTAAGATCAAACATAAAGAGGTTGGCACATATGGTATAACAATTCAAACTTGTCATAGATTAGATTCACTTGAGCTCGAATACATAGAGAAACGTCATAAGTTACAAATACAGATATGGAAAACTACGAATGCCACTAACTGACAGTTACTCAATTTAATGGCGATACATTTCAAACTACAAAAAGCTGAGGTCAATCACGTCCAAGGCGTAGTTGTTCCAACTCTGCTGCCATCCGTTCAACAGTAGCCTCCAATCGTGATACGGTCGACTCTAACCGTGCGATGTGCCTTTGCGATGCCATGATCTCCATACGATCCTCCTGCTCTGACCTTACCACACTACCAATCACTGCTTCCATGTCATGAAACCTATACCAGGCGGCCCACTCTGTATCCCATACTCTGGATTGATCTCTTCCTATGTCCCCTAATCTCTGCCTGACACTGGCAAGTTCTCTCCCGACCTGATCATCCCGTCGCTCAATCCTCTCTATCTGATCAGAGTGAACATCCAATAAGTTCTTGTGTGTTTCAAGCTGCAATAAGACCCCCATGACCACATCCATTTCTTCCTCCACTACAGGTGAATTTGCGGGTGGAGGGGGAACTGGGTCCACCGGAGATGGTGGCACAGACAATGGCGAGTATGTGGGGCTGTCAGCTTGAAGTGGGACACCATGAACACACTCTATATCTTTCCATGTTACTCCATTAACTTCGTCAGCACCTGGGGCTTCATTCTTAGTCGATAGTCCATCGTCTCTCTGTTCTAGCCCTAACGGCACATCCATATCTCCCCCTATCATCTGAGCAGCCCTAGAACTCTGCCCAATATCAAATGTGCTCGGAACCTCTTCCCTAACCGCTTTTCCATGTCGCGGTTCTACAGGTAAAACTAGTTCGGGTGTAGGGTCTGGTATTGGCTCCTCCTCCGGATCCTCTTCAGGCTTTTCCTTAGGTTCTTATTCCGACTCTTCCTCAGGTTGCTCTTCAGACTCTTCCTCAGGCTCTTCTTCATCCTCGACTGTGTACGGGGTAGCGGCTCTTCTGGGCCTCTGACGGGGTGGAGGCTGATCTGGGGATGATGTAGGTGCAGGAAGCGCTGGAGTAGTGGAGGTACTCAAATAGTCAGCTAGGGTTCTCCTTTGAGGTGTCATATTTGTATACCACCTTCGGACTCTCATACGGGCAGTTCGACGAACAAGATTGGTGTTAACATCAGTGGTAGTGGTGATAGGCTGAGCAGAAGTCTGGTCCGTAGTGAGTGTAGGAAGTGCTGGTGTAGGAGCAGGCTCAGTGTGGTTGGGATCTGGTGCATTGTAGCCGTGAAGCTCCTGTAAGTACGGATCGTCTGAGACTGGTGAGTGCGGAGAGTTGTGTTGGGAAGTCATGGTCTGTGACAAAATGGCATATGTGTGTGTGAGTATATTGAAAATACTTGTGGTAATTAGTATAAGTATACATATAATACTTACAGTACATGTAGCTGAGTAAAAATTAACCAATAGTAATAAGTAGCTAAAACAAGTAAACAGCAAGCAAGGCCGGCAGGCAAGTGGCGGTCATAGGGACTTGTTTTTGTAAAAAGTGGTTATAGTTTAGGTTTTATATGTACCTAGTTCTCTATAACCTTAAGCTTTGATACCAATCTGTAACACCCCCAAAATCTGGTATAGCGGAAGCATTCGGGTCGTGGGGTGCTACTAAATTGATAATCATAACATGAGGTAATAAAGAACGGAATACATACTCCGTTTTAATTTAACAAAAATCAAATAGTTTACAACATAGTTTGAATTCAGAAAACAAAGCCCATAACTTTAGTTGTCCCAGACAAAAACAAGTCATCTTTTACATTTCACAGTTATTCATAAATATAGTCTATGACCATTGCCCTGCCGCAGCCTTGTCACGAACATTCAGCTTAAACGCCTGAGAAAAACATGCTAAAAGTCAGCAAAAAGCTGGTGAGTTCATAGGTTTAACAGTAAATTAAATAGTTGGACCATGAGTTTGGTATATGAACATCGCAACCCATGCGTGTCATATAAAAAAAATATAGTCTATTACGTAAGCACTAAGTTCATGCAACCGAAGCTATAACAGTGTGCATGCATCTAGAAGCATGTTAAATACTAGGGCCCGGCAATGTTTATCCCAGACACTTGCGTTTCGACATGATATACGTTCGTTTGCCTATCCGGTCAATCCGAACGGGGACGTTACTCCCAATAGATCTATTTATAACATTCGCGCTTCCCAGCAGGAATTAACGGTTCATGAGTTGGGCATAAGGGACATAACAGGGCTTAGGCTAATCTACGTAATAGCATAGACAAATAATTTGGTCCATAAAAGTTTTGCATGTTTCTCACCCCAGTTGTAAAACAAGTAAAAGTAGGGGCTATGACTCACCTGGAGTTCTTAACAGTTGAGTTGTTAGTTTAGTTGGGAGTTCGGAAACAGCTTCACACGCGACCTGGATAATAGTAACGTTTGAGTATTCGACTTAACACGAATAACGATTACGATAAGAAATCGTATGACGATTTGATCGGTGGTGTGAGTGTGATATGCTTAAAATGTCTAAAGTTCAAAAATATTTTATAAAATATTATCTTATTGTTATGATTCAGCAATCATAATGATTGTTGTCTCGAATTTGAATGAAACGAAACGTTGAGTGTAATCGATAAGAATCGTTATGTATATAATTATAACGCATTGTTTTGTGTTTGAAACGGTACAATGTGAAAGGTGAGGGTGCATTGTGTAAATTTGAGATTGGGAATGAAAATATCATGATGTTTCTGTTTACCCTTGAACTTTCGCTGTTTTTACACTTTATACCCTAACGGTGTTTGCGTTACACCGTTAGTCCCTAGTTTATAAACAGTTACATTTTCAACCCTTATTTATCCAAATTGACAATCTGAGCTCATATGTTGTTATAAATCATTTTCCATCCTAAACTTACTGTTTTTACAGGTTCTAACCCCATTTTTGCCGGTTTGGCAAAAATGGTCCCTCGGGGTGAAAATTGTTTCAATTTTAGTCCAAAATGCATAAAAACTTGTGGATAATTTATACAAAAATTTCCGAGGCTTATTTTAGCTTATTCAAGCTTAAGTCAACAGCTAGTTTGACCAGAATGTTAAAATTTGATTTATTGGGCCCTTAACGAGCTAAGACAAGGCCCGTTAAGGAAATTTGGAGACGAGGGCATGAAATTTATTTTGGGCCTGAACTTGGGTCATTTTTGTGATTCTAAAAACGTTCAACATGGGTCCAGTGGGCTGGTCTAGCCCCAATTCTTATTGGGCCTTTGTTCAGCCCAGTCCGAATATAAGGTTTTCTAAATTAAATTTTTGTTACAAACATTTACGATGGCTGTTCAAAATGGGCAAATTCAAATGACGGGTTCACGTTATTTTTGGGTGGTTAAAACACGAAAAGTTTAGTATTCCAGGTGGTTAATCAGATGGTGTAAAAATATTTATGGATTGTGTACATGAATTCGTAATTATCAGGCCTTGAGTTGGCCTGGTCGCATGTTTAGTAGCGATTGGATTGAGTGTTTTTAAGAGCGATTGGATTGAGTGTTTTTAAGAGCTTTAGAGAGCTTTATGTAAATATTTTACCATATACACTGCTACTATAGATCATACAATTAAAAATTAGAAGATCAGTTGTGCGAAAATACCAGTAAGAAGATTGAGGCTTCAGGGTTGTGGCTTTCTACAGTAACTCTTAATACCGCAGGTGCATCAAGTGGTACAAGTAGCTCCAAAAGTAAAGCCATTATCAAAGTCGAAAAGGAAACAGGCAACGTGGATTATGAAATATAGTGGGAAGACTTGATAACTAAAGAACAGATTGGGCAAGGTATCATTGAATGGGGATTTGAGACATTTGAATGTTTATATGGTTTTTATCTAATTTTTATGCAATCTTTTGATAATTTACATTTTACATATATACATTTTTGCATGTTCGTGTGGGACAGTATATCATGGACTGTGGTTTGGATCAGTATGTTGCCATCTCCACTTGTGAATTTTTATTTAAAATAAAAAAAAAAAGTGTAAAATATGTGTTTATGCAGGATATTGCCATAAAGCTATTTACATATCAAGAGTATTGGATTGAGTGTTTTTATGCAAAATATTTATGAAACTGAAAACATAAAATTTATCTAAGTCTTTTAACCAGTTTAAGTAGCGATTGGATTGAGTGTTTTTAAGAGCTTTAGAGAGCTTTTCATGAAAAGTGTTGAATACGAAAAATGAAGTTAGCCATGTTGTGATTCGAGATAGCCAAAAATGTATGTGTGTCATATGTACATATTCGAAAATATACAACCTCCAAGTGGGCTGTTTGGGGCGATTTTCACATTCAAAACACTTAGCAATTTTTCTAAGTGTTTTTGAATTATAGTTTTACGTTTTTATGGCAGTTCAACATGGATCGTTTTTTTGTGTGCGTATAAGGTGCATGGTTCGAGTGTGAGTGATCATTCATGATATTTGTCATCTAGACTAACGAGTGGAATATGGTTCGAACCATGGGATACCATTTTACACGTAAAATAAATAAACAAATATATACGTTCGAACGACTTTATATGAAACGATATAAATGAAACATAAGACGAAATAAAACGAAACTGAGTGTGAGTGACTTACAACCACCTTATCAGTGAATGGGATGGAGTAGGAAAGAACTTCGATGGCTGAGGAAACTTGTGTTCGATCACAAGATGAACTCGACCACTATTTTTGCTCCAAACTTGTAATGTGTTTTGAGTGAGTTTGCAGTGCTTTATTTCTGGCCTTGGGAGAGTTTGGGAGAGTCAATATATAAAAGAACGAGGCATTCACTGATTACAGTATGCATGGTTTGCATAGGGGGTAAAACTATGCATAGGTTGAATTGTATAGTGCCTAGTATGCATTATTGTGGACCTTTCAGTCACACCATATGTTTACACAGTATTTGAAGTAAATACTTGCTGTATTTTTCCTGATGTATGAGACGTTTGGGTAAAGCTTGAGATGACATCAATAATACAAGTGTCGGTAAGGATTTATATGAAGTTTTATATGTGTCGACATATTTACTTTGATATTCTACCTCGTGACATAGTCCAAGATGATAAAAATGCACTTGGTATCTTCCTTTAGGTGTCTAGTGATCACTGAAAATGGTTACAATCGATTATGAGTCGATTTGAATGTTTTGTCAAAAGTTGTCGAAACTCGAATAAGTGAACTTTGGCCAAATGCTTTGGCATTTGTTCGTGTACCAAATGTTAGAGTTAAGGAGTGAAATTTGGCACACTAATACTTGGCTAGGTCGTGAATCAAGTGGCAAAAAGAAACGCACGATTTGCTTGTAAAAATAGAGAGATATCGAGGTCCAAAGTTGGGGGTTGTGGGTCGTATTTTACAAGAAATCCAGAATTTTTCCAAGTCTGGAATTGGACCTAGTGTTGGGCTGATGAATAGTGTCAGCGTAAGTGGAATTGGGTTGTGTATTTTTGGCCCAATTGTGTTGTGTTTAGAGTTATTTTGTTTTTGTGGTATGCGTGTGAGCTCGTTTCAATAATTGGAAGTTCCCGTAACAACTCCGTAATTAGTAATTGTTTTTAAAAAAAATTAAATTGCCATTTGTAATAATAAATAGACATTTATTATTATAATATTTAGGTGAAAATTACCATTTGTCACAATATCTCAAAAAAAAATTTCTCGATGGAGTCGATCAGTTGAGCATGACAAAAATAAAAAAAGAGTGTTAAAAGTGTTTAGAAAGTGGATCAACCTTCAATTTTTCTAGCTTTTTGGTGATTTTCTCTTTTTCTTATGTCCTTTTGCTACAAGTTTGCCACGTACTCTCTCAATGGCATGCTACCTAATACAAATTATTTAACTCCCAACCCAACAGTGAAACACCCTAACAAACAGTAATACACCCTTAATTCTTCGACCAACGATAGTGGATATTCGAATGGAGAATCCATCTGAAAAAGAATTACTATCACTAGACAATAGAACATCAAATACACAGTAAGTACGATTAATTATTGAGGTAATTACCATTTTAGTATTTGAAAAAAAACATGGTCCATTTAATAGTCACTCTTAACACCTCTTTCCCATTTTGGTCACGCTCGACTCCATTACTTTAACGACACGTGTCCAAGGTTAGGTAGGATATTTTATTCCTTTATTTTGAAATGACAAATATACCCTCATGTTTTATTACTACTTTCTTTTCTCTCTCCTCGTTATCTCTCACACACACACACATCAAACCCAGATCCACAAACATCAAACCCAGATCCACAATATATTAATACCACATCTCCTTCTTTCAGCTTTCATCACATCTCCATATTCAAATCTTCCTTCTTTCGGTTTCAAATCTTCCACATCTTTTATCTATTTCTTTACAAATTTTATGAATAAAGACACAAATTTACTACTAATAAACAAATGAGAACAGAACATAAATACAAAGAAATGATTTGCAGAATGCATAGAATAGTGTGTAGTCCATGTGTTTGAATTTATCTTGGCCTTCTTTATTTATTTTTTGGTACATAGCAGCAGAATAAACCAAGCTAGTAGCAGAATATAAACTTCGAGTAGCATGAACAAGTGACAGCAACAAGTGAACGTAGCAGCAGGTTAATCAACTAGCAGCAGGTTATATAAAACCAGCAGCAGGTTAAAATAGCCTAGCAGCAGGTTCACTTGCCTAGCAGCAGGTTGATTATGCCTAGCAGCAGGTTGATTATGCCTAGCCTAGCAGCAGGTTCACTTGCCTA
The DNA here is from genome assembly GCA_021014915.2 of Artemisia tridentata subsp. tridentata. Classification (NCBI taxonomy): domain Eukaryota; kingdom Viridiplantae; phylum Streptophyta; class Magnoliopsida; order Asterales; family Asteraceae; genus Artemisia; species Artemisia tridentata. The sequence continues at coordinate 306,519,468 of CP139502.1, read as the reverse complement.
GCAGCAGGTTGATTATGCCTAGCAGCAGGTTCACTTGCCTAGTAACACTTTCAATGACATTAAAAAAAGACATAGCGTGTTCTGTCACAAAAAGCAATGGGACGGCCTAGAAGTATCTAAAGGGTAACTCATTCTCATTTGAATGGCTCACCAGTCATCAAGAAGATAGTATATCGTGTCAAACACATACAAAAGATATGATGCATCACTTTGAGCATGAAATATCTAGTATCACCAACTCATGACGCTTCAATAAATATATTTACAATATTCCAAATAGATAGTGAGATTGAGTATCAAAATTCCATCACCATCATCATCATGAATAACAAACAAAATACGAATAAATTAGAGAAAAAAACTTAGAAAAAATTGTATTGGAAAGAAGAGACATATATGGGCCACCATCTAATGGTGACAAATCAATTGCCCCACTATACTTTCTTTCTGCCCACCCAAATAACTTCTCATTTATAGGAGAGGGTGAAAGTTTAACAGAGTGTGAAAGACCCTCTCCTGGTATGCATATCCAATAAAGAAAAGTATGGGTTGCACACTTGCAGTTGGTATTAATATATTGTTTTAGATGCGGGTTTGATGTTTTAGATGTGATATTAATATATTGTTGATCTGGATGTGGTATTAATATATTGTGGATCTGGGTTTGATGTTTGTGGATCTGGGTTTGATGTGTGTGTGTGTGAGAGATAATGAGGAGAGAGAAAAGAAAGTAGTAATAAAACATGAGGGTATATTTGTCATTTCAAAATAAAGGAATAAAATATCCTACCTAACCTTGGACACGTGTCGTTAAAGTAATGGAGTCGAGCAGTCGAGCAGTCGAGCATGACCAAAATGAGAAAGAGATGTTAAGAGTGACTATTAAATGGACCATGTTTTTTTTCAAATACTAAAATGGTAATTACCTCTTAATTATTTTACACATCTAGCATATTGGACGCATGCAAACACCCCGCGGCAACGCGCGGGTTTAAACCCTCGTTTAAGACATCATTATCCTTAAACTACAAATGAAGTATATATTGTAAAAAAGAACCAATAAAAATTAACCAAAATAAAGCTTAATAAAAATCCCTGCAAGCTAATAACAATATTCTTCATAAGTTCTTAAAACCTCCTTCATAGATGGTAACAAACACTGTACAACTTCATTCATTTAGTTAAATCAAAACGTAAAACATTATTCCGCAGTAGCAGAAGCAGAACCTGCACCCGCATCTGGTATCTTCTTCAAATCCAGACACATAATATAATTATCCGACTTGAAAAACCTAACTGCCTCGTGCCAATTACGATCTGTCTTGATCAAAACAACCCCAACTGATTTATCAGGGTGTTTGTAGCTTAGTTTGTAACATCCACGAGTCAGCTCCTGATTCTCCTCAATCAAATGGATAACATATTCAAACGGGTACCACCCCCTTACAACGTACACCTTCAATTTGTTTCCTCCGCGTCAGAAACAAATATAGTTATTCTATACTTATATCCATGAATCCTTCTTTTGGTTCCATCGACCTCATTCCAAACCAAGATGTTATATTGTAACAGTACTGATTTGAATGTTCTCAAGTCTACTGCATATAAACATATGAATACTTAAATACGATGGTTTCATCCCAAAAAATATAACAAATATGTGAATTGTATGTATTACTTTAGATAAAATCTAAATTACCAAATTAGTTAACACATTCATATGAGTTGCAATGCCGAACATATACAAGCCCTAAATATTTTCGCACATATTTAAGTTTCGAAAATTCATCAAAGGGTTATAGGGAATAATATATATTAGGCTAAGAACAAACACAATAGCAAGTTAGTAAAAAAAAAAAAAAAAAAAAAAAAAAAAAAAAAAGGGAATAAGTTTTAAAAAGAGAATCAATGTTTTGTTTAAGAAATTACCATTAAACATAGCCGCAGCTTGCTTGAGCGTCATTGATCCATCGTTTAGCAAAAGAATTTGTTCTCTTGTCAAGGGACGTGGGGAAGGGACTTGTTCTGTCACACATTTATATCAATAGAAACACTTAAAAAAACAGATTCAAGGACACATACACACTAACATACATTGACCATTAAAAAAAATAATAAAAATAAATAAATAAATAGCAAAACAAAAAAGAAAAAAGAAAAAAAAAAAAAAAAAAAAAAAAAAAAACATTGATGCAGCAATTGGAGGATTAACGTGTTCCATGGTATTCTGTGATCACAAATTAATCATTAGACGGTATTAAAATACATATTAACTGACACTTAAAGCGATTAGCACAATAAAAGATAAATACTGTTGGTTTCTGTGTGTCGTGGTGCTCCCAGATCAGGGTTAAGATAATCAAACAAGGTACCGGATATTCACTTGAATTCGTGGTATCACTTTCCAATAGAAACTATTCGACCCTATGCCTGGGTTGCACGAATATCTCTATGGGATAAAACCAAGTGATGTTCTTGTTCTAGGCACAGATCAAGAACCGATTGTATTTTAGTGTTTAGGGTTTTGTGTCGTGTCCTTCATGCCATGTGATGATCTCTATTTATAATAGAGTTTACTCAAAACCCTAGCCCATGGAATTATGTTTAATTAACGGCCCATTAATTATCCATAATAGTTTCCATAAATGTAGGAGTCGGTGGTTATAACTAACAGCAGAGTCTGATGCCTAATCAGCAGAGTCTGATGCCTAATCAGCAGAGTCCATCAGTTCAGCAGCAGAGTTATTGTACCATCAGCAGGAACAATAACACTATCAGCAGAATTGATACACTATCAGCAGAGTTGTTCTGCATCAGTAGCAATAAAGCTATCAGCAGAAACAGATAATGCTATCAGCAGGAATGACAATGCTATCGGCAGGAACAGATAATGCTATCAGCAGAATCAACTGCATCAGCAGCATTGTCATTTATACTTAGCAGTACCTTGACTAAGCTAACAGTACCTTGATCAAACTAACAGTACCTTGGACAAGCAGTACTTTGAACAAGCAGTACTTTGAACAAGCAGTACTTTGACATAACCACTATTGAGTCAGGGTGTTCATTGACCTGATGGGTGTATACTCCATACCTCCAAGCCCATTACCAAGTGTAAACTTATCCCTCAAGTGTACTAAATTTTCCAACAATCCTCCCCAAATTTAGTTCACTTCCTTGCATGAAAAATTAAACACAAAACAAAACATATGCATAAATGAAAATATCTTGAAGATTGAATTCTCATCTTAGTACCTTACAAGTTCAAATATTCGAGAATCAGGGTGTTCTAAGAATTGAACCCTTCAACCCATTTGAATACCTGAATATAAAATACACATACATTTTCAAACACTAAAATACTCCTGACACTATACAAGCCATGTGTCCATATCCATTCATAAATGTTGTAAAAGCTAAAAGTCCTAAAGCTTCCTGAAGCGGCAAAACTTCAACATTTACATAGGTGGTTCATCTTTTAATCATGCCCCTGCAAAGCACTTTTTCAAAGAAAATTAACCATTAAGAAGTTAAGACTTCATCCTCCTTTCCAGCAGGTTCTGAGCACAACCTTGGGATGTAAATAAAACAGTGCTCCAGTCCACCAAATGATCAGCTTTCCACATTGAACTCAACTCCAAAGTTTCCTCAGGAGGGAGTTGGGTGTCTTTACATTCAGTGACTAAGTAGGACTTAAACCCATCCCTTTAGCAGACTTAAAAACCAAGTCTCTAGCCAAACCCTTCGTCAAGTGATCAGCTAAGTTCTGTTGAGATCTTACAAACTCTATAGATACCACCCCATTCATGATGAGCTCACGAATCATGCTATGCCTGACACCTAAGTGTCTAGACTTCCCATTGTACATTTGGCTATAAGCCTTTGCCAATGTAGCAGCACTATCACACCGGATAGATATAGGTGCTATAGGTTTAGGCCACAATGGAATCTCAAGAAGCAAGTTTCTCAACCATTCAGCTTCTTTACCAGCAGCAGCTAAAGCCACAAATTCAGATTCCATGGTTGAATTGGTAATGCAAGTTTGCTTCTTGGATGCCCAAGAAATTGCACCTCCACCAAGTAGGAATACCCAGCCACTAGTAGACGAATTGTCCTCAGTGTTACTGATCCAACTTGCATCAGTATACCCTTCTAATACAGAAGGATAACCAGTATACGAGAGACTATAATCCATAGTTTTCTTCAAATACTTCAGTACCCTCTGAATTGCTTGCCAATGATGAGCACTAGGATTACTAGTATACCTGCTCAGTTTACCCACAGCAAAAGCAATGTCAGGTCTAGTACAAGTCATGGCATACATCAAGCAGCCAATTACCCTTGAATACTCAAGTTGAGATACAGCCTTGCCTTTATTGGGCATTAGCTTCTCACTTGTATCCATAGGAGTACTCACTGGAGTACAATCAAAGTAATTAAATTTCCTCAACACCTTCTCAATGTAATGAGACTGAGAGATAGAAATTTTGTTACCTTCATGTTTAATCCTAATACCAAGGATAACATCTGCCTCCCCCATATCCTTCATGGAGAACCTTGATGACAAAAATTCCTTTGTAAGGTCAACTTGATTTTGGTCAGTGCCAAAGATCAACATGTCATCAACATATAGACAAATGATGACTCCTTTACCAGATTCATCAAATTTGCTATATACACATTTGTCAGACTGGTTAAGTGAATAACCACTAGACAAAACCACTTCATCAAACTTTTGATGCCATTGCTTAGGTGCCTGTTTAAGTCCATATAAGGACTTAATCAGTTTGCACACCTTCTTTTCATTGCCAGGCATGATGAAGCCTTGAGGTTGGTTCATGTAAACCTCCTCATCCAATTCACCATTCAAGAAAGCTGTCTTCACATCCATCTGATGAATAATCAGATTGTGAATAGATGCCAAAGCAATTAGCAATCTTATGGTACTGATACGAGCCACAGGGGCATAAGTATCAAAATAGTCAATTCCTTCCTTTTGTTTAAAGCCTTGAATGACTAATCTTGCTTTGAACTTTTCAACAGTTCCATCTACCTTCATTTTCTTCTTGAAAATCCATTTGCAGCCTAGAGGCTTGCAACCAGGTGGTAGATCAGCCAACACCCAAGTGTTGTTGCCCATGATGGAGTCCATCTCATCATTTATTGCTTCTTTCCAGAAAGCAACATCTTGGGACTTCATTGCTTCATCAAATGTTTTGGGATCATCCTCAACATTAAAGCAATAGGAGTATTGGTCAGAGACCTCATCCCTAGTTCCTTCAATCAAGTACAATTGAAATTCAGGTCCAAATGATTTTGGAGTCCTCACCCTTGTGCTTCTTCTGAGCTCAGGTTCAGGTTGTTGTTCCACAACCTCATCAGGGACCTCATCAGAGGTTTCTGATACACCAACATCATTGGTTCCATTAGGAATCTTCTGACTTGGTCTAGGGACTGAGGAGAATCTATTCTCATCAAAATTTGCATCCCTTGATTCAATTATAGAGTTAATTGAAACAGACTCATTAGGTTCAATGACATAGAACCTATATGCCTTGGAATGCTCAGCATATCCAACAAAGATGCACTCAATGCCTCTTTCACCCAAAGTTTTCAATTTTGGATCAGGGAGTCTCACAACAGCCCTACAACCCCAAATCTTGAGGTAATTCAAGTTGGGTTTCCTTTTAGTCCAGAGTTCATAAGGGGTAGTCTTGTTCCTTTTGTTAGGAACCCTATTTAGCAAATAGCAAGCTGTTAACATAGCTTCACCCCAGAACCCTTGACTCAGTCCTGAATAGGACAACATGGAATTAACCATCTCCTTCAGCACTCGGTTTTTCCTTTCAGAAATTCCATTTTGCTGAGGAGTGTAAGGGGCAGTCGTTTCATGGATTATACCAACAGACTGAAAATACTGAGTATCCATGTACTCACCTCCCCTATCAGTCCTTAATCTTTTGATTAGTGACTCTTGTTGTAATTCAACTTCAGACTTAAATACTTTAAATTTATCTAATGCTTCATCCTTAGTATGTAAAAGATAAACATAACAATACCTAGAAGCATCATCAATAAAAGTAACAAAGTATTTCTTATTCCCCAATGAGGGAGTAGCATGCAAATCACATAAATCACTATGTATTAATTCCAACACATTAGTTTCTCGTTTTACATCTTTAAATGGTTTCTTAGTTATCTTGTTCATCATACAAGTTTTACACTTTTCAGTGTCCATGTCAAATGCTGGGATTAACCCATCGTTAGACATATCTTGCATTCTTTTAAAGTGTACATGGCCCAGTCTAGCATGCCAAAGGGTTGAATCATATTGTTTAGATGACAACATACAAACAGAATCAATCACATCATGAACAATATTAAGTCTAAACATGTGATTACATAAATATCCAAATCCAATAAATACACCATTTTTAGACAAAACAAATTTATCAGATTCAATAACTTGTTTGTAACCACAATTATTCAAAATACCACTAGAAACCAAGTTTTTCCTAATATCAGGAACATGTAAAACATTTAACAAAGTAATAATCTTTCCAGAACTAAACTTCAACTCAACACTTCCTCTTCCATGCACCAGGGCTGTTGACTCATTTCCCATATGAAGAATAGAACCATCATTCATTGACTCGTAGGTCTTGAACCATCTTCTATCTTTACACACATGGACTGTTGCTCCAGAGTCAACCCACCAAGCCACATCATCATCCTGCACAAAGAACAATTCAGATATATATGTAACATAATAAATCCAAAAAGACTTATTAAATATATTCTGACCTTTCAGGGAATTGGAGTTACCATTCCCAGATCCACTTGTGCCTGAACCATTGGCTTTATTGCCAATTTTACCACCTTTGCAATCCTTCCTGAAGTGTCCAGTTTTACCACACTTCCAACAAGTAGCCTTTGACTTCTTGTTAGGATCAGGTTTGGTATTTTCCTGATGTTTACGCTTGCCCTTGTTGTCATTGTTCCTGGAGGAGTTGTTATGCTCCACCACATTGACAACTGATGGACCAGCAGCAGTGCTGCTCTTTGGCTTGTCACTTTCATGCACCTTGAGTGATTCCTCAATGCGCAAATGACTGCCCAACTCAGTAAGAGTTAACTCCTCCTTCTTATGCTTAAGCATGTGCTTGAAATCTTTCCAAGAAGGAGGTAGCTTATCGATGATACAAGAGACTTGAATAGCCTCATCCATGTTCATCTTGTGTTGAGTAAAACGACCAAGTATACTAAGAAGTTCATTGTATTGGTCCATGACCGGTCTAGAATCGACCATTTTGTAATTGTTAAAATTACTTACAAGAAACTTCTTACTTGATGCATCCTCAGCCATATATTTGGCTTCCAGAGAATCCCATAGTTCTTGAGAAGATTCCACATTCTGATAAATATCAAATAAAGTATCAGACATACCATTGAGGATTAAACCTCTGCAGACATAGTCATCGTTCTCCCACTTGCTTCTGGCCCTCATCTGTTCCATCGTAGCATCATCCCCATAATCAGCAGGAATAGTAGTGGTCAGAACATCAGCCACGTTCATGCTAGTCAACAAGAACTTCATCTTCTTCTGCCATCGTCTGAAATCCACACCTTCAAACTTTTCCAACTTGGAAAAGTTAGCAGCTATTTGTCTCATAGCAGCAGCCATTGATTATCACTTAATAGTTTCTATTGATTGTTGGTTTCTGTGTGTCGTGGTGCTCCCAGATCAGGGTTAAGATAATCAAACAAGGTACCGGATATTCACTTGAAGTCGTGGTATCACTTTCCAATAGAAACTATTCGACCCTATGCCTGGGTTGCACGAATATCTCTATGGGATAAAACCAAGTGATGTTCTTGTTCTAGGCACAGATCAAGAACCGATTGTATTTTAGTGTTTAGGGTTTTGTGTCGTGTCCTTCATGCCATGTGATGATCTCTATTTATAATAGAGTTTACTCAAAACCCTAGCCCATGGAATTATGTTTAATTAACGGCCCATTAATTATCCATAATAGTTTCCATAAATGTAGGAGTCGGTGGTTATAACTAACAGCAGAGTCTGATGCCTAATCAGCAGAGTCTGATGCCTAATCAGCAGAGTCCATCAGTTCAGCAGCAGAGTTATTGTACCATCAGCAGGAACAATAACACTATCAGCAGAATTGATACACTATCAGCAGAGTTGTTCTGCATCAGTAGCAATAAAGCTATCAGCAGAAACAGATAATGCTATCAGCAGGAATGACAATGCTATCGGCAGGAACAGATAATGCTATCAGCAGAATCAACTGCATCAGCAGCATTGTCATTTATACTTAGCAGTACCTTGACTAAGCTAACAGTACCTTGATCAAACTAACAGTACCTTGGACAAGCAGTACTTTGAACAAGCAGTACTTTGAACAAGCAGTACTTTGACATAACCACTATTGAGTCAGGGTGTTCATTGACCTGATGGGTGTATACTCCATACCTCCAAGCCCATTACCAAGTGTAAACTTATCCCTCAAGTGTACTAAATTTTCCAACAAATACAAACAATTTCAAGGATTATACAAATATCAATATGCAATTATAACAATAAAACATGTTTACACAAAAAGTTAAAAACCCTAAATTAGATTTTTCAAAACACAAAAGAATTAAGAGACACAACTAGGCTTAACAATTTAGCAGAAGCCCTAAACAACATTTTCAAAAAGCCAAAGAATTGACGGTCAACTCACAACTGGGAACATTGTTTTAGTCAAAAGACCCCAAAACAAGAGTTTCAAAACACAAAAGAATTACGAGTCAAGTCACAAGTACGCAGACTATTTTTGATGAAAGACTTTAGCCTAAATTAGGAACCCTAAACAAAGTTTTCAAAACACAAAAGAATTACAAATCAAATCACAAATAGGACTATTGACAAAAACAATTTAGCACAAGTTAAAAAGCCTAAACTAGAATTTCGACATGCAAAACAATTATGAGCTGTGTCACAACTACGCAAACTATTTTAGTCAAAAGACTTCTAAACTACGTAGTAGATTTTTACACAGTACAAACAAAACGATTTTATGAGTTAATCAAAAAATAATCTAAAAATACATTACAAACCACTTATTCAAGAAAAAATATACAAAAATAGGTTTTTTTTAAGCACAATTCAAACAAAACAGTCAAATAAAACCACCGAATGAAACTAAACATGGCATTCAAACTAAACACATAAATATATAAACAAGTAAACATGTAAAGAGAAGAGATTAATCGATCTACCTTTTCTTTGCTGTGTGAAAAATAAGTTTATAACACGAAAGACGAAACATATATAGGGTATGTTTGACAAAATTAACTGTAAGCTGTATGGTGTAAGTTGTAAACTGTAAGCTGTAAACTGTAAACTGCAAAGCTGTTAATATGAGCTATAAGCTATATCTCTTTTTCAATAAAAATGTTTGGTAAGTTAGCTGTTAAATGGAAATATAAGATGTAAAATGATATAAAATGACATATTTATAATTGTAAACAAATGTTTGGAGGGTATATCAGTAATTTAAAGTTTTAACAGCTCCAACATGTTTAAAAATCTTTATGAATCAGTTTTTCATTTTGGAGCTATTTGTTTGAAATAAAAGCTTGAAGTTAATGTATCCAAACGGAGCTATTTATTTCAGAAGAGATTATTTTTTAACAAAAAGCTAACACCTCCTTTAAAAAACCCCTACCAAACAGGCCCATAATGTCAATATAATACATCTAGCCCAATGTATATCGGGTCTACGAGAACAGGCCATATCCATTAATAAATCATGGTCCGGCCAGATTAGGAGCAATAAAATCAGTCTCACATCTTAATTATCTACACGTTTAGCTATAATGATAACTTTGGTCAAAATCCGTTAGAATTTTGCTTGATCGATGCGAAAGAATTATGGCTTGAACTATTGAGTAGTAATAACTACATATATACTTGCAACAAAATAGCACCACAGAGGCCTTGTACAATTTCAAGCCTACATATACCAAAATATAACAAAAATATAATAACCCTACTAAAAACAAAAGTTGTCAGGATCCCGATCCTTATTTTAAGATCTTACAATTTTACGATACTGCAAAGCAAAAATAATCCGGATCCTACATAAAATCTTTGCAAGCTTAAGATCTTACAGGATCCCGAGCTTGACCATACGATATTAAGATCTAATCCGATCCGATTTTACTTTTCTCGGATTACAAACTAAAAAACTATAAATTTATGGGTCGTTTTTTGTAGAATTCAAAAAACAACATGTTAATCTTTCTAAACATTTCATAATCATAATTTAGGACAATATTTCTATAAAACATTCATAATATTTTGTGTTTATAATGTACAATAATTTGTAGATTTGTATAATATTACAAAAATTTATTAAGAAATAGCATTAGAGTGTCCGATCTTACGATCAAGATCTTGCAAAGACGAAAACGATCATGGGTAGGATCTTGAAAACCTTGCTAAAAACCAAATCTTACCCCTATTCCAACATAGCACATTTCGGTCTCGCTCCTTTGTCTTGTATATTCAAAGGAAGAATAAGAAGAACCGACCCACTTCTTGTTCTAGGTTCATGCCATCCACATAAAATAGTCGTATCAATATTAGGCATGAGCAAAAATCCCGAAATACCGAAACCGTACCGGTACCGATGGTATTCGGTATCGGTATCGGTATTGAATATTTGAAAATTTCGGTTTCGGTACCAAACGGTTCGGTACCGGGAATACCGAATATTTACCGGAATTTTAAGGGTTTTTTTTTTAGTTGGCAATTGGCATGCATAATAGAATATCAAAGAGTCCATCACTTCCCAATATGTCGATCAGTTAAACATTTATACCGATCTCATCCCAAACACAAATACATTACCGATCTCATCATTCTCTAGTATCATCATGGCTTCATCTTCATCACCAAACATGTATACATCTCAAGTAAGTTTCTTTTGTATATGTTATTGTGTTTTATGATACCGATCTCATCATTCTCTAGTATCATCACGGTTGTATTTTTGATATTATTTATAGGATGAAGATACATTTGTTGATGAAACCCAATAATGGACAGTTAGTCTCCTTTTTCATGTGGTTTTGGTTTGGTCAAAACGACTCACCATAACTTATGGAACACATACAACGAAATAAAAACACTTATTAGCTTAAAATAATGTAACAAAGCAACAAAAAGATAACGAATTAGCATGTGAACAAGTACTACTAGTAGTATTTAAGCTAATGTGATGCTCATAACAAAGCAACAAAAAGACAACTTACAACTGCCATGTTATTGAATTCGGTATCAATAAGGTATCTCGGTACCGATACCGGTACCGGTTTATTGAATTCGGTACGGTATCGGGATTTGATTTTGGGTGTTTTTGGTTTCGGTACCAAACGGTTCGGTACCGGTACCATACCGATCTCATCCCTAGTATCAATATTATCGTGTGTCGAGATAAAACACTAAAAAAAAGTTACAAGTGAAATTAGTAAGTCCAATACACAATCGATAAGCATCAAGCTGACTACGTCCGCTTATATGGTAGGTCCAACCAAGTTATATAACCTCATCTGTCCCTTCGCTAGTTTTGTTTCCCCTCAGCTGTGACTCTAAATGGATTATATTGACCTCTTCCGTCATCGTCATTATATATATATACTAAGGGGCTGTTTATTTTTTGCTTAATGTCCAATTTGACAACAATTTCCTTCCCAAACAGAAAAACCTGTTGTTTCTTTTTTGCTTATTTGAAAGAAATATCCTGATTGTAAAAGGGTGTAAAAACCCAACCCATTCCTATCCAGGACACTGGAGGTCAAATATACCCTTTAAATATTTCTTTTCTATCTTCACTCATCATCAAAATCACCCTTCAAATCCTCCATCACCACCGGTATATTTGTTCCTACCGAGTACTGACCTATTCCTACGAACGATGCTCACTCCGACGCCCCCTTTAACGCCGTCTGTCTTCTCTGTCAGTTTTGCATTTCTTCCCATTCCTCGTTTCCTCACATGGATATCGTTTCCCTCAAGCTTTTTGGTTCTTTTTCATTCATTGAACTAAAAGCTTCAACAATTGTTAATGGTGAAAATGTGAGGAATGAACAAGATGGTACCAACTGGTATTGTTATGATTTTTTTTTCAGCTTTAAAAAGTTTTAAGTTATCAAATGAGAAACAAGATTGGATCAGTGATTCAATTAATTGTCACATGGTTTTAGATAATTTCATATAATCCATGGTTTTAGTTAAATTCGGTTTGGGGCTTTTCATGGATTATATGTTTGGCATACAAATTATCCAAAATAAAATTATTTTATTTCTTATGATATATAAAGAGATTTAAAGACAATTCAATTATCTGTAATTTTGGAGATCTGCTATTAATAAAATTGATTGATGATGATGGAGATCTGCTATTAATTCTTATGAATAAAAGGGTAAAATAGTCATTTACTTTATGAACCTTCGCTATTCAGGAAGTAAAAGAAACACCATTTTTCTATACTTGACCAACTCCAAAAAGATACTTTTTTGTAAAAGGATACTATCTTCAAACAGACATAAAAAAGAAACACCCCCTAAAAGGCACTTTCGCATGTGAGGGAAAATATTGTAGCAACATTGCTACATTTGCCACTATATATTCAAGGCAATTGTAGCAGTCAAAAGGCAACCCTTTTCATCTCTGTCTCTCTCTATCCTTCTTCTAAACACACACCCTTTTCATCTTTCTCTCTCTCTCTCGACTCTTCTTCTTCCCACCAGATAACTTAACAAACACACACCCGATCACAAAGATCTCACCCAGCTCTTTATCTCATCTCTCTTTGTTTTAGCCATTTGTTAACACAACTCTCTCCCACACACAACAACCCCAGTTCCTGAAGCTTCTCCAAAAAAAAAAAATAGAACACACAAACATGAAACTGCCATAGATCAATCTCAACGCAAATCCGAACCAACATAACAATACTAACCCTAAACCTCGACTCACCTTGCCTCGCCGTGACTCGCCGTGAGTCACGGCTTGGCTTTTACTCGACTGTCGAGACAGTCTACAACCAAACGAACCACAAAATGCATCAAACTCAACCAAAATAGTACCACATCACAAGAAACAACAATAAAACATCAAAATAATAAACCCTCACCGAGTTGACTCGGTGAGTATACGAGTTGACTGAGTCAACTGAGTCAACGAGAAGGGGGAGGGGGAGGGTTGTTCCACACGAGAGTTTTACATTTTTATAACACATTTTTATTTATAAAACACATTATTATTATCAAAACAATATTATTACTAATCGGATTTAAAAAAAATATAAATAACAAATTAGGGTTTGATGAATATTAAATAAAAATAAGAAATAGTTGCGCGTGAACGGGTTTTTACCGAAAAGAAGATGGAGAAGAGGGTGGTGGTGGCTTGCGGTGGTGATGGCAGGAGGTGGTGGCGCGTGGGTGGTGTTGTGGTGGGAGCCGAAGGCTCAAAAACTCCAGAAATACTATAAGCAAGCCGATCTATTGATTCGGCGAAAAACAAGGGTCGCCAGAAAATTTTCCGGTGGCCGGAAAAGATGGAGGTGGCCGGACTTGGGTGACGCCGGCGAGGTAGAGAGAGGAATAAGAGAAAGAGAGTGATGAATAGTGATGAAATAATTATTATTATTAGGCTTTATATATTTTTGAGTAGGGTGTGAAATGAAAATTAAAAAGTGAGGGGAGTGAAATAAAAATAGGGGGCGGAGGGGGTAAAACTGCCAACATGGCTAATCTTTTGATGAAAACACCACGGGATCCATTTGACGTACCAAACGGACTCGAAAATTAACGAAACTTGCGCCATTGTTCACGAAATAATTTTTCCAATCAAAATAAGTATAAACATGCAATACTTTCAAAGATCAATATTTTTGACAAATACGATACGTTTTGTGCTTTCTAGGTTACTCACCCGCCGCAACGCGCGGGTTTCCCAGCTCGTTGTCTACTAAAAGAACCAGTAAAGCAAGAATGTGTTTCGGTAGCTTATGTCAAAAAGTAAAATTTGAATTCATTACTACAGGGTGCCTCAGAGGTTTAAAACACTCTTGCTTTAGTTGAAATTTTATTATCAAAATGTTCAACTAACTCTTTCTACTTTTGACATTTTTGATGATAATTGCTTCTAAAATCTTTAGAATACTCTTCAAAATGTATATATACGACACTTCCAAAACGAACATAAACTAGTTCTGCGGTTCTGCCATTCATATATATAAGTATTAGGTAGTTTCATAGTGGATTAGTTTTAGACTAGGCCCATTGTATATCTTGGGAGGCCTAGCCACTTTATATTGTTATATACGTATATTTTATGATACATTACCTAATGAATCAATTAATCATTATATATATATTTATATATATTAAATGTCGTTTGATACGACGTCGTGTCATCACCTTTTTCTTTACAGTTTGCTACAGTAGTGGGCTGACCCAATTTCAGGCCCAAAATCAACTTTCAAAAATTGGCAAAAAATACCCCTGAAATTGACGACTCTTTGCAAAAAAAGCCCTTTTTTCAAAAAAAATGTCGTTTGATACAACGTCGTGTCATCATCTTTTTCTTTACAGTTTGCTACAGTAGTGGGCTGACCCAATTTCAGGCCCAAACTCAACTTTCGAAAATTGGCAAAAAATACCCCTGAAATTGACGACTCTTTGCAAAAATAGTCCTTTTTCCAAAAAAAATGTTTCGACAATTGGCAAAAATTACCCCTGAGATTGGCGACTCTTTGCAAAAATAGTCCTTTTTCCAAAAAAAATGTTTCGACAATTGGCAAAAAATACCCCTGCCATTGGCGACTCTTTGCAAAAGGAGTCCTTTTTCGGGAAAAAAAAAAATTACCGCCGGCCTACTCTCTACTTAATGAAATAAAACAACGCCCCGCCGCAACGCGGCGGATCGTCGCCCACCTCGTTCACTCTAATATGGTATCACAGCCAAAGATCCTATAACCCTAACCGATCCTCCTCTAGCAATCCACATTTTTTTTCCCGTCCCTTTAACACATCAGTCGATCATTCCGATTAAAACATCATGGTCCATCTTCTACACTTGTTTTATCCCTTGCTGACAAATTACTTACTGTTCACAACATAACTAATCTAGTTCCTGTCAAACTAGATGTTGACAAACTTAATTATTCATCTTGGTGTTATTTGTTTAAGAATTTGTATGAAGGTTTTGAAGTCACTAAACATTAAAAAAAAAAAAAAAAAAAAAAAAAAAAAAAAAAAAAAGTGATTTATCCAATGAGGTTGTTGTAGCCCCTCCGTCTACTGAATGGTTGAAAGCCGACTCCATAGTCAAGTCGTGGATTTTTCTAACTCTCTCGGATGCACATAAAAAATTACCCGTATTGATCCATTCATAAGTTACCGGGTCCAAATTCTACCCTCATCTCAAATGCTACTGTTGGAATTTAAATAGCATGACAATCATCTAAATAAATAAACACATCAAAGCACGTGTAGCGGAAGCAAGATCTTTAATTTAACACGTATAAAGAATTACCGAATAATAAATAAGTTACATACCTCAAGATCCTAGCAAGAATAAGGATCAATCTTCTCTTCACTTTACTTGATCAATAAATAGGATTAACGTGGAACCACTTACCCTTTTGTTCCACAATCCAAGATGGAATAACTAAAGTAAGTTATTACCAAGGTCTTGTACACACGTACTATAACCAACTAACGTTAGATGCTAGTGTAAAGACACAAGAAAACCAAAATCAATTTGTTTACTTGAAAAACAATCGATCCCCCCTCCTACAGAAGTGGTCGATTGGTTTTAAGAAGAAAAGAAGAGAGAAAATAAATCTTAGGGTTATGGCAAGTATGCACTAGGTTAAAACTAATAACCCTTTGATTTATATTTATAGTGAAACTTTACTTGGGGAACAAGATGCTAACATGGATCGATCTAGGGTTATGAACCCCTAGCTCAAACCGGCCAACCCAATTGAATGGGTTCTAAATCCTTCTTGATCCTCCAAATTTCACTAACGGTCCTTCCTTTATTCCTTAACGGTCGTTAGTCAATTTCGTTAATTACTTAACGTCCGTTAGTTATTATTTCGTTTCTTAAATAATTAAATACATAACATGGTTATATATTAATTATTTCCGTTAGTCATTCATACGTAAAGTGTGCAATCCCAAGGTCCCGTGTTCGATTCTAGTCATATACATTTTAATATTTTTCCATAACTCTAACAGCTACGAAACTTAATCTCGGACTATGTATCGTTGTATGGGGGAAGAAAAACTAGCATTCGAAATCCTGTGGTCCAGCAACACTTTGCTTGTTGCTGCAGATAGCAACTGCATTTGAAATAATATCTCAATATGAAAATTGTAAATCAATTTCTAACGACCAAAGAGGCAAGATTAACGGAGTTTAGTTGTATATGATTTGCAATTAAATTATTATTACCATTTAAACCACCTCCTTAATTTTTTTATACTACTTAAAAGGGTGTTTGGGTAAGCTCACGCCTAACAGCTTGCGTATTTCTACGGTGTTAACTAGTCCAAAGGATTAAGATTTTTAGCTTATTTTTCTCCAGAAAATCTTTAAGCCTCGAATTCGCTTAGCCAAATGATACGTGCCTCTCCCACTCATGCGAGTTTAGTGGCTTTAGTTATTGCTTTCCATGTTTTCTGCATGCATGTTCTCTTTTACATTTACATTTCCCTTTTCATAGTATTAGTGGGTCCTAGTAATTAGGATATGGCAGTTATGTTTTTGGTTATTTATATGTAATCTTGGAACCGAGTTAAGATATGAAATGAATATTATGAAGAAAGCTTTGTGCTTGAATCTCTCCTTATCTTGAGTTCTTGGGAGTTTTGTAGGTTTTTCTTTGTAAAACCTATCAATTGGTGCTTTCATTGCTTCGTACTATGCTTCCAACACGTAACATACCATCACTCGAAGAGTCCATGGCATCCATATCCAAACTCATCACTACCATTGATGCAAAAATTCCCTACTCAAGATTATCATTGAAAAACAAAAACAAACCTTAGCCTTCATCTCACCGATCGTGCAAGCTAACCAACGAGATACCAACACACCAACCATCGCCACACCACAGACAGGCACACAACAAGTTATCACACCACCACCACTAAATACCATCAAACCGGAAATCATCTCGAAAGCTTTTGTCACCCAAAACACTAGTATTACCGTGAACATCACCACCACCATCGACCTTGTTACAACCATAACTGACATTGATGCCGATGTCACCACGCAAGTTCCCTCTTCCCAGTTACCACCTCCAACTGCCAACGAGAAGCACAAACTTGTAAACGAAATTGCCACACAAATGCCTACTTACCAAGCTTACAAAACACCAACATTCCATCATGATAAAACCATCTCTCATTCAACCACCCTTCATCGGAATTATGGCCTTGCCACGCTCGTTAAGGACATGTTACCCATCTTTGGTTGCGTGAAAACATTTTTATCAGTCACCCATGTCATCCACCAAAGTTTGTTTTTATCCAAATTGTACCGGAACCACCTTGGGAGCCACATGACACGAGGGATAGATCCATGAGCCTTGAGGATTAAGCTCGTTTTGAGGCGCGGAGTACTGATACGTACGCAATGTCATACCAAATCTTCGTCAGAAAGTTGAACAACATTTCGTTTGTTTTCCCATGCCAAGACCAAGTCTTTTGTCATGCATTATTTTAGGAAGAATAAAATGAACCACTACTTAGTTGCATTAGGGCATTTTGTCATTTCCTGTTTACTTATTGAGTCATGTCCCACGTTCTTGTGTTGTTGCTAAAGATTAGATTAGTAGGTTAATTAACTGCATTTGTTTTGCTATTTATATGTAAGTTTGGTTATGAATGATCAGAGAAGAAAAAAAATGAATTAGTTCAAGAGTTAGTTCTTAGTTTAGTTATAGTTTAGAAGGAGAATAACCATCTCGAATCGGTTTATATCAATTGGTGCTTTCATTGAGCCTTAGCCTCCATGGCTTTGGAAGAACTCAATGACTACACTACTCTATCTCGCTTCACCGGTTTGAATCCGGCCCGTTGGCTTTTTGAGGTTGAACGGTTCTTCTCCTTGTATGCAATTTATGAGGAAGAACGGTTTCCTTATGTCATTAAGTACTTTGATAATGAACCTTTTTATTGGTTCAATTCATGGTACCGAGGACCCGAACATCTCACGTGGAACGCCTTCACTGTTGCAATGCTAACAACCTTCCCTACGGTACCAAACCCGCCAACAAAAACAGCCCCTGCAACCATGCCAAAACACCCTTCGTATGTCATCCCATCTGGACCAAAAATGTCACATACATTAGTCACCAAACAAGCATCAAAACCAACCCAAAACGCCTCCAAACGACACCACTATCCAGCTCGCAAAACCGCACGTGCACCTACCGAAACTCACACCCGAAACAGCCTCCAAAACACCCGCTTCTTGCCATTAATCATGTTGAAACCGAAGACCATTGGAAGACGGGAATGGCGACCTCCATGGCAACCACCATCACGATCAGTTGAATCAGCTCCTAAAGCCATTGTTGCCTCACCCACACCACATCCATCCGTAGTTGCTCACGAGTGGAAACAACCGTGGTCGCCAAAACCGGTCACACCACCTTGGAGTTATCCTTGTCGTTACGGGGAGACTTTCCCTAATGCTCTTGTTCGGCTCGAGTGGCGACCGCCATGGGAGAAGTATTCCGTCCTTGAGGACAAGGACGTTTTGAGGTGCGCGGGAATGATACGTGCCTCTCCCACTCATGCGAGTTTAGTGGCTTTAGTTATTGCTTTCCATGTTTTCTGCATGCATGTTCTCTTTTACATTTACATTTCCCTTTTCATAGTATTAGTGGGTCCTAGTAATTAGGATATGGCAGTTATGTTTTTGGTTATTTATATGTAATCTTGGAACCGAGTTAAGATATGAAATGAATATTATGAAGAAAGCTTTGTGCTTGAATCTCTCCTTATCTTGAGTTCTTGGGAGTTTTGTAGGTTTTTCTTTGTAAAACCTATCACACACATGCATTCAAACACCTCAGATTTTCGTCTACATACTTGAACATCGTCAAAGGCTACATCAGGTGCTTGAATGTTCTAAATGAACCACTGTATCATATACATTCATACTCAAACAGCCACACTATTTACTACAGTAACTAACATCGATTTTAACTACAGTGCTCACATTATATGTTTTGGGGCCATTGTACAACTTATTTCTTTTTTGTCTGGCCTCGTGGATGCTGACCTATCAAAGTTGCTATTACTAACAATTGACCAACATTATTAATATCAACTTGGTGCTTTCTGTTTGGTCCCGTTTTTGAAAAATTATGGAAAATACTACATAATACCTTGATATATTCTAGCATGGTGGAGTTGTGGTTTTGTTGACCAATATATTAGTGAAAGGGGTAATTATCAAAAAGCTATGTTAATTTCAACTTTTTCAAAAAAAGGTACAAAAATAAGTGACTTTCCCAAAAGAGTCATGTGCGATCGTGCGATCGTGCGAACCCACAAAAAACGTGACACGTGTCCAGACAAATTGGTATCAGCCAATGATTGGCTCCAGCAAATAC
Source organism: Artemisia tridentata subsp. tridentata (assembly GCA_021014915.2). Classification (NCBI taxonomy): domain Eukaryota; kingdom Viridiplantae; phylum Streptophyta; class Magnoliopsida; order Asterales; family Asteraceae; genus Artemisia; species Artemisia tridentata. The sequence goes on along the minus strand of CP139502.1, from coordinate 306,499,746 downwards.
CCCACGTGCAGAGTTGACTATTTTAAAAAGATTGTGCGAACGAAGTTGTGCGATCGTGCGAACGAAATCTTCCAAAATCCTTCCAAAATCTTACTGTGTACTCTAAGATTTCTTGGAAAAGAACAAACACATTTTAATAACAATAAAAATTGTACTTCTTACTTTTAATAATTGTAACTTATTAAGTGAAAATATTACTTCACTTTAACAAATACTGATCAAAGGGACGATACAAATTAACCGATCAAAAACACCGATCATAAACACGCTACAGAAACACCGATCAAAGGGACGATACAAATTCACGATCAAAAACACCGTTAAAGAAGAAAATGTCCAGACCTCATGTAAGTTATATTTTCATTGATTTGTTTAAGATCTGCGTTGAAGATGTGCGTTGAAGATGACCTTTGAGTGATTTTCTTCATTTTATTGTTGATTGTAGACGGTTTTGTGTTAGGGTTTGTATGAAAATGGATTATTAGACTATAGTTAGGGTTTGTATGGAAATGGATTGTTAGAGTTTGATTCTTGATTGTTAGGGTTTTTCGAGTTATTCGATCTTGATTGTTATTGTATTCTGTTGTTTAGATTTAAATTTTAGTGGTTTGACTGTTTAGGAATTGGATATTTATTGTTACAGTTTGATTGTTGATTGTTAGGGTTTTTTCGATGTTGATTGTTAGGGTTTTTTCGACCTTGATTGTCCGGGTTTTTTCGATCTTGATCGTTAGACTTTTTATGACTTGGAATAGAATTGAACTTGAAGAATTATTGGACCCATTTTGTTGCCTATGAACTTGTATATTGTTGGTGATATGTGGTACTATGCTAAATATATTATATTATTGACTGTAAAACATTGGAGAATTAGTGGTTCATATATGTACTAGTTAGGTTTTACACATGATTTATGTAGACATTATAATTTTGGGGTCAGCCTTTTGGCGCGTATTCCCCAGCACAAATGTTCTTGTGGGGACTGAAAAGGGGCTTTTGTGAAATAGTTCATGGGTTCTCAAGAAACGGCTGAACATTGATTTGTGGAACATATATATGTGGTTTTGTCGATGAATTTGTAGATTTTGATTATTGTATTTTTACTTGTTGTCATTAATGTTGATTAGCTGAATACTAGCATCAAAACTAGATGAATATTTTGTCATAGAAAGAAAGTGTGTTGGAATTACTTATGTTTTACTTCTTAATGTTAACTTGTTTATTATTTTTTTGTAGGTTGTTAATGCTAGGGTTAACATTAGAGCTAATTTAAAGCTACTCTCAACAATAAAAGATCGTCTATCAACAAAGGGTCAACGGTGTTACAATCTGTTCAAGATTAGTGTTTTTGGTCCGTGGTTGGACATTAGAACTTTTGATCACGATAACCATATTTTAAACTTTCTTCTGTTTCACCAAAGGCATGTTAAGCACCCTACTTTTGGTACCCCATTTATTTTTGATGTTGGGCCACACACTGTTCAGTTCGGCAGGCAAGAGTTTTGTCTGATTACGGGTTTTCGGTTTGGAGCTATCGAGTTAGATAGTTTGGCTGGTACGGAGTCTAGGTTTATGAAGAGGGTGTTCCCCGGGTTTAGGTCATTGAAGGGGGAATACCTTAAATCCATTCTTGAAAGTGAACAGTTTCTGCAGCTATCGGACGAGGATGTTGTGCGTGTGTGCCTTCTTCTGGCTGGTGATTTTGTTTTCATGGGGCAAGAGTTGCGACATGTGATTGTGAATGAGATTGTTTTGCTAGCCGATGATTTGAAGTCTTGGAATTCTTTTCCTTGGGGGGAGCACATGTGGCAAGAATTCCATGAACGGGTTTACATGTTGGTGACTAAGAAAAGGGAGACGTATATGGATGGGTATGCTAGAAAGGGGGCTTTGTACCAGGCTGTCTACAACATCTACGGTTTTGCTTTCGCCTTGAAGGTTAGTATACTTTCTTATATGAATGTGTCAATTTGACAGTTTAATAATGGTTTTACATGTGTGTTTGTTATTACATTGTTCGATTTTTTATCTGCTTGTTTAAATTTGAATAAACTTATAATGTATAAGTCCTTGGCTGCTCAACATACCTTTGGTATGAGTTGAATAAATGTATAAGTGCTTGAATATGTAATCTAAACGCTTTTGTTCTTTCATTACAGATTTTTGTACTTGATAAGTACTTTGTTCCAACTAACCGAAATGTTTTTTACATTACAGATTTTTGTTCTAGAAACATTTCCTCAAGCAAGACTATGGTGGGAGAAAGTTGCCGGGGCTATTCCAAGGGGGGTTGCTTGGGCTAATGTTACCGGGTGTAACAAATCTGATTACGAGAATCTTTTTTATGACACAACACCCGTGCAATCCTTGATTCCAACAGATTTTGAGAAGGCATCTCCTTGGTTCAGCTCAAGTGTAAAATATTTCGACGTAGCTGGTGGATCCCCTTCGAGTACATTCAAACCGTCTAAAAGAGATAAGATCAAGGCTCGGGTTTCTCTAAAGACTCGAAGAAGAGGAGTTCGCACAGAGGTACGTGTACGTACTGAGGTGCATACGAGTGTTGTTGAAGGGATTTCTGATGAAGGTGAGTCAAGTGATCTGGATTTGGATGAAGAGACCAAGAGGATGAGCAAGAAACAGCTGATAAAGAAGATGGTTGGTTTGGAAGATCGTGTAGTTTATCTAGAGCGGTTATTTCAATCAGGTAAGATTCCCACTGCTCCTGCTGAGGGGTCCAGTGAGGGTACGCATGTTCAGGATTCACAGGTATGTTTTTACTACTTTTAAGGAGCCTATGGAAGGCTCATGCATGCTGTCTTAAATTTAAAAAAAAATTATAATCGTTGTGAATTCACAAACCAATTAAACGTGTTATTTTTTTTACTTTTAGGTTTTGGTAATTAAAACCTGAATAGTTAGATGGCTGTTTTGGGGAATAAAAGTTCACATAATTTTACAAAAAAATTATCAAGTGTGAGTGTTGGAAACCTTTTGCTTTTGTCTTTGCATAAGATCCAAGTGTTGTATCAGACCGGTGGTAATCGGCTATTCTATGGGAAACAACTAGGGTAAACGGATGGACTGGTGATTCCGGGCAACCTTGAACCATAGTTAGTCGGTTTACTTAACCCTGTAGAGTTGGGCTCAGATATCGGGCCTCAGATTATTCATCCTGCTTGTGATTAAGCCACGGCGGAGTTAGTCTGTACTCCCGATCAGGCTCGAACTACACGGGCAACTGTTTTGACAGCTTGTGATCTTGCGAAGACTTAGTGCATGGCGGTACACACAATCTTGTAAATTATTTTGCAAAATTTTGTGAGCTTTAATTTTCCACTAACGGGTTAGTTTATGGACATGATAATCTATTTGTTAATTTTAATTTACCTTGAATTCAAAGTTTGGTGTTAAGGAGCCTATGGCAAAGCAGCCAGTTGTTGTTGATAAGGAGGCCAGTGTTGCTGCTAAGTCTGATGTTGATGTTGAGCAGCCAAAGGTTGCTGCTAAGGAACCCACTGTAGAGTGTGTTTTAGAGGCTACTGATGTTGATGTTGAGCAGCCTATTGAAGACAAGGTTTGTGTTTTAATAAACAGTCGTTTAACATATATGATTTGTTTATTTATGTATTTACTAATTTTTTCCTTTTTTATAGTCATCCGTTAAGGAAGCGACAGAAGAAGATCCTCCTGTTGAGGCTGAAGCAAATGAGCCTATTGAAGAATCAAAGGTTTGTGTTTTAATAAATAGTCGTTAACATATATGATTTGTTTATTTATGTATTTACTAATTTTTTCCTTTTTTATAGTCATCCGTTAAGGAAGCGACAGAAGAAGATCCTCCTGTTGAGGCTGAAGCAAATGAGCCTATTGAAGAATCAAAGGTTTGTGTTTTAATAAATAGTCGTTAACATATATGATTTGTTTATTTATGTATTTACTATAAATGATATTGAGTAGAATTATTCATGTTTTTTGATGAAATGATTGTATTTATTGTTTCAGGATTCAACAAATGAGTTGATGGAATTGATTGACTTTTCCCCTCTTCCTGATAATCTGGTATGCACATCACACAAATTTCATATTGCATCATTTAAAGTTTTTTGGTCATGTGATGCACATATTAGGCGATTAGTTATGCAAAATTTAGAACTATTTTGGTTGAGTGTAGATTTTTCAAAGAATGCCCACATCCAGATGATAAACAAAGGAAGGAACTTGCTTGGTCATGTTATGCACATATTAGGTTTTCACTCAGGTTGTAAGTATTAAAACATGCATAAATTTATGACAAATGGTCAGGTAACTTGCTCGGTCATGTTATGCACATATTAGGTTTTAACTCAGGTTGTAAGTATTAAAACATGCATAAATTTATGACAAATGGTCAGGTAACTTGCTCGGTCATGTTATGCACATATTAGGTTTTCACTCAGGTTGTAAGTATTAAAACATGCATAAATTTATGACAAATGGTCAAGTTATACTTTTGAATTCAGAAGAGCCAAAACAAGATTAACTTATTGTTAATTTTCGTAGTTTTCTATAGAAAATAATGTGTTGCCATAGAATACAAGAAAGAATCTTATCAACCTGAACATAATTGCCTACTATTTTAGGTGGATATAAGATATGAAAAAAAAATTATTTGTTACTTTTCAGTATCAGGAGAGTGAGCAGATGGATGTTGGTGTGACAAATGCTGGTGCGGAATGTGATTCAGTGATCAAAGATGTTACTGTTAAAACCGTAAAGGTGCCATTCGAACGGGAGAGGAAGAAGAGCAAACATTTGTCTAATCCTTACACACCTCCTCCAGCTACTACACCAAGAAGGGCCAGAAAGGCTCGTCCTAGCTCTAGGATCTATAAATCCCAGATAGACTCTTTTGTTGGAGAAGATGGATCTCAGCTTGTTCTTGAAGACTGGAAAGAGGTACGTATACGTTTCTACGGTTAGCTTAGATATATTCGACTGAAATGTTGTAGTTCAGCTTAGTAACCAATTTATTTCGCATCGAAATTTTTCACAGGAGCTTAACCGTCCTGAAAACTCCCCGACCAACTATGTGAATATTCATTCAGGCGTAAACGCGTTCTTGCGGACAAGGAAGGAGATGATATTTAGTCTTCCATGGTTTAAAGGAGACCTGTATAGCAAATTTTGGGCTGCTTTAGTGGCCAGGGACGGGCACAGAAAAGGATGGCTTTCTGATTCGGTATGTAATTAAATACTTATTAAATATTTAGAAAAGTTTATGGTTAAATGCTGTTGTTATAATTATCATGCTTAACATTTAGACAAGTTGTAAAATATGTAGTGATGTTCCCTACACTTTGCAAATTTGAATGCTGTTAGATTTGTGATATGCCATATAGACTTGTGATATGCCAATAACAATAATGTTATAAGTAAAATAACATTTTAACATAAATATTGTAAGTAAAAACATTACATAACATCTTGTGATATGCCAGAAAGACTTGATAAAAACATAACATAAGTAAACATAAAATTAAGATCTTCAATTTAGAATTTAGCATCTTCAATTTGTTTGTAAATTTTCAATATTTCTTGGTGAAACTCAGCAATCTTTTCATTACGATCATCAATTTTCAATACTTTAATGGCTTGTCTTTTTAAAAAATGTACTTACGTTCACATGGAATATTTTGCTAATTCATATGTCATGTTGCTAATGTAATACTTTTTTTTATACTTTGACATCGCAGCACATCGATGTATGGGTCTGGTATCTGTGGAACTTTAGGCCTGCTGATGCGGACTGGGTAATGGTAGGCCCATTTTTTATCCAACAGCTTCTTCGAGATAACGGTCTGCCGCCTTATTATGCAAATGGTAGTCTTTTTGGAGTGCCTTGGTTTGCCGAGGATGTTGAAAAGATAAGATGTTAAGTTCCATCATTATTTTGTCTAGCTGTTTTAGTTCACGCACCACTTATATTATGTGTACTTATGAAGCCTAGTTTACATGATATTTGGTATACATTAAGTAAAACAAGCTCAATTATTTGGGCTGATATACTAAAGTTGAATATGGGTTTCATTGCGTATATGAGGATCCTCCTTAGTGCAATTTGAGATGCTTGATCCTGATTGCTAGGTTTGGGTCGGCAATCAGCTTTCATTCTCGAAAGAGCCAAAGCTTGTGATCAAGATCAAACACACAAACTTGTAATCCTCTTGGAGAGAGAAAGGGGAGTCGCAAAAGGTCACCTTTTGGGCCAGTTGATGATTTACCGACGAGTTGCTGCAAATTGGATTCAAACTTGCTACCCCCTACAAGTTGTGATGATTTAACTGGTGTCCTTTCACGTGGTAGTAGCAAGTGAAAGGACACTAGTTAAATCATCACAAATTGAAAGGGGTAGCAAGTCTGAATCCAATTTGCAGCAACTCGTCGGTAAACCGTCAACTGGCCCAAAAGGTGACCTTTTGCGACTCCCCTTTATCTCTCCAATAGGATTACAAGTTTGTGTGTTTGATCTCGATCACAAGCTTTGGCTCTTTCGAGAATGGAAGCTGATTGCCGACCCAAACCTAGCAATCAGGATCAAGCATCTCAAATTGCACTAAGGACGGTGTTCATATTTCGCAATGTAACCCATCTACAACGTTAGGTATATCTGCCTTAATAATTGAGACGCGTTGAATGCGATATTGACACTGTGTGTATTGTTCATGACAGTGCACACTCCTTCATTATCTCATTCAACACGAGTGTCCGTAACTCCTTGATACCTTGTTTTATTTGATAAAGGAGTGTGGTTTATCATATAAAGAATTGAGTTTGATAGATTGGCTGCGATAAAGTTGTGGTCTGTTATTGTATGATGAAGTAGTTTAGATCATGAAGTAGGTACTTTAGTTGAATAGCGAATTGGAGCATATTTATCTAGATGGACAGTGAATATTAGTTATTTTGTTTCTTGAGTATAATATGATGGTTTATTTATTTAACCATTAGTTACTTTTTTTAACAAACTTTTTATATTGCAGGTTTATATACCTCTTAATGAGCCTGAAATTCATTGGTCCCTTGGAGTGCTGCACCTGCGCTCAGGGTTAGTGAAAATTTACGACAGCCTAGGTGGTCCAGATAGCGAGGGCAGTGATTATTGGAATAATTTGATGGCCACTTTTGGCCGTGTAATACCAGCCTATTTGGCCGACGGTCAGGTCTTGGCCCCAAAAAACATTGATATAAACAATTATTCAGTCACTTTTGAATATGCGGAAGGTGTGCCTAGACAAACAGGTTATTACGGGGATTGTGGTGTATGGGTATGCATATTTCTGTACCGTTTAACACACAATCTTCCGTTGATGGTGGATAATCCATTGGACTTAGCTCTTGCCTATCGCGAACAGTTGACTTCCTTCTTCTGGAAATACAAAAAGGTACATTCCATTGAAGCTAAAAAGTTGGAGAAAGATTAGTCATTTGGTGAATGTGCAGGTAGGCAAACTGTTTATGTGTAGGTAGGTTAGGTAACAATTAGTCAGTTTGTTTATGTGTAGGTTGGGTAACAATTAGTCAGTTTGTAAACAATTAGGTGGATGGTTGCAAATGTTGTGCACTTTGGTTGTGCACATTGTTGTGCACTTTGGTTGCACATTGTTGTGCACATTGTCATTCGGTTGTGCACATTGTTGTGCACTTTTGTTGCAATTAGGCAAACTGTCATTAGGTTGTGCACATTGTTGTGCACTTTGGTTGCAAATGTTTGGGTGGATGGTTGCGCATCTTGGTTGGCTAACAGATTATGTGTAGGTTGGATAACAGATTATGCGCATCTTGGTTGGATAACTGTTTATGTTTAATTATGTGTAGGTTGTAAACAATTAGTCAGCTTGTTATTGATTATGTGTAGGTTGCGCATCTTGGTTGGATAACAGATTAGGTGGATGTTTGGGTGGATTGTTTGTACATGGCATAAAAAAATGAAAAAAAAAAAAAAAAAAAAAAAAAAAAAAAAAAAAAAGCTTTTGAAATTTAATTTAAGTTAAAGTACCCTCATAAATATGTGGTAGGTTTGAAATTTAATTAAAAGGACAATGTCATAAATGTGATTGTTGTAAAGAAAAAAGGTATTTAATTACATATGTGCGAATGTGCGAACTGGCCAAATGTGCGAATGTGCGAATTATATACTTATACTTATTGTTTATAAATACACAACACCCTCAAACAACAGAGTCAAAAAGGCATACATCGCATACTTCTCTCACACTTATCTCATACTTCTCACTTTTTCTATTTTCAAAATGGCATGCCGTCTACCACATACCGCCAAAGAAATGCAAGAGTATATAAAACAACAAGCTGAAAAAGATGATGCGGCACGCCAAAAACCTGTGATAGAAGTTATCAAGCAATTTGATGTTGCAAAGGCAGAGAAACAAAGATTGAGACAACAATACGCAGTATGCAGAGACATATCTGAAGAAAGAAAATCTGTGTTCGACAAGTTTTTTAACGATGAAGCTAGCAAAGACGGAACAATTAGTGAGACGTTGTGGGGTTGCGTTTCACAGATTCAGGACCAAATCAGCAGCAAGATCCGCTGGAGTTTTGAGGAAAATGTCGGTTCTGTAACACAACAGAACCGACAATTTGGGCAAGGTGCTTCAACTTCATCTAATGCACCAAGATTTGTTGGGCTAGGTTCTGAAGACAATACAGCCTGGGACGAGAGTAAGGAGCGGGAGTTTAGCAGATTGTTGGCAGAGTACGAAGAGAGCAAGTTTGCGAACTACTCTCCGTACGACGATGGCTACCGGTCAGACAACTCAGAAACTTGGGATAATCCGAATTTCTAAAATTTAAGTTTATGTTTATGTATTAAGCTATGTTTATGTAATGTTTTCTCTATTTACTGTTTTACTTATTAATAAAATTTAAGTTTGTGTTAAAAATGATTTTTTTTTTAATTTATTTATTTATTTTATTATTTTTTATTTATGTTACAACAATTGTGCGAATGCCTTATGGTATATGTCGTGTGTCACCATATAGTGGTTATAAAAGATGTGTTTTAATTTTGATAATGGGTGTTGGTAAAGTTTTATAACGTATATAATTTTTGGATGTGCGAATGTGCGAATTGGCCAAATGTGCGAACTGTATAATTATTGTTTCTACAAGGCATATAGTACCATGACGTCTCTTATACAAATATAGTGGTTATAAAAGATGTGTTTTAATTTTGATAATGGGTGTTGGTAAAGTTTTATAACGTATATAATTTGTTGGATGTGCGAATGTGCGAATTGGCCAAATGTGCGAACTGTATAATTATTGTTTCTACAAGGCATATAGTACCATGACGTCTCTTATACATATATAATAGTTATAAAAGATGTGTTTTAATTTTGATAATGGGTGTTGGTAAAGTTTTATAACATATATAATTTGTTGGATGTGCGAATGTGCGAATTGGACAAATGTGCGAACTGTATAATTAACACTCCAGCTGTAATTTTTTACCCCTAAAAAAGTCAAAGGTAATTTAACAATAAATATGTGGTAAGTATGATATTTAATTAAAGGTACCCATGGTAGGTATGATATTTAATTAAAGGTACCAAAAGTAGATATGATATTTAATTAAAGGTACCAATGGTAGGTATGAAATTTAATTAAAGGTACCACAATAATGTAAAGGTATATATGAAAATTAATGTTCAGATGTGCGAATGTGTGATTTCATCAAATGTGCGAATGTGCGAATTGGCCAAATGTGCGAACTGTATAATTATTGATTCTACAAGGCGTATAGTACCATGAAAAACGTCTCTTATACATATATAGTGGTTATAAAAGATGTGTTTTAATTTTGATAATGGGTGTTGGTAAAGTTTTATAACGTATATAATTTGTTGGATGTGCGAATGTGCGAATTGGCCAAATGTGCGAACTGTATAATTATTGTTTCTACAAGGTGTATAGTACCATGAAAAACGTCTCTTATACATATATAGTGGTTATAAAAGATGTGTTTTAATTTTGATAAGATAATGGGTGTTGGTAAATTTTTATAACGTATATAATTTGTTGGATGTGCGAATGTGCGAATTGGACAAATGTGTTAACTGTATAATTAACACTCCAGCTGTAATTTTTTACCCCTAAAAATGTCAAAGGTAATTTAACAACATTAAGTATGTGGTAAGTATGATATTTAATTAAAGGTACCTATGGTAGGTATGATATTTAATTAAAGGTACCCATGGTAGGTATGATATTTAATTAAAGGTACCAAAGGTAGATATGATATTTAATTAAAGGTACCACAATAATGTAAAGGTATATATGAAAATTAATGTTCAGATGTGCGAATGTGTGATTTCATCAAATGTGCGAATGTGCGAATTGGACAAATGTGCGAACTGTATAATTATTGTTTCTACAAGGTGTATAGTACCATGAAAAACGTCTCTTATACATATATAGTGGTTATAAAAGATGTGTTTTAATTTTTATAATGGGGGTTGGTAAAGTTTTGTAACGTATATAATTTGTTGGATGTGCGAATGTGCGAATTGGCTAAATGTGCGAACTGTATAATTATTGTTTCTACAAGGCATGTAGTACCATGACGTCTCTTATACATATATAGTGGTTATAAAAGATGTGTTTTAATTTTGATAATGGGTGTTGGTAAAGTTTTATAACGTATATAATTTGTTGGATGTGCGAATGTGCGAATTGGACAAATGTGCGAACTGTATAATTAACACTCCAGCTGTAATTTTTTACCCCTAAAAAAGTCAAAGGTAATTTAACAATAAATATGTGGTAAGTATGATATTTAATTAAAGGTACCCATGGTAGGTATGATATTTAATTAAAGGTACCCATGGTAGGTATGATATTTAATTAAAGGTACCAAAGGTAGATATGATATTTAATTAAAGGTACCACAATAATGTAAAGTTATATATGAAAATTAATGTTCAGATGTGCGAATGTGTGATTTCATCAAATGTGCGAATGTGCGAATTGGACAAATGTGCGAACTGTATAATTATTGTTTCTACAAGGTGTATAGTACCATGAAAAACGTCTCTTATACATATATAGTGGTTATAAAAGATGTGTTTTAATTTTGATAATGGGTGTTGGTAAAGTTTTATAACGTATATAATTTGTTGGATGTGCGAATGTGCGAATTGGACAAATGTGCGAACTGTATAATTATTGAGTAAACTGCAAAATACATCCCTGTGGTTTACACCTTTTGGCACTTTACATCCCTGTCAGAAACTATTGGCAATATACATCCCCCGTTAGGCAAACGTTTGCCACATTACATCCCTGAGTTGGATGGGCGTTATCTTTCTCCGTTAAGTTGTTTTGCATCGTTAGTCCTTCTGTTAAATGTTTGCACCGTTAGTCCTATGGTTAAGTCTTTTGCACGTTAGTCCTTCGTTACGTTTTCGTCTAGTTTTTTACGTTTTCGTCCGGTTTTTTTAGTTTTCGTCCAATTTTTTACGTTTTCGTCTGATTTTTACGTTTTCGTCTGTTTTTTACGTTTTCGTCGATTTTTTACGTTTCGTCTATTTTTTTACGTTTTCGTCTGATTTTTTACGTTTTAGTCGATTTTTTTCGTTTTCGTCCGATTTTTTACCTTTTCGTCTGTTTTTTTACGTTTTCGTCCCATTTTTTACGTTTTCGTCTGTTTTTTTACGTTTTCGTCCATTTTTTACATTTTCGTCTGTTTTTAAAGTTTTCATCATATTTTACGTTTTCGTTGTTTTTTTACGTTTTCGTCTGTTTTTTTACGTTTTTCGTCGATTTTTTACGATTTCGTCTGTTTTTTTAAGTTTTCGTCCCATTTTTTTTGTTTTCGTCCGATTTTTTAAGTTTTCGTCTGTTTTTTTACGTTTTCGTCTGATTTTTTACATTTTTCGTCTGTTTTTTTACATTTTCATCCATTTTTTTACGTTTTTGTCCATTTTTTTCTTTTTTGTCACTTTTTTTACGTTTTCGTATGTTTTTTTACGTTTTGTCGGATTTTTTACGTTTTCGTCCATTTTTTTAGGTTTTCCTCTGTTTTTTAACGTTTTCGTCCGATTTTTTACATTTTTGTCTGTTTTTTTTTACGTTTTCATCCATTTTTTTACGTTTTCGTCTGTTTTTTATGTTTTCGTCATTTTTTTCGTTTTCGTCTCGTTTTTTTCGTTTTCTTCTTTTTTTTTTATGTTTTCGTCTGTTTTTTTTTACGTTTTTGTCCCTTTTTTTCGTTTTGTTCTGTTTTTTTACGTTTTCGTCCGATTTTTTACGTTTTCATCTGTTTTTTATGTTTTCGTCTATTTTTTTACGAAAAAAATCGGACGAAAACGTAAAAAAAAAAGGACAAAACGTAAAAAAATGGACGAAAACGTTAAAAAAAAGACGAAAATGTAAAAAATGGATGAAAACCTAAAAAAAAGACGAAAACTTAAAAAAAAACAGACGAAAATGTAAAAAATCGGACGAAAACGTAAAAAATCGAACGAAAACGTAAAAAAACAGACGAAAAAAAAATAAAAAAACAGACGAAAACGTAAAAAATATGGATGAAAACGAAAAAAATCAGATGAAAACGTAAAAAAACAGACGAAAACTTAAAAAAATGGACGAAAACGTAAAAAATCCGACGAAAAACATAAAAAAAAGACGAAAACTTAAAAAAAAGGGACAAAAACGAAAAAAAATGGACAAAAACGTAAAAAAATGGGTGAAAACGTAAAAAATCAGACGAAAACGTAAAAAAAACAGACGAAAACGTAAAAAATCTTACGAAAACGTAAAAAAACAGACGAAAACGTAAAAATATGGATGAAAACTTAAAAAAACACACGAAAACGTAAAAAATCGGACGAAAACGTAAAAAAAACAGACGAAAACGTAAAAATATGGTTGAAAACTTAAAAAAACAGACGAAAATGTAAAAAATCGGACGAAAACGTAAAAAAACAGAGGAAAACGTAAAAAAAATGGTTGAAAACGTAAAAAAACAGGCGAAAAGGTAAAAAATCGGACGAAAACGAAAAAAAATCGGACTAAAACGTAAAAAAACGGGCGAAAACGTAAAAAAAAACACACGAAAACGTAAAAAATCGGACGAAAACGTAAAAAAACAGACGAAAACGTAATAAATCGGACGAAAACGTAAAAAATCGGACGAAAACGTAAAATACCGGACGAAAACGTTAAAAACTAGACGAAAACGTAACGAAGGACTAACGGTGCAAATAGACTTAACTCATAGGACTAACGGTGCAAACATTTTAACAGAAGGACTAACGATGCAAACACTTAACGGAGAAAGATAACGCCCATCCAACTCAGGGATGTAATGTGGCAAACGTTTGCCTAACGGGGGATGTATATTGCCAATAGTTTCTGACAGGGATGTAAAGTGCCAAAAGGTGTAAACCACAGGGATGTATTTTGCAGTTTACTCTTGTTTCTACAAGGCGTATAGTACCATGACGTCTCTTATACATATATAGTGGTTATAAAAGATGTGTTTTAATTTTGATAATGGGTGTTGGTAAAGTTTTATAACGTATATAATTTGTTGGATGTGCGAATGTGCGAATTGGACAAATGTGCGAACTGTATGATATTTAATTAAAGGTACCAAAGGTAGATATGATATTTAATTAAAGGTACGAATGATATTTAATTAAAGGTACGAATGGTAGGTATGAAATTTAATTAAAGGTATATATGAAAATTAATGTTCAGATGTGCCAAGTGTGCGAATTATACAAGTTAATAACTATACCTATAAATACTAGGTACTAACACACTGAATTCCTAAAAAAATAATTTATAGTTTTTTAGTTGCCACAAACTAAACTTGAAAATGAATTCACCACCAAACTGGGAAGAATTACTTGATGTGGACGACTCTGATCTCCGACTATCCGCCACAGCACAAAGCGTATTTTCATCTGGATTCTCTAAATTTGAAAATTGTGAGGAAGTGTCGGCAAGTATAATACGAGGTCCTGCAGGTCTAGTTCAAACGGATAATATTCCGGAAGGTGTATCTGATGAGGTAATGACACAGGAGTACATTAGGAAAGTAGCTAATGATGTGGGTGAGGATTCCGATTTTAATACTGGGCCATGGGTTAGGGCCGTTGAGTATGTGAAACCTGATGGCGGTATCATGATCGGTTGTTTTGCCAATATCAAACAATTTCTTAAGAAAGGGAAACTTGAAAAGGTTGTTGCGATAATCAAGTCTTGTACTCCAAATGTGTTAGGTGATATAACGGTAACATTGAAAGATGTTTCAGGTTTAATTTCAGGAACAATACATCACAAAGTTATTAAGGATGAGAGGTTTGAAAAGGAGATTACCGTCGGAGCTGTTTTGGTACTTCATAATGTTTCTGTTTTTTCTCCCAAACAATCTGGCAAACACTATCTTAACATTACAATAAGAAATGTGGTTAAGGTTTTCCCCAAGGATACGGTTCCTAAGAATGGAGCTGAAATTGGTTTTAGTCAAGTGTAATCATTGTTTAATTTTAAGTCATGTAATTTTTTTATCTAGTTTTTCAATGAAATTTATGGTGTTAGATGTGATATGATATTGAACAATTAAACAATATAAAACAACTAAATTAGACGAACTTTATTCCAAACAAATACAATTTATTGGATGTGTTAATGTGCGAATTGGCCAAATGTGCGAACTGTATAATTATTGTTTCTACAAGGCATATAGTACCATGACAACGTCTCATATACAAATATAGTGGTTATAAAAGATGTGTTTTAATAATGGTTGTTTGTAAAGTTTTATAACGTATATAAGTTTTAGATGTGCGAATGTGCGAATTGGCCAAGTGTGCGAATGTGTAAAGTTTTATACAAGGCATATAGCACTCTTAACCAAATATAGTGGTTATAAAAAGACGCGTTTTAATAATGGGTGGGGGTAAAGTTTTATAACATATAATTTTTGGGATGTGCGAATGTGCGAATTGAACAATTGTGCGAACTGTATAATTATAAATCCAGCTGTTATTTTTTATCCCAGAAAAAGTCAAAGGTAATTTTATTAAAAGTGCCCCAATAAATATGTGGTAGGTGTGATATTTAATTTATGGTAGGTGTGATATTTAATATGTGGTAGGTGTGATATTTAAGTTTCTGATGTGCGAATGTGCGAACTGGCCAAATGTGCGAATTACATTTCTATTATATTGTTTCACATACACGACTGTCTGGTCTTAGAATTCTAAATTACTGTATCTAAAATTCGTTTAGCCTAAAAAACATGAGTGGTAAAGTTAGTGTATTTTTGGTTTGTGGAGAAAAAATATTTGGTGTATCACTTCTAAAAAATATTACATACGCACAACTTCTTACTGTGGTCAAGAAGAATTTCTAAATCGGCCAAGACTATGATATTGAGCTCTCTTACAATGTTGGAAATAATTGTGTCCAAATAGTTGACGATGATGATATTGCGTTTTTTGTACATCAAGTTCTGAAAGGAAAATCTAGAGTGTTGCATAATGTGTATGTTAAGAAGATCGAAAGTGCCTCAAAGGTAAATACTTATTCATCAAACTTGCCTTCCAACTTAGACATAGCACAACCTTCAACTCAAAAATTAAAGAGAAAGAAAATAATTGCTAATGATACACAGGTAGAGGTGTTGGACGAAAGATGCGTTGTAGCTGGTGGAGCTGGTGGTGCAAAGGCACCGAAAGTAAGTGGTTATGTCATAGGTCTGGGTATTAGAAGTGGGGGAACAACACCAACTAAGGAGAGTATTGAAGAAGAAAGTGCAGATGCAAGTCAACCAACTCAAGCAAAAAAGAAGAAAAAAAAAGAAGGCAAGAAAGTTAATTAAGAACAACAACAAAAATTGAATGATTATGGTCTATTAGATAGGAGTCATGGTTTTGGCCATGTCCAAACCACAAATATGTTTTTGCATATTTCTATTATCATGTTTGGTATGTGTTTTATGGTTTCATTAATGGGTTTTTCAGTTTCAAAGACACTCTTTATGGATTTGGCCATGTCCAAACCCTAGCAGTAATGGCCAAGAATAATTTCTGTTACAACAAATGAGTGACAGAGGGTTGTGAGGTTAATATCAGACACGTTCATGCTTAAAAAATATGTAAAATATGTGTTTTAATAATCGGTGGTGGTAAAGTTTTATAATAATTTTTGGATGTGCGAATGTGCGAATTGGACAAATGTACGAAGTATATAATTATTGTTTATACAAGGCATATAGTACCATGAAAAACGTCTCATATACAAATCTAGTGGTTATAAAAGATGCGTTGTAATAATCGGTGGTTGTAAAGTTTTATAACGTATATAATATTTTGTATGTGCGAATGTGCGAATTAGACAAATGTGCGAACTGCATAATTATGAATCCAGCTGTAATTTTTTACCCCTAAAAAAGTCAAAGGTAAATTTATTAAAAGGACCCTAATAAATATGTTGGTAGGTATGATATTTAAATAAAGGTACCAATGGTAGGTTAAAATTTAAGTTTCAGATGTGCGAATGTGCGAATTGGACAAATGTGCGAATTACAATTCTATTATATTGTTTCACAAACACAACTGTGTGGTCTTACAAGTTTAAGCCTAAAAAACATGAGTGGTAAAGTTAGTGTATTTTTGGTTTATGGAGAAAAAATATTTGGTGCATCACTTTTAAAAAATATTACATACGCACAACTTGTTGATGTGTTCAAGAAAAAGTTCAACATCGGGCAACAGGATCATATTGAGGTCTCTTACAATGTTGGAAATAATTGTGTCGAAATAGCTAACGATGATGATATTGCGTTTTTTGTACATCAAGTTCTGAAAGGAAAATCTACAGTGTTGCATAATGTGTATATTAAGAAGATTGAAAATGCCTCAGAGGTAAATACTTCTTCATCAAATACTTTTGCATTCGATCTTAATACAAAACCTTTCGAAGAAGAACCCCAGAACGAAACTTTCAAAAATAAAGAACCTGTTTTTTCAAACGACCATTTTGATCATGCATGGAAAAGTAACCCATTTAACTATTTTCCTCCTCCACCAGAACAGCCAACACAACCTATTAAAACGCAAATAGCAGGGGCCGGGAAATTTTGCAAAAAACTTATAAAAACAGGTGATGAATTTGATAGCAAAGAATTATGCATGTTCGAAATTGGTGAAAAGGCTCTTTTAGAAGGTTTTCAATTTAGACCAAGAAAAACAGATAGGTATAGGTATGATGTAGTTTGTTTGTCTCCCGATTGCGACTGGAAGATAATTTCAGCTAAGGCGGAAGATACTATGAAATGGGTAATAGGAAAAGTAAATGACATTCACACTTGTGACAGAACACAACTCTATCCCAATCACCGAAATGCAACCTCTAAATTGTTGGGTCATTTGTTGATACCGAAGATGGGAGATCCTAGTCGGATTATATAAGCCAAATGACGTAGTAAACGACATCAACCTTACGTACAACATCGACATTTCGTACAAAAAGGCATGGGAGGAAGAAATATAGCATTGGAGACGTTGACCGGTTGCCCGAAAAATTCTTTTTCGCAATTACCGTATTATTGTTATAATTTAAAGTTGAAAAACCCCGGATGGGTAACACATATTGAGACGGATTCTAAAGACCGTTTTGAGATGGTTTTTATAGCCTTTGGTGTTGCGGTAATAATTTATGAATAAACTTTTCTATTGAATATATAGTTTATGTTATTAATTTAAAACTAACACTTTGTTAATGTTCTAGATTCGGGCTTTCTTGGACCATTTGCGACCACTAATAATAATTGATGCGGCTCATCTTAAAGGTACATACCTCGGTACAAATTTGCTCGCCGTTGGAATGGATGGAAATAATCAGATTGTTCCTCTTGCGACCGGTGTATCTCAGGGTGAGACGGGGAGATCGTGGACATGGTTTTTGACCCACTTGAAAGAATGCATCGGCGATGTTCCAGATTTGGCTATAATATCTGATAGACATCTAGGAATACAACAAGCTTGTGAGACGGTTTTTCCGGATTCATTTCATGGTTATTGTTGTAGGCATTTGATGTTGAATTGCAACTTTGGACAAAGCGAAAGGCTTAAGGCTTTATATTGGAAGACTTGCAAATGTTACACAACCGACGAGTTTCACGAAGCATTCACACAACTTGGACGGAAAAAACCAGAAGCTTACAACAAACTAATAGATGCTGGGATTAATTATTGGTCCAGGGCGCATTGCACAGGTAAACGTTACAATTATATGACTTCGAACAGTGCAGAGTCAATAAACAGTTTAACAAAAAACGTTCGAAGACATCCTATTTCAATGCTAATGGAATACTATAGAGGGCTTCTACAAGAATGGTTTTGTGATAAACGAGAAAAGTACGAAGGTATATATAATTAAATATATATATAAATATATATATATATATATATATATATATATATATATATATATATATATATATATATGTTTATTATTGTTATTATTAGTATTATTATTACTATTTACATATCATGTTTATAATTATTACGCAAATGTTTAGATGCAACTGCGGGTGAGCTTAGTGACTGGGCTAATGCAAAGATTCAGGGCAGAATGTTTAAGAGTGTTAATTGGACAGTGAATGCCATTGAACATAGAAGGATTTACGAGGTAAATGATCATAGGAAGAGACATATTGTAAAGCTCAGGGAAAATACATGCACATGTAGAAAATGGCAACTTTCTGGTTTGCCATGTGGTCATGCTATAGCTGTTTGTAGATTTCAAGGATTAACAAGTTGTAATCATTTGGCGCAAGATTGGTTTAGAACAACCACTCTAAAAGCTACATACCAAGAGTTGGTATTTCCCGTTGGAGAAATCCCAAGTTGGGAGCTTCCAACAAACTTGCCTGAAGTAAATCCACCGAAAATGGGTAAGCGCCCAGCCGGAAGGCCAAAGAACAAAGACCGGATTAGATCGCAAGGTGAGGAACCAACTGAAAATAAATGTGGAAGGTGCGGTGAACGTGGTCACAACCGAGGAGTTTGCAATGCACCATTGCCAAAGAAAAAGGTAAGTATGTGTGACATTATTATTTTATTTTGTATTCGATTATTGACAAATGTATTAACTTGATAACTATGTTTATTAAATTGTAGCATAGGAACTCTGCACGAGGAGGATCACAAAGCAGTCAAACACAATCAGGAAACCCAACCGAAAACTCACAAAGCAATCAAAGACAATCAGGGTACCCATCAATGCCAGAAGACTACGAGCATGTTAACTTGGCTGATCCTTAATTGTAATCCAACTAAAATGTTATGGCACACACCTTGTACTCCAACTAAGTTTTCATAAAATCTATGACTCATAACATTACAACATAATTGATAACATCAAGCTAGTGTTTGCGGACTTTGATATCAACATTCGTAATGCAACTGAGTCTTCATGACATTCCAACATAACTGATTGTTTCACGCTAGTGCGAATAGGTACTCATAAATAAGCTAACATAACTGATTGTTTCACGCTAGTGGGAATAGGTATTCATGTTCTGCCCGAGTTAGATTATCAACGTTCAACACATTTGGAACAATGAGTCACAACCATTAGATTCAACCACAGTTTATCCTGTTCTTGAAATAACAACGGATCAATCCCTCTCGATATGCAAGTGCTGCCTGGGTTGGATCATCGACATCCAAAGGAATTCCATAAGCAAACCTGTGTAACCAAATTTATAACGGAATTATTATAAGCTAAAAAACAAATGAAATTAACTTTACAACATGTGTAAAAAAATTTATGAATGGATTACTAAGGGGTCGAGAGATTGACCTATTCATCGAGAAGATTAAGGGTATGTTGCCTTGGTAAGATAAATGTTGGCTAGTGTGATCCTAATAAAACTCTTGGTAAGATAAATGTCTCATGTCTATCTTAGTGTTTCTAATTAAGGTTTATGTTTATGTTTATCATAATCTAATTACCAATGCAAATAGCGACAAGAATTACTAACCTGTAAAGAAACATACACACAAAGACTCCGCAATCACCAAATACCCCACCCTGCTTTGGAATGTTCTGGGCAAGACGAAACTTGATCTTGTATGAATTCGGGTCTATACGTTTCTTGGCAAACACACCTGTCTCCCGTAGAATCAAGGGAAGATTCACTTCCAAACAACTCCTCATTTGCAGATACCAGTCACGGCCTTCCTCTTCACCACGATAAAGACTGTCATAAAATATAACATTCCCAGATTGTATGTGAAACTGGGCAACAGACCAATGTTTCTTTGGTTCATTTATCGGAATGAACACCTGCAAGGAATATAAAATAATAAAAATAAAAAAATCCACATGACAAAATTAAAGTAGAATTGTCAAGAAGTAATTGCTAAAAAGATAAATACCCGGTCAACATCAGACCATGCCAATTTGTAAACTTCATCGGTAGCATAAAACAGTGGCAATGAACCTTGGAGTAGAAGTGTCAAGAAGTAACTGCTAACAATGGACCAATCTGCAAAAGATGGTCTAAAGTGCCACAAATACATCACCCAAAGCTCAATGTGCTGTAGACATTTAACAAAAACGTAGATCAATAATTCCATTAAAAAACACAAAACTGGCTAATATTTCCATTTTTTAATTACCTCATCACGGAACCAGCCTTCACGGGTATCGTCCATCCCAACAAAAGAATCCCAGAAAAGATAATCAACAGTAATATCATTGCACCAAGGAAACTGGCAACGAGACTTATAAGAACTTTGAAGATAAACCTCCAACTCACGATTAACATGAACTTTATCAATCCTGAAGTTCGGCCGTATTAGATCCTACACATTATAGATCCTACACATTATAGGCATGTGAAGGGTTCCAACTATTGCAGTCCTAGATTAGACAATATAATTCATGACAACTTGTTAGGAATATAAATATTCATATGAAGGCTCGGTCACCCCGAGCATCTAATTAGCATTTATATAGCTCGTAGGCTTATATATATTTGTTTAGTATTATTAGTAATATTAGTATTAGCTTAGTTGTATTTATATTCGTGGAGTGGGTCGGGGCTTTCCCCACTGTCAGCTCACTCCACAGCCCACTAGGGGCACAAATATTAGGACTATATATATAACCCTTCCCACACAAAGGAAGGGTGGAACTCTTGTCACAATTAATCTAATTTCCAGATTTTCACATAGTTCCCTCTCTCTCTAACATCTCACTAACTCACCATGGGATTCTTGATCTTTCATGAATCAAGACCACCCGAATCATACACACAATCAAGAAGGTTATTTCCTACAATTGGTATCAAGAGCCATGGTTTCATCTTGGTCAGATCTGTGGTCCATGGTTAGATCCGGTTTGATTGTGTGTCCATTTTTAGATTTTTCTTGTGGTCTGGATTTTTATTATCAAACTGTTTGAATCTATTTTTTGTTTTTGTTTGTGTTGTTCGTATCATGTACAGTACCACATGAAAATCTAGGCATAGTTGTTGTGTGGGCTATTAACTGGTCCGTTCATATCCATGGTTAGTGATCCATATTTGTTTAAATCTTTATGTGGTATTTGGGCTTCACATACTGTGTAGTCGGTTTCATTTTCTTTGATTGGTTCATATCATGTTACATAAATTGATAGTGACCCAAATCTGTGTTGGTTATTCTTGGTGACCCAAATCTGTGTTATGAGTAATATTCATTGGTTATTCTTGGTGACCCAAATCTGTGTTATGAGTAATATTCACTTGTGGGTCGAAACACCAACTGGAATTGCTTGGACCTTGGTTCTTTGGTTGTTTTTGTTGAAGATTGTGGTTGTCACTTTTGTTGTTGGTTGTTCGTGGTTAAGTTTTAAGAGGTGATTCTTTGTTGAAGATTGTGGTTGTTCTTGGTTACTGCTAGTGTTAAAGGGAGGTTCCTGAAGGCGGTTTGTCATGAAAGAGAAAAAAAACACAGATCCGGATTTTAAGGAAAGTACGAAAGTGACGGGTTTGACTGGTCAAAGACGCGGTTTGTCTATTGGCTCACAGACTCGGTTTGTCTGTTTAACCCTGGACTCGGTTTGTCCATTCAGTCACGTACTCGGTTTGTCTGTTTGTCATGAACTCGGTTTGTGTTTCTTGCAAGCATGCGGTTTGTGGGTGTTTGTAGAGGCTGTTTGTCTATTTTTCACGAACTCGGTTTGTCATGAACTCGGTTTGTGTCTTTAAGACGACGCGGTTTGTCGACTCGGTTTGTCTGCTACTAGGTCAAATGTGGTCAATGAAATATCAAAATGAAAGAAGCAGTTAAGCAAACACAAACCAAACAAACAACACTTACATATAACCCAACTGAAAAGAACTACATTCCTCAAACAATCCACGATTCGATACATATTCTAAAGACACAACAACAACGATTTCACAGTCAACATCAACAAATCCTTACATTTACAAACAACAACTAATGCGTCATCACTACTCCTTCTATTGGCTCAAATAAACTAAAACGACTCACAAATCCAAACCTTCATCTCCAATCGAACGATACTAAGACTCGAAACATTAACGATTAATAACAATGATCTCAGTTTGTTCAAATTCCCTCTCAAAGATCTTTCAATAAACTCGTAAGATTGAACATTATCATCATAGATCAAATTTTTGAAGCTAATCACTTCAATAAACTATCCGAATCTAAAGATAAGAAAGCTAACAAGTATGTTATTTCCTTATCTTCGGCTCGTTGAAAACAATGAACATAAATGTAAATCAACAGTCGAACCTACCGTGACCCCACTTAGGACGGTGAAGCCTCTTAAACGCCTTCTCGATTTGAATACGAGCAACAACTGAAAGAAACAAAGGTTAAGGGGCTTGTGGATTCGGATTGATGACATTGATGAGTTTTGATGTTGAATGTTGATGATGAGATGAGACGAGTTTTTGTTTAAATTTGATGGGAGGTAAGATGCATTTGGAGCATAATGAAGGTAAAGGGGGCGGATTTGATTATGATTAAGATTAGGGTTTGTGGATGAGAGTCGGTTAGAAGTGATGAAGGGGCGGATGTGTTGTTATTAGGGTTTGGGTGTGAGGTTGTTAAGAGGAGAGGGGGCGGATTATAGTAATTAAGGGATTAGGGTTTGACTAGTGTGTTATGTGGGAGTTATATACCGGAGTATTAGGGTTAAGTGAGAAATGGACATGGGCCAAGAATGTTGATATGTTTATTGGACCAGAGATTTGAATGGGCCGCTTACTTGTATTTTAAGCGGACTGATGCAATGGTTTTAGGCTATTTATTAGTGGGTTGTGTGCAAAGTTGAGTTGCAATGATAATGTCCTATTCGATTACACTAATTTGAATGCAAAGTTGAGTTGCATTGCTAAAAATGAACTACAATGGATAGTTTTGTCTATTCAATTGATAAAAGAGTGTAATTGAGCTCACGAGTACACACATATCACGGCTAGTATTTGGGTTTATGAATGTCAAATGGGATTATAGAGTTGTGGATTTAGAAGCATAGTCCTATTGATGCCTACGATTTAAGTGAGTCGGCAATTTGATGTTTACGATTTGAGTTACAGTTGACAAATTGCAATGTGATTAATTGTGATTGGTCAAGTTGCGTGTTTGTCTTATTGCGACTTGTCGGATTGCTATTTGACCAATTACGATATGACGTTGCGAGTTAACGCTTGCGATTCGACTTATTGTGATTTGGTTGATTGCAATCTGACTTGGTGCAATTTGACAATCTGTGACTTGGCCTGTTGCAATTTGATCATGTTGTGATTTGACTACTGTGACTTGAATTTCGAAGATTGGCATTGCACCTCACTCTTGGGTATTCTGGTTGATCTCACGGTTTCTCTTGTAGTTTTTAGAAAATCCCGCGAAAGATTCGATTTCTCGGTTTAAATCTCAAGAGCTGTAAAATCCCGTGAAATTAATATTGGACAAGTAGGCTAGACTTGGATGTAGACATAATGAAACTTACGGGGTTTGACTGCTCTTTCGGGATAAGTTTATGCTTCAAGATCAGCAAGAATTGGGAAATTATGGTAACTTGGTTGGTTTGTTAATTCACGGGTTGGTGTACTTAGTGTCACAAGCATCTCGGGGTGGATGGATGCATGATGTTTGTTGACCCTTGCTCAAGCGTATTTAAGGTGATTAGACCTGGATGTTCAAGAAGTGGATATATACAATAAAGGATGGAAGGTTGGGTATATATCACTACCTATATTTAAAGGAGTTACGTTGTTGTGCTCAATATAGGTTCTAAATCACAATTTGCAATTTAAGGTGATTAGACTTGGATGTTCATGAAGTGGATATATACTATTAAGGATGGAAGGTTGGGTATATATCACTACCTATATTTAAAGGAGTTACGTTGTTGTGCTCAATATAGGTTCTAATTCATTATTTAGTGCAAGTTTAAGTCACGGACTTGTTCTTTATCAAGCTTCATCAAGTGATTGTTGTTTCTCAAGCTTCTAATGGGATTGTTGTTCAAGATCTTCTCAAGAGGTAGTCAGGCTTAAAGACAAGAGGTGATTCGTTTGGAGACATGTTTTAACCTTTTACTCACTTTAAAGTCATATGCATTTCATCAAGCGGTTTTGGCATATTACGAGCTTCAATGAATTGTTAATCTACTAAACCATTGATGATGAAGAAAGCAAGGGGTTACTACAAGAGAGTCTTAATCACCATCTTCGTTGCAGTAGTTTCATTTGTCTCTTTCCACGTTTTGTGCCTGACAAATTCACAAACATCACGGACTCTCAGCTTTGGCAAAAAGGTCATTTCATGTCCTTTTTGAGGGGGAGAATTATCGCAAGTTTCCTAGAAGTTCTGTCTCCAGCGATGTGAATTTTAGCGGTTCCGGTTACAGCGGGTCAGATCGTATCGGTTCAGTCTCCAGCGGTTTGAATCTTAGCAGTGTCGGTTACAGCAGGTCAGATCGTAGCAGTTCAGGATTCAGTGGTTCAGTCTACAGCAGTTTGATGCTTACTGTTGTGCAGTTAGTTCTTGAATTTATTTCTCAGATAAATCTCAAGAACTGTAAAATCCTGTACACAGTACGACAACTATTCCACATCCAAGTAGCTGGGTCAAACAGCTTTGTTTGATAGGACTGACTATGAGTCATGGGCACTTCTAAAAATTTGCGCATGTTTCTTCTCTTTTTGGCTAGTCAACAGCACAAGATGATCACGAAGTTAATCTGGTATCCTTTATTTGTGATTGAAGTTGAATTTCACGAAGGCGTCTACTTATTTTATCTTGAAGTCGGGGTTGGTTGGATGCATGATCTTCAATGATAACTTGCTCGTGCTTAAAATTTTAAGTTGAAGACTTGGGTTATCTAGTTACCAGCAGTCGGGGTAACTATCACTTAAGAGTCATGGGAGTACTCAGTGTCACACGTCAATGACGATGTCGATAATCGCAAGAGGTGTTAATGTCTCATACTTTGGTTGGGTATGGAGCTCTTAGAGATTTGCTTTGAGCATTAATTCTCTACACCGTTCTTCCAACATTAGTGCAAGCTTAAGTAACAAATTTGGGGTCCTCTACTTCAGTTTTCAGTATTGGTGTATCGGGTTTTCTTCATTGAGTGGTCACTAATCTTTGTACAAGGTTGGTAGTTGGCCAAAGGTGTTAAAAGTTGTGATGTGATCTGTAATTCTCATGAAATGTTCTTAACCCAAACTGAAGTTCACCAATACCAAATCAGTCACGCCACATTCAATCGGTTACTGTCTCACGGTTTCTTCTTGGTTTTGTAAAATCCCGCGAAAGAACTTATTTCTCGGTTTAAATCATAGATTTGTAAAATCCCGTGATGATGGACTATGCGCTCTTAACCATGATCGGGTTAAAACCGTTATCAAAGTTCAGTTAAAGCATCATAAAGGGCTAGATTTGGGCATTAACCACAAGAAGTGACTACGGCGTTAATTCATTATTATTTATTTGAGGCTGAAGTGAAATTTCATGGGTGCGTGTACTTAGTATCTGAAGATATCGGGGAGGTTGGATGAAGATTCTTCGAGATCCTTGTTCGAGCTTTCAATACAATGACAAGGACTTGGATATCTAGTTATTTTTTCTTTCTCCCTATTACAAAATAACTATCACTTTAAGGGGTCACGTTGTAGTGCTCAGTGTCACACGAAGTTGTGGATATCCAAGAGGTGATGTATTTCTTATACTTGATGGTTGGTTGGTTGAAGAGTATAGAGTACTTAGGGATTCGATGTTGCACGAAGTCTCTGCACCGCTCTTTGTCTCGCATTAGCACAAGTTTAAGTCACAAGTTCGGGTTATGTTACTTCAGTTTCAAGTTCATCATATTGGGTTTTCTCCATCAGTGGTCACGACATCAAGCCAACAAAATGATAATGGGGTTGGTAAAGAGTTAGATGAGAGAAGTAGTAAAGAGAGAGATGATGACGTCTGTACAAGTCAGTGCAGGCCTCGCTCTTCATCATAATGACGTCTGTACAAGTCAGTGCAGGCCTCGCTCTTCAACATAATGACGTCTGTACACGTCAGTGCAGGCCTCGTTCTTCATCATAATGACGTCTGAATACCTCAGTTCAGGCCTCGTTCTTCAAAGAAAAGAAAAGTGTACGCTTGAGTGCACTTTATCTTCAAAAGAAGAGGAGTCTTCTTATTAATGGCCATTCTCATCAACAAGTTTCATGCTCTTTCCGTGCTTATTCAGTCTTCAAGTGGATCGGCGCACATTGGAGTATATTCTTATTCACTTGTTCAACCAAAAATTGCAGTTATCGTTGATGGTATTCATATTCACAAGTTCAATCATCAAAAAGTTGCAGTTGCCAGGCATATGCAATTTTTGAGGGGGGGAAAGGGTGAATATTAATCTACATGTTGGTTGATGATTGAGAAATGGTCATACGACTCCTGAATACGTCAGTTCAGGAGTCGTGCAAACCATGGTTCTCCAACACATCTTCTTCCTCTATCAAGGTGTTGAAGAACATGGTCATGGAATGCTAATCGAGTCTCACGGGTTGGTATAATCAGCAACAATGGGTTTCTAGTCAATGCTTCATGTACACTTCATTAGGCTACATGTACACATCATGATGATGATTCCGATTAATCG
This sequence comes from Artemisia tridentata subsp. tridentata, assembly GCA_021014915.2. NCBI lineage: Eukaryota > Viridiplantae > Streptophyta > Magnoliopsida > Asterales > Asteraceae > Artemisia > Artemisia tridentata. The sequence continues at coordinate 306,472,539 of CP139502.1, read as the reverse complement.
TAACCATCATGGGGGAGAGAAATGTGTACACCAAGGACGCACAACAGGTTCACGTGATCGGGCTTAATCATATATTCCGGTGTTGAGAACCGCAGAGATGATCAGTGGTTCAACTTGTTACCTTGGTATTTACGTTTCACTGTTACGTCATGAGCTGATTAATCGTAACCATCAGGGGAGAGAGAATGTGTACATCAAGGACGCACAACAGGTTCACGTGATCAGGGCTTAATATCCAAGGATGGATACATATTATATATGATCAGTGGTTCAACTTGTTACTTTGGTGTTATACCAAGGACTGAAGAAAGTCGAGTCGTCAGTCTACTCTACGTTCTCTGTTGGGAGTTATCATCTTATGTGTATGCTGCGGGCTGATGGGTTACATGTAAGGTTACTGGAAGGCATTGGGTGAGATGAAGATGATTGGTATTCTGTTCCTCCACATTGGGCAATCTTGAAGAAGGTCGAGTCTTCAGTCTTCTCTACATTCAAGAATGTTGAGCTCTTTTCTTACAACTTGATATTTAACTTAATCCCATGACAGTTCTTGTTTGATGAGTTGTGGAGTTAAGTTAGGTTCAAGTTGTTCCGTAGTTGAAGGTTAAGTCCAACTTGATGTTAACCTAATCTCATAACAGTTCTTGTTTGATGAGTTGTGAGGTTAAGCTAGATTTCAGTTGTGGCTCAACTTAAACTACCGAAAAGATGCATAAGGTTTTTGACGGCGTCAATCAAGGACGGGAGTGTTAGAAGATTAAAGACGGCATGCATTTGGTTATCAAAAGACTTCTTCTTATTATGGGTGTTCATCCAAAGGCTTCTTCTTTCTTCTGTTCTAATTTTGGGTGTCATAAAGGTTGTCAGATTGGGAGAACCCAGTAATTAGGGAAGTGAATTAAGCCAGAATCATTCCTATGAAAGTGCTCAATTACTCTTCAGAAGTAAGTGATGAATGTGGTGAAGATTCAGAATGCTGAGAAGTAATGGTTTCTGGTTCGTATCCTTGTACATATATACTTAGTCATACTTTATACCATCTTGTAAATAGTTATATAGAAATCCTGCAATTGTAAATAGAGAAACGTAAAACCAGAAAAACCATAAAAAATTGAAAAATAGAAAATACCAAAAATAGCTTCACCTAGGCATGTCTTCTGTTTATCGATAACATTTACGGACTTAGAAATGTCATTCAATAATGGCACGGGTCTTTAAATGAAGCTCGAGCAGAAGCTAAAATGGATTGTTAAAACATGTCTTAATGGTTTGCTATTACTTTAGATAGCAACCCGCGCTTCATATTGGGGAAAGCACGTCGCCAAAAAGACGGCTGTTCCTCCAACTGGGTGATGTTCACCTGGGCATGGATTACTTCATATCCATGTTTCCTGATTTGATGTACGTTTCAGTGCGTCATTTCTTGTAAAAGAAGAGAAGTCTTCTTTGTATAACAAATAGTTTTCATTCTATGATTCTTCTGAAAATTATTTGTGTGACACTTGGTGAATATGTGTTGTATGAAATTTGTTTATACTTGGATTATGCATAAACTCTGTCACTCAATCAACGACTACAAAACCTCACGACAGTTCTTGTTTGATGAGTTGTGGGGTTAAGCGTGATTTTAGTTGAGGTTCAACTAGAATACGGGTCATTGATTGAGGGGGAGAGTGAATTCAAATTTTATATCATCAAACGGATTTATTGGTTAAATCATACTTGTTAGAAATGGTTTTGTAGTTAATGGGGAATTAGTTGAAGAGGATCTTGCTTAAATATATCAAATGACCAAGTGTGTTAGTTGCTAGAAAGTTTAGGACATTATGTGCAATTTGCTTATAGTTTCCTAGCTTTATGTATCTAGAAGGTTCATTTGTGTTACTTTGGAATCCTCGTATAATCTCCATAATGCTTTAAGACTCAAAACCTAAAAGATGTTAGAAAACCAGTTGTGTTTGATGTTTTTGAATACTCCACTGGCATTTGTATGATCTAAATGAATGAGTTTCAAATGTTGTTTGTCTCTGCTGCTTAATTGTTGTTGATATTGTGCATATGTTATCAGGATTCGCTTAGGTAGATTGCTATTATGTTAGAATCATGTTCCTAAGATCCTGAATTAAATATTGAAATCTGTGTGAATTGCCATGTTCATGATTGCTAATTGCTCTTCATGCTAGATAGTGGTTTGACGTAGTTCCTGATTGGGGTTTGATTATAAGATGAACTTGGTATTATAATGTGGCAAGCTGCTGAAGGGTAGCTATTAAGGAATAGTGTATCTGTATGCATGTATATCTGTGTTGATATTCTTATGCAGATTCCATAGCCAAAAAGACTGTGCCAGTTCCCATTCTAACCATTTAATCAGACGTTCAAATTCTATTGATTGGCTCGGAATTCACCACGACAACAACATCGGCAACAACAACAACACCTTCACCTCCACCACCATCATTTCAACAAAGAAGTACTTACTCGGATCTCGCCAAGAGGGGATCGACAATACTTGAGAAGATTTGTTGGTGGATGGATGATTGATGTTGACCACTGACTCACTCAGAAAAGCGGATGATCACATCATCTGTGCAAAAAGGTCAATATCATTTGTGTCATTAACAATCACTTTGTGCAAAATTAGAAGAAGTGAATAAAATGAGCAGTGAATCTCCCTCTTTGATTAAGGGGGAGCAAAGTATGTTTCATCATCAGAACATGTTAAACCTGACCACATTTTCTCCCATGTTTTCTAAATTATTTAAATCAATTGGGATCACAAATCTCAAAAGGTTTGAAATTTTTGATCGGGGGAGAGAATGTGATTTAAATATGAAACCTGATGAAAATGTGATGTTTTGGAGTTAAGTGTAAGCTCTCCCATATGTGCTAAACTCTTTTGTATACCAAGGCACATATTGAGGGGGAGCAAAATGTTTTGAATGAGAAAGTAAGCTCTCCAGTAAGTGCTAAACTCTTTTGTATACCAATGCACTTATTGAGGGGGAGCAAAGGATTTGGCATGCATCTTATGTGAGCAAGGCTCAGACTTCACCAATGAATTGACGATAGCTAAAGTCAGTAGTCGAAAGGACATGTCCTGGACGGGTAATAATTTCAAGCCAGTTTATCTGGTGATGTAAGCGTGTCTCGCAAAGGACGTGTCTGAGTAGAATGTACCGATTTCGAGCGATCTTCCTTGAATGTGATCTGGACGGGTAATAATTTCAAGCTAGTTTACTAGTGATGTAAGCGTGTCTCGCGATGATCATGTTCTTGGAAAATCAATCAATTCAAAAGTGCGAGCTTCACCTGACATGTGCAAATTTATAAAACAAACATTTGAGCACATGTTGAGGGGGAGCGTTTGAAAAATATAAAACTCTCAAGTGTTTGCAAAAATGTGTTTCAGAATCATGAACACTTTGAGAGATTTTTCAAAGATTTGGTTTATGGCTATCGTGGAAGAATACCAAAGACCGACCATTTTAATTAATGTATGGAGTTATAAGGATGGTTAGGTTAGGCTCAAGTTCCCACGATCCCGCCAGAGCCGGAGGGATCTACCCAGGGACAATCCACTAGTTAGTGTAGAAGTCCTTAGGTATGATTAAAAAGGAGAAAAATGTGATTAAGGGAAGAGTGCCGACTGAGATGGAGCTAGTACTGGAACAAACCCAACAAGGTACTAGTAATGAAGTCTCGGTAAGCACTGAAGGGGTTGAAGAATGAAAAAGAATTGTAAAGATAAAGGGTGAAAAGAATTAGCCCTCCTTACAACTTAGGCAGAAACCGGGTCAATACATATGCTGTCAGAATCACTTAGTTGATTGCTGGCATTGAAGACAAAGTATCATGGACCCAGTGATACGCTGCACAACCCTCCCTAGCCACTCAAGGTCCCTCAAAGGATTCTTGTTTCAATTGTCACGGAGTTCAATACATTCCTATCGTCTCTCTCACTCCGAGTTAGATGATATTGAAAAGGTGGCAGTTCTCTCCAGCCTCCGATCACCAAATCAAAACGCACAATTGAGTCTAGAGCCACGAGATGCATAAAAAGATCTCATAGGAACACGAATTATTTCTACACTGGGTGTTCAACATTAAGGACACCAGTTGTAAACTTAAGAGTCCTACGCAGATCTTAGCAATCTGCCAGAACATTTATGAGGGAATTTACAAATGTAATTCTCAATGATTGAATGGAAATTCCTGCCAGGGTCAACATCAAGCAGCCCTGAAAGCAGGTCACTTCGGTAATTCTTTACGGATTACGCTTAGTGGTCGCGGCGGTTTCAAACGGTCTACAGTCGTGGAGTGATCTCCAGCGACTCACCTAATCGTTGATGTGCTACGGTTCGATCTTAAAAAGCCCTCTGTGGGTTTTCGATTAGGAACGGTCTTGGTAAGGATTAGAGAGAGTTTTCACACTATGCTGTTAACAATCTCAAAGTCCGAACCTGTAAGTACCGGACGTTTTATTGCTAACTGTCGTATGCAGGAACTTCTGGCGATTGTAGCTGATTGTTGTTGCAGCTGTTGGCGGTTGTAGCTGTGGAATGCTGTAACTGGTTGCAGTTGTAGCTGGTTGCTGAAAAGATGCCAATCCTCTACCACATGTTCACACTACATCATCTTAATCAAAGAAGTCATGATCAACCTAAAGACCTTTAACACAGCTTCTGCAAACTCTGATGCTGAAGATCATGACCCCAAATAGTGTGAGCATGTCGGCTCGAAGAATATCACATCACATGGAAACATACTCCTGAAAGATGACTTGGAAACAAATGTTGGATGATAAAGTCGAAGAATACTCAAAGATCATCCAAGACAAAGAAAGGTCATCTAACGTACACTGCTGAATGCACAAAGTTTCAAGACAATGAAGAATCAAAGACTACGAGCTATGACGACTACTTCAGAAGATAAAATGCTAGAATTCAAGTTATTATTTCCGGGGTGACCTCCCTTAGGGGGAGATTGTTAGGAATATAAATATTCATATGAAGGCTCGGTCACCCCGAGCATCTAATTAGCATTTATATAGCTCGTAGGCTTATATATATTTGTTTAGTATTATTAGTAATATTAGTATTAGCTTAGTTGTATTTATATTCGTGGAGTGGGTCGGGGCTTTCCCCACTGTCAGCTCACTCCACAGCCCACTAGGGGCACAAATATTAGGACTATATATATAACCCTTCCCACACAAGGGAAGGGTGGAACTCTTGTCACAATTAATCTAATTTCCAGATTTTCACATAGTTCCCTCTCTCTCTAACATCTCACTAACTCACCATGGGATTCTTGATCTTTCATGAATCAAGACCACCCGAATCATACACACAATCAAGAAGGTTATTTCCTACACAACTATTGCAGGATACATGAACTTATAACTAACATCACATTCCACTAATTTCAATCAAGTACAATTTGCCTTCCACAATCAACAGGTAACATGTACATACATAAATGAAAGATTATCTGAACTTAAAGTCAACGTTTCTAAGGTTATCAAGGGATTTTACACGGTTATATAAATGATTAAAATGTTAAACATAAATGAAGGATTTAGGTCATACCTCTTCCCAAGGTGTGAGATCTTTACACTTCTTGAGCATATAAGGAGATAATGAAGAGTTTCTTCTTTTAAGTTCATCCAGTGGGGGAACTTTAACATCCGTATCTACGTCCGTAAACTCTTCCCTGGGTACCAGTTCATACTGCCTCTTATTTTGCACAGGAAGCTTCACGTACGTGGTTTTCAAAAACTGCTTTTTAAGCTCCGCGCCTTTTTGGCGATCCTTTAAGTCTCTGGCCCTCTTTTCCCTTTGTGCAGCCACACGTCGAACCTCAGCTTGTTGCTTTTGAGCTTTTACGCGATCTTGGGTGGCTTGGTAAACACATTCATTTTGTGTGCATAACACAAAATACAAATCAAACTAACATATAATTAACTTTAAAAGACAATTTACATGTAATATTCTTAATGTTGTACAAACCTCTCCAACACCTTCAGCTTCGACATCCTCATTCTGGACTTCGAACTCAAACAGTTCTAGGAAATTATGATTTAAATTTGGGCAAAACTCATCACCAAGATCAATATCCTTTTCATCACCAGCGACTTCATCCTGTAAATATATTAAGTACAAATGTAAGAAATTCAGGTAAATAGCTCAAACTCATGTAAAGAAAAATAAAATATAATAAACGGGATTTACTTTTTCCAGTCCTTTGTTCCCTTTCTGATCAACTCTGTCCTGCCTATGTCCACCCATCATTTTTCTCTTCATATACTGGGTAATACAAAAGATCGATTACATAAATAAGTCGCTAAACTCTTAAAATTTTACGGTAAACATTTGAAGTAGAAACAAACCTGAATAATTGTTTCAAGCTTGTGGACCCTTGCTTTCAAACTGTTGACCTCTGCGGGTAACATCAACAAACCAGTACATATACCCTGCAGGGTCCTAACACGATCCTCAAGAGTATCACGAGATTTTGGCGATTGAGCTTCATTGTCCATATCATGGGCTTTGGCACGAAGTTCTGCTCGTTTACGCATGTAATCCTCAAAAAGCCCTCCATGGACAACAGGCGCTGGTCTCGGTGAATACCAGTTGAAAAACCGAATGCCTTTTGTGTACCACTCTGAATCAGCCTCAGACTTGGTAGGATATAGATCATGGTTTGTATCTTTACCCTAGCAAAAATACAAACCAAAAGTGGGATAACCGTTAAGCATAGTCAAAGTAAACTAATATACATTTGTATCGTAAATAGAAATTGACTGATATTACAAATTAAACACTTACCTCAGGAAAAAGCATTCCAAAATCCTCCCATGCTTGAAAAGGAACCTTCCTGGACCATGAAAGTGCTCTAGGGATAACATCAACGTCCTTGCTCCACCAAAGACGGCTCTGAGTAGAAGACTCTAAAATCCATATCTGAAAAAACAACTTTTATTAAAAGAATATCAGGTAACAAAACAATTCATTGAAACAATTCGTGTAATCATTCTAACCATGAAACAGAAAACAAATCCATCCAAAGTATACTCCACATTCTTTCTTGTGCACCTATTTCGAAGGGCTTCGTACAACTGTCTCCAAATGTATTCCCCCCAAGGAAAGTCATTCCAAGCTTCCAAGTTCTCAACCAATCTGAGAAATACATCAGCAACCACGGTTAACAGGCCATGCCCCATAAATATGAAAATAAGTGATAAGATAAGGCAAACTCGGACGGCGTCTTCATCAGATAGTTTTCCAAAAAGCTCTTCATCCTCAATCAAACCTAGAAGATCAATGGCTTTCAAATTCTCCCCTACCTTGTTAGGAAAAACACGGTCCCGAAATATTATATCACCACTTCTAAACTTCCGAAAACTAGGCAATCCAAATTTAAAAGCTGTTATCAAGTGAAATTCCCGGCGTCCAAAATGAAGTTGATGTCCATTAACAAAATAAAGTAGTGCCAAATCATAGTGGTCATCATCAGATGGAAATTGTTTTTGAAGCATATAATGGATAAGACTCTCCTCGTTCACAAAGTAATTTAAATCCAACCATGGACCAAAGCATGTTGACCGAAACAGCGTACGACGGTTTTCAGATAACCTGCCTTTAATCAATTCAAAGTAATGCAATTTGCTTCGAATGTAAACCTTGGCATCATATTCCTATATTAATAAACAAACTGTTATAACAAGAAATACTACAAATACAAACAACATGTAACAATGAACTATGAAACTACATGGCTACTTGTGGGCTTCCTGAAAACACCGAAGTGTACTAATCGATACACCCTAAAATTATCACACATACTACAATACTACTAAATATATATTCTGAATATAATGAAAAAGCCAACCATGAAACATGGTGAGGTTTAATGCTAAGCATTGTCACCATAATAGAAGTAAAACTATCTAAGCATTGTCACCATAATAGAAGTTTGTTGGTTTAGGCTTTTGTCTATAAGACATCATCAACATGCACTGCTTAATGCTAAGCATTGTCACCATAATAGAAGTAATATATATTCTGAATATAATGAAAAAGCCAACTCTGTCCTGCTGCAACTGTGAGAGATCAACTATATGAATTCAGTGATCCAAAGGCAATTTTGACTGCTAAGCATTGTCACCACTGTAAGAGACACTTTAAGTATTCAACAAGGGGTTTGGATGACATTATACCACTCTACATACTTGATAATCTCATAAACCCAAAAAGACGCTTTAAGTCTCATAAGCTAATCCAAATGGAACTCTGTCCTGCTGCAACTGTGAGAGATCAACTATATGAATTCAGTGATCCAAAGGCAATTTTGACTGCTAAGCATTGTCACCACTGTAAGAGACACTTTAAGTATTCAACAAGGGGTTTGGATGACATTATACCACTCTACATACTTGATAATCTCATAAACCCAAAAAGACGCTTTAAGTCTCATAAGCTAATCCAAATGGGTGATAATCTCATAATGTCAGTCATTAATGAACTGCAACCGTAACAAAACAAACAAGTGCAATACACGTGCGTTGCTCGGGTATTCGTTCTGAAAGCGTCTTTTTGGGTTTATGAGACTTATGCAAAAAAACACATTTAAGTCCATAACCTAAACTTCATACCCAAAAAGACGCTTTAAGTATTCATAAGCCCAAAAAGACGCTTTAAGTCTCATAAGCTAATCCAAACACATTACAACTACATACCACAGCTGACCATTTAAGTACATAAACTAATAAGCCCAAAAAGACCAAACTTAAAAGCTTAATAAGCCCCTATGTATTTTCAAAGAAGCAAAATAATCAAAAGGGCCCTAATCAAAAAAGCAAATATACTACTACGAGCCCTAAAATTAACCATTTATGTCATGGATCATTGTTGCAACCATTCGTATGAACAAAATTAAAGAAAAAAAGCAAATATACTACTACGAGATGTGCGAAGTACATTTCGTATGAACAAAATTGATATAATTAACCATTCGTATGAACAAAATTAAAAAAAAACTAACCATTTCGTATGAACAAAATTGATATAATCAGGTTGTTGATAATGTGTGTGAATTTGTGTGTGTGAGATGATATAATCAGGATTTTGATTATACATTAGTTATGTTAATAGTAATAAAATTAAAATTAAAATAATTATTATTAAAATGTGTTTGTTCTTTTCCAAGAAATCTTAGAGTACACAGTAAGATTTTGGAAGGATTTTGGAAGATTTCGTTCGCACGATCGCACAACTTCGTTCGCACAATCTTTTTAAAACAGTCAACTCTGCACGTGGGGTATTTGCTGGAGCCAATCATTGGCTGGTACCAATTTGTCTGGACACGTGTCACGTTTTTTGTGGGTTCGCACGATCGCACATGACTCTTTTGAGAAAGTTACTTATTTTTGTACATTTTTTTGAAAAAGTTAAAATTAACATACCTTTTTGATAATTACCCCTTAGTGAAACACAGTCTATACAACTTTGACTAAAGCTATTTAATTCGATATTGGTGGAATAAATTTTCAAAAGAAAAAGACCATCCAACCACCTAAGCATGCTACTAAGATCTAAATAATTTGTCTAGAGCATGAAATGAAGTTTTATCTACAAAACTTAAGATTTACTCCATATTTTCAAACCTAGAGCTCCAAACTTGCAAAATTTGGAAAGAAAATAACGGGGTACAGGTTTTATAATGAACAATATTTCTACCTCGTTATATTTTTGTCAAATGTATTATAGTTAAATTAAATTAATATTAAGTACAACGATTAGCTACGATGACTAGAGACTCATAAACTTGCAAAATTTCCCGTGTATCACGTTAACAAAACTTCTGTAGGATAAGAAACATGAATTATGCAAGGATCAAGTTGTGAAATAAAACAAACGAGCTGGGAAACCCGCGCGTTGCTGCGGGAATGCGGTGCTAAGTCTTGTTTGAAAGTTAGTTATTAAGGACTAAATTTTAAAAAGACTGATAAACCAAATGAATATTTTTGAAAATGGAGTAAATTTGAAAAAGATCGATAAACCAAAGGACTATTTTTTAAAATTAATTCTGGAAATAATATGATTTTTTACGTAAAAAGTCTCTAAAAATATGTTACTGAACTTTGTAAACGTTGACATTTGTTAGATTTTAAGTACAAAACGGTCCTTGTCGTTAGTCGGGCATCACGAAATTAGTCCCTAGACCACTATTTCGGTTAGTTTGACCGTTTTTTCTTACGTTTTCGTTCATTTTCTTATGTTTTCATACGTTTTCGCCCATTTTCTTAACTTTTTACACATTAAGCGACCTTTTTTGAAATTAAATTTTTTAAAAATTAATTTTTTATTTCGAAATTAATTTTTTTAGAAAAATTAATTTTTTTTCGAAATTAATTTTTTTTCGAAATTAAATTTTTTAGAAAAATTAATTTTTTTTTTCGAAATTAATTTTTTAGAAAAATTATTTTTTTTTTTCGAAATTAATTTTTTTAGAAAAAAAAAATTAATTTCGAAAAAAAAATTATTTTTTCTAAAGAAAATTTAATTCGGGAAATAATATGTTTTTTTACGTAAAAAGTCCCTAAATATCTCAGCGCATTGCATCGTTAGTCCCCCGAAGGACCAACCTTGCAAAGACATTTTCACCTTAGGGGCTAAACTGCACATGACCACTGTTCATTCACTGTAGCACCACTATAGCGTGAACAATGTTTTGCTACAGTAAAAAAACTGCCAAATAAATATATTAGATAATGAGATGAACACAAATAAGTTAATAATTCAAACGAGGGTCTAAGCCCGCGCGTTGCCACGGGTTGTTGGTATACGTAGGTTAGTCGGGGGGAAAAATGAGGCCTGAAACTATAGATGAATTTCATGAAACACATTGTTGAGCAAAGAAGACACCCTTCAAACTGAATAAAAAATTTATGAATCCGGATGCTATAATATCCGCCAACTCTGGCTCTCATCCTCATATAATCCACACCCATAAAAAAAAAGTCCGATGAACCGATCTGAAATTCTCTATAGTGTTTTTTTTTTTTTAGTATATCAACAGTGGCATGAACAGTCACGGATTTTTAATCCATGTATGGTTGTGTGCTTGCCAGATGTTTCCGTCTACAGTCGAGGCCTTTCTCATAGCCACATGTTTTCCTCATCTTTTTCTTCTTGCTTTATATACTTTAAAGGACCCGCGCGTTGCTGCGGGAATGCGGTGCTAAGTCTTGTTTGAAAGTTGCTGCGAGAATGCGGTGCTAAGTCTTATATATATATAAAACCTTCATTGGACAAAATGGAACCTAAAAATAAGAATATAAACAATGCCCGCGCGTTGCTGCGGGATTTTTTTTGTTTTTTTTGTTATAGCATTCTGCAATTTTTGTATGCCTCAAGTAGTTCATTACATAATGATCTAGATAAGTATAACTATGAATTAATACAAAGCAATAAGAATGTATTGGTTCGTGTGCGATCCATTTGCATGCCAACTCACTAACATGCCCATCTTCTGTTGGTTGCTACTTTGTCACGTTGCTAAGCCTCTTCAAAGGCAACATACAACTTGAAACTACTCACGATTCAATGAAAGTGTCTTTATCTTCAGAGTGGGCAGTCACCGTTGTCATACCTTCACACAAATAGTTGTAAACTGTCCAAAATCATGAAAGTACATTATTAAAAGGTGTAATTGTATATAACTATGTGTCCAAAACTTCTGGTCCTGAATTTGTGTGTTTATTAGGAAAAAAAACAATGGTCAACTTGAATCCAAAGGTGTAATACTTTTATCAGAAATGAATGAATTCATAAAATGCATCTCCTTTTTTTGGCTTATATATTGTAAACATTACACAAACTGATGTTCCTACATTATGTTGCATACATGAGACATCATAAAGCCTAGAAATTGAGATATTTGTTGGCTAAACAAAAATAGATCTGTGAGCATGTTAGCCCTACTGCAATAATAATAGTTTTGCAAATACAATTTTTTTTAATTCACCATATTACTCTGATGTAGTAACTGCAGGTTTATTCTGACTTAAAGACTCCGTTTTATCAAAAATAAGTGACAACACATATTTTTAGCCATGTCTAATGTATCTCCTCATTCATGTTCAGTTCGGACGGGTTTGTGAGATAATTTTTTTACATTGAAATCAACGTGTAAACTTGGTACCAGCCTTTAGCAAGAAGGAAGGTTATTAATATTTAACAAACTCGAATAAAAAAGCATCGATACTGATGTAGATACTAACAGGTGCACCCAATATTATCATACAATTTAGTGACTGAAATAATTACTAACGTAGAACGAACCTTGTATAAAAAACATTATTAGTTGCTTATTGTTCGACTTCACATCCAAACAGCCCGTATCTATTGTGCCTGCAAAACCAAAACAACCAAGTGAAAACAGGCGACTGGGACTTGTATGACAGTCAGCAATTCTTCGCCAAGCAAAACTGTTTAATTGATATTATGCCCCACGGTGGGGCTTTGGGATACACGTTAGTTAGTCGAAATTATAGTATTCTCTACTGTAAAACTTACTGGTACTGGAAGAAAAAACGTCTGCTGTAAAATATACTGACCAGGTACTCGTAGAAGTTTCTTCTTGACCATTTACATGGGAAACCTGTTTATAGCATGTCATGTGAATACATCAACATAAAACAAAGCAATAGTAACTTAAAGCTCATATTCTTGTATTTTGTGTTAAAACGTATGAAGCTTTAAGTTAAAGAGGGTAATATATCTAGAATCTGTATAAATTAATAATTAATGTACAAAGTCTAAACAAATGAAACAAAACAAAACAGAGAGATTAAAACTTACACAATTATCTCATGTTCATATGTCAGTGCGAGTTCACCTTCATATCTTGAACCTGCAACCCGACCACTCACATTAAGCTCAAGAACCACGCATATTACACACCAGCATATTACACAGTATTGAGTATTAATTTACAATAGTAGTTATTTATTATCAAATAACGTTTTGAGGTAATAAATTATAAGCATACTTGGTTTGATCGGCACAAAAGCAGGTATTAGTAACCCCATCAGTAATTGTGGCAATGTCAACAAACTGATCCATACTACAAAAGTGACCTAGTGACCCATTTTAAACCAAACCCAACCCAACCAGACCCATTTAAACTGAACCCGACCTAAACTGAACCGTAGTACAAAAGTGACCCTGTAAGCAAGTTTAGTATGAAAGTAATAGCAGGTCAACCTTCAAGAACATGCAAAATCAGACAAAAATGTTTATGAGGCTCAGACAGGTTGGGAATTGAAAAAAGTGTAAACATCCGCGATGGCTGCAAATCTACTGATTTGCCCCGCCCACGCGCAGACAATCACAACTTTAGTCATATCTGCAGAGATTCATCACAGTTTCTGATAATCAGTACTGCCACCATTCTCATTATACATAACATCAACAACGGAGCGAAACGATGAGATAGAACATCCGCCATGGCTGCAACATTAGTAAATTGCCGCGCTAAGATGCAAACGACTTCATCTATAGTCCTCCCGACCCATAGACTCATCATTGCCTCGTGAAACCACAAATTACACGCATACCACTCGTGTAAGGTTGCCTCGCCAAGATACTCAGTTTGTGTAGAATGTGCTTTCAACCGCCATGGCTGCAAACACCACTTCCATGGTGCTGCCCCGCCAAGATACAGGTAGATTTGGCACGTTTTAAAAATCCACACCATTGAACAGAAAAATACCATAAGGCAATGAGAATAAGCTGTCGTTTGATCACCCCATCATCAAACCAAACATCATAACAGCATAGCATAAATCAGCATCAGCAAGCCATCATCAAACCAAACATCATAACCAAAGTACATTTAAGGGGATACCCGGCCCAGACCCGTTCTCGGCCCAGAATCAGAACGTGTTATCGACCCGCCGTGGTTGCAAACATCACTTTTGTGATGCTGCCCCGACAACATACGCAGAATGTCACAATACCAGTTCCCAAAATCTGCACACAATAACAAATACCCTTTCTAATGACAATCCAAAATTAAGAAAACCTATAATTAAATTGGGTTAGGTGATACCTATAATTACCATGAAACGACTATATCTGTTACACAAAGATCATGAATAGGTACCAAACAACAATTGCAGTGCTAACATAATCAAACATCAGAAACCATAATCAAACGAAAGCATAAGTATTCCGGACCCAACAACAACAGTCTCTATACTAATACCCGCGTACTCTTCACCATAGCTACAATAGCTACAGTTCTATAGTCATTTTGTTAGTGTGTAAACAGCAAATGAACAGTAAATTATTATTTTATTCTGTGTTATAAAGGAAACCACAAACCACACAGCACAAAGAAAATTCCAGAAACAAACGCACACAAAAAAATTATCGGTCATCCCCCAAAAAAAAATTAACCATCCAACAGAAGATTCACATATCGGGAAACAAAATTAATCAAGAAAGAAAATTAACCAGATCCACAGATCCACAAATCGCAAAACTGACCCGTACTACAAAAGTGACCCAGTGACCCATTTTAAACTAAACCCAACCCAACCAGACCCATTTAAACTGAACCCGACCTAAACTGAACCGTACTACAAAAGTGACCCTGTAAGCAAGTTTAGTATGAAAGTAATAGCAGGTCAACCTTCAAGAACATGCAAAATCAGACAAAAATGTTTATGAGGCACAGACAGTGTGGAATTGAAAAAAGTGTAAACATCCGCGATGGCTGCAAATCTACTGATTTGCCCCGCCCATGCGTGGACAATCACAACTTTAGTCATATCTGCAGAGATTCATCACAGTTTCTGATAATCAGTACTGCCACCATTCTCATTATACATAACATCAACAACGGAGCGAAACGATGAGATAGAACATCCGTCATGGCTGCAACTTTAGTAAGTTGCCCCGCAAAAATGCAAACGACCTCATCTATAGTCCTCCCGACCCTTAGACTCATCATTGCCTCGTGAAACCACAAATTACACACATACCACTCATTTAAGGTTGCCTCGCCAAGATACTCAGTTTGTGTAGAATGCGCTTTCAACCGCCATGGCTGCAAACACCACTTCCATGGTGCTGCCCCACCAAGATACAGGTAGATTTGGCACATTTTAAAAATCCACACCATTGAACAGAAAAATACCATAAGGCAATGAGAATAAGCTGTCGTTTGATCACCCCATCATCAAACCAAACATCATAACAGCATAGCATAAATCAACATCAGCAAGCCATCATCAAACCAAACATCATAACCAAAGTACATTTAAGGGATACCCGGCCCACACCCGTTCTCGGCCCAGAATCAGAACGTGTTATCGACCCGCCGTGGCTGCAAACTTCACTTTTGTGATGCTGCCCCGACAACATACGCAGAATGTCACAATACCAGTTCCCAAAATCTGCACACAATAACAAATACCCTTTCTAATGACAATCCAAAATTAAGAATACCTATAATTAAATTGGGTTAGGTGATACCTATAATTACCATGAAACGACTATATCTGTTACACAAAAATCATGAATAGGTACCAAACAACAATTGCAGTGCTAACATAATCAAACATCAGAAACCATAATCAAACGAAAGCATAAGTATTACGGACCCAACAACAACAGTCTCTATACTAATACCCGCGCACTCTTCACCATAGCTAAAGTAGCTACAGTTCTATAGTCATTTTGTTAGTGTGTAAACAGCAAATGAACAGTAAATTATTATTTTATTCTGTGTTATAAAGAAAACCACAAACCACACAGCACAAATAAAATTCCAGACACAAACGCACAAAAAAAAATTATCGGTCATCCCAAAAAAAAAATAACCATCCAACAGAAGATTCACATATCAGGAAACAAAATTAATCAAGAAAGAAAATTAACCAGATCCACAGATCCACAAATCGCAAAACTGACCCGTACTACAAAAGTGACCCTGTGACCCATTTTAAACCAAACCCAACCCAACCAGACCCATTTAAACTGAACCCGACCTAAACTGAACCGTACTACAAAAGTGACCCCGTAAGCAAGTTTAGTATGAAAGTAATAGCAGGTCAACCTTCAAGAACATGCAAAATCAGACAAAAATGTTTATGAGGCTCAGACAGGGTGGGAATTGAAAAAAGTATAAACATCCGCGATAGCTGCAAATCTACTGATTTGCCCCGCCCACGCTCGGACAATCGCAACTTTTGTCATGTCTACAGAGATTCATCACAGTTTCTGATAATCAGTACTGCCATCATTCTCATTATACATAACATCAACAGCGGAGGCAAACGATGAGATAAAACATCCGCAATGGCTGCAACTTTAGTAAGTTGCTGCGACAAGATGCAAACGACCTCATCTATAGTCCTCCCGATCCCTAGACTCATCATTGCCTCGTGAAACCACAGATTACACGCATACCACTCGTGTAAGGTTGCCTCGCCAAGATACTCAGTTTGTGTAGAATGCGCTTTCAACCGACCAGGGCTGCAAACACCACTTCTGTGGTGTTGCCCCGCCAAGATACAGGTAGATTTGGCACGTTTTAAAAATGCACACCATTGAACAGAAAAAATACCATAAGGCAATGAGAATAAGCTATCGTTTGATCACCCCATCATCAAACCAAACATCATAACAGCATAGCATAAATCAGCATAAGCAAGCCATCATCAAACCAAACATCATAACCAAAGTACATTTAAGGGGATACCCGGCCCAGACCCGTTGTCGGCCCAGACTCAGAACGTGTTATCGACCCGCCGTGGCTGCAAACATCACTTTTGTGATGCTGCCCCCGCCAACATACGCAGAATGTCACAATACCGGTTCCCAAAATCTGCACACAATAACAAATACCCTTTTTTAATGACAATCCAAAATTAAGAAAACCTATAATTAAATTCGGTTAGATGATACCTATAATTACCATGAAACGACTATATCTGTTACACAAAGATCATGAATAGGTACCAAACAACAATTGCAGTGCTAACATAATGAAACATCAGAAACCATAATCAAATGAAAGCATAAGTATTCCGGACCCAACAACAACAATAATTTCCTCCAAAAAAAAATAAAAAATAAAATCCAGATGGTCCAAATTAGTGAAGTAACAAAATTATGAAAACCCTAGTTTCATACCTCATGCAATTAAAACATCAGAAACCATAATCAAACGAAAGCATAAGTATTCTAGAACCAGCAACAACGATTAAAGACCAACCAACAACGATTAATTGCTCAAAAACACCAGATCCGGATTAATTTATAAAATTTTGATACTATGTATACGTTGCTGCAAAGCAGAGGTACACGTATACCTTAAAAACAACAGGACTGGAAGCACCAACGGAAATACCTGCTACACTGTGACAAATCGTAATTTCAGGTCCTTTTTCAAACTTTGAAATTCTATTATTCATCTTGGAAATTTACTATTCAAGGGTTACTATTTATCATTCACTATTCATCATTTTACTATTCATCATTTTTTACTTCAGTTTGCGACTTTGAGATGTTTTTAAAAATTTTACTATTCACGAAATACTATACATTCCTGGAGGGAAATCACTATTCATGGTTATCATACATCATTACGTAAACTAGGTTTACGGGTATTCAAATGCGCGTAACCAGTATGGTTTAGCAGCGTATTCATGCATCATCATTAAGGGCAATCATATAGACTAGAGTAGTCTACACATCATCAGCAACATCACCATCATATTAGGTCATGCACGGGTTTGTGTGATTTTCATTAACGTATGTTAAATTATTTAATAAACGTTACCACTCAGTCGTTACTACTAACATTATACCCGACACACCCGAAAATGATCACAATACATTTTCAAACTCATTATAATGATATAGAAATTTCATTATTAATTTACCCGGTGTTTTTAAATCGTTTGCTATATTTTCCGTTAAAAGCTTATAACTCCGTCGGTTTGCGAAATTTCAACCCGACAACTATTTGAACACCCGATTCTTGCAAGGAATATGATTTTACAATTTTTACAACTTCGTCATATTTTATTTTATCTCGTCAAGATTTATTTCTAGTTAACTCGGTACCCGATAACACCTAATGTATACATAAACTAAACTAACTCATACATTTAGGGGGACAACATCTTTAATTATCCCCAATTCTCTTCTTTTCTCCATGTGATGCCCCCCCCCCCCCCCCCCAAAGCTTCCTTAAGTCCATAAGCACTTGATAACATTGACTATAATTAATACAAGATCAATACATATCATTTTACTTTCATTTCCATAACAAGAAATAGCTAGCAACAAAAATTCTCTCTCTTCCTCTCCTCTTCATGTGGATCAGCCAAACAAACAAGAACAAGAAGAACATCATCAATTTTTACAAGATCAAGTAATATTAGTCCCATTTGTACTCCTAGTTAGGATTTTGAAATAAAAATCCCAAGGATACTTAAGTATTTATCTCCAAAACACCTCAAATCTTCAAGTAAGTGTCTCATATATATATCTTCAATCTTTTATACTTCCATTTGATGTATTTTCAAGATATATTAGCAAATCATGCAATGTACATATGTTATATATACCACTTAACACATATATGCTTTCTAAAGATAGATCTATAAGTTTTATTAGTAACCCCATGAGATCCACTATTTTTGGTGAAGATTAGGAACCCATGACACCCTAAGAAGGTGTATGGTAGGCTTAGATTAGTTGTGGTGTTGATTGGAAGTGATTAAAACAAGTCTTGAACTAGAAAAGTGATTTTTACAAACAATAGAAAAGGTTCTGTCCATTTTCACGAAATCTGGAAAACTCAGTAAACATTGGACTATTTTGGCCTAAATATTTAGAAAATACTTTCAAAAACGAAACCGTGGCCGTCGGAATGAGCGAAAACGAGCTTACGACGAAAAAGATACGCTAATTCTAAGTTGGACGACGAAAAACTATTTTCTGAAAATTATATGTGCTGTTTCCCGAGATTCAATGGATAAAACGAGGTGTTAGACACGATCTAGAAGAGCCGAGCTACTGAGAATATATTAGTTTACATTAATACGAAACCGTAGATATAAAGAACGCGGAAAACGAGCTTATAACGACCAAGATACACGCGTTTGAAACGCGACGATTTCTATATATTTTTATCAACATCAACTAGAAAAATAGTTCTAAGTTAAAAACAGTTTTTGCAAGTAATCATATTGAGAGCCATTTTTCTCATTGATCGAGACGCGTATGGACAAAATACCAATGATACGACTTCAAGACATTGGTACAAGGTTTCTAAAAACGCTGAGCTTACTTCCTAACACCCAATGTACACCATTTTATGGCTAGTTTTGCGAGGCCATTTAGTCATTTTTAAAAGTTGTGAAAAGTGATAATTTACGACGTAAAACTCTATTTTCCAATAATTCACCAAACGACTATCGTAGGATATCGTTGCAACATATTTACACGTAAAATGTTTTACAACTTATCAAGACGTCAAAAATATATTTTTTCGACAATAAACATTTTTTTTCTCAAAATTCCCGAGTGGTATCGGTAACATACGTATTTGCATGTGTAGCATCATTTCATGACTTACATTAGACCATATCATTCATATTAGGTTGCGGCTAGAGACCGAGCCTCATTTCAGCATATCCATTATTGTCATTGTTGCTATCGCATCAGGTGAGTTTCATAACCCCTACTTTTACTTGTTTTACAACTGTTTGGGGGAGAATACATGCTCGTATTTATCCAAATGCAATACTTGTTCTACTTGAATATGCTACTTGTTTAGTCAAACCATTATTTGATCTACTTATGACTTTGTTATTCACTCAAATGCGTTGTATATTCACTTGTTTCATACTCAATTCTTATTACTCATGGACACAAGCACTTTAAACGATTATGCACGCTTAAACTAATGAACCGGCTCCACCACTATGTACATACATGACAGAATGAACGGGTCACATAACCAAATGTACGGGTCACATGACCGAATGAACTGGTCACACGACAGAATGAACTGGTCACATGACAGAATGAACTGGTCACATAACCGAATGAATTGGTCACGTAACCGAATGTACTGATCGAACTAAATGTATTTTAAATCTTGGTCCACATATCACTTTTGTTCACCTAAATCAAATCTTATTTAGCAGTGGGTTGTAAACACACAGGTTGCAGGTCTTGTATGGGCGGGACTTGGGACTGAGTGGATTTACAATGCCTTTGCTGGGAAATCATTATTCAAATACTTACATTTTACACTAAACTCTATGAACTCACCAACCTCGTGTTGACACTTTTAGCATGTATTTTCAGGTATAAAGCAATAGCACGCTATTGGAGGCTTTTGGCAGGTCATGGCATGGTCATAGAAGACTCTGATATATTCGGGACCATTTGAAATATTTTATGGGCTTATATTTCCGCACCATTTTTGAAATGTTGTAAACGAATCACTTTTGATTATGAAATCTACTTTAAATGGTTGAGGTAAAACCATTCTTTATACTTGTGTTGTGATACCAATTTAGTAGCACCCCAGCGACATGTATGCTTCCGCTGGACCCGATTTTGGGGGTGTTACAGATTGGTATCAGAGCCTTGGTTATAGAGAACTGGGTGATTTTAAAACCTAGACTATAGCTACTTTCACGAAGACTTAACCCTATGACCGCCACGTGCCTGCTTGCCAAGCTGATGCCTCATTTGTGGTTTGTTGATACTATATTTGATGAGATTTGTATCTTATTATCAGATAGATTATACTTACTTATTCTCGTTGATTACTATAATTGTCTTCCATATAAGCATGCTCACGTATCGTATATGTCACCCGCGTTACACCTTTCCTCACATAATCTCATTATTCGACCTCGAGTTTGGTCACTTGCCTTAGTCTTTCAAAACGACTTTCAAATGTGAGGGACATATTATTACTATAACTGAGTCGAGTATTTCAAAATTCATTGAACCTCGGTGGAATATTGGCTGGTCATCTATATTCGACCAGGGACAGTGGGACATAGGCTGACCACCTATGTCCGACTCAGAGATGAATTTTGCGATACTGGGAATAGTTATAATAGAAGTATGTCCAGGTTGATTCTCTACTCGATTTCTAAAGGTTTCAAAATTCATATGTGTGTATTCAATCGTTGCAAGAACATTCACATCTACATCATCTCGTGAACCACCGCCTAGAAGCACGCCAGCTAATCATAACACGACCTCAAGCTTCCATTTTATGACAAGCCACTTTAGGGCACCTAATTTTAGGAAACGTATTTATTACGTCTCACTCTTCTTTTCTTATTTTGAAGAATCATGCCACCAAAGAAAACCACTTCAACGATGACACCAGCTGAGATCAGGAAGCTTGTTGCCGACAGTATAGAGGCAGCACTAGTAGTTGAAAGAGAGGCCGTAGCTGCACGGGCTGCTGAAGCCGCTTCTCGGGCAGAAACAGCAGAAGCTGCAGGGCAAGCTGCTAATGGTACTAATGTTCGTAAATGTACATACAAGGACTTTAAGAGTGGTGATCCCACTAAATTCAAGGGCACTAAAAGAGCCACTGCTATGATCCGTTGGTTTGAGAAGATAGAATCTGTATTTCTTCTATGCAATTGTCCAGAGGACAACAAGGTAAAGTTTGCTACCAGCACACTCGTTGAGGAAGCTATGTCATGGTGGAATTCTTACGCACAACCTATTGGTATGGAAAATGCTCACAAGCTCACGTAGGAAGAATTCAAGAAGTTACTGGGTAAGAAGTTTTGTCCACGCACCGAGGTGAAGAAGTTAGAAACAGAGTTTTATGAGTTGGTGACTACAGGTAATGATATCGAAGCCTACATAAGGAGATTTCAAGAGTTGACCGCACTTTGTCCAAATATGGTTCCAGATAACGAGAAGTTGTTGGAAAACTTCATTGATGGGCTACCACACAGCATCAGTGGGGATGTAACTGCTTTTGATCCACACACACTGGACGAAACAATCAGAATATCTCAAAAGCTTATGGCACAAGTGGTGAAGAAGGGAACTACTGTCAACAACAACGACCATAACAACAACAACAACAACAACAACAGCAACCACGACAACAAGAGGAAAAGGGATGACAACAAAGGAAACGATCAAGTTCAGCCGCCACACAAACAACATGAAGTGGTTAGGGCCTACGTTGCTGGACCAAGTGAAAAGAAAGGATATGCAGGGACCTTACCCAGGTGCAACAAGTGTCGGTTTCACCACAATGGACCTTGCCCCACTAAATGTGGGAATTGCCAAAAGGTCGGACACAAGGCCAAGGATTGCAAGGCTCCCACTCTCGTAATGCATCAGAAAGTCACGGTAACCTGCCATGAGTGTGGAGTAATTGGGCACTTCAAGAGTGAATGCCCAGAGCTGATAAACCAGAATGGAGGAAGAGCTCGTTGAAGTGCGAAGCTCGTCAAGACAACAACTACAATGACAATGGCTAAGAAGAGAACTCCTGCCTTAAAAATAAACAGAAACCCAAACTCTCTAGTGTTGTAGTTCTTTTGCGTTTCACTTTAAGCTCTATCGTATGAGTTTCATGTACTGCTACGAAATCCTATCTAATGAATGTTTTATCTTTTAACACCGCAATGCGACTCAAATATCCACATCTTTTCACCAACTCCACCCCGGAGACCAACATTAACTGAATTCAGGGACTGAATTCCTTTAACGGGTGGAGATTGTGACAAATCGTAATTTTAGGTCCTTTTTCAAACTTTGAAATTCTACTATTCATCTCGGAAATTTACTATTCATGGGTTACTATTCATCATTTCACTATTCATCGTTTTTGAAGTCAGTTTGCGAATTTGAGATGTTATCAAAAAATTTACTATTCACGAAACACTAATTCATTCCGGGAGGGAAATCACTATTCATGGTTATCATTCATCATTACGTAAACTAGGTTTACGGGTATTCAAATGCGCGTAACCAGTATGGTTTAGCGGCGTATTCATGCATCATCATTAAGGGCAATCATATAGACTAGAGTAGTCTACATATCATCAGTAACATCACCATCATATTAGGTCATGCGCGGGTTTGTGTGATTTTCATTAACGTATGTTTAATTATTTAATAAACGTTACCACTCAGTCGTTACTACTAACATTATACCCGACACTCCCGACAATGATCACAATACATTTTCAAACTCATTATAATGATATAGAAATTTCATTATTAATTTACCCGGTGTTTTTAAATCGTTTGCTATATTTTCCGTTAAAAGCTTATAACTCCGTCGGTTTGCGAAATTTCAACCCGACAACTATTTGAACACCCGATTCTTGCAAGGAATATGATTTTACAATTTTTACAACTTCATCATATTTTATTTTATCTCGTCAAGATTTATTTCTAGTTAACTCGGTACCCGATAACACCTAATGTATACATAAACTAAACTAACTCATACATTTAGGGGGACAACATCTTTAATTAGCCCCAATTCTCTTCTTTTCTCCATGTGATGCCGCCCCCTAGCTTCTTTAAGTCCATAAGCACTTGATAACATTGACTATAATTAATACAAGATCAATACATATCATTTTACTTTCATTTCCATCATTTACATTTCCATAACAAGAAATAGCTAGCAACAAAAATTCTCTCTTCCTCTCCTCTTCATGTGGATCGGCCAAACAAACAAGAACAAGAAGAACATCATCAATTTTTACAAGATCAAGTAATATTAGTCCCATTTGTACTCCTAGTTAGGATTTTGAAATAAAAATCCCAATGATACTTAAGTATTTATCTCCAAAACACCTCAAATCTTCAAGTAAGTGTCTCATATATATATATATTCAATCTTTTATGCTTCCATTTGATGTATTTTCAAGTTATATTAGCAAATTATGCAATGTACATATGTTATATATACCACTTAACACATATATGCTTTCTAAAGATAGATCTATAAGTTTTATTAGCAAATTATGCAATGTACATATGTTACGATGTAAAACTCTATTTTCCAATAATTCACCAAACGACTATCGTAGGATATCGTTGCAACATATTTACACGTAAAATGTTTTACAACTTATCAAGACGTCAAAAATATATTTTTTCGATGATAAACATTTTTTTCCCCAAAATTCCCGAGTGGTATCGGTAACATACATATTTGCATGTGTAGCATCATTTCATGACTTACATTAGACCATATCATTCATATTAGGTTGCGGTTAGAGACCGAGCCTCATTTCAGCATATCCATTATTGTCATTGTTGCTATCGCATCAGGTGAGTTTCATAGCCCCTACTTTTACTTGTTTTACAACTGTTTGGGGGAGAATACATGCTCGTATTTATCCAAATGCAATACTTGTTCTACTTGAATATGCTACTTGTTTAGTCAAACCGTTATTTGATCTACTTATGACTTTGTTATTCACTCAAATGCGTTGTATATTCACTTGTTTCATACTCAATTCTTATTACTCATGGACAAAAGCACTTTAAACGATTATGCACGCTTAACCTAATGAACCGGCTCCACCACTATGTACATACATGACAGAATGAACGGGTCACATAACCGAATGTACGGGTAATATGACCGAATGAACGGGTCACATGACAGAATGAACTGGTCACATGACAGAATGAACTGGTCACATAACCGAATGAATTGGTCACGTAACCGGATGTACTGATCGAACTAAATGTATTTTAAATCTTGGTCCACATATCACTTTTGTTCACCTAAATCAAATCTTATTTAGCAGTGGGTTGTAAACACACAGGTTGCAGGTCTTGTATGGGCGGGACTTGGGACTGAGTGGATTTACAATGCCTTTGCTGGGAAATCATTATTCAAATACTTACATTTTACACTAAATTATGAACTCACCAACCTCGTGTTGACACTTTTAGCACTTATTTTCAGGTATAAAGCAATAGCACGCTATGGGAGGCTTTTGGCAGGGCATGGCATGGCATGGTCATAGAAGACTCTGATATATTCGAGACCATTTGAAATATTTTATGGGCTTATATTTCCGCACCATTTTTGAAATGTTGTAAACAAATCACTTTTGATTATGAAATCTACTTTAAATGGTTGAGGTAAAAACATTCTTTATACTTGTGTTGTGATACCAATTTAGTAGCACCCCAGCGACATGTATGCTTCCGCTGGACCCGATTTTGGGGGTGTTACATACACCGCTGCCGTCAAGACGGCCACCTCGAATCAGCAACCTCTTCCTGTTACACGTATTTTTATAACAATCTTTAACAAATAATATTTAAAGTACGAATCTTTAATATTGAAATCTCAAGAATGAAAATGGTAAAAGTGCCATCACCATGAATATGACACAATTAAACACTGGTTTGAAGGGCAGATTTCATAAGCCGACCGTGACATTTATCATTTGCAATAAGACCTGCATGTTAAAACAAAGCGCGATTAAAGTTTTTTTGACAATACTAAATCGAGGCTGCATTCATTAAAAAATAAATAAATAAATAAATAAATAAAAGCAATAGTACTCCTTAGCAAACTACATTCCGCTACTTTTTTTCCATGTTCATGATTTTGAGTGAGTTTAAATTTAATCTAATCCATCTTTGCTTTGCAAAAGAAGAAAAAAAATTACAATATAAATAGGTCACCACTGATTGTAATATCACACCACTGTATTAAGCAATGAATAAATTTATCCATTACATTTGCCACAATAACTATCTAGTTCAGACGTATAAATTTGTTTCTCAATATATACAAATGAAGCAAGTCTAAAGTCACTGTTTCAAAATTTATAGGATCCGTTTTCTTTAGCTTTTGCACATACCATTTAGTATCAGGATCAAAAATACTTCCAACAAAGCTATAATCTAATAGAGCCAAAAATTTACTGCACCTTACAACCTAATACTCTATATTCGATATCATATAACTATTTTCAAAATGCAACGGGCAATACCCCTTCCACATTTAAGTCAAATACTAAAACCAAACACTTTCATATAACTATTACTCCCTCCGTCCCATTTAAAGTGTCCACTTTCCATTTGCACAAAGTTTTAGGAAAGTGGGGCCAACTACACTCTCCACCAATTAAATATCACTATTACCCACTAAACTCTCTTCTCATTGGTTGAAAATATTCCCTGGACACTTTAAATGGGACAACCAAAGATACCATTGTGGACACTTTAAATGGGACGGAGGGAGTAATAAACTAAAGGATAAAAAACAGACCTTTGAGGGACTAATCCCCAGCTCCGTGACTCGATCAGCACCTCTGACTCTAAACACGTATGCAATAGCATTATGCAACAACAACACTGTCATCAACGCACTCAACTCCACTGGTAACGGGTAACCTAACACAAAACAAAATCAAATCAGTTAACCACAACAATCAATCACCTTTAATGTATCCCTCTAGAGTTTCAAATTTCCTACTTCATACTTCAAAAGTCAATGAAATTCATTATGACACATGCGAAGACTAAACTAAAAGTTTAAAATACAAATAATCAACCAATTAAAGATCATTTAGAACACATTTAAATTGCATTTTTAAACTTAAATCATGAAATACTAACGGAATACCTACTACACCGCCGCCGTCAAGACGGCCACCTCGAGTCAGCAACCTCTTCCTATTACACATATTTTTATAACAATCTTTAACAAATAATATATAAAGAACCCTAAAATTTAAACGAAACCCTAATTCTTATGAACCATTTCAGCAAAATCTGTTAATTAACACGAAACTTTAATTCTTATGAACCACATATAACAAATATAACAAAAACCCCAAATTAAAAAAATAATAATAAAAATAATAATAATAATAATAATAATAATAATAATAATAATAATAATAATAATTTTACCTTGATTATGTTTCTGCGATTTGTGGATCTGTGGATCTGGTTAATTTTCTTTCTTGATTAATTTTGTTTGCCGATATGTGAATCTTGTGCTGGATCGTTAATTTTTTTTTGGGAATGACCGATAATTTTTTTTGTGTGCGTTTGTGTCTGAAACTTCGTTTGTGCTGTGTGGTTATAACACAGAATAAAATAATAATTTACTATTCATACATTGTTTACATACTTACATACAGAATAAAATAATAATTTACTGTTCATTTCACTGTTTACACACTCACAAAATCACTGTAGGCTCATTGCTACAGTGACCTACTTGGGGAAGCTATGGTGAATAGTACGCGGGTATTAGTATAGAGATATAATATCAAACATATCGATATTACACAAAATCAAGTAGTTATGATGTGAGAGTTTCCTATTCTTTGACTTTAAAGGTAATGTTAATTATTGAAATCTAAAATCAACAATTTTTTTTAATGATTTTGTCAATGAATCTATCACAAAAATATTGAGATAAGACATACTGATTTAGTGTTAGGTTAGGATGATAAAGGGCCACAATGACCTACAAATGCGATTATAACCCGGTACCAAATTTGTTGAAGACAATAATTTAAGACTTTTTCTTTTTCTTTTTTCAAAAGAAAAAGGTTTGATCACTCGATAAATCTTATTAAAATGACATAAAGTTATAAGAATTATAATGAGGTGCAAAATGTGACAAGACATGTCGATTGAACATCTGAAACAACCAAGCAAATTAGACACTAGTGATCAAAGCAACACCTAAAGACTCTCAGCTCATAAACACTCCTTACGAAACCAAAGACCATTTGACATCAGTTAAGGTGATTTCTCGAACTTCAACATTAGCATCGAGACGCATCTTAACACTTATCGTTGAGTAAATCACTTCGAATAGTCACCTTTTCTGAATAACCGGTTATTTCTCTTTTGCCATACATATTAAAGCAACCATGACATGAACAAGTCTTCTATACATGAGATAATTTCACAAAATATCAAAAATATCGAAAACATGGTTTGATACTGAACCGTTAAATCTTACAGTTAATTTAAATTTTCACAAACTATCGAAAACATGGTTTAAATTTTCACCAAATCCATATAGCATGGCTTATTTATACGTGACAATATATGGTTGAAGGCATGCTAAATAATTGATCTAATTGGATGAACATCTTACCCAAGTACTCAAATAGTGGTGTAAACATATCTACAAAGATAATATTCCATAAGAATTTCATGGTTACACGCATTATTTAACGTAAGATTTTATTTTATATTAGATATATTAATATTTAATTAATCTACCAAATAAAATAAAATCCGAATGATGGGAAATGCCACCGCACATTCTAGTTATATATTGACTTTTTATTGTATTCAAATCCCTAAAGTCAAAAGAGATCTATACATTGAGCCCGGCTAAAATGATTAAAAACTAAGATCCAAACAACTTTAGCTTACCTTTTAACATTCCAAAAAACAAAATACGGTAATTTTTTCTTTCCAAAAATAATCTATATATAGTACCTTGTTTTAGAAGCACCAAAAAGAACAACACAAGGCTCAAGGGATATGAGAGTATGTGACTTCATCAAAACAAAATAAATAGCTTTAAAATGTCTAAATTTCCCTCCCTAGCTAATAACTGGAAACCTGCTTTCTTTAAAAGTAATAGAATCAAAAGCTGAGGCAGAGTTTTTGACTAAAATGTACCGTCGAGGTTTTATTCATGAAGGC
This sequence comes from Artemisia tridentata subsp. tridentata, assembly GCA_021014915.2. Lineage (NCBI taxonomy): Eukaryota > Viridiplantae > Streptophyta > Magnoliopsida > Asterales > Asteraceae > Artemisia > Artemisia tridentata. The sequence continues at coordinate 306,443,776 of CP139502.1, read as the reverse complement.
GGAGTTTTTGACTAAAATGTACGAGGTCTAACTGAGTTATCGCGTTGACTGTTTCCAGACCCTTTTCATGACAACCTAAAATATATCTAAAAGAGATTTGAACTTGAGATTTCTTATGAGAATATCAAAATGCCTAATCAGTAGGTCACATTTATAATGGTTTCATGTATAAAAAGTATCTACACTAACATGTACTAGCAGAAATCCGCGTATTGCGATGACCGGTACTCAGCAATTAAATTTATCTGTGAATAATGTTATACGAAAGATAGTTATGAAATCAAAACAAGAAACATCTACCAAAAAAATTTCTTCTTGAAAGTAGTCAACATGCCAAAAGGGTAATTTCGTCATTTCTCAAACTCCCATGACTGTAAATTAAATGCAAAATCTTGGGGGAGGTTTTGATAAGTGGCACATGATTGTTGGCATTTCCACACTTTTTCCATGGATAAAGTAATTGCTTTTCCCTCACTTTTTGCACCCTACCTTTCTATTTCATACGTCTCAAAGTAAATGATATCAGCAACAACAATAATGTATTTGTATACTTTGGTTTAGACTTAATTTTATGCATAGTTAGCCATTGCATGTGAAGTAGCATAACATTATATTTTTGTTTATTTTCTTCAAGTCCTATGGATTAATCAGCCAAAATAGGTCGGACGTTTACTTTTCAGTTTAATAGCATTACTAGCTTTTACAAAATTGTATATTTTTTTTCCTCCATAGATCAAGCACTTTTTTGAGGGTTTTAAGTGATTTTCAAAGCAAAAATTATATATTGTCACAATTCCAAACATAGCCTTAGCCGGATTTGTTGAAAAAAATAAGTGGTTTTTAATTTAATATGTACATAGTATTTTATATTGTGTACTATTTCTTATTCCTATAACATACTGTATAGTATTGCATTAAATATGTGACAAGAGAGAGGGGGAGAGAAATATGGGTAACATTTCAGAATTTAAAGCATGAAAGCATCAATCAAAGACACATGAATCTTGGGTGTATCTAGCTTGTCTTCCTCTTTTTTCGTCTAAAAATAAACAAATCCAAAAGTTTTGTTTCATTAGAAACAATGAAACTTAGAAATCTTCTTTTCATGTTACTCATTTCGGTTTTATGTTATTTATCATTTTCAATCCATGCTTCTGTGACAAATCCACCTCTTTCTTCCATGGATGAACCTATTCTTCCTAGTGAAAATAACTCACCATTTTCACAAATGCCAACTGAAATGGAAGCAAATTCTCCAGGTAAACTATACAAGTGTTTATATTTTTTAACTTATTGTATGCATTTTTATCAAAGAATTGCCACCCCCAGAGCCATGTACGAGGGTGTGCGATGTGTGCTATCTCACGGGGCTTCAAATTTTTAGAGGCCTTAAAAATATACCTCTTGGTTGTGGCCTCAAAATTCATTTTCAACCTCAAAATATTGACGATATAGGAATTTGTTCAAAATATTTGTTAAACTTTACTTCAAGTGGACCCATTTGCATTTTTGTAATGTTGAAAGAATTTTAAATGGTTAAGTTTTTTATTTTAATATGTAGTTTTGTGTTAAATGCGGACTATGAAGTTCATATATCATATAAAAGTACTTAGTGAACATCTGTCTTTGCATCATATCAAAATGTAACTTGCTTTCATATTTGGCTTTGATCAAAAAATTTCTAAGAACTTTTTTATATTCACATGTATTGATTGTATTTTTCTTATGGGGAATGCTAACATCATTCTTTAGTGTTGTCACTAACAACTAACTTTCAGAAACTATTGGCGTCATTAGGATATATATTAACAATAACAATCTTTATTTTTTTCCACTTGAATAACCAATGAATATAGTCTGAATAATGAGTGCTTTTTTTTATAAGACTTGATGATTACCCGCACATACATTAGCGTTAATTTGTGTGTGTAATTTTTTTATTATTATTTTTTATTTATATATGGGTATTGAGTAAGTGAGAGTGGAGAAAGTTAGTGATGTAAATTGTAGTTAAATATTTAAATATTTAATAGATTGCATCGACATTTATAAGTAGGGGTAATTTAGTATTACAACATTACTCATTTTTTAAGTTTTAAAATTTTAAACAACAAATGTGTCTTTTATTTAAATGTAGTATAAATATCGCAAATAATTAGTGATTTGGGTAGTTATGTGTAAATATTTGATTGTTTTTATTGTTAAAATGTGGAGAATTGGCTGTTAGCCACAAAAACCTTCTCTTATAATGAGTAGCTAAACTATAAACTTTGTGTATATATATTTTTAAACTTAAATAATGGCAAAAAAAGGTAAAAAGGTTAAAAGTTGGTCACTATTAGTGTAATTAATATTCTTTTGATAGCCTAAAATGGGTAATTATGATGCTCTTGTTTTACAAAGGTGTTAATATGATTTTATGCTAAACACAGGTGTATCAGAAATAAGAGTAGTTCACCATGAAGATTTGAACAAGAGGATTCTTGTAGCACTCATTGTTGCTTCAACTCTTCTTGTGTCGATTCTACTGTTTTTATCATGTTTATGGATATACCGGTCAAAAAACTCGGAAAGATCCGATACAAAAAAAGCCCAACAAAGCCAAGGTACGTGTTATATTTTATATCCTTACGAAATCGTACAAGAAGGTAATGTCATATCGATGCATATTCATTTTGGACATGTACTTGTTAAAATAACCGGTTAACATGAGCTATCATATTCATTTAAACAATAAATGTTTTCGATACATTTTTTAAACGCGATTAAGTAAGTTAAGATTTATTGGCACAAATGACGTAGGTGGCCTCAAAGTATACATGTTACCGGTTTTTGCATTTTTACCTTTTGACATTAATAATCTTTGTGTTATTTGACATGCTCATAGATGCTTCGAAAGGGTTGTCACTGGGTCCGATTTTGGACAAATTCAACCCTTTGAGAATGACTGGCAAAAAGGGGTCGGTTACTGTTATAGAATACGAATGGTTAGTGTCTGCGACAAAAAATTTCCATGAAGACAATATCATAGGCCATGGTTCATTTGGGAGCGTATACAAAGCATGCTTCAATGATCATTTCCTTGCAGCTGTGAAAAGAATCCATGGTGGAGGACCCGATGCCCAAAGAGGATTTGAGGTATTGTTTCAAGTTTGAAAAGCATAAATATATCGAGTTCCATGAATTTGTAGCATTTTATCCAATTATGTGTTTTGTTTGCAGAACGAGATAAGTTGTTTAAGCAGGATTCAGCATCAGAACATTGTTAATCTTTTGGGTTATTGCATACATGGCGAGACCAGGTTTTTGGTATATGAAATGATGCCTAACGGTTCATTAGAATCCCAATTGCATGGTAAGTCCTCTTTACTCTTTCTCAAAGTACTTAGAGAACGATAAGTCCAACAACATTTACTCATTAAACTACATTTATGTGTTGCTTTTTTTTACGCTACTTAGGGCCGTCTCATGGAACTAGCTTAATTTGGCAACACCGAATGAAAGTTGCACTTGATATTGCAAGGTATTCCGTCTTTGGCTGACTTTCAACCTTTTTGACCCGCTCCCCCTATCAGCTAAATCTGTTAACTTGACCCGTTTGAAATATAAAATAGAAAACCAAATTGACCTATGTATAGGTAAACCGGGTGGAAATTTCTACATATAATCTTCATATCTTGTGTCTTGTCGGTTTTGATGATTAATGCATGGGTATCTTGGTCTTTTTGATATAGAGGACTAGAGTACCTTCATGAGTGTTGCACCCCTCCGGTGATTCATAGAGATCTTAAATCGTCCAACATTCTTCTCAGTTCCACCTTCAGTGCAAAGGTAAGACCAATTCAGTAGTTCAAGTTTCACAAATCCGTGATTATCAGGTTGACTTAGTGGTGTTTGACTTACTTTTCAGCTTTCTGATTTTGGACTCGCGATTACGGGTGGGATACATGGCAAGAACAACATAAAGCTTTCAGGAACATTAGGCTATGTCGCTCCTGAATACTTATTGGATGGTATGCAATAGTTTATTATTGGCAATTTAAATGTAAAAGAAATATACTTTCTGCCAGCTTCTATTTTATGAAATTTGCATTTGAGTTTGTACTCGTTGTATGCAATTATCTCGAATATGTTAATATAAGACAGTGATTTTTTACAGGTAAGCTAACCGATAAAAGTGATGTTTACGCATTTGGAGTTGTACTTCTAGAGCTTTTGATAGGAAGAAAGCCTGTAGAGAAAATGTCACCATCTCAATGCCAATCTATCGTCACATGGGTATGCAATATAATCGATCATGGCTACTTTATATCACCATTAGAAACAAGTTTTCGTAACTAACTCAACAATGCTTTTCACAAACAGGCAATGCCTCAGTTAACGGACAGATCAAAGCTTCCAAGCATCGTTGATCCTGCGATTAGAGAGACGATGGACTTGAAGCACTTGTATCAAGTTAGTACAATCTTACAGCATGATTAATTCTTAATTGAAATGAACTAATGAAAATAATCCATATATAATATGTTTATTGTATAGGTTGCTGCTGTAGCTGTGCTATGTGTACAACCGGAACCAAGTTACAGACCATTAATAACGGATGTCTTACATTCATTAATCCCATTAGTACCTATCGAGCTTGGAGGGTCATTAAGAACTACCGAATCTTGATCAATTTGTATAGATTATTGATTTCAGGCTGCATTTTATTAGTAAGTTCTTGAGCTAATATTTATTGTTTCAGTCATTTAGTTGAAATAAAGTTAGATAAACCAACCCTTTTGGGTCCTCGTTGTTTTACGCTATGAAATGTTGTAATCCATGCATTTATGAGTTTACTTTTACTCATTGCTGTATGGATTTTCGCAGTGAAGTACAATGAATAGTGTACAATGTACATGATATTTAGTTAGTTACATTTAATGTAACAGCCGAGAAAAGCATCCTTATTTTGTGACTCTGCAGTTGGCTGTTGGTCACATGAATTCTTTAAATGCTTCACATGAATTCATCTGGAAAATGTAATCATATCTAGCTCTCAGTTTAAATTAAGGTACTTTGATTCTGTTCATTTATGCGACAGCCGGGCATGTGATGTATTCAGTCAAAACGGGTAAACTTTTGATACCAGGTTGGGTCGAGTGTGTTGTCTTGTAACATTATTTGTTCAAGGTTACATATTCTACAACACAATTATTGTTTCACATGTTATTACAAAACCTATACTATTTCAAGCATAGTGTGGATGATGTTCATCAAAAAGAACTCGGATTAATATTAATAGAATCAATCGAATACAATGTCATAACTGAATAAAAAATATGAGATTCAAGAAGAGAATAAGACATTCTTTTTGCCAACTGTGGAACGGGTATAGCCCGATCTTGTATGTCAGCTTATTCCCGCATCTCTCGGATATGATGATCTTCCATAAAAAACAGACCTTCTCGAAATCATGCTCTCCTAATTCTTATTTATGTTTTCTCTCCAAAAATGTATCTTCTTGATGACTTAAACCGTGTAGTGTTGTTGGATGGTTTCAATGTCAAGACCCTTTAGCTTCACCACTGATTCGACATGTCCTTTTAGTGTGTGAAGCTCCCTCAATCTGTGACGAAAATACGGATATGAATATTAGTATCATACTAATGTATACTTGAATGACACTTCGGGTGACTTTCCACTCATATGTGTGGGTAGGTTATGAGATTTAATATACGCCTATTAAATAAAAGTTGAACCAAATTGACCCGTTAAGAAACGAGACCTACCTAGCAACCTCAGCGCGCCTCTTTGCTGATTCTGCAAGTTCCGACAACTCCCTATAATCAGTTTTGTCTTTCAAGATATCGTTTGCATTTGGTGCTTGGAGACCATGCAATGTACGTTGGTCAGTGGCCCATTGAGCTTCCCTCTCGCCCCGTCCATAGTCCTTTTTGGTGGTGAAAGCGGTCTACATATGCATAAAAGTACGTTAGCGAATATAATGTAAAGATAAACGGGCTAAGTGTTAAGTAATTTGATTTGAAAGATTAACGGGCTTACCCTTTTTTGGAGCATGTTGTCCCATGCCTTTCCACTCAAGGCGTAACGGATGATAAATTTGAAAACATCTAATGGGAAGTAGATGACGATGCTGTAGAGCCAAATCACACCGCCCCAACCCCAACCGATTCCTCTGACTCTTGCGAAATCCCAATTTGCGTACACAGCGATTAGTGTAGCAATCTGGATGAAATAATACAGTTAGAATCCTAAGACTATAGGTGATATTTTCGACTCATTTTACAAAAGAATAAACTCACCAGCTGAGCAACGAAGAAGGCAGCGAGGAGTAAAAGACCAGGGCGTTCGACGAAAGACCAGCTCCTTGATCTTGTAACGAAAATGAGTGCCTGACTGATGATGCTAACTTGGAGGTAAAGAGCTGACATAAGCTCGAATTCTTCGTTTCTGATCGATTTCACACCAAATCTTTCCTGAAAACCAAACATTAGTGAAAAATCATTAATTACCACATTTAGTATTGATGGTGAATAATGTATATGTTTAGGGTATTATCTTACTGTGAAGAAGTCGGATTCCTTTGCTAACCAGAAGAAAATCACGGTCGTTACAGCTAAGTAAGTTCCTAGAACAACGCCAGTGGCAAAGATTTCCTTTAGCTTCCACGAGTCCGGAAGAGGGGAAGGTTTGACTTTGTCCTTAGAGATGGTCATGATGGTTCCATCGTTAAGGATTGCAATGATCAAAACCATGAAAGGCGAGAAATCAAATTTCCAGATAAGGGCAATTAGCATAAACCCGAGCACGACACGGATGGTGATGGTGACAGCATAAATGGTGTAGTTTTTCATCCTTTGGAAGATGGCCCTGCTAGTCAACACCGCGCTAACAATTACACTGAGCCCTGGTTCAGTCAACACGATATCAGATGCACCTCGAGCTGCATCAGTGGCATCAGCAACTGCAATACCAATGTCTGCCCTTTTTAAAGCTGGTGCATCATTCACACCATCTCCTGTCATACCACAGATATGCTTCCTCTCCTGGAGTTTCTTCACGATCTCATATTTATGTTCTGCATTGCATAGACGCTAAAAGTTTCAGCTATAAAATATTTTAATGGTGGGTGCAAAAAAATACTCATTTTGACCCGTTTCCCGACCGCCCATTGCCACAGTAAGTGAGTATCAAACGCTTACCAGGGAAGACTCCAGCAAAACCATCAGCCTTCTCGATAAGCTCCTCAATTGGGATATCTGCGATAGATGGATCTTTGTATTGACCAAGAAGTGAGGAAGATGGGTACATGTTTGTTCCCATTCCAAGCCTGCGACCTGTTTCCTTGCCGATAGCTAGCTGATCACCAGTGATCATCTTGACATTGACTCCAAGGTGTAGTGCACGTCTAATAGTTTCAGCACTGTCATGTCTTGGAGGGTCAAATAGAGGCAATAAACCGATAAACACCCATGGGCCACCAGGGCTCTCCTTTGTTTTCTCGGGTACCGACTATAAAATGACCAACGCAATCATTAGTGGCAAACTTATACAACCATGGTCAGATTGGTTAGATCCAATGTAATGATAAACGAATAAGAAACTTACTTGTTCGCAAACAGCTAGAGAACGAAGACCACGTTCAGCAAATTTATCGATTATGGAAAACACTTTGTTCTTGTCTTCGTCTTTTAAGTTGCATATCTCCACAATCTGAGAGGTTTTAAGATGTCATTTGCATATAGGAACAAACGAAGATTAGGTTCAGTTAGTAGTCACAATTTCAGACTACTTTACCTGCTCAGGTGCACCTTTGCTCACTCTGTGCCAATTTCCACTTTGATCGATGTATGTTATTGCTGTTCGTTTGTCCACTGGATTGAAGGGAAGAAAATGTACCTCAGTGATCCCTGCTCTTGCCTGCATAAAAAAGAAAATACTTCAGTAATCCAGGTCCTTTTAGCCCTGTTGACCCTGAAACTTGTATTCCCGTTCTAACATTTAATTAAAAGTTGGCAATATTGTTATAATTTTTACCTCCTTAGGATCAGGAAGCATTCCAACAATACAAGCATCTATCGCATCTTGATTCTCAACTCTCGAAGCCCTTGCTCCCATTAGAACGACATGATCCTTGTCAGTATCCTTAATGAACACCTGAATAGAAAAGTGGATCGTTTAAGATGAAGTATAAAAGAAAAAAGAACTCTAAATTTTGTGATCATTTACACTTGAACCGACCTCAATGAGGGTTTTATCGACTGTGAGTTTGTTCAAGGTGAGAGTACCAGTCTTGTCACTACACAAAACATCCATCCCAGCCATTTCTTCGATGGCTGTCATTCTCTTGGTGATTGCACCTTGCTCGGACAACTTGTGGGACCCAATGGCCATAGTAACTGACAAAACAGTTGGCATGGCAATTGGGATACCACCAATGAGAAGAACCAATAAATTGTCGATTCCGTTTCTGTAAGTTCGTTTCTGAATTGGGTACATCACCACTATTTCAATTATGAGACCAATGGCAATGGAGCATATGCAGAAGTTTCCAATGGCCGTCAACACCTAATAAACAATCCATTAAAAAGACGTTAGCCTATATTTATATGTTTAGTTTGAAATAACCAGCACGTGTGATATCGGATACCTTTTGGAAATGGCCAACTTGGTTAGTGCTATCGACTAAGTGGGCAGCCTTTCCGAAGAACGTGTGGACTCCAGTCGCAATAACAACTGCTTCAATTTCTCCTTGTTTGCATGTCGAACCTGAATAGACACTGTCACCAGGACTCTTGGTCACGGGTAATGATTCACCAGTCAATGCCGATTGGTCAATCTTAAGAGGATCTCCTTCTAGCAGACGTGCATCAGCTGGGATAATGTCTCCCAGTTTGACACTAATAACGTCTCCAGGAACCAATATGGCTGCGTCTTGTTCATCCCATTTCCCATCCCTTATTACCTTCGTTTTGGGAGCAAGACCTGCCATTAGAGCTGCTGCAGCGTTGCCTGCATTGTTTTCTTCGATGAAACTAATGGTGGAGTTTATGATCAACAATGTGGTGATACCAACGAAATCTTGCCAATCTGGTGGCTTTCCCTGCAATTCGGTGCATGATTAATGTTACTCAACTTGGATCGATGTGATACAATAACTAGTATTGGAAATTATTTTCGACATAAGAAAGAGATATACCCCTCCATTAGCCAAGACAATGGCCATAATCGCTGCAGCTTCCATGACCCATGACAACGGATTCCACATGAACCCCAAGAACTTGAGAAGCTTATTATCCTGTTTTCAATATCAGTAACGAAATTTCATTAGTTCTATACTTCTATGAGCAATATCATAAATCGGAAACAATTTGTAGCGACCGAATCACCTTCTTCTCTTCTAGCTTGTTTGGGCCGAATATGTTCAGCCTCTTGTTCCCTTCTTCGCTTGTCAATCCTTCTTTCGTACATTTCAATGTTTCAAAGACCTCCTCAACTGGAACGGTCTCCTGCGTTAATCAATCAACACAAATTTATCAAATCAATGGATCCCCATGCAAAATGTAACAAGTTAAACTACAAAACCACAATCCTCTTAATGTGTAGTGTTAATTGGATCATGAAAACAGTTTTATCTTATAATCATTTGAGCTACAAAACTACTATCCTATAACGTGATTCAAATTTTCAGTGTAAATATGTAATCGGATCATGAAAATAGTCGATTAATTACAATAAACAAGCTGCAAAACTACATTTTCCTAAATCCTAGTAGTCTAAACATCGCGCGGATCATGAAAACAGTCTTTTAATCTACAAAACTATAAAATCCTCGATTTACATTCGTAGTGTAAATGTGTAACCAAATCATGATAATAAATTTATATATCAAGATATGAAACTAAAATTCTTCATAATCCTCTATTTATATTAGTAGAACGAATCATGCATGAAAACGCGCTATTTAATCCTAACAAACTAAGCTACATTTCTCGATCTAAAAACTCACATCATAAATGTCTAATCTAATCACGAAAACGTCCCTTTAATCATAACAATGCGTAACATAAACATATAACCGAATCATGCAATCAATCAAATCACCTAGGGTTTCACGATCTATAATATAAAGGCAGTGTCATTTATATACAGGGTCAGATAAGATAAGATAGGATTAGATAAGATCATACGAGATCGATGTTCTCTCTCTTGAGATCGTCCCAACTAATGCTTGAACTGCCAGCCATTGTTGTCTGTTAATCAAAACAGTGTATGTGAAATGAGTGTGTGTTAACGTAGAAGTGGCATTTGGAATATGAAGTGCATGGGGTTGAAGCTTACTATAAGAATGAAAAAAAATGGTAAACCAAGTGAGAATGAGAGTGAAACTAGGAAATAAGTTGGAGTTTTTTATGCTGTGTACATACATTTGTATATTTTTCCGTTATAGCTATATATGCATGTGCTATTTTAAGTGTCCTAACTATAGTAATAACAACATTCTATTCAAATTTTTATAGGTGTTTAAAGTGATATTATAAGTTTGTTCATATAGGCTCGAGCAAGAGTTGCATACTTGAGTTTAAGCCCATGTATTGTCCATCAGATTTTAAACCTGAATTAAATTCATTAACAAATTATTGCAAATTACACCGTTTGTCTCAAAATAAATATCCACTTACGTTTTCAGGCTCGGTTGATGGACCACATGAGCCAAAGTTCTTTGGTCTTCTCTCTTTGAAATGCTAAGACAATATACATAAATGGAATCAACTCAAACTTAATTAACGAGATGAAAGTGACAATGGTTCATGTCACCTTACCTGCCACAAATGCTTTGCCGTGTTTACACCAATGCAGCGGGATCATGCTCGAGTTATACATATATCGCATAGAACTATGTTTATATTTGTCCCTTCCTTAAGTTCCTTTCAATCATGAAGCCAACAGTAGACTAAAAAAACGAATGTGCAGGTAACCAGACAGTTCGATTATCATTTATATATAGCGCAAGTTACATAAATCACACTACACCAAAACCTCCTGTTTGGGACAAGCAATTGTCGACCCAAATTTTGGCCATGGCCCACTGTTTTTTCAACCAAAAAGGCAGTCAAAGGATGTTGAATATTTAAGCAAAATGGGACGACAATGTCGTCCCATATGTAAATACATATTATTTTTCACCTTTTAAATGAAACTTGCCAAAAAATAAATAGTCCCGCCAAGCAAAATGGGACGACAATGTCGACCCATTCTGCGTGTATTTTTTTTTTTTTATTTAAAAACTTTTTAAATCAGTTTTTATTTTAAAATCAATATTAAGACTTTGAGTAAACTACATTTTTGGTCCTTGTGGTTGTACCAATATTTCACTTTTGGTCCAAAATTCAAAAAATGATTGATTTCAGTCCAAAAGTACACGTGGACTTCACTTTTGGTCCAATTTCTAACCTAGTTAATGGTCGTTAGTCCTTTCAGTTAAGTACGTTGCACCGTTAGTCCTTTAACCTAACGGTCGTTAGCAATGTTTGCACCGTTAGTCCTTTCAGTTAAGTACGTTGCACCGTTAGTCCTTTAACCTAGTTAATGGTCGTTGAGTCCGTTTTTCTTCCGTTTTCATACGTTTTCCTCCGTTTTTCTTACGTTTTTTCCGTTTTTGTCCGTTTTTCTTACGTTTTTTTACGTTTTTATCCGTTTTTCTTACGTTTTGTCCGTTTTTCTTACGTTTTTGTCCGTTTTTCTTATGTTTTTTTACGTTTTTGTCCATTTTTCTTACGTTTTTTTCCGTTTTCATACGTTTTTGTCCTTTTTTCTTACGTTTTTTTTCCGTTTTTGTCCGATTTTCTTACGTTTTTTTCCGTTTTCATACGTTTTTGTCCGTTTTTCTTACGTTTTTTTTCGTATTTGTTCGTTTTTCTTACGTTTTTTTTCCGTTTTTGTCCGTTTTTCTTACGTTTTTTTCCGTTTTCATACGTTTTTCTTACGTTTTTTGCGTATTTTCCGTTTTTGTCCTTTTTTTACGTTTTTGCCCGTTTTTCATACGTTTTTGTCCGTTTTTCTTACCTTTTTTCTGTATTTGTCCGTTTTTTCCGTTTTTGCCAGTTTTTCTTACTTTTTTGTCCGTTTTTCTTACGTTTTTTATCCGTTTTTCATACGTTTTTGTCCGTTTTTTCTTACGTTTTTTTCAGTATTTGTCCGTTTTTATCCGTTTTTCTTACGTTTTTGTCCGTTTTTCTTACGCTTTTTAATTTTTTTTCAATTCGGATAATTTTTTTTTTTTTCATTTTTTATTTTTTTTTCTTTAAATTCGGACAAAAAAAAAATTTTGAATTTTTTTTATTTTTTTTTAAATATTCGACAAAAAAAATTTGATTTTTTTTGATTTTTTTAAAAAATTCGGACAAATTTTTTTTTTCTTATTTTGAATTTTTTTATTTTTTAAAAAAAAATTAGGACAAATACAAAAAAAACGTAAAAAAACGGATATAAAACGGACAAATACGGAAAAAAAACGTAAGAAAAACGGACAAAAACGTATGAAAACGGACAAAAACATACAAACTAAGAAAACGGACAAAAACGGAAAAAAAATGTAAGAAAAACGGACAAAAAACGTATGAGAAAACGGAAAAAACGAAAAAAAAGAAAATAGAAAAACGGACAAAAATAAAACGGAAACTAAAAAAACGGATAAAAGTAAGAAAAACGGACAAAAACGTAAGAAAAACGGACAAAAACGTAGAAAACGGAAAAAACGTAAAAAACGGACAAAAACGTAAGAAAAACGGACAAAAACGTAGAAAAACGAAAAAACGAAAAACGGACAAAAACAAAGAAAAAAAAAAAAACGAAAAAAGGAAAAAAAAAAAAAAAAGTAAAAAAAAAACGGAAAAAAGAAAAAACGTAGAAAACGGAAAAAAACGAAAAAAAAAAACGGAAAAAAAAAAAAAACGTAAGAAAAATGGACAAAAACGGAAAAAACGTAAGAAAAACGGACAAATACGTAAGGAAAAAGAAAAAAAAAAAAAAACGAAAAAAAAAACGGAAAAAACGTAGAGAAAAACGGACAAAAACGTATGAAAAACGACAAAAACGTATGAAAACGGAAAAAACGTAAGAAAAACGGACAAAAAACGTAAGAAAAACGGAAAAAAAACGTAAGAAAAACGGACAAAAACGTATGAAAACGGAAAAAACGTAAGAAAAACGGACAAAAACGTAAGAAAAACGGAAAAAAACGTAAGAAAAAACGGACAAATACAGAAAAAACGTAAGAAAAACGGACAAAAACGTATGAAAACGGAAAAAACGTAAGAAAAACGGACAAAAACGTAAAAAAAAACGGACAAAAACGGAAAAAAACGTAAGAAAAACGGACGAAAACGTATGAAAACGGAAGAAAAACGGACTCAACGACCATTAACTAGGTTAAAGGACTAACGGTGCAACGTACTTAACTGAAAGGACTAACGGTGCAAACATTGCTAACGACCGTTAGGTTAAAGGACTAACGGTGCAACGTACTTAACTGAAAGGACTAACGACCATTAACTAGGTTAGAAATTGGACCAAAAGTGAAGTCCACGTGTACTTTTGGACTGAAATCAATCATTTTTTGAATTTTGGACCAAAAGTGAAATATTGGTACAACCACAAGGACCAAAAATGTAGTTTACTCTAAAACTTTTTTATAAGCAGAATGGGACGATAATGTCGACCCATTCTGCGTGTATTTTTTTTTTATTTAAAAACTTTTTAAATCAGTTTTAAATTTAAAATCAATATTAAAACTTTTTTAAAAGCAGAATATGTATACAATGTCGACCCATTCTGCGTGTATTTGTTTTTTTTTTAATTTAAAAATTTTTTAAATCAGTTTTTAATTTAAAATCAATATTAATACTTTTTTAATAGCAGAATGGGACGACAATGTCGTCCCATTTTTAATAAACATTTTAAAGACTTTTTAAATACTTGTATATAAATTAATTTTAGAAAATTATTTGCTTTAAAATTATATGTTAGTGTAAAAATTAATTTTAAAAATTACATAAATTAAAAAATTTACAAAATCAATACTTTACTATTTATCAAAAATATTTTTGATGTTAAAACGTAATCAATATGATACGTATTTACAGCTTCGATATAGAAAAAATAATACGACAAAGGTGGCTTGGATGTATACTAAATAATGGGCCAATACGTCATTCCACATGCGTTGTACTGTGGACTTCTAAAAGTGCTCAACAATATCATGCCTTGTTTTCCTATAAATACTTGCATTGTATAGAGCTCTATAGTCATTAGCATTGTATAGAGCTCTATAGTCATCTCGGCTCATTCGTTAAACATCTCGTGTATAACCATATCATCTCGGCTCATTCGTTAAACATCTCGGCTCATTTCATACAGACTCAAACGAAACAACTTGACAAGCAAACGAAACAACTCGACAAGCAAACGAAACAACTCGGCTCATTCGTTAAACGAAACAGGCGAGTTAATAAACTGCTTTACGCCTGGTGAGACATTGTGGTTAACATTGGCCCATAGTTAGGAATTGCATCTTTCAAACTAGAACAAGATAAGCTGGAACTTTGTTGTTGAGCACGAGTTCCATAATTGCTCGGCTCATTCGTTTAACATCTTGTGTACAACCATATCATCTCGGCTCATTCGTTTAACATCTCGTGTACAACCATATCATCTCGGCTCATTCGTTAAACATCTCGTGTATAACCATATCATCTCAGCTCATTCGTTAAACATCTCGGCTCATTTCATACAGACTCAAACGAAACAACTTGACAAGCAAACGAAACAGATCAAACGAAACAACTCGACAAGCAAACGAAACAACTCGGCTCATTCGTTAAATGAAACAGGCGAGTTAATAAACTGCTTTACGCCTGGTGAGACATTATGGTTAACACTTGGCCCATAGTTAGGAATTGCATCTTTCAAACTAGAACAAGATAAGTTGGAACTTTGTTGTTGAGCACGAGTTCCATAATTGTTCGGCTCATTCGTTTAGCATCTTGTGTACAACCATATCATCTCAGCTCATTCGTTTAACATCTCGTGTACAACCATATCATCTCGGCTCATTCGTTAAACATCTCGTGTATAACCATATCATCTCGGCTCATTCGTTAAACATCTCGGCTCATTTCATACAGACTCAAACGAAACAACTTGACAAGCAAACGAAACAGATCAAACGAAACAACTCGACAAGCAAATGAAACAACTCGGCTCATTCGTTAAACGAAACAGGCGAGTTACGCCTGGTGAGACATTGTGGTTAACACTTGGCCCATAGTTAGGAATTGCATCTTTCAAACTAGAACAAGATAAGCTGGAACTTTGTTGTTGAGCACGAGTTCCATAATTGCTCGGCTCATTCGTTTAACATCTTGTGTACAACCATATCATCTCGGCTCATTCGTTTAACATCTCGTGTGCATCTAATTTAAACGAATGAATCAGAAAGATGGAATAGATGTGTACAACCGCTCCTACTTAACATGCGTGATATTGAGTTTCAGTTTTTATCTCTCGTTCACAATGATGGCGATCCTTTGTCCACCGATGATCAAACTCATTCGTTTAACATCTAATTTAAATCATTTTTAATGTATTCATTTATAACTAATTTAAATAATTTATAATTTAAATTTATTTAAATAATTTATAGCTAATTTAAGTCATTTTTAATTTATTTAAGTAATTTATAACTAATTTAAATCATTTTTAATTTATTTAAGTAATTTATAACTAATTTAAATCATTTTTAATTTATTTAAATAATTTATAATTAATTTAAATCATTTTTAATTTATTTAAATAATTTATAACTAATTTAAATCATTTTTAATTTATTTAATATTAATTAAATAAGTTAAATCATTTTTATACACATAAGATAAAGGGAAAAGAATTTAAAAAAAAAAAAAAAAGTACAGGAAGCAATATGGGACGACAATGTCGTCCCATATTTTACCACCAAAAATTTTCACGAAACTTAAATCACCCCGACAAAAGAAAAAAAAAAGTATTCGGAAGCAATATGGGACGACAATGTCGTCCCATTTTGGCTCAATAATTGATACATCCGGATCTTATCTTTTTTTCTCCAACAATTTAACAAAAAAAAATACCCGGCAAACCATAAACCCACTGCTTCTTCTTCTTCAATCGATCTACCCACCTTCAACACCACATTCGACACCACCACAACCACCTTCAACACCACCACAACCACCTTCAACACCACATTCTTCTTCTTCTTCGATTAAATATATATACCGCCGTATATATATATATATATATATATATATATATATATATATATATATATATATATATATATATATATATATATATATAAATATATATATATATACGACAAAGATTAAATAAAAAGACAAATATACGTACACTACGTAAAAAAAAAATTTCAAAAATTTTCTCAAAAAATTCCAAAAAAATTCCACAAGATCGGGTATGTTGGTGCATGAAAAAGTTGTGAAGGAAGTTTTTCTAAAAGTGAATATTTTTTCTGGAAAAAAAAATGAAAGAATACGTTTGTGCATTAAATCATTTTTTTGTGCATCAAAAATTCGTTTTTGCACCCAACTTCTTTTGACTTTTTTCATCAAAATAACATTGTGCATCTAACTAAAACAAGTTAAAAATTTTGTGCATCAAAATTTTTTTGCGCATCAAAATTTGTTTTTTGTGCATTAAAAAAAACGTATAAAAACTCAAAATTAGAAAAACTTCTTTCACAAAAGTTTTATGCACCAACATACCCGATCTTGTGAAATTTTTTTGGATTTTTTCACGAAATTTTAAAAAACAAAATCTTTTTACGTAGTGTACGGATATTTGTCTTTTTATTTTAACTTATATATATATATATATATATATATATATATATATATATATATATATATATATATATATATATATTGGTTCTTGGAAAAAATCCACTTTGGTGGAAAAATGAGAAAATAGTGCAAATCACCCTCTCATTCCCCTCCCTTTTTTCACACCAAACTACATGGACCTTATTGTGAGGCTTTGTACATTCGCACCCTACCCCCCCGGGGTGAAAAAAAAAAATCCTGCCAAAAAAAAATTTTTTTTTGGCAAAGTTTTTTTTTTTTTTTTTTTTTTTCCAGCAAAATTTTCCGTCAAAATTTTTATAACTGTGATGCACCTTTTTATTTTGGTGCATCACAGTTATAAAATTTAGTTATAACTATGATGCACCTTTTTATTTTGTGCATCACAGTTATAATTTTGGTGCATCATAGTTATAACTAAATTTTATAACTGTGATGCACTAAAATAAAAAAGGTGCCATCAATAGTTATAAATTTTTTGCCAGGAAAAAAAAATTTTTTTTTTTGGCGTTAAATTTTTTTTTTCACGGGGGGGGGGGGGGGGGGGGGGGGGGGGGGGGGGGGGGTGGGTGGGGGGTGGGTTTCAAAACTTACCCTGAAGTTTGAGATGTTTCAAATCCTACCCTATAACTTTTTTTCTCACTTTTCTATCTAATTACACTTTTCCCTAGAACCGGACCCTATATATATATATATATATATATATATATATATATATATATTATATATATATATATATATATATATATATATATATATATATATATATATTGTCTAAATTTGCTTTATTTTATTTTGGTTTGTTAATATAATCTTGGTTTCTTTTTTGTTGTGTTTGTGTTGGTAATTAGATGGCACCACCGCCCACCATCGGCAGCAGCTCCACCACCACAGCCGCCCCACGTATAGGTAGTTTAAAGGTGTTTTTTTAATTGTGTTAATGTGTTTTGGGACGACAATGTCGTCGTCAAAAGTTTTTATTAATTAATTTGGTTAATTTAAGTTTGGTTGTTTAATTTAGGTTGTTTTTTTACGTATTTGTCACGGGAGAGTGGGGGACAGCAGTAGCACCACAGCCGGGTCGGGACAGCAGCCACCTTTTTTCCTCTTTTTCTCTTTTCTTCTCTTCCTTTATTTCAGCCGTGAACTAGGTATATAATTTAATTACTTTGATGGTTGCGTTTTTTTAGTAAAATGCGTTTGGTTAGTATGATATTGTGAATATGTCGTTTAGTTAGTAATATGCGTTTGGTTAGTATGATATTGTGAATATGCCGTTTGGTTTGTAATATGCGTTTGGTTAGCATGATATTGTGAATATGCCGTTTGGTTAGTATGATATTGTGATTGTTAGACTTATGTGACTTTTTTTTAGGATTTTAGTGATTAATTTCGGACAACCCCCATCTGGAATTAATCATCCTATAGAAAACCCGTCCGAAATTAATTTATTAAAAATTAATTTCGGAAAGTCCCCTGTTTGGGACTGCTTTTTGAATGTTTTGTCTCATTTATGATATGGATGCGTATAACTGTTTTACTATTTGAGAGAAATTCGACAGTATTTCTCTTTCACTCCTACGAATATGTCTTTAATGCACATATTTGGGGAGTTGAGGGGAAATGCTGCCGAATTTTTTTCAAATAGTAAATCGGTTATACGCATTCATATATGAGACGAGACATTCAAAGAGTGGGTTGGGATTGCCTTCCATAGTTGCACTAGGTAATCAAAACGGTTCATAATTACGCCTTTTCATGTTTGAATGTGTTTATTTGCATATGTATATGTGTGTGTGTATATATATATATATATATATATATATATTATATATATATATATATATATATATATATATATATGTTCATTTATTTGAAACTGTTTTTTTGCAACGCAGTCATGACAATTGATAAGAGTTGGACGACTATATCCAACCGTAATTCCCCTGAGTTTTTAGATGGTCTTTTTGCATTCATCGCGCATTGTGAGCCATTGTTACACCCCATCACAAAAAAGATTCTTTGCCCATGTGTTCGTTGTGGTAACGCTTGGAATAAATTGGGTACTCTCAAAACTCTTGAGTCACACATTTCACAATACGGGTTTGACAAAAGTTATACCACTTGGAAATATCACGGTGAACCGCTTCCTCCACCCGTAGTAAACAACACACCACAACCACCTTCACCTGAACACATTGACATGGATGCATTCTTCCAAGATATTTCTGCAAATAATGACCCAACTCCACCATCTCAAACAACAGGTTCTCAACCAGCTCAAACAACAGGTCCTAGCATTAATAACAAGTACAAAGAGTTACTTGCTAGGTCCACCCAAATGTTGGGTCCAAGTTGTGATATGACTGCACTGAACTTTACGTCAGAGCTTTCGCACATCAAGGTCTTATGTAAAATACCTGATAAAGGGTTTAACATGATTCTAGCTCTTTTGCAAAAGGCATGTCCCCCTAAGAATGGATTCAACTTCCCACCTTCATACTATGAAATCAAGAAGACATACAAAGATATCGGGTTAGGATACGAATCGATCCATGCTTGTATAAATGATTGTTTTTTATTTTGGGGATCAGATGAGAACAAAAGTCTGGATAATTGTCCAATCTGCAACGCGAGTAGATGGAAAAACCTAAAGAAAAAGGGGAAGAAAGTTGCCAACAAGGTGTTGCGTTACTTTTCGTTAACTCCTAGACTACAACGTATGTTCAACACAAAACACATCGCAAAGTGGATGACTTGGCATGCTACTGGACAGTCTAAGGAAAACTGTTGGGTCCATCAGTACCCAAAAATACTTAAAACAGGATTTGGACACAAATTAACTAAGTGTTAACTTAAACCAAGAACAATTCAAGTCACTGAGTGAACAGTCACTCAGTGAGTCATCTTCAGGATGCTTAAGGCGAATTCAAGAAGAAGGATTCACTACTCAGGAAGGCGGCACTCCCTGAGTAGGACTTAAGCCAAAGAAGAAGATGATGGTTCAGTGAGTGTTGGACAAGAACTCACTGAACCCCAGTCTCCTCAACAACATTAAGTGATTGAAGACTGAAGAACTCAACGCCTGAAAGAAAGGCGGGAAGATCTGGGAAAAGTTTAAGATAAGATCAAATCTTATCTTGTCAGGAAGAAACTTTCCCTAAGACGGCTAAAAGTCGTAGAGTGTCAGACCAACCACTCCTAAAGACTTTATAGTCCATTCCCATTGGTTCTTGGAAATGACAATTACTTTTGTAATTGTCAGACACGCTTGCTTCAACAAGTTGTAGTATTTTAATCACTTTTACTCTTTTATACTTGTGTATAAATAGGTTCAAAAGGAGAGAAGTTGTGTGTGTTTTGTACATTGAAAGCCTTAGACTTTTGCAAAACAACTTCTCTCCTACAAAGAGTAACGTATCCCTGAGATAGCTCAGTGGGTCGAATTGTTACCACTTAAGCATAGCTTGAGTTTAGATAGGAGACACCATACCTTGTCTATTCAATCCCAAGTGTTTGTTCCGCAAAACACTTGGGTAATAGATTCTTTGATTCATTTCTAATAAGAATTTAAACGTTGAAAAATACTTTGTGTTTTTACATTTACGTTTCATTAACTGATAGAAAGAATCATTACATTGTATTAGTCATAAACACAAATAGATTAACTTTCTAGTTAACTATAAGCGTGTTAAGGGAACAACAAGTGGTATCAGAGCCTCTGGTTTATAAAATCTTTCAAAATTAACCAAGAGTGCTCAAGGTTTTTAACACCAAGATCCTACTATGACTTATGCAAATGTGCCCCAGCTAGTCGACAAAAAGGGTGGAAGCTTTTCAGCTGTTGCCCCACGACTTGAAGCTGGTAAATTTAGCAAGTGGAAAAAGCGAATGCTTTGCTACTTGACTGGTATGGAACCATACTACATCACTTGTGTCAAAGATGGTCCTTTTGTCCCAAAGACTGCTGCAGGGCTAAACAAGCCTGAGGCTCAATGGACCATTGATGAGAGGAGGGTGGTCAATCAAGACCAACACCTGAAAAGCATCATTATATCATGTCTTCCTGACGATATAATGGAATCAGTCATCAACTGTTCAACAGCCAAGCAAACTTGGGATGACTTGGTCAATAGCTTTGAGGGTCCCTCAGATACCAAGGAAAACAGGGTCATGGACCTGAAACTTGAGTATAATACTTTCAGGGCTAAAGACTCTGAAAGTCTCTCTCAGACTTATACCAGATACAAGACCTTGATAAACGAACTATCAAATGATGGTGTAGTTTTGTCTAAGCATGAGACAAATGTTGGCTTTGTCAACAGTCTCCCTGAGAAGTGGCTAAACTTCTCACAAGGCCTGAGGAATGCTAATCACATTCAGACCCTTGAGCTCCCTGAGATCTATGGGAAGTTTGTCTATGAAGACAACTTAATCTCAAGGAGATACCCTGACTCAAAAGCTCTTGAGTCCAAAAAGGCCTTGATCTCCACACCCATATCAACTGCTTTTTATTCTAATGGTGTTGTGCAGGACTTTCAAGAGGATTCTGAGTATGAAATTGATGAAAGGACTAGTGATGAGTACCTAAAAGATCTAAACTTGGAATTCCAAGAGAGGGCACTCCTTGCTAGTTCAAAACGTTTCATCAAAAGAAACCATTCCAACTTTTCAAAAGGAAAAGCAAATGAAACCACTGAATGCTTTAATTGTGGTAAAAATGGTCATTTTGCTAGGGACTGTTATTCTAAAACCACCTCAGAACCCTCTTACAAATTTTCAGGAAATAGTTCCTCAGGAACTAGCAAGTTTCAACCTAGAATATTTCAGTCGACCCAACAATTTCAAAACAAGGGTCAAAAAGACTTTGAAGCAAAATATAGGAAAGCTAAGGCTAAACTTGCAATTCTTGAAACTAATCCCTCTATGTCTCAGGCTGCTCAAACATCCAAGCCTATTCAGGCAAAGAACAAGGTTTTAGTTGCTGAAGCCTATGATTAGGATGAAGAAGAGGTATCCTCAGATGAGGAAATTAGAGTGAGTGCACTGATGGCACTCTCTGAAGGTGATCAAGTGGCTGTTGGGAAAATCCATGCAAGGAATGAAGAGTGGGTAAACATCACCATGAAGAAGGTAAACACTTTACTTTCTATGGATGATGATTCTGATTGGCAGTCTTACATGAATTATATTTGTGTAGATCTTAAATTTGTTGAGGAACAAAGGCTTAACATGTTTTCAAAATATAACAACATAGTGTCAGAATTGAATAAATGTAGAGATGAATTGCTTGTACTAAAGCAAGCCAAATTAGAAACAATTACTCTACAAATTCAGAACACTGAAATTTTGAAACAAAACCAAGCCCTACAAACTGAACTTAATAAAGAAAAAGCTGTCATCCAAGGCTGGACCAAAAAGAACCCCAAGGTCTTTGATACTGTGGGATTAATCCCTAGGAAAACAATAGGAATTGACCATCACATGGTTAACCCCTATGTAAGTCCCAGTGAATTGACCTTTGTTCTAGTTGGCATATCATTTGAGCAAGAAATGCTTCCCAAGTCAAATGACTGGATTGTCAGGGACAACCCTGTCAGTAAGTTACCAAACTTTGAGACTGAAAAGATCTTGCTTCCTGAAAGTCAGGCTTTGAAGAATATGCTTGGACTTACTGAACAACTCAGTAAGCTTGAACTCACTGAACAACTCAGTAATACTGAGTCAGTAAATGAGTCTGAATCAGAATCATGTCCACCACTCCCACCACTGAATACCCTTCAGGGTGCTGCACCCAACTTAGGCCTCCCACCAATGGTCTACTCTCAACACTCTCCAAAGGAGAGGTCAGGATTGGGAAAAACAATCCTGAAAAGACCAACATTTGAAGTCTCAGTAAATACTGATGACTCATCTTCTTCAGTCCCTTCTGAAGTGATAACCCAAAGCCCTGACTCAAAATTTGATCAGTTGGCTGAAATGGTCAGGAAGCTGGGTGAGAAGATTGCATCTTCTGAGAAACCTTCTCAATCCAAGAAGGAACAAAAACCAGCTTTCTCAAAGACCAAACCCAAACCCTCAAAACCCTTGAAAAGATGTGAACTGTGTAACTATACCAATCATATCACTGATGATTGCTATAGAATTCTTTATTGCATGATTTGCAAAAAAGATGATCACAGGACCTCTGATCATAAAACACACTCAGTCACATCAAAGATGGCAAGCCTTAAAGCTCAATCTTTAAACTACCCTTCTGATTCTAAACAGAAACAGAAACAAAAGGCAAAACCTTTTGCACTTTGCCCTTACTGTGGGTTCAATGATCACCATCATAAGGATTGTCAAATTGACGATTGTTGTGAAAATAGTGGAAGTTCCACTCATGACACCTCAGGAGGAGATAAGGCCATTCAGGCCAGAAGAGGTATGACAAAGTCAGCCTCTCAGTCTACTGAGTCTACATCTGCAATCAAATGCATAATTTGTGGTAGCTCAGTCCACCACACCACTGACCATAAATCAATTGTAAATATTAAAAAGACCCCCAAAGCTAAGCCCTCCAAGAAGTGGAGTCCTAGAAAGAACTGACCCAGTTTACCATTTGTGCAGAAACATGCCAGGGATCCTATTTGGCATCTTGATAGTGGATGTTCAAGGAGCATGACTGGTGTGAAGGAGTATCTGCACAAGTATGTGGATGAATCAGGACCCAAAGTGATATTTGCTGATAACTCATCATGTCTCACTGAAGGTTATGGTTCAGTAAACTGCAATGGTATAGTCTTTACTAGGATAGCTTTTGTAAATGGTCTTAAATACAATTTGATAAGTGTCAGTCAACTATGTGATGCTAAATACATAGTTCAGTTTGATGATAAACAAGGAATCATCTTCAATGCTAATAAGGAAGTTGTCCTTATTGCACCAAGAAGACATGATGTTTATGTGTTGGACATGTCCAGTCTGACTCAGAATGGAACATGTCTCTTTACCAAGGCCACTGATACTCTCAACTGGCTTTGGCATAAGAGACTCTCCCACCTGAACTTCAAAAACATAAACAACCTTGTGAAACAAAACAAGGTCCTTGGCTTACCATCTCTTGTGTTTTCAAAGGATAAACCATGCTCAGCTTGTGAAAAGGGTAAACATCACAGAGCATCCTTTAAAACCAAAACCAACTTTTCCATCAGGAACTGCCTTCATCTTCTCCATATGGATCTATTTGGACCAATTAGTCCTAGATCCATTAACCATGAGAAGTATACTCTGGTCATTGTGGATGAATACTCAAGATACACTTGGGTATACTTCCAGATAAAAAAGAGTCAGGCAGCTGAAACAATTATGTCCTTTGTCAGGAACATTGAAAATCAGAATGACATCAAAGTCAAACAGATTAGGACTGACAATGGAACAGAGTTCAAAAATTATGAACTTGAATGTTTCTGTGATGAGAAAGGCATTTCGCAAAAAATTTCCTCACCCTACACACCTGAACAAAATGGGGTGGCTGAAAGGAAAAATAGAACACTCATTGAAGCAGCTAGGACAATGCTAAATGGATCAGTCCTTTCCAAACATTTTTGGACTGAAGCAGTAAAGACTGCCTGTTACACACAAAACAGATCCATCATTGTCAAGAGACATAGCAAAACTCCTTATGAGTTATTCAAGGGAAGAATCCCTGACATCAGCTACTTTCATGTCTTTGGGTGTCCTGTGTTTATTCATAATAACAAGGATCACTTAGGAAAATTTGATTCTAAAGCTGATGATGGATACTTCCTAGGATACTCACTTGTCTCAAAGGCCTTCAGGGTGTTCAACACTAGGAGACAGCATACTGAGGAAACATTTCATGTTACCTTTGATGAGAGCACTGATGCAATCAGTGTCTCTAACAACTCAGTGGAAGAGATAGGTATTAATGAATCATCAAGATACCCTCCTGATGAACATCATACTGATAATGGTCCTTCCACTCAGTACCAGGCAAATGCTGACATCTCCTATTACATCACTCCCCACAACCTTCCTTACCCAACCATCACTGAGTTTATTGAAGCACAAATTACTGATGAATTCATTCAGTCAGTACAAAGTTCTCAGGTACTAAACAATCACAATGATGTGTCAACCCACTCAGACACTCATGATGCTGAAGAACATCATGTGTCTGATCCTGATACTACCCATCAGGCCTCTACAAGTTCTAATCAGTTTCCAAGACCTCAGGACAGTTGGACTAGGTCTCAGGATATAGAACTTGTCAATATAATTGGTGAGCCTACTGAAGGCATGCTCACAAGAAGCATGGCTGCTGAACTGAGAGCAGCCTCAGCCAATGAATGCCTATTTGTGGACTTCATTTCCACAATTGAACCCAAAAGTGTTAAGGAAGCACTAAAACATCCAAGTTGGGTTCAAGCCATGAATGATGAACTGGAACAATTTGATAGAAACAAGGTAATGACCTTGGTCAAATGTCCTGAAGATGTTTCAGTCATTGGCATGAAATGGGTATTTAAAAACGAATCTGATGAAAATGGCATAGTCATTAAAAACAAAGCCAGACTTGTAGCCAAAGGCTATAATCAACAAGAAGGCATTGACTATGAAGAAACATTTGCACCAGTAGCAAGGATGGAAGCCATCAAGATCTTCCTTGCTTTTGCTACATACATGAACTTCAAGGTGTACCAAATGGATGTTAAAAGTGCATTCTTAAATGGCTCACTAAAAGAAGAAGTTTATGTTCAGCAACCTCCTGGATTTGAAAGCCATGAGTTTTCTGACCATGTCTGCAAGCTTAACAAAGCCCTTTATGGACTGAAAGAAGCTCCCAGGGCATGGTATGAGACTCTTTCAGCCTTCCTGATCCAAAACAAATTTGTCAGAGGCAAGATAGACAACACATTGTTTATCTACAAGACAAATAATGAT
The DNA here is from genome assembly GCA_021014915.2 of Artemisia tridentata subsp. tridentata. NCBI lineage: Eukaryota > Viridiplantae > Streptophyta > Magnoliopsida > Asterales > Asteraceae > Artemisia > Artemisia tridentata. Next base: position 306,417,908 of record CP139502.1, on the reverse strand, counting down.
GTCATACTTGTACAAGTGTATGTTGATGACATCATCTTTGGCTCAACAAATTATAAACTTTGCAAACAGTTTGAAAAACTAATGGCAAAGAAATTTGAAATGAGCATGATGGGAGAACTGACTTACTTCCTTGGTCTACAAATCAAGCAGACTGATAAAGGAACCTCTATCAGTCAAGAGAAGTATGTCAGAAGCCTACTGAATAAGTATGAGCTCAGTGACTGTGCCTCAGTCAAGACTCCCATGGTACCCCCAAACAACCTTGGTCCTGATCTTACTGGAAAACCAGTGAATCAAACTCTTTTTAGAGGAATGATAGGATCACTGATGTATTTACTTGCATCAAGGCCTGATATCCAATTCTCAGTCTGCTTATGTGCCAGATATCAATCTGACCCAAGAGAAACTCATATCACTGCTGTGAAAAGGATATTCAGGTACCTGAAAGGTACTCCAAACTTTGGATTATATTATCCAAAATGTTCAGGCCTTGATCTTAAAGGATACTCAGATTCTGACTATGCTGGATGCAACATGGACAGGAAAAGCACCTCAGGCTCCTGCCAAATTCTTGGTGGAAAACTAGTCTGTTGGAGTGCTAAGAAGCAACAATTAGTTGCTATGTCCTCAGCTGAAGCTGGATATGTTGCAGCAGCAATTTGTTGTGCAAATGTACTCTGGATGAAAAGTCAACTCAGTGACTATGGAATTCAGTACAAGATGGTTCCCATCTTTTGTGATAACACAAGTGCAATTGCCATCTCAAATAACCCAGTTCTTCATCAGAGAACAAAACACATTGATATTAGATATCACTTCATCAGGGACCATGTCATGAATGGTGACATAGAATTACACTTCATTCCTACTGAATATCAGCTAGCTGATATATTCACCAAGCCATTGGATGAACCAACTTTCACCAGACTGAAAGCTGAACTAGGAATGTTGGATATTGAGAATCAGTCCACTGATTAACTCCATCCAAATATGTGTAAATTCTGATAACCCAAGTCCTTGACTCAATGTGTTCTTCAGTGAGAAAGATCATTGAACCCTTAACCCTCAGGAATTAAACCCAAGTTCCTGAATTCTTGGTCCTCAGGAACTAAACCCAAGTTCCTGAAGCCTTGAACCTCAGGAATTAGACCCAAATTCCTGAACACTAGAACCATCAGTGACTAAACCCAAGTCCTGACAATCAGGTTCAACTGAATGAAAAGTCATTCAGGGTCCTCATGAGACATTAAATACTAACTTAAATGCTCTAAGTATCTAGTTAGTAAATGTCTTAGGTTGGTAACTGAATTCTTATTTAATATAAGAATATTTGTTCTTTTGCCTTTCTGGCTTCCACCTCTGGGCCCCCACATTCCCATTTGGCATTAAATGCCTCTCCAATCACATTACAGATATGTGATGACTCATCTCTGCAAATTACACTTTTGCAGAACTGCTCAACTGTTCACCTTGACTGTTGCGCCAAACCAAGGAAAGTGGAGTGGTGGCATTAAATGCGGATCCCAAAACATTTTATTCAAAACAGTTTCCAAAAATTCTTTTTGAATAAATAAAATCCGCTTAATGCCTAAAATACCCTCCACTTCACTTCCCTATAAATACCCCAACCAAAATAACAACACACACGTCTATTAGAAATCTTAAGCAAATTCTGCCCATTTTTCTCTCAAAACTAATAGTGTGTGTGTTCTTAGCTTTAAGAAATCCTAACCATCTTTGTTACCCAGACTTACCAACAAATATGGCTTCCTCTAAAGCTATGACATACGCCCCTAATGTGGAATTCACATTGGAGGGCGTAGACCTCACAAAGAACAATGTGGTGGGAAACTTTTCCTATCCACAAAAGTTCCATGCTTACAAGAATGTGATGAAATATCTTCAAAACTGTTTTCTTGCAAAAGCATTTACCAAGACCCCTTAGTCATCTACCATGACTACTTGAGGGAATTCTGGTGTACTGCTGTGGCTACTAGCCCAAAAGACACCAAAGAATCCATCATCACTTTCACAGTGATGAATGGGAGAAGGACCCTCTCCCTGGTTACAATGACTTCATCAAGGCCACTGGTCTTGATTTTGCTGAGGCTTTTGAGCCCAATCCGACTGACCAAGAGGTCAAGGGAGAGTTGATCTTCTTAGGACCTCATGACCCTAAACGTCCTAAGGAGTCCGCTGGAGCCTTATTAGAAAAGGCTTCAATTGTCAAAACCTGGTTCCACCCAGTCTGAAGGATCCTGATGACATTCGTCATTCAGGTCCTTGGGGGGAATAAATCCTCCACTGAGCAATTGAACTCATCACAACAATTGATGTTGTTCAGTCTCTTGGAGGGTAGAAAGATAGATATCGGAGGTATAATCTTCCGTGACCTTGTTGCTAAGCTCTCAGGAAAATCTAGGCTAAAACACTTGTCTTATCCTAGGTTTATTTCCTGTGTGCTTCAGGACCTTCTTGGTTCTGACTATGTGAGGCCTGACGTCATAGGTATGAAACCTGACGTCTTACATAAGACCAATTTCACTAGTGGCATCACTGAGGTACAACCCATTGCCCTGACTAACTACATGCTAGTGGTTATTCAGGGGGAGGACGTTGTTTCTCCAGTACCTTCACATACAAAGAAGGTGAAGAAGACAAAGAAGGGTCAGTCCAGTAAGGTGGTTAGACCCAAACCACTCGCCACTGAGACTGATGCCCAGAACCAACTCAACCTTAAAAAGGGGTTGAATGTGGCCCAGACCTCTGAGACACCCACTACAGAGACCCTCCTGACCACAAAACAAAGGCCAATGGAGGGCACTGAGCAATCATCCTCAGTGTCCTCGGGCAAACCTCCTCTTCCTCATGATTCCACTGACATAAACAAGTCATTGGAGTCAGGAACCTCAACCCATTCACATCCCGATGAAGGCACTGATAAATCACAATCAGAGCCTGAGGGAGAAAAGGGTCCTATATCCTCGGTTGGGCAGCACTACTCAACTGAGAAGGGGACCCACACCCAATCACATCCCGATGAAGGTACTAACAAATCACAGTCAGGACCCAAGGGAGTCAAGGACCCTAAATCCCCAAAAGGGCAGTACAACCCTGATGGGAAGGGGGACTACCAACCATCACAAAAAGTGCCTCATGATAGTTCTGAAAAACACCCGTCAGGACTTGAAGGCGCTCAGGGGGACAAAGACTCAGAGGGATATAAACCACCCGCTGATACGGAACCCACAACCACCTCAGGCGGATCCATTCTCTCAGGAACTGCCCCCAAAAGTCAGGCTGAGAAATCAGTTATTATGACTAGCCAGGCTGATAAAACCAAATCAGTTATTATGGCGGGGTCAGGACCTGGCCAAAACCAAGGCAAGTCCTTTTATGAGGAGGAGCCGGTTAACCTTTTGGAGTTCGAGTCTATGGGGGATATTCAGGCTCTTCTTGATTCTGAAGATTCTGAGGATAAGCTCAAGGAAGAGAGTGAGGAGGAAATATTTGAGGCTGGTGATGACATGGAGATTGATGCACAACCCACTGAACAATCGCATCAGTCTTCTCCACACGGTGAAGAATCTGAATCTCAGGCTGATCATACTTCAGATTCTGAATCATCATGCCCTCAGGAACTAAAGAAATATGACAACATTCTTCCTCTGACTGAAAGGCAGTTGGTCAAATTCCTACAAAAGGCCAACAATGCTCTCTTCAAAGGGCTCACTGAAGAAATTTTTGACAAGCACACTGAAGCGGCTGTTCATTATGTCGATCTGAAGGAATTAGTGGAATCCTATCATGATGATGTAAATGAGCACAAGTCATCTATCTCCTTCTCCCTGACAAATCTTGATTACAATCTTAAAATGTTCAACGAGTCTCTCACACATACAACAAAAAGCGTTGAAACTATTCAAGAGTCAGTGAAAGATGACCCTGAGCTTAACAGGAAAATTCTTCAGGCTTCAGAGACCTACCAGCAACAATCTACTCAGGTGGCTGAGCTGGTACACACGCTGACCTCCTCTAATCTTCAGGGATTCAGCTCTCAAGTGGACTCCATCAGGTCTTCCTTGGGTCTTATGGAGTCCCACATGGCATCTCTGGCATCTTCTTATTCTTCCTTGGCTTGGAATCTTGGGCCAAGGATGACAGCAATGGAGGCTTCTCAGGCTTCTCTTAAGGCTACGGTCTCAACTCTTCAGAAGGACACCTCAGACATCAAGACTATGATGACTGAGATCTATCAGGCCTTCAAAGGTCAGGCTCCCTCAACTTCAGTGAGCGAACCAACTCTTGCTCTCACTATAGGTCAAGCAACAGTTGAGGGGAGAAAGTCACTGAAGAAAAACCTCCTTCTCACACTGAGGGGGAGATTCCTGAGACAAACCCATCTTCATCCCACCAAGACAAAGGCAAAGGCATTCTCACTGAGCCTGAGCCTATTACTACTAAATTGGTGCCTGCGTCCTCAGAAAGAAGGCCTGACCCTGATGAACCAGTCAAGGTCCCTTATGAGGTCAATGGGGTAATGCAACTTCTCACTCATGATGAAATTCAAGCTCACATGGAGAAAGAGGAGGCAATGAAGAAAGCTGCTGAAGATGAAAGGCAGAACAAGCTTGCTCTCATTCAGGTTGCAAGAGAAGAGGCTGAGAAGATTGGGATTAAGGCAAAAGACCTTGCTAAAAGGGAAGGTGGTAAGAGCTTTGTTAAAGCTCAGGATGCTGAGATGGCTATTCTCAGGCAAAAAAAGGGAGGAAAGAATGAAAAGGACTAAGGAGATTAGGCAGAACAGGATTGAGGGATATCAGTGGGTCATGACAAACAGGTTGAAACCAGAACCAATCACTGATGTCAAGATTCATCAAAACACCAAGCCTGCCATTGTTACTGTCTACAGAGGTGCTGACATGAGAAACTTTGATGTTCATACCCGCTTCAGATTTGCTGACTTTGGGATCACTGAATTGGATGAGTTGGGTCCAATATTAGTGAAAAAATCAAATGTTGTGGTCCCTGGTCTGTTGAAGTCACTGAGTCTAAGGTATGAAAGATTGGCAGCAACACCTCAGGAACTTGGTATTCCCTCTCCTCTTCCTGCTTCAGCAGAACTGACTGCTCCCTTTCAGTCTTCCTCAAGAAAGAGAAAGAAGATTGAAGCTGAGCCTGAGATCAAGGTCCCTGGTCTGGATTGCAACAGAGCCCTCCCTGAAGGAGTTCCATTCAGGAACAACTTGGTCATCGAACAACCTGAAAGAGGTTTGTTCTTCACTGATGAGTTTGGAGACCCAGCCTTCCAAAGATGGAGTGATATTGACCAATCAGGAATCAAGGCAATGCTGGGTTTTCTCATGATGGCCTCACCAATCAAGACTCCTGAGAATGTGAGGTTCTGCCAAGACCTGAGAACAAAGATTCAAGAGCATCCTGATCAGCATGAGCTTGAGTCCAAGAAGCCAAAGCTTGAAGCCTTAGGGTATAAGTTTGACTGAATCCGCCAACACAGTACTATGTATAGTTTTGTTAGGACTTGTAATAATATTAATAAGATGATGTTTTTATTATTTTAGTGTCCTTATTTACTTTCTAGTACATTCAGTATGAGCAGAAGTCATTAGCTCACTCATAACTGATCAAAACACTTAAGCATAATTTATATCCAAATAGGGGGAGATTGTTGGGTCCATCAGTACCCAAGAATACTTAAAACAGGATTTGGACACAAATTAACTAAGTGTTAACTTAAACCGAGAACAATTCAAGTCACTGAGTGAACAGTCACTCAGTGAGTCATCTTCAGGATGCTTAAGGCGAATTCAAGAAGAAGGATTCACTACTCAGGAAGGCGGCACTCCCTGAGTAGGACTTAATCCAAAGAAGAAGATGATGGTTCAGTGAGTGTTGGACAAGAACTCACTGAACCCCAGTCTCCTCAACAACATTAAGTGATTGAAGACTGAAGAACTCAACACCTGAAAGAAAGGCGGGAAGATCTGGGAAGAGTTTAAGATAAGATCAAATCTTATCTTGTCAGGAAGAAACTTTCCCTAAGACAGCTAAAAGTCGTGGAGTGTCAGACCAACCACTCCTAAAGACCTTATAGTTCATTCACATTGGTTCTTGGAAATGACAATTACTTTTGTAATTGTCAGACACGCTTGCTTCAACAAGTTGTAGTATTTTAATCACTTTTACTCTTTTATACTTGTGTATAAATAGGTTCAAAAGGAGAGAAGTTGTGTGTGTTTTGTACATTGAAAGCCTTAGACTTTTGCAAAACAACTTCTCTCCTACAAAGAGTAACGTATCCCTGAGATAGCTCAGTGGGTCGAATTGTTACCACTTAAGCATAGCTTGAGTTTAGATAGAAGACACCATACCTTGTCTATTCAATCCCATGAATTTGTTCCGCAAAACACTTGGGTAATAGATTCTTTTATTCATTTCTAATAAGAATTTAAACGTTGAAAAATACTTTGTGTTTTTACATTTACGTTTCATTAACTGATAGAAAGAATCATTACATTGTATTAGTCATAAACACAAATAGATTAACTTTCTAGTTAACTCTAAGCGTGTTAAGGGAACAACAAAAACGGTAAGATGAATCACCCGTGTGATGGTAAAGCATGGAAAAATTTTGACATAATGAAACCCGAGTTTTCTTGTGACCCTAGAAACGTCCGATTAGGGTTGGCTGCTGACGGTTTCAATCCGTTTGGCAACATAAGTCAAAGTTACAGCATGTGGCCGGTCATATTGACAACATACAACTCACCCTTGTGGATGTGTATGAAAGAGACTTCTTTAATATTGAAGATGTTAATTCCCGGCCCTAAATCACCTGAAAAGGACATTGATTTTTTTTGCAGCCTTTGATCAAAGAACTCCAAGACTTATGGAAAGGTGTGTGGACTTTAGACGATGCTACGGGTACTCATTTCAACATGAAAGCGGCGGTTTTATGGACCATAAATGACTTTCCAGCTCGAAGTAGTTTGTCTGGGTGGAGTGGACAAGGCTACTATGCATGCCCAACATGTAATCAGGACACTCCATCGCTTCCTGTGAAGAATAAAATCGCTTATGTTGGTTATAGAAGATTCTTAAGCGTAAACCATCCAATGAGGAGGAAACATAACGAATTCCATGGTAAACCTGAAAATAAGCGTCCTCCTAGAAACTTTACCAATGAAGAAATCATGATTCAAATTAGTAAAGTCTTTAAACGTGTCTCGGGGAAACATCCACGTATTGTTAAAAATAACCCTAAACCTAATCGAGAAATTGAATTGAATTGGAGTAAGCGTTCTATCTTCTACGAACTGAAGTATTGGCCCGTTCTTCAACTAAAGCACAATCTCGATGTCATGCACATCGAAAAGAACGTGTTTGAGAGTGTGCTTAATACCTTGTTAATGAACGACAAATCCAAAGACACGCTAAAGGCAAGGCAAGACTTGAAAACTCTGGAAGTTAGAAAAGAGTTGTGGCTCGTTGATAAAGGAAACGGGAAGTTCGATAAGCCTCATCCAAAGTACTCTTTCACACCAGAAAATAGAAAACGGTTTTGTAAATTCATCAAAGGAGTTAGACTACCCGATGGGTTTGGATCCAACTTCAAGAAAAAAGTAACCGCTGATGATAACAACATAACGGGCCTAAAATCTCATGATTGTCATATTATGATGCAGCGGTTACTTCCTTATGGAGTTCACCAATACTTACCCAAAGACATCTCACCCCCATTAATCGAGCTCTGCTTATTCTTTAAGCAGATTTGTGCTCGAAATTTGATGAAGCAGGACATGGAGAAAGCTAAAAAACAAATGCTCGATGTTATGATTAAATTAGAGAAAATATTTCCCCTTGCTTTTTTTGACATAATGATTCATTTGGTTATACATTTACCCGAAGAGGCTATTCTAGGTGGCCCTGTTTACTACAGGTGGATGTATCCATTTGAAAGATACATGAAGAAGCTGAAAAATTATGTCCGAAATAAAGCCAGACCTGAAGGTTCCATAGCGGAGGGTTATGTTGCAGAAGAAGCATTAACTTTCTGCTCGCGTTATCTTAAGGATGTCGAGACGAGATTTAATCGTCCTGACAGAAATGACGACAGTGCACCTGAACAACCAGATAAATTCCAGGTGTTCCAGTCAGTATGCAAACCGGTGGGTAGATGTGTAGATACTCGGATGGAGCCAAATGTTATGCAGCCAGTTTTATGGTTTGTACTTAACAACAGTCCTGAAATCGACGCAGACATCCAGGCATACAAAGAGTATGTTTCTTCTTTTTTATATTTTGAAGAACCCTTTTTTTGCTAAGTTATTTGTTTTCGATGACTTATTCTAATATCATGAACTTTTGTAGTGAATTTCCTAACAATACCGTGGAAACAAGTTTTCCTCCCTGGTTCAATCACAAGGTAAACACATTAGATATATTACCTTGTAGTCCAGAGTTTTTGCTCATCTGAATCTGTTTGTATCTCTTTCGTAGATCCGTGAAAAGAGCGTGGCAAAAGACCTAAGCTGTAGTCCCGAGTTATTCTCTTTGGCATGTGGACCTTCATCTCGTGCATTTACATACCCCGCTTGCATAGTTAACGGTGTGAAGTTTTTGGTGCATGAGCGCGATAAACTTCATACCACTCAATGCAGTGGAGTTTCAACACCCGGGCCTGATGGAGAAATGTATTATGGTCAACTGGAGGAAATTCTGGAGCTCACTTATTTGGGCAACCAAAAGGTTGTGTTGTTCCGATGTTTATGGTTCGACACCCGTAACCCTAATAACCCTATGGCACGCTCTAGGCGTTCTTACATTGAACGTGGCATACGTCATATTTTGACTGATAAGGATGCATATAGAAATCAACAATACATTCTTGCGACACAAGCAACACAAGTCTTCTACCTTGAAGACCCTGCTAAATGACCACCTCATTGGAAGGTCGTCGAAGATGTTCATCATCGGAAGATCTGGGATCGGGATGTTGTAGATTCTGATCAAGATGTTATACATGGCAGCAGTTCATCAGATGTTGCATTGTCTGTTGGTTTGCCTGGTTTGGAGTATGCGGAGAAGAGAAGATACTTTAGGTTTAGTCCTATTGCCTAGAAGTAGAGGGGAGTTCACTCACACCCGGGCTGCTTCATTCTCCTAAGCCTCAGAATAGACACCTTGCTGAAGCCCTAGGAGCCTTGCTTCCCATTGTAATTGCCATTGTAGCACGTGTGTGGCCCAGCCCATAAAGGCCATGCGGACTTGACGTCATCCCCACCTTCCTCCAGTATATCACTGGCAGTCCTTCGTGAGTGCGGCACGCACCTTTTTGTTTGTTTCGGAGCCGTTTTGGCAGGGCGTACTAAACCTACTACGTACCACACCACCGGGCGGCTCACCTGAATGCCCAGTCTTTCTCTGCCGTCAACTCGACGTCGTCGTCACCTGCAAGTGAATGATTTGAAATTCGAGTTATTTCACGAAATAACACTCGTATATCATGAATCAACAGAATTGGACGCCCCACCAGATGATGCTGAAGAAGATGCTGATTTTGTTAATAATGAAGATGATGTCGTTGCTCATGTCCTTGATGATGATGATGATGATGTTGACGTGTCTGATGATGATGAAGTGAACCCCACGACTGTTGTTGAAGAAGTTTTATCTAGCGATGATTCGGATGATGACAATTGTTCTTAATTTGTAATTTGAATGAAATTGTTACTATATGTTTAAACGTGTAACTTTTATTTGAATGAAATTGCATGTTATGTTATGTTTAAATGTGTATATTTATATGAATGTGTGTATTAGTATTAATTGGTCCACGAAATTGTGTGTTCTTGTACTTGTAATTTTACAGATGGCGTGTGTAGCTCCCCAATCACACGGCGGGGATGCTGATGGTGATCCACCACACCGGCCCTATTTTACTACGCCGGGCTACTGTTCAGGTAAGAAATTGTGATTTTTATTTTAAGTTTTTTATTGATAAAACTAAATTTTTTTACTTGTATTTTCACGACTCAATAACTTATATTTGTAGGTTCGATTGCGGGTGAGACCTCAAATCGGGCCTTAAGAAGGGCGTTTAAACAGAATGGTAATCGGCCTTTGCAGATCGGCTTTGACACTGATGATCTAGGCACCTTTTCACCTGTGGGCACGTATGCACCGCAGTTCAGTAGTCTTTTGGGGGAACAAGTTAGGTCACTTCCCCTTGACTGCGAGTGGGAGCAGATACCGGCGCCTTTTAAGGCTCACATATTACCCGCACTCGAGGTATTAATTGTTTATTTTATTTGTATTCTTATTGTTATCGACCGTTTAGATATGCGTGTTATATTTAAATTGTTTGTTTATTTAAATGCGTATATTTATTTGCAGACTTATTTCCTCCTCGCGCCTTGGTTAAACAACCAGAGCCAAGTGAAGGTTGGGCAGTGTGTGTATACGGTGGGGGAACGGGTAAGTCTTGGGCTTCAACTTCAGCTGCGGTTACTATACCGCAAACATAAATACAGGATCAAGAGAAAGTACTTTGACACACAACCGGACCCCGAGACGGCAAAGGAAAATCCGCCGCCGTCGGGAGTGTGGGGTAGCAGAAGCCCAGAGGAGTGGGAGTCGTTGGTCGACTGGTGGTCGAGACCGGAACGAATGGACAGATCTGCAAAAAATGCAGAAAACCGGGGAAAAAACAAGATTTTAACCCACCAAGGGAGGAAGTCGTTCGTACAAGGACGAAACGATTACGTAAGACTCATTATAATTTTTTGATTTTTAAAGGTCTATATAATGTTTATATATAGCTCGTTATTAATTTATTTTATGTTGTATGTATAGCGGGTTACGAATGCGGGGAAGAATGAAGAACTTATCGAGACGTGGAGGAGGTGCCATTCTACAAAAGGGGGCGTCTTTAAAACTAAAGAAAATGAGACGTCTTATGTAAGTAATTTATCTCTTAACATGCGTCATTAAGATCAAGTTACTTGTTTTTTTTTAACTTACCTGTTTTTAACATACTTTTTTTTTTTTTTTTTTTTTTTGTTACTTACACAGTTGGCGATGAAGGATCTCTGGATCGAGTTAAAGCAGGTACGACCCCGTTGATGACTGAGCAGCAAGTACTGGATGAGATAGTTCATAGTGACAACCGGCAGAATTTGTCGGGCATTGGCAGGCTGATGCCGGGCATAGGCAAAGCTTCAACCAGGTCCGCACATCAGCCGTTTGCACAAAACTATGCTACTCGGGAGGATATTTCGGCGGCGTTGAGGCAAAAGGCGGAAGAGAATGAGTTGTTGAGGAGACAAGCGCAGGAGGCGCAACAACGGGCTCGAGTGGTCCAACTACAGAATGAACAGCTTCACGCTCGACAAACCACCTTCGAATCTATCTTTGGGCAGTTTGTCAGCCACTACAACAACAGCCAAGCAGGTAATCCGTTTCCCGTTAACTTTCCCACATTTCCCCCATTTCCCTCATTTCCCCAACCTCCTTTATTTCCCGGCCCTAATCCCTTTCCCGACCCTAATAATAATTCTTCCTTGGAAAATTGTTATCGTCCCATCTTTCCCGACTCTACTCCATGCCCGGGTTCTAGTTCTAACCCGGGTTCTAGTTCTAATTATGGAATGCCGCCACCCGACGTCCTTAACAAATACATAAGACAAACTAATCCTCATTTGAGCCGCATTCCCGAGAATAATAATGCTAGTAGTGGTGAGGAGGAGGCGGAGGAGGAGGGTGAGGAGGAGGGGGAGGAGGCGGGTTCTTACGAGGAGTCGGACTAGGAGTAGGCGTAGTTTAATTTGTATCTTATTTATTATTAGTTATGTAATACTTAAACAGATAGACTTGACTTGTTGATCGCCTTAGAAACAGGTTTTGTTGGTAAAACATTAGGATTGTAAACTATAACCTGTACATGATTTTGGTTTGTTTTTGTATAAGTTCGTATTTGTTAGTTTAATTTGTATCGTATTTGTTAGTTTAATTTGTATCGTATTTGTCGAATGCAATCGTGGATGAGTAATTTGGTATTGTATCATATTGCCGAATTGGTATTGCGGATATTGGTTGATTTACAGGTTGTGTAATGGTAGAAAAAACCTGGAAATGCAGGCTGCTGCTGCATTTTTTTTTTTTTTTTTTGCATAGTTGACAGAATGGGACGACAATGTCGTCCCAAAATTGCAAAACAAATGTCGTACCATTTTTGCTTTGGCTGCCACATCAGCAGTCCAACCAGGGTCTGATTTTAATTAATTGAAGCAATTTGGTACGACAATATCGTACCAATTTGTCCAAAATGTCGTACCATTTTGCATTTCTGAAAACATTTTACGAATTTAAATAAATGCTTTACGGAAAATAAAAAAAAGGAAAAAAGATTTGGTACGAGATTCTCGTCCCAAATATGCAAATAAAGTGTCGACCCAAATTGTAATTTAAAGGTTTGACTGGTATGTAGGTCCCCGTTCAATGTCGTCCCATTGCTTTGCAAAAATGTCGACCCAAATTTTTTTGGGACAAAGAAACCAGGAAAGGTCTAAATGTCGACCCAAATTGCTTTTGTCTCGACCCCACTTCAATATTTGGGTTGAGATTGTCGACCCAAAGCGTCCCATTTTTTGTAGTGTCATCTATTTGATTTGGTGATTACTATATAGTAGTAATAACACGAACCATATCTTCGATACTTTTTGCATTACAGGTCCCAAGTTGCATCGTTTGTTTTCACTTTTGGTCCATTGAGCATGTAATTAACTTCACTTCTCGTTCCTAAAGCGTAAAAGAGGACCAAAAGTGAGAGCAAAATTGCAACTATGAAGATAACTAGATATATGGATGATGAACGTTTTTCATTATTTTCTCTAAAGCATACGAAGAGGTATGATGACAAGTTGTACAATGGGTCAAAAACATTGGCGGACCCAGCATTATAAGTCGTGCACAAATCAGTTTTACGAATGTAAATGAAATAAAATGGAAAAGACATGCATTACTTTTGACATATTAGTTGACTAACTAAACAAGACATGTATTTATGTAACACAAAATTTTAAGATCATGTTCATTTTAGAGAAATTGGGGTTTTTAACGAAAAATTTACACTATGCGTCAAATCAATCAGGTTCCCGTGAACCCTCCAGAAGCCCCTAGGTCCGCCTCCGGTCAAATACGAATGAAGATCATATCAAAACACATTTATAAACAGTTTTGTGTCCATACTTTTGTCACATCATTGTACGAAATGGAATATTAGGTTAAATGATGTTGAGATTTGATAGTAGACCCTATTCCAGGCTTTATTTGGGCTTGCAAAACAAGACATCAATAAATGGTTAAACCCAGAAAAGAAAAGATAGTGCTTTTATGTAGGTAAACTATACATGTGTTTTGTTTTTGTTCTTGTTCCTGTTGTTAGTATTGGGCTAGGGAGTGATCACTACAATATTTTCAACCCTCCCAAAATTGTTCAATAAGATTATGCCAACTCAACTCAACCCTTCAGCCCTCCCAACCAGCCCTCCCAAACAATTACACTTGCGCCCATGATTTTTCAGCCCTCTCAAATTTTTTATTTTTCCCCCCTAAACTATTAAACTACACAATTTATAACTAAAACATATAACATTTCATAATAATAAAAATAAAAGTTCATTACATAACAATTAAAATAAAAGTACGATAAAGTCCATAACATATTAATAAAAATAAAACTACGACAATAGATATCTAAAGATCACAATGCCATCCGTACTTCGCCGCAAGTTGTTTTTTTTTTGCTCAATCATCCACGATAACATTGCTGGGTCGGTTATGTGATCGTGCGGCTTGTTGAAGAACTTGAAGTCACGCTTCACAGCCTTTCTAGTCGCTTGTTCAAGTTGTAAGTCCAAAAGTGCTTGTTGTTTAGCATTAACATCCTCAATGTATTTTGTTTTCCTTGTCGCGTATGCGTCGACGGTCTCGGCAATACTAATCTTTGACGAAGCTTCACCACCAACACTCCTTCTCCCTTTTTTTGCCCGACTTGGAGTTGTGTTCTCATTCAGATCCGGCAATATAGTATCGGCGTCGTTGCTAGCCGACTCATAGTTTCCCCCCTCCGATGACTTTCTTCGCTTTTTTTTTAAGCTTCGAAATGAAGCTGTAAACAAAATGTATATAATTTTTTTTTTGACTGCATTCAATGCCCAACGCTCTAATAAATGTATAAATTCAACATGCAACGGTCAATTTTATTTTGCAATTTTGCCCCTTCAAACGGCTTCAACAACGGGTTAAAAACCCGGTAGCCAACCCGTTCAACCTACCCGATGGGCAAAGGAGTGTTCATACCGGCGGGTTGAGGAGCCTTTTGGCCAAACCGCCCACCACTCCCAATCCCCGTTGTTAGTATTGGTATGACAAAAGCTGTTGTGTTGTACCCTTATCATGTCATGGTCCCATAACCTGGGTAAAGGAATAACTTTAGGTTTTTATAGACACAAACATGTTTTTTCTGATGATTCATTCCAAGTGGATGAATGTTTCAAAAACTTGTCGGTTCATATTTATTCGACAAATAATGTAAAACGTTTAATTCATGAACGCCAAAAGCGAAAATTGTTCATCATACATAAGCAATTTGATACATATAAGAAATACGACACCAACAACAATAATATCCAATCCTGACTTTAGCCGATGATAGAAAGACCGCTTTTACAAATAATTTCGTCAAAGGTTAAAGGTATATACATGATTGATATATGAAATGTTTATAGGCTATGGGGTCTTTGGACACTATTGTGTTAGGTCCCAATCTTGATTGAAGAGTTTTTAGCTCATGTTGCTATCATATCATCGATAACAACATTAGCAACATGAAATAGTAAGTACTATTAGTCGACATAATTTCTTCTAATATAAGTAGATAACTTAATTACATTGTGCATATAGTATATTTTTATATAACTTGTTGCTACTAAAAGATCTATAAACGTATATCTAAAATTATCTTATCATGAGAATCATTTGGTTGTAGAGCCCAACTAAATAACTACTACGTATAAATTCTGAGTTGTTAACAACCATTCTTGTTTTAAAATTTGAGTAAAGTGTCCAAAAGTAGATAAAAATAAACAAAAGAAACAAATATTGATCAAGAATATAACCATTACACTTCACTCTTATGATTAAGAACTATGATTAAGAACAAGAAGAATCAATTATCATTAATGTGGATGGAGATAGAAGTGTTCTTCCATTATTTCGGGGCCCACGGATTGGCGATGAAGCAAATGTTGTTTTTTCAGACGACGACGGAGAACTTGACAAGGAAGTAAACCTACTAGAGCGGCTCCTCAGCTTTGCCTTAATGTCGGATTCGTTAGACATTTTGTTATCTTCGATTCCAACTTTAGTCGAGTTTATACTAGCCGGGACTATACAATTGCACAAAAAACCTATACATCACCCCAAAAGAATTCATAATCAATTAACTAGAAATGAATATGTATGAACTTAACATTATTTGACATAAACTATTGTGAATTGTACAATTTATGTAGTTGTAAATCTACCAAGTACAGACCAGTTTCACGGCCAACATAAAAGAGCTAGATAGTAAACTATTTGCCAAACATGCACGATAATCATACAGTCATTTTAAGAGCCAATTAATCTACAAGAGAATAGGCTTACCGATTTTAGCTAGCCGATTAACCCAACTTGGTATAGAACTCCCAGTGAGTTTGATACAAAGATCGTTACAAAAATGATTGCAGTTTTTAGTGATCAAATTATACGAAGTTCCTTTATAGTCCTTTGCAAGTTCTTGCATGAGTTTTCTAACTTGCGTTAGATTCATATCGGTCCATCCGATCAAAATTCGTTTCCTAAACGTGAACCCTTCGCATTGTTTCGGTTCTCCTTCAAAGATCCCCGTAGTTGCTTGTTCATGAGATCCAAAAGCATACTCAACTCCATGCACTATAAACATTAACACATTCTTAAGTTAATCCATAATTTAATTACTAACATGTTCATTGACTGATATAGTTTTCTACTTTTAACTTCTTTTTATTTCGTGTTGAATACTTTATTAATTTACTGTAATAAAGATCACTAAACTTAGGTGACCTGTTATATCAGCCACTTGATAACAGACTAGTGACGGGTTGTCCCGTCACTAATACCTACTAAAGTGACCGATATTTAACTGGTCACCTATGTTTAGGATCTTGATTTACATGTAAATTAACAAAGCATTAAAACATGAATAAAAAAAAGTAGAAGTAGAGAACTATATCAGTCAATGAAGTGATATTAACTAGCTAGTATACGAGATCGAAAATTCGAAATCAAACCTTGAACACCGGAATGATAAACACCAAGACCGAGCCAATACGCGTACTCATTAATAGAAGTAAGATCATAAACATTTAAGTAAACAGGAACTGATCCAGCTTTTGTACATTTTATTGAATTGTTTCCTCTGCAAAGCATGATCTTGTGCTAATGTGCTTGAAGAAATTATATAAAACTTTTGTTTTAAAAAAATTTGATTGTGGGAGAGAGTAAATTAAAGAAAGAATATTTGAAGTGTATGGATGAAGGTGAAGCTTTGTTGGTTGTATTAGCGACATATAAGCGCCCTATAATCTCCTTTTTCGCGGACCCCATAAATTTAAAGTTTATAAAACTTGATAATTGAATAATATAACTTGAATCTTAAAATAATTGAATAATAGAATTTGAACTTGATTTTTTTTTAAGTTGATAATTGAATAATAGAATTTGAATCTTAAAATTATTTTTTGGTGATAGCTACTTAAGTATGTTGGATATATATGATTATATCAATATCAATATCTTATGATAATTTAAAGTTTATAATAAGGGCAAATATAGACATAGCCTGGTAGCTTAAAGTGTTGGGCTTTTTTGGCCCTAAAAAAGTCGTTTTCCCAAAATGGCCTAAGGAATAGGCTACTTCCAAAAAATCGTTTAAAACGACTTTTTTGTCAATCAAGCGACCTACTATTTGTGTCTTTTTGCAGCCAAAAAGTTTGACTTTTTAATTTTTTTAAGCGACTTTTGCTAGATTTTAAGCGACTTTTCGCTAGGGGCCAAAAAGTACACGCCACATGTCAATCCCACATTTAGTCGCTTTTTGCTTGGGTCATTTTGAGAAATCGACTTTTTTGGGGCCAAAAAAACCCAACACTTTAAGCTACCGGGCTATTTGTAGAATTGCCCCTTATAATAATTAGCTTATAGAGTTTCATAATATGTTTTTTAAAGAATTTTTTTTACACAGTTATATCACATATTTCACGCTATCTCGCACATGATTTTAATGATACTCGGTTTCATAAACTTTTGATTGATTGGGACATTGGCATAAGTAGGTGCATCGGGTCAAATCAGACATGAACCTATAAACCGAAGCATGTTGGAATGAAGAACTGATATACTCGGCCAATTTTGGTTTTGTGTTGGTTTCCGCTTGATTTATGCGGTTTATGGTCGAAATGAAATGGACCAAAAACGAAAACCACAAATATATCAAAACCGATGATTAAACCGGCCTTTGGGTAGTTTGATTCGCTCGAATTTGTCAATGTCATTCGGTTCTCGGGTGGGCATGTTCAGCCCTGCATTCACATACCATTAAGTTAATAACTTTAGGTATTATGTTTTTCTATCATTTACTAAATCTAAGACCATCCGTAATGGATGGTCGTATGTCTCGGTCACCCAACCACAGGGACGCGTCCTCCCCATTACAGGACTCGTTTCATGGTCATGGCCATGGATCAAACAATGCGTATCTCGGCCGTTCAGACGACCGGGTCCTCCTCTTTGTTGGTGTGAGTGTGTATTAAATTATTTTTGTGGTGTATATTTGTGTTTAAGTGACTGTATGATTTTTGTTGTGACCGCGATCGCCTTATTATACTAACTTGTTTACGAACAAGGTTTTGGAGCGAGAAAGCTAAGTTGACGTTGATGTGGCAATGATGACGAGAGTTTATGTTGAGCAATCCTATTTCTTAGCATTTCCAAACTTCAAATGACAAGTAGTTTTTAATGATTTATCAATTACTATTAAACTTCTACTAAATATAATATTAATTCCAGTTAATGGGTAATTCTTTTTAGAATTATAGAAAGTATACAAGGAAACACTCATGATTAAGGTTAGTGGAGCACTGTAGTCTTGATATCCTTTTTAAACCATGAATTGTACACATTAGCATATGGTTTGGAGAACTATTATTTTTATATTTACTACTTTCACATATTTTTTTCCTTTACTTTTACAAACAATGAATAGCATAAATGAACTTTTGCAACCAGCATGTTTTTTTTTTAGATAAACAAGCAAAACAAGGAAATGAAATCTTATTGATATCTATAACTCGAATTCGATTCCAAATGTATAACCGGATTCATGTCTTGTAACAAAGTGAACATGTGTTTGGTGTCGACTCCATACAAAAATTAGTAACTTTTAGCGAAGGTTATAGCATAAAAAATGGTATCGTCTATATGAAATGTTATGTTTTATTTTGATCCACAACGGTGTAACATTAGCTTAAAAGGTACTCATGGCATTCTAAAAGTATCGTCACTAGACAAAAAACACATAATTTAAGAGGACCATAACATTTTTTAACAAGTCAAATATCATCTCAACTAACTAAACTATCTTTTAATTGGTTAAAATAAGAACAGGACAATTATTTCTGGTATTGTCACGATCGTCTATTCGGCTTACTAAGCAAAATAACGTTTAAGCTATTTTGTTTTTATTCAATCTCAAAATCGGGTTTCATTAGTGTACTCTCCATGTATCATAAGTTATGACATATTACGCTATTTTCAAATGTCATAAGGTTTTCAAAGAAGAATCTTGATTAATTATTTTCCATCATGCTCAATAATAGAGTTGCGTTTGCTATAATGCATTCATTCATCATTGCCTAAATGTTCCATATTTGTGATTACATTATGGGAAAGGCTCTATGTTACTTCATATATGTTGAAATTATGCAAAGAAGTTGAGGTAAGACCGACCTTATTTTGATATGAAAGAAAAGAAGAGAAGAGGTTAAAATGGACAGAAAAGAAGAGAAGAGGAAAAGATATTAAAATTTTAATTCGTGTTCCTGAGTTATAGAAAAGAAAAAAAAAAAAAAAAAAAACTAAGAATAAAAATGATGATTTTACAATAATTGATGGTTATACACAGGTATAAAACTCAGCATCGTTGAAATCAAACACAAATAATATATTTGCTATATGAGAAATCTGTTAGAATTGATATTGTGATTGATTACATATGTTTCCTATTTATACTATTCCAACCGGTGTCAAGAACCATTGTGATGGTTGTTGGTGATGGTTGGTAATCGGTGGTGGTTACACTATAACTGAAAAGACATACCTTTTCAGGTTTAAGACAATTACTAACTGGTCCCTATTATTACAGTTTCTATGTATTGCGTAATTGGTCCTTTGACCTTATTTAACTATAGAATCTATGAGGCAATGATCGGGATTATCCCAACATTCACCCCCCTAATCTTGATCATTCTGAAGGAGATTCTTCACACCAAGTATTTGTCGCATTGTGACGAAACGTATCCTTGGTAGTGCCTTTGTGAGTATGTCAGCCCTTTGTTCTTCTCCGCTGATGTGCTCAACTGTTAAATCTTCCTTCTCAACGCATTCTCAAATGAAGTGATATTTTGTGTCTATGTGCTTGCTTCTTCCATGAAATACTGGGTTCTTCATGAGTGCTATTGCTGATTTGTTGTCCACATAGATTGTGATCTTTTCTTCATTAGAGTCTGTTATCTTACTTAGAAGCCTTTTCAACCAGAGTGCTTGGGTAGCTGCTGCAGTTGCTGCAATGAACTCTAATTCGCAAGATGATAAGGCTACTGTTCCTTGCTTCTGAGTGCTCCAGGTTATAGGTGAGTTTCCAAAGTAGAAAACTATTCCTGTTGTCCATTTTCCTTCTTGAGTGTTGACACCATAACTGCTGTCACTGTAGCCTTGAATTTTGTTTCCATCATGCCCGTAGGTTATACCATAGTCTTTGGTTCCTTTGATATAACGTAGAACCTGTTTTATTGCTTTCATATGTTGTTCTTGAGGTTCCTGCATGAATCGACTAAGTAATCCGACTGGAAAACTTAAGTCTGGTCTTGTATGTAACAGATATCGTAAACATCCTATTATGCTTCGATATTCCGTAGGATCTACAAATTTTCCTTCGCTTAACTTTGTTAGCTTCAGTCCTGGTTCCATAGATATCTTTGCATCATTGCAGTCCAACATCCCTGTGTCTTTGAGTATCTTAGTCGCGTAGCCTGTTTGCTTTATCGAGATTTCACCCCATTTTTGTGTAACCTCTATGCCTAAGTAGTAGGCAAGTAGTCCAAGATCACTCATTTTGAACTGTTCTTGCATTTGGTATTTGAAGGATTCGATTTCCTTCTTTGATGTTCCAGTAACTATTAAGTCGTCAACGTAGACTCCGATTAGTAGAGTTGACGTCTTGTCTGTTCTTGTGTAGACCGCCTGTTCTAATGCACACTTCTTAAAGTTGAGTAACTTTAAGGTTTTATCTAGTTTAGTATACCAAGCACGTGGAGCTTGTCTGAGTCCATATAGTGCTTTCTTCAATCTGTATACTTTTCCTTTATCTTCTGTCTTTATAAATCCATCAGGCTGTGAGACATATACTTCTTCATTTAAATCACCATGTAGAAATGCTGATTTTACATCCAAGTGATGTACCTCCCATTTGTTGTAAGTAGCCAGTGCTAGAATCAACCTTATAGTTTCAATTCTTGCAACTGGTGTAAAGACTTCATCAAAGTCTATTCCATGTTCCTGAATATATCCTTTCGCTAATAGCCTTACTTTATGCTTTAATATCTCTCCGTTTGCATCTCTTTTTGTTTTGAATACCCATTTTAAACCAATGGCTTTATGATCCTTTGGTAAGGTAGTTAATTTCCAAGTGTTATTTTTGTTGATGGAGTCGATCTCTATTCGCATTGCTTCAATCCATTTTTCATCCTTTGATGCTTCTTTGAAATTCCTCGGTTCATCTTCAACTAGTAGAAGTCTTTCTGTGTTATCATATACCTCATTTAGGGTTTTGTATCCTCTAACGGGTATGTGATCAACATTCGTGTTAGTAGTTGAAGGTGTTGAAGTTTGGGAATTTGGTGAGAAGTTTATGGATTGTATCGGACTATATTCAATAGTGTTTGAAGGTGGTGAATTGGTAGGTGAAGGTGTTTCTTCATTTTCGTTGTCAGTAAGGACATCGTCTTCTGTTTCACTTTCTTGATCATGTTGAACCTCCTCAGTTTCTTGTGTTTCATTATTTTGTATAATGAAATCACCTCATTCTGGTTCTTTTGGATCAAAATCTTTGACGTATTCCTCCCAATTCCATGTCTCGTCTTCTTTGAATCTTACGTCACGATTGACGCAGACTTTCTTCGATATTGGATCAAATAAGCGATATGCTTTTGATCCAGGTTCACTACCCAAGTATACCATTTGTATACTTCTATCATCTAATTTAGTAATATGTTGTGAAGGTACCTTTGCGTATGCTATGCATCCAAATATTCTGATATGTTGAAGATTTGGTTTTCTGCCCTTCAATGCTTCGTAAGGAGTAATATCTTCTAATGATTTTGTCGGTGTGCAATTTAATAGTAAAATTGCATGTCTAATTGCTTCAGCCCAAAAGTTTTGTGGCATCCCTTTTGCTTTCATCATACATCTTGTAGTAGAAAGTATTGTCCTGTTTTTCCTTTCGACGACGCCATTTTGTTGAGCTGAATATGGTGCAGTTAACTGTCTGACTATCCCGTTCTTCCTACAGTACTTGTGAAATTCATTTGATGTGAATTCCCCTCCTCTATTTGTTCTAAATGTCTTTATCTTGGTTCCATGTTCTTTCTCCACCCTTGTCTTGAATTCTTTGAATACACTGAATGCTTGATCCTTTGAATTCAAAAAATATTCCCACATATATCTAGAGTAGTCATCTACTAATAGAAATATGTACCTTTTATCCGAAGGTGTTGGTGGCGAAATTGGTCCACATAGGTCTCCATAAATCAGCTCCAATGCTGTTTTGGATCTGTATTTCGCTTGTTGTGGAAATGGAGCTCTAGCATGTTTTCCTATCAAACAAATGTCGCAGATATCTGTTGAGAGTTTGATAGAAGGTATTCCTTGAACCAAGTTCTTCGTGGTCATAGACTTTAGGGATCTAAAGTTTAAATGACCCAATCTTGCGTGCCATAGCCATGCTTCATCATGTAGATTTGCTAGTAAGCATGTTGGTTCCCCTATTCTCAAGTTCGCTTTGTATAGCCTATTCTTCGACCGCGTAACTCTAAGTAGTATGTTGTCATTTGAATCGTATAAGAGTAGTATATTCTTTTCCATTACTACTTTGCAACCGTTCTCTGTTAACTGACCCAAACTCAATATATTACTTCTTAAATTTGGAATGTAATAAACCTGTGATATAGCACGTTGTTCTTTGTTCTTGCATTCCAATAGGATAGAACCTTTCCCTTTAATCTCTACGTATGATCCGTCTCCAAATCGTACGTTTCCTGTGATCTTTTCGTCAATCTCCTTGAAATGTTCCTTCACACCTGTCATGTGATTGCTTGCACCATTATCTAGGTACCATAGACTTTCTTCATTCCGTGTTGTCTTTGGTGGTTCGAAGTTTCTTTCATTTAAGAATACTTCATGATGCTTTTCGATTGTAGCCATCAGTAGTGTTGGCTCCAAGTCTTCTTCAATGAGATTTGACTGATCTTCTTCGGGATTCTTTCGAGTACAATTTTTGGCATAGTGACCAGGTTTCTTGCATTTGTAGCACGTTACCTTGCTTAGGTTGCGTACAAGTTTCTTTTTGTCTTTCTTGAAGTTATTCTGAGAAGATTTCCAGTCCTTCTTATCTGACCTGTAATTGTTTCCCTGGTTGTTTTTGCCCTTGTAATTTCCTTGTGCTCTAAAAGATTGCCCTTGACTGTTGTGCTGGGAAAACATAAGTCTTTCTTGACTTTCTGGTTGTTTTTCCCTTTTGCATTTTAGTCTCTCCTCAAACGTCTTCAATCTTCCAATTGCTTCGTCTAAAGACATCTTATCCAAGTCCGAGTATTGTTCAATTGATGCAACTATGTGTAAGAATCTGTCTGGTACTGCGGTTAGCAATTTTCGTACTAGATTAGAGTCTTCGAAGGTTAAACCGACATTTGTTGCCCTGCTCGTGATACTTGAAATTTTTGAAACGAATGAATCTATTGATTCATTTTCTTTCATTTGTAATGCCTCAAATTCTGTCTTTAATGTTTGTTGCTTTGCTTGTTGCACACGATTTTCTCCAATGTGTCTTGTCTTCAAAGCGTCCCAAATTGTTCTTGCAGATTTATGTTTTGCAACTTGGAGGATTTGATCTTCCGGTAATGCTTGAAAAATAAAAGCTATCGCAGTTTTATCTGTTTTATTGTCAATTTCTGCATTTGGTTGTGGTTCTACCACTTTCCATAAATCGTTTGCTTCTAAGATTACTTGCATCCGGATTACCCAAATGTTGAAGTTTGAGTTGGTCAACATAGGACATTGGAAACTGGTCGCTGAACCGATTTCATTATTTCTTTTTCCCAGTCATTTTGAAAAAGGTTTTGGTAAAAGCAACTTTTAATTGATTTTCCAATATGTTTATTTTATTTTATTTTTTATATAAAAAACTCTTAAAATATACTATCCTCCTTTTTTTTTAAATACAAGTTATATTTAAAAAGAATTAAGTAAAATAAAACTTAATTATAAAGGGTAAAAGTTTATATATAAAAAAAGTGTATAAGTTTTTTTTTGATATAAAACTTACGGTTATGTTTTTTTTCTATTCACTTTACTCTTTTCCGGATCTTGTTCTGGGTTGGTGGCTCCGATTAGGTTTTTTTCTCCTAATCCTAATTGAGCGCCTGTTTATGTTGGTTCCGGTGAAGGTTTGTCTTCTCCAGTGATATGGGTGTGCGTCTTTGCACTTTCCCTCTTTCTGGTACTTCTTCTGGGTTGAGAGCTCCGATTAGGGTTCTTCCCTAATCCTAATTTGAGCGCCGGTGATGGTGGTTCCGGTGAAGTTCGTCTTCTCCGGTGATATCTGAGGCCAATTGGATTCGAAAAAACCTAATCGAGGTTTTTTCCGTGTGAATCTCTCCTCAGGTAAGTCCTCGTGACTTATAAATCGGATACCGGTGGAGTTAAAACCACTTAGGTTTGGCCACCCTGTGTATCTGATGAATTGATTAGCCCCTTGTCGATCTTCGGTGATGGTGGCTAATCCGGTTACAATTCTGGTGACACTTGTTGTCGTTCTCCGTTTGGTTTCAACCGGAAAATGATGATTAACTTTGGTTTAAAACAAAGCTCTGATGCCAATTGATGGTTATACACAGGTATAAAACTCAGGATCGTTGAAATCAAACACAAATAATATATTTGCTATATGAGAAATCTGTTAGAATTGATATTGTGATTGATTACATATGTTTCCTATTTATACTATTCCAACCGGTGTCAAGAACCATTGTGATGGTTGGTGGTGATGGTTGGTAATCGGTGGTGGTTACACCATAACTGAAAAGACATACCTTTTCAGGTTTAAGACAATTACTAACTGGTCCCTATTATTACAGTTTCTATGTATTGCGTAATTGGTCCTTTGACCTTATTTAACTATAGAATCTACGAGGCAATGATCAGGATTATCCCAACAATAATGCCCTATGTTGTAGAATTGGCCCTATATTTTATGTTATATGTATGGCATTTAAGACATTTTGATTATTATTGGTTTCCATAATTACTTTCCTTCCAAATCATCCCATATTTGGGAAGAAAGTTTAGAAGAGAAGATTAAGCAATTTTTCACTCCTCTTCTTTTCTCTCTTCTCTTAAAAAAACTCAGAAACACAATTTTTTTTTAATTTACCATCCACTTCTCTTCTTTTCTTTCGAAAATAAAACTCATGAACACAGTGTAAGGGCTAGCAAAAGCTAGAAAAGAAGCTTACAAAGAAGTAATATAAGCTAAAGGGTTTTATTAACCAATCTATCCAACTAAAATTAAGCTGAAATCCATAAGAAGATTGAGAAATAATAGAGTCCCAAAGCATCACCTTCTTAGGAGAACTAGAAAAAAAGCAAGCAATTCCGATAGCTCCAAATATACCACAAAAGAGTCCCCCCCCCCCCCCAACTCCTTTGAGAAACGAGCGCGCCTTATTAGAAACATGCAAAGAGTCAAGCCAAGCGTACCACTCTATAATATTAGCGCATATCAGAATATCCAACTCCCACCAATTCGCCAATAAAGCCCACAAATCTTTTGCCAGCTCGCAGTTGAAGAAGATGTGGTTAACCATTTCAACATCACCTTGACAAATAGGGCAAAGAACAGAACCAATATTTATACCTCTTCTATCTAAGTTAACTCTAGATGGAAGTTTGTTGAGATTCAACCTCCATAGAAACACGTTAACTTTAATTAGAATGCACCTATTCCATCGAGTAGCGATTGTACCCATGATGCGTGGTTTTGCGACCTTACAACAGGTTTTACCTCTCGAGGGATCTCGAGAGGCTTGCAATCCCCACCAGGCAGTGTACCTGACCGATGTAGTATAGTGAAGTGGCAAGTACCGGGGGATTGATCGTTCTCTAGGGGAATAGTGTCGTTAGGATTGAAAAAACTATTCTAATAGGTCTAAGGGTGAGGGAAGATTCTTTTTGTATTTTTATATTTTATGAAAGCAAGTAAAATCTCGGGTTTGAAGGAGTGGGCGGAATTAGTTGCTAGTCAACTAACCCAAATAACTACAAATGCAAATAAAATAAAATAACTGAAAATGAAAAGGGTTGTGTAACTTATATGGAGAGAAATGTGTTTACTTAGATTTCCTTACTCCCTAACTATCTTTTACCGGTTGATTAGTGTGTATTAATTGCGTGGATGACGGGTGTATTCCTTAATACCAATCGTGGGGTGGCGTACGTACTTCCCCAACTCTATAAGCTCCTACTTCACTCCTATGTCGAGCCGGCTAGGAAGCTCCTAACATGGGATCACTAGAATTCGCTCATGCATTAAATACAACCATAATAACCTCAGTACGCATTGGTTCATGTTTCTTAAGACGTTCAAGCAAGTTACCGTATAGGAGGTTAGCCAGTTTTCTTAAGCCTAACATCGATAAACAATCATCCAATACAATTAATAACACACTAATAACCAATAATCAATAGTTAGGTTTCATTAGATCTAAGCAAACACAAGATAAATCTAGCCTAACATGTTAATTAAAAGACAAGAACAAGATATAATCAAACAACACATAGACATATTGAATGATTAAATGATTACTTATCTTCAATTAAACATGGGAGATCCAAGGGTATAAAACCCTTAAAAATGGCAGAAAATTTGTCTTAGGGTTTCTCCTCACAAAGTTGCACACTAATGACAAAAAATTATGAAAGTATATATAGGAAAACAGATCTGACGGCGTCACCCTTTGGGTCGTGACGCCGTCACCTCGCCGCGTTTAGGGTTTCTTGATGGCCTTCTTGACGCCGTCCCTCTTTAATCCTCCAAAATCCTCTCTGGCTTATCAAGGCTTGACGACCTTCTTGACGCCGTCCCCCTTTAATCTTCCAAAATTTCTCTGGCTTATCAAGGGCTGACGGCGTCACACTAGGGCTTGACGCCGTCACAGGTACTTTCCAGCATATTTTTGAGACTTTGTCGTTTTCTTCACTTTTATGCTCCAAAAACGTCCAAAATGCTTCCTTTTCCAGATTTCATCTCCAAAGTACCTAAAATGACAAAAGGAACGATTTAGGGCAATATTTGATCAAATAAATATGATTTAGGGCTTAAATGACCCCCTAAAATCGGTTCACTTTTCGCTTCATCAAATACCCTTACACTTGAGATTTGCTTGTCCTCAAGCAAATGCGCTTTTATTCTAATCAAAATACAAGTTAGGGGTCATTTAATGCTAATATAAAAGTAATTACAACAAATAGTCGTTCCACTTTAATCATAATAATCACGGAGATTACAGACTAGCACCTCACAAGTAGTGTTTAGATACTCACATCTCTCAGGTGTCATAAAAGTATATCTCATAAATAAAAATGAATAATATCTCTCACTACCTGTCATAGCAAATAGATTACTATAGGCTTGGGAAAGGATCAAAAACCTCCTCCACTAGGCGTAAGCACCAAAGATAAACTATCAAAGAGGGCTTTTAAACGGGTTATAACGTTAGGTGTAGGGATATGATAAACACGGTTTTGTTGGATAAAGGATATTTTACTGGTGGCGAGTTAAAGATCTGATTAATTACATGTACAATATGGCATTGCTAAGCCAAGACTAGACTCGACTTAAGCTAAAAACAAAATAACAAAAACATAAAATAAACATAAAATGAAACGGGATGGTAGTCCGTATGTTTTTTCTACTTTTCTTTTTCTCATTTTTTTGTATTTTTCTTGATTTTTTCGATTTTTTTTTCATACACTCTTGCCCTGCCATCCAAAATAATATATCATAGGGGCGTTGCATTCCCCTTACACTTGAACTTTCACATAACTTTACAATTACTATTCTATCGACTCGAATTAAGATAATCGAAACACTTGGAGTACTTTTAAAATATCTAGCACATATGGGGGTAATAATGTTGTTCTTCCCCATTACTCCATTACACTAGTACTTTACCCATGAGTCCCAATCGTCCCAAAACAATATGTACAAGGATATGACTCGACTTAGCAACCATGTAATCAATTAGATAATTAACTTGGGGTTTAAACAAATGTTGTCACAATAATGTACTAAAAATGAGTGCATACAAGGTAGGCTAAGGCGAATTGGGGTGTACATTTAAGTGGGGTGTAAACAAATTCTTCCTTTAAGTAAAATGCTTAAAGTTAGAAACGAAAAGATAGGCTCTGAGGGGTGTACTAGGGGTATCGTGTACTAAAAATGAGTACAACGCAAAGGGTGTGGGAGAATTACTTGACCAATGTAGCCAATGTAATTAAAACAAAAACACAGGTGTAAAACAATGGGTTAATCCTAATGCCTCTTATCATGTAGTAAATCTAACTACACGAATGTAGTCTCACTTGTGGCCTCGGAATGGTCCTAACGCAAGTTCTAGAATCTAAGTGCTACCGGTACACACATCATAGCATAAATGCTTTTCCTACCAATTCTAGGGGCGAACCTCATATATTTGGGGGTGGAAAATTTTTTAGTGGTACGGTTTTGTGCTAGTCATATAACTCCTATCCATGAGACGCTCATTAAGACCAAAGTTTCACTCCTATATGTTGTAAAAAATTTTAAATTTGGCACTAAAACTGCCCTAACAAGTATTTCTCTTAGTTTTATTACACATCTACCATTAAATAAACAAAAATCAAGCGTAATAGCATTCTCTAAAGTATCGTACTTTACCCCCCCTTACACTTAAGATGAACATTGTCCCCAATGTTCAAATAACAAGATGTAAAAGTAAATAAGGTAAAAGAATGAAATCAAATACTCCCCTGATTCGTTTGGTGGATAAAGAGGTAACATGGTTAGATCTTCTTCCAAGGTAATGTGGAAGCTCCAAGACTAATGCATCGCCAAAAGCTAGATTCCACATACATCTCCTTGTCCAAAATAACCTGTTAAACCTGAAAAAACAAACAAGAAAACATGCATAACATCGGCGGGATAAATCTGTATAAGGATATAATGCTTGTGGAATGATTATTTTGCAGATTCCTGGAGTTTATAAGTTAGAGATTTAATAAAAACTTTTTATGAAAACAAAACTTTCAAAAATTTCAGAAAATTAAAACCTGACGCCGTCAGGTTATAATGCCTGACGCCGTCAGAAATGATCTGACAGAATTCTCATGTTAAGTTTCCGAAAAATTTCTGGAAAAACCTATACCTTACTTCCTGGAATTCCTGCAAAACATCATTATGACTCGATACAAGCATTTGACTCAAACAATTACTAATATGTATGTTAATTTAATATTGTTATGATTCATGTTCATTTGTTCTAATAAACCGATTTGGATTTTCCTTACACTTAACTTTTGCAAAATACCTTTATATGTAGTTAAGACGAAGTTAAAAACAAGATAAATCATTTTCACAATTTAGTTTCGAACATGAATCAATAATAATAAAAATTAAACATACATACGGAAGCAAATAAAATCAAACAAACAAATAAATAAACACACAAAGCAAATAAAGCTTGGGTTGCCTCCCAAGAAGCGCTTTTCTTTATTAACGAGTCTTGTAGCTAGACTCAAAGTCCTTCTACCCTATGTAAGTGAGTTCGTCATCGAGGACGTCTTTAGGGTTAAGCTTGGATTGAAGTTTCCTATTGGTCCGCTTAGTACAATATATCTTTTCAAACTTCTCTCCATCCGGGTCATACAATGCCATCTTAATATGCCATGACCCATCTCCATCTTTGGGTGGTTTGTCCCAATCCCACTTATGATCATCGTCCTCACAAGTCCACTTATTCATCCCTAGGTTAATTGGCAAAACTCCTAGGAAAT
This sequence comes from Artemisia tridentata subsp. tridentata, assembly GCA_021014915.2. Classification (NCBI taxonomy): domain Eukaryota; kingdom Viridiplantae; phylum Streptophyta; class Magnoliopsida; order Asterales; family Asteraceae; genus Artemisia; species Artemisia tridentata. The sequence goes on along the minus strand of CP139502.1, from coordinate 306,388,163 downwards.
CAATCATCTTCCTAAAAACTAGAGGGTCTTCAAATGGATCCAATTCGGTGTCCCTAGCCAAGAGTTGCTCTACCGTATGTGTTCGGTTTACAAATTCCTCTTCTAGGTAAAATGGGCGTTGGGGTCCTATGAAGTCTCTATCGATCCAAGGTCCATATCTAGATGGTCTCCTATTTAATTCTAACCAATGGGGTGTTGGTTCATCACTAGTATCATAGGCATGTTTCTTCACATCATAGACTGACCAAGTATCACCTTCTCCTACCGCTATCTTAGATTCCTTACAATCAATCATAGCACTAGCGGTAGCCAAAAATCCTCTACCTATCAACAAGGGGCATGTAGGGTCGCTAACCATATCAAGGACGTGGAAATCAACTAAAATTGTTAGTTTTCCTATGTGTACTAACACGTCCTTGACTACTCCAACCGGGTAAGCAACACTTCCATCCGCTAAGCCTATTATCACCTCGGTTTCTTCAAGTTTTCCTAGTTTTAGAGAGGTGTGGAGAGGTAACGGAAGTAGGTTAAGGCTTGATCCAAGATCGGCTAATGTGTCATAAGCCTCCGAATTACCGATCTTGCAAGGTAGAACAAATAAGCCCGGATCATCTAACTTCTTAGGTAGCTTGTTTTGAACGAAGGCGGTCCCTTTTTCGCCTAACTTGAGCTTCTTCTCATCCAACACATCAATAACCGGACTTTCAAGGTGGAGCTCCTTGAATTCATTGTCAAGGTTTTGAGTGGGAGGTGTTTCAACTATGTTGTTGACCAATTTGGATATCATAACTTCTTGGTCATTTTGAACGACTTGGGTTTGTTTGAAACACGTGCTCATGGAATTGACCGAATAATATTGTGGACAAGAACTAGGAGACGAAACCGATGAAATGGCGTTGACGTTTAGTTTCGGGTTCTTGACTGTGTTGCTAGGGAGTGCTCCCATTTCTCGGTCATTGAGGGCTTTCAACAAAGTGTCAATCTTATTGATCATCTCGCTTTGTTTTTGTTTGAAATCGGCTTCAAACTTGGCCAAACGAGCTTCTTGAGATGCCATAAATTGGGACATCAATCCTTCAAAGTTATTGGTACTACCATTGCTGGAAGGATTGTTGTTGAAAGTACGGTTCGAGTTGGAACCGCTTGATTGGAAACGATTAGGTGGGTTGGAAGAATTGGTTTGTTGTGCGTTTTGGTTTTGTTTCCACCTAAGGTTTGGGTGATTTTTCCATGAGGGGTTGTATGAATCACCGTAGGGGTTTGGCTCGGGTTTGAAAGTGTACCACTTGTCTCCCGCTCCGTCGGTACGTGAGGATGCGTAGTCCGCAAAAGCTTGTTCGGGGAGTTCCATGCAATCACGAGTGTCGTGGGGACCACTACATAATTCACATGAAGAAGTGATTTTGTTCACTTGGCTTGAAGGTTTAGGAGCCTCGTAGGATTTCATAAGAAACTTGACTTGGTCTTCAAGTTCTATGATCCTACGGTCGGAAGTGCTTGAATTGTTCGAAGGCAAAGATATTGCCTTGACCGTTTTATTCATATCACGGGGATCACTCCAACTTTCGTTGTCATAAAGAGCAAGATCTTCCAGGAGAGCCCATGATTGTTCCGTACTCAGATCACGTAGCTTACCACCAGCCGATTGGTCAATGGTTTGCCTCGTGGAGAGATTGATATGGTCATAGAAGATTTGGACTTGGAGCCAAAGTTCTATGCCATGGTGAGGGACTTTTTGGAGTAAGTCCTTGAATCGAGTCCATGCCTCGTAGAGGGTTTCGCCTTGACGTTGTTGGAACATCAAGATATCATTCCTTAGCTTGGTAGTTCTTCCTGGTGGGAAAAACTGAGCAAGGAAACGAGTGGTGAGATCATCCCAAGAGGTGATGGATCCTGCGGTTAGACGCTCTAGCCATTGAATAGCTTGGTCCCGCAGAGAGAATTGAAAGAGACGTAGTCGAGTCGTCTCTCGAGTGGCAACATCAAGGTCTATGGAATCAACGATTTTGAGAAAGTCCTTGAGATGTTGATTAGGATCTTCGGAACGAAGTCCATGGAATGCGCATCCGCTTTGCACCAACCGGATGGTGTCGGATCACAAGGGAGTGACATTGGCTCCTTGAGTGAGCTCAATGGTGTTTCGATAGCCATGGTGGCTAGGACGGGAGTAGTCTCCTAAGGTACGGGCTCTAGGAGGTGGGTGTTGTTGTGGTGGTGGGTTGTTGGGATCGAGGATATTACCACCTTCCATGATGTCGGATGGTAATGGTTACGAACAAAGAAACGAAAAAAAAGATAGACTAAAGAAAAACCTAGAAAAATAAAAATAAAAATCTCACTAGAAAGGAATCTAGTGAGTAGACCTAATAAAATAAAAAATTCAACCTAAACAATAACTATTCCCCGGCAACGGCGCCAAAAACTTGATGCGTGGTTTTGCGACCTTACAACAGGTTTTACCTCTCGAGGGATCTCGAGAGGCTTGCAATCCCCACCAGGCTGTGTACCTGACCGATGTAGTATAGTGAAGTGGCAAGTACCGGGGGATTGATCGTTCTCTAGGGGAATAGTGTCGTTAGGATTGAAAAAACTATTCTAATAGGTCTAAGGGTGAGGGAAGATTCTTTTTGTATTTTTATATTTTATGAAAGCAAGTAAAATCTCGGGTTTGAAGGAGTGGGCGGAATTAGTTGCTAGTCAACTAACCCAAATAACTACAAATGCAAATAAAATAAAATAACTGAAAATGAAAAGGGTTGTGTAACTTATATGGAGAGAAATGTGTTTACTTAGATTTCCTTACTCCCTAACTATCTTTTACCGGTTGGTTAGTGTGTATTAATTGCGTGGATGACGGGTGTATTCCTTAATACCAATCGTGGGGTGGCGTACGTACTTCCCCAACTCTATAAGCTCCTACTTCACTCCTATGTCGAGCCGGCTAGGAAGCTCCTAACATGGGATCACTAGAATTCGCTCATGCATTAAATACAACCATAATCACCTCAGTACGCATTGGTTCATGTTTCTTAAGACGTTCAAGCAAGTTACCGTATAGGAGGTTAGCCAGTTTTCTTAAGCCTAACATCGATAAACAATCATCCAATACAATTAATAACACACTAATAACCAATAATCAATAGTTAGGTTTCATTAGATCTAAGCAAACACAAGATAAATCTAGCCTAACATGTTAATTAAAAGACAAGAACAAGATATAATCAAACAACACATAGACATATTGAATGATTAAATGATTACTTATCTTCAATTAAACATGGGAGATCCAAGGGTATAAAACCTTTAAAAATGGCAGAAAATTCGTCTTAGGGTTTCTCCTCACAAAGTTGCACACCAATGACAAAAAATTATGAAAGTATATATAGGAAAACAGATCTGACGGCGTCATCCTTTGGGTCGTGACGCCGTCACCTCGCCGCGTTTAGGGTTTCTTGATGGCCTTCTTGACGCCGTCCCTCTTTAATCCTCCAAAATCCTCTCTGGCTTATCAAGGCTTGACGACCTTCTTGACGCCGTCCCCCTTTAATCTTCCAAAATTTCTCTGGCTTATCAAGGGCTGACGGCGTCACACTAGGGCTTGACGCCGTCACAGGTACTTTCCAGCATATTTTTGAGACTTTGTCATTTTCTTCACTTTTATGCTCCAAAAACGTCCAAAATGCTTCCTTTTCCAGATTTCATCTCCAAAGTACCTAAAATGACAAAAGGAACGAATTAGGGCAATATTTGATCAAATAAATACGATTTAGGGCTTAAATGACCCTCTAAAAGCGGTTCACTTTTCGCTTCAAGTAGCGACTCAACCCACATCTAAGATTAGAGCATCAACCAAGGTGCGAACTGATGCAACAGAAAACCCGGCACAACCATTAAGCAACCATTGCCAAGAGTCACCTTGATCCGAAAGAGAAACATTCCCAATAGCAGCAAGCAAGGCATCAAACTGAGTTTGCTCAGCTCCTCCTCTCAGATTACGCCTAAGAACATCACACCAGTCACTAAGAGGAACCCGAATCGCTATAAAGCAATTCCTATCTGTGTCGAGTAAAAACGCACGAGGAAATTGAATTTTGATGGTGTGGTTGAGCACTCTCCAGCCCCCTACTGGCTCCGTCCATGTATGGAGCGACTTCATTCACGGCTCCTTTGAAAAATTACATTTTTAAACACTACAATACCACCTTGCAAGACATGTGAAGCCAAACCAATCAATATGTCTTTACAGAAATTAAAATATTTCAGATGATTCACAAGTAATTGATGTAACACCCCCAAAATCAAGATATTGTGGAAGCATACACTTTGTATGCTACTAAATCGATAATCACAACACAAGATATAGAGAACGGATGAAAAATCCGTTTTAAAATACATTACATATTCAAAGTCATATTGTCTTACATAAAATTCATTTCAAATAAAATGTAGCCCATTTAACAAAGCGGTCCCAAATTCAGAGTTTAACGCAACAATAAAAACATTTCCAACTAATTTTATGACCATCGCCATGCCCTGCCTTCAGTAAACACACCTCAGTTTCCTGAGAAAAATATGCTAAAAGTCAGCTAACGCTGGTGAGTTCATAGGGTTAAAGTAAATAAGCACATATGGACCATAGCAAAATATTCAGCAAACAATTTAGCAACCACACACTATCCTGCTATGCAAACACTAAGCTCATCCAACCGAACTAGACAAACAATAGCAAATAAAGGGTGCCCGCCAGTGTTAATCCCCAGACACTCGGCCGATTTCAATATGGTATACGTTCGCATTGACTATGCCGAGCCAACCGAACGGGGGAGTCACCCCCAATAGATCTATTTATATCACACGCGTTTCCCAGTGGAATTGACGGTTGATGATAGTGGGCGCAATGGGATTCAGCTAACTTAGGTTTCTGCATACAAGTGTGTATAAAACAAAAATCCATTTTTTGTCCATGAAAACAGTTTTGCATGTTTCTCACCCCAAGGTTTATAAAAGCAATATGCATAAAAAGTGGGGCTATAAACTCACCTTAAAACAATAGCAATCTGCAAATCAATCAACAAAATAGTGCAACCACTCCGACACGCGACCTAAATCAGTATGGTAAGTCTTAGCGAAATATTCGTGTCTTATATGTCTTAACTCAATTGAAAAGTTTACGTGTGACCAGTGCTCGTGTATTTCTTGATTGCTGTGTGGTAATGTACATTTCAAAATGGTTTATCGTATATAACTCTTTGGTGATGGCTCATGGTGAAAGTGTACGGTGAATACACGTGCGACGGAACTTCCGTGCTTTGCTTGTAGCAAACTGCGTAAGTAATATATATATTATATATATCAAACTGCGTAAGTAATATATATATTATCGTATATATATATTTAATAATTAATTAAGACTTGTAATTAATTAAATAATCATTGAATAATTAATTTGATGATGGTGTTAGTGGGGTATTATTATATTATAAATTTTTATATTTATTTATAATATAATAATAATTATAAAGAAAATTACAAGTAATTAGTCTTTGAGAAATTAATAAGTGCGAGTGCATAAGTGCCAAAAATATTTTTATAAGTCTTATAAGACCTAAAAATATTAATTTAGGAAAATTAATATTTTTAATAATAAAATCACCCGTTTCGTCTTTTAGTCGGTTTTTGTCCGAAAATATTCTAAGTGTCGAAATTTTAGAAAAATTAGGCATGACCCATTCATTTATTCAAATTTTTCCATTTTTCTCAAGTGTTGCAAATTTCTTCAAAAATCCCCTTTTATCACTATAATTGCAAAAATAGTCCAAAGTTTATATTTATCGATATAACTATACTTATCGTTACAATTACTTCATAATTATAGTTTTCGATACCAAAGTCAATGTTTAGTCAAAATTTCTTCAAAAGTCAAAAAAAGTCAATGTTCATAATTTATGGGCCAAAATTCCTTTTATTTGGCTTATTGGGCTTATATTGCCAAAATAAGCCCAAAATGGTTTTTATCGATATAAACCGTTCTATTTTGCAAAAATAATTATAGCGAGTCTAAAAATGTTCCAAAATTCATTTTTGTCTCTCAAAGTGTTTATTGGGCCGAATAGGCCACTTTTAGCCCAATAACACATTTTTTAGTCCGATAACCAATTAATCCATTTTAGTTACGTTATATTATACGTTAAATATCAAATAAGCCAATAAGCACTTCAAATAAGCAATTTGTCCAAAACAGCCCCTATAGGCCGACAACATGGTGGGCTCGGCCCAATTATGCCAAATTAAATTTTAGTCCATTAAAATCAATAATCTAGTGCTTATTACAATAAGCTAATTATAATAAGCTAATAAGCATAATCTTCACCATTTCACCACTAGAGCCAAAATTTTATGTTTTTCAAAACCCCAATAATTATATATTTTCAAACATAGCCGATCCATATATATATACTCAAAAGTGTATATTTCGTCTTAATCACGCGTAATTAGCACTAATCACTTTTGTACCACCAAATTAGTACCACAAGCAACAAGATTTACCACACAAGCAAGAAATATCATAATTTATTCAAAAACTTCATAAAAGTCGAGCATATGTATTTATGACATCAAACCCTATCTTGTTCATATTAACAAATCATACTCATTTAACACTTTTTAACACTTTTAAACATTAAAACAACATGATATGAACAAGTTTTTAAAAATCCTTACAATGCTTTAAGAAATTCGAGTGGTAGTAGGCTTAAGAACACACCAAATTGCACCAATTTTACCCAAGACATGTTCTAAATAACCCGAAACACTTGAAAGTACACCCCGATTACTTATAACTTCAACAAAATTTTGTGGATCTTGGTTGGTTTATGTTGGCCGTGAGTTTTGATGGAGAAGAAGAATTTTTTTTGATCTAAGTAAGCTTTATGGGTGAGTTTGTATGTGTGAAAATGGATAGGTGCTAATATGGGTATAAATACAAAAATTACATACAATCCTCCACTAACTAAATCTATTCATATAATATATTTTGTCATCTTATATTGGCTGTACTCGTGAATTAGGAGGGGGAATTAGTGGGTTTTTGTATCCTCGTTGGTGTATCGTGTGTCGGTTTAAGCTTAAAATTTACCGTAAAGTCCCGGTTTGACCTTTTTGGACACGTGATGCGTGGTTTTGCAACCTTACAACAGGTTTTACCTCTCAAGGGATCTCAAGAGGCTTACAACCCCACCAGGCAGTGTACCTGACCGATGTAGTATAGTGTAGTGGTAAGTACGGGGGATTGATCGTTCTCCACAGGGAATAGTGTTCGTTAGGTATGAAAAACTACTCTAATAGGTCTAAGGGTGAGAGAAGATTCTTTTTTATGTTTTTATATTTTTTTATGAAAGCAAGTAAAATCTCGGGTTTTAAGGAGTGGGCGGAATTAGTTGCTAGTCAACTAACCCAAATAACTACGAATGCAAATAAAATAAAATGACGAAAATGAAAATGTTGGTGAAAACTTATATGGAGAGGAATGTGTTTACTTAGATTTCCTTACTCCCTAACTATCTTTTACCGGTTAATTAGTGTGCATTAGTCGCGTGGATGAAGGGTGTATTCCTTAATACCAATCGTAGGGTGGCGTACGTACTTCCCCAACTCTACAAGCTCCTACTTCACTCCTATGTCGAGCCGGCTAGGAAGCTCCTAACATGGGATCACTAGAATTCGCTTGTGCATTAAATACAACCATAAAAACCTTAGTACGCATTGGTTCATGTTTCTTAAGACGTTCAAGCAAGTTACCGAATAGGAAGTTAGCCAGTTTTCTTAAGCCTAACATAGATAAACAATCATCCAATACAACTAATAACACACTAATAACCAATAATCAATAGCTAGGTTTCATTAGATCTAAGCAAACACAAGATAAATCTAGCCTAACATGTTAAACAAAAGACAAGAACAAGATAGAATCAAACAACACATAGACATATTGAATGATTAATTGATAACTTATCTTCAATGTAACATGGAAGATCTCAAGGCAAAAAGCCTTGAAAGAGCTGCCAAATTCGTCCTAGGGTTTTCACACACAAAGTTCCCCAATAAGTTCCACACTAATGACAAAGAATTGCAAAACTATATATAGATTTTTGCATCTGACGGCGTCACCTTATGGAGTGTGACGCCGTCACCTCGCCGCTTTTAGGGTTCCCGGATGACCTTCTTGACGCCGTCCCTCTTTAGCTCTCCAAAATCCATTCTGGCTTATCAAGGCTTGACGCCGTCAGAATTCCCATGCAAATTTCTCTGGCTTATCATGAGTAAATTTCACATCCACCACTTTTGCCAAGCCATGACGCCGTCCAGGGTTAAATCTGACGCCGTCAAAGGTAACTTTCAGCCGATTTTTGAGACTTTGCCGTTTTCTTCACTTTTATGCTCCAAAAACGTCCAAAATGCCTCCTTTTCCAGATTTCTCCTCAAAAGTACCTAAAATGACAAAAGGAACGATTTAGGGCAATATTTGATCAAATAAATACGATTTAGGGCTTAAATGACCCCTTAAAAGCGGTACACTTTTCGCTTCATCAAATACCCTTACACTTGAGATTTGCTTGTCCTCAAGCAAATGCGCTTTTATTCTAATCAAAATACAAGTTAGGGGTCATTTAACGCTAACATAAAAGTAATTACAACAAATAATCGTTCCACTTCAATCATAATAAGCATGGAGATTACAAACTAGCACCTCACAAGTAGTGTTTAGATACTCACATCTCTCAAGTGTCATCAAAATAAATCTCATAAATGAAAACGGATAATATCTCTCACTACCTGTCATAGCAAATAGATTACCATAGGCTTGGGAAAGGATCGAAAACCTCCTCCACTAGGCGTAAGCACCTAAGATAAACTATCAAAGAGGGCTTTTAAACGGGTTATAACGTTAGGTGTAGGGATATGATAAACACGGATTTGTTGGATAAGGGATACTTTACTGGTGGCGAGTTAAATATCTTGATTAATTACATGTACTATACAATATTGCTAAGCCAAGACTCGACTCGATCTTAAACTAAAAGCAAAATAACAAAAACATAAAATAAACATAAAATGAAACGGGATGGTAGTCCGTATGATTTTTCTACTTTTCTTTTTCTCATTTTTTTTTGTATTTTTCTTGATTTTTTTTTTTTTTTTTTTTTTTTTTTTTTTTTTTTTTTTTCATACATTCTTGCCCTACCATCCAAAATAATACATCATAGGGGTGTTGCATTCCCCTTACACTTGAACTTTTACATAACTTTACAAATAACTATTCTAATGACTCGAATTAAGATAATCGAAAAACTTGGAGTACTTTTAAAATATTTAGCACATATGGGGGTAATAAATGATGTTCTTCCCCATTACTCCATTACACTAGTACTTTACCCATGAGTCCCAATCGTCCCAAAACAATATGTACAAGGATATGACTCGACTTAGCAACCATGTAATCAATTAGATAATTAACTTGGGTTTAAACAAATGTTGTCACAATAATGCACTAAAAATGAGTGCATACAAGGTAGGCTAAGGCGATTTGGGTGTACATTTTAGTGGGGTGTAAACAAATTCTTCCTTTAAGTAAAATGCTTAAAGTTAGAAACGAAAAGATAGGCTCTGAGGGGTGTACTAGGGGTATCGTGTACTAAAAATGAGTACATTGCAAAGGGTGTGGGAGAATTACTTGACCAATGTAGCCAATGTAATTATAACAAAAAACACAGGTGTAAAACAATGGGTTTATCCTAATGCCTCTTATCATGTAGTAAATCTAACTACACGAATGTAGTCTCACTTGTGGCCTCGGAATGGTCCTAACGCAAGTTCTAGAATCTAAGTGCTACCGGTACACACATCATAGCATAAATGCTTTTCCTACCAATTCTAGGGGCGAACCTCACATATTTGGGGTGGAAAATTTTTTTAGTGGTACGGTTTTTGTGCTAGTCATATAACTCCTATCCGTGAGACGCTCATTAAGATCAAAGTTTCACTCCTATATGTTGTAAAAAATTTTAAATTTGGCCCTAAAATTACCCTAACAGGTATTTATCTCAGTTTTATTACACATCTACCATTAAACAAACAAAAATCAAGTGCAATTGTATTCTCTAATCGTACTTTTACCCCCCCCCCCCCTTACACTTAAGATGAACATTGTCCCCAATGTTCAAATAACAAGATGTAAAAGAATAAAGGTAAAAGAATGAAATCAAATACTCCCCTGATTCGTTTGGTGGATAATGAAATAACACGGTTACATCTTCTTCCAAGAAAATGTTGAAGCTCCATGACTAATGCATCGCCAAAAGCTTGATCAAAAACATTTCCTTGTCCAAAATAACCTGTTAAACCTGAGAAAACAAATACGAAAACCTGCATAACATCGGCGGGATAAACTCTATATATAAGGATATAATGCTTGTGGAATGATAATTTTGCAGATTCCTGAAGATTATAAGTTATAGATTTAATAAAAACTTTTTATGAAAACAAAACTTTCCAAAATTTTCAGAAAATTAAACCTGACGCCTTCAGGTTGTAGAGCCTGACGCCGTCAGAAATGATCTGACAGAATTCTCATGTTACGTTTCCGGAAAAATTTTGGAAAAACCTACACCTTACTTCCTGGAATTCCTGCAAAACATTATTATGACTTGATACAAGCATTTGACTCAAACAAATACTAATATGTATGTTCATTTATTATTATTATGTGTTGGTCCACAAATTGTATATGGATCACTAAGTAGTTTTGAATACCTAGTAGATGGTTAGGATAAATCCGAACCAATCTAAGTGAGAAACCCTAAGTGATTGTTAGTGTTAATGCGGAATCTTAACAAGAACAATTTAGAACACAAGCAGGGATATCACTAACTTCGTATATTGATATTCACTATTATCAATTCGTACAACTCACACACCTTTACTAACAACCTTTAGGGATCCTTTTATAACACAAGGAAACCCTAGACGACACAGAAGATATACACAAATCTTCTATAAAGATACATACACGCAATGCATCTTTTCCTAATATATCTCTAACAAACTTTCCTATCTTCACGACCAGACCAGACTTAATAAGTCAACCAGACTTAACATTTACTACCAGACTTAACTTTACATAACCAGACCTAAAACACAAACAGACCTAATTCAGTAAACGACCAGACCTAAGTAGTAAACTACCAGACCTAAGTAGTCTGTTCTTGATATGCATCATAATTCCCAACAATCCTCCCCTAACTTGATCTTCATGCTTCATGAACTTCAAGTTCTTCTGATTTAGCCTTCTGAGGATTGAATCTTGAACACTTTGAAATGTATTTAGGTCTTGTTCCTTTCTAGCAGCTTGAATCTTGATAAGCTCTTCTGATATGGACTTGACAGCAACAATGACTATATGTACATCAATTCATATTAAGTTTCATAGCTATTCTCATCACTTCCAGGTGTGTTAACACCTGTGAGAGGTGAATCATTGAAATTTAATGGATTTGATGTCTCTTTACCAATAGCCATTACTACTGGAGTAGCCAAATGTTTTGGTGTGTAAGACCATGGTACACTGATAACCATATGATTTTAAGCAAATCATCAGCTTATCAACGGATTTGTTAAGTCTTTACCAAAAGCCGTTTGCTTCTGGACTAGTCAATTCTTTGATGGAAAAGCACCTCATCATGGTGAATTGATTACCATTTATGGTTTTCCACAGCCTTTACCACAAGCCATAACCTTGTGGGCTAGCCAACTCTTCACTTATCTTAGATATGGTGAGTTGAATACCATACAATTTTTGGCAAATTGTCAACCATAAACGGATTTGAGCAATCTTTACCTGTTAGCCGTTTGCTCAGGATTAGCCAGTCCTTGTGTTGATGAGACAAGGTGGACTGATAACCTTTTGATGTGTTAGTGCAAAGCACCTCCACCAAGTGAGAAGTTCCAATAGTCTCACTCAACAACTTGTGAAAATATACTTAATCCAGCATTGCCTATAAAAGATATAGATAAAACAAACCAAAATATATATATATATATATATATATATATTTTTTTTTTTTTTTTTTTTTTTTTTTTTTATTTTTTTATTTATCACTACATTAACAGAACTAAAATCAGAACTAAAATAAATAACCTAAATGCTGGTAAGTATTCATACTTTACATACTTCACAGTTTGACCTCCCCTTAGGCCAAACCTCCCCTTAATTCAAACTAGGGGTTCATCATACCAATGTTAACTACCAGATAATTGAATCTAGGACCATCAAATGCCTTAGTTAACAGGTCAGCAACATTAAAATCTGTATGTATTTTCTCCACTCTAATCAACTTCTTTTCAAAGCAATCTCTAATGAAGTGATGCCTTATTTCTATATGCTTAGTTTTAGAGTGATATACTGGATTCTTAACAATACAGATAGTACTCTTATTATCTATGTGGATAACAGTATTCATAAAATTCAAACCATAGTCCAGCATCTGATTCTGAATCCACAAAACTTGTCCACAGCAATGAGCAGCTGCTACATACTCAGCCTCAGTAGTTGAATTAGCCACAATCGTCTGCTTCTTGCATTGCCAAGATATTAACCTCCTTCCAAGGAACTGACAACCTCATGTTGTTGATTTCCTATCCAGACTTGCACCAGCATAGTCACTGTCTGAATAAGCTGTCAGGTCAAAAGCTGACTCCTTAGGATACCAAAGGCCCAAATTAGGTTTGCCCTTTAAGTACCTAAAGATTCTCTTCACAGCATGAAGATGTGAAGTCTTTGGTTGAACCTGAAAACGTGAATAAATACAAACTGCATACATAATATCAGGTCTAGAAGCAGTAAGATACATGAGAGAACCTATCATGGATCTGTAAAGATGCACATTCACATCAGCAGCATCTTCATCCTTTGTTAAAGGCACTTTGTTCTCCATGGGAGTGACTGCTGCCTTCACATTTGAGAATTCAAACTTTTTCAAAATTTCTGCAACATACTTGTCTTGAGAAATAAAAAGTCCATCATCCTTTTGCTTAACTTGCAATCCCAAGAAAAATGTAAGTTCTCCCATTGAACTCATTTCAAACCTGCTCTTCATTAATCCTTCAAATTCATCACACCAAGACTTTCTTGTGGATCCAAAAATGATATCATCCACATAAATTTGGACAAGAATAATATCCTTCTGATCTCTCTTGATAAACAATGTCTTGTCAATTACACCCCTGATGTATCCATGTTCTTCAAGAAACTGTGAAAGAGTTTCATACCAAGCTCTAGGAGCCTGATGAAGACCATATAGAGCTTTAATAACCTTATACACTTGATTGGGGTTAGCAGGATCCTCAAAGCCAGGAGGTTGATGTACATACACATCTTCATCAATAGTGCCATAAAGGAAAGCACTTTTGACATCCATTTGATATACCTTGAATCCCATATATGATGCATAAGCCAAGAATAACCTGATAGCTTCAATCCTTGCTACAGGAGCAAAAACTTCATCATAATCTATGCCCTCCTCCTGTTTGTATCCTTGAGCTACCAACCTTGCTTTGTTCCTTACAACCACCCCTCTTTCATCCCTTTTATTCCTGAAGACCCATTTAGTACCAATAACTTTAGCTCCATTAGGTAGGTCTACAAGAACCCATACTTTCTGTAGCTTGAACTGCAACAACTCTTCTTGCATGGCTTCTACCCAACTTTCCTCCCCTAAAGCTTCAGAAACTGTAGTGGGTTCACTTTGAGAAAGAAAGCAAGCAAATAAGCAATGTTGCTGGTCCTTATGGTTGACCCTTTGTTGTTGCTTGATCAGGCTAATGAGTGCAAGAGAAGCAGACTGATGTTGCACTCTACTTCTTGTTTGAACAGCAGACTTGGGGTTACCAATTATTTGGCTTTTGGGATGAATGTTGTGGATCCTGAGAGTGGGGGTTGGACTGACTTCCACTTCAGTGGGTAAGTTATTGAAATCAGTAATAATACCTCCTTCATCAAAGGAAGCCCTATCAAAAACACCTTCATTAGGATTAGGAAATACTTCAAGTTCTGGCATCTCAGAATCAGCACATTCAGTATTTGAAGAAAGGTCTGGTAGAACATCACTACCAGACTTAAAAAGTGAAGTACTGCTTATGCTAGGTGATTTGACTTTGCCAGACTTAACTTCAGAGTCTGTTTTCTGAAGTAAAGAATCCTTGATCACTGCTTCAGCTGCATCAGATTTGTTCACTGTAGATGGAATCACAACAAGCTCAGCCATATCATCAATGTTCCTTGAATTTGAAGAATCTTTGGTACCTGCAATGTTAGTAGCCTCTTGGGTACCTGCAATAGGGTTAAGTTGATTCTCCTTGGAGACAGGAACATAATTCATAGAATCAGTCAAATAATCAATATCAAACATCCACCTATGACCAATTCCCTTGACATTGGGTTTTTCCTCAAGAAAGTTTACATGCAGATTTTCTTCTACTTTCTTGGATACTAGATTGTAAACCCTAAAGGCTTTACTGTTTAATGCATACCCAAGTAAAAACCCTTCATCAGACTTTCCTTCAAATTTTCCAAGAACACTTAAAGTATCAAGAATAGTAACATGACACCCAAAAGGTCTTATATGGCTAACAACTGGTTTGTGGCCAAACATAAGCTCATAAGGAGTTCTATTTTGAGGCTTGGTCACTCTAACCCTATTAAAGATGTAGCAGGCATTGCTGACTGCTTCAGCCCAAAATGTAGTAGGTAAAAGTGAATCTGCTAGCATAGTCCTAGCTGCCTCAATAAGTGTTCTGTTCATTCTCTCTGCAACTCCATTTTGCTGAGGAGTTCTTGCATTACTAAATTGTTGTTTAATTCCTTTATTACCACAAAAATCTAGCATGCTCTTGTTTTTAAATTCAGTGCCATTATCACTCCTAATGATTTTGACTCGTTTATCAATAAGGTTTTCAATCTGTCTAATGAAATTTTGAATCAAAGGGGTAGCTTCATCCTTCCTAGACATAAAGAATACCCAACAATATCTAGTACAATCATCTGTAATGACAAGGCAATAGCATGCAAAATTTATACTATGGACAGATGTAGGGCCAAAAAGATCCATATGTAAGGTATGCAAAGGTTCAGTTATTAATCTTTCTAATTTAACCTTACAGGATGCCCTATGTTGTTTTCCCTTGTTGCAAGCCACACAGGTATGATCATTTTTAAACAATTTTGAAGGCAAACCTCTCACAAGGTTATTCTTCACAAGTTTATTCATATTTTTGAAATTCACATGGCCTAACCTTCTGTGCCACAACATAGATTCATCCAATGTAGCTTTTGCAATTAAACAGGTAGCACCTTTTGCAGAATTAGATGCTTTCATATCAAAACTGTACATTTTGTGTTGTCTGGGAACTTTAAGAAGAATTTGATGTTCTTCAGGCATTTTAAAGTCCGGAGTCAACACAAGACAATCAGTTTCAGTAAAAAGCACCTTATGCTGAGTATCACAAATCTGTGATATTGAGAAAAGGTTGAACTGCCCAAGTTCTTTCACAAAAGATACATTGTCAAATTCTATGTTGCCCACAATGATTCTTCCTTTACCAGTTATCTGTCCCTTGCTTCCTCCAAAAGTAACAGAACCTCCCTCGAATTCATGAAAATCAATAAGATAGTTCTTGTTACCAGCCATGTGCCCAGAGCATCCACTGTCAAGTATTCCTCTATCTTCCATATAGCAAAGTGGATGATCCTGCACAAAAAGAAGAGAAATTAGTTTCTCTTAGGAACCCAGGCCTGAGTAGGCTTGGGTCCGCCTTGTGGATCAATATGCTTGAATTTCTTAATTGAACCTGATCCACTGTTGTTTTGGGATTTATACATGGATTTATTTTTGTTTGAATCCCAAGACATACATGCTGAGGTCTTAACAGCAGAACCCCCTTTTCCCTTTAAAGGTTTTGCTGTTTGCTTTCCAACTTGTCTTCTCACAGGTGAATGAGCTTTATAAAAAATTATTTCTTTGAAAATTTTCATTCATCTGAGGTTTTTGAAAAGGTTGCTTGGGTCTTACAAAACCAGAGTTCACATTAGGTCTCACAGAGTTAACATAACCAGTATTCACTTTAGGCCTCATAAAATTAGCATTTTGCCTATACACATTAAAGTTTCTGTATCCAGACCCAAAATTTGGTCTACCAGAACTAACAAAGGAGTTAGGTCTGGTAGTGTTATTAAGTTGAACTGGTCTGGGAACAAACTGGTTGGCATGATTAACTCTATTAGCATTGTTCCAAACTGGTTTATTTGAACCATTAACCTTATTAACATTCATTCTCTTTTGCTCAGCCTCTCTTTTCATTCTCTTTTCATGGAAGTCACAATCTCTTATTAAATGACTCAAACTTCCACACACAAAACATCTTTTAGGAGCATAATTGTAACTACTCCTACTTTCTCTGTGAACACTATTGCTTCTAGGTGACTCATTCAATTTAACAGATTCCCTAGGAGTTTTTATGTGATTGACACAACTAGGTTTAACTGTTTCAGCCTTTTGTTCAGTCACTAAAGGTTTAGTAACAACAGGTTCACACTTCTTAACAACCTTAGGTTCAGGATTCTCTTTTTCCTCATTGTTTGACTCAGACTTAGAGTGATCAGAGGAATTATCAATAGATCCTTCAGAGTCATTGGATTGACAAGAAGAATATCTACTAGATTTGTCCTCTGAGGTAGTTGATTCAGACACTTGAGGACCTTTCTTACCATACACAAAGAGTGAATCATCCAACTCTTCTTTTTCAAGAGGAGTATAGTCATCACTCAAAGGTGGTGGTACTCCCTTAAAGTCACCAGTCTTAACAAACCTATTGTACAAAGGTTTATCAGCATAGTCCTCTTCTCTATTCTTAAATATATCCCTATTCTCATTTTCCTCATATCCTAAGCCACATTTTTTATTTGACTTAATTTGAGAATCCCAACACTTAAACAGGTTTTTATTTGAATTGTTCCATTGATCTACCCTTTTTCTCAGCTCATCCCTTTCCTTCTGAATTTTAAGCCCTAATTGTCTATACCTTTTAAGCTTCTCATCTTGTTCATATATCTTATTAGCTTGAAAGTATAGTTTTTCATTTAAAGCAGCATGTTGGTTTTGAAGGGTGACCTTTTGTGCCTCTAAAGTTTTCACAGCATTTTTATGTGCTAATAAATTTACTTCTAGATCACCTATTTGTTCTTGCTGCTCATCACATAAAGCCTTAACATGATTATATGAGTCAGTACATAATTTAGAGCATAATGATACCTCATTACCAATGGCCATGAGAGCATGATCAGACTCCTCATTTACTCTTGGATGCTCACCCCAATTGACTCCTCCAGCTTCCATTGTCAGCAGACTCATCTGATTCTTTTCCATCTTCCCATCTTCAATTCTTTTCTCATCAGCAGACTTCTTCTCTGGACAATCTCTTGAAAAATGCCCATGCTTGTGACAGTTGTAGCATTCAACAGTCCTCTTTGTGTATCCCACTGGTGATTTGTTGTTGAAGTTGATAGTCCTACCATATTGCTTCTGAAATCGTTTGACCCTTAAAGCAACCATGGCAATGTGCCATTTTATATCCATCTCCTCAACTTCAGCATCATTAATTTGTTCAAGGTCTTCACTAATAAAGCCTTCATCTTCCGTTTGATTGGCAAAGAAAGAATGTATCACCTCATCAGTGAAACTTGAAGCAGACCTTTCACTTGAAGGAGTTTCATAGTTACCAGACCTAACACCAGATCTAACCTTGTAAGTACTGCTTTTGTTTTGAGATACAAAAGCAACATTTGAGGAACTGGTTGAACCCTGAGTGTTGTTACTGATGTCCCTTTCAAACATCCTGAGATTATTGTAAAGGTCATCAGGTGTCATAGAGTCTACTTCCTCCTTAATCCTCATTGCCACAGATACATTGCCCCATTCTGATGGTAAAGATCTAAGGAATTTGTGATTTGCATCCTCATTCGAGACTGCTGCACCATGAACTTCCAATTGTGTTAACAGATGTTGAAATCTGTCATAGCCCTTCTCCAAACCTTCAGTCTTTGAAACACTAAATGTTTCAAATTGCTGTTTAAGAACAGCCTTTTGCATCTTCTTGGAGTTAGCATTACCTCCAAATCGTTTCTTGATAGCTTCCCACATCTCCTTAGCATCAAGAATGCCATGAAACCTTTGTAGATGCTCCTTAGGAATAGCCATAAGAAGCAAGGTTCTGGCCTTCTTTTCCTTCTCCACAGCCCTAATCTCCTCAGCAGATACTGGTGGCATTATTCTGAGCTGCCCATCATTCCCTTGTGAAATTCTCTTCTTAGAATTTCCCTTTTGGATCACCTTCCATACATCACTATCAATGTATTCCAGATAATGTTCCATCTCCATGGCCCATATATCATACTCTTCTCTCTTCAGTAGTGGAAGTTTTATGTTTGAGATTGTGGTTGTGGAAGGGATGGGTTGTTGTTGTGTTTGGGAGTTACTGGTTTCAGTTTTTCCTTCATCTTCATGGTTTGATTGCTCATCCTCACTGTTATGGATTGAGAAAGTTTCAGGCTTATCGAGTTCAGACATTGTGAAGGGTGATTTGAGTGAGAATTAGGTTTTAGTGTTCTACGAATTCAGAGTCTCTCTCCTTGCTCTGATACCACTTGTTGGTCCATAAATTGTATATGGATCACTAAGTAGTTTTGAATACCTAGTAGATGGTTAGGATAAATCCGAACCAATCTAAGTGAGAAACCCTAAGTGATTGTTAGTGTTAATGCGGAATCTTAACAAGAACAATTTAGAACACAAGCAGGGATATCACTAACTTCGTATATTGATATTCACTATTATCAATTCGTACAACTCACACACATTTACTAACAACCTTTAGGGATCCTTTTATAACACAAGGAAACCCTAGACGACACAGAAGATATACACAAATCTTCTATAAAGATACATACACGCAATGCATCTTTTCCTAATATATCTCTAACAAACTTTCCTATCTTCACGACCAGACCAGACTTAATAAGTCAACCAGACTTAACATTTACTACCAGACTTAACTTTACATAACCAGACCTAAAACACAAACAGACCTAACTCAGTAAACGACCAGACCTAAGTAGTCTGTTCTTGATATGCATCATAATTCCCAACATTATGATTCATGTTCATTTGTGTTCTAATAAACCGATTTGGATTTCCCTTACACTTATCTTTTGCAAAATACATTTATATGTAGTTAAGACGAAGTTAAAAACAAAATAAAGCATTTTCACAAATTAATCTTGAACATGAATCAATAATAATAAAATTTAAACACACATACGGAGACAAATAAAATCAAACAAACAAATAGATAAACACACAAAACAAATAAAGCTTGGGTTGCCTCCCAAGAAGCGCTTTGCTTTTTTAACGAGTCTTGTAGCTAGACTCAAAGTCACGTACATTACGTGATTTCTTCATCAAAAGTTATGTCTTCCTCATTAATCATTTCATTACCATTCTCTTGATAATGCTTGACTCGTTGTATATTCACAGTGAATTCTCTATCTTCGTCGTCAATCAACACAACGGCTCCGGTTTTAGAGGAGCTCCTTACGGTAAAAGGTCCATACCATCTAGATTTAAGTTTTCCAGGAAATAGTCTTAAGCGAGAATTATATAGTAAGACCTTGTCTCCTTCTGAAAACTCCTTTGATCTCTTAATCCGTTGGTCATGCCATCTTTTTGCCCTTTCTTTGTATGTAATGGAAGATTCATAAGCCTCTAATCTCAATTCATCGAGCTCTTGGAGCTGTAAGAATCTATTTGTTCCCGCAACCGTATAATCCAAATTACAAGCCTTAAGTGCCCAATACGCCTTGTGTTCCAGTTCTACTGGAAGGTGGCATGCCTTGCCATATACCATACGGAACGGGGTTGTCCCGATTGGTGTCTTATAAGCGGTTCGAAATGCCCACAAAGCTTCATCGAGCTTAAAAGACCAATCTTTTCTGTTTTGATTGACCGTTTTCTCTAATATTCTCTTTATGGCTCTATTAGTGTTTTCGACTTGACCGTTGGTTTGAGGATGGTAAGCGGTGGAGAATCGGTGAGAGACTCCATATCTTTTCATAACTTTCTCCATTTGCGCATTACAAAAATGGGTTCCCCTGTCGCTAATAAGAGCCTTCGGAATTCCGAACCTAGCGAACAATTTTTTTAAGAAATGAATGACTACCCTAGCGTCGTTAGTCCTAAGGGCTTGCGCTTCTACCCATTTCGAAACATAGTCAATTGCTACTAAGATGTATTCATTCCCTCCTGAAGATGGGAAGGGTCCCATGAAATCAATTCCCCAAACATCGAAAACCTCGCAAACTTGTATATAGTTCTGTGGGGCTTCATCCCTCCTAGAGATATTCCCAGCTCTTTGACACGCGTCACAAGTCTGTATCATTCCCTTCACATCACGAAATATTGTAGGCCAATAGAATCCTGCGTCGAAGACCTTTCGTGCAGTAGTGTTCATTCCGTGATGTCCTCCCGATGGACCTGCATGACACTCTTTCATAATTCTGACAGCCTCTTTTTCTGAAACACAACGCCTGATTACCTGATCCGGACATCTTCGGAATAAGAAAGGTTCATCCCAAAAGTAGTACTTTAATTGATTGAAGAACCTCTTTTTTTCATGCCTGCTCATATGCTCAGGGATGACTCTACTTGCCAGGTAGTTAGCATAATCTGCATACCAAGGTTCAGAATCATTTATTGACATGAGCTGCTCTTCAGGAAATGATTCCCGAATCTCACTCTTGTCAGATTCAGCGAGGCTGGGGTTTTCGAGTCGAGAGAGATGATCAGCCGCAAGATTCTCTGCTCCTTTCTTATCACGAATCTCAACATCGAACTCTTGCAATAGTAGGATCCAACGAAGTAACCGTGGTTTAGCATCCTGTTTAGCGAAAAGATATCGAATAGCTGAATGGTCCGTAAAAACAACCGTTTTAGAAAGGAAAAGATACTGGCGAAACTTATCAAAAGCAAATACCACGGCTAGTAGTTCCTTTTCGGTGGTAGTGTAGTTCTCTTGAGCAGGATTCATGGTTTTGCTAGCGTAGTATATTGGCTGAAAGTGTTTGTTAAGCCTTTGGCCTAATACTGCTCCAACAGCATAATCACTAGCATCGCACATGATTTCAAAGGGTAACTCCCAGTTAGGGGTGACCATAATTGGAGCTTGGGTAAGTTCCTGCTTCAATCGATCGAATGCATCCTTGCACTCTTGAGAGAAGTCGAACGGGGCATCCTTCATGAGCAACTGAGTCATTGGTTTAGCTACCTTTGAGAAATCTTTAATGAATCTCATATAGAAGCCAGCATGACCCAAAAAACTACGGATTGCCTTGACAGTTGTTGGATAGGGAAGTTTGGATATAGCTTCAATTTTTGCCCGGTCTACTTCAATTCCACTTCCTGAAATTTTGTGCCCTAGCACAATCCCTTCTTTCACCATAAAGTGGCACTTTTCCCAGTTTAGTACCAAGTTAGTCTCCTCACAACGTTTGAGCATTTTCTCAAGGTTAGCAAGACAGCGATCAAAAGAGTTTCCAAAGACTGAAAAATCATCCATGAAGACCTCCATGCTGTCTTCCATTAACTCATGGAAGATTGCCGTCATGCAGCGCTGGAAAGTGGCGGGGGCGTTACATAGTCCAAAGGGCATTCGCTTGTAGGCGAAGGTGCCATAAGGGCATGTAAACGTAGTCTTTTCTTGGTCCTCAGGAGCGATAGGGATCTGGAAATATCCTGAGAACCCATCTAGGAAGCAGTAGTACTCATGCCCTGCTAACCTTTCCAACATTTGGTCGATGAATGGGAGAGGGAAATGATCTTTTCGGGTTGCATCATTTAACTTCCTATAATCGATGCACACACGCCATCCAGTTACTGTTCGTTGAGGCACTAACTCATCCTTATCGTTCTTTACTACTGTCATTCCTCCCTTTTTTGGTACAACCTGCACAGGACTTACCCATGGACTGTCCAAAATTGGGTAAATTAGCCCTGCATCTAGGAGCTTAATGACTTCCTTTTTTACGACTTCCTTAATGTTGGGGTTTACTCGCCTTTGAGGTTGCACGGTGGGTTTATAATCCTCCTCCATGAGGATTTTATGCGTGCAAAAAGTAGAGTCAATCCCCTTGATGTCGGCTACACTCCATGCTATAACTCCTTTATATTTTTTTAAAACTCCTAAGAGTTTATCCTTTTGTTCACTTTTCAAGGAAGAGCTTATGATTACCGGAAGTTGATCTTCCCCTTGGAGGAAAGCATATTCAAGGTTGTTTGGGAGTTCCTTGAGTTCTACCGCAGGTGGCTCGATGATGGAGGGTTTAAGTTTGTTCTCGGGTTTACGAAGCTCAAGCTGTTCGATTTCTTGTCTGGGATAAAAAGAGACTGCGTTTACATCCATAGTCTTTTCCTCCTCAAAGATGGGTAAGAAAGCTTCATCTCGCAACCAACCAGCTTCCATCTGTTCATCTATACAATTGTCAATCTCGTCGGATAGTTCATCGATTTCTTCGATGAAATACAGCTGATTATCTGCTTCGAGAGAAAGATTCATTGTGTCCTTGATGTCGAAGGTTAAGCTATCGGCCCCCACTCTTAAGGTTAGTTTGCCGTCATGAACATCAATAACAGCACGAGCAGTTGCAAGGAATGGCCTCCCTAGAATAATGGGCACTAAGTCATCTTCTTCCATCTCTAAGATGACGAAGTCAACTGGAAATTTGAACTTCCCTACCTTCACCAGCACATTCTCACATATTCCTAAGGGGTATTTGACTGACCTATCGGCTAGTTGGATGTTCATACGGGTTGGTTTCAACCCAGAATACCCTAATTTAAGGAACATGGAGTGCGGCATAAGATTGATACTTGCTCCTAAGTCGGCTAACGCATTCTTGACTGAAAGAGATCCTATTGAGCAAGGTGGGGTGAAACTACCTGGATCGTCCACCTTCTTTGGCAGCCCTCGTTGAGTCACCACAGAACATTCTTCTCCTAAGGTTACAAGACCCTCGAGCCCTTTTCTGTTGGTTAGCAGCTTCTTGAAGTATGTACTATATTTGGGCATATGGTAGCATGCATCAAGAAGGGGTATGGTGACGACCGAATTCTTCAAATATGACAGGAATCTTTTATTATCATTTTCGACCTTTTGATTCTTGAGACGGGACGGGTATGGGACTTTAATGGGCTGTTTGGTTGGAGTGGGTGGAGAGGGAGTTACCGGAGAGGTTTGTTCGGGATTCTCATTGTTCACATTATCTTCCTCCTCATGAGGGGTGTTGGGTTCCATGATGTTAGATTGTTGAGCTGGGTAAGGTGGATCCTTAGTAGTTGTTCCAGCACGAGTGGTGATGGCGAGTAAGGGATCTCTTTGAGGTTCGCCAAGGCTGTCGAGAGTGGCGTTGAGTTCTGCGAATTTGGCCCTCATGTCGTTTTGTTGGCTATCGATAAGATTGTCGAGACCATTTAGTTGCAAATTCTTTTCAAACATGAAATGCCCAAGATCATCTTCAAAAGTGCTCCTAACCTTATAGTTAGGATATTCTCCTCCTCCCTCTTCTCTCACAAGATTTCCCCAAGGGGTGAAATCATTGTTTTGGTAGAAAGTTAAGAGCGAAGGATCATCGAAGATGTCGTGGCTTGATAAGCATGCTTGTTCGGTGGTGGTATCATCTCCGCATTCCTCCATTTCATGCGGGCCACCACATTGGTCACAGATCAAGTATGGGTTTGACAACCGTTTAGTTGGTTGTGACTTGTCTAAATAAGAGACTTGATCATTCATTCTACTCAACCGGCTAGCAAAAGGAGGCTCTTTCATGATCTTGGAAATGCTCATGATCGAATCGGGTTCATCCCAGGTATCGTCTTGATCATTTGCGTATTCCTCAATTCTATTCCATCCTTCCTCAGCGCTCAGGTTGGCTATTTTTCCTTTTATCGAATTATTAATGCCAAATTGGTCGCTTTTAGGGACACTATCATAAAAGATTTGGACAAGAAGCCAGAGTTCAATGCCATGGTGAGGGACTTGTCTAATCAGATCTTTAAATTTGATCCAGGATTCGTGAATGGGTTCAACTGGTCCAACGTGGAAGCGGAAGATTTCGTCTCTTAATGTTGAAGTTCTTCCTATTGGAAAGAATTTCTCATAGAATTTTGAAACAAGCTGTTCCCATGTGAAAATGGATTCGGAGGGAAGCTGGTTATACCAGTCTCCGGCTTTTTCATGAAGGGTGAAGGGAAAGAATCGCAGCCGGGAGGTATCTCTAGTGGCTCCGTCCGTATGGAGGGTATCCACTATTTTCAGGAAGTCCTTGATGTGTTGGATTGGATCTTCAGTTTTCAATCCGTGAAACTTGCATACACTTTGGACCAGCCAAATATCGGTTGCACGCAAGACCCCATCCGTGCGTTCATTTGGAAAAACGATAGCATTGGAAAAACCACGAGGGGTGGGAGAAGAGTAGTCCTTGAGACATTTAGGGATTGGGATTTTGGGAATCTCCATATTATGATTGGGTTGAGGGCTAGGAGGTGTAGAATGATGATTGGATTCTTCCTCGGAGAGGGCATCATCAAAGTTGATGGCAAAGCCAGATGGTTCAGGTGTTGCAAAGAGTCGCCTTAATCTTCGCATTTCCCTATCAGGTTCTGCGTAGGGTAGAATAAGGTCGCTTAGTGAACTACGACTCCTGGTGACTCTGAGATTGGAGAGATCTTCGTTTACCATGATGGCCAAGGAAGATTTGAGCAATGGATAGAAAAAGACAGACTAGAGAAAACCTAGAAAAATAAAATAAAAATCTCACTAGAAAGGAATCTAATGAGTAGACCTATAAAATAAAAATTCAACCTAAACAATAACTATTCCCCGGCAGCGGCGCCAAAAACTTGATGCGTGGTTTTGCAACCTTACAACAGGTTTTACCTCTCAAGGGATCTCAAGAGGCTTACAACCCCACCAGGCAGTGTACCTGACCGATGTAGTATAGTGTAGTGGTAAGTACGGGGGATTGATCGTTCTCCACAGGGAATAGTGTTCGTTAGGTATGAAAAACTACTCTAATAGGTCTAAGGGTGAGAGAAGATTCTTTTTTATGTTTTTATATTTTTTTATGAAAGCAAGTAAAATCTCGGGTTTTAAGGAGTGGGCGGAATTAGTTGCTAGTCAACTAACCCAAATAACTACGAATGCAAATAAAATAAAATGACGAAAATGAAAATGTTGGTGAAAACTTATATGGAGAGGAATGTGTTTACTTAGATTTCCTTACTCCCTAACTATCTTTTACCGGTTAATTAGTGTGCATTAGTCGCGTGGATGACGGGTGTATTCCTTAATACCAATCGTGGGGTGGCGTACGTACTTCCCCAACTCTACAAGCTCCTACTTCACTCCTATGTCGAGCCGGCTAGGAAGCTCCTAACATGGGATCACTAGAATTCGCTTGTGCATTAAATACAACCATAAAAACCTTAGTACGCATTGGTTCATGTTTCTTAAGACGTTCAAGCAATTTACCGAATAGGAAGTTAGCCAGTTTTCTTAAGCCTAACATAGATAAACAATCATCCAATACAACTAATAACACACTAATAACCAATAATCAATAGCTAGGTTTCATTAGATCTAAGCTAACACAAGATAAATCTAGCCTAACATGTTAAACAAAAGACAAGAACAAGATAGAATCAAACAACACATAGACATATTGAATGATTAATTGATAACTTATCTTCAATGTAACATGGAAGATCTCAAGGCAAAAAGCCTTGAAAGAGCTGCCAAATTCGTCCTAGGGTTTTCACACACAAAGTTCCCCAATAAGTTCCACACTAATGACAAAAAATTAGAAAACTATATATAGACTTTTAGATCTGACGGCGTCACGTTATGGAGTGTGACGCCGTCACCTCGCCGCTTTTAGGGTTCCCGGATGACCTTCTTGACGCCGTCCCTCTTTAGCTCTCCAAAATCCATTCTGGCTTATCAAGGCTTGACGCCGTCAGAATTTCCATGCAATTTCTCTGGCTTATCATGAGTAAATTTCACATCCACCACTTTTGCCAAGCCATGACGCCGTCCAGGGTTAAATCTGACGCCGTCAAAGGTAACTTTCAGCAGATTTTTGAGACTTTGTCGTTTTCTTCACTTTTATGCTCCAAAAACGTCCAAAATGCCTCCTTTTCCAGATTTCTCCTCAAAAGTACCTAAAATGACAAAAGGAACGATTTAGGGCAATATTTGATCAAATAAATACGATTTAGGGCTTAAATGACCCCTTAAAAGCGGTACACTTTTCGCTTCATCAAATACCCTTACACGTATACGCAAATTAGAGTTTTTATTGACGTTTCCGTCAGAAAAATAATAAAATATTATTATTTGCTCAAAAAATGCATTTATTTGACTGTTACCATATATATTGTGCTGTCGGTACGCGTGTGGTGTTCCTTTTGAGTAATTATGAGAAAGCTCTCAGTAAATTACGAAACTTGTTAGTAACTATCAGAAATGGAATAATTTATGCTTACTGACAAAAATAAACTTTTTCTGCAGTGACTATACGCTACAGTATGCGGGACAACTCCCAAAAATACTCAGAAACATGCAATCGCGCATAAAAATACTCAGCTTAAAAATAATAAATAATCATTTATTATTAATTTAAAATGAGAAAATTACCATTTGTCACAATTGATGTTTGTGTTTCTACAATGACCACACATGCATGCCAACTTATTAGTGCAAAAAGTGTGATGAGTATGGATTGGGCTTAGTTTGTGCGTTGGGTTGTCTTGAAAGACTACCAATGAATGAAATCTGCACTAATCCAAGTAATGAAATGATTTCTTGCACAAATAAAAGCAAACCGTTAGCCTTACCGTGGGGACGGACCCCACAATTAAGCTCCGGTGTGAGAGTAAATAATAATGTTTGTCAGAGAATATGTATGTATTGGGGTGTGTGAGAAAGTCATACCTTGCAAATGTGTTGAAAGGTTGCCTTTTATAAGTGAGCTAAATACTAGGGTTTCCTAGTATTTCGCTAATTATTGTTAGTGGCCAAAGTGGGACCCTTGTCGGGCAAGGGTTCGTAACTTAATCGTGATTGCGGATACAGATCATCCTTCGCGGCCATGGGCTGGTCCGCAAGCGTACTACGGAAGCATTGCTCAGATGATCTGCGTACGTCTTTGTAAGTCCAGACCACACCTTGCTTGTTGTTGGGCTTTGGTGGCGTCCAGTGTATTTGTTTGTCTGTTCTGTTGGGCCGGGGCCCAAACGTGTATAATACAATCCAGGCCCAATAGGCCTGCTATCTGTATTATACGTCATCAAGTCCCCCAAGTCTAGTGCGTTCATTGCGTGCGTTCTTGCTGGTAGCGTGCGGTGAATGTTACTAGACTAAGGTTCCGTTGTGTTTCACTCCGTAGTTGAATGCTTCTTTACGAAACTTCCTTGTATTTAGTAGGTGAGGTCGTAAGGAATGTAGACCATTTTTTGACCTTTCACCTTATGATTGATTTGACCATTTGGACTCTTTGCTTCACTATCATCCTTATCTTTTACTTTTAATCTCGACCGTTGACTGAAACATTTTTTGGCACGCGTCGTTAGCTAAATTTATTCAAGGTTAAATGTATAAATACCCTATTTGGTTTTTACTATTCCACTTTATCCATTCATCCCTTTCCCCCATTGTTGAAGGTTCTTTGAATTTTTATATCTTTCTTCACGTATAGCATTTTTCTCGGAGGGTTTTTCGGTTTTTAGTGTAGATTTCTATACTTTCTCTTTCGTCATGAGCGATATTATGGATATTAAGTCCCGTCTTTCTCAAGGGGCGCTTAATGATTTCTGTCGTAAATTCCACATTCCCCGAGAGGTTCATCCAATGTTACCCAATTCCAATCAAACCATTCACGAGTATCCTTCTGGAAAGATTGGCGTCTATACTCGGTTGTTTTACTATGCCAATTTTAGGTTACCGCTATCTGTCTTTTTTGTCAACATCATAATCTACTATTGCATCAATATTTCTCAGCTTTCCATTATAGGAGCGTCCAAGGTTTCTCACTTTGAAATTTTGTGTCGTGTGCATGGTATTGTGCCGACGGTCGGGTTGTTCCGGCGATTTTATGTTAAGTCCAAGAAAAGGGGATGGTTATCATTCAGTGAGCGTGCGGATGATACTGGTGTTTGCTATACGAAGGTTCTGGATTCTGTTAAGAACTGGAATGATCACTTTTTCTAGGTTGATGACTTTGCCTGTCCTAAGATCTTCCCCTGGCATACTGCCAAAAGTGTTACTAACGATCCGGTTCCCAAGCCCGGCGAATTCAACGCCGAAGATTACGCCACCCTTATCGACAATCCTGCTCCATTCCGGAGATACCAGAGTCTTTCCTGTGTTGGGTTGGTCTAAGCCATAAGTATCCTTTGGACGAGGACACTTATCCCGTCTTTCTTGATGATGATGAAAGGGGTGAGTACTTTGTTGTACATGTTTACTTTTGTGGTTTTTTTATTCCTCTTCTAACTATTTCTTTTGTTAGCGCAGCGATGGATTTGTTCACGTTCATTAATCTCATATATCCAACCAAAGTAAAAGTTGGTGAGAGGCAGAGGTTGGAAGATGTAGCAACCTGTAAAATTCTCCTGTACTTTGTAAATGTTAATCAAGTATTAATTACCATTGCAGTTCATTTAACCATTTTTACAAGCAAAATTTAAAAATTTTGTTTATTACATTTCTATAATTAAAACACGCTAATACGTAACTTACAAAAATGTGAAACGAGCTCACACACGGACCACGACAATCCAAATTATGAATAATAAACCAAATAGATCCTTATTACTATTTCTCGGCCAAAAGCCTTTCTCTTAATCAGTAGATATAAAAAATATCACGATATGCTATTTTTAAGGGGGAGAAGACGTGATTAAAATGTGATCAAAGTGTTTAAAGATCGTGGTTGAATCTCAAATGAGCTCGACTCAGATATAACCAACGAATTGACGATGCTTAAATGTCAGTAATCGAAAAGACTTGTCCTGGACGGGTAATAATTTCAAGCTAGTCTAACCAGTGATGTAAGCGTGTCTCGAATAGGAATTGTCTAAGTAGAGTGTACCGTCTCGAGAGATTCTCTTTGAACTTGACCAGGACGGGTAATACTTTCAAGCTAGTCTAACTAGTGATGTAAGTGTGTCTCGAATCGGCCATGTTCATTGAAAATCGATCAATTCAAAAGTGCAAACTCTACCCAACATGTGTAAATCTATCTTACAACTCATTAGCACATGTGAAGGGGGAGTATTTCAGAAAATACAAAACTTTCGAAGTGTTAACAAAATATGTTTTATTATTATAAACACTTTGAGAGATTTTACAAAAGGTTTTATGGCATGTGATCAATGAACCTAGGATAGTCATGGAGTTATAAGGTGATTATGGTTAGGTTTATGTCCTATGATCCGCCAGAGCCGGAGGGATCGACCCAAGGACAATTCCAATAGATTAGAATTAGAAGTCCTTATGTATGATTGAAAAAAGGAGTAAAGTGATGAAAGGAGAAAGAATGGGTTGAAGAATTAAAAAGAAAAGTTTGTGAAAATGGTGAAAAGAAATAGCCCTCCAATAAACTTAGGGCAAAAACCGGGTCAATACATCTGCTATCAGATATCACTAAGATGATACCGGTATTAAAGACAAGACGTCATGGACCCAGTGACGCGCTGCACAACCCCTCCTAGCCACTCAGGTATCTCTTAAAAGATATTTGTTTCATTTCTCACGGAGAACCTTGCATAGTCTATCGGCCTCTCACTTCGAGATGAGTTGATATTGAAAAGGTGGCACTCTGCTCCATGCCTCCGATGACTAAAACCAAAATGCACTTAATCGAGTCTAGAGCCATGAGATTCATCAAAAGATCTCTTAGGATACACTTCCAACATCATACACGTGTGTTCGCCAAAAAGGACATGTGTTGTATAAGAGTCTTTTATGAGATCTACGGATCTTGCCTTACCTATCAAGGTGAATGGAATCAAAACATTCATCAGTAAAACAATCATAGTGGTGTATTCTATTAAGAAAAGTCCACTATGATCGATTGGTGATTTCAACTAACATTTTTATGCAGGTACTGATGATAGTCACTTGGAGGAAATGCCGTTTACCAACATCATTTCATATATCAAACATCTTCACCTCCACATACTCATACTTATGAAGTTCATCCTCAACAAGCTCACGTGAAGAACGTTCTAGACAAATAGATCAAGTTAAATACAATGAGTTACGTCAAAGTCAAAGAGCTAATCACGAAGTAAAGAACAAGTTCATGAATCAATTGAGTAAGACACAAGTATGAAGTTCAAAGTCTTATCAAGAAGTATGAGTATGTTGGAAAAGACGACACGACAAACCTGTGAAGATGTTGATCAAAGGCAAGAAAGATCAAAAGACGTTACTTCAAATATCACAAAGCATGAAAGAACAAAGAATCAAGTCTATTCTATGACGACACACAAAGTTCAAGACCAATAAGACAATAAGACCTAATCACGTGGAGCATCATTTGAATGACCACCCCTTAGGGGGAGATTGTTACCATTAAGAAAGTGTTGGTCTTTCTTGTATTCATAACTTTGTAACATGTCTTAGAAGATGTCATAGATTAGATAATGGGCTATTGGATTGGGCTAATCTAATATGTTACTGGTTAAGTAGGAATAGCCTTTATATGAACTACAAACCTAATCCAATCCATGTCAAGCCCATGAAGCCCATTTTGTATAACTATATAAACACCTCAAATGTGTCATTTGAGTGTGTAAGTGTGTGTTTTATTATATGAAATTCTCTCTTCCATCTTTCTAGTTTCTCTCTCTAGTTCGACACACACACATATCTTGTACCACCATTTGTGCTTAATAGTGTGTGATAAGGTTATAGATCTAAGGTCCTACAATATCTTCGATACTTTTTGCATTACAGGTCCCAAGTTGCATCGTTTGTTTTCACTTTTGGTCCATTGAGGATGTAATTAAATTCACTTCTTGTTCCTAAAGCGTAAAAGGGGACCAAAAGTGAGAGCAAAATTGCAACCAGAGATCATGTATTAATTACCATTACAGTTCATTTAAACATTTTTACGAGCAAAATTTAAAAATTTTGTTTATTACATTTCTATAATTCAAACACGTTGATACGTGACTCACAAAACTGTGGAACGAGCTCACACACGGACCACGACAATCCAAATTACGAATAATAAACCAAACGGATCCTTATTACTATTTCTCGGCCCAACAGGCTATTCTTAAGCCTGTTACTATTCAAGCCCAATCCAAATTCATATTTTTCTTTTATTTCCTTCGAACCAACACACCAATACTTGGCCTTGATATTTTCTGATTTCGACATACAACCTATACAACATTTTACATAGATCGATTCTTCACATTCCAAGGATTCAGGAATGACAAACCTCAATTCCTAGTTCGAATGTTTGATACCTAAATGAGGCTCAAAGCTAATCCAAGTCGACACGAGTACAAATTCATTCAAGTATAACCAATTTCGAAAAAACTTGTTTTTACCTGAGGCATTGCGTTGTTACTAGTCGAGAATGATTTCTAAAGTCCTTATACACCTCCCTTATATTATTTGCCATGTTAAAAATTTGTTTGGACCTTTTAGTATGTCGAATGAAACATATATATATACCACTTGACTTATAACCGAACTAACACACAAACCCTCACCTTAAGTCCTAGATACTCGAGTGCTAGGTACACATATTCCCTAAATCTTATCAAATCCCTGCTGCAAATCGAATCATCTCAAATTGTGTACATTATAAAACTATATACTCAACATATACATGCATATACATACTCGGATATACACACACAAACTCCCATTCACACTTAAAACTTACTTCACATATTTTTTTAAGTCATTTGCTCTCCTGCCGAGACCATTCAAGAACAAGAAGTATTTCTCTAGTCATTCAAACCATTTACAAGTCACAAACTAGTGATCACGATTCCTTGGTGATCATTCGAACGTGTTACGTGCATATCATTCGAGTTCTAATTGATGTTACACCCCGTGCCCGCTTAGACCAAAATTTAAAACTTTATACGCGGAAACGCTTGACTTTTACGGACATACTGACACTCTTTTGGCAACTGACAAAAATCTATAAACATTCAGGACTTGAGACTATTTTTAAATGAAAGTACATTCAATTACCTTCAAAACGACGGGTGGCACGACCCGTGACAACTTACGGTTTAAAAGATATGATTTTTCGAAAATTACCAAAATCTGAAAATTCTGCCAAACAGCCGGCTGGGAAAACCCAACCGCCGGTTCGGCCCCAAAATCAGGTATGAACCACCGGTTCAGGTCTGAACCGCGGCGGTTCAGACCCTGCTGATCCCCCGAACCATTTTTCAAGTTTCGCGCTTCAAAACCCGACCTCCCGAACCCGGTATTACACCAAACTTTGCAGATTTACTTGGTATATCATTGGGCTCATATTCGTACTAAAACATTTACCGTTCGACTACCCGAAAGGGTACTTTACAAAATTAGACGGGTTATGTAAATAACCCGTTTAGACCCATTTTCACTACAAACAACCCATACGACCTCCGTTTTAACGCCAAACTTGACCAACATCAATAATTTAACATAACAAACACGTTCCAACAACACTTGACCCGTTTACTACCCAAAATGGGTATATTTACAACTAAACCAAATGCCCCTTTAACTTTATGCATAAACACATAAACTACATTTTGACTCATCGTTAGACTCCCAAATCGTCATGACCTCTTTGACATACATTTTGACACACGACTACACTTTACAAATCAATAAAAGACCAACGGGGGTACAT
This sequence comes from Artemisia tridentata subsp. tridentata, assembly GCA_021014915.2. Taxonomy (NCBI): domain Eukaryota; kingdom Viridiplantae; phylum Streptophyta; class Magnoliopsida; order Asterales; family Asteraceae; genus Artemisia; species Artemisia tridentata. Next base: position 306,355,069 of record CP139502.1, on the reverse strand, counting down.
GCTTTATACTTGAGCTCGGTATTCTACCTAAGCATCTCGAATACAACTACCTCCATTCTCGCCTAACCAACTCCTTATTCCATCATTTCAAGCCATCCATATAAACATGTCAACCTATAAAACGGTTAGACAACTAAACCGTAAGCACAAAGACTTAGTAAGTAAAACGATCATAACATACATTACACTTCAAATCACACATATGCATCACATACATTAAACACTTACTTGGCGGCTCACATCCTAATCCTTACTTTAACGTTTGACATCAACTTACTCTAACAACCATAATCATCACTTAGGTCACATTCATTATGGCACATAAGCACATCTCAAGTTCCTTATTACTAACCATAAAACATACATAACACATATACATTAGAAATCCATATAACACATGCTACCATCATTTTACTTACCTTAATCCAAGCTACATAACATCAAGAACATCATCATCATCACAATCTTCCATCATCAACATTAATCTTCATAATTAACCAAACCTAACAACATAACAATAAATAACATAACAAGGGTTAACAAAACCCATCAAATACACTCATCTTCCTTTCTAAATCATCATATGATCATATCTTGATCATATGGTGAAAACCCACTTAAATCATAATCTTACCTTTCATTAATCATCAAATAGAAATACTTACTTGAGGATGATCTTAGCAAAGGGTGGCCATAAGCACTAGGACTTGATCATCTTCTTCCTCAAGCCATCAAGGCACTTCTTTCCCTCCCTTTTTCTCTCTATAGAACCGGTCTTCCACCCATCTCAATAATCAGAGAAAAGTCTAGAATAAACTAATTATAACTAGTTAGGTGGCATCTTTGGGTTAATGGCAAGAATGGCCCCTCAAGTCTCATTCCTTCTTATTTAGCCACAACTAACTTATAATACTTTTAACATACTTACCACAATGGCAACTTAGGTCCCTTTATTTATACATCATTTTTTACATAACCACTTCAGTCATATTTTGACTATTAGGTTTGATCACAACACAACATTTGTTGACTGACCAATCACATAAGATCTTTATCCATTTTCATTTAGGGTGGGGGTCCCAACACTAGAAAAATGGGTGTTACAATTATATCCCCCTTATTTAGATTTCGTCCCTGAAATCTCTCGTCTAAAACTATCTAAAACTAAATTCACATCATATACATGCATCTTATTCTCATGCTCTCTAGGCCACAACCTTGCAACGATATAAGTGATCGTGTAAATTCTAACTTACTATACACAAACATATCTTGCAATCCGCTATAACGACTCTTCTTATCGTAATCTTATCTAAAATTCCCAACAATGACTACTTGTCACATGGAAAATTTTTACTAATTTGACTTTATATAAGTCAAACTTCGGCACTATTACCTCGTCATATGCCTCTGCACTAACATTACATAAACCATATACGGCCAAATTCACATTCCACATAATACCAACACATGTCAATATCAAAAACCGGCAACTTAATTCAAAATATACAAAGTACCATACAAACGGCACCTTTCAAAATTCCTTCTCACGCATCACTTAAGCAATCTTTCTTATTATCTATCGGAAAAGCTCACCAATAACTTATCAATTTAATGCATAACTCATTCTAGACGTCTATCTTAAGGTTTCACACATGACCTTAACGCCACTATAAGTTTTATTCATATCTATCTTTCCTTATGACGTCTATCACGTTTTAGTTTTCACTTTCTCATATCACTATCCGTACTCACGTCATATCGGCTATACATAAGCCCACTCATTTATTCATGCCATTTTCGATTACCTTCTAAGGCTTATAGAATTATTACATGAATTAGCTTTGTAGTACCATACTTTAACATTTGTCGCCACATTACACATGACATTTATCATCAACTATTTCCATACTCACATTTTGCACCACGGCATAATTACGTATTATAACATTTTAAATCATCATTACAATTCCTTAGTTTTGCCAACTTAAACTTAACACTCTAAACATAGGTTTCTCATATGCCCTCACTAAAAGACGTACTCTGATCTTAATCCTCTTATCTTAGTCCTTAAAATTCCTAACTAACTCTAGGCTTCCGCTTTCTACTTCTCTAGCCCTACTCGTGCCGTGTCGGCAACACATAAGCCCACTTGTTTATACTTCCTCATTTACATGGAGAGGCGTCTCAATCGATGTAAATCAAGAAATATAAACTCATAGTTATGTACTCCCGACATAACACTACTACTCCTATTTCCTAATTTAACTTTTGTTCTCTCATCCTGTTTATACTCCATATTTCCTTTTTAGACTTGGATCTATGTCATCAACACATTCATTATGGGGATATTTTTATTGCCAAGGATGTAGGCAACCCCATTTGCCGATGAAGGCAATACGTTTTATCCCGAAGGATCTTTAACATATCCCGGAGGATTCTTTAACATTCATTTACTTGGTCATCCCGAAGGATACCACTTTTAATGTTCACCCCGAAGGATCATTATCATTCATCCCGAAGGATCCTTATCATTCACACTTTATCACTTTCAAATTATATCATTGGATCCAAGTTATTAATGTTTTAACATAGACACATTGTCTCATCTATTTTATTTAGTAAATGCAAGCTCATAGAGCATATGAACCTGCTTGTTATAATTACACATTTTCTATGTGTTTATCGTCCTACATTCTTAATCCGCATTAATCTTTCTCACGTCCTTACTTTACCTTTTAGCCTATCCGCCCTTTCCCTCGTGTTTAAACCTTACATAGGTTTAGCCACATTCTTTAGCATCATTTCTTTTTCCTACCCATTTTGGTCATTTGTACATTTTCATCATGTTTTATTTACCCACACTTTCGTTTTAATGAGTACCGCTAATGAGGCACATTAGCCGTGATAATGATAATTTTCAGGTCGTTACCTTAACTTCATACCTACTCATATCATTCTCACTTACCTTCTTAACATTTCACATTCTTATTCTCATCTCTTAGCTCATCTTATTACTTATCTATGCGCTTAGAGCAATGTCGCTCTTAGTTATTCCTTACATATCATGTTGCTTTAGTCTCAATCTATAACTTTTAGTTTATTAGACATTTATTATTCAATACGCCAAGTCGTTCTCACTTTCATTACATATTACCATAACATCGTTATCATTACTACACGTTCATGCACATGCTCAATTCTCCTACCTACTCATCTCATTCTCATTTACATTCTTAGCTTATCGCATCTAGCCTTTAGCATTCAAACTTGTTCGTTTGAGTTCCATTTTATATATATATATATATATATATATATATATATATATATATATATATATATATATATATATATATATATATATATATATATATATATATATATATATATATATATATATATATCAACACTCTTTATCACCGCTTCACGTTCACATTTAGGCCTCACATACTTTACCTTACCATTACCCCATCTCTATACCACCTCAATTTTAGTCTTTAGTCACTAAATATAATGAGACCATATGTTGGTCTCATTTCGTGCTATCATTCCCTAACCTCATTCTTTAACCTTCAAGTCATTAAACATTTAATTATTATTTCGTTAGTTTCATCTTGTCTTTTCACGCTATACCTTAGTACACTTAATATCATTACGATCCGCACTTAGAGCGTTATTTCTTACTTCACTTGCTAGCCCATCTCTAATACCACTTATCGTTCCTACCTATTTTCCATTACCGTTACTTTAACATACATTTATATAATCATTATATAATCACCGGCACTAACCAAAGTGCACGGTAAACGATTTACTACGTGTCATCACTAGTTAGTCACTTCTAGTTTGCTAATTCTATGCATCACCAATTTATTCCTTATGCAAGCATTTCTTAGACTACCACGTTTTCACCTTCTCTTCTCTTTGCCTCAAACACCTTCGATCGCTCACCTATCACCTTTCATTACCTTGACGCCATCTTAGTAATACTTATCTTTTCATACTTTCGAATATATGAATATACACGTTATATTTCATCTGAGTTGTCACATTACACTTATCGTTTTCTTGTTAACTTCACGTTATCCTCCTACTTTATTTTACACGTGTTCATTCTTTTAATGTTGTCTATTTCAATCCCGATTGATTCACCTTAACCTTGACATAGATTAACTCAACATTAAACATGAATTATTTTCTAGACCATATATTGGTCTTACGTCGTAATCTTAACTCGTTTATCTACTCAGTTTCTAACACTTCATGTCATGACGAGAATCCTAATCGTGACTTATCTAATTTAAATTCCCTTGTAGTTTACCTTTTTAATCATTTTATACCTCACCTTATGACACACATTCATAATCACCTTACACATAAACGATGAACAAGTTAGTACATACTTAATCCCATTCATACTTAAAGATAAACGTCACTACACACTCGTACTTCGTTAGTCTATTATCAAATTATAATTTAAAACATTTGAACATGTCTGTCATATCATTCGTCTATTCTTATTGAGGCAATTTCTATTTTGCCTCATCAATCTATCCAATAGCTACGTCATGTATCCGTCACTACCTAATCGTTTCTTTAATATCTTACAGTTACTTATTTCATTCACACATCTTATCCGAGCATTTAAATCTTCTTCACGTATCCATACCTATCTATCCTTAACGTTCCCATAAGACAAGCCTTGCTCAATCCCTTATCCCTTACTAGGTCATTATTCTTCCAGACACAACACATACAAGTCATTCATCAAACCACTATTATTGCAATCTAAGTAATTTCGACCTTTTATGTATTATACTATGACACATTCTTCGCCTACAACTCATAACCTTTAAGACCTTGATTCACATAATTAGAACTTTAGACTTCCGACGCAAAAACTATCATTTGGTTACTTAACACCTAGCACAATACATTCAAACATAGAATTACTTCACATATACATTGGCACCATAAAACACGTACCACACTTGTTGACTAAAATACATATACCACGTCTTGCATTCCATCGCATAATTAAAGCAATCTATAATTCGCGTCTAATTTGTTAATCCTATATTTCACCACATCCACATCACAACATTCACATTACGTCTTAGCTATAATCTAATCTCATTATTACTATAAGCATTTCTACGTCATACCTCAAAGGCACTTACTATTCACATTACTTTATCTTACACACAACGCGTCTATGAGTGGTTTAACTCTAGGCAACCTATAGTGGAAACATAATTCACTTAAACCGAAGCTCTGATACCAAGTTGTTACACCCCGTGCCCGCTTAGACCAAAATTTAAAACTTTATACGCGGAAACGCTTGACTTTTACGGACATACTGACACTCTTTTTGAAACTGACAAAAATCTATAAACAGTCAGGACTTGAGACTATTTTTAAAGGAAAGTACATTCAATTACCTTCAAAACGACGGGTGGCACGACCCGTGAGGACCTACGGTTTAAAAGATATGATTTTTTAAAAATTACCAAAATCTGAAAATTCTGCCAAACCGCCGGCTGGGAAAACCCAACCGCCGGTTCGGCACCAAAATCAGGTCTGAACCGCGGCGGTTCAGACCCTGCTGATCCCCCGAACCATTTTTCAAGTTTCGCGCTTCAAAACCCGACCTCCCGAACCAGGTATTACACCAAACTTTGCAGATTTACTTGGTATATCATTGGGCTTATTTTCGTACCAAAACATTTACCGTTCGACTCCCCGAAAGGGTACTTTACAAAATTAGACGGGTTATGCAAATAACCCGTTTAGACCCATTTTCACTACAAACAACCCATACGACCTCCGTTTTACGCCAAACTTGACCAACATCAATAATTTAACATAACAAACACGTTCCAACAACACTTGACCCGTTTACTACCCAAAATGGGTATATTTACAACTAAACCAAACGCCCCTTTAACTTTATGCATAAACACATAAACTACACTTTGACTCATCGTTAGACTCCCAAATCGTCATGACCTCTTTGACATACATTTTGACACACGACTACACTTTACAAATCAATAAAAGACCAACGGGGGTACAAGCTTTATACTTGAGCTCGGTATTCTACCTAAGCATCTCAAATACAACTACCTCCATTCTCGCCTAACCAACTCCTTGTTCCATCATTCCAAGCCATCCATATAAACATGTCAACCTACAAAACGGTTAGACAACTAAACCGTAAGCACAAAGGCTTAGTAAGTAAAACGATCATAACATACATTACACTTCAAACCACACATATGCATCACATACATTAAACACTTACTTGGCGGCTCACATCCTAATCCTTACTTTAACGTTTGACATCAACTTACTCTAACAACCATAATCATCACTTAGGTCACATTCATTATGGCACATAAGCACATCTCAAGTTCCTTATTACTAACCACAAAACATACATAACACATATACATTAGAAATCCATATAACACATGCTACCATCATTTTACTTACCTTAATCCAAGCTACATAACATCAAGAACATCATCATCATCACAATCTTCCATCATCAACACTAATCTTCATAATTAACCAAACCTAACAACATAACAATAAATAACATAACAAGGGTTAACAAAACCCGTCAAATACACTCATCTTCCTTTCTAAATCATCATATGATCATATCTTGATCATATGGTGAAAACCCACTTAAATCATAATCTTACCTTTCATTAATCATCAAATAGAAATACTTACTTGAGGATGATCTTAGCAAAGGGTGGCCATAAGCACTAGGACTTGATCATCTTCTTCCTCAAGCCATCAAGGCACTTCTTTCCCTCCCTTTTTCTCTCTATAGAACCGGTCTTCCACCCATCTCAATAATGAGAGAAAAGTATAGAATAAACTAGTTATAACTAGTTAGGCGGCATCTTTGGGTTAATGGCAAGAATGGCCCCTCAAGTCTCATTCTTTCTTATTTAGCCACAACTAACTTATAATACTTTTAACATACTTACCACAATGGCAACTTAGGTCCCTGTAATTATACATCATATTTTACATAACCACTTCAGTCATATTTTGACTATTAGCTTTGACCACAACACAACATTTGTTGACTAACCAATCACATAAGATCTTTATCCATTTTCATCTAGGGTGGGGTCCCAACACTCGAAAAACGGGTGTTACACATATCATTCGAGTTCTAATTCATTTTAACGTGTTTCTCACCACCATTTTGGTGTAGTAAGTCATCCGAATCCTATTTCTATAAATACATATGCTTTTCAATGATCCATGCACATTTATTTCCATTCGAGTTCATTATCTAGCTTTCTATTTATTTTTACGGTTTCTTGTTATTTATTTTAAGTATGCATATGACCTCCTATTTCAAAGGATGGCTAGATAACAAGTAATACATTCATTCGTACTTTATTTCATCATATAATTGCCTATCGAGACTTATTTTGAACATAGATTGCATATCGAACGTTTCATATGTTATAAAAATCATATTGGACCATGTTGTTTTATCGCTAAGAAAACGCTCCATAAAATCCATTCTTATCGAAGGACCTATCAAATAAATCACACAACCTATTTCTCTATAATCTTACCTAATAAGCAGTTCAAATAAGCTCTTGTAATAAGCTCTTATACTACTTTTTTAAACCCACAAGCAAGGTTGCAAAAATCGCGAATCGGTAGTCGGGCGGTCGACCACCTTGTAGCTTGTAATCGGTCTAGGCGTGATTAATCGGTGATTAATCGGATTGGCATTACTGACAAATTTTAGTTATTTCCGGCAAGTTTTGTGTATTTCCGGTGAGTTTTAGGTATTTTCGGCAAGGTATTTTCTAAAAAACAACTTGTAATAGACTTAAACAGTTACTATAAGTGATCAAAATAAGTTTACAGTGAGTTTTGGGTACTTCCGTCAAGATTTATAGGTTTTCGGAAAGTTTGACCACCATTGACCGCCGTTGACCATGGTTGACCTATTTGTTTGACCCAGTTACATAAATCGGCAAGGTCGGTGGCCTTGTAGCACCTAATCGACGATTAATCGGCCTTGTAGACCTTTTTTTGCAACACTGCAGGCCACAAGTAATCACACCCGAAACAGTCCCTAAAACTACATTATTTGTCGAGTGGGCTTTTAAAGCCCAATAAGCTCAAAATAAGCTATATCGATAAGCAGTCCAAATAAGCAGTTTGGTAATATTAATAAGACCATAAAATAAGCTCAAAACCAAGCCCAAATGATTTAAAAATCCATAGGATCAAATTTGCTTAACGGGCCTATTTTAATTTCGTTAAAGCCCAATAGGCTCAAAATAAGCACTTTTTAAGCAATAAGCAGTTTTCTAAACTCCAATAAGCTATTTGAGACTTATGCAACTCTCGAAAAATTTAATATATAAGTTTTGTGAATTTTGGACTTAGAATGCAAAATATATTACAAATCGGGTATAAATTGTAACTTTCACAAAAACTATTGTCAAACTGCCATTTTTATAACTTATGGGTAGAAATTGATTAAAACAGTAACCAGAAGCCATCAAATGTCATATTGGAACCTTTTTGGACTAAAAATGTAAATATTAACTAACCAAGGACTAACGGTGCAAAAGTTTCACCGTTAGGGTTAAAAGTGTAAACTTCATATAATTTCAGGGACCATTCAGCAACTTTATTTTATATATAATTCCATTATATATTTTATACATTTTCATTCAAAAAGGGCATTTATACATTTCATAAGATATATTCAAATTACGATACATTTACATATATTTATATAACGAGAATTCTAACGAATAACATAACGTATCATTCAACAACATTCGAGGAAACGATATTTATGGATTCAATTAACATAAAAACAAGATAATATTATATATAATATTATTTTTGAACTTTAAGCATTTTAAGCATATCATCCATTCTCATCACGAACCAATTCGTTATCCGATACTAATTTCCACAATCATTATTCGTATTAAACCAAGCCAAAACTATCGTAATCTTAGACTTCCCTATTATTCAGGTCGTGTGTTGGAGCCGTTCCCTTATTACATTTGATTTCACATCACCTTTGCCAATTACATTCAAGGTGAGCTCATAGTCCCACTTTTATCTTTTATATACTTTCAAATACGTGGGGAGATACATGCTACAAAACAGAACACAAGTATTTTCTGTATGCTATACCTGATTGATATTGCCTAAGTTACCACTACTATTGCCATTATTACAAGTCCCTCCCATCATGAGCCAATAACCACTTACGAGTGGACGCAAATATAGTGAACAGATCTGTTGGAGGCTGACTGCCTAATTGAACTATCCAGAAGATGGTCTTAGTTGCTAGCTGGATTAGTCAATTGCACTTTATTTGAAGGAAATAGGTAGACGGCAATCTCCTATTGAGGGCCATAACTCACACCATTAATTTTGTGTGTTCATGCCGTTTGAGCGGTACTGTTAAGGTTTGAGTGTCATAAGGCTTAGGGCAATATATCGAACTGTAATATTTCTATTTCAAAATAATTGTATTTCTATGCAATTATAGACTTGTGTTTAAACTGATTACAATTACAAATACTATGAATTCACTCAACAATTTTGTTGACTTTTAGCATGTTTATCTCAGGTAATTAACGGAGCATTCAAGGCACCGAGTGGGCAAATAAACTGATGATTTTTTGTGTCAAATAAATTCTGTCAAATAAATTCTGTCATTCTTTTCAAACTACTATATCTTTTGTGAGATATTAAAACATTGAAATTTCCTTTTTGTATCTGAATTATTAAATGAATGACAATAACTTTCAAAACCCCTCTTTTGAGTCGTTTTCTATGATTATGACTATGATCCTTCCAGTAATACCCCGATTAAGTCTTCCGTTGTTAACTTAAAATTTAGGGGGTGTTATAGATTGGCATCAGAGACATGGTTATAGAGAACCAAGTGTTTTTAAACATTGGACTATAACTATACTTTCAAAATAGACCACTTTACACCATACCACTTTACGCCCTCCGTGCCTGCATATTTCACAACACCGTGTTTAGAGTGTTGCTTAACAAGATTATTTCATATCAACTTTCATATACTTGATTTTATTGATGACTTACATTTACTACTTTCGGGGTTATTACAGTACCATGTCTTCAGTGTCTCACATTAGCACCATACCATCTGACATGGAGTCCGAAGATACTCTATCGTCTATCACCTCACCCGTAGTTCCTAGCACCTCGACAGCTACAGTGTTGAACATCGTATCAGACGAAACGGAGCCCTTCGAAGAGGGTGAAGTCGTCCCTACACCACCTATGACACCTGTTGCACCAGGTAACCCAAACTCACCCATATCAGAGGACCCGTACGTACAAGCCAGACGGGCATATATTTCACCACCTCACCTGGAGAACCGTCCAGTTTCTCCTACTTACACTCCACCTACAGATGATCAGTATATGCAGACACAGCAGTGGCTGCCTGCAGCTGATTCAGAGACTCCATTACCTACACCACCACCCCCACCTGCACCGGTATTCCGGCACAGACGAGTTAGGATCCTACAACCCTATGAGCCCGAACCGTTTATGACACCATTCCTGAGCCATCCAAATGGCCCTATCTGTATGCACACTCATCGCAAGAGAGTGTGATTACCAGTAGTTCCAATTATACCACCATCACCACCTATATCCCCTACTTCACCACTAGACATGATCAGGATGACACCATCATTATCTCCTGAGCATACTTTACCACCACTACTATCATCACCCCCTCTACCGTCGGTCAGACCCGACTACTTGTTTAACCTACTCACCCAATCATACCCGTTTGCACCTCACCAACAAGAGCCGACTCCTAAATAGGATTTACCCCCTAAGAGTAGGGATGGCAACGGGGCGGGTTTGTGGCGGGGCGGCCATCCCCATCCCCAAACCCGATTACCAGAGTTCTCCCCAAACCCACCCCGATCCCCATCGGGGATCTAATCGGGGCCCCGTTGGGGCGTGATGGTCCCCCAAACCCGCCCCGTATTAATCGGGGATCTTATCGGGATGTCCTCTTTGGGTGCAATTTTCAAAAAAATCTGCACCATTTCACATTTATTGTTATTTTTAGACCGTTAGCAATAACGAACCTATTAATAATCAATTACAAACAATCCTTATTAAGTTTTCAACGATAGTATTATACATAAATAATGATAAATTATACCGTCAAAAATTAAAACTTAAAAATATGATACTAAACCAGTTTGTATAATCACAATTTTGCATTCTTACATATATATAAAAAAACTATCAATATTAGAGCAATATTTTTTTATTACGTAAATACTAACAAAATACTATATAAGTATAGATATATTTGTATATGTGTATATGTTAATCGGGTGGGGCGGGGAGGGGCGAGGATTTCCCGCTCCCCGCCCCAAACCCGATTAAAATCCCCGTTTAATCCCCAAACCTGCCCCGTAACCCGATTAGCATGCCCCGCCTCGCCCCAATTAGTTCGGGTTCGGGTTTTTTTTGCCATCCCTACCTCAGAGTCGGGCCCGCATAGCAGGTCCCAGCGATTCGTCCTCCTCATCATTACTGTTCCCACCAGGTTTTACTCCTCTAGCCTGAGTCTTCGAGACTGGAGAGAGCTCCAGGGCAGCAGTTACCCGCACACCTACTCCCTCTACCATCATGACGCGACTGGAGCATCATGAGGAGCAGATTGATACCCTTCTGAGCATCATTGACAGAACATCACTTGACCGCCCCGAGACGGTCGACGGCACTATACATGACCTCGTATCCGAGAGGATGGACCTACAGGATGGTCTGACGAGGATTCAGTCAGAGATGTTTGAGACACGATCTCATATGACAGTTTTACAGTGGGAGAGACAGAGGCAGATTGAAGAAGTTCTGCAAGCGCGCCGCAGGGCCGCCACATTAGAGAGCCTCATCGAGGACATGCAGGTCCAGCAGCAGACCGATATACAGAGACTTCTAGATCAGATTACAGAGCTCACAGGGCACATGGATGAGACTTCCAGTAGTTAGACATATTGTACATCAGTTATAGTTTTGAGGCATCTTAGCCTGCCGCATGTGGCATTAATAAAGGACCTTGTATCATTTTGTTTTGTATTGTGGTTGTTCATGTGTATTGTGATTGTATTCAGACATGTCGTGATGTTACTTATTATTGTTATTGTTCTTTGCATGTTATAACTGAACTATAATCACAGACTTTTAATGAAGAAAATTTCAGAAGAAACTTGATGACTGAAGAGAAAGTTGCTGAACTTCAGCTTTTGTAGATGATGAATCAGTTTGTTCCTTAGCAATCCTATACCAAGAGTTGATCATTTATTTACGATAGTACCCAAACATGTCATGATTTTATGATTCTCAGTTGGTTGTGATTTCACATTGTGACAGTATTGCTAGGACTTGTATGCAATTACCTTGTTACTCGAATTATTCTAACATGGTCATTATGTGGATTCGAAATCTGTATTTTCTTGTGGTATTAATAGACTTATGGCTCGCACAAGAAAGAAAACTACGACACCCGCACCAACAATGACTCCAGAAGCTATCCAGAAACTGGTAGATGATAGCATTGTTGCAGCTCTTGAAACTCAAGCGGCTACCATAGCTCGCTCGAGTAGCAACAACAGGGCAACAGCTGAAAGCGAGGCATCTGCATCTCGCAAGTGTACCTATAAAGATTTCATGAGTTGCAAGCCAACTTACTTCAAAGGTTCTGAAGGAGTGACAGAACTTGCTCAGTGGTTTGAGCGTACAGAAACGGTATTCATGAGAAGCAACTTTCCAGACAACTGCAAGGTCACCTTTGCTACATGGACTCTTCTGGAAGATGCACTATCATGGTGGAACGCTACCACCCAGACGATGGGTATTGAGGAAGCGTATCAGATTACCTGGGCTGAATTAAAACTGAAAATGCTAAAGAAGTATTGCCCGCATACAGAAATTAGGAAACTGGAGGAGGAATTCCACCAGTTGGTTGTGAGAGGGAACGATATAAGAACTTATAATAGAAGTTCCAAGAACTGTCTGCACTATGTCCAACCATGGTGTCGGATCTTGAAAGGATATTGGAGAAGTACGCCGAGGGACTGCCTCGAAGCATCGAGGAAAACTTCACCTCATCAAAACCATCAAATCTGGAAGAAGCCATCACAATTGCCCAACAATTACTAGAACGGGAAATCAAACGGAGTTCTACCTCCGGAAACAATGATCATAAGCGAAAGCTAGATGATCGTGGAACCACCACTCACAACAACAACAACAACAACAACAACAACAACAACAACAACAACAACAACAGGAACAACAACAACAACAACAACAACAACAACAACCGTAACCAAAATTACCAACAAAATCGCAACAACTACCACCACCAACAAAATCGCAGACAGGAAGCTTGATGAGTGTCTAAATACTCATCATTTTATTCCCATTTAGACTGTTAAAATAGCCAAAAACACTTTGAAAAGTCACATAATACTATAAATATCATTGGAATGTGTTTTTATGTGATTCAGGTACAAAATGATTGAAAACAGGTGAAAAACATACAAAGTTCACATAATTTACAGTTTCAGTCCCTGAAGTTTCATAAATTGGCAAAATTAGTCCCTGAAGGTTTAAAATAAAAGAAAAGTCAACATCAGTCCTTGGGAAATCAAACATGTTCACTATTAGTCCCAGGATGAAAGTTTTCTAAAATTGGCAATTTTTACCCCTCAAGTTTCAAAATTGGCAAAATTAGTCCTCGGGTTTTAAAAATTGGAAATTATCAAATGTGACCCTTGTGCTATTCATAATTGGCAAAATAGACCCTTTTGATAAACTTTTGGGAAATTACAAGTCCAACCCTTCACAAATCAGAAAATTACAAAATTGGTCCTTGGGCTTAACCTTAACTACAAACCAAACGGACCAAGTTATTTAACCAAAACCCAAAACATAAAACAAACCCAACACCCCTTTTGTCTTGGCCCAACACCAACTGGCCCATATCCCTTATAAATAAAATGGAGTCAACCCACAGTCAAACCCATCTTCCCTATTTCCCTCCCACCATTACTGCTACAAACCACCACCTCCAATACCACCCTTACCTGGCCTTCCACCTTATCCCCCCAGCTCACCTACCCTACTCCACCAGCTCACCCTTCCACCTCTACAACACCAACAGTGTTCATTAAATGCATCCCTCCCACTCTCTTCCACTGAGAAATACTCACAACCATGGGAATTGCATCCACCTCACCCTAACTCCATCCCTACTCTTCTATATGTCCCCTCCACCTCACATAACATCCGAAAATCCTGTAATTGCTTCCAAACCACTCTTACTGCTCAAATAACTTTTTGGCGCCAAAAGGTGAAATCAAAGGCTAGGCTTCATTTGACCAAACCAACGGACCAGATGTGATGGGAAACACTCAGAAACTCAAGTGGATGCCTGAAAGTCTCTATAAAGCAAGAAAAGAATCAGAGAAGAAAAAGTAAGTAGGAGTAGTGTAACTTTAGATAACTTAGGTAGTGTAATTTAGTCTGCAGTTGTTATTTTTAGTTAAATTTGATTGTACTCAGTTATTTTAATATAATTCAAACTTCCTTGAACCTTTAATTTTAGTTTTGTTCTTTAAATTCAGATTTAGTGATTTTGAGTGAAATTGACACTTCACTTGGAAATTGTTAAATGTTGTTGTTTCTTGTTCCATTAAGCTAATTTACAGTTGCTTATAAGCTTTTTGAAGCTTAGATACCACCTAGAGGACTTGTACTCAGTTTACTAAAAAAATTAAGAAAAATACCAAAAAAATAGGCATTAAATAAAAAAATCAGTTGTTTTGAAGATATAAGCATGGAGCAAGGGAATTCTGGAATGGCTCTGGGTTAGTTGCCTCTTGGGAAGCTATAGGCAGTGTTCATTGTCCTTGGTTCCATATTATTGGCTTGAATTCAACTTGTAAGCTCATTTTCCCATTTTTTTTGGCTTTTCACTATAGATTTGCTTATGTATGCTTATGTGTACTGTTTTATACTGATTTGATGTTTCTTAGTTGAGTTCTTGCTTATTCATGCATGCTTGTTCATTTGTTTACCTTGTTGCTCAGTTTTCATTATTCACTGTTAAAATAGCTTGATTTCAATCTATAGGTATTTGTTGTTATTCATGATGTTCATGTGTTCATTTCAGTTTAGGCTATCATATTATGTCTTAATGAATCCATTTCATGGACTTAATCAGAGGTTTGCATTGAAAATCATATGAATGCCACTTTTAAGGAGTGTTTGGATCTATGTGGTTCTCTGTGGTGACGGATGTTTGTGATGTTGTTCTTGTTTGATGTATATCACTATATGTCCATATAACTCAGTTTAATCATAAAAACCAGTTACTCTTTGTGAAAAAGTCAAATTCTCCTTTGATCTTCATTGCTTGTTCACTGTTAGGTAATTTTAGTTCCATAAGCTTGTAAGTTAGCTCATTACTTGTTAAAATAGCTTAAACTAGTTTAAAAATAGCCTAATATAACAATTTCAGTCATTAGTTTAGGATTAAAGTTCAAGTAAGTCAACTCTTCATGTTTCAATAAAAAGTCAAAATATCACTTAGTCAGTTTTTGAATAAAATAGTTAATTTTCTATAGGACTAAATATTGAGTTTCATGTTTTGTGCTTTTAGGTTTATATTATTTTGCTGCTTATCTTGTTTAGAGTATTTTTATTTATTTTTATTACTTAATTTTAATTGCTTATTTGCTTGCTTTTTCTTAGTACTTTTTCAAAAACCTCCCCTGCTACAGGGGAGTTTGTTGTGTTTGCTTGAATTCATAAGCTCCTTGTGAGCTAATTTGTGAACTTAAGCTTGTGATATTTGTTGTTTTGATAAGTTTACCATGCTATCTGTTTATGCTTGTGCTTAAATTCTCAATTAGTGCTTATCTGATTGCTTAATTTGTCCTATCATATCTTCTTCATTGAGCAAAGCATACTAAGTCTTCAGTATACTTAGGCCATATTCATAAGCTCATCAAAAGCTTATCAGTGAACTTGAGCTTGTAACCTTTAGCTTTTTAGGAAGCTTAGGTGCCAAACTCAAGGGTTCAAAGCTTGTTTTACATTTTCTGGCTTATTTAATAGGGCTGCTTGTAGCTTTTTCTTTGTCTCATTCTGCTGAATACACTGAGCATACAGTGTATTTGTGGCTTTTCCATAAGCTCTTCATAAGCTCACTAGTGGTCCCCACAGTGTAAGCTTTGGCTTTTTGGAAAGCCCACCAGCTCAGCTTGCTACTTTAGTCATTATATTGTGCTTATAAGCTTATTTCATCAGCTTAAATTGCCTTTAAAGTTGTCTGCAGGCCTGGTTGGCTCAGAGGGTATTTTGGAATTGTTTATTTGCTTATTAAAAGCTTATCAGTGTATTTCATTATTCCATTTTTCTCATTTCCAGTTCCTTTTACTTAGTTTCATCTTATTTTATCTTTGTTCCAGCTAGTTAGCTTGTTGTGAGCTTATTTCAAGCTCAAAATCCACTTAAGCCTTAAAAAGCTTAACTGTGGAGTCAATAAGCTCTCACTGAGCTTATTATTGAGTTCCAATAAGTTTACCTTCATAAAAGTTTGTTATTATCAGTATATAAATAGTTTTGTAAAAAGAAAATCAGAAAATCAACAACATAAAAAAAGTGATAGCTTCTATTTAAGCCATTTGGCTTATTTTTCTGCTTTTTCATTAAGCACTTTTCATTTTTATAATTTTCCTAGGTTCCTGTACTTACATAGTATTTTTAGAAAAAGTTTCATATTTATTAGAGTTCATTTAGTATTTATTATAATTTAAATTAGTTTTTAATAATTATTAAATAGTAATAAATTAATATTAAATAGATAAATAGTCAAATAAATAATTTTCTTTTTCCTATAATTTTCTTTTATCATTTGGATTCTAAAAATATAATTTTCACATCCGTGGGATTTATATTGGACAGAATTCATGTTTTATTTTGTACATTTACGTAAATTTAAATTAAACGTACGCGTTTTTAGATTTTAAACGTTTCTAAGTATTTTGCTTTCACGTACTTGTTCTTATAGCTTGTTTAAGCTATTTCCTTTTATATTTCCTTAGTTTAATCACTCACAACCTTTTCCTGTTCAATTTCACCCGATCACAGATTCGTTTTATTACAGATTTCACACCTCGCTGGGACTTAACGACCCGGGGATACACTAAACTCCTTGGATAATTGCATTGTGCCCTAGATTGTTTGACTCTTGTTGACCATTTACTTGGTCAATATTAGCAGACCGTTTGGGACCGATCAAAATTTTGGCGCCGCTGCCGGGGAGGTGTGCTGCGTAAAAACGAATTTGAAGTATCAGTGATTGTTGAATATACACCCATTGTATATTTACCATCTTTGTTCATATTTCCTTATTTTCATATAAAACCAAAATAATCGTGAAGTTAATTCGTTTGACTAAACGATTACCAAAAACATTTTTATTCAAGTTTTCAACGAACACAAAAAACCCAAAAATATTCATCTTTACCCTCTTACCCTTTTTGATTCTTTATCCCTTTACCCTCTATCCATTTGATTCTAAAACTTCTTATACCTTTCTTCTATGGCGTCTCTCGGGTATAAATGTTTTGATTGTAAAAGCCCATTGATTGACAGTCTTCGTTGTTCAAAGTGTGCGTGTGAGCGGTGTGGAAAGCATGCACCAAAGGATCGTGGATCTTGTTATTGGTGTGAATTATCCACTAAAAAGTCTCTCAAGGATTCTCAAAATTCTTCCGACTACCCTTCACAACCCAAGATACATGCTATTAATGGCAAACCGTCAAGAATTGACCCAGACCTTTCACGATTTACGGTTCAAAAATTATCAAACAAACGTACTGAGCTTAATGCGGTGACTAAAAGGAACAACTTGCCTAATCTTCACGTTTATCAAGAACAAGAACCAGAGACCATAACGGAAGTGGTGGAAATTGCTAGCTCTCAGAGCACCCCACTTGTCCCACCTCCGGATTCTTTAAGATGTTTTTCGAGACTTGATAGTCATTCGGATTATCGTGTTGATTTTGTTGATTCTTTGAATGATCCAAACTCTTTCGATTATTCTCAAAACAATTTTAACCACCCTCCTTATAACTCATACGAGCAAGAACCGTACTATCAGACTTTCAATGATACATTATTCCAAGATACACCGAGTTTCTCTTGTGAATTTTGTGGAGGTCCTCACCAAGGTTTTGATTGTCAAAATAATCAAAATTTTGGTTATGACCAAATTCCATATTATTCACCGAATCAGTCACAGCAAATGTATTGTTGTGAGTACTGTGGTGGTCCACATTATGAATCCGATTGTCAAACGATGACCCCGCTTGTCTATGAGCATGGCCCTTGTGACAATTATGATTATTCTTGTCATGACCAACCTCCACAGTATCAAATGATTCAACCTCAGCCATCTCCTCTTGAAGAATCTATTGAAAATGTACTCCAAAAACTTCAAAATGTGATGGATACACTTAATGATTCGGCTGTTAAAAATGCCCAAGAAAATCCTCATGAGAAATCCATGGAAGAATTGTTATCTGAAGAGCAAGCTGCTAAAATAAATTCCCAAGATGCCTTTGAAAAATCTGTTAGGGAAACAATTGCAAAAGAAAAAACAGCCAAATCTAGCTCTCGATTCTGTTTCATTCCTTATGACAGTGATGATGAAGATATCTTTGATGATGATTCATCAAGTTCATCAGTTGAGACTCCTTCCATGAATTTTCAGGGAGAAAAGAGCATGATGGAATTACTAGCAGAAGAACAAATGGAATTTGTAAAATCCATGTGTGCTAGTCTTTCTCAACTCCCTGAATCTGCTGTTATCACACCCGAAGTTCACACTAACTCTCTAAGCATGGGGGACGAGCATCTTAGCACTATTCCTGAAAAGGAATCGGACGAATTCATAAAGTCTAGTGTTGAGAACCTTGTCCAAATCCCAAGTGAGTCACAGGGAACTTTTGATCAAATGTGTGATATCCCTCCCCCTCTTGATTTTTCAAAAGATCATATTGAGATGTTCTCCGATTCCACTAATGACGATTCTTTATCATGTGGAGACATCATTTATATGGAGGAATTTCCTTCTGAGCCAGTCAGCTTAGAAGAAGAGAATGATGAAGAAATTGACACTGAAATCAAAGATGAAGCTCTTCGAGCAACATTATTGAATGTCAGTCTTCTCATTTCTAAAATCGAGGCTTTCAAAGAAAAACCCATTTCATCTCCTATCCCCATAAAGGATAGTGACATTTTTTCCGATGATTCTATTCCGAAAATGGAAGCCTTCTGTTTTGATCAGATGGGAGAGAAAATTAGTGGCAATACCACTTCTCATTCTCATAATTCTCTCCCCGATTATGAATCATTTACATTTGAGGAGTTCGCTGATGAACTCACTCACATCAAATCTGAATATGATTCATTCACCTTTGAGGAGTTCTCCAGTGAACTCACTCATATCATATCTCCGCCGGAGTATGATAACTTTTACTTTGATCTTGACAAAGAAAATCTTTGTGTTCCGGAGGGAGATGTTCTCAATACTGAGAATTTGATTGATATCAAAATCCCATCCCTCCCACCCTTGAATTGTCTTGATCAACTGAGCTTAACTAATGAGATTCATGAAATTATGAATTCTCCTGTTGAGGATGAAGAGTTAGTCATAATTGTTATCATGATTTTCTTCCTTTTCTTCACATATTCTGTCACTTCTCCTGTTCTTCACTCTTTTGGGAGTGAGGACACTATCTTTGACCCCGGCATTTTCATTTATCATTTGTGAGCCGGGTCTGTGTATATCTCATCGGTGTGGAACTTTCACGTACTTCAATATTTATCCAAACTTCTTGAATGAAAGTCCGATGGAGATTGTCGCTTCCACTTGCTTCCCCAAGAACCAATGAATGCGGGGTCGAGTCAAGCTAGTGACTCGATGAACAAAAATATTAGCACACCATATGGGTTTTCACCCATATTTCTGTCTTCTTTCTCTGTTCTACCACCCAAGTGTGGGGGAGATGCCCCACATGTTGTATATATGTACATGTTTTCAGTAAAAAAAAAATGTGTATATATAAAATAATGGCTATTAGTATTACCTTTTCACGTTCTAAGTGTTGGTTTAACAACCGGTACTTTGAATATTGAGGGCAATATTCAGTTCTAAGTGTGGGGGGGAATTCTAGCGAATTTGATCATATGTACCATCTAGTACCCCCATTTTGGCCAAAATTTTAAATTTTTTTCTCACTTAGAACGCAATAAATGGTTATCAGTCCGCCATGTCTAACCCACATAAGGACTGGCAAATCCGAGAGCAAACGACTCTTGGTAAAGATATCTCAAATCCGTTTATGGCTGACAATTTGCCAAAAATTGTATGGTATTCAACTCCCCATATCTTTAAAAGTGAAGAGTTGGCTAGCCCGCAAGGTTATGGCTTGTGGTAAAGGCAGTGGAAAACCATAATTGGTAATCAGCTCACCAAAGATAATAACTGTATTTTATCTAAGAGTTGGCTAGTCCAAAAGCAAACGGCTTTTGGTAAAGACAAATCAAATCCGTTGACAGCTGATGATTTGCTCAAAATCATTTGGTTATTAATGTACCAAAGTATCATATACTAAAACATTGGCTACTCCAGAAGTAATGGCTTTTGGTAAAGAGATAAAATCCATTAAATTTTCATAAGAGATTGCTAGGGACTAGCAATAGTTTAGTGTGGGGGATTGATGAGTGTCTAAATACTCATCATTTTATTCCCATTTAGACTGTTAAAATAGCCAAAAACACTTTGAAATGTCACATAATACTATAAATATCATTGGAATGTGTTTTTATGTGATTCAGGTACAAAAGGATTGAAAACAGGTGAAAAACATACAAAGTCCACATAATTTACAGTTTCAGTCCCTGAAGTTTCATAAATTGGCAAAATTAGTCCCTGAAGGTTTAAAATGAAAGAAAAGTCAACATCAGTCCTTGGGAAATCAAACATGTTCACTATTAGTCCCTGGATGAAAGTTTTCTAAAATTGGCAATTTTTACCCCTCAAGTTTCAAAATTGGCAAAATTAGTCCTCGGGTTTTAAAAATTGGAAATTATCAAATGTGACCCTTGTGCTATTCATAATTGGCAAAATAGACCCTTTTGATAAACTTTTGGGAAATTACAAGTCCAACCCTTCACAAATCAGAAAATTACAAAATTGGTCCTTGGGCTTAACCTTAACTACAAACCAAACGGACCAAGTTATTTAACCAAAACCCAAAACATAAAACAAACCCAACACCCCTTTTATCTTGGCCCAAACACCAACTGGCCCATATCCTTTATAAATAAAACGGAGTCAACCCACAGTCAAACCCATCTTCCCTATTTCCCTCCCACCATTACTGCTACAAACCACCACCTCCAATACCACCCTTACCTGGCCTTCCACCTTATCCCCCCAGCTCACCTACCCTACTCTACCAGCTCACCCTTCCACCTCTACAACACCAACAGTGTTCATTAAATGCATCCCTCCCACTCTCTTCCACTGAGAAATACTCACAACCATGGGAATTGCATCCACCTCACCCTAGCTCCATCCCTACTCTTCTATATGTCCCCTCCACCTCACATAACATCCCAAAATCCTTTAATTGCTTCCAAACCACTCTTACTGCTCAAATAACTTTTTGGCGCCAAAAGGTGAAATCAAAGGCTAGGCTTCATTTGACCAAACCAACGGACCAGATGTGATGGGAAACACTCATAAACTCAAGTGGATGCCTAAAAGTCTCTATAAAGCAAGAAAAGAAGCAGAGAAGAAAAAGTAAGTAGGAGTAGTGTAACTTTAGATAACGTAGGTAGTGTAATTTAGTCTCCAGTTGTTATTTTCAGTTAAATTTGGTTGTACTCAGTTATTTTAATATAATTCAAACTTCCTTGAACCTTTAATTTCAGTTTTGTTCTTTAAATTCGGATTTAGTGATTTTGAGTGAAATTGACACTTCACTTGAAAATTGTTAAATGTTGTTGTTTCTTGTTCCATTAAGCTAATTTACAGTTGCTTATAAGCTTTTTGAAGCTTAGATACCACCTAGAGGACTTGTACTCAGTTTACTAAAAAAATTAAGAAAAATACCAAAAAAATAGGCATTAAATAAAAAAATCAGTTGTTTTGAAGATATAAGCATGGAGCAAGGGAATTCTGGAATGGCTCTGGGTTAGTTGCCTCTTGGGAAGCTATAGGCAGTGTTCATTGTCCTTGGTTCCATATTCTTGGCTTGAATTCAACTTGTAAGCTCATTTTCCCATTTTTTTGGCTTTTCACTATAGATTAGCTTATGTATGCTTATGTGTACTGTTTTATACTGATTTGATGTTTCTTAGTTGAGTTCTTGCTTATTCATGCATGCTTGTTCATTTGTTTACCTTGTTGCTCAGTTTTCATTATTCACTATTAAAATAGCTTGATTTCAATCTATAGGTATTTGTTGTTATTCATGATGTTCATGTGTTCATTTCAGTTTAGGCTATCATATTATGTCTTAATGAATCCATTTCATGGTCTTAATCAGAGGTTTGCATTGAAAATCATATGAATGCCACTTTTAAGGAGTGTTTGGATCTATGTGGTTCTCTGTGGTGACGGATGTTTGTGATGTTGTTCTTGTTTGATGTACATCACTATATGTCCATATAACTCAGTTTAATCATAAAAACCAGTTACACTTTGTGAAAAAGTCAAATTCTCCTTTGATCTTCATTGCTTGTTCACTGTTAGGTAATTTTAGTTCCATAAGCTTGTAAGTTAGCTCATTACTTGTTAAAATAGCTTAAACTAGTTTTAAAATAGCCTAATATAACAATTTCAGTCATTAGTTTAGGATTAAAGTTCAAGTAAGTCAACTTTTCATGTTTCAATAAAAAGTCAAAATATCACTTAGTCAGTTTTTGAATAAAATAGTTAATTTTCTATAGGACTAAATATTGAGTTTCATGTTTTGTGCTTTTAGGTTTATATTATTTTGCTGCTTATCTTGTTTAGAGTATTTTTATTTATTTTTATTACTTAATTTTAATTGCTTATTTGCTTGCTTTTTCTTAGTACTTTTTCAAAAACCCTCCCCTGCTACAGGGGAGTTTGTTGTGTTTGCTTGAATTCATAATCTCCTTGTGAGCTTATTTGTGAACTTAAGCTTGTGATATTTGTTATTTTGATAAGTTTACCATGCTATCTGTTTATGCTTGTGCTTAAATTCTCAATTAGTGCTTATCTGATTGCTTAATTTGTCCTATCATATCTTCTTCATTGAGCAAAGCATACTGAGTCTTCAGTATACTTAGGCCATATTCATAAGCTCATCAAAAGCTTATCAGTGAACTTGAGCTTGTAACCTTTAGCTTTTTAGGAAGCTTAGGTGCCAAACTCAAGGGTTCAAAGCTTGTTTTACATTTTCTGGCTTATTTAATAGGGCTGCTTGTAGCTTTTTCTTTGTCCCATTCTGCTGAATACACTGAGCATACAGTGTATTTGTGGCTTTTCCATAAGCTCTTCATAAGCTCACTAGTGGTCCCCACAGTGTAAGCTTTGGCTTTTTGGAAAGCCCACCAGCTCAGCTTGCTACTTTAGTCATTATATTGTGCTTATAAGCTTATTTCATCAGCTTAAATTGCCTTTAAAGTTGTCTGCAGGCCTGGTTGGCTCAGAGGGTATTTTGGAATTGCTTATTTGCTTATTAAAAGCTTATCAGTGTATTTCATTATTCCATTTTGCTCATTTCCAGTTCCTTTTACTTAGTTTCATCTTATTTTATCTTTGTTCCAGCTAGTTAGCTTGTTGTGAGCTTATTTCAAGCTCAAAATCCACTTAAGCCTTAAAAAGCTTAACTGTGGAGTCAATAAGCTCTCACTGAGCTTATTATTGAGTTCCAATAAGTTCACCTTCATAAAAGTTTGTCATTATCAGTAGTTAAATAGTTTTGTAAAAGAAAATCAGAAAATCAACAACATAAAAAAAGTGATAGCTTCTATTTAAGCCATTTGGCTTATTTTTCTGCTTTTTCATTAAGCACTTTTCATTTTTATAATTTTCCTAGGTTCCTGTACTTACATAGTATTTTTAGAAAAAGTTTCATATTTATTAGAGTTCATTTAGTATTTATTATAATTTAAATTAGTTTTTAATAATTATTAAATAGTAATTAATTAATAATAATTAAATAAATAGTCAAATAAATAATTTTCTTTTTCCAATAATTTTCTTTTATCATTTGGATTCTAAAAATATAATTTTCACATCCGTGGGATTTATATTGGACAGAATTCACGTTTTATTTTGTACATTTACGTAAATTTAAATTAAACGTACGCGTTTTTAGATTTTAAACGTTTCTAAGTATTTTGCTTTCACATACTTGTTCTTATAGCTTGTTTAAGCTATTTCCTTTTATATTTCCTTAGTTTAATCACTCACAACCTTTTCCTGTTCAATTTCACCCGATCACAAATTCGTTTTATTACAGATTTCACACCTCGTTGGGACTTAACGACCCGGGGATACACTAAACTCCTTGGATAATTGCATTGTGCCCTAGATTGTTTGACTCTTGTTGACCATTTACTTGGTCAATATTAGCAGACCGTTTGGGACCGATCAAAGCTGCCAGAGCTTATGTTGCTGCACCAACTGACGGAAAAAGTTATACCGGAACACTACCCCAGTGTAACCAATGTGGATTTCATCACACTGGGCCTTGTCCTGCCAAATGCGTAAAGTGCCACAAAGTAGGCCACATAACTAATGACTGTAGAGCCACTGGTGTAAATTTACTGCCAGTAGCAATAGTGTGCCACGGGTGTGGCGAGAAGGGGCACTACAAGAACCACTGTCGAAAACAAAATGCTAATCAAAACAACGCTACTCGTGGGAGAGCGTATGTGCTCGGTGACGGAAATGCACCACAGGACCCCGACATAGTCACGAGTACATTCTTACTAAACCAACAAAGTGCTAAATTATTATTTGATTTCGGAGCTCATAAGAGCTTTGTGTCTACTTCATTTGCTTCACTGCTTAACATTGCCCCCAGTAGAACTAGACACTACGTATGAAATTAAAATAGCTAATGGGAACCTTATAGGCACCAATATGATAATCCAAGGTTGCACCCTAACATTACTAGACAAACCTTTTCCCATCGATCTCATGCCTATTCAACTTGGTAGCTTTGACGTCATTATTGGCATGGATTGGTTATCCAAGCACCATGCTAGAATCATCTGTGGCGAGAAAGTCGTCCAGATTCCACTCAATGGTGAAACCCTTATTGTTCGTGGCGATCAAAGTAGAACCCGACTCAACATCATCTCGCATATCAAGACAATGAAGTATATGAACAAGGGATGTCACATGTTTTTGGTTCAGGTGACGGAGAATGAATCAAAAGAGAAACAACATGAAGAAGTGCCAGTTGTCAAAGATTTTTCTAAAGTATTTTCGGAAGATTTGTCAGGTATTCCACCAGTCCGTCAAGTAGAATTTCAGATTGATTTACTGCCCGGGGCGGCACCAGTTGCAAAAGCACCTTATCGGTTGGCACCTTCTGAAATGAAAGAATTATTTGAACAGTTGAAAGAGCTATCAGATAAAGGATTCATCCGACCAAGTTCATCACCTTGGGGAGCTCCGGTCTTATTTGTCAAGAAGAAAGACGGAACGTTCCGAATGTGTATTGATTATAGGGAGTTGAACAAACTCACTGTGAAGAATCGATATCCATTACCCAGGATCGATGATTTGTTTGACCAGTTGCAAGGATCGAGTGTCTACTCGAAAATTGATTTGAGGTCAGGATATCATCAGCTGAGAGTCCGAGAAGAAGACATTCCCAAAACAGCCTTCAGAACGCGGTACAGACATTACGAATTTCAAGTAATGCCATTTGGTCTCACCAATGCACCTGCAGTGTTCATGGACTTGATGAACCGAGTATGCAAACCATACTTGGACAAATTCATGATCATGTTCATTGACGATATCCTAATCTACTCCCGCAGCAAGGAAGAACATGCTGAACATTTGAGAACCATTTTAGAGTTACTCAAAGAGGAAAAGTTGTACGCTAAGTTCTCCAAATGTGATTTTTGGATTCCAACGGTACAATTTCTTGGTCATGTTATCAACAATCAAGGTATCCACGTAGACCCTACCAAGATTGAGGCGGTTAAAGATTGGGCATCTCCTACAAACCCAACAGAGATTCGCCAATTTTTAGGTCTCGCTGGTTACTACAAAAGGTTCATAGAAGGTTTTTCAAAGATCGCAAAACCCCTGACAGAACTGACCCAGAAGAAAAAGAAGTATATCTGGGAAGAAAAACAAGAGTCAGCTTTCCAACTCTTGAAGCAAAAACTCTGTGAAGCACCAATCTTAGCACTACCCGAAGGAAGTGAAGACTTCATAGTGTATTGTGATGCGTCACATCACGGTTTAGGTGCAGTACTGATGCAAAGGAGCAAAGTAATAGCCTATGCTTCCTGACAACTCAAGAAGAACGAAGAGAACTACACAACACATGATCTGGAATTAGGGGCAGTAGTCTTTGCTCTTAAGATATGGAGACATTACTTGTACGGTACCAAGTGCACGGTTTTCACCGATCACAAAAGTCTTCAGCACATCCTGGATCAAAAGGAGCTGAACATGAGACAGCGTCGATGATTAGAATTGCTCAACGACTATGATTGTGAAATTCGCTATCACCTAGGGAAAGCGAACGTTGTGGCTGATGCCTTGAGCAGAAAAGAACGAATCAAACCTCTTAGGGTCCGATCTCTGGGAATGACCATTTGTTCACCCCTTCCATCACAGATCCTCATAGCTCAATCAGAAGCTCTCAGATAAGAGAATAGACCCAGTGAAAGAATTCACAGTATGCCAGAGAATGAAAATGGTTTCGTGAAAAGATCAGACGGAATGCTTTGTTTCAAAGAAAGAAGTTGGGTTCCTCTCTACGGAGGTATACGTGATCTCATCATGCATGAATCCCACAAATCCAAGTACTCCATTCACCCGGGTTCTGACAAGATGTATGAGGATCTCAAGAAGATCTATTGGTGGCCAAACATGAAGGCCGACATCGCCGAGTATGTTGGGAAATGTTTGACTTGTTCAAGAGTAAAGGCGGAATGTCAAAAGCCGTCAGGATTGCTTGTACAACCTGAACTTCCAGTATAGAAATGGGAGCGAATTACTATGGACTTCATCACCAAATTACCAAAGATGTCAACTGGATTGGACACCATCTGGGTCATCATTGATCGTCTCACCAAATCCGCTCATTTCCTACCAATCAAGGAAACTGACGAGATGAGCACTCTCGCACAGTTGTATCTAAAGGAAATAGTGTCCCGACATGGAGTTCCAATCTCCATCATCTCAGATAGAGATAGCCGATTTACTTCTAGATTTTGGCAGACTCTATAGAAAGCTCTCGGTACATGTTTAGACATGAGCACCGCTTATCACCCTCAGACTGATGGGTAGAGTGAAAGAACAATCCAAACCTTAGAAGACATGCTTAGGGCATGTGTAATAGACTTAGGAAAGGGTTGGGATAAACACTTGCCGTTGGCTGAATTTTCCTACAACAACAGCTACCATGCCAGCATCAAAGCAGCATCATTTGAAGCACTTTATGGTCGAAAGTGCAGATCGCCTATTTGTTGGGCTCAAGTGGGCGATGTACAACTCACATGGCCAGAACTGATCCACGAGACAACGGAAAAGATATTAAGATCAGGCAGCGACTACAAGCCGCACGTGACAGACAAAAGAGCTACGCCGATGTAAGGCGAAAACCCATGGAATTCCAGGTTAGAGACAGGGTTATGTTAAAAGTTTCTCCATGGAAAGGAATGGTACGCTTTGGAAAGCGTGGAAAGTTAAATCCAAGGTACATTGGACCGTTCAAAGTCCTGGAAAGGATTGGTCCAGTTGCTTACAAACTTGAGCTCCCAGAGGAACTCAGCAGAGTACACAACACATTTCACGTATCGAACTTGAAGAAATGTATGTCAGATGAAACTCTGGTCATCCCAATGAAAGAAATCCGACTTGATGACAAACTCGTATTTACAGAGGAACCAGTGGAAATAATGGACAGAGAGGTGAAACAACTAAAGCAAAACCGTATCCCAATTGTCAAAGTTCGATGGAACTCTAAACGAGGACCAGAGTATACATGGGAACGTGAGGACCAAATTCGAGACAAATACCCACACTTATTTCCATAGACAACCCTAACAACTACCTTAGACTTAAATTCCGGGACGGAATTCTGTTTGACGGGTAGGTATTGTAGCAACCTGTAAAATTCCCCAGTACTTTGTAAATGTTAATAGAGTATTAATTACCATTACAGTTCATTTAACCACTTTTACGAGCAAAATTTAAAAATTTTGTTTATTACATTTCTATAATTCAAACACGTTGATACATGACTCACAAAACTGTGGAACGAGCTCACACACGGACCACGACAATCCAAGTTACGAATAATAAACCAAACGGATCCTTATTACTATTTCTCGTCCCAACAGGCTATTCTTAAACCTGTTACTATTCAAGCCCAATCCAAATTCATATTTTTCTTTTATTTCCTTCGAACCAACACACCAATACTTGGCCTCGATATTTTGTGATTTCGACATACAACCTATACAACATTTTACATAGATCGATTCTTCACATTCCAAGGATTCAGGAATGACAAACCTCAATTCCTAGTTCGGACGTTTGATACCTAAACGAGGCTCAAAGCTAATCCAAGTCGACCCGAGTACAAATTCATTCAAGTATAACAAATTTCGACAAAACATGATTTTACCTAAGGCATTGCGTTGTTACTAGTCGAGAATGATTTCTAAAGTCCTTATACACCTCCCTTATATTTTTGGTCACGTTAAAAAGTTGTTTGGACCTTTTAGTATGTTGAATGAAACACACACACACACACACACACACACACACACACACACACACACACACACACATATATATATATATATATATATATATATATATATATATATATATATATATATATATAGAAACATATATATATACCACTTGACTTATAACCGAACTAACACACAAACCCCCACCTTAAGTCCTAGATACTCGAGTGCTAGGTACACATATTCCCTAAATCTTATCTAATCCCTGCTGCAAATAAAATCATCTCAACTTGTGTATATTATAAAACTATATACTCGACATATACATGCATATACATACTCGGATTTATACACACACAAACCCATTCACACTTAAAACTTACTTCACATATTTTTCTAAGTCATTTGCTCTCCTGCCGAGACCATTCAAGAACAAGAAGTATTTCTCTAGTCATTCAAACCATTTACAAGTCATAAACTAGTGATCACGATTCCTTGGTGATCATTCGAACGTGTTACGTGCATATCATTCGAGTTCTAATTGATTTTAACGTCTTTCTCACCACCATTTTGTTGTAGTAAGTCATCCGAATCCTATTTCTATACATACATATGCTTTTCAATGATCCGTGCACATTTATTTCCATTCGAGTTCATTATCTAGCTTTCTATTTATTTTTACGATTTCTTGTTATTTATTTTAAGTATGCATATGACCTCCTGTTTTAAAGGATGGCTAGATAACAAGTAATACATTTATTCGTACTTTATTTCATCAAACAATTGCCTATCGAGACTTATTTTGAACATAGATTTCATATCGAACGTTTCATATGTTATAAAAATCATATTGGACCATGTTGTTTTATCGCTAAGAAAACGCTCCATAAAATCCATTCTAATCGAAGTACCTATCAAATAAATCACACAACCTATTTCTCTATAATCTTACCTAATAATCAGTTCAAATAAGCTCTTGTAATAAGCTCTTGTACTACCTTTTTAAATCCACAAGTAATCACACCCAAAACAGTCCCTAAAACTACATTATTTGTCGAGTGGGCTTTTAAAGCCCAATAAGCTCAAAATAAGCTATATCGATAAGTAGTCCAAATAATTAGTTTGCTAATATTAATAAGACCATAAAATAAGCTCAAAACCAAGCCCAAATGATTTTAAAACCCATTGGATCGAATTTGCTTAACGGGCCTGTTTTAATTTCGTTAAGGCCCAATAGGCTCAAAATAAGCACTTTTTAAGCAATAAGCAGTTTTCTAAACTCCAATAAGCTATTTGAGACTTATGCAACTCTCGGAAATTTTAATATATAAGTTTTGTGAATTTTGGACTTAGAATGCAAAATATATTACAAATCGGGTATAAATTGCAACTTTCACAAAAACTATTGTCAAACTGCCATTTTTATAACTTATGGGTAGAAATTGATTAAAACAGTAACCAGAAGCCATTAAATGTCATATTGGAACCTTTTTGGACTAAAAATGTAAATATTAACTAACCAAGGACTAACAGTGCAAAAGTTTCACCGTTAGGGTTAAAAGTGTAAACTTCATATAATTTCAGGGACCATTCAGTAACTTTATTTTATATATAATTCCATTATATGTTTTATACATTTTCATTCATAAAGGGCATTTATACATTTCATAAGATATATTCAAATTACGATACGTTTACATATATTTATATAACGAGAATTCTAACGAATAACATAACATATCATTCAACAACATTCGAGGAAACGATATTTATGGATTCAATTAACATAAAAACAAGATAATATTATATATAATATTATTTTTGAACTTTAAGCATTTTAAGCATATCATCCATTCTCATCACGAACCAATTCGTTATCCGATACTAATTTCTACAATCATTATTCGTATTAAACCAAGCCAAAACTATCGTAATCTCGGACTTCCCTATTATTCAGGTCGTGTGTTGGAGCCGTTCCCTTATTACATTTGATTTCACATCACCTTTGCCAATTACATTCAAGGTGAGCTCATAGTCCCACTTTTATCTTTTACATACTTTCAAATACGCGGGGAGATACATGCTACAAAACAGAACACAAGTATTTTATGTATGCTATACCTGATTGATATTGCCTAAGTTACCACTACTATTGCCATTATTACAAGTCCCTCACATCATGAGCCATTAACCACTTACGAGTGGACGCGAATATTGTGAACAGATCTGTTGGAGGCTGACTGCCTAGTTGAACTATCCAGAAGATGGTCTTAGTTGCTAGCTGGATTAGTCAATTGCACTTTATTTGAAGGAAATAGGTAGACGACAATCTCCTATTGAGGGTCATAACTCACACCATTAATTTGGTGTGTTCATGCCGTTTGAGCGGTACTGTTAAGGTTTGAGTGTCATGAGGCTTAGGGCAATATATCGAACTACAATATTTCTATTTCAAAATGATTGTATTTCTATGCAATTATAGACTTGTTTTCAAACTGATTACAATTACAAACACTATGAATTCACTCAACAATTTTGTTGACTTTTAGCATGTTTATCTCAGGTAAATAACGGAGCATTCAAGGCACGAAGTGGCCAAATAAACTGATGGTTTTTGGTGTCAAATAAATTCTGTCATTCATTTCAAACTACTATATCTTTTGTGAGATATTAAAACATTGAAATTTCCTTTTTGTATCTGAATTATTAAATGAATGACAATAACTTTCAAAACACCTCTTTTGAGTCGTTTTCTATGATTATGACTATGATCCTTCCAGTAATACCCTGATTAAGTCTTCCGCTGTTAACTTAAAATTTAGGGGGTGTTACAGAAGATGAGCCAAAACTCTTGGATAGTACTGTCAGGCGGACGGTTTCGCTTCTTCCAATTGCACCTGTCCGCATGGAGAGTGAGTTGGAGGCTGGTGTTAACGAGTTTTTTAGTGATGGTGGTGCGATGGGATAAGGTAATCCTATTGTCGGTGGGGGGGGATACGGAATAGGGTGATTCTGGTACTGGTAATGGTGCTGAGAATCAAGTGGTTGTGGTTACTAAAAATGTTTAGTCGGAGAACATTGCTGTGAAGCCTAAACAAAAAAAGAAAGCTGTAAATGTGCCCGTGAGCGTTGGTGAGCCGTCTCATCCTGCAAAAAGGTTAAGGGATGATCATGAGGTTTCTAATAGGTCTACTGTTTCCATTAAATCTATGGATGTTATCCAGAGTCTGTTGTCTAGGAGTGTTCTAAATGCTGAACTTGGAGTTGAAAGCCTTTGCCCACTATGCCTTTTATTACATCTTCCGTATCAGTCACGTTGGAGCGTGAAGTGGGAGCTCAATTTGATTCTACCACTGGGCCCCAGCTCCGCTCCACTAATCCTCCCGAAAGTTTCGTTATTTCCTCAGATTCTTCGCATCATTCTAGTACTCATGATGCTGAAGTTGATTCTTTTGTTAGGCCTCTTGTTCCGTTGATGTCAGTGGCTACCACCACTACTACTTCTGTTGCCTTTGCTTCCTCTGTAAAGGAAACGAAGAAAAAGAAGGTTTCTGAGCCTTCTCTGGTTCTTGATGCTTCTCTATCCACCAGTGGTACCAAGTTTGATGCTAGTGGTTTTTTAAACTTTTCCATAGGTGATTTTTCTTTTGGGCGTATCGTGCCGCAGTTGATGTGGATCCTAATTTTTTGAAGGAAACTTTCGTTTCGAAGTGGGGTATGACTTGCGGTTCCAGTCTCGATAACCATGGTGAATGTCGCAAGATGATTGATGAGTTTGATCCTCCTCAATTTTTTGCTGAGGTTCGTGATATGGAGTACAATCAACTTTTTACTGAATTTAATGTTGGGACTGCCCTCCAGACTGTTTTAAGTGCCGAGGTAAGGATGAGGCCTAAGTATAACATTGCTGAGAAGAGGAGATTGCCCATTCTATGTGACCAGCGGGATGATTAGTTAAAGGAAAAGGATGAAGAGATTGCAAAGCAAAAGGCTGAGCTGGTATTGACGAAGGCTGAAGCTGCAGAGGTAATTCGCCTCTGTACTCAGGTTTTCGCATTGGAATCTTCTGAGAGTTCATGTGCGGCTGAGGTGACCTCTCTAAAGGAACAGACCTCTGTGCTTGAGGAGGAGCGGGATTCCCTTAGTGTGAAGCTACCGGAGCTTCAGTCTTTTGTGAATGACAAGGATCATGAGCTTGTGAATCTTAAAACCGTGGTTGCTGCCGCTAAGTGTCAGAATGAAAGTCTTGTTGGTCAGGTATACATCTTCTAGTTTTGGCGTTTGCTACACGCTTTTTCTTTCTTTGCCTTTATCTCCCTTTTTTTTTATTTGTTGTATGTCTCGTTTTATCGTAGGTACGTGCATTGGAGGTTACACTGAGGAGTTTGAGAGGGAAGTTTGAGGAGATTCAAGATGCTCAGATGAAGGATGTTGCTGACAAGGTGGCCAAGTTAGAAGCTTATCTTACGGAGATAGCCTTGCATCTTAAAGAGAAGTTCTATCCTCATTTACTCACTGTTATATCTAGCCGTCGGTGGCTATTGACGCGTGGCATGAAGCTGGTCATTACTAAATGTCTAAACTCTTCGGAATATCTTGCGGCTTTGGGGAGAGTTTTAAGTTGTGCTATTTTGAAGGGAATGTAGGAGGGGTTAGCTGCTGGCATTGTTCATGGTAAGGCAGGGACGAGCCTTGTGGATGTTGCTGCTTATAACCCTTCTACAGAGGCGGATTATGGATCTTCGTTGCAAACATTCCGTGGGTTTGAGTTTCCTTTGTTAGTTAACTTGACAACTCACAAGGATTCATGTATTGAAGATATCATGAATCTTCTCCATCTTGAGGGTCCACTTGCGGATATGCCTGGTATAGCTAGTTTGCAACCAAGTTTGGAGCAGGTTGATGTTCCTATTTACAAAACTGAGGACAATTCGGGTGTTGGTGAAGCCTCCTTATCTTCTTCTCTAAGTGTTGCTTATCAGAGGGTTGAGAAGATTAGGGAGAATATTGCTGCACGGCGGTCTGCGCTTGCTAGTGTGATTACTCCTTTGGTCAAGCCTTTATCTACTGAGGTTTTAATGGGTACGGTGGCCATTCCTAGGAGTGAGCCAACCGCTTTCGTGACTACTACTTCTTTATCAACAACTTTTGCCTCTACTGCGTCCGTCGGACTCATCTCAACGGATGATTATGAGATAATGGATATTGATAATGACGGAGGTGCTGCTTCTTTCGTTCCTTCAATTTATTTTGAGAGGGAAGAAATTGAGACCACTCCGGAGCAAAATCACGCAGATTAGGTTTTATAATTGCCTTACGCCGTGACCATGTGTGGACTTTCCTGAATGACTATTTGTAATTGAACATAATCCTTTATATGCTTTGTATGAGTGACTTCTTTTATATGTCGTAGCCACTTGTGGTCTTTTTGTAATGGGCAATACTAACGTTTTGGAAACATGTTTTTGTTGTGTGCCTTTGTCATGTAAGACTCTTGTGCGGCCTTTTGCACTTATAGTATTTGCTTTGCTATTAAAAGACGTACTGATACGTTTTTTATTTTATTTTTAGTCTTAGTTGAATATTTTTGGGTTATTCTCCCGGTACCGGGCTTGCAATACCTCTTATGTACTTTGAGTGAATTGTTAGGTTACTCATCATTTTGTTATGCGTAATAACATTCTTGGGTCATGCCCTAGTGCGTGCGCGTCTTATTCACATATGTAATTGACTTTGCAAAGTAAATATTGAAAACTTGTTAAAGTAAACTAGTGAAGGTAGCTAATCTCCACTTTTTTATTAAAATCTTTAAAATAAAATAATACAATAAGAGAATTTTGAATACAAATATCTACTGCGGAGTCCGCATAGGTGAACTATTTATGCTCTTGTCTATATACCACTTCTTGTGGTTACAAATTTTCCATGTTTGGGTTGCGGATGACTACTTCCTCCGTGCGTCTCTGCTTGAAATTTGCATATGTTTCGTGCTTGCGGAAGTTGATTTCCGTCTTGGTCTTTTAACTTGTTCCCGCCGTTACTTGGTGCTTCCGTTCCATAATGTTTAGCCTTGCAAACGCCATATGGTACTTGCTGACCATTTACACCCTAATCAACAAGCTGGACAAGCTGATTTCTGCGCGGAAGCAAGTTCCGATGGTGGATCAAGGTTGGTTCCATGACTAGGACTATGGACCAGTTTTCTTTGCTGGTCTAAATGGCAGTAAGGTTTGGTGGAGTATCCTTACCGGTCATCCGGTAGTTATATTTAACCCAAGTTGTAAGCGCGTCTTCCAGCTTACAAGTTGGGCAGCAACAAAGATGAAGGCATCATTTTCATCCTTTGTTGCTTGACGTTGTAGGGAGGCTTTTGATAATCGGGAGCAACTTTATGCAATGAATTGCCCCCGATGTACGGTTTGTACCTATCCCTAGCAACGTGTGCTCTTCCCCATTCTATCTCTCCCTTCTGTGCCCCTATTATCCCCTGCCTTCCTTCCCATGGTTGTCATCTCGATCAACCATTAAACATTCCTGCTTTTTACCACTTTGATGGCCAACGAGAGCCTAATTAGTAGTGAGGCTTTCGTCATCCATGCAGCCTTTAAAAATAAAAGCCGTTACTCTGGACTGCATGGTCCAGGTAAGCTTTTTCCTTGTCCAGGTCAATGGTATTGGGAATGCTTGTAATGGCAGGATGCAGGGTGGGCAGATGAGACACCTTTCGGCACAAGAACGGTTTGAAATTCACCGTATTGCTCGAAAAGACGCTCGAGGATGTTATGGAAGGGTGTTTGGATGAATGGGATTTGTAGAGCATTATGGTTTAGGGTTATTAGTCGTCATTTAAGAACAACTAACTGCTATTAGTAGTCATTTAAGAACATGTCTGGGCCGTGAGATGACCCTCTTGATCGGTCCCAAACGGTCTGCTAATATTGACCAAGTAAATGGTCAACAAGAGTCAAACAATCTAGGGCACAAGCAATTATCCAAGGAGTTTAGTGTTTCCCCGGGTCATTAAGTCCCAACGAGGTGTGTAAACTGTAATAAAACGAATTTGTGATCGGGTGAAATTGAACAGGAAAAGGTTGTGAGTGATTAAACTAAGGAAATATAAAAGGAAATAGCTTAAACAAGCTATACGAACAAGTATGTGAAAGCAAAATACTTAGAAACGTTTAAAATCTAAAAACGCGTACGTTTAATTTAAATTTACGTAAATGTACAAAATAAAACGTGAATTCTGTCCAATATAAATCCCACGGATGTGAAAATTATATTTTTAGAATCCAAATGATAAAAGAAAATTATTGGAAAAATAAAATTATTTATTTGACTATTTATTTAATTATTATTAATTTATTACTATTTAATAATTATTTAAAACTAATTTAAATTATAATAAATACTAAATGAACTCTAATAAATATGAAACTTTTTCTAAAAATACTATATAAGTACAGGAACCTAGGAAAATTATAAAAATGAAAAGTGCTTAATGAAAAAGCAGAAAAATAAGCCAAATGGCTTAAATAGAAGCTATCACTTTTTTTATGTTGTTGATTTTCTGATTTTCCTTTTACAAAATTATTTATATACTGATAATAACAAACTTTTATGAAGGTGAACTTATTGGAACTCAATAATAAGCTCAGTGAGAGCTTATTGACTCCACAGTTAAGCTTTTTAAGGCTTAAGTGGATTTTGAGCTTGAAATAAGCTCACAACAAGCTAACTAGCTGGAACAAAGATAAAATAAGATGAAACTAAGTAAAAGGAACTGGAAATGAGCAAAATGGAATAATGAAATACACTGATAAGCTTTTAATAAGCAAATAAGCAATTCCAAAATACCCTCTGAGCCAACCAGGCCTGCAGACAACTTTAAAGGCAATTTAAGCTGATGAAATAAGCTTATAAGCACAATATAATGACTAAAGTAGCAAGCTGAGCTGGTGGGCTTTCCAAAAAGCCAAAGCTTACACTGTGGTGACCACTAGTGAGCTTATGAAGAGCTTATGGAAAAGCCACAAATACACTGTATGCTCAGTGTATTCAGCAGAATGGGACAAAGAAAAAGCTACAAGCAGCCCTATTAAATAAGCCAGAAAATGTAAAACAAGCTTTGAACCCTTGAGTTTGGCACCTAAGCTTCCTAAAAAGCTAAAGGTTACAAGCTCAAGTTCACTGATAAGCTTCTGATGAGCTTATGAATATGGCCTAAGTATACTGAAGACTCAGTATGCTTTGCTCAATGAAGAAGATATGATAGGACAAATTAAGCAATCAGATAAGCACTAATTGAGAATTTAAGCACAAGCATAAACAGATAGCATGGTAAACTTATCAAAACAACAAATATCACAAGCTTAAGTTCACAAATAAGCTCACAAGGAGCTTATGAATTCAAGCAAACACAACAAACTCCCCTGTAGCAGGGGAGGTTTTTGAAAAAGTACTAAGAAAAAGCAAGCAAATAAGCAATTAAAATTAAGTAATAAAAATAAATAAAAATACTCTAAACAAGATAAGCAGCAAAATAATATAAACCTAAAAGCACAAAACATAAAACTCAATATTTAGTCCTATAGAAAATTAACTATTTTATTCAAAAACTGACTAAGTGATATTTTGACTTTTTATTGAAACATGAAGAGTTGACTTACTTGAACTTTGATCCTAAACTAATGACTAAAATTGTTATATTAGGCTATTTTTAAACTAGTTTAAGCTATTTTAACAAGTAATGAGCTAACTTACAAACTTATGGAACTAAAATTACCTAACAGTGAACAAGCAATGAAGATCAAAGGAGAATTTGACTTTTTCACAAAGAGTAACTGGTTTTTATGATTAAACTGAGTTATATGGACATATAGTGATATACATCAAACAAGAACAACATCACAAACATCCGTCACCACAGAGAACCACATAGATCCAAACACTCCTTAAAAGTGGCATTCATATGATTTTCAATGCAAACCTCTTATTAAGACCATGAAATGGATTCATTAAGACATAATATGATAGCCTAAACTGAAATGAACACATGAACATCATGAATAATAACAAATACCTATAGATTGAAATCAAGCTATTTTAACAGTGAATAATGAAAACTGAGCAACAAGGTAAGCAAATGAACTAGCATGCATGAATAAGCAAGAACTCAACTAAGAAACATCAAATCAGTATAAAACAGTACACATAAGCATACATAAGCTAATCTATAGTGAAAAGCCAAAAAAAATGGGAAAATGAGCTTACAAGTTGAATTCAAGCCAAGAATATGGAACCAAGGACAATGAACACTGCCTATAGCTTCCCAAGAGGCAACTAACCCAGAGCCATTCCAGAATTCCCTTGCTCCATGCTAATATCTTCAAAACAACTGATTTTTTTTATATTTAATGCCTATTTTTTTGGTATTTTTCTTAATTTTTTTAGTAAACTGAGTACAAGTCCTCTAGGTGGTATCTAAGCTTCAAAAAGCTTATAAGAAACTGTAAATTAGCTTAATGGAACAAGAAACAACAACATTTAACAATTTCCAAGTGAAGTGTCAATTTCACTCAAAATCACTAAATCTTAATTTAAAGAACAAAACTGAAATTAAAGGTTCAAGGAAGTTTGAATTATATTAAAATAACTGAGTACAACCAAATTTAACTGAAAATAACAACTGGAGACTAAATTACACTACCTACGTTATCTAAAGTTACACTACTCCTACTTTTTTTTTCTTCTCTGCTTCTTTTCTTGCTTTATAGAGACTTTCAGGCATCCACTTGAGTTTCTGAGTGTTTCCCATCACATCTGGTCCGTTGGTATAGTCAAATGAAGCCTAGCCTTTTATTTCACCTTTTGGCGCCAAAAAGTTATTTGAGCAGTAAGAGTGGTTTGGAAGCAATTAAAGGATTTTGGGATGTTATGTGAGGTGGAGGGGACATATAGAAGAGTAGGGATGGAGCTAGGGTGAGGTGGATGCAATTCCCATGGTTGTGAGTATTTCTTAGTGGAAGAGAGTGGGAGGGATGCATTTAATGAACACTGTTGGTGTTGTAGAGGTGGAAGGGCGAGCTGGTGGAGTAGGGTAGGTGAGCTGGGGGGATAAGGTGGAAGGCCAGGTAAGGTTGGTATTGGAGGTGGTGGTTTATAGCAGTAATGGTGGGAGGGAAATAGGGAAGATGAGTTTGACTGTGGGTTGACTCCGTTTTATTTATAAGGGATATGGGCCAGTTGGTGTTGGGACAAGACAAAAGGGGTGTTGGGTTTGTTTTATGTTTTGGGTTTTGGTTAAATAACTTGGTCCGTTTGGTTTGTAGTTAAGGTTAAGCCCAAGGACCAATTTTGTAATTTTCTGATTTGTGAAGGGTTGGACTTGTAATTTCCCAAAAGTTTATCAAAAGGGTCTATTTTGCCAATTATGAATAGCACAAGGGTCACATTTGATAATTTCCAATTTTTAAAACCCGAGGACTAATTTTGCCAATTTTGAAACTTGAGGGGTAAAAATTGCCAATTTTAGAAAACTTTCATCCAGGGACTAATAGTGAACATGTTTGATTTCCCAAGGACTGATGTTGACTTTTCTTTCATTTTAAACCTTCAGGGACTAATTTTGCCAATTTATGAAACTTCAGGGACTGAAACTGTAAATTATGTGAACTTTGTATGTTTTTCACCTGTTTTCAATCCTTTTGTACCTGAATCACATAAAAACACACTCCAATGATATTTATAGTATTATGTGACTTTTCAAAGTGTTTTTGGTGTAGTTCAGGAGGAAAGGGAATGAATGTGGTTTGGTGTAGTTCGAATGAAGTGGGGATAAGTTGAAAAGTATTTTGGGTCGAATGGTTGTGTGAATAGAGGAGGGAAAATTAGGCTGCTACTTATAGAAAAGAATTTTAGGGTTTTCTAGGGTGGTGATGAGGATATGGAGATGTGGCTTAATGGTTTGAATACAAGTGTGAGGAGGGGGTTTGGCCATGTAGGTTATGGAGGGGAGAGGTGATGTGGTGCTTTCAAAACCATACATGTCATTTTCTTAATGAGATCATGATGACATGGAGGAGGGGGAAAACTAAGGAAGGGTTATTTAGTGTAGGCTATTTTAGGAAACTAATTTAGTTATGTTTTTGTGGGGATCGAACTAAGGAGGGGGAATGGAATCAAAAGGGCTTCAAAGAGTTGTACACTAGGCTTAGGTGTATGGCATTTTAGGGTTTAAGATTTAGCTAGGGTTTTTAGAGTTTAAAGATTATCTATATATCATTTTAAGGTTTTCTAAATAGATTTTTACATATGTCAATTAAAAGAAAAATAAGAGAGATCAATTTGGTGCATTGGAAAATTGTACTTTAGGCTTAGGGATGTTGTACTAGGGTTTATAAAATAAGAAAAATATAGTTTTAACAATTACTTAATTTATATAATTTTTATTAGAGTTTTAAGGGAATTAAATAGGTATTTAAGTTTTTATGCATTAGAGGGTTGTACCTTATGTTTAGGGAGTTGTACAAATATTTAATAAATTTATTTTTGAAAATTAATGTGAAAAATTATTACAATGTATGCCCTTAAAATAATTTTTTATAAAGTTTATATAGGGTTTTGTTAAAAATTAGTTATTATGCATTAGGAACTTGTACCTTAGGTTTAAAGACTTGTACTAACATTTAGTAAGTTTAGAAAAATTCAATTTTAAGGGTTATGTATAAAAGATTTATAAATTGTACTTTAAAATAAATTTATTTAGGGTTTTAATAAGGTTTTTGTAAATATATAGTTTTTATGCATGAAAGACTTGTATATTGACTTTAAATGACTTGTATATTTATGTTTTGTAAAAATCTTATATAAATAAATTAGGTATTGTAAATTTTGTACATAAAATCATAATTACTTGGAATTAGGGTTTTACTGGGGGTTATTATGGAATTAGGGTTTTTATGCTTTAGATACTTGTACATTAATCAGATAAATTGTACTTTAATATTTCTTAGGGTTTGGTTATTTATAAATGTTGTTATAGTAGTTTAGGGTTTCATAAAACTTTTGTCTATTAAGAAACGTTCAGTTTTAAATGTATGTTAACGAAATAACGTAAAGTGGTAAATGGGATCTCATAAAGTTTTAGGTCAAATATGTTTATATAATTAAATTAGTTAAGGTTGGGTTGCGAGCACGTTTATCAGGGATGTGATCTACATAAGATAATAGTTAAATAAATAAAAAAATACCCGTAGAAAAGGATAAGTTTTTCTATAAGATAGTTTATTAGAAAGTGAGATTTTCACAGTGGTTACAGTCACCCTCCGTTGAGGGAATCTCGTCCCGAGATTCAGTCTACGTTGGTTAGGGAAATTGGGAAAAAAATGAAGTATAGGAATAGTCAGGCCTAGATTTCTAACCTAGATAGGGAATATGAGAATAGGTTGCGATAGGAGTTTGATATGCTTAAAATGCCTCAAGTTAAAAATAATATTATAAATAATATTATCTTATTCTTATGTCCTATGTCTCTAATAATATCATTTCACTGCTAGTTCCTCAATTATAATTATGACCTAAAAGAGTTGTCTAGGAATTTCCTTTTGATATCTTAAGGGAACATAGTTTGGTCAGTCTTATTCCTACTGGGTGAACTAAAGTTGAATGTTTTGCCACCTAATAAATCTAAGGGATGTGAACAGTAACTCCAACGGTCAGATTCCAACGTCTAGGAACAGTAACATATAATGGTCAGTAACAGTGGATTGCAACGGTCGAATAACGGCTATATTTCTCCTATAAATACCTCCTTTTCATCCTCATTCTTTTACTACCAAATCCTCTTCTAAAAACCTCAAAATGCCGCACCTCGTTACATTCCTAGCAATTGTCTATGTGGTCCTTGCGGTTTCCTATTTGGCTTACGTACCGAATGAAGATCATGCGTTCCTAGTTTGCATCCTAGCGGTTCTTATGCCTATTGTGGTCTTCACTATCGGGGTTGACAAGATATGGGGGTAAGGGTTGTTTTTCTATATAATCTTCAAATATAGCTTATTTATTCTTATGCCTAATATCTAGTCTCGTGGTATCTACTATGCAGGATAGTCGAGATCCTTCATCCCGTTGTGGCTCTAGCTATTGTGTTGTTGGTGGCGATCCTCATTTTCATGGTGGGTCAACCTATTAGTGAATCTATTCCTTATCTTGTAATCATTGTAACCTTAGTACTTCCGTTCCTAATTATTTCCCTATGTATGAACTTTCGTGGTTAATAAAATTTGTAATAACTATGTCTTCCATAAAGTCCTTGTTTTCTTTCCTAGGTAATCCTTAGTGAAATAAAATTTTATGTAATTCTTGTAATTTTAGCACTTCCGTTGTTAACTATGTTTCTATGTACTATCTTCCAAGATTCCTAATAAAATTTGTATCATTTTGGGTTTATCATAATTCCTAAGGGTTTTCTATCCTCAATTCTTGTTAATTTCCTATCCTAGAGGTAATGGGTAGTAGTGATAAACTTCTATTGTATCAAATCAAAGTGATATATTTTAAAAGATTTTTCAATATTTTGCTTTTGAATGAAAATTTTAGTAGAAAATTTTGAAAAGATAACTGTCCAATTATGACATGATTCTTCCTAGTTTAGACATAGTTGGCCAGGCTATGCATAACTGTGGACTGAATGATGTGATATTTGGTCCAGTTGTTGTGGTATTTTATATTTTTCAAATTGTTTTAGATGGTGTTCAACGTTTTGTTTTTATAAAATGACTTTATAATTATTTTTCAAAAGATTAAGAAGATTTTTGTTCATACTACGGTGATACATCAGGAATTTTTAGGGTGATACTAAGGTAATCCTCGAAATAAATCTTAAGGTTTATCTAAGGGGTCCTACAGGGTAGATCCGTCTATTGTTTGGTCAGGAGTAATTCTAATTCCTAATAGTGGATGACTACGAAATACCTATGAGCAGGATAGATGGAATAGAGGCTGAGTTTATACGGAGTTTATTACAAAATGAGAATTTATATAGCAGGAAGGTAGTGTTTCACTTAGGTCACATCCATCGTAACCCAAGTAAGATTTGAAAGGGATTACAACTTAGGGAGTTCTAAACCTCAATTTATTTATCTCCTACAGGGATTTATCCTCTGCTTAAATACTAAAGTCATCCTTGGAATTTGTTGGGATCTTAAAGAGTTCTCATTCTTTTGCACCAGTCGTGGTCATTTGTGTTCTGGCAGTAAGTAGGGATGATGGTTTTTCTATCATTGAGTTTTCGCTTTTGGTTATTTTGCTTAATTCCTAAGGTATGGTTTATGGTAGGTTTGGTTATTCTTCCTAGGTTTTTGTTACAAAACACACGTTTATGTTTTGTCCATGTTAGATTATCAAAGTAAAACTCATGATAATCATAAGGTCACAACATGTCCAATATCATACGCGTATGCAAGATGATCATCACTGGCCCACATCAACCGATACCATGCACAGCAAAATACAACAAAATCAAAACCACATATAGTCATAAATAACTTGCTAATTTGTTATATATAACAAATTAGTACAAGCGTCATATTTATGCTACATATCCTGTGGCCAAGATATAGTACAAAAGCTGACAGGCATAAATCTGATTTAGTGGGTACCAGAAACTCTTTCGAGTTAACTTTTTAGTTTGACGATCAGGCTGATGGGGATCTATATTTATTCTTGCTAAGGAACAAACTAATAAAAGCTGAGGTTCAACGACTTTCTCTTCATTCATCAAGTTCTCTTCCGAAATTTATCCTAGAGGGAATTTCTACAGTCATAGCCTAGTCATGGTAGGTCTAAGGTATCATAATAATCCTAGGTAAAGTCACGGTAGGTCTGGATTAAATCACTGGGGAAATTACATGATATTAATAACTTGATTGATTGTTTTTTTCACAAAACAATTAATACAAGGTCTTTTATTAATATTCCATGTGGTAGGTTAAGGATTCTGTGTCTTTAGTATGGATACTTGGGTTCCTTGTTGTCAATAGTGGTCCTAGTTTCCGTCACTTAATTATGTTATCAGTTGGTCTGCTGTCTATGTTTAGAGGTAGGAAAGGGAACTGTTGTCTAAAGTGGGGTTTGGGTAGTTTTGTTAACATTAGGGGTTTAGGGAGACATGGTACTTGATGCGTGGGTTTTGCAACCTTACAACAGGTTTTACCTCTCGAGGGATCTCAAGAGGCTTACAACCCCACCAGGCAGTGTACCTGACCGATGTAGTATAGTGTAGTGGTAAGTACGGGGGATTGATCGTTCTCCACAGGGAATAGTGTTCGTTAGGTATGAAAAGCTACTCTAATTAGGTCTAAGGGTTGAGGAAGATTCTTTTTATGTTTTTATATTTTTATGAAAGCAATTAAAATCTCGGTTTTGAAAGAGTGGGCGGAATTAGTTGCTAGTCAACTAACCCAATTTACTACGGATGCAAATAAAATAAAATAACAAAAATGAAAAGTGGTGAGAAACTTATGTGTAGAGAAATGTGTTTACTTAGATTTCTTTACTCCCTAACTATCTTTTACCGGTTAATTAGTGTGTATTAGTCGCGTGGATGACGGGTGTATTCCTTAATACCATTCGTGGGGTGGCGTACTTACTTCCCCAACTCTACAAGCTCCTACTTCACTCCTATGTCGAGCCGGCTAGGAAGCTCCTAACATGGGATCACTAGAATTCGCTTGTGCATTAAATACAACCATAAAAACCTTTAGTACGCGTTTGGTTCATGTTTCTTAAGACGTTCAAGCAAGTT
Source organism: Artemisia tridentata subsp. tridentata (assembly GCA_021014915.2). Lineage (NCBI taxonomy): Eukaryota > Viridiplantae > Streptophyta > Magnoliopsida > Asterales > Asteraceae > Artemisia > Artemisia tridentata. Next base: position 306,310,161 of record CP139502.1, on the reverse strand, counting down.
ACCGAATAGGAAGTTAGCCAGTTTTCTTAAGCCTAACATAGATAAACAATCATCCAATACAACTAACAACACACTAACAACCAATAATCAATAGCTAGGTTTCATTAGATCTAAGCAAACACAAGATAAAATTAGCCTAACATGTTAAACAAAAGACAAGAATAAGATAGAATCAAACAACACATAGACATATTGAATGATTAATTGATGACTTATCTTTCAATGAAACATGGAAGATCTCAAGGCAAGAAGCCCTGAAAAAGGAGCTAAAATCGTCCTAGGGTTTTATCCCAAAATTCCACACACTAAGCTCTCCCTTAATGACAAAAAATTAGAAAACTATATATAGACTTTTGGATCTGACGGCGTCACCTTATGGATTGTGACGCCGTCACCTCGCCGCTTTTAGGGTTCCCGGATGACCTTCTTGACGTCGTCCCTCTTTAGCTCTTCAAAAATCCATTCTGGCTTATCAAGGCTTGACGCCGTCGAACCTTGAACGTGACGCCGTCCCCTTATGATTTAAGCCGTGACGCCCTCGATCAAGTTAAAGCGTGACGCCGTCAGAATTCACATGCTATTTTCACTGGCCCGTCATGAGTAAATTTCACATCCAACTTTTCTTGCCAAGGCATGACGCCGTCTGGAGTTAATGTTGACGCCGTCAAAGGTGACTTTCAGCACAATTTTGAGACTTTGCCGTTTTCTTCACTTTTATGCTCCAAAAACGTCCAAAATGCCTCCTTTTCCAGATTTCTCCTCAAAAGTACCTAAAATGACAAAAGGAACGATTTAGGGCGATATTTGATCAAATAAATACGATTTAGGGCTTAAATGACCCCTTAAAAGCGGTACACTTTTCGCCTCATCAAATACCCTTACACTTGAGATTTGCTTGTCCTCAAGCAAATGCGCTTTTATTCTAATCAAAATACAAGTTAGGGGTCATTTAATGCAAACATAAAAGTAATTACAACAAATAATCGTTCCACTTTAATCATAATAAGCACGGAGATTACATACTAGCACCTCACAAGTAGTGTTTAGATACTCACATCTCTCAAGTGTCATCAAAATAAATCTCATAAATGAAAACGGATAATATCTCTCACTACCTGTCATAGCAAATAGATTACCATAGGCTTGGGAAAGGATCGAAAACCTCCTCCACTAGGCGTAAGCACCTAAGATAAACTATCAAAGAGGGCTTTTAAATGGGTTATAATGTTAGGTGTAGGGAAAAGGAAAACACGGTTTTGTTGGATAAAGGATATTTTACTGGTGGCGAGTTAAAAATCTTGATCAATTACATGTACTATACAATGTTGCTAAGCCAAGACTAGACTCGATCTTAAGCTAGAAACGAAATAACAAAATAACAAAAACATAAAATAAACATAAAATGAAACGGGATGGTAGTCCGTATGATTTTTCTACTTTTCTTTTTCTCATTTTTTTTTTTGTATTTTTCTTGATTTTTTTTTTTTTTTTTTTTTTTTTTTTTTTTTTTTTTTTTTTTTTTTTTTTTGCATACACTTTTGCCCTACCATCCAAAATAATACATCATAGGGGCGTTGCATTCCCCTTACACTTGAATTTTTACATAACTTTACAAATACTAATCTAATGACTCGAATTAAGATAATTGAAAAACTTGGAGTACTTTTAAAACATTTAGCACATATGGGGGTAATAAATGATGTTCTTCCCCATTACTCCATTACACTAGTACTTTACCCATGAGTCCCAATCGTCCCAAAACAATATGTACAAGGATATGACTCGACTTAGCAACCATGTAATCAATTAGATAATTAACTTGGGTTTAAACAAATGTTGTCACAATAATGCACTAAAAATAAGTGCATACAAGGTAGGCTAAGGCGATTTGGGTGTACATTTAAGTGGGGTGTAAACAAATTCTTCCTTTAAGTAAAATGCTTAAAGGTCGAAACGAAAAGATAGGCTCTGAGGGGTGTACTAGGGGTATCGTGTACTAAAAATGAGTACAACGCAAAGGGTGTGGGAGAATTACTTGACCAATGTAGCCAATGTAATTGTAACAAAAACACAGGTGTAAAACAATGGGTTAATCCTAATGCCTCTTATCATGTAGTAAATCTAACTACACGAATGTAGTCTCACTTGTGGCCTTGGAATGGTCCTAACGCAAGTTCTAGAATCTAAGTGCTACCGGTACACACATCATAGCATAAATGCTTTTCCTACCAATTCTAGGGGCGAACCTCACATATTTGGGGGTGGAAAATTTTTTTAGTGGTACGGTTTTTGTGCTAGTCATATAACTCCTATCCGTGAGACGCTCATTAAGATCAAAGTTTCACTCCTATATGTTGTAAAAAATTTTAAAATTGGCACTAAAATTGCCCTAACAAGTATTTCTCTCAGTTTTATCACACATCTACTATTAAACACACAAAAATCAAGCGTAATTGCATTCTCTAATCGTACTTTTACCCCCCCTTACACTTAAGATGAACATTGTCCCCAATGTTCAAATAACAAATGTAAAAGCATAAAGTAAAAGAATGAAATCAAATACTCCCCTGATTCGCTCGGTGGATAGTGAAATTACACGGTTAAATCTTCCTCCAAGGTAATGTTGAAGCTCCATGACTAATGCATCGCCATAAGCTTGATTCCATAAACATCTCCTTGTCCAAAATAACCTGTTAAACCTGAGAAAACAAACACGAAAACCTGCATAACATCGGCGGGAAAAATCTATATATAAGGATATAATGCTTGTGGAATGATAATTTTGCAGATTCCTGGAGATTATAAGTTGGAGATTTTAATAAAAACTTTTTATGAAAACAAAAATTTCAAAAATTTCTGGAAATTAAATCTGACGCCGTCAGGTTATAAACCCTGACGCCGTCAGAAATGACCTGACAAAAATTCTCATTTTAAGTTTCCGGAAAATTTCTAGAAAAACTTTTACCTTACTTCCTGGAAATCCTGCAAAACATCACTATGACTCGATACAAGCATTTGACTAAAACGAATACTAATATGTATGTTAATTTAATATTATTATGATTCATGTTCATTTGTTCTAATAAACCGATTTGACTTTCCCTTACACTTATCTTTTGCAAAATACCTTTATATGTAGTTAAGACGAAGTTAAAAACAAAATAAAGCATTTTCACAATTTAGTTTTGAACATGAATCAATAATAATAAAAATTAAACATACATACGGAAGCAAATAAAATCAAACAAACAAATAAATAAACACACAAAGCAAATAAAGCATGGGCTGCCTCCCAAGAGCGCTTGTTTTTGTTCGAGTCACGAGCCTGACTCTACCCTTATTTAACGGAAATAGGGGAGGTTTTCCCTACACTTAGGATTAAGTGTGGGTGAAAGTAGCGATACACACCATCTTGGTGGAAGTATGCCACGTGAGGAAAGAGTGGTGGATGAATTATATGCTCAAAGATGTGGGATCCAATCATCATAACCTTACTTAGTTCAATTGGGTCAATGGGTGAATTGAAGTTTTCTCCTAGAAAGGGATCATCTTCTATCAACTTCGAGAGATTCCTAGTTGGGAATCCATCTTGACCTAATAAACCCGGTTTAAACCCATAATGTTTCTTGTGATCAATCATGAATGGGTGATGTAAGTATGTAAGGTCATGGTTCACTCCTATATTAGCTTCCTTCATCCTAAAACTACCCGGATAATATTGGTTGATGGGTGGGTCGGTTCCTCTTTTGTCTCCTAGATGTAAATCTAAGGATGAAAAGTTGTGTAAAGGTTGAGGTTCCGGCTCATCAACACTAGGAAATTCCCTAGAACTAAGAGTAAGGTCATCACTAAAAGTGTTCAAACCTATATCCTCTAGTTGTGCTTGGTCCAAGGGTTCTACCTCCATCGGGATTCCTAAAATCTCTTCTACTTCTTCCGGGTAAGTCACGGGCGGTGTGGGTGCCTCAAATGATGGTTGAGTATTTTGTGGGCTTATGTTATTTACCTCATCATTCCACGTGTCAAGATCACCTATATCCTCATCAATTGTTTTCTTAGGTAGTGATAATAACAAACCTAGTGCTTCATCCAACTTATGGTTTATTGATACGGCTCTATCCACAATTCCTTGGCAAACTAGGTCGCTTTTCCTATTAGCCTCACTAAAACAAGATCCTAAATATGGAGGTTGTTCATAAGAATCTATCCTAGGTGAAGGCTCATATGATTCATAAGTGTCTCTAAATGAGTTATTTTGAACTTCTTGGTGTTCTAGCCACTCAACCATATTTTGCAATCTTAGAAATTTAAGTGAAAAGTCCATTTGAAGCAAATTACAAACAAAATCACAAAGAAAAGATAGACTACGAGAAAGCTACAAAATAAAAAGAAAAAATCTCACTTGATAGGAATCTTGTGAGTAGACCTAATAAAAATAAAATTTCAACCTAAGCAATAACTATTCCCCGGCAGCGGCGCCAAAAACTTGATGCGTGGGTTTTGCAACCTTACAACAGGTTTTACCTCTCGAGGGATCTCAAGAGGCTTACAACCCCACCAGGCAGTGTACCTGACCGATGTAGTATAGTGTAGTGGTAAGTACGGGGGATTGATCGTTCTCCACAGGGAATAGTGTTCGTTAGGTATGAAAAGCTACTCTAATTAGGTCTAAGGGTTGAGGAAGATTCTTTTTATGTTTTTATATTTTTATGAAAGCAATTAAAATCTCGGTTTTGAAAGAGTGGGCGGAATTAGTTGCTAGTCAACTAACCCAATTTACTACGGATGCAAATAAAATAAAATAACAAAAATGAAAAGTGGTGAGAAACTTATGTGTAGAGAAATGTGTTTACTTAGATTTCTTTACTCCCTAACTATCTTTTACCGGTTAATTAGTGTGTATTAGTCGCGTGGATGACGGGTGTATTCCTTAATACCATTCGTGGGGTGGCGTACTTACTTCCCCAACTCTACAAGCTCCTACTTCACTCCTATGTCGAGCCGGCTAGGAAGCTCCTAACATGGGATCACTAGAATTCGCTTGTGCATTAAATACAACCATAAAAACCTTTAGTACGCGTTTGGTTCATGTTTCTTAAGACGTTCAAGCAAGTTACCGAATAGGAAGTTAGCCAGTTTTCTTAAGCCTAACATAGATAAACAATCATCCAATACAACTAACAACACACTAACAACCAATAATCAATAGCTAGGTTTCATTAGATCTAAGCAAACACAAGATAAAATTAGCCTAACATGTTAAACAAAAGACAAGAATAAGATAGAATCAAACAACACATAGACATATTGAATGATTAATTGATGACTTATCTTTCAATGAAACATGGAAGATCTCAAGGCAAGAAGCCCTGAAAAAGGAGCTAAAATCGTCCTAGGGTTTTATCCCAAAATTCCACACACTAAGCTCTCCCTTAATGACAAAAAATTAGAAAACTATATATAGACTTTTGGATCTGACGGCGTCACCTTATGGATTGTGACGCCGTCACCTCGCCGCTTTTAGGGTTCCCGGATGACCTTCTTGACGTCGTCCCTCTTTAGCTCTTCAAAAATCCATTCTGGCTTATCAAGGCTTGACGCCGTCGAACCTTGAACGTGACGCCGTCCCCTTATGATTTAAGCCGTGACGCCCTCGATCAAGTTAAAGCGTGACGCCGTCAGAATTCACATGCTATTTTCACTGGCCCGTCATGAGTAAATTTCACATCCAACTTTTCTTGCCAAGGCATGACGCCGTCTGGAGTTAATGTTGACGCCGTCAAAGGTGACTTTCAGCACAATTTTGAGACTTTGCCGTTTTCTTCACTTTTATGCTCCAAAAACGTCCAAAATGCCTCCTTTTCCAGATTTCTCCTCAAAAGTACCTAAAATGACAAAAGGAACGATTTAGGGCGATATTTGATCAAATAAATACGATTTAGGGCTTAAATGACCCCTTAAAAGCGGTACACTTTTCGCCTCATCAGTACTGTAATAATTTGCAAATAATAATTATAAGAAATTATTATAAGAAATTAATAACAGTAGGAAAATAAAGGCGAAATATAAAGGTAAATATCGATAGAACGAAAATGATCCTAATAGATAAGGCACTAAGTACGGTTCTGGACATGAGGAGAATAGATGGGATAGGGGAAGTCAAGATTCTGTAACCACTCTATAGTTATAATTATTCCATTTATGCAGTTTAAACAATTAACAATAAATTACATACCAATAATGTTTTAACATTGGCGTGGCACGGAGGACTTCGGTGGAGTTTTTATGCAAAACGGTTATAGTCCAATGTTTGAAAACATTTGGTTCTCTATAACCATGAGCTCTGATACCACTCTGTAACACCCCCATTTTCGATATACGCAGCGGAATATGAGTTTGGGGAGTTACTTCATGGTTCACAGTCATGAGAATAGAAAACGACTCGAAAAGAGACGTTTTTAAATAGAAATTGTTATCATTCATTTATTTAATATCAGAGTACATAATATAGGTCCCAGAGGGAGGTTCGGAAATTATGTTTTAAAAGTTACATTATTCTTTGAATGATAACAACGTGGACACTTTTATTATAAAAAGAAAGTCCACAGCCACTCCGTGCCGATAGCCATACTCCTAGTTACCTGAGATAAACATGCTTAAAAGTCAACACAAAGGTTGAGTGAATCTATAGTGTTTAAAGTAATAAATAGTCTTGAACACAAGGTAAATAGTAAAGAAATAAGTTCAATCATAATTCGGAATATTGCACTAAACCTCATAACACGCAATGCGTTAACAGTTTCCAGGTTCCACAAACATAATTAAATGAGAGTGGTCTTGCCCCCGAGTTTAAGAAATCAAATATAATGCATCTGCCTAACCGGCTACCACGAAGATATCCATCCGGTTAGTACAAATGGGTCGTCAGGCCAATAGATCTATTCACTATATTCGCGCTCACCCTGCGGGTGACTAATGGTGCATGATATGAGGGTCTTTCAATAAATACAATCTCAATAATAAGGGACAGTTAGCCTAGTGCAATAACAATCAGGAAAATACTTGTGTTCGGTTTGATAGCATGTATCTCCCCACATATTTTGGAAAACATGTAAATAAGAAAAGTGGGACTATAAACTCACCTGAATAGTCTGGATGGAAAACAAGGTTAAGCAAAGTTGATAAACATCTCCGGCTCGCAACCTGGGTTGATTATGTCAAGTTTTCAGTAACTGTTTCTGAATATATATATATAAGTTTAATTGTTCGTTTCGTAACGTTTTTGGTTTTTGATTAAATGTTATATTTGGGACAACATAGAGTCTCTTCAAAAGTTATAAGATTTATTGTATTTCTTATTTTTATGTTTTCGTTCAATTCGTCTGTTAAATACTTCGTTTGTTTGTTGAATATATATTTTGTTCGTTCGTTCGTTGGTTCGTTGTTGAAATAAATGTATTAAGTTGATATATTTCTTATTAGATCGGAAAATAAAATAGAAATGATAAAGATAATAGTTATGAAAAGTTACACTCTTATCTCTAAGGTTTTGGTCAAATGACAGTTTATACCCTGAACTTTTAGAAAATGACAGTTTTTACCCTTTAGTTTCAAAAATGACATTTTCTACCCTTTTTATTTGTTATTGACAAAAATGGCCCTTGAATTAATTAATTATAGAAAGTTTACAAAATCAGCCCACAAACTCTTATTAACTAAAAATAATATGTATGAAAATAGTGATAACGCTAGAGTTTTGAGACCGCATAACTTAATGAATAATAAATCATTTTACGTATTCTCTTTTCCTATAAAAAGTTAGCCATGTCTTCTTTAAGTACGCCAAGTTTTATAATTTATGAAATTCATTTGATACTAGAAATAATTTACTAAACTCGATCGGGTAGGCACAAATGTTAATAAAACCGGATTTTGGCTTATTGGTTCTAGCGAGGGGATCAACTTTGAGACCCAATAACTTTCTACTCGTTCGATCAATCTTCAAAATTCTTTCATCTATGTAAAGTTAGCTAGGTCATCTAAAAATACACCAAATTTCATAATTTATGAAATCAGTTTGATGGTCGAAAAATATTTCAAAAATCAGCCGATCGAAACAAGTTTTTAATAAAAATCTGGAAAATGAGTTTATACCTAGCGATAGGACAATTTTTGAGACACTATAACTTTTAAACCACTTGATCATTTTATAAAATTCTTTCTTCTAGAATTACTTAGCTGGGTAAACTTTAATGTGGCAAAAACTTAGGATTTTTAGAGATAGTCTAGTGGTCAAAAGACAGGTCAAAAGTTAGTGGGTTGGTCGACTAATAGTGAAAAATAATAACTGAAATTTCTTATGTTCTAGTGTTAGTGATATGGGGCAAATTTTGGAAGCAAATAAATTTTGACTCGATTATTCTTTTTACGTGATTCCTTTTTCTAAAACAAGTTAGCTATGTGAAGTTTGATGTGTCAAAAACACAGAATTTTTAGAGTTGATCTAAGGTTCGAAAAATAGGTCTGAAGTTAGGCTGCTGATCGATAGAAACTAGAAATAAATAACTGAAAATCTTAACTTTTATTCTTAGCGATAAAGGCAAGTTTTTCAGACTCAATATCTTGATGAAAAATTAATCATATTTCGAAATTCTTTTTCCTAAATTTAATTAGTTGGGTGGTCTTTAAATCCACCAATTCTTAGATTTTATAAAGGTCGATTAGGGGTTGGTTTATGGGTCACAAGTTGGCCATGAGGGCTGTTTTTCTGCTCGACACAAAACACAGAAAACATACTCGATTGGGTTTTAAGTTTTTAAAACATTTGTAACTAAGATTTTATGTATGTTATCATAGTATTTGACATGTTTTAATAATTCTTGGTTCGTTGATACAAGAATTCTAACATATTGAGTGTGTTTGTGGTTTCTGCTCGAACAGACAATATGAAAAAGAAATGAAAACTAATATCTTTGATCTTTTTTATTTTTAGAGATAGTGTTTTAGTGTTTTTCGATGTGTATAAAATAAGGAAACTAAAATAAGAATAGAGTATGAAGACTTACTTAGGGTTTTTTCGGAATAGGGTTTTATGATACTTAGGTTCGACTTCCTGTTCTCTAGAGTTTCTCCTCACCTTCTATGCGTACTAGAGTTTGTGTGGGGAGTATGTTTGGGGCTGTGTTCAGGAGGAAAGGGAATGAATGTGGTTTGGTGTAGTTCGAATGAAGTGGGGATAAGTTGAAGAGTATTTTGGGTCGAATGGTTGTGTGAATAGAGGAGGGAAAATTAGGCTGCTACTTATAGAAAAGAATTTTAGGGTTTTCTAGGGTTGTGATGAGGATATGGAGATGTGGCTTAATGGTTTGAATACAAGTGTGAGGAGGGGGTTTGGCCATGTAGGTTATGGAGGGGAGAGGTGATGTGGTGCTTTCAAAACCATACATGTCATTTTCTTAATGAGATCATGATGACATGGAGGAGGGGGAAAACTAAGGAAGGGTTATTTAGTGTAGGCTATTTTAGGAAACTAATTTAGTTATGTTTTTGTGGGGATCGAACTAAGGAGGGGGAATGGAATCAAAAGGGCTTCAAAGAGTTGTACACTAGGCTTAGGTGTATGGCATTTTAGGGTTTAAGATTTAGCTAGGGTTTTTTAGAGTTTAAAGATTATCTATATATCATTTTAAGGTTTTCTAAATAGATTTTTATATATGTCGATTTAAAGAAAAATAAGAGAGATCAATTTGGTGCATTGGAAAATTGTACTTTAGGCTTAGAGATGTTGTACTAGGGTTTATAAAATAAGAAAAATATAGTTTTAACAATTACTTAATTTATATAATTTTTATTAGAGTTTTAAGGGAATTAAATAGGTATTTAAGTTTTTATGCATTAGAGGGTTGTACCTTATGTTTAGGGAGTTGTACAAATATTTAATAAATTTATTTTTGAAAATTAATGTGAAAAATTATTACAATGTATGCCCTTAAAATAATTTTTATAAAGTTTATATAGGGTTTTTTTAAAATTAGTTATTATGCATTAGGAACTTGTACCTTAGGTTTAAAGACTTGTACTAACATTTAGTAAGTTTAGAAAAATTCAATTTTAAGGGTTATGTATAAAAGATTTATAAATTGTACTTTAAAATAAATTTATTTAGGGTTTTAATAAGGTTTTTGTAAATATATAGTTTTTATGCATGAAAGACTTGTATATTGACTTTAAATGACTTGTATATTTATGTTTTGTAAAAATCTTATATAAATAAATTAGGTCTTGTAAATTTTGTACATAAAATCATAATTACTTGAAATTAGGGTTTTACTGGGGGTTATTATGGAATTAGGGTTTTTATGCTTTAGATACTTGTACATTAATCAGATAAATTGTACTTTAATATTTCTTAGGGTTTGGTTATTTATAAATGTTGTTATAGTAGTTTAGGGTTTCATAAAACTTTTGTCTATTAAGAAACGTTCAGTTTTAAATGTATGTTAACGAAATAACGTAAAGTGATAAATGGGATCTCATAAAGTTTTAGGTCAAGTATGTTTATATAATTAAATTAGTTAAGGTTGGGTTGCGAGCACGTTTATCAGGGATGTGATCTACATAAGATAATAGTTAAATAAAATTAAAAAAAAAAATTACCCATAGAAAAGGATAAGTTTTTCTATAAGATAGTTTATTAGAAAGTGAGATTTTCACAGTGGTAAGATAATCCCTCCATGAGTAAGATCCGTCGCTTCGGGATTTTTTCGTCGACCTCCACTATATATCGCATTTCCCCAGCGTTGTATTTTTTTTAGTTTCCATGCTATTTTCGGTTTTCACTGTATCAACTCCAGCGTTAGCTTTCTGTTGGCGTGTAGCTGATCTCTGGGTCTCTTAAGCTAGGTTTGACGGGGTAGGTCAGCATTTTTTTGGCCTTCCTTTCCGTTACTATATGCGCCGCACCTTTGTGGCCGCAAGGTAGGTAGTCAATTCCTCCTTTATTGGTGATTCGATTGTAGCACGGGGCAGTTTTAATATTTGTATTCCCGATAAGATAAAAGAATCACTTGAGGACAAATGATAATTAAATCTTTCGGAGTCGTATTCACGTTGAGATTTGAATTGAAAATCACGTTTATGTCTTTTGTTTAATGCTTGATTATCGAATATTTTTGGTTTTGGGTTTTTAGAGAAAATTTTAAAAACTATTTTAAACTAATTAAAAGCAACTATTTTAATTATTAAAAAGTAGACTACAACTAATGACTAGAAAATTAAGCTAAAAATATGATACTAAAAGATATGCTTGCCAAGAGTGGTGAAAAGATCATAAAGTGTAAATTCTCGTTTTAAGCCCTTTTTTAATTAATACCCGTAAAAATAAATCATTTTCTCACAACGTTGGCTTATATTGAAAACAATTAATTTTTCTTGGTAAAAATTATTAGATCTAAATAATCAATTATCCTAACGGCTTTTGCCCGTTAAAACAACCAACTAAAAAGATCTACAAATAATCCAAAAATTATTAATCAACAACCTTTGAATACTCGTTTAAAAAGGAATGTTTTCTCATAACGTTGATTTATATTGAAAACTGTTGTACCCTTAACACGCTTAGAGTTAACTAAAGAGTTAATCTATTAATGTTTATGACTGATACAATGTTATTGATTAATTACAATTTATAAGTTAAAACGTAAATATAAAAACATAATGTTTTTCAACGTTTAAATTCTTATTAGAAATCAATCAAAGAATCTATTACCCAAGTGTTTTGCGGAACAAACACTTGGGATTGAATAGACAAGGTATGGTGTCTCCTATCTAAACTCAAGCAATGCTTAAGTGGTAACAAATTCGACCCACTGAGCTATCTCAGGGATTGGTTACTCTTTGTAGGAGAAAAGGGGTATTGTGAAAGTCTAAGCTTTAATTGCACAAAATACCTAACCCACTTTTCTCTATCTGTTTGCTATTTATAGGCAAACATGTTAAGAGTACTGAAGATATAAAATACATAAACAATGGAAGGCGTGTCTGACAACTACAACAGTAATTTTCATTTCCAAGAACCAATAGGATTGCACCAAAAAGTCTTCGAGTGTCAGTCCTGACACTTCTCGACTTTTAGCCGCTTTAGGGATGGTTTATTTCTGACCCCGATAAGACTTGTTCTTATCTCTTCAAAAACCTTCCCGCTTAATCCCGCCTTTTATTCAGGCTTCAGGTTCTTCAGTCATTTGCCTTCAGTCTTCGGTCTTCAGTCTTCAGTTATTGTTGTTGAGGAGACTGGGGTTCAGTGAGTTCTTGTCCAACACTCACTGAACCCATTACCTTCTTCTTTGGCTCAAGTAACACTTCAGGGAGTACCACCTCACTGTGTGGCGAATCTTTCTTCTTTAGATTCGTCCTGAGCATCTTGAAGGTAACTCACTGAGTGACTGTTCACTCAGTGACTTAATTGTGTTTTCGGTTGATTAACACTTAGCGTAATTTGTATTCAAATCCTGTTTTAAGGATCCTTGGGTACTGAAGGACCCAACAATCTCCCCCTATTTGGATATAAATTATGCTTAAGTGTTTTGATCAGTTATGAGTGAGCTAATGACTTCTGCTCATACTGAATGTACTAGAAAGTAAATAAGGACACTGATATAACTAAACATTCATCATTTTATTTATATCTTTACAAAGGTCCTAATCTATTACATAATACTCAGGGTTCTTGAAAGTAACCCATGAGTTCTAGTTTCGCCTTCTTCGACACTAACACCTCCTTGTCAGGTCGTTCACTCATCATTCTATCCAGTAGCCTGACAAACTCCTCATTTTCAGGACTCTTTACTCGAAGCGCCATTAGCTTGTACGTAAGGAGAGTTGTCGTTTCCACTAGATTAATGTCACTAACTCTTTGGAATGTTGGCTGACCAAATTCATCAACAAAGAAGATACCGTACTCAGGCTCCTTGATGACTCGGTTAGGTACGAACTTGACTCCCTCAGGGGGAATCCTGTTGCAGTGAAGAGCAGCTATGAATTGTTCAGGTTCCTGACCCACAACTTTTCTTTTCCTTCCGGTCTTCTGAGTAGGTTCAGGGATTGCCAGTCCCTGAGAAGCAAGCGCCTTCTCATGATCAATTCCTAGACTCTTAGCTACCCTTTCAAGTTCTTCATATTTGGAGTTCAGGGTCTTGATAAGAGATGGGGCAGTCTTGCTTTGTGTCTTCTTCCTCAGGATGGGCATCATCATATCCCATTCCCTTAGCCCAAAGTCTGAGAATTTGAAAGGCTGGTAAACCTCAGACTTTCTTGGTCCCCTGTGTATCGTTATGCTTAAGGGCTTGGTGGGGGTAATGGTTATGTCAGTGATTGTGCCTTCTCCCTTGGTTTTTGTCATATGCCACATGTACCTCTCATAGGTTCTTTTCCTCCTTTCTTCTTTCAGCTTGGCTTGCTGATTATATTCCTGAAGAAGTTCAGCTTGAAGCTTGAGGAATTCATCTCCCTGGATGTTCTTTTCAGACTCCTTGATCACCTCCTTAGCAACCTCAACAATAATGGGCCTGTTGAGTTGCTTGTCCTTTTCTTTGGCCCTTCTGATGTCTTGTTGATGCAAGACTTCGGCCACTTCAGTTGGTGTCCCAAAGAAGGTCCTTCCTCCATCCAATTCAACCATAAAAGGTGCATCAGGATCTGCACGCCTTTCGGTTGTTGCCGGAACCAATTGTGCTTGAGGAGAACTGTCAGTCACCATGATTCCCTTTCCTTTATCAATGGGAGGGGGTTGACTGGTGGAAGTTTCAGGGAAAACCACCATTGCAGATGAAGGATCAAGAGTTGGTTCAATTTTCTCCCCCTCAGCAGATACTGGAACTTCAGTGGATGTACCTGCTGACTGAGGAGGTGGGGTAACTTGAGAGGCCTGAAGAATGGAGAGGATGCTGGAGACCATTGTCTTTGTTTCAGAGGTCTCATTCTTCAACGTGGTTATTTCAGCAGCCATTGCATTTTGGGTGGTGGTGAGTTCAGTGACATGGGTGGTATAGTGGGTGATCAGCTCATTATGTTTTGTTGAGAGCTGATCAAAGGCTGAGGATATTTTGGTTAGGTGCTCCCTGGTATCAGCAACTGCCTGATGAATAGAATATTGCTGCGACCTGATAGTTGTGAGATCCACCCCCTGAAGAAGCTTGAGAAGCTCAGTAATGGAGGTTGAGGTGGTCTTTTGAGTATCCATGTACTCATCCAGTCTTTTGATCAGGGTGGGATCATCTCTGAGTTCTTCCTGAACAGATTCAATAGCCTTGAGAATGTTGGAGAGTTCCTTGTGCTGTTCAGTGCCCATTTCATCAATAGACTCCCTCAGGTCGCCGAGTTGTTTTTCAGTAAGTTTGGCGACCTGAAGCACTTTTCCCTGAGATTCTTCAACAGAAGCCCTGAAGTCGGCATAGGATACTGCCGCTTCAGTGTGCTGAATCCATTGTCCGTCCGTGATTTCATCATATAGACCCTGGTTAGCTTTGCAGAGGAATTTAACCAGTTGTCTTTCTGTTAGTGGAAGAACATTGTCATATTTCTCCAACCACTCAGGAGTAGCTGGAGTAGAAGCACCTGATGATGATGATGTTGTTGGGGAGTTGGGTTGTTGATCCTCAGGGGGAGGAGAAGATTGTTGATGCTCAGAGTGCTGAGGAGAGTGTATTTCAGTCTCCATTTCCTCAACACCAAGAACGTCTTCATCACCAAAATCCACAATTTCCTCCTCTGACCCATCGTTCAGTAGGATTTCAAGTTCAGCCAGAGAAGGAACCTTCAGGGAATCCGGCTCCCCCTCAAAAGAGGGCTCACCTTTGTTATGGCCAGGTCCTTACCCCGCCATAATAACTGAGTGGGTTTGCTCAGCCTTGCTAGCCATAATAACTGAGGGGGTTTTCTCAGCCTGGCTTTTGGGGTCAGTTCCTGAGAGACTGAATTGGGTGGTGGGTTCCGTATCAGCGGGTTGTTTTAATCCCTCTGAGTCTTTGTCCCCCTTTGCGCCTTCAAGTACTGACGGGTGTTTTCCAGCACTATCATGAGGCACACTTTGTGATGGTTGGTGGACCCCCTTCCCATCAGGGTTGTACTGCCCTTTTGGGGATTTAGGGTCCTTGACTCCCTGAGACCCTGAGTGTGATTTCTCAGGGCCGTAAGTAGGATGTGATTGGGTGTGGGTCCCCTTCTCAGTCGAGTAGTGCTGCTCTACCGAGGATTCAGGACCCTTTTCTCCCTCAGGCACTGATTATGATTTGTCAGTGCCTTCATCGGGATGTGAGAGGGTGAAGGTTCCTGACCCTACCAACTTGTGTATGTCAGTAGAGCCATGAGGAAACTGGGGTTTGCCCGAGGACACTGAGGATGATTTATCAGTGACCTCCGTTGGCGTTTGTTTTAGGGTCAAGAGGGTCTCAATGATGGGTGTCTCTGAGGTCATGGCCATTGTTTCCCCTTTTGAGGGTTCTGAGGCAGCAGATCCAAGGGCGAGTGATTTGGGTTTAACCACCTTCTTGGTCCCTACCTTCTTTTTCTTCTTCTCCTGCTTTTCAGGAGAAGGAATGGGTGAGACAGCATTGTCACCCTGAATGACTACCAGCATGTAGTTGGTCAGGGCGACTGGTTGTACCTCGGTTATGCCACTGGAATAATTGGCATTGTGTAGGACGTCAGGTTTAGAACCTTGAACGTCAAGCCTAATATAGTCAGGGCCAAGTAGGTCCTGAAACACGCAGGAAATGAACCTAGGGTAAGATAAGTATCTTTGCCTAGATTTCCCTAAGAGCTTGGCAACGAGGTCACGGAAGATTATTCCTCTGATGTCAATTTTTCTACCCTCCAGGAGACTGAACACCATCAATTGTTGTGATGAGTTCAACTGCTCCATGGAGGATTTATTACCTCCAAGGACCTGAATGACAAATGTCATCAGGATCCTCCAGACAGGGTGAAACCAAGTCTTAACTATTGGTGCCTTTGCCAATAGTTGTCCTGGGGCCACTTCAGGTTGTTTGGGGTCATGTGGCCCTAGAAAAAGCAATTCTGCTTTAACTTCTTGGTCAGTGGGGTTGGGCGCAAAATTCTCAGCGAAATCAAGACCAGTGGCCTTGATGAAGGTTGAGTAATCAAGGGAGAGGGTCCTTCTCCCATTCATCACTGAGAAAGTGATAATAGAGTCTTTGGTGTCCTCAGGGCTAGTTGCCACTGCTGTACACCAAAATTCCCTCAAGTAGTCATGGTATATGACTGAGGGGGTCTTTGTAAATGTCGTAGCAAGAAAGCAGTTTTGTAGATACTTAACTACATTCTTGTACGCCCAAAACTTTTGGGGATAGGCAACATTACCTACCACATTGTTCTTGGTCATGTCTACGCCCTCCATGAGGAATTCCACATTTGGGGCATATGTAATAGCATTAGAAGAAGCCATTTTTGTTGGGTAAGTCTGGGTAACAAAGATGGTTGGGGTTTCTAAAAGCTAAGAACACGCACACAAAATATTGTTTTTGAAAGAAAAAGGGCAAGAATTTGCTTAGAATTTTCTAAAAAATGTGTGTGTTTTTTTGTTTGGGGGGTATTTATAGAGAAGTGAAGTGGAGGGTATTTTAGGCATTTAGCGGTTTAATATCTCAAAATATAATTTTTGAAAACCGTTTTGAATAAAACTTTTGGGATCCGCATTAAATGCTTAACCACTCCACTATCCCTGTTTTGCGCAACTGTCAAGGCAAACAGTTGTGCCGTCTGCAAAAAGTAAAACTTGCAGAGTTGAGTCATCACATATCCGTTATGTGATTGGAGAGGCATTAAATGCCAAGTAGGAATGTGGTGGCCCATGAGGTGCATGCCAGAAAGGCAAAAGAACAAATATTCTTATATTAAATAAGAATTCAGTTACCAACCTCGGACATTTACTAACTAGATACTTAGAGCATTTAAGTTAGCATTGAATGTCATCTGAGGGCCCTGAATGACTCTTCATTCAGTGAACCTGCTTGTTCAGGAATTGGGTTTAGTTCCTGATGGTTCAAGGGTTCAGGAACTTGGGTTTAGTTCCTGAGGTTAAAGGGTTCAGGAACTTGAGTTTAGTTCCTGAGGTTCAGTGATCCTTTTTCATTGAGGAACACATTGAGTCAGGGACCTGGGTGTTTCAGAATTTACACTTGGTTGGATGGATTCAATCAGTGGACTGAATCTCAATATCCAACATTCCTAATTCAGCTTTCAGTCTTGTGAAAGTTGGTTCATCCAATGGTTTGGTGAATATATCAGCTAGCTGATATTCAGTAGGAATGAAGTGTAATTCAATGTCACCATTCATGACATGGTCCCTGATGAAATGATATCTAATATCAATGTGTTTTGTTCTCTGATGAAGAACAGGGTTGTTTGAGATGGCAATTGCACTTGTGTTATCACAAAAGATGGGAACCATCTTGTACTGAATTCCATAGTCACTGAGTTGACTTTTCATCCAGAGTACTTGCTGCTGCAACATATTCAGCTTCAGCTGAGGACATGGCAACTGATTGTTGCTTCTTAGCACTCCAACAGACTACTTTCCCACCAAGGATTTGGCAGGAGCCTGAGGTGCTTTTTCTGTCCATGTTGCATCCAGCATAGTCAGAGTCTGAGTATCCTTTGAGATCAAAGCCTGAACATTTTGGATAGTATAATCCAAGGTTTGGAGTACCTTTCAGGTACCTGAGTATCCTTTTCACAGCTGTGAGATGAGATTCTCTTGGGTCAGATTGATATCTGGCACATAAGCACACTGAGAATTGGATGTCAGGCCTTGATGCAAGTAGATACATCAGTGATCCTATCATTCCTCTAAAGAGAGTTTGATTCACTGGTTTACTAGTAAGGTCAGGACCAAGGTTATTTGGTGGTACCATGGGAGTTTTGACTGAGGCACAGTCACTGAGTTCATACTTCTTTAGTGGCTCCTAATATACTTCTCTTGACTGATAGAGGTTCCTTTATCAGTCTACTTGATTTGCAGTCTAAGGAAGTAAGTCAGTTCTCCCATCATGCTCATTTCAAATTTCTTTGCCATCAGTTTTTCAAACTGTTTGCAAAGTTTATAACTTGTTGAGCCAAAGATGATGTCATCAACATATACTTGTACAAGTATGATATCATTATTTGTCCTATAGATAAACAATGTGTTTTCTATCTTGCCTCTGACAAATTTGTTTTGGATCAGGAAGGCTGAGAGAGTTTCATACCATGCCCTGGGAGCTTGTTTCAGTCCATAAAGGGCTTTATTAAGCTTGCAGACATAGTCAGGAAACTCATGGCTTTCAAATCCAGGAGGTTGCTGAACATAAACTTCTTCTTTTAGTGACCCATTTAAGAATGCACTTTTAACATCCATTTGGTACACCTTGAAGTTCATGTAGGTTGCAAAAGCAAGGAAGATCCTGATGGCTTCCATCCTTGCTACTGGTGCAAATATTTCTTTATAGTCAATGCCTTCTTGTTGATTATAGCCTTTGGCAACAAGTCTGGCTTTGTTTTTAATGACTATGCCATTTTCATCAGATTTGTTTTTGAATACCCATTTCATGCCAATGACTGAAACATCTTCAAGACACTTGACCAAGGTCATTACCTTGTTTCTGTCAAATTATTCCAGTTCATCATGCATGGCCTGAACCCAACTTGGATGATTAAGTGCTTCCTTGACACTTTTGGGTTCAATTGTGGAGATGAAGTCCACAAATAGGCATTCATTGGCTGAGGCTGCTCTCAGTTGTGCAGCCATGCTTCTAGTGAGCATGCCTTCAGTAGGCTCACCAATTATATTGACAAGTTCTATATTCTGAGACCTAGTCCAACTGTCCTGAGGTCTTGGAAATTGATTAGAACTTGTAGAGGCCTGATGGGTAGGGTCAGGATCAGACACATGATGATCTTCAGTATCATGAGTGTCTGAGTGGGTTGACTCATCACTGTGATTGTTTGGTTCCTAAGCACTTTGTACAGGCTGAATGATTGCATCAGTACTTCTTTGTGCTTCAACAAACTCAGTGATGGTTGGGTAAGGAAGGTTGTGAGGGATAATGTAATAGGAGATGTCAGCATTTGCTTGGTACTGAGTGGAAGGACCATTTTCAGGATGATGTTCATCAGGAGGGTATCTTGATGAATCATCAATGCCTATCTCTTCCACTGAGATGTTAGAGACACTGATTGCATCAGTGCTCTCATCAAAGGTAACATGGAATGTTTCCTCAGTATGCTGTCTCCTAGTGTTGAACACCCTGAAGGCCTTTGAGACAAGTGAGTATCCTAGGAAGTATCCATCATCAGCTTTGGCATCAAATTTTCCTAAGTGATCCTTGTGATTATGAATAAACACAGGACACCCAAAGACATGGAAGTAGCTGATGTCAGGGATCCTTCCCTTGAATAACTCATAAGGAGTTTTGCTATGTCTCTTGACAATGATGGATCTGTTTTGTGTATAACAGGCAGTTTTGACTGCTTCAGTCCAAAAGTGTTTGGAAAGGACTGATCCATTTAGCATTGTCCTGGCTGCTTCAATGAGTGTTCTATTTTTCCTTTCAGCCACTCCATTTTGTTCAGGTGTGTAAGGAGAGGAAAATTTTTGGAAAATTCCTTTCTCATCACAAAAACATTCAAGTTCATAGTTTTTGAACTCTGTTCCATTGTCAGTCCTAATCTGTTTGACCTTGATGTCATTTTGATTTTCAATGTTCCTAACAAAGGACATGATTGTTTCAGCTGCCTGACTCTTTTTGATCAGGAAGTATACCCAAGTGTATCTTGAGTACTCATCCACAATGACCAGAGTATACTTCTCATGGTTAATGGATCTAGGACTTATGGGTCCAAAGAGATCCATATGAAGAAGATGAAGGCAGTTCCTGATGGAAAAGTTAGTTTTGGTTTTAAATGATGCTCTATGATGTTTACCTTTTTCACAGGCAGAGCATGGTTTATCCTTTGAAAACACAAGTGATGGTAGGCCAAGGACCTTGTTTTGTTTTACAAGGTTGTTTATGTTTTTGAAGTTCAGGTGGGAGAGTCTCTTATGCCAAAGCCAGTTGAGGGTTTCAGTGGCCTTAGTAAAGAGACAAGTTCCATTCTGAGTTAGACTGGACATGTCCAACACATAAACATCATGTCTTCTTGGTGCAATAAGGACAACTTCCTTATTAGCATTGAAGATGATTCCTTGCTTATCATCAAACTGAACTATGTATTTTGCATCACATAGTTGACTAACACTGATCAAATTGTACTTAAGGCCATTTACATAAGCTATCCTAGTAAAGACTATACCATTACAGTTTACTGAACCATAACCTTCAGTGAGACATGATGAGTTATCAGCAAATATCACCTTGGGTCCTGATTCTTTTACAAATTTGTGCAGATATTCTTTCACACCAGTCATGCTCCTTGAACATCCACTATCTAGATGCCAAACAGGTTCCCTGGTATGTTTCTGCACAAACAGTAAACTGAATTAGTTCTTTCTAGGATACCACCTTTTGGTGGGTTTGACTTGATTAGCCTTAATGATTGATGCATGGTTAGTGGTTGAATGGGCTGAGCTACCACAAATTTTGCATTTCATTGCAGAGGTGGACTCAGTGGACTGAGAGGATGGTTTGGGGACTCCTCTTCTATTTTGAATGACCTTCTCATGTCCTGAGGTGTCATGAGTGGGATCTCCACATATTTCACAACAATTGTCCATTAGACAATCCTCAGGGAGATGGTCATTAAAGCCACAGTGAGGGCAAGGTGCAAAAGGCTTTGCCTTTTGTTTCAGTTTCTGCTTTGAATCAGATGGATACTTAAGAGCTTGAGCTTTAAAGTTTGCCATCTTAGGTGTGGCTGTGTATGATAGGTGATCAGAGGTCCTGTGATCTTCCTTTTTGCATATCTTGTAGTAAAGGATTCTAAAACAATCATCAGAGGAATGATTGGTATATTGACACAGCTCACACTTTAGCAGAGGTTTTGAGGGTTTGGGTTTGGGTTTGGTGGTACTTGAGGAAGCTGATTTAGGTTCCTTTTTGGATTGAGAAGGTTTTTCAGAAGATTCAATCTTCTCACTCAGCTTCCTGGCCATTTCAGCCAACTGATCAATTTTTGAATCAGGGCTTTCAGCTTTTACTTCAGAAGGGACTGAAGTTGATGAGTCATCAGTATTTACTGAGACTTCAAGGCTTTGCCTTTTCAGGATGGTTTTTCCCAATCCTGGATTCTCCTTTGGAGAATACTGAGAGTAGACCAATGGTGGGAGGTCTGAGCTTGGTGCAGCACCCTGAAGGATATTCAGTGGTGGATATG
Source organism: Artemisia tridentata subsp. tridentata (assembly GCA_021014915.2). Classification (NCBI taxonomy): domain Eukaryota; kingdom Viridiplantae; phylum Streptophyta; class Magnoliopsida; order Asterales; family Asteraceae; genus Artemisia; species Artemisia tridentata. The sequence goes on along the minus strand of CP139502.1, from coordinate 306,288,795 downwards.
ATTCTGATTCGGCCTCACTTACTAACTCAGTACTACTGAGTTGGTCAGAGAGTCCAAGCATATTTTTCAAGGCCTGACTTTCAGGAAGCAAGATCTTTCCAGTCTCAAAGTTTGGTAACTTACTGACTGGGTTGTCCCTGACAATCCAGTCATTTGACTTGGGAAGCATTTCTTGCTCAAATGATATGCCAGCTGGAATAAAGGTCATTTCACTGTGACTCTCACTGGGGGTATCAGTGTGATGGTCAATTCCTATGGTTTTCCTAGGAATTAAACCAATAGTATCAAAGACCTTGGGGTTCTTTTCAGTCCAGCCTTTAATGACAACCTTTTCTTTGTTAAGTTCATTTTGTAGGGCTTGGTTTTGTTTCAAAATTTCAGTGTTTTGAATTTGTAGAGTAATTGTTTCTAACTTGGCTTGTTTTAGTACAAGTAATTCATCTCTACACTTATTCAATTCTAACACAAGATAGTTGTATTTTGAAAACAAGTTAAGCCTTTGTTCTTCAACAAACTTAAGATCTACACAAATATAATTCATATAGGACTGCCAATCAGAATTATCATCCATAGAAAGTAAAGTGTTTACCTTCTTCATGGTTATGTTCACCTACTCTCCATTCCTAGCATGGCTTTTTCCAACAGCCACCTGATCACCTTCAGAGAGTGCCATCAGTGCACTCACTCTAATTTCCTCATCTTCTGAGGAGACCTCTTCTTCATCCCAGTCATAAGCTTCTGCTACAAGAACCTTGTTATTTGTCTGAACAGGTTTGGATGTTTGAGCAGCCTGAGACATTGAGGGATTAGTTTCAAGAAGTGCAAGTTTAGCCTTAGCTTTCCTATATTTTGCTTCAAAGTCTTTTTGACCCTTATTGTTTTGAAATTGTTAGGTCGACTGAAGCATTCTAGGTTGAAACTTGCGAGTCCCTGAGGAACTGTTTCTTGAAAATTTGTAAGAGGGTTCTGAGATGGTTTTAGAATAACAGTCTCTAGCAAAATGACCCTTTTTACCATAATTAAAGCATTCAGTGGTTTCATTTGCTTTTGCTTTTGAAAAGTTGGACTGATTTCTTTTGATAAAACCTTTTGAACTAGCAAGGAGTGCCCTTTCTTGGAATTCCAAGTTTAAATCATTTAGGTACTCATCACTAGTCCTTTCATCAATTTCATCTTCAGAATCCTCTTGAAAATCCTGCACAACACCATTAGTATAAAAGGCAGTTGATATGGGTGTGGAGGTCAAGGCCTTCTTGGTCTCAAGAGCTTTTGAGTCTGGGTATCTCCTTGAGATTAAATTGTCTTCATAGACAAACTTCCCATAGATCTCAGGGAGCTCAAGTGTCTGAATGTGATTAGCATTCCTGAGGCCTTGTGAGAAGTTTAGCCACTTCTCAGGGAGACTGTTGACAAAGCCAACATTTGTCTCATGCTTAGACAACACTACACCATTATTTGATAGCACGTTTATCAAAGTCTTGTATCTAGTATAATTCTGAGAGAGACTTTCAGAGTCATTTGCCCTGAAAGTATTGTACTCAAGTTTTAGGTCCATGACCCTGTTTTCCTTGGTATCTGAGGGACCCTCAAAGCTATTGACCAAGTCATCCCAAGTTTGCTTGGCTGTTGAACAGTTGATGACTGATTCCATTATATCGTCAGGAAGACAAGATATAATGATACTTTTCAGGCGTTGGTCTTGATTGACCACCCTCCTCTCATCAATGGTCCATTGAACTTCAGGCTTGTTTAGCCCTTCAGCAGTCTTTGGGACATAGGGACCATCTTTGACACAAGTGATGTAGTATGGTTCCATACCAGTCAAGTAGCAAAGCATTCACTTTTTCCACTTGCTAAATTTACCAGCTTCAAGTCTGGGTGCAACAGCTGAAAAGCTTCCACCCTTTTTGTCGACTAGCTGGGGCACATTAATATCAGCCATAGTAGGATCTTGGTTTTAAAAACCTTGAGCACTCTTAGTTATTTTTGAAAGACTTTATAAACCAGAGGCTCTGATACCACTTGTTGTTCCCTTAACACGCTTAGAGTTAACTAAAGAGTTAATCTATTAGTGTTTATGACTGATAAAATGTTATTGATTAATTACAATTTATAAGTTAAAACGTAAATATAAAAACACAATGTTTTTCAACGTTTAAATTCTTATTAGAAATCAATCAAAGAATCTATTACCCAAGTGTTTTGCGGAACAAACACTTGGGATTGAATAGACAGGGTATGGTGTCTCCTATCTAAACTCAAGCAATGCTTAAGTGGTAACAAATTCGACCCACTGAGCTATCTCAGGGATTGGTTACTCTTTGTAGGAGAAAAGGGGTATTGTGAAAGTCTAAGCTTTAATTGCACAAAAATACCTAACCCACTTTTCTCCATATGTTTGCTATTTATAGGCAAACATGTTAAGAGTACTGAAGATATAAAATACATAAACAATGGAAGGCGTGTTTGACAACTACAACAGTAATTGTCATTTCCAAGAACCAATAGGATTGCACCAAAAAGTCTTCGAGTGTCAGTCCTGACACTTCTCGACTTTTAGCCGCTTTAGGGATGGTTTGTTTCTGACCCTGATAAGACTTGTTCTTATCTCTTCAAAAACCTTCCCGCTTAATCCCGCCTTTTATTCAGGCTTCAGGCTCTTTATTCATTCGCCTTCAGTCTTCAGTCTTCAGTTATTGTTGTTGAGGAGACCGGGGTTCAGTGAGTTCTTGTCCAACACTCACTGAACCCATTACCTTCTTCTTTGGCTCAAGTAACACTTCAGGGAGTACCGCCTCACTGTGTGGTGAATCTTTCTTCTTTAGATTCGTCCTGAGCATCTTGAAGGTAACTCACTGAGTGACTATTCACTCAGTGACTTAATTGTGTTTTCGGTTGATTAACACTTAGTATAATTTGTATTCAAATCCTGTTTTAAGGATCCTTGGGTACTGAAGGACCCAACAAAAACACTTCTTTTTACCTAGGTAAAATCTACTTGGCTTAGATAATTAGTTACCTTAACGGCTTTTTCCCGTTAAAGTTACCAAAAATCAAACCAAATAAACCAAACGTTATCAATTAATAATTTCTAAGGTTTCACAATTAATTTCACAATTCACCAACACTTAACAAGCATATAACAAGATCTACTCGATACTCATATTAATTAAACTCATGATAACAAATAATACAACAAACATATTCATAATAAACTAAACTAATTAATAGACTAAAACTAGTAGAGAAAGTAAAGGAATAGAACCCGATAAATAAATCGAGACTAATAACTACCCGATTCTATAAACTAAACAAATACTAAAGTTTATTTCTTTTACTAGCTTTTATTTTGCTAACTAGTGCATAAAGTTGTGAACTTTATGACTAATTAGCTTAATAAAAGATATTAAAGTTATAAACTTTAGATAATAAGCTAATTTATAAAACCCCTAAGCTCCTCGCCTTAGGATGAAATGAAAACAAGCTTAAAAATCAAAACTTTGTAAAGGTTAGGACAAATAAACAATAATATGAATCAAATAAGCTATGGATAAGCTAATTGATTTAAAAAGTATTAAACTTTAATATTAATAAGCATAAAACTAATAAAGGTGAAAACTTTATATGAAATAAGCACTAAAAACTAATAAAGATTAAAACTTTTTGTAAAAATAAATAGTAAAAAGATTATTTAAAATTATTAGTACAGAGAGTTTAAAAAGAAACTAAGTAATTAAAAGTGTCTATTTGAATAAGCTATTGAAAAGCTTATCCAAAAAAGGCTAATCTTTTAAGATCTAAAAATAAGCTCTAAGGTGGAGCTTATTAAAGACTAAAAGATATGAATAAGCTTTAAGTGAATAAGCTATAAGAGAGCTTATCACAAAAAAACTAATCTAAATAAGCTACTATAAACTAATAAGCTAATATATATTATTAGATAAAAGAAAAGAAAGAAAGAGATAAGAAGAAGAGAATAAGCACTAAGTAATAAACATAACTTTCATTGATAAGCTAAAATAGTTTTACAAATAAGCACTAAGAAATAAGCTAGAAGATATAAGTTTTAAATAAGCTATAACTAAAAAAAAGCACTGAAAGAAAATACAACTAAAAAAATTGCTACTAGAATAATAAAGTGTGTGTGTGAATAATGAATGTGTAGAATGAATGCCCCGGATCAAGAGCCTCTTCATTTATAGCCAATGATGGCCTTCTAGGAGCTTCGTAGGTTATTCTTTTCTACACGCGTGGCTATCAATTGTGGGCCGAGAATTATTATAGCGTGAGTGGGAGACACAAATTGTAAACATCCCTTTTTTTTCGGGTCGAGTTATTCTAACCCCCCTATATATACAAAGGGAACCCTCCCTACTAGAGGGTGTACCTTTTGTCTTTTTTTTTTTTGTAATGTTTTTTTTTAGTGTTTATTTGTTATGTTTTTTATGTTATATTATTTGTATTCGTCTAACATGTTTCTATTTAATTAAACAACAACAACAACAATAACACGTTAACATTAACACATTAAACAACTACAAAAACAACATTTATTATTCAATTAAACAACAACATTAACACATTATTTGAAACAACAACACCTACTACACATGAAGATTATTTATCTCATCTAAAAGCTCATGGAGCATTGCACCCGACTGACATGCGTGATCCTCAGGATTCCTTGCCAATTCCAGTGATGCCTCCAGCGTCTTTATTCTTGTTATCAACATCTTGTTTTGAGACAATAACATCTTGTTTCTTCAAGCTTGTCAATCTTATTATCTTTAGCTACGCAGTTTGAGCACTGCTTTGAAGAAGAGGCTTGACTAAAATGCTAGTTTTGAAAAGCATCATTCCACATAAAGTATCCACACCCATAGTCTTCTGTTCCTGGCTGTTACATGTTAAGAAAATTATAAGAAATGTATTCTTAACAAACAAATTATTTACATAACTAAGCAAATGTATGATTATTTACCACTGAAAAAGGACATGCATAATATGGTTGACCATAAGTAGCGTCTGTACGGGATGTCCTTTCTATAATCAATCCTCTTCGACAGCGACACAAGAAAGGATTTTTTTCGTTCCACCTGGCCAAAGAATTTGTATAATAATTTACAACATAAATCAGTAACGTTATTATTAATTTAAATAATACAAACAGTTATTTACAACATAGATCAGTAATCGTTCACTATGTTTTGTCGGTATAATTATTTACAACATAAATCAGTAATCATTTACAATGTTTTGTCTGTATAATTATTTACAACATAAATCAGTAATCATTTACTATGTTTGTCTTCGTCTATTCTCAGTATACATGTGTTGTCGATCGTAATATAAAATTGCCCATTCGGATGCATTGCCAACTCTGTACGCCCCCCATTGTGGGTGAGTATCCGGAAGTGGTGAATTTTCGTCTAGCGTCACATAAATGAAGTGAGCACAGGCGTCATCCCCCACACGGGCAATCACAAGGGGGCCAGTTCCTTGTGATAAGTCTGGACCGGAAAAAAACGGAAAACACGTATGACTTTTTCGCTCGGATATAAATACAACAGGCCGGTTAATCACTGAATCAATAACCAACCCCGTGTTTGGCATACTCATCCAGTAATCTCGCGGTGCAAATCCATTTTCGAACCAGTCTACTGATCTCCGAATTTGGTCAAAGTCATTTTGCCACCACATACTTATGTAAAAGCCACTATTAGTGTTTAACTCTTGCAATAACCAAGCTCGAACATCGCGCCACCTATCTTCGTGTTGACCAATACCGTGGGCAACGCACCGAAACCCACAATTTCCATCACCTCGCACATTATAAATACTTATGATGTATCAACGAAAAATCTCTGGAATCTGCTCAATCAAATAGTCGCTAACTTCATCTCCAACTCCAACGTATAACCTGTGTTTTATACATTGTTCAACTCTAGGACCCATGTAAGAACTATGTCTCGCAGGTTGTTTGTTCAAGTCCGAGACTTTTGTAGATCTTGAATTTGTGCTTCTTCGGTGATCTACGGTTGGCACTTTATTCAAGTCTGGGACTTTTGTAGCCTGGGACTTTTTGTCCTTTGCGCTCGAACATCCACGAGTACTTTTGTGAACAGCAGGTTCACGTATATCAACAGATTCGGGATCGTATATCCCTCTCACCTTCTTTAACATATTTTTCTTGACAAACGAAGACATTTTGCCAAAAACACTCTTGAATTGTTGTATGTCATTTTCACAAGAAGGACCATCTTCAGGTTCACAAGAAGGACCATCTTCAGTATTGATACTAGGCCACGGAACAGATAGGGTTCTCCAAAAAATATCAATTGTATCCAGTGGAATGGCCCTTTCTGCATTCATTAAAAGTGACTTATATAAATTACTGATATTAATGGGGAAAATAACTTGATAGTCATAAATTTAATATACTTACTATGAATTCGATAGTAAAGCAGTTCGTGAAAGCATGGTAGCCCATAAATTGACCGCAACTGATGACTACAATCTTCTGCGGCGATCGACAGTTGGAGTTCATCGAACATGAGTTCCAAAGCATATTTGGATACTTTATAACACAATTATGCAAATAGTGGTATATTACATTTATTCATTTTCTCGTTTTTGCTTCTATTAAAAGTTTCCTTTATCGCAGTTTCTTGCGCAATGAGAATCTTATCGATCGAACTCAACAACATGTCTAAGTTGGACTGTGTGCTGCCCAAGTATAATTTCAACAACGCGTGTTGACTCTCAACTCTGCATGTTGTTGACTGGCCATAGCTGGGATATTGATCGGTAATAAACGCGAGAAACATGTCTGAATAACCTTGCAGCCAGTTATTCAGATACGAAGAAATATTTGAAAAAACAATGAATTAATAAAAAGTCATTCGGGTACTTATTTATTAAATAATAAAAACAATGAATTAATAATTAAGTACCTACATGTTCGACCAATAACTGTTGTAGGTGTTCGTAATAATGCACGAATATGCCGCGTGTCGGAGCTTTAACCATCCAATCCCATGTTCCTTTAATGGACTCATACTCCTTTAGCGTATCGCATCTATTTCCGCAATACTGAAGCACATTTTGTGAAATATTCCATTGACATAGTAATTTGTTTCCGTTCGGGAATTCTTCTCTGCATGCCCCAACCAACGCTAAATCTCTGTCAGTGATGATAACACGCGGGTAATATTTTTCGTCTATCACCTCCTTCACACATTGCAATACCTATTGAAAATTAGGCCCCTTTTATTTGTCTAAAAAGCAAAACGCCATTGAAAATGTTTTGTTTGTTGAAGTTAATCCGACAATTTTTAAAAATGGTAATTTAAACAACGTGGTATTGTATGTTGAGTCCATTAGCATGATTTCAGGGAATGTACACCATAGAGCATATGACGTGGGGTGAACAAAAAATAGTTCCTCAAGCTCATTATGCTCATTTACCCTTTCGTAATATGTATACCCTGAATGCATCAAATGTGAGTAAAGGACTTGGATTGGAGTTCTATAACCTATTATGGCTCCACGGATCTTATTTTGTGCGTTATATATAGTTCTAATGCTAGACACGTTATCCGGATTACGCTCCTTTATTGACGAAAGTATATGAGGTGGTGGTACGTGATACTCTGTCAATTGTTTCACCAAACTGAACTCATCATCCTTTAATCGCATTGCATATGGGAAACCATGTAACGACTCTGCAAAATCATGATTATGCCTATCACACTTCACCCTCAACCACCAAAAATCTTGTGTTTTAGAATATTTCGCCACTAATTTGAATGGACAATCGGTTTTAGAGGTACTGGTTTGCCGTTGAATTTTATCTTCTAAACCTTCACGTTCATACTTCCCACCCTTTGAACACCCATAACTGATTTCGTACAAATACCCCTTCTCTGATTTGGTTCTTTTTTTAACAATAACAAAACCGATCCCTCGAGCTATATTTTGCACCCAATCAGTTAGTTGCTCGGGAGAAATGAACACCTGAAAATACATTACAACTTTTACAACTTTTATTTTTTTTAACAAATTACTTTATTTTTTTTTAACTTTTACAACTTTTATTTTTTTAACAAAATACTTTTTTACAACTTTTTTAAAAAAAAATACTTTTTTGTTACAAATTTTTTTTAACTTTTTTTTTAAAATTTTTTTTTTTAAATTTTTTTTACATTGTCTTTGAGAAAAAAAAAGAAGAAGAAGTAAAACCGCGTAAACCACCCATAGTTTTACCCTTTATCCCACCCCACCCCCATCCCATCTATACCTGTCTCTGACTCACTCTCTCTCTCACTCATACCCTTCCCACACACAATTATTCCCTCTATACTCTCTCCTCTCTCCCTCTCACAAAACTGCTTTGATGTGGTTTCCTTTGTAGATATAGGGGGGGGGGGGGGTAGAATAACTCGTCCCTATATCTTTGTGTTCTTGGTGGTTTCTTGGTGTTATATCTTTTTAGATCTAAAAAAATTGATGGTGAGACAGTATAGATGGGATGGGGGTGGGGTGGGATAAGGGAAAAACTGATGGTGTTTTACACGGTTTTATATTTTTTTAGATATTTTTAGATCTAAAAAAGATCTGGGGGGTTAGAATAACTCGACCCTTTTTAGATCTTTTAGATCTAAAAAAAGTTGATGGTGGTTTCTTGGTTAGAAATCGTTGGTTTTGTGAAATGACTTATATTTAGTTGATGCTTATGTGAATGTAACTTTTATGATCTTTTAGATCTAAAAAAAGTTGATGGGGTTAGAATAACTCGACCCTTTTTAGATCTTTTAGATCTAAAAAAAGTTGATGGTGGTTTCTTGGTTAGAAATCGTTGGTTTTGTTGGTATTAGTTGGTTGAAACTGATGGTGGTTTCTTGGTGGTTTAGATCTGTGTTAAAATAAGGGTCGAGTTATTCCAACCCCCCCTATATCTTGGTGGTTTAGATCTGGTTGAAACTGATGGTGGTTTCTTGGTGGTTTCACATAAGCAGTTTCACATAATTGATGGTGGTTTAGATCTATGGTAAAAACCATGGTGGTTCTGTGGTGGTTTAGATCCATGGTTGTCTTTGTGTTCTTGGTTGTTTCTGTGGTGGTTTAGATCCATAGTTGTCTTTGTGTTCTTGCTTATGTGAAACTGATTATGTGGTGGTTTAAGCAGTTTTTGATCTTTTATGTGAAACTGCTTATGTGGTGGTTTAAGCATTTTTTGATCTTTTTTATCTTTTATGTGAAACTGCTTATGTGGTGGTTTAAGCAGTTTTTGATCTTTTTGATCTTTTATGTGAAACTGCTTATGTGTAACTGCTTATGTGGTGGTTTAAGCAGTTTTTGATCTTTTATGTGAAACTGCTTATGTGAAACTGCTTATGTGGTGGTTTAAGCAGTTTTTGATCTTTTATGTGAAACTGCTTATGTGGTGGTTTAAGCAGTTTTTGATCTTTTGATCTTTTATGATCTGCTAGCAGTTTGATGATTTAAAAAAACCGAGATACGGCGATGATGATTAAAAAAAAAAAAAAAAAAAAACTTATCGATTGGCATGGCATAACCGAATGGACGACAAACACTTTGCAACCTTCAAATTTGCAGCCATATGATTAAAAATAATAATCTGAGCCATCTCGATTTATCATTTTTTTTATAAACGTTACTCATTTTTGAAAGTAATAGCGTAAAATTATACCTCGTTCGTGTAAAACGGTGATGTATTCATCGTAAACTCAGCTTTTTTGATCTTCTAGCACTATCTTTATAACTGCTTATGTGAAACTTTTGTGAATGTAACTTTTATGTGAAACTGCTTATGTGAAACTTTTGTGAATGTAACTTTACATTCCATCATTTTTATAATTCAAAATAAAGATTCTTCAACAATGAAACACATTATGTACATGAAGTACTTGAAACATTCCCGTGACTTCTATTATGTGAAACTCCTTGTGAAACTATGGACAAAAAAAAAGAAGGACAGAAAAAAAAAAGACAAAAAAAAAAGAAAAAAGAAAAAAAGGAGTACAGACAACAAGAAGACAAAAATGACAAATATGGTAGGGAGGGTATTGTATAGGGAGGGTTTGTATAGTATAACCCTTTTTTTCATTGGATCCTCGTACATAAACCGACCAGCAGACCACGTGGAGCTCTGTGATTGGTTGGATCATTAATAATGCATGAGTGTGAGCAAAATACATGCACCTTTCCTTTGTCTCTCATTTCTTCATCATTAGCTGACTAGCTGTCTCCTCTTCCAATTTAATAAAAAAAATACGTGTTGTGATAGGATTGGGTGAAGGAGGCTTAGTGCATCTGCGAGTGGGTTTAGATTTAGCTTCACGCGCCCGTTTTATTTATTTTAGGAGGGTGTAAGACAATTGCTGGCAACAAAGGAGATTGCATCTTATTTTTTTCTTTATTTCGTTTGTCGCTTGTGGATGAGTAGACAGCAAATAATAGCAACCTGTATTATTGTTTCTTCATTTGTCTTTTCAACATTTGGTCTTCATTTTCAACGTTCCAAACAACCAATTTGCTAGTTCAATGTCCTTGTGGGTCCCGCGATCTAGAAACTTGATTTAATTTAAAGTTTGACTTGACTTGGCGAATTATACCCTTTAGCTTCACTTTTAGTCCTCACTTTTGCTCAAATAAATCTTGACTCGTGTCGTTGGACTCGTAATTTCGTGCTCTTTCCAATTGAGTACTCGGGTAATTACCGTTTTTGCTTTTGCTTTCAAACCCTTGTACCTGCAACACATAATAACACATACCAAACAAATTTGCAATATAATTCCACATATTTCATGGTTATTAGTCCGTTTAAGTGTGTCTTTCGGTTTAAAAATGATGTGTGTTTAAGCACACATCAATTGGTACTGTTGTTTATAGTGATTTTTCGGCGGACTTGTTCGTGAGATGCCTTGTTCAAATCCTTGAAGTCTACGCGTATACTATTCTTAAGTTTCTCAGCTTCTTGTATTGCCTTGCTTCTTCCTGGTACCTGACCTTGGTTCTTTTGTCTAGCCATAGTGCATTCTTTCCGTCCGCCCGGGTGGTGTTCCGCTACGTGTCACGGAACATCCATCGTGTCTGCTAGGTACCAAGCAAACACGTTTGGGTTGTCCTTAAGCAACTCACATAGTTTCTTCTTTCCTTCACAGTTTGTTTTGGGTATTCTGGGTGAAATGTAACTTTGACTCGTTCCTCCGTTGGCGGCTGGAGGTTATCCTTCTGGTCCGGAGATCGTTGTGCATTTAAGCGGGAAAGTCCTGCTGTTTCGAAGTTTTAGTATTCCTTCCCCTGCTAGGAATTTCAACATGCCATGCGCTGTTGATTAAACAACTTGCATTTTTCGGACCCCCGTTCTTTTTATAATTCCATTGTATGTTGATTGTGATCTTATCACAGCTAAATTTATCCACGCGGAGGTGGCCCTTATTTCGGCTGTGGTATTTGTCCTATGAGCAATACGGTTTTACCGCAAAATCCAATAAGAGGCGATGTGACCGAAGCCATTTGGTTTCTTATCAATACTCATGATGTATTATTGGGGTCGACCACTTATTCATTTCCTTGTGATGTATGAAATTGCTTCTATGAATAACTATGATACTCAAAGGTGGGGACGAGATTTCCGTGTTAGAAGAGAGGTTGATTATTTAGCTACTTCTTGCCATGCCTGTGCTGATTAGAATCGCTAGTGGCTCGTTCTTTCCAGACGTTCTCCTATTCTTTCCGTTGTCGATTGATCATTCGTTTTGTTTTGCTTATGCTCATTAGTCACGCGTGATAGTTTGTCATTTATGAGTGCATGCATTCGTTTGTGCCGTGTGGGATTCACGGGATTTGTTTCTATTCTTTTCTCCGACCGGAGTCGTCATTGGAGGTGTGGTTTTTTTGTGTGGCTTCCATAGCGGGAGTCATTTCTTTTACTTCTGATATATGACTGTTGCTTTTCCCCTAGGAGAAGATGCGGTTACTTTCATCATTTCACCTACTGATTTTGGGATTCTGTCATGCAGACGCTTGATTAACTCTGGGTTGGTTATTTCGTGCGTAAACTCTGATATTTTATGGCTTCCAATTTTCCCTTCGTATGTCTGCTTTCAGTCTTGAATCTTCGCACAAAATCTTTCATTGATTCTTTCTTTCTCTGCTTGACATGATAGAGTTCAACAGGATTTTTGATATACCTTTTCTGTTGAGGGAAGTTCGTTACGAATACTTTTCTCAGCTCATGGTAGCTATTTACGAATTCCGGAGGGAGATTGTCAAACCAGACCCTAGCGGATCCAGTAAGCGTGGACTTGAACATGTGGCACTGGGTGGGCATATCCCAGTGTTGTACCCGGGCTACCGCTTGCAAAACCTTAAGGTGATCCTCTGCGTCTTTACTTCCGTCATATGACTTGGCATGACTTGGCATGTAGGTTCTTTTTGGTAGGTCGACATAGCGGGTGTGAGGAGCGAACGGATCAGCTTCCTCGCGCACCCATGGCCGTGCTGGGTCATCTTCCTTAATACTTGGTCTTTGCTTTTTTAGCCTTGATTCCCAATTTCCGCCACCTTTGCCCTTGTTCTCGGTCAGCTCTCCCATCTTTCAGGGGTACGCCCCATAACACCTTCCGGAAGTGAGTTCCATTCCTTCTGACTGGAAGCTTTAGTAGCCACTTCCTGTTCCCCCTTCCTCACAGTGGTAGGGCTGTTTCCTGGAATCCTGTGGGTGTAGGGGTGTGCTCCTTTCTTTATCTCCCAGTTTGTTAAGCACTTCTTCTTCCAATCTTCTGAATATTGTTTCTCTCTCGAGACTTCTTTCTTCTGGTGACCTTAATTATTCGCCCCCTGGATTGGGGCTTCCGGACGCGTTTTGGAGTTGCTGAACTTTTTTTTTCCTCTTGAGGTTCTTTCTTCTATTGGATGTTCCAGATTCAGCGTGTTGCGAAATTTCCTCAGAGTTTAGACGGGTTTGTATCCCCTTGAGTTTTTTCTGCAGTGTACTCTTTTGATGAGCTTTCTCAGTTATATTTGGCAACAACTGGTGGTAGTGCTCGTTACTATACTCTCGGGGAGCTGCATCGGATGCGAGCCTACCTAAATCGTCCAGGGTTTTATCCTTCTCTACCGTATTACGCACGGTGGATGCGATTACGGAAGAAGCGGGGCCGGAGTGATTACTCATGTTGAGTATTTTCAAGAACGCAGTTGTGTACTGATCCCACGGATGGCGCCAACTTGTTAGTGCAAAAAGTGTGATGAGTATGGATTGGGCTTAGTTTTTGTGTTGGGCTGTCTTGATGGACTGCCAATGAATGAAATCTGAACTAATCCAAGTAATGAAATTATTCCTTACACAAATGAAAGCAAACCGTTAGCCTTACCGTGGGGACGGACCCCACGGTTAAGCTCCGGCGTGAGAGTAAGTAATCATGTTTGTCAGAAAATATGTATGTATTGGGGTGTGTGAGAAAGTCATACCTCGCAAATGTGTTGAAAGTCATACTATGTAGTATTTGGCTTATTATTGTTAGTAGCCAGAGTGGGACCCTTGTCGGGCAAGCGTTCGTAACTTAATCGTGATTGCGGATACAAATCATCCTTCGCGGCCATGGGCTGGTCCGCAAGCGTACTACGGAAGCATTGTTCAAATGATCTGCATGCGTCTTTGTAAGTCCGGACCGCACCTTGCTTGTTGTTGGGCTTCGGTGGCGTCCAGTGTATTTGTTTGTCTGTTCCATTGGGCCGGGGCCCAAACGTGTATAATACAATCCAGGCCCAATAGGCCTGCTATCTGTATTATACGTCATCACAACTGATCCGTAAATTTAATGGCCTCCGTGCCTATTGGGCATTAAGAAGTGGATAAAATTTTCTATCTTCATGTAACTCAAGAATTTGACACAGATGCATTGGGCCTAATTTTCCTAACCCAGTCGCGCAGCCCATAATAACAAATTTCAATCACAACTAACAACATCTTCCCCCCAAATACACACACACACTAAATTAAATTAGTCTGTTAGGGTTTCAACCACTCCAACCATTCGCCGGTCACATTTTCCGTCAAATCACCCACCGTACCACCGCCGTAAGCTTATTACTCCGATTACAGTGACGTCAGTTTGTTTTCACCAAGTTTATACTTAAGTATTGATATTTTTATTACAGTTCAGCTTAATTGTGACGACGTCGTTTTGGAGACTAATTGAGCTTGAATTTTTTTATTTATCGTTACGTTGATGATGCATTTTATATATTTGTAATGTTTTGTGCAAGTAAATTAGGGTTTGTTAGAATTTGCCTTTAGAGTGTAAGTTGTTAGGGTTTGCGTTGATGGGAGATATTTAGAATAGAAGAAAGTAGGAGGTGATTGTTTTAAAGGCGTGATCACGAGATTGTGGTTTGATAGGCTCATTTCTGATTAAGTTGGTACCGTGTGCTGTATAACTCAATATTATTATGATTTCTTAACATAGCCATCAGGCAAACACGTAACTAAAGAAATATGCCTGAAACACAAAAAAGTTGGTTCGCTGTAAGACTGCCACTAATAAGGGGCTTGTTCACTCGTGAAGAGCTAAAAAAAATGGGTGGTTCAGTGGAATGAAAAAAAATAAACAAAACGATTTTTTTTGGGGGGGGGGGAAGTAAATTGTAATTAGTTGTTAACTACTACGGGGGTTTGGTTGCGGGAGTGGATGGTGATATGACACACGACCACACCATCTTACTACATCCGGTCTAATTAGCGATCTTCTTTTACCATTGGAAAGTAATCTAGCGTTTGAGAACCTGCCGTTAGAAAGTAGCCAGAGATCTACATAATGTGGAAACTTTATATGATTTCTGAAATTAAACTTAGATTATTTGTTTAATTCTCTGTAGTTTTATGGCCTTGCAGTTTAGTGAGTTAAGGCGAGAATTGTAGAAATTAAACATAGCTAAAACCTTAGTCATCAACGAGCGTATGTTTGAATCTCCTTTATTCAAACACCATTAGAAAGTAATTTAGGCTTTGGTTTGTTGTACAGAATTTGCCATTAGAATGTAGGCAGTGATGCAACACTTCATATCCATTGTTAAATCATACTTAGGGGGGGTGTTTGGATTAGCATATATTTCCGGTATATGGGCTTTTCTGAATTGGTAAAGCTCACCAGCCACCTTTTTTTTTGACTTATGATCTTATCAAGTTAAGCGGATGTACTTAAATAAGCCTTAATCTCAACTTGATAAGCTCAAGCCGAAAAAAGTGGGCTTATGAACTTATCCAGGTTCAAATAAGTCCATCAAGCCGTAAAAATAAGCTAATTGAAACACCCCTGTTAGTTTTTTTAGTTTCTTTGTATGCAGTGTTATGTACTTGCTGCTAGTGATTCAAGGCTTGTTTTACTCGTTGTGTGAATAGCTGGAAGCCTAAAACCCTACTCTTTGTGAGCATCTGTTTGTTTCTGATGCATAATTTGATCGTTGTCGTTTCTCTGATTTTTCTATTGTAGCTGCTTTTAGTATTTTTCGTGGCTGTTTTTTAAGAGCACATGTTTTGTTTTCGAACTATATCGTTGTTGCCTTATGTACTTTATTCAGTAGACAACCACAAGTCATGTACTTCTGCATCTTGTACTTTGTTGCCTCTATGAAGCTATGGTTTCATCACCTTTGTAGGCTATGTAATTTTCTTATTCATCATATATGAGTATGATGTAATACCATTTTATTCACTCGTATCTAGTTTTGGGTTGTGCGTGATTTTGGAAATATGTGTTTTGATGACTTTTATGACCATAAATTAAAGAGCGTTTGTTGCCGTCTTGTGACCTCAACAAACAACTCACAATCATGCTTAAGGTGGGCTGAGCACAGTCCGAAAACCGGACCGGACCGAAAACCGATTTGGCCCAAAACACCAGACCGAGTACCGGACTGAAATGTTCGTCCATGTCCGGATTGGTCCGGTTCGTCGTTCGGTCCGGTCCAACAAAGCATAATGTCCAGTTGTGCGTAAGACCGAACCAGACCGAGGACCACAAATGGTTAAAAGGGTGGACCGAGGACCGGACCGAAATACATTCGGTCCGGTCCGGTCTGTCCAGTTCGGGCCGGTTTCTCGGTTTGGTCCGGTCCACGGTCTATAATGCTCAGCCCTAGGTGACATTATATTGATGAGTAAACAGGGTGATTATATATCTGACTTTTTGATAGTTTATTGACTATTTTCAGTCATTTACAAGTTTATTGACGTTTAAAAGGTGGTGAATTTGAGCCTGCTGTATGCTTACATGTTTGCTGCTTCTCATACTTTGTCGCCCATGTTTGATGAAGCTATGGTCCTATAACATTTGCAGACTTTTTGATTCTCTTATCGGTTAAATATGAGTATGTGTAATCGCAAGCTCACTGATTAGTATGGCGATTAAAACCTGTTATTCTTTCCCGTATGTGCCTTTAGTTTCATTTGCTATATAGGCAATATGTATTATGGTGCCTTTTATTACCATCAATCAGAGAGATTTTGTTGCCTTGTTTTGACCGAACAAGCAATTTACGATCATGCTTTGTACTGATGAGTAAATAGGGTGAGAGAGTTTGTGGCCTTTTGTTGGCATCCAATGCATGTGATATTCTGGAAAAAGTTTACATTGCTGTTCTTATACCTTCTTTCTTATGCTTTCGATCAGGGGCTACTACCGAAGAATCTCACTGGCGAATACATAAGCTGCAGTACACGTTAAGTCAAAATGGGTGTGGATTTGGATTCTCAGGCTTCCTATCGCCAGTATCTTGTTGATCAATCTCAATTTAAGAAAAGGAAAGTAATTATGGATGGCGTTAATGGTTCTTCAGCATGTTCCGTCTCATGTGAGATTGGAACTTCCTTGCCTACTCTTCGAGCTTCTGATTATTTCATGGAACCTTGCTTGAGCGAATTGGCCATGAGGGAACTCATGGGCCCAGGTCACTGCAGCAGGGTTCAAAACTTTAAAGTTGGTAGACACGGTTATGGAAGCGTCACATTTTTTGGGGAAACGGATATCAGATGGCTTGATTTAGACGAGATTATCAAGTTCATGAGACATGAGATTGTTGTGTATGAAGATGAAACAACCAAGCCTGAGGTTGGTAAAGGACTTAACAAGGCTGCTGAGGTAACTTTACTTCTTCAGATAAGCTCCTCAAAATTCGCAGGAGGTCTAACTGAGAAGTTGAAACAGATTTCAGAAAATCAAGGAGCAAAGTTTATTTCTTTTGACCCTAACAGAAAAGAATGGAAATTTTGTGTTCAACATTTTAGTAGATTTGGTTTGAGCGATGATGAAGAGGAAGAAGATGTTGCAATGGATGATGCAGATCCTGAGGTTCGTGAACCAGTTGCAATGAATGATAGTGATGGGTCTGATTTTGATTAAGAGACCGCATTGGTGGATCCACGTCTGCTTTCGCATTCCCTTCCTTCACACCTTGGTCTTGATCCTGTTAGAATGAAGGAAATGAGAACGATGATGTTTCCTGATGAAGAAGAGGAGGATGATGAGTTAAATGAAAGGTTTTCACACCATAGACCACCATTTGGTAATGAATCTATTAGCAAACCAGTGCTAGGATCCACCCCATCAACAATTCGGAAAACTCCACTAGCTTTACTTGAGTACAATACCGGCAGTTTTGCCTCAAGCCCTAATGGGTCTATTTTATTGGCCCAACAAAACAAAGGAATTCCTTTGACCATAACAAAAGTTCGGGGATTTAAGCTGGAGATTAAGGAGACTCCTGTAACAAGAAACTATTCTCGGAACGTTGTTGATGCTGCATTGTTCATGGGCAGATCATCTGGTATAGCCTGGGGTCCAAATGGTCTTCTTCTTCACTGTGGTTCGACTGCTGGTAACAGTGATCAGAAGCGGGAGATATCTTCTACAATATATTTAGAAAAAGTGGCTACCGATAATGTGGTCAGAGATGAGAATAACAAGGTGCGGGAGGAACTCATTGATATATGTTTTGATTCTCCGCTAAACTTTCATAAAGAAATTAATCATGAAACCAAGGAAGTTGTAGTTGATTCACATAAGATAAAAATTCGGAAACTTGTCAGTAACCGCTTGGAGCTTCCACACGTATGTCGGAGTTATATAGAAATCATTGATAAGAAGTTGGAGGTACCTGGATTATCTGCTTCTGCTCGTGTGGTGTTAATACACCAAGTTTTTGTTTGGGAACTTATTAAGGTTCTTTTTTCCTCAAAGGAAAGCTCATTAGAAGCTGACGTGGAAGCACTTCCATTGATCAGAAGAGCAGAATTTAGTCAATGGTTGCAGGAGACTGTCTGTCACCGTGTACAAGATGAAATTAGTTCCTTGAATGATTCAAGTGATTTACAGCAATTGTTTTTGCTCCTAAGTGGACGACAACTTGATGCAGCAGTAGAACTGTCTGCTTCTAGAGGAGATGTGAGACTTGCTTGTCTGCTTAGCCAGGCTGGTGGGTCCCTTGCCAACCGTGCTGATATTGATTGCCAGCTTAATCTGTGGAAAAACAACGGCCTAGATTTTAATTTTATCGAAAAGGACAGGACAAGACTTTTTGAGTTGCTTGCTGGTAATATTCATGGTGCCTTGGGTGAGATGGATATCGATTGGAAGAGGTTTTTAGGATTGTTGATGTGGTACCAGCTTCCACCTGCTTCTGATTTGACCTCCATTTTCCAGACCTACCACGGTCTTCTAGCAAGCGGTCGGGCTCCATATCCTGTTCCTGTTTACATAGATGAAGGCCTGGTAGAAACTGGTGTCAGTTGGACCCCTGGTAACCGTTTTGATCTTGCATATTATCTTATGCTTCTTCATGCTACTGAAGAGCGAGACTTTAGCATCTTGAAAACTATGTTTAGTGCATTTGCTTCAACTCATGATCCACTTGATCACCATATGATTTGGCATCAGCGTGCAGTATTAGAAGCAGTTGGTACATTTAGTTCTGATGATCTTCATGTTCTTGACATGGGATTTGTTTCTCAGTTGCTGAGTCTAGGACAATGCCATTGGGCCATCTATGTTGTGCTCCACATGCCCCATCGGGATGATTATCCTTATCTGCAAGCTACTGCTATCAGAGAAATCTTGTTTCAGTATTGCGAAACCTGGAGTGCTCAAGAGAACTAACAGCAGTTTATTGAGGATTTGGGAATTCCATCAGCTTGGTTGCACGAGGCTTTGGTGAGTTCATCTGACAATATTTGACAAAACTTGTTAAATCTTCTTCACTTAACTGTGATAATGCTTCATTTTTTGGGTGTTGCTATTAGGTAAAGCTGGCAAAATGGGAGGGTGGGTAGCGGGTCAAAACTGATTTTTTTTTTTGGGTACATGTTGTGTTGGTCGATCCCAGACACCTTCTGTCCAGAATTTTTAATATAAGTTTGTAGTTATTTAGGGCAGTTACATAATGAATCTTGAATAGTTTTCTGCGTAAAGTGACTTTGGAAGTTGGATGCATTGAAATTACACTGTGGATGACATCTGACTCATTCTACCCATTTTCTTTCAAACAAAATTTTATTTGGCTCATATGATCTGCTACGTATTAAGCATAAATAAAATCTCAAGTCATAATTTTATAAGTAATTGGGTCAAAATTGCCATCTCTACTATCAGCTCTGAACATTGGAATTTCATCTAAACCCCATGCAGGAATCACTTATTTGAAATTTGAAAGTGATTGTGGTTAGAAACTAATAGCTTTGACCTTTGGATTCTTATCTACACCCCTTGCAGGGATCACTTATTTGAAAGTAATTGTGGTTAAATGGCAAACTAGTTTAAGTTTTAGCAACATATTAGATGCTGGTTACATTAATCCATAAACTCAATTTAGCTTTTTCAGGTAATTCTGTATGCCTTGTCTTTGAAATCTTATTATTTTTCTTGATGAGGTTATATCTTATTTCAATTCTGCAGGCAGTATATCATGCTTACTATGGAAATTCTTTCAAGGCCCTTGAACACTATCTTGGATGTGAATTTTGGCAAAAAGCACATTCAACTTTCATAACTTCCGTTGCGCATTCTCTGTTCATGTCAGGTAGGTTATAGCCGCACAGTAATATATTCTCAAATGTAGTATGAACATATTGGCTGATTGGCTCTTGTTTGTCCTTGACCTAAAACGTTGCTTGTTAATTATATTCACATAGACGAAAGCATCTTTGTTGAGTCATGGTGTGGTAGAATATGGTATCATACTACTCGTATAATTTGTGCACAAGCCCCCCTAGTCATGTTTAATCCGTTGCATTATCTAACAAACCCTGCTTGATCTGGCCCTGTTGTTTATGGACTTACTGATTTTCCAGTAACAATGGTAGAAAATGTGGTTATTTGATGGTATAAGATTTTATATTAATTGTTCTTATCATGGTTTAGGCAAACAGTCAGAAATAGGGAGGCTTGCGACCTCAATGGAAGATCATAAATCAGAAATCGAGAACTGGGACTTGGGAGCTGGAATTTATATAAAGTATTATAACCTTAGAAGTTCTTTGAAGGAAGATGAAAATTCAATGAACGAACGGGTATGAAATTCTGTCACTATATTTATGACTCTATAGTTGAAGAAACACCCCATATATGTATATGTTCTTTTTCATATGTCGGCTGTTACCTGATTGTGGATTTGTCATAATAAGCGTGGGTAGGTGGCAATTATAACCAATTTACATTTATATAGGTCTATTTGGGTTGTGTTCCATCCCAAACAGGTCAAGTGAGCTGAAAAGACATTCTCGTAAATCATATATATTAAAAAACATAGATTCTTTTCGTAATAATGTGTCTTTTTGTAGTTACACTCAGCACATTCATTGTTCATATATTATTTATGAAAAAGAGGGGCAGTCTTTGTGGGTCCGTACTAATAAATGGCCTGTTCAACCTGTGTCCTTTTTACCAACCCAAACCTCTTATCTTGCCACTCCTAATCACTAACACTAGTGTATAAAATGTGCAGAAATCATCTCGTGATTTTTCATGAAGTGGTAATTTACATGCAACCTTTTTACTTTTGCAGATTTCTCTTGAGGAAAAGAATGATGATTGCAGAGACTTCTTTAATTGCTTGAAAGAGTCTTTGGCATTTTGGGACACCCGATTGCCTATTGATGCCAGGTACTTGAAGATTATTTCAATTGCACATATAATTAATCATGATGGTATCTTTATCATTTCAATACTCTGAAACCTGTTTTAATTAATTTAAGCTAAGGGCGGCAATTTCAACTTGTTTATGTCCAAACGCGTTTGATTTGAGCTTTATATTTCCAAACAAGTGAAACGGGTACATTAAGCAACTCATAATCAAATGGGAATCGGCCAAACGTGTTGAAAGTAGCCCATAACATAATTAGGGGTTTCTAACATTCTAAGTACTTTTCTAATAAAATATAGGAGCATTATCGTAATGATAGTTTTCATAATCTCACATCAACGTATTAGCTATTTATACTAAAAGATCATATGATATATATCGTGATGAATATATAACTGATAGGGAAGGTATTTTTAGCGTTTTAATTCCCCGCAAGGCCGCAAGTCGGGAAACCGTTAATTAGTGGCACTGTCAACACATTTACTTGAAAACCGGTAGAATTGGGTTGTATTTGATTTCTAACAAAAGGTCATTCTAAAAAAACTTACTTAAACATGAAATGGGTCAAACAGTATTTGTGTGGGTCAACCACTCAACCCGGCCTAGCCTGTTTGTTTTTACCCGTTTGATTTAGTATGCGTTCTACTTTGCTCATTTTTCCAGCTATAATATTTTGCATTTATCTATGTATCTTTGGTGTTTATTAGCATTATACTGATATTTATTAACTTTATTAAATAACAGAATGGTATATGCAAAGATGGCCGAGGAGATCAGTGATCTGCTTGTAGCCGATTCCGGGGAGGGCTCAACCACAAAGGTTAAGTTAGACTGCTTCAATTCCATATTTGATTCCCCCATACCCGAAGACCTTCTTTCATGCCATTTACAGTCTGCAGTATCACATTTTACACTGTACCTTACAGGAGCGGCATCTTAACACTGAACCCCTAAATATTTCTGGCTAATGCCATTCATCTTGTATTGTTTTTGTAAACACTATTATTGAGCCAAAATTTTGTAATTAATGCTTTTCTAGTGTAGTAGTAGTAGTATATCTACTGGCGTTGGTGTTCAAATCTCGATTGCTGAATATTTTCAATTTATATGAAGTTGTTGCAATAAGTTTATACTATTTTATTTTGCTTGCTTGTTTAAGATCAGGCATGTGCTTTCATGTCATGTGAAGAACCTTATGTTTAAATCATTAAAATCTTTTATATTGCATGTGAAGAACTTAATGATAAGATTCTTCACTGGCTGTTGTGGATTAATAGCTAAAAACATTAGTTTGCGGCTAAAACCTGCAGATGGCACAACGGATGTCGTGGGATTCATGGGATCTGCTTACCCATGATGTGCTAGAGATACCTGCTGACGGTTCAATTTGTCAAAAATCAATTGCATTTTGGATATTTTGAGCAAAGTATCATCGCAATTGTTAAACTTTCGAAAACTTTATAAACGATTCCCACATAATAATCCTTGCACAATAGATGCTCTTAGCTCTGTTACATGTATTTGTAGAAATAAATATTAATGAATCGTTGGAATCTAACTTTTTTTTACTAGCTTTAGCATATTAAGGTTGGGGGAAAAGTGTGATTTCATGGAACCTCTTTTGTACTAAGATAATCCTATGTTGATGCTATTGGTCTGGCCCTGCTACAAGCTTTCTTTGGACCTAGTGCACCAACCACAAGTATTTTTTAGATTCACAAAACCAAACACCAAGAATAACTTCAAAGTTTAAAGTTTAAACCATTGTGAGTGACCAAGAACTTGAAGCAAAAGCTATATTTGGGTAGCTATATATAAAAACATGGGAAAATAATCCCACTTTCGGGCCCAACATGGGTAGCTATAAACATTTCTCATTATTATTATTATAGATGTCAAACGAGTCGTCGAGTAATTTCAATTTATTCCACTTTTGATAACATGAAAAGTCAGGTTTGTGTCAAAACGGGTAATTTTAAAGTGTCAAATTGAATGGTTCGAGATTGTTGAATTTTGGCATGAACAACAACAGTAATAACTAGTTCTTTGTGTATCGAATTTGCAGAAGAAAAAGAACTGATAAGTGGCAGTAAATCGATTGTCTTTTATTGATAAATGAAAGCCCTATTTATACATATTGAAGGGTTGCGACCCTTTCTTGAACCGATATGATGGTTCGGGCTTAACCACCTATAACTAACTTATATTCATGTAACTAACTGCCTAACTGCTTATGATAAACATACTAACTTATAACTAACTTATATGTGACTTATTTAACTATACACATTGTCACACCTGCATATTAAAACTATCTATAATATGCTACATTTAATGCTTGATATCCGAAGATTATACTCCAACATTCCCCCCCCCCCCCCCCTAATCTTCTAATTATCAAACGTATACTTCTTCACACTTCACTGCTGCTGGTTTTTGATCGTTTCTTTGGTGGTAGGATATTAGTCTGCACTTTCTTTTGGTTCATCGTTAATTCACTTCTGTCTTCATTTCCTTTAACTCGGATTTCTCTTCCTTTGTGCTTTAAGTGGTTCCAATTCAGCATTTGCAAATACTTGCCGTAGATTGCTTTTAAAGTCTTCACTATTTCATCTTCCAAGTCTAATTTAGGCAGTCCATATCCATATCCCATCTTCAATGCTACTGGAACCCATAAGCAATATTTGTTCACTGTCTCTATTCCACCGAAATTCTCCACAGTCGTGTAGAGATCAAATAAATCTACTTTCCTTCCCAAATGGTCTAGTGGTGGTATAGGCATGTATATACTGAAATTGAGGAAGTCCTTTAAGAACCAAGAAACTGTTCTTTCAAACTCAGCCTTGAACTTGATCTTATGAACTTCTATTTTTGTGGCAATGTGGAGCAACTCCATGAATGTCACACAATTGTCCAAAGCAGAATCATGAACCGGAT
This sequence comes from Artemisia tridentata subsp. tridentata, assembly GCA_021014915.2. Taxonomy (NCBI): domain Eukaryota; kingdom Viridiplantae; phylum Streptophyta; class Magnoliopsida; order Asterales; family Asteraceae; genus Artemisia; species Artemisia tridentata. The sequence goes on along the minus strand of CP139502.1, from coordinate 306,264,696 downwards.
ATACAACTGGTCCTTCTTGACTGCTACTGGCCTGATCAGGTTCGGTTTTGATTTTCCCAAAATGCTTCCATATACATGTTTTCTCTTCCTTCTGTTTCTTGATTGCTTTCTTAATGAGATCGTTTCTTGACTGCTTTCTTAATGAGATCAGCCTGCATTTCTTCACGTTGTACCTTACTTTTCCTCTTGGAACTTCCTTCTTTTGTCCCTTTTTTTGTTGGGGTGTAAGGACTTTGATCATCAGTTGAGTCCTCCTTTAAGGGACACATATAACCGGGGTGATGATCATTGCAAGTCCAACAGTGGATTATTCGTTCATAAACGGGATCATAACTTGCTTGTTTCTTCTTTCCTTTCCATAAGGAATCCTTTGTGATGTGGCATACATCACCCTCAAATATTATTTTGAATCCTTGATTCCTCAGTTTCTTCACACTAAGTATATTCCTCTTGAGAGTAGAAATACAATAAACTTCATCAATAGTGTGGATCTCTCCTGAACTGAAGATCTCAATGATTCCCGTGCCCTTGTACAAATCCCTTTTAAAACCTTCATGATTGCGTTCTATTCCAAATGACTCTTCTAAGTTCTTGAAAAGATTTTTATAACCCGTGGCATGTTGTTGCCTATTCACACTTGCAAACCATATTTCATTCCATGTTTTACTATCTGTCCCTTTGATCATGAATTCGATTTTTCCTATCCTTTCAGGACAATTTTTCCTATAGTGGAATGGTTGTTTGCAAAAGGAACAACACATACCTTTGGGATACTGCCAATCGATTTCCTCCATACCATACTTGTTGTTGCCTGCCATCATACTGTCTGGTTTTCTTTGAAACACACTGCTTTTGGTCGGATGAATGTTCTGATTACACATCTTTTTGCCATAGCTCCTCTGATGATCACTATGATCATAAACAATCTTCTCCTTGCCTTTATGCCTTTGAGAAGTACCCTGGAACAATGATGATTCTCCACATCTTCTGGCCTTGTAATCTTCCTGAACATCTTCCACTTCTTTTCCTTTGATACGTCTCCATATTATTCGATCCTTCACACAGGTCTTCGAATCTTTGGGCTCTGATGCCATGTTGAATTTTGGCATGAACAACAACAGTAATAACTAGTTCTTTGTGTATCGAATTTGCAGAAGAAAAAGAACTGATAAGTGGCAGTAAATCGATTGTCTTTTATTGATAAATGAAAGCCCTATTTATACATATTGAAGGGTTGCGACCCTTTCTTGAACCGACATGATGGTTCGGGCTTAACCACCTATAACTAACTTATATTCATGTAACTAACTGCCTAACTGCTTATGATAAACATACTAACTTATAACTAACTTATATGTGACTTATTTAACTATACACATTGTCACACCTGCATATTAAAACTATCTATAATATGCTACATTTAATGCTTGATATCCGAAGATTATACTCCAACAGAGATGCCGAGTATTTTGGTTTGAGTAAAAAATTCGTTCCCTTTTTCTTTTGGTCTAGTTGCTTAAGATACGAATATAACAATATACTTCCATAATTCCATTATTTTCTAAATGATCACAACGTACTTGTAACTTTTTAATTAACCTTTGCCATAAGTTGATAGCATTTACTTCTTTTGAATATGGCAAAACTAAAACGAAAAAGGTGATGAATCATGAAGAAAAGGAGAAGATGGAGGAACAAAATTTCTGGTCCCAAAGCTTCTCTTCAGATCATTCGCCGTTGATGCCAATGTCGATTTTTCAGATGAAGATGCGGAACTCGAAGATGAACCAAACCTACTTGAACGAGCCCTTGGCTTCTCGTTCATGTATTCATCATTATACGACCTGCTGTCATCAATTCCAACTTTACATGACCTTACACTCGCCGGGACTAAACAATTGCACAGTAAACCTGAAGAACACAAGATAAAATGTCAGAACACTTAAAATAAGCAACTCACTCTTTATCAAAACAACTTATTTCACCAACTTACCGAGTCTAGCTAGACGATTAATCCAACTTGGTATAGGATTTCCAGTGAGTCTAAGACAAGCATCGTTACAAAAATGATTACAATTTCGGGTTATTAGGTTATACGAAGTTCCTTTGTAGTCTTGAGCTAGTTCTTTCATGAATCCTCTTACTTCCCTTAGACTCATATTGGTCCATCCTATCAGAATCTGCTTCCTGAAAATGAACCCTTCACATTGTTTCGGTTCTCCTTCAAAGATTCCGGTCGTCGCATTTTCATGGGATCCAAATGCATACTCAACTCCATGAACTACACGCATCATTAAAAACAGGTCAATCAAGTCGTATACTCTACGAATTTACATGCACTATAATAAGTTAACCATAAGCATATATGGTTCATGTTCACTGGTATATATAGTTCTTTACTTTTTTATTTTTCATTTTGTGTACTCTACTAATTCAAATGCAATAAAAGGTAACTAAATGTACGGAAGGTGATTAGTTAAGCAAGTCACTGGTAACGTACACACTATTTATTACCAAGTGACTTGCTTAACTGATCACCTTATGTTTAGTATCCATTATTTCATGCAAATGTATAGAATACCCAAAAAAAAAAAATAAAAAATGGTTTGATAAGAGATACAAACCTTGAACACCAGAGTGGTAGACGCCGAGGCCAAACCAATAAGCATATCCATTCAAGGAAGTAAGATCATAGACATTAAGGTAAACCGGAACCGACCCATTTTTCTTAATCTTTGTTGAACTTCTTCCTCTAAACATATTCTTTTAATTACTAGGTTCTTTTTCAGCTGAAGTTGAGGAAAAAAGTTTGTGGCACTGTCGAGACATATAACCGCCACATCGTCTGCTTTTCATTACTATATATAAAGGGTACTTTAATAGATTCCAAAATATATGACGAACATTGTTGTTTCAAACTATAGAACCTTGTTATAGTTTATTAGATATTTGACTTTGAAGAAAGATGTATGATATATGAATCATGGCGCTACATAACTATCTGTACGATTCTTCGGTGAAGGCGTGAAGCTTTAATTTCAGCATTAGCAGTTACTCGAGCTCGAAATAGTGCCGTTTAGTTTCACGAGTTAATCTGCGCAAAACTATCAAGATATAAGTTCAAACCCAAATTAGTACCCGTTTAGTTGCACGAAATTTTGTATCTTGAAATTTATCGATTTCTATATTATATGTTATATTTGTTTAAGTGAAGGACTTTAATTAATTAGCGGTGTGTGAGTTAACTATCAAAATACTAATCATATAAACTGAAATTTAACTTAAGTTATACGTTTTGTCACACTAAATTTTATAAGTTGCTTCTTTTTCTTTCTTTTCACAAAAGGAGTAGAACATGCATGGTGGTTATGGGAGTCATGAAAAGTGGAAGGATTTCAGCCCTAAATTATATTCCTTAAAACCACATCTATTATTAAAGATGATAACATAGTTAAAACAAATAAAGATATATGATTTAATTATGATGTAAGGAATTTTTAGTAATTGCAAAATTCATATAGTTTTTTTCTGAGTAAATTGCAAAATTTGTGGTTTGGCCAAATTGCAGGTTTCGTCCCTAATTTTTCGAAAGTGTAGGCGCCGTCCATTTGAGAAACTTTTGGGTTGCACTTTTCGTCCTTGTCCAAAATAAAATGGCTAAAATGCCCTTGTCAAAAAACTGCAACCTTAAGACGAAAATTGCAACCCAAAATTCTCCATAGGAACGGTGCCTACACTTTCGAAATATTAGGGACGAAACATGCAATTTGGACAAATCACGTAGACGATTTTTGCAATTTACTCGTTTTTTCAATATATCTAAAGACCATCAAACATATGCTCAAATTCATAAAGTTTGGAGCATAACGGTATCCGTAAGTAACTGTAAAATTAAATGGTTGATAGTTCAAATCATGTCGTAGACATGTGCAATAACAAAAAATAAACCTACAATAACATATATGGATTTGTACGTAGAGATCATGTATAGTGATTTACATGCTTTATCTTAAAAATAAGATTAGTTTGATATGATGTCACAAATGTTTGATTGATGAAACACATTTAATTATACGATTTATTACATGAGGCTAGGCCAACAAATTGTTAATATGAATTCAGTCGATCGTTTATTTATTTACAATACATTTTAATATATTAATCTTAACAAATACATGCTTTTGACACGTCTCGCTAGCTTTTAAAATCATTGATATGAAAGTAGCACTTACAATGGACTCCCGATCGACATGTTGTATTCCCATTATTTTATTTTAATTGTAACTTTTCTTTTTCTTTTTTCATTTTAGATAGATATAAATGATCATCATTCATTTTTTATTTTTTTAATAATCAAGTGATTGATCGTTCTAGCCTGTTAAAATAACATCCAAACTTCCAGGGACTGTTTCTGTCATAACAGAAACATTCCTTTCTCTAACCCTAACTTTGTTCCTTTTTTTGTTGTCTTTGTAATGTGCAGGGACCAAAGGTGGTATCTCTCTTTCTTGGAATAATACAAGACCCATGCCTGTTGATCTTTATCGAGACACACACCCCATGTGGCCTTGGAGACGTTGAGTGTTCCCCCTTTCAAGGAAGCTGTCTCTTGGTGCTGCCTATAAAAGCCCTCCTTGGTTTAGGGCTTAATCATCCTTCCAGTTAATCGACGCCTAACTCTTAAAAGAGTTGGCTAGTGTTCTTGTTGGATCTTACAAGACTGATCATAGTGATCAGCTTGGTGTATTGTTATTATCAACCTGATTGTTCAGGCTTTCATATTATTAATCTAATTGACTCCAGTTGGAGTTCAATCTTTGTTTCTTGTAACTTGTATTGCTACTGGAACTTTAATTTGAATCAAGGGGAGGTTGGTTGGATTCATTCTCATGTGTTGTTAACCATTTTTACATGGTATCAGAGCTTTGGCTCTATCGATTTGGTGATTTCAAGATCTAGGGTTTCAATCAATTTTGGGGGTTTCTGAAATTGGTGATTGCTCTGGGTTAATTATTGGTTGAATTTAAGATCTGGAAAATTAGGGTTTTGAAACCCTAATTTTTCTGATTTGGGCGTTTGTGGTTCGAGTGGTTTCAGACGCTAATTGGGACCTATTTTCCTTGCAATACCTCTTAATTAAGAGTATTGTGGGGGTTTTCCGCTATCTTCTTCTCAAAAAGCACTGTAAGTTACTTTCTTCCTTTAAGATTAACAAGACTTTAGTTAAATGGGTGCAAACGGGTTCGGTTAACACCTTGACCCTCCATCTTGAATGGTGTGGAAACCTGCTTTGGCCAACCCCAGTCCAATGACTGAGTCTTTGTTATATCTTGGGTGTGAGTTTCTCTTTTTTGCTTAGATTGGAGGTTGTTTGTTGTTTATTGCTCTCTGTTTGTCTGTCTGCCTGCTTTCTGCTTATCTGCTTGTCTGTTTTTTTTTTTTTTTTTCTGTGTTTTCTTTATGGCCAATGAGGATCTTATTAGCAGTCTTGACTTGGGTAATCCTTTGCATCTTCATTCTAATGACATCAGCTCTAGCTCTATTGTGTCCATTAAACTCACTGGAACTGAGAACTATAGGGTTTGGTCTACTGCTATGACTCTTGCTATTAACACTAGAAATAAAATGGGCTTTATCAATCGAAAATGTCTTAAGGCCACTTATGTCAATAGTAGTAGTCTGTCTAATCAATGGGATAGATGTAACTCTATTGTTCTGTCTTGGATTTTGAACTCTGTGTCTGAAGACTTGTATCTTGGTCAAATATTTTCTGATAATGCTGCTGATGTGTGGACTGAACTTAAAGAAACATATGATAAACTTGATGGTTCCATTATTTTGAGTCTTATGCAGAAGATTAATAACTTTAAACAAGGGGACCTTAATGTTTCTGAGTATTATCATAAACTGAACTCTCTGTGGAGAGAATTTGACATTATGACCAAATTGCCTAAATGTACTTGTTCTGCTAGGGAAGATGTGTTAAAACATAATCAACTCATGAAACTTATGCAATTTCTTACTGGTCTTAATGAACTGTATCAACCTATCAGGAGTAGCATTCTCTCCAGAGAATCTATCCCTGATGTCAAAGACGCTTTTGTTGTTGTGTCAAGAGAAGAGTCTCACAGAGGCATTGCCTCCTCTTCTACTGGTTCTGAATCTAAAAGTCAAATTGCTAGCTTTGTTGCTAAAACTAATTGGTCTAATAATGGGAATAAGAAGTTTGATAACAAAAAGGGCTATGTTGCTGACAATAAGAAGTCTGTGAATAATAACAGAAATCCTAACACTTGTACCCACTGTGGCAAAACTGGACACACTGGTGACAGATGTTTTGAAGTTGTTAGGTATCCCACTTGGCATCCTGGTCATAGAAAAACCTCTTATAGTGCTAATTCTAGCTCTATGTCTTCATCTGTGGAAAATGGACCTAGTTCTATGACTTTTGCCAATGATTAGATGATTAAACTCATGAGTCTTATCAAAGACATGCCCTCTAGCAATGTGCAGGCCAACATATCAGGTATGGCCAATTTTTTAAACAATAACATTTTTTTTAATGTCAATTTCCACAAGTTTTATAATAACAACACCTCTGTGCTTCATGTTAGTCTTGGGTGGATTATTGACTAAGGGGCCAACCAACACATGACTGTTAATACTTTAAACATGTTTAACATTACTGATATCTCTTATCTAAATCTCACTGTGGGACATCCCAATGGTACTCTGGCTAAGATCATGTATATTGGAAATCTTAAACTGTTTGCCAATGTAATCTTGTATGATGTGTTGGTTGTCCCTGAGTACCATGTCAGTCTTTTATCTGTTCATAAACTTATCAGGGATAGTAGAATGCTTGTTGGTTTTGATGAATCTAAATGTTACCTTCAGGATATGACTCAAAACAAACTCATGGGGACTGGGAGTGAAAATGGTGGTCTGTATTTGTTTGATTCCCCCTCTTATGTTACTATGGTAGGTAATCTTTCTGTTACTTGTCATGTTTCCAAGTCTCTATGGCATAACAGACTTGGTCATCCCTCTGACCAAGCTGTCAGTCTTCTTCAACCTGACCTTAAGTTCACCAAAGGGTCTCATATGTCTCCTTGTGACATCTGTCACAAGGCTAAACAGACAAGAGAGCCCTTTCCCTTGAGTGATCATAAGAGCTCTGCCATTGGTGACCTTGTGTACATAGACCTTTGGGGGCCTTACAAGGTCACTAGCAGAGAAGGTTTTAGATACTTCTTGACTATTGTGGATGACTATACCAGGGCTGTTTGGACCTATCTGGTTAAAACCAAAGATGAAGTTTATAACCTGTTTGTTAGTTATGTTAATCTGATTCACAATCAGTTCCAATGTAGTATTAAAACTGTGAGATCTGATAATGGTACTGAATTTTTAAATAACAAAATGAGTAACTTGTTTGACAGCCTAGGTATAATTCATCAAACATCTTGTGCTTACACTCCTTAGCAAAATGTCATTGCTGAGAGAAAGCACAGACATCTGCTCAATGTTGCTAGGAGTCTGTTATTCCAAAGTGGTATTCCTTTAAGTATGTGGCCTGAATGCATTATAACTGCTGCATATCTGATTAACAGGTTGCCGTCTTCTGTTCTGAGTGGGAAATCTCCTTTTGAGCTTATGTATGGTCAGAAACCAAAACTCTCTCATCTGAGGAGTTTTGGTTGTCTATGTTTCTCTTCTGTTCTCAACAATTCTGATAAGTTCTCTGCTAGATCTGAAAAATGTGTTCTAATTGGTTTTTCTGGTACTAAAAAGGCTTACAAAGTATATGGAATTGACTCAAAAATGGTTTTCTATTCTAGAGATGTTCAATTTTATGAAACTATTTTTCCTTTTAAAATGAAGTCTAAAGTACAAACTGATCAGAATTCTGACTCTACTCTGAATGATTTGAATTTCTTTAATGAGAAACATTCTGACCACAATCCCAATGATGAAAAGAGGGGGGAAATATTCACACTCAATGATGATGGTAGTGCCTCTTCATGCCCTAGAAGTATACATACTTCTATTGATGGTGAGACTACTGGCACTGCAACATCTATGGGTGACAACACTCTATCTGAGGGAAATGTCCCTTCCATTCCAGAAATTGCTCAACTCAATCCAACTCAGAACCTAAGTCCTGAGCAGCCTGCTCTTAGGAGGTCCATTAGAAACACTAAGGCTCCTGCTAGGTTCAATGACTATGTTGCTAATAGTAGTGTTAAATATGGCCTTGAGAAATATGTGTGTTACTCCAATCTGAGTCCTGTTAATTATTGTTTCTCCACTACTTTAAACAAATCTGTTGAACCCTCTTCTTATGATGAGGCTGCTAGAGACATTAATTGGGTTCAAGCTATGAATAATGAAATCACTGCTTTAAAAGAGAATAATACTTGGACTGAATGTGATCTTCCTAAAGGAAGAAAAACTGTTGGTAGCAAATGGATTTGGAAAATCAAATATAAATCCACTGGAGAAATTGATAAATATAAAGCCAGGCTTGTTGCCAAGGGATTCAGCCAGAGGGAGGGAATTGATTATAGTGAAATTTTTAGTCCTGTTGTTAAAATGTCAACTGTTAGATGCATGATCAATGTGGCTATCTGTAATAACTGGAGTCTGTTTCAATTAGATGTCAATAATGCTTTTCTATATGGTGATTTAACTGAGGATGTGTACATGACTCTGCCCCCTGGCTTTGATAATCACAAATCCAATGTTGTGAGACTGAACAAGTCTCTTTATGGTCTTAAACAAGCTCCTAGGCAGTGGAATGCTAAATTAACTCTAATTCTTAATGAACATGGCTTTGTGCAGTCTAAATATGACTATTCTTTGTTCACTAAGAATTATGGGAATGTGTTTTTGGCCCTTCTTGTGTATGTTGATGACATTGTCATTACTGGCAATGATGTTGATGAAATTGTGAAATTCAAAGTGTTTTTGAAGTCTAAATTCCAAATCAAAGACTTAGGAAAGTTAAAATACTTCCTAGGTATTGAAGTTTTGGAAAATATTAATGGTGTTTGCCTTAGTCAAAGAAAGTATTGCTTAGATCTCTTACATGAATATGGTCTGCTAGCTGCTAAACCTGTTGACACACCTTTGCCTGAAAACACCACCCTTAATCACATTGAATCTGCTGATGATAAAGCTTTGAAAAACATTGGGAACTATCAAAAACTGGTTGGCAAGTTAATTTACTTAACTCATACCAGACCAGACATCTCTTATGCTGTTCATTGCTTGAGTCAGTACATGCATGCCCCCCTTGAATCTCACTTGGATGCTGCATTAAGGGTTTTGAGGTTCTTGAAAGGCTCACCTGGTAATGGTGTGCAAATTAACAAAAATGGGAATCTTAAGCTTAGGGCTTATGCTGATTCTGATTGGGCAAGATGTCCTGTTACCAGGAAATCTGTGTCTGGCTATTGTGTTTTTTTGGGTGACTCTTTGGTCACTTGGAAAAGCAAGAAACAAACTACTTTGTCTAGATCCTCTGCTGAGGCTGAGTACAGAAGCATGGCTTCTTGTACCTGTGAGATCATTTGGTTAAACAATCTGCTCAGTGATATGGGTGTTAAGAGTTCTTTACCTGTGGTGTTGTACTGTGACAACAGTTCAGCCCTTCAAATTGCTGGAAACCCAGTCTTTCATGAAAAGACCAAACATTTTGAAATTGATGTTCACCTTGTTAGAGAAAAGGTGGCTGCTGGTGTTATTAAAACTGAGAAGATTCATACTTCTCAGCACATTGCTGATATTTTAACAAAAGCCCTTGGGAGCAAAAGTCATTTGTTCTTGTGTGATAAGCTGGGAATGTTGGACATGTTTGGTGTGCAAGTTTGAGGGAGGGTGTTAAAATAACATCCAAACTTCCAGGGACTGTTTCTGTCATAACAGAAACATTCCTTTCTCTAACCCTAACTTTGTTCCTTTTTTGTTGTCTTTGTAATGTGCAGGGACCAAAGGTGGTATCTCTCTTTCTTGGAATAATACAAGACCCATGCCTGTTGATCTTTATCGAGACACACACTCCATGTGGCCTTGGAGACGTTGAGTGTTCCCCCTTTCAAGGAAGCTGTCTCTTGGTGCTGCCTATAAAAGCCCTCCTTGGTTTAGGGCTTAATCATCCTTCCCGTTAATCGACGCCTAACTCTTAAAAGAGTTGGCTAGTGTTCTTGTTGGATCTTACAAGACTGATCATAGTGATCAGCTTGGTGTATTGTTATTATCAACCTGATTGTTCAGGCTTTCATATTATTAATCTAATTGACTCCAGTTGGAGTTCAATCTTTGTTTCTTGTAACTTGTATTGCTACTAGAGCTTTAATTTGAATCAAGGGGAGGTTGGTTGGATTCATTCTCATGTGTTGTTAACCATTTTTACATAGCCCATAACAAATTATTGCTTGAACTTTATACATAATCCAAGATAAATTTGCTCAACAAATACTTGTTCTACAAAGATCATTAGACTAAGAGCTAGGGGTGTCGGATTATACAAACAAGAACAAAAAAAATGCGGTTTAGAAGTGCATTTTAGCTTCTTTTATAGTGGTATTGAGATGCTTTTCGATGTCTCAAATATGTGTCGTTTCTTTAGGTATTTTCTAAGGTTGTTTTTGTGGGCTTTAGCGCCACGGGATTTTGTCTAGGTATTTGTGTTTAGGTTTGGTGCTTCCATATCAATTTTCTTATCACATTGTATTTCCTAGCTACTTCGTAGTCAATTTTCTTATCAAATTTATACTTTTGATGAAGATCAACTTTGGTAACAATAAATAAACAGAGTGTTAAGAACATAACTTCTTCATAACCAGAGACGAAGCCAGGAATTTGTGTTAAGGGGCGCTCATTTTTTTCAGTAGTAACATACGATTCCTTGTTTGAAGCTGGATTGAAGTGTAAATCGTTCGACATACGGGTTCAATGATATTTTTCTCGGTTGTAACAAACAATAATTACTTGATTAGTTGAGAAAATGAACAAAATGGCAAATGATGGCATAAAAGGTAGTGAAATGAGGATTTGAAGATAAAAGTGTCATTCTTTATCAGATATGGGCTACCAAAAGGAGCTGAATTGAAGCCTCTATGAGATAAGCTCATGGCCGGCCCTGGGCAAGATGATCGAATGCCTCAATTAATGTTGTAACCAAAACACACTCTTTTTATGTTTGATGTGTAACAAAACCGCATTGAGACTCGATATAACTTGGATGATGTCAAAATTAACCATACACTAAATTCAAACAAGGGTTTTTGTAACCACGCTCGATTTTACGACAAAAAAGATCTCGACGAGATCAATTTTGGTTTTTACTTGAATAAGTTTTTGAAGATATACAACTATATGTTATGATTATATTTTACTAGCTTATAAACCCGTGAAAAATCACGGGCAGCTAATAACAGGTTGTATGTAAAAGAATAAACTTAAAACAAATTGAATTATAATAGAGCTTTTTATAAATGTTTCTTTCTGTTCTCAATTTAATTGAAGAAACAACCGTTACAATATGTAATAGCTTATTTTTCGACCACGATTGTGTTATCAGTGTTTATTATAAATATTAGTTGCAAATTTCGACCACGATTGTGTTATCAGTGTTGATTATAAATACACTTCAATCAAGTGCTTAAATAGATCCAAAACAATCTTGAACTCAAAAAATTCAAAGACGGTTTTCAAAGAAAATTCTTACATCATTTTTGCAAACAATACGTTAAAGTTCAACCGAAATATACAAATTCTCTTAACAACTCGTTAATATATAACTCGATTGCTGCAACTCTCTCTAAATAGTTTTAATAGGTTCGTTCAAAAATCATACATTCAATCTCTTTTGAGCAAAACAACTTGTTCCTTTCATCTAACCCATTTCCTACTGAGCTAATTTGAATAAATTGGTCATTGACCCGTTAATAAATTGGTGGGTCAACTTGCCACCAATGCTCGAAATCTCAAGCTATAAAAACTACTGAGCTAGTTGACTTAGTCGAGTCACCGATTCAACCACCAGATCACCTGTAACGTATAAGTAAACACTAAACACACATAAAATATGAAAAATATAATACCGACCACATAATAAGTTTACCAAACATATAATCCAATGCAAACCACACACAATCAAACGCGAATACGAGTTTCAAACTTCAAAACAACATTAGGAATAAAAATATTAAATAGTTCGAACATCGAACAACAATTATTATATATTTTTTTTGAAAAGCAAACCCAACTTGGGCATCGAACAACAATTATTTCAATCACCACGATCAATTCAAACATATCACAATCAATACAAATCATGGCAACATCAACACTTTTATTTTTTACAACACCAACAAAGAATATAAATACATTACGACCAATCTAAGTTAGGTCGCCATTACGTATAGTTTGTGTTATTTACAAAGCCTCATAACTTAACTGGATTTCAAAAACTGAGCAAATATTCAATTTCATATAGAGGATCAAAAGGTGAAGTCTATTTGTAATTCACTGTGATAAAGATAATCAAAAGCAATGGATTTTTGTCAAACAATTAAAACCCGAATCACACAATTAGCGTAATGAACCTATCAAGATCGTGAGAATACTTTACTTGAACCTTTTGGTTAATGTCCTAAATAGATTGAGGTTCTCATTTAAAAACAAAATGAATAAAGAATGAGTTACCGTGTAAGAGGAGGATTTTGCAAAATGAAAATTCTTTCTCAATTTGTTTTTTGTGATTTCGGATGTAAAAAGCAAAGAGTATATCTTCCCAGTGAAGATTGCAAATAAAGCATTGACATTAGGCTTACAAAAAGAGTTTTTTAGTTGACTATAGTGTTTAAAAAAAATAATTAACAAAGTATGTCTCATTAACTTCTTCAACGTCCTCATACACTTCATCCTCCTCATTGCCAAACCCTTCATCGTAACCAGTTGAAGAAACCTTACGTGTTTCTACGTCATGATTCTGACAAAAACAAAATAAAGTATCTTACGTTTGTGTTTATTCGAAACCAATACGAAAAACAAGAACATAACAAACTTAGGAGCAATCTGAAAATCATAAGTATCACAAAGGTCATATCCTACATACTGATTAGCTCAAAAATGCATTAGAAATTCCGAAGGAAACCATTTGAACCAACATTGAATGACATCGTATACGTAATCGGGACATTATGTTTACATTTGCTCGTAATCGGTTTCTTCGACTGATGACGTCGGAATCATGCCATAAATCATCATCGTCACCAGTCACAGAATCGGCAATAAGGACGTCAATTTAGATTAGGACCATGGCTGAGTTTATTTTTTATTATGATTAGTTTCATTAATTTGATGTTAAGTTGATATTTGATGAGATGATGTGTGATTGCCGTAAAAACCGTCATCGTTCAATGTCGATTCCATTCAATCCCTCTCATATATTCATAGCATTTTTGATGCATTTGATTGAGCGGATCAATCGAATACAGAATACTTTCGCATGAACTTTGTGATAATTATGGTTTTCATATTGTTCATTAGTTGTTATGAACTTATGATATTAGGTTTCGCTTTGGTCAAGTCAACAGGAACGTAAGGTACTTTGTTTTGTTTACGTCGGACTCATCAAAAGAATATAAAATTCCTCTAAGTGATGTTACTGTGTTTCATATTGGTTTCATTTGAATCAATGCAAAACACATAAAGTTCCTTCAAGTGGTTAAGTTGAAAAAGTTGGCAATGAGGAGGATGAAGTGTATGAGGACGTTGAAGAAGATGCGGACAATGAGATTACAGAAAAAAAAAGTAGAGAAAATAGTGCTATGACTACTACGTAGTATGTTACATAGTTCGAAAACTACATACTTTGTTAATTATTTTTTTAAAACACTATGGTCCACTAAAAAACTCCTTACAGAAATATCAAATAATGATTTCCTATTCCTTAATTTAAGGATATCACATTAACTAAAATTTAAAATATTCCGTAATAAAAAGGTTAGAAAACCAAATTTGATTTAGCATTAGTCAAACAAACTTTAAATGAGGGTTAAATTGGTAAAACTGATATGCATGCCACATGGATTTAATGACGTGGAAATAGTGCCAACATGGCTTAAATGACATGACAAGTTTTCAAAAAAACTTTTGTTTATTATATGTATAGATATATAGATAGATGACCAATATAGTTTTTAAACATTACTAAAATAGAAAACAATTGCTAAAACAAAAGTGATAAAGTGGAAATATCATAAAGTAATAAATTGTAAAAGGAAAATAAAAACTAATACGAGTATTTCAACTCCCTATGTCACTTATCACATGATTAATGAGACAAATGAGTAACTATTCAACTCTCTATGTCACACCTCCAGAATCGGGTCCAGCGGAAGCATACATGTCACTGGGGTGCAACTCAATTGGTATCACAACACAAGTACAAAGAACGGTTTTCACATCAAACATTTAGAATAAAATTGTTTAACAAAAGTGTTGAATTTTCATTGTTAAAAGTAGTGCGGAAATAGGCCCTTTAAACAGTTAAAACGGTCCCCAAATGTTTATCAGAGTCTTCTATGACCATGCCATGCCCTGCCAAAAGCCTCCAGTAGCGTGCTATTGCTTATACCTGAAAATACATGCTAAAAGTGTCAACACGAGGTTGGTGAGTTCATAGAGTTTATTGAATAAAGTAAAGCGTTTGAACGAAGATTTCCTAGCAAAGGCGTTGTAAATCTACCCAGTTCCAAGCCCCACCCATACAAGACTTGCAACCTGTGTGTTTACAACCCACTGCTAAATGTGATCTGGTTTGTGAACGTCAATTGATTTATGGACCACAAAAATTGAATGAACAATATATTCCCAAATATATATAGAGTTATGACAACTAAATTTCATGACACCGAAGCCTTAAGATTCTAATTTGGGCATACTTTTGACATAACAGTCAAGTGGGAAAACCACAGTCCGTTTGAAATATCAGTCAAGTGGGGAAACCACAATACGTTTGACATCACAGTCAAGTGGGGAAACCACAATACGTTTGACATATCAGCCAATGGGGAAACCACAATACGTTTGACATCTCAGCCAGCGGGGAAACCACAATACGTTTGGCATATCAGCCAGTGGGGAAACCACAACACGTTTGGCATATCAGTCAGTGGAGAAACCACAACACGTTTGGCATATCAATCAAGTGGGGAAACCACCCGGACATTCAAAGATTCTGGTAGATGTACACCTAGGACATTCAGGGTTCCTTAAATGATTATGCGTCCGTTTGACTTAACAGTCAGGTGGGGAACACCACCCGGACAGGGAGTTCAATCCTAATAGATCTATCCACAACATTCGCGCTTAACGGGTCATAACATATGTAATATGAAATAGCTTAATGTACTAGTGTCCATAAGAAAATAATCATGTATGAAAAATGTAAACACAAAATACTTTCGAGTAACAAACCAAGTATTTTAACCAATCAATAATATTTGAAAGATAAATCACGTGTCACGTAAAACAAGCATTAGTTTAATTAGAAACAAGCATGTATTCTCCCCCAAAACAGTTACAAAACAAGTAAAAGGAGGGGCTATGAAACTCACCTGGTGCGATAGCTACAATGACAAAAGTGGATATGCTGAAATGAGGCTCGGTCTCCAACCGCGACCTAATATGATGGTATGATCTAATGTAAGCAATGAAATGATGCTACACATGCAAATACGTATGTTATCGATACCACTCGATAATTTTGAAAATAATGTTTATCGTCGAAAAATACATTTTTGACGTCTCGTTAAGTTATAAACTACTTTTCGTGTAAACATGTTGAAACGATACTCCTCGATCCTCGTTTGGTGTTCTATCGGCAAATATAATGTTTTCGTCGCAATTTACTATTTTTCACAACTTGAAAACGTGCCCAAATGGCCTCGCAAAACTAGTCGCGAAATATTGTACGTTAAGTGTTAGGACATAAGCTTGACGTTTTTGAAAACCTTGCAACAATGTATAGGAGTCGTATCATTTAACTTTTGACCATACGGGTCTCGATCAATGAGAAAAATAGCTCTCAACATGATGACTTGAAAGAAAAACTGTTTTTATACTTAGAATTATTTTGCTAATAGGGCTGTCAAAATAGTTTGTGAATCGTCGGGTTTCAAACGCGTGTATCTCGGTCGTTATAAGCTCGTTTTCTACGTTCTTTATATCCACGGCTTCGTATTAACATGAACTAACATATTTTCAGTAGGTCGGCTCATCTAGGTCACGTCTAACGCCTCGTTTTGTCCTTTGAATCTCGGCGATCAGCAACTAAATTTTCAGAATTTAGTTTTTCGTCGTCAAACTTTGAAAAATCATAACTTTCTCGTCGTAAGTCGGTTTTTAGTGATTCAAGCGGCCACGGTTTCGTTTTTGAAAGAAATTTATGAATATGAAGGCCAAAATAGTTCAATATTTACTGAGATTTCCAGATTTCACGTTTTTGGACAGTAGCTTTTCTATTGTTGTTAAAAATCACTTTTATGGTTCAAGACTTGTTCAAAACTTAATCAAACCACTTTCAATCAACACCACAACTAATCCCACCCTACCATACACCTTCTTAGGGTGTCATGGGTTCCTAATCATCACCAAAAATGGTGGATCTCTTGAAGTTACTAATAAAACTTATAGATCTATTGTTAGAGAACATTTATGTGTAAAGTGGTATATATAACATAAGTATATTGCATGATCTACTACTTGAACATCAAAATATATATCAAATGAGAGTATAAAAGAGTGGTAAATTTTGTTAGTCACTTACTTGAAGTATTGATGAATTTTGGAGATATATGTTTAAGAAACTTTGATGTTTTTACTTCAAAACCTAAACTAAGAACACAATTGAACTAGATAATCTTGATCTTGTGAAAAGTTGATGAAATCTTCCTTGATCTTGTGGTTTGGCCGAACATATGAGGAAGACAGAAAGAGAGGATAGCTTTTGCTAGTAAATTTTGTGTAGTATGTGTTATAGAAAATAAATCAAGAGACATAAGAACCTTAGCATTAATTGTAGTCTTGTCAACAACAGAAAAATGGGGTTTAGGGATGGTTGGGGGGGGGGGGGTAAACATGGAGAAAAATGAGGAGGGATGGCTTAATTAATGAAGTTGTCTAATGTTGGAAGTACTAGTATGTTTTGGTGTATACAGTAGGTGTTATCGGGTGCCGAGTTATCTTGAAATAAATCTTAACGAGGTAAAATAAAATACGACGAAGTTGTAAGAATGGTATAATTATATTCCTTGCAAGAATCGGGTGTTAGAATAATTATCGGGTTGAAATTTCGCAAACTGACAGTGTTATAAGCTTTTAACGAAAAATATAGCAAACGATTTAAAAACACCGGGTAAAGTAATAATATAATCTTTATATTATTATAATTAGTATGAAAATATGTTATGATCACTGATGACATCAAATAAGTACATATTATTAGCATCATTATCCCGTTTATATTGCTCATTTTATACTATTATGTGTGAGATTTGGTACTTAATCATTTACTTTTGTAAATCTCAGTAATATCGGAGCAATTGGAGAAAGTTATGGAAAAAGATGTGTTTTGGAGGAAAAACGAAGATATTGAAGAATGCCTACTGATCAGACACTCAATACGGCGTATCAACGCTAATTAGATACGCCGTATCCATATACTTAGAAGAGTTCAAGACCTTGCCTGACTTTGATGCATACGGCGTATCCATCTTTGGGAATACGCCGTATATGAAACTTGGTCGATTTGAAGAATACGGCGTATCGGATTCTATGAATACGCCGTATAGAAGCCCTAGATATTTGAAGACCAAGACGGGATTACATCGAATGCGGCGCATCCTATCCTTGAGATACGTCGTATATAAGCCTTAACCGATAAATCAAGTGAAGAATCGAAGCCAAATGAAGAAATAATGTTTACGTAACAACTTTAGAAGATGCTTCACTGTTTTGGTCATAAAATCTTCATCCGGACTCCGTTTTAGTTGATTCAAGCGGCCACGCGAAGAGAAAAAGAAAATATATCTGATTCTGAAGGAGATGCGGCGCATAGGATTTCTAGATGCGCCGTATCGGGGTCGTAACAGCAGACTGCATATTTTTGGTAAACTTGGAGGCTACTCTTCCTTACCCCTATAAATACCACAGCCCTATGGACGATTTTATTATCACCAGAAGGACCATTATCAGTTGGGGACACCCCCAACTCGTCCCCAACACCTCCTCGAAGATCGATGAAGAACATCTCAATACTTAACGTCATGTATCATTCGGTTAGCATAAGTATTTTATTCATGAATTCTCTATGTTTATTCGCAATGTATACTCTATCTTTTACAGAGATTAAGGGCTAACACCCTTAGGTGTTAGTCATTTTTATGAAGTTTTATTAGTTTTTATGCTTGTGTTGATGTGTTTACTTTGTTATTGGATTGGGTGCTTATCGATAAAAACTCGTTTATTGCTTATAACTAGTAAAAGTCTATGTAACTAGATTATGATCTTATTGGTTTAATTGCTGTAATTTAACTATCTGTAATTGTGGTTACTTTAATTGATCATAAGTGTGGTAATCCGAATCCTATATAGACGGCTTAGAGGGAACACACCGGAACCGTGTCTCATGCCACTATTAGGACTAGTAGCGCGTAATGCCAAACTAGGTTAGACGGTTTAAAGCAATAAGTTAGTATTGATGCCAGATAGGTCACTATGATCATGTCCTCTTTCCCACCACGATGGTAGGTTATTTAATCGTGACAGGATTGATAATCGGATTGGCGGCAAAACAATTGAATGAATTAAAACAAGTAGACATAAGCTTATATAACTATAAGATGGATTAGGCTTGGCTAACCCGTTCTTCCTTATATCGATCTATTGTTCCCTATCCTTAGTTTAGTTATTTACTTTCCCGTATTTAGTTTATATAACACACAATATCGTGGTAGCCTCTCAGGCTAAACCCCCTTATCTTTAATTGCTTTCTAGGATAGGATAGAATAGTTAGATTAATAATTAGAATACCTTTAGATCATTTTAGCTTCGCTCCTAGTGAACGACCCTTGCTTACCTAAAAACTATCTACATTGATCGGGTACACTGCTCGTGAGTGTTTAGAGTCTATAGGTTAGTTCGGCAATAAATAAATTTAAAACTTGGTAGTTTATTATAGACCTAAAAAAACACATCAAGTTTTTGGCGCCGTTGCCGGGGAGTGATTGTTTAATTTGATTTATTGGTATTTTAGTTTTTATTTGTTTTCGTTAGTTTCTGTGTGTATTTGTCATTCTGTGTTTCTGTCTCAGAAAGGCAATACGGCGTATTTTTGTCTGTGAATACGGCGCATCTGTCTGATTTCAATACGGCGTATTCTTGTCTGTGAATACGGCGCATTGACGTTCTGCGACAATTTTTTTTAGTTTGTGTGTTTTTTTTTTAGTATTATATAATTTGAAAAATCTGTTACAGAAAGCTAATATGGCGTATCCATTGTCTGTTGGATACGGCATATTATCTTGTGTCGATACGGCGTATCCATTGTCTGTTGGATACGGCGCATCGATTTTCTGTGACACCAAAAATATTTTTTGTTTTTTATTTTTTGTGTTTATTAAATTTTTATTAGTTTAGTTTTTATTTTTGTTTAGGTTACTGCTGTTCTTGGTTGTTTATCTTTCAGGTAATAATGAAGATGGACGATCCGGACATCACTATCACCCGCACTTGATTTCAAGTGGAGGGAAAACACCCTATTACACAGTAAATAAGGGTGGAGTCAGGCTCGTGACTTGAACAAAAACAAGCGCTTCGTGGGAGGCAACCCATGCTTATCTTTTAATTTATGTCAATTTAATTTTCTGTCGAGTCTGTCCCAGGCCTTCGATGCGGCGTATCCAACCCCTATGGATACGGCGTATCGAATCATCTGGAATACTTTAGTCCGAACTGTTTTGCTGACATCAATGCGGCGTATCTATCTTTTTAGATACGGCGTATCGACCTGCCAGAATTGAATACAGTTCTTTGTTTTTCTTTTGTTTATCGTTTTCTAACCGATGATTAATGAGATGTTTCTCGAGATTTGTTTTTCCTGTGGTCTCTATATTTTTACAGGTCCGGAATATTGAAGATGTTGATGAACTCCCGCATTTTATACGCTCGCACACTTACATTGGAAGATCATACCGAGCAAATCTCAGGGGAGTTCTCCGTTCTAATTCTTTCTATCTCTTGTTTTAATTTCAAATACAAACAACGAGGACGTTGTTTAACTTAAGTGGGGGGATGGAGAATTAGAACGTTTACTTGTCCTAAATTTTCAAAAATATGCTTTAATCTATGCTTAATTATCAAAATTTAATTTTTTTAGCATGTTTTTGTTTAATCTAAGTTGCATAGCTGCACACATAACCTTATTTTCAAAAATTGTGAACTTATCAAAATCCACAAATCTATGAGTGTGCCGGTGACTTGTAAACTTTAGAACTTGGCTTGTATACTATTCGAGACCACCATAATAAGTATTATTTTATATAATTGGAATGACTTGTCTAAATTGGTAAATTTCTAGGATTACACCCAAAAAGCCTATTATATGTTTTGTGTTATTAACTAACTACACTGGTTAGTTAACCCCCGTATAAACCCTTTGTTTACTCTCATTTTTAGAGTAAGATACCCCTAGAAAAACCCTCAGAGCCATTCCTTTCGTTTCTTACATCAATGTTTAAAATGTTTCGTTACACCCTTACACCTTAGCCTACCCTGTAGATTAAAGTCCGTGGTTAGTTACTTTAGGCAAAGTGTGTTTCCTTACAATTAACTGTGTTCGCGTGCGTAATTCATTATCTATGGTTAAGGTCGGGAAATTGCACAATGCAATTGGAGTGAAAGTAGATATTGTATAATTTGAGTCTTGTTATTTTTCGTGTGTTTACTACTTTCACTATTACCGTTATTTCTGAAGTTATGAAAAGTATGGAAAAATTATCCAGAGTTATCATTATAGTGAAGTTGTGAAATTTTACACATCTATGTTTATGTTTCAAGTTAAAAAAAAAAAAAAAAAAAAAAAAAAAAAAAAAAAAAAAAAAAAAACGAAAAAATAAGAAAAGAAAAAGAAAAAGGAAAAGTTGGAAGTTTGTTTTAACCAACTTATGTAAAGTTTTGTATTAAGTGGTCGATATCACCACTATTTGTTGTATATTATATCTATGGATTGAATGGGAGTTGAACGTTATGGGAACGCCAACTAAAGGTTATTCTTTGATTGAGATCTTGTTGAGTATAATTCGTGTCTACCTAAAGCGTGTGTTTCAAGTGTTATAGCGCGAGTTATTCTGTGATATGAGTCTTATTCATGGGATGGTTGGGAAAGTAATTTACCACACTTAGGATTTTAATTTATCTGTTTTGTTTATTTTTCATTTTACACCAATTTGTATCCCAAATATTATCCATACCCTATATCATTCTTTATCCAAACCTTTGATTTATTGAGATCAGGGATTTGAGCAATCTTAAGTATCGTAGTCGTGGATTCGGCTATGTATTTATGATTTTGTCGCCCTTTTTGATATAATATTATTGGTGAAGATTACTTGGTCCTATCTTTAGCCTATTCGAGTTAAGGATTTGAGCAATTGCAAGTATCGTGTTCGTGGATTCGATCATGTATTTGTGATTTTGTCGCCTTTTCTGGAATTTGAGATCGATAGAGATTAAGAAGAATGATTAACCCATAACCAACAAACCCTTTTTACCGCTTTAGACTTGTTACTCCTTAGCTTTAGTGGGGGAGATGTGTATCATTGCCAAGCTTATGATAGAATATTCGTCACGACTGGACAGTTAAACGATTATATTTGCTTTTATCGAAATATTTTATTTTGTTTCTAATTCGTTAAGTGTTTGGTTGTGCAATTATGATAAAACGAATAAATGCTTAATTGTAAAAATACATCCTATTTAGGATACATTTTCATAAGTTTAAATCTAAGGTTTACTTGAGGACAAGTAAAGTTCAAGTGGGGGGATATTTGATGACATCAAATAAGTACATATTATTAGCATCATTATCCCGTTTATATTGCTCATTTTATACTATTATGTGTGAGATTTGGTACTTAATCATTTACTTTTGTAAATCTTAGTAATATCGGAGCAATTGGAGAAAGTTATGGAAAAAGATGTGTTTTGGAGGAAAAACGAAGATATTGAAGAATGCCTACTGATCAGACACTCAATACGGCGTATCAACGCTAATTAGATACGCCGTATCCATATACTTAGAAGAGTTCAAGACCTTGCCTGACTTTGATGCATACGGCGTATCCATCTTTGGGAATACGCCGTATATGAAACTTGGTCGATTTGAAGAATACGGCGTATCGGATTCTATGAATACGCCGTATAGAAGCCCTATATATTTGAAGACCAAGACGGGATTACATCGAATGCGGCGCATCCTATCCTTGAGATACGTCGTATATAAGCCTTAACCGATAAATCAAGTGAAGAATCGAAGCCAAATGAAGAAATAATGTTTACGTAACAACTTTAGAAGATGCTTCACTGTTTTGGTCATAAAATCTTCATCCGGACTCCGTTTTAGTTGATTCAAGCGGCCACGCGAAGAGAAAAAGAAAATCTATCTGATTCTGAAGGAGATGCGGCGCATAGGATTTCTAGATGCGCCGTATCGGGGTCGTAACAGCAGACTGCATATTTTTGGTAAACTTGGAGGCTACTCTTCCTTACCCCTATAAATACCACAGCCCTATGGACGATTTTATTATCACCAGAAGGACCATTATCAGTTGGGGACACCCCCAACTCGTCCCCAACACCTCCTCGAAGATCGATGAAGAACATCTCAATACTTAACGTCATGTATCATTCGGTTAGCATAAGTATTTTATTCATGAATTCTCTATGTTTATTCGCAATGTATACTCTATCTTTTACAGAGATTAAGGGCTAACACCCTTAGGTGTTAGTCATTTTTATGAAGTTTTATTAGTTTTTATGCTTGTGTTGATGTGTTTACTTTGTTATTGGATTGGGTGCTTATCGATAAAAACTCGTTTATTGCTTATAACTAGTAAAAGTCTATGTAACTAGATTATGATCTTATTGGTTTAATTGCTGTAATTTAACTATCTGTAATTGTGGTTACTTTAATTGATCATAAGTGTAGTAATCCGAATCCTATATAGACGGCTTAGAGGGAACACACCGGAACCGTGCCTCATGCAACTATTAGGACTAGTAGCGCGTAATGCCAAACTAGGTTAGACGGTTTAAAGCAATAAGTTAGTATTGATGCTAGATAGGTCACTATGATCATGTCCTCTTTCCCACCACGATGGTAGGTTATTTAATCGTGACAGGATTGATAATCGGATTGGCGGCAAAACAATTGAATGAATTAAAACAAGTAGACATAAGCTTATATAACTATAAAGATAGGATTAGGCTTGGCTAACCCGTTCTTCCTTATATCGATCTATTGTTCCCTATCCTTAGTTTAGTTATTTACTTTCCCGTATTTAGTTTATATAACACACAATATCGTGGTAGCCTCTCAGGCTAAACCCCCTTATCTTTAATTGCTTTCTAAGATAGGATAGAATAGTTAGATTAATAATTAGAATACCTTTAGATCATTTTAGCTTCGCTCCTAGTGAACGACCCTTGCTTACCTAAAAACTATCTACATTGATCGGGTACACTGATCGTGAGTGTTTAGAGTCTATAGGTTAGTTCGGCAATAAATAAATTTAAAACTTGGTAGTTTATTATAGACCTAAAAAAACACATCAATCACTGACGGGAGTATCGGGTATAATGTTAGTAGTAAGGACTGAGTGACAACGTTTATTAAATAAATAACCATACGTAAATTGAAATAATGCATATCCGTGCATGACCTAATATGCAGATGATGCTACTGATGATATGTAGACTACTCTAGTCTATATGAGGTGTCCCTAATGACGTTTCATGAATACGCAGCTAAACCATAATGGTTACGCGAATTTGAATACCCGTAAACCTAGTTTACGAAAGGATGAACGATAACCATGAATAGTGATTTTCATCCGGGAATGAATAGTGTTTCGTGAATAGTAAATTTTTTGAAAACTTCTCAAAGTCTCAAACCGACTTCAAAAATGATGAATAGTGAAATGATGAATAGTGATCGGTGAATAGTAAATTCCCGAGATGAATAGTGAAATTTTTGGATCTTGAAAAAGGACCTGAAATTACGATTTGTGACACTATTCAACTCTCTATGTCATCTTCATCTCGCGGATTCGTGCCAGGGTCGGACCTGCGTAGGCTATTATCCAAGATTACAAACTACAAAGTGGGCTAATTAGGCCGGTTGGAGGTGGCCGAGCACCCTCCAGCCCCCCTAATGGCTCCGTCTATGTTCATAACTCATAAGTTAGAACATGGTTGTTGTTATATTCAATCATAAATAATGTGGGTAATTAAAAATAGAGTTAATTACATAAATCGTCCATGCAATTGACACACAGTTGTACCTTTCGTTTTTAACTCTTAGTAAGTACACCAGTCGTCCATGTGGTTGTCCATTTTGCATTGACTGGTCCTTTCACCAAACGGGCGTTAGTTTTTTTCGTTAAATCTGGTCATGTGTTGGGCACGTGAGGGCATGATCATCTTTTTACGTCCATACTAAACTGGGACGATTTATGTAACTAGAACTTTTTTTTTTAATTGTTGGAGCCTTGTAGTGACAACATTTATAGATGCTTCCATTGCAATTCCTAGCATTTCATGGAATAACAAAAGAGTTTAATCACTAGTGCATATCATTAAATCCATTAAAAAGCGCTTTAATACATATTTTGCAACATTTTTGGCTCAATGTGCTAGTGAGTAGGTATGGTCACAAGTTGATCTTGATCCAAGCATATATGAATTTGGTATTCAAAATAATGAGGACAAATCTTATTAGGAAATTTCAATAGGGTGAAATTAAAAGGTAGAAGCTTCTGGGAGATTGTTGCCGAGTATAAGGATAGTGGTACATGGAAAACTTTATTGGATTTAAGAGATAAAATTAGACCTTTCATTGTCCATGTTATTGGCAATGGTAAGTCTATATCTATGTGGCATGATTGGTGGCATACAATTGGCCCTCTCTCAAGTATTATTGATAACAGAACTCTTTATGATGCTAGACTGGAGAGTGAATGTACTATAGCTGATATGATTTCTAATAATGTGTAGAAATGGCCTCAAGAGTGGTACAACAGTTTTCCAGAGTTGAACCATGTTCATGTACCTCAGTTAGATGATGACAGGAATGATTTAGTGAGATGGAGAAC
Source organism: Artemisia tridentata subsp. tridentata (assembly GCA_021014915.2). NCBI lineage: Eukaryota > Viridiplantae > Streptophyta > Magnoliopsida > Asterales > Asteraceae > Artemisia > Artemisia tridentata. The sequence goes on along the minus strand of CP139502.1, from coordinate 306,239,251 downwards.
AAAAAATGGAGTTCTTACTAAGTTTTCTACAAAAGAGGTATGGAAAGATATGAAGCCTGATGCTCCAAATGTATACTGGTGGAAAACTGTGTGGTTCTCACAATGTAATCCTAGGTGTGCTATGATTCTGTGGATGGCTTTTAAAAGAAGACTTCTTACTCAGGATAGAATGCAGAAATGGAGCAATGATGTGCTCCTATGCCCTTTGTGTAAGAAAACAAATGATTCTCATAATCACTTGTTTTTCTCTTGTGAGTTCTCTGCTAAAATTTGGAATGTATTAAAAGATAAGATAAATGGTAGAAATATGCCAATGGAATGGGATCAAATCACTCAAACCTTTACCACTTTGGCCTGTTCTAATTCTATGTTGAGTGTGCTGAGAAGATTGGTTCTTGCTGCTGCTGTTTACTACATCTGGAAGGAAAGGAATGCAAGGATTTTCAATGCTACTCATCAAACTGTGGAGAGTGTGTTGCTGTCTATTACTGAAAACATTAGACTGCAACTTTTGAGTTTAACTGTGAAGAAAACTGTCAATACTGTTAAAGTATCAGAGATATGGAATGTGAATCTACAATACAGAAACAGTAATGGTGTTGTCTGAAGTGGAGTCATGTTTGTGATGGTGGATGGAATAAAGTTGGAATAACTGATGTTATTGATTGGTTCTGCTTATAGCTTCTTGCTGATCTTTAAAGGGTGTTTGGATATGGAGTGTACAGCTGCTGAAAGTATATTTCAGTCAATGGTATTCTCTTTTGATGATATATCAATAGTTATATGTCACAGTTAAATATCACTGCTCTTATATTCAGACCATTACAATGGAGTGATACCTTGTATCTTGGAGTTCTAACTAGTATGGCTGTACCTATGGTAACCTCTTGATTGTTCAATTTGGCCTTGGGAGGGAATTGGACAGTCAAGCATGGCTAAGTAGGAGGCCTAACTGGTATGAATGTACCATAAAGTAGGGTCCCCATTGTGAAGGGTAAATGGTCTAGGAGGATGGTGTATGATGAGTGGAATAGAGAGGTGTGCAAGATGAACCTTCTTGGTCCTCTCAATACACCATCACAGGAGGTAATGGTTGGTCATCATGGAGGGAGAGTGTTCCCAAACAACTGAAGCCTTCCATTGAGAGGGAAATGTAGGTTGTTTGGCAGAGCCCCCCCATGGATGGGTTATGGGTGCCTAGTGATGCCACTCTCCACTTTTACCTTGTCTACTATGGTGGCAGGTTGAGTGGCTTGGTAGAATGGAGAAGTGGAAATGTAGCTAGATGGTAGGTGCATTAAAAGGTGAATCGAGATAAAGTGTATGGTTGGAAAAGAAGTTAACCTCTGTTCTGGTTGTCAGTTCTGTTCTCAGTCATAAGGCTTAGTTTCTGAATTTGTCTTGTGTCTTCAATTTGTATTAGATTTGGGAGATGTCCAAATCTTGTTTCCTATTCTTATGTTGTATATCTTTTGGAGAATCAATATATATATTTTCACCTTTGCAACAAAAAAAAAAAATCTTATTAGGAAATTACCACGAGGTTAGTTGATGAATCTGCAAAACTCATAAGAGATATCGATATTCAGAACTACCTAGGTGTTTAAAAGAATAAGAAAAGCTATGAAAGCTCTCTGATGCTCTCGATAATCAGAAACTGCCTGATTAAGTTTTCTTTGAGAGTTCAACTAACACATTTCCATTGTTGTTGTGTTTTGTACTTGTTTTACAAATATGCTAACCTTTATAAAATTATAATATGGTGATCGAGGTTGTTTTGGAAAAGAGGGGGGATATCACTATGGCAGCTCAGCTCATATAATATTCAAATGAAATACTTCAAGCATTTGAAGGTCGACAGTCGACAACTACATGAGAGTATCGAGTCGATCAATGGAGTATATAAACAAGCATCACGCATAAAAGTAGATATAACTTCTTGCAAAAGTTAGAACATAGAGTGTTAGATATTTTCATAACTAATATGGGTGTTAAAAAGTATTATTTATCCGAATATTAACTTTGGATTTGCATATATCCGAAATTTCGAATCTGGATTTGACTTAAGCAACACAATAGTCACATACTTTTTCGATTGTCCCATTTTGATACATGTGTCATTTTATTATTCTCATATTACATGAACTTTGATTTTCTTACTAATATGATACTTCAGATTATTTTGCCTCTAAATATTACCAAGTCAATAACACCCAGATGTGAATATGACAAGCTTCTCGTACGTGTTAAATAAGCAAATATTTTATAACAGTTGTAATGTGTTACTTCTAACTGTTGGTTCTGGTTCATCCCATCAGCCAACTCCTCCATTCCCCCCTGGTTTTACGCCAGTTGCAGAAGATAATGTCGGGGGCTCTGGCTTTTATCCTCAGCCAAATCATGATGATTCTCATAATGCTAGTACCAATTATGTTAACACTAAGTTTAATCAAGGTACAAAGTTTCAAGCAAGTGGATCCATATTGGAAGCCATTGACGAATTGATAAAGGTGGGACAAACTATGGGATATAACATGGATGGATGCATGAAGAATATTGAAACAATTATTGGTTCTCAAGGAATCATCAACAATTATTGGAATGGTGAATGTGTTCTTTTAGGTAATTTTAATGAAGTTCGTTATGATCATGAAAGACATGGCTCTATATTTAATTCTTATGGTGCCAATTTATTTAATAATTTTATCACTAACAAGTCCCCTGGCCCCGACGGTTTTACCTTCCAATTCTTTCGAAAATATTGGAAAATTATTGATCATGATGTGGTGGCTGCTGTAACGCATTATTTATTGCTTTGATTCCCAAAACCCAGGATGCTAAAATGGTCAAGGATTTTCGGCCTATCAGTTTGATTGGTAGTGTGTATAAAATCATTACTAAAGTCTTAGCTAATCGATTGAGTCATGTTATTCAGAATTTAGTTAGCGATGTCCAATCTGCTTTTGTATCTAATAGACAAATCCTTGATGGCCCTTTCATTCTTAATGAGCTTCTTTCGTGGTGTAAACACAAAAATTCCAAAGCCTTGATATTTAAGATTGATTTTGAAAAAGCGTTCGACTCGGTGAGATGAGATTATTTAGATGTGGTGCTATCTAACTTTGGTTTTGGAACTAAATGGCGTAGTTGGATTCAAGGGTGTCTCAATTCAGCTATGGGATCTATTCTTGTAAATGGTAGTCTGACATCGGAGTTCAAGTTTTATAAAGGATTAAAACAGGGAGACCCTCTTTCTCCCTTTCTTTTTATTTTGATTATGAAAAGCTTACATCTTTCTTTTGATAACGTGGTGAATGCTGGGCTGTTCAAGAGTATCCATAACGACAACTCTCTCAGTTTATCCCACTTGTTCTATGCGGATGATGTTATTTTTGTTGGTGAATGGAATTTATCAAACCTATCAAAAATCGTTAATGTCCTAAAGTGGTTTCATTTGGCTTCGGGTTTAAAGATTAATCTTCATAAAAGTAAGCTTACGGGTATTGGTATTCCTCAAGTTGTTGTGGATTCAGCGGCTAGAAAGGGCTTCGTCACAAGAATAGGCACGTCATGTTCACCCTTTGGCAATGGTTACCCAATCTCCACCAGGATAGAGATTCACAAAACCCCTAAGCACCTCCAATGTGGGTTTATATCCGTACGCTTTACACATTACGATGTAAGTAGTCAACTTAGCAAGACCAAAAGGGTTTAACCTAGAAATATGCACCTGATAGTATTGTAGAAACTCTAAAATCAAGGGATGAATGGGTATCCTAAGATTCTATTGAGTGAATGCATGCACATACAAACCCACAAACCCTTCGGGAGCATCGAAAATATTTTGTTTCTTACTAGGGAGCATAATTTTGTACTCCGAGGGTATAGGGTAATCAAGCAGGAACTCAGATAAGGCTTGTTTCGACAAGGTACAGGTCTGTTGCCTAATAATTCGCTTAGCGGCCATGCTCATATTAAAAGAATAAAAGATCAAGGAAGGTTTATTGGAATTTTACCTTTTGGTTCCAACGGAAGCACAAGATTGCAGAGCAATGTGTATATTTTGGGCGGAGGTAAAATGAGCTAGGGTTTAATTATTTTGGGTTTATGTACCCAGACGGTTTTGATCCCAAGCGCACACGTGTACACCTAACTTTGAAGATCTTACGGATCTTAAATGGGCATTTAAATTTTGAAGTGATGTTTGCTAGTACCGATTAAATAAGCCGTTTGAGTTTACAGCCCAAGTGGGAAGATAATCATTAGCCCGCATTAAATGCGCGGTTCGGTTAGTCATTTATTTTCGCACGGGAGTGTAATTTAATAGGTGTAATGCATGTTGTTTTTTGAGTCGAATGCAATTTATACTCGTACGTATATATCACTTTTGACTGGGGGGCTTGATGATGTACCCTCCGAACGGGTCGAAGGACTCCCCTTCGAGCCTGTAGAAAGCCCTCTCTTCGGAGGCCCAGGTTAATCTCCTTAAAACGTTTCATTGGCGTAAAACCATTCGCCTGCGAACTGGTTACCATGTGGGAATCCGCCAATCGAAGCCTTAAGCCCTTCGGGGTATTCCTCTCGAAGGAACTAGCACGGAGAGCTATCCTGACCTGGTCAAACCCATGTCTCCTCTTCCCTTGGCTTTCCCGCCAAAACAGAGATCGTGGGCTACAAAGCCCTAGCGGTTACCATATTTCGTGGGACGCCCCCATGATCTCCGAAACATGTGCAAACCGCCCACTAAGGCCTATTTCTCCCCTATAAATAGCTTAGTCAGGCATGAACAAAGTAAGTTAACTTCACTCTCTCAATTTACGACCTACATTACCATTACACATACTTACTCGCACGCCGGAGGTGGTTCGCAGGGTCCAACCTCTGCGCAATCACTTAACGTAGTGTCTTCGTATTTCTTATTTCAGGTTAAGAACAAGCTTGGCGCAATCTCAACACCCCATTATTCCTTGGATCACCATCGAAGGCTTGGTTGTGCAATTATTTGTTCAATCAACGGTGTTATAAGCTTTTAACGAAAAATATAGAAAACGATTTTGTGGAAAACTAGAAGGGGGGGTTGAATAGTTTTTACCGTTTTTAAGTTTTAATTTGTTAGTTCTAGGGAAGCAATCACAAATTAAGTTATCACACAATATAAACTAAATATAAAGAGATGAAAGATCAAACCACATAACACAAGTGTTTATAGTGGTTCGGTTTGCAAGAGATCATTATCCTTGCCCTACTCCACTTCCTCGAGTTGCTTACTCGAGAGATATCTTTCACTAAGAAACAAACTCCCTTCAAGGTGGAGAAAACCTTTACACGTCGCTTACTTCCTTTTCCGGTACTAAGCTAAACACCGGGTTCTTTCACAAGGTAGAACCAACCTGACGTCGCCTAATTACTTTACCGACACTAAGCTAGATGTCGAGTTCTTTACACGGGTACAACCACTCCCTACTCTCTTTGTGCTTTGAGGACTAAAGCACTAACCACACTTACTGATCTAACTGATACAAATGATAAGAAACACTTAAAGTGTTTACACAGAACCTATACTACAACTTCACAACAGTCTGCTTGTTTGAAGCTTGTTAACTTGATCTTCTTTGCTACAAAAGAAACATCAATGATATATATATATATATAACTACTGTGGTTAGTAACTAAAGTGAATGTATGTGTTTTCTTTTCTAAGTGGATGATTAGATCAAATGCTAAGCCTGCTATTTATAGGCAAACAAAGAAAGGCTCCTACGGATCCGGCGGATCCCTCAGAAGGGATCCGTCTTTGTATAGATTTGGATCCGTGGGATGACAGCTAATGTTGCACAAGAGATCTTTCCATATCCTTGTGTTGTCAAATCAATATCTTCCAAAGTCAACTATATAACTTGAGTATCTAATCAAGATATCACACAATCTTACCAAGATTGTATTTGTGATGTATACCATGATGTCACTTTGTAACTTTTAAACTAAAGTTTCCATTAAAGGAAATACACATGTATATGTAATATAATGTTAGTGATCATGTTATATAAAAGATGTGTTTTGAAAAAGTCTTTAACTAGTATTTATAATTTGCTTAAGGAATATACTTTGTGTTTGTCATGAACAAAACATTAAGCAAAGATCGTAAAATATAAATAACGTTTTTAGTACGATATTTGTATTAACAATCTCCCCCTTTTTGTTGATGACAAAACATAAATTATATTTTTAAGCAAACAAGTAAATATAGTTTAAGTCCCTTTTAAAAATATAGATTAAGTTTTTAGTTATTCAAATTTTGATTATTATTATGAAATAACTTAGTATGAACTAATTATGCAAACTTAATCCTTTTTCCTCTCTCCCCCTTTTTGTCGAAACAAAAAGAAGAAGTGCGTAGCGGAATGCGATTTTGAGAACTTTAATAGCTCCCCCTTGTTTTGTACTCCCCCTAAATGGAGTAACAAGTAAATGTTGCATAAACCTACAAAACAATTGGTTAGAATATGAAAAATTAATGAAATGCTCCCCCTCAATGTATACTCCTCATTACTCGAGTACCAATGTATGCTTTGAAGGGTATGATATGCTGCAAATGAAGTGTTAGTAATGAATGACTTCAATTAAGAAGTAGAATGCTTGTGAAGTATTCTTCTAAACAAGCCTTTCCATAAGTTTTGACTTCTAAAAGTCAAAGTAAGTGTCTGATCATAATTTGTACCTAAGGCAATCATAATCAAGGTATAATATATGCTATATAAGAATGTTAGTTCACAATGATAATGATAGTATGCAATATGTTGATCACTCATATAGCATAAATCATCACATTCATAGAAATTATAAATTTTGTGACAAAAGTCACAATTATGAAATGATGTTACAAGTATAAAAATGTATCCTAGAAAGAAATAAAAAGTCCTAAAACAAATGCCTATGATGAGGATATGAGTTGAGGTTAAGTTAGTGACGCTAGTGTTGGTGTTAGTTTACTAGTGATAACTTAATTGATAACTAAAGGTTGATGCAGGTAGGTTTTTCGCTAATCCATGAGATTGATGATTAGTGAAGAAGATGATGGAAGGTGGTAGTTTTAAAGGATACAATGAATTCAGAAACTCTAATGTATAGCAAATGCTATAAAGGTATTTGAAGATGGTTAAGGTTATGATATTATCATCTACTAAAGATGATGAATCGTGCCATAATAAGTGCTAAAATGAAAAAAATGAAGACAGTGATCTCTTAGGAATAGAAATTTCATATGCAATAATTAGAAATACTAGATACCTATATGCGGATGAAAATGACATCATATTATGAGAGTGTTGGTTGGAATAACGTGTTGAGAATGAGGGTTCTGTTTGCATTGACAATGACGTGCTTGATATGTATCAAGAATGAAAAGGATGTGATCCTATGATGGTGTTCTAGACACTGAAGATGTTCAAGATAATTAAGTTGTGAGATTAAGATGAAAATTCTAGATTCGTTGGTTACGAGAAGGTTGTTTAAGCTGATCAGGTACCCGCGGTATGGGCGGAACCAAAATTTTGGTTCCGTCATTCTTATTGAAGGGTTCCGTGGGACCAAAATTGATTTGGTCGTGTTTTGTCGTTTTTGATCAAACGAAGGTTCATGCTAAGGTCTATTCACTTATAACTACTAATTTGGTTTCACTAATCCTAGTCAAATTCTAAGGAGACTTAATGTATCTTATTTTAAGAGGTTTGTTAAACACATGATTGTGTTTTCATGAGGTTTTGGTGCAAAGCTATAATGTTGAGCTAATAAGGTGTTATGATGATAGTATTGACTAATCTTTAAAGGGTGTTCATCTTGTATGTCTAAATCACTTTATGTGTCATAACAAGATATCATATTTAAGAGCACAATCATACATTGAAAATTTGTTTGTGACGAAAGTCTCAAACATATGATTACACATGAAGGTTCCTAGAGATGATAAAATAATTATCGCGATGATACTACAAACTTCTATTTTTCTTGTTTTGATGATGACATGATAGAGGCAAGCCATTTAGTTTCTAAATTACTAATGTCGTAGAGGTTAGAGACAATATTGTTGTCATCTTGAGTGTTTGTTTTATTGATCCACATTGATTCATCCAAGTGTTGAAGAGTGGTAATTATGTCATGTGATGGGTCTATTATTAAGCTTGAAGATGGTGATGAGATTTTATCTTTGAGTGGTGATGATTGTGGTGATGAGTCAATTGTTGTGGAAACACTTGGTGAAGTGACAATTGGTGTGGCAATTGTTGTGTTGATAATTGATGTGATATGGTATTGAGGTTCATGAATCTTCGGATGAAGGGGATGGACTATCATGGGTTCTAAGTTTTCAAGACTTATTTGTGGAGAAGTGGTTGATGTAAGTTGAAGATCTTCTAATTCTTCAAGATGTGGTTGTGGAGATGTTGGTGGTGTCCTAAAAAGTTCCATAGGTTTGAGTTTTGGTGAGGATAGTGATAATGCAGACTTCTTAGGTTGTGGTGGAGCAGGAGCGAGTGGTGGTGTAATTTCTACAGGAGTAATGGTAGGAAGTGATGTTGTTGTATTGGATGAGTTTGTAGCGGGTGAATTTGAAGAAGAGTATATGTTGATTATGGGAGTCATAATAGGAGTTGTTGTGGTGTTTGTGGATCTAACAGGAAAGGTTACATTACGAAGTGGGTTTGCATACCAATATGGTCTGACGCTAATTCTAGCTGTTCGTCTGTATGGTCTAGACATGGAAGAGTTGTTTGACTTGGTCATGGTGAAGTATGATAGCTAAGATGTACAGGAGAGGAAATGGTTGTTGTGTGAAGTGATGATCCTAAAGTGCTAATTTATAGACAGAAGTTGTGTGAGTCTGTGTGTTTGGATTTGATGTGAATCCAATAGAGATTGTTGGTTTCTAATGATTTTGGAACAAAAATTTGTGCATGTCATATCAAGGAAGTCAATCCATTGAGCTTTGGTTGAGTAATATGTTGTGGATTTGCAGTTAATACAAGAAGATAGTGGAAAGTCTGATGATTTGATATTTCTACGGATTTGACGGATCCCTAAAAAGGGTTCCTTCTTTGTGTCTGTTTGGTAACTCACACCTAAAATTTAAATTTTGGTGGGAAATTTTGTTCCTAAGTTTCTACGAATTCCTAAATGATTCTAAGATGAATTATGATCAGAGAATGAATCCTAAATGATACTAAACACTAGGATTTAAGAATTGAGATGAGTCGAAAAAGTTTTAGACTTACTGAGAAAGCTGCGGATCCAAGTAGTATCAAGTGCGGAACCAAAGTTAGGAGTCCGCCAAATCCGCAGTTTTGAGGATGGCGGAACCAACGATAAGCCTTGGCGGATCCAATTTTAAGGATCCGTCGGATCCGTACCCTAATTTTCTAAAACTAAACAGAAGACATGTTATATTATGCGTTATTCGACGAAAACCTGAAAATTCATCTAAATCTTACTTAACATCTAATATGTATAGCAAAACAACTAAGTGTGATAATATAAACACACGATTGATCATAGGTTAATTCGTTCTTAGAAACTTACTGTAGTAGTAGTTAAGCCAAACATAGGGTTAGATATGGTAAATTGATAACCCTGAGTGTTATCAATCTGCAATGATCAGTTAGCTCTCATATAAAAAATAAAACACAATCAAGTATAAAAATAGACCTTATCATTTAAACTTCATCATGAATGATGTTTTAACCCAAACAGTGGCATAAGTTTGGAAAATTTATAACCATGAGCATTATCATCAGTTAAAGTTGAGCAAGAACACATAAGCATAAAGTACTAAAGACATGTCTTAACAAACATAGAAATATGATCATATAGGATCTAAAGAACAACTGTTCCAAACGTTCATTTATTCTTGCTTTTCATTCAATATTTTGAGTATCTTCTTTTGACCCTTTAGGAGTTTCATCATCCATCGTCCTGCACATTTTAGAACTCCCTTTGTTTGTCGGCTTTCTGCAGATTCATTATTGAGAGATGGAAGTTGACTTAAGTAATCTAATAGAGGAAGCTTTGAGTTAGGTAATCCATCTTCGTCACTAGCTGATGAAGATGATGAAGATGAAGATGAGAGACAAGCTCGTTTCCCTTTTCCTACTTTCACTCTATGGTCACTAAGAGGGACAAAGGTGTGTTTGATTTCGGGGTAATCTGGGACAAAGCCAACAGAATTTGGAAGGATAGGAATGGAAGCTTTGAACAAACGAGTGAGTAGCATTCCATATGGTAATGTGGTTTTCCCTAGGACACGTATATCAACCATCCTTTTGGCGATATAGTAAGCAAGATTGAATTTTTGATGAGTTGAAATACAATAGAGCATATAGCATAGTCCAGCATTCACGTGATCTTTGTTACCAATAGTACTAATGACATTAGATCTTAGAATTTCTTCGAGTCTTTTGAACTCAGGTTTGAGTTCATTGAGTTCCATAGCAAATGGATCTCGATTGACATCTTTTCCCCGAAGTTTCTTAATTGGATTGGTTCTAGTGTTAAAAAGATGATCTCGGATAATTTCTTTAGGAGTTAGGGGAGTGTCGTAAGGATGTTCCCTTCCTAGATGTGAATTTAGAATGGTTAAGGACCATTTGTCAGAATAGAAGCATGTTCCTTCACTTGGGATGTGTAACACTTCCCCAAAATGGTCTAAAGGAAAATTGTAGGAGTTTTGGTTTACATTGAAATTGATGCTAAATGATCCATTGTCATCAGAAATAAGTTTTACTGAGGCATAAAATTCGAGAATGAATCGAGGAATGATAGGTTCATCTATGTCGAGAAGTGAATCAAATTGAATGGTGGCCATTTGTTCACGAATGTTTGTTTCTTCTAAAAATGAAGAGTCTATGGTTCTACCCTCATGAACATACCGACTTTCTAAAGATTTGAAAAGTTGGACTTGCGCTTCTGTGAGTCCTTTTGTTTGATGATGTTTGGGTAGGTACTTCTTTGTTTTCTTGTGATCGTAGTTAGTGGCAGGAGGCATGATTTTCCTAGTCATAAACAATTTAATAGTTTTAGTTACACTAATCTAAAATACATGAACTGTGGACAAATATGGAGGTGTGATTATCTGTGATGAAAAATATGTTTTGTGACAAAACATTTTATACCCCAAACATTTCTGTTTGACGTTTTCTTTGATTTTGTATTAGCAATGTTTCATTTTATCTAATTATGAAAAGACTTCTTATGGGGTTTTTGAAAGAAAATTTATTCTAATTGTTTAGAAAAGGTTTCTTTGGTTTTATTTTGTTAAAGAGTTTAAACAAAATGGAATTCCTATTAATTTTTGACAAAAGACTTATCTGTAGTGTCTAATTAAGAATAGTAATCTAAAATGTATTATTGAAATAGCATGAACCCTAATTTTGAATTTGAAATGAATTAGTGAACTTACAGTGAGTGATCAAGCACGAATTGATATGAGATGAAAGATCTAATTTTTGAGTTAGGAATGATGAGAGTCGATTATGAGTTGATTTTGAGGGTTTAATTAAGTGTGTAGTGCAGTAAGGAGTGTTTGGTAATTCATAGTTGAATTTGACAACTCACGAAGATTTCTTTCTTGAGATGTTTGTAAGAGGATTTACCACTGTAGTCTTTTTGAGAAACCAGTTCGAGCTAAGTAATGAATGATTGCAAGGTTGACGAAACAGGAGAAGATTGGTAATAGAGACTAAAGACACAAACTACGGGTATTTTCTCCACACTTCTCCTTAACTACTTAAGTATCAAGGAACGTTAGTTTCTTAGTGACTTGTTGTACAATGTCTTACATTGGTACACAATATGTTTAGAGATCTACCTAATTTATTTATGATCTAAGAATGATAGTTATACATAAGGTTTGGTGTTCTACTTAATGTATTACTATTTTTTAAGGTTATCCAATGAATTTACTATTATGATCCTGAATGATGATTTAAAACATTCCTAGTTGTTTGTCACTTGAAGTTTTATTTATCATACATGATTTTTGGTCATAGCACATCTTGATAAGGAGATAAGATTCTACTAAGTTTGTTTGTGTTTTCATTATTAAAGCTAGTGTATATGAAAATAGGATAGTATGTTTTTCCTATATGTTCTTTGATTAATGCTCTTATTTCTATAGTTATCGATCTAACTTAGATTCTAGAGAAAAACTAAATTATTTAAATCTCAATGTTTTCTAATCAGACCAATGTATTATCATTATGAGTTATGGAGAGATAAGTTTTTACAATATGGTGAGATTATCCTAAAATTAATTTTCTTCCAAGTACTTTTTAAGGTTATGAAAAATTAAGTTAGAACTTACTTAGGAACATTTATGGATGTGATAATCACAAATGTGTTGGTTAAATCTTATCTTGGTTAGAGTTCTTACAAGTTCTAAGAGCTTATCCATGTATGGGTATTTCCTAAGTGTTTTGAGATATAACATAAGAATATGAGACAACATTTGTCTTGAGGTGTTATATCCGGTTTTTAGCAAAGGTTTTAAAAACCTTTTCCTAGTAATTATACTATCTTATACACATAGAATCTCTATTATTACATATGTAGTAATAATTGATCATACCACAAATAGTTATGAATTATCTATGAGAATAATCATTATGAGTAGAGTTATGAGAGTTCATACCTTTTTGATGATTAATACCAAAAGTGCTATTGATCAGGATGAGCACTTTAGTGATTAGAGAAGATACCTTTGTATCAATGTATCTTGGGATTAAGTAAGATCATAAAGACCAAATCCTTTTAAGCATACCTAAAGAAAACTTGAGTGTTTGGTCCCCAATATCTCATGGGTCCTTTTTGGGTTAAACAACATATTACCATGGTTCACTAATATCTCCGAGATAGTCAAATGGTAATTGTCTACTAAGTTCATTTCCTATGTATGAACATGATTTTACTGTTGTTTTAACTATATCTCTGTCTTTGATCGTTTTTGAATTAGTTATTCTTGAATCTTGATTTTTCAATGTTTTTACTGTACTCACGGATCCTTTGTTTATACTGCGCGGATCCAAAGTTTTGGATCCGTGGGATCCGTGGTTTACCAACTCAGTTGGTGTGATTTGATTTTTATTTATCGTTTGACTTTCAAAATCACTTAAATGACCATTTTCCATAAAATCAGGCTTGAAGTTACCATGAGATGTTTTAAGAATTCTCATAGTGTCATTGACACAGTTTATGTGTCTATTGAATCTTTGAAACTTGAGATTTTGTTTTATGTATTTGTTTAGTGTAAGTTTATGTGACTCTAATTCAAGTTTTATTTCTTGACATGATGTGCAACATTCAGTTACCATATTTTCTTCCAAGCTTTTAACTTTTTCTTTCAACTTATGTATTTTATTCATCAAGTATTCTTCTTTGGTTTTCAAGATCTTATTTTTACTTATGACGTTTATAATGAACTTACTTAATCTATTGTGTTCTATATCTAATGTGTCGTATTCATTAAATATATATGAAGAGTCAGAGGATACCTTTTCTGTTATGTTAGCCGTACTATCCACTTTGTTGTCTTTTAGCACATCTTCACTGTTGAAACTGGATCTGGCTATAGTGCTAGAAGCTATCCATTCCTTTATGCCTATAGGTATCTCCGAATCTTTTTCAATAATTGCTAGATGAGCTTTGAGGTATCCTATGAGCTCGTCCAATGTCTTCCTTGAATGATCCCTAGAATCTTCAATATTTGTTGCTTTAACTTTCCATTTTGGGTCAAGATCTTTCCTGTCAAAATACTTACTAGAAATGGATTCATCAGGAGTTTTAGGTGAAATATTGTGTCTAGCTAGATCTAAGTCTTTTGACATTTTTAAAAAATGGTTTTTCCGAACTATAAAAACTGTTTTTAAGGTCTGGTGATCTTAGCAAGGATTTCCCTTCTTTAAAGTTTTCAAAATCGATTTGATCGTTTCAAGTTTTAAAATACAGTTTATTTTAAAAATCTTGAGTAACGTAGCTCTGATGCCAATTGTGGAAAACTAGAAGGGGGGGTTGAATAGTTTTTACCGTTTTTAAGTTTTAATTTGTTAGTTCTAGGGAAGCAATCACAAATTAAGTTATCACACAATATAAACTAAATATAAAGAGATGAAAGATCAAACCACATAACACAAGTGTTTATAGTGGTTCGGTTTGCAAGAGATCCTTATCCTTGCCCTACTCCACTTCCTCGAGTTGCTTACTCGAGAGATATCTTTCACTAAGAAACAAACTCCCTTCAAGGTGGAGAAAACCTTTACACGTCGCTTACTTCCTTTTCCGGTACTAAGCTAAACACCGGGTTCTTTCACAAGGTAGAACCAACCTGACGTCGCCTAATTACTTTACCGACACTAAGCTAAATGTCGAGTTCTTTACACGGGTACAACCACTCCCTACTCTCTTTGTGCTTTGAGGACTAAAGCACTAACCACACTTACTGATCTAACTGATACAAATGATAAGAAACACTTAAAGTGTTTACACAGAACCTATACTACAACTTCACAACAGTCTGCTTGTTTGAAGCTTGTTAACTTGATCTTCTTTGCTACAAAAGAAACATCAATGATATATATATATAACTACTGTGGTTAGTAACTAAAGTGAATGTATGTGTTTTCTTTTCTAAGTGGATGATTAGATCAAATGCTAAGCCTGCTATTTATAGGCAAACAAAGAAAGGCTCCTACGGATCCGGCGGATCCCTCAGAAGGGATCCGTCTTTGTATAGATTTGGATCCGTGGGATGACAGCTAATGTTGCACAAGAGATCTTTCCATATCCTTGTGTTGTCAAATCAATATCTTCCAAAGTCAACTATATAACTTGAGTATCTAATCAAGATATCACACAATCTTACCAAGATTGTATTTGTGATGTATACCATGATGTCATTTAGTAACTTTTAAACTAAAGTTTCCATTAAAGGAAATACACATGTATATGTAATATAATGTTAGTGATCATGTTATATAAAAGATGTGTTTTGAAAAAGTCTTTAACTAGTATTTATAATTTGCTTAAGGAATATACTTTGTGTTTGTCATGAACAAAACATTAAGCAAAGATCGTAAAATATAAATAACGTTTTTAGTACGATATTTGTATTAACAGATTTAAAAACACCGGGTAAAGTAATAATATAATCTTTATATTATTATAATTAGTATGAAAATATGTTATGATCACTGACGGGAGTATCGGGTATAATGTTAGTAGTAAGGACTGAGTGGTAACGTTTATTAAATAAATAACCATACGTAAATTGAAATAATGCATATCCGTGCATGACCTAATATGCAGATGATGCTACTGATGATATGTAGACTACTCTAGTCTATATGAGGTGTCCCTAATGACGTTTCATGAATACGCAGCTGATGAACTCAAATAAGTACATTTTATTATGATCATTTATCCTATTTATTTTACTTGTTTTACTATGTTATGTATGAGAATTAATACTTAATCGTTTACTTTTGTAATTCTCAGTTAAAAACAAGCATTTGGTGAAACTTAGCGATTATGGACTAAAAATAGAGCAAAATGATCAAGATTGGAAAAGTTTGCTGAAATGAAGAGATTGAAGACCATTGCCTGACTTTGAAGAATGCGCCGCATGGATTTATCCCATGCGCCGCATATGAAACCTTGGTCAACGAGAAGAACCAACTTGTTTTACTCTAGATGCGCCGCATGAAGCTCCTGATATGCGGCGTATCATTCTCAAGACTTCACCAGATTTCCAAGATATTGAAGAATATTCGCGAATATTATAATCTTGGACCCCACGCGAAGTTACCTAGATACGCCGCATCGGACCAACCCGATGCGCCGTATCGGCCATATACAATCCTTACCAAGAATTCAAGAAATCAAGTGAAGATTAGAAGCTTAATGAAGAAGTCAGGATTACAAGTCGACACTTGAAGATGCTTTCGTATTTTGGCCATAAAATCTTCATCCGGACTCCGATTTAGTTGATTCAAGCGGCCACGGAAAGAGAAAAAGGAGTTCTACCTGTATCTGATGGAGATGCGGCGCATCTGGTCCTTAGATGCGCCGTATTGGGAGATGAGGCGCATCTGGTCTTTAGATGCGCCGTATTGGGTCAGTTTCAGACTTGGAGGCTACGTTTACTTATAGATGCGGCGCATCTAACTCTCTAGATGCGCCGTATCGACCCAGATTTCAGAATCTATAAATACCGAGCTCATTAACGAATTAGGGTATCATTGGGGACCCTAAGGGTCATTCCCAGACGATCAAGAGCCTCTCCAAACAGTGGAAGATCAATATTGAAGACCCAATCATCCTAGAAGAACATCTCTAATCATTGTTATATTACTTAATCATTCGGTTAGCGTATCGTATTCACTATGTTTCATACTCTATTCATTATGATTATGTTTATGGACTTTGTTACAGAGATTATGGGCTAACACCCTTTGGTGTTAGCCAAGTTTATGATTATTTGATGGTTTAATTAGTTTCTAATTCGATTGGTTGCTTAGTCTTCGTTTTGATTACTTTATTAGTTTATACTTCATTGATATCGTTTGCATGATTAATGAAAGCCCCTTAAGGGTTAAATAATATATAAACATGGTAATCATTAAGCAGCTTTATGCGGGTTCTGATTAATTGTGACAGGATTAGTCAGTCAAAAAGACTTAAAATGGAATCTAGAATAGGATAGACATAAGTAATCATTAAGGGTTTACTCGCCGATAAGATTAGAGCCAACGCTTTGGTGACTTTTATTAGTGCATTGATAACCTCTATGTCTAGCTGAGCATTGCTTGGGTCGCCATGCCCCTTCCTCGCCTATTTAGGATAGACCGCGCCTAGTCGTGAGCACCATCACTACATGTCTTAGAAACTTATCAAAACTTAATCTTATATGACTAAACTTGGTTAACATGTTCTTCCTATCTTTGGTGTCTTCATACTTGTATTGTTTGTTTTACTTAATTAGTTCATTAGAAAACCAAACTCGTGCCAGTCTCTCAGGCTGAACCCCCCTTTGCTTTAGTTTAGGATTAATTTAGTAGAGTCGAATACCTTTAGAATTAGTATATTAGAAATCTCACTCTTAGTGATCGACACCCTACTTACCAACTAGGCTACATTGATCGGGTACACTGCCCGTTAGTGTTGTTATAGGTTAAGTCGGCAAAATATAAATGTAAAACTTGATAAGGAATAATCACCTATACAACGACACATCAAGTTTTTGGCGCCGCTGCCGGGGAGTGAATTTATCTATTTGCTAGTTTTATTGGTATTTTTCTGTTTTTAGTTTATTTTTGTGTGTTTGGTTTATTTGTTTTATCGTTTGTTTGTTGTCTGTGTGTCTGTCTCAGAAGGGAGATACGGCGTATTCTTGTCTGTGAATACGGCGCATCTATCTGTTTCAATACGGCGTATTCTTGTCTGTGAATACGGCGTATTGACGCTCTGTGGGCAAATTTTTTTTTAGTTTGTGTGATTTTTAATTTTAAAATTTTCTTAAAAAAAAAAAAAAAAAAAAAAAAAAAAAAAAAAAAAAAAAAAAAAAAAATTACAGGAAGCTAATACGGCGTATCCATTGTCAGTTGGATACGGCATATTAACTTGTATCGCATACGGCGTATCTATTGTCTGTTAGATACGGCGTATCGACCTTCTGTGACCCAAAAATATTTTTAGTTTTTATTTTATTTTATTTTTAGTGGTTAATTAGTTTTTAGTATTTTTATTTTTTGTTTGGTCTACTGTTGTTCTTCTTGGTTGTTTTGTTTTTCAGGAAATCATGGTGATCGAGAAAAATATTAATGAACTGACCATGGAAGAATATTTCCAATATGCAAGATACGATGAAGAAAAGTGGTACACAAGATTCAAGAGAGAAACCAGGTTTGAATTGAAAGGGCACTTTCTAAAGGAGCTACGCGATAATGCTTTCAGTGGTGCAGAAAATGAGGATGCTAATGAGCATGTTGAAAAAGTGGTCGAGATCGTTGATTTGTTTCATACACCTCATGTAGGGAAAGACCATATAATGTTACGAGTATTCCCGATTTCACTCACTGGACAAGCATATCGATGGATTAAAACTATTCCTGCTAGAAGCATCACTACATGGGCCGATCTGAAGGCTAAATTTTTGAACAAGTATCATCCTCCATTAATGACTGCAAAGAAGGTTCAAGAAATCAACAACTTTAAGCAAAGACCGGAAGAAACGCTTTATTTGGCGTGGGACAGGTTTAAAGAATTACTTTTTAAATGTCCTCAACATTATTTAACTGACATGCAGGTTGTGATTGCCTTCTATATGGGTTTGGATGTGGCTACTCGGATGATTTTAGATTCTCAGAGTTTTATACCTAAAATGAATGCTAAAGACGCCTTAACCGCTATACATGAAAGAGCTGACCACTGTTTAAGGTGGTATGATGGGGCATTCAAAAGGCATACAGGTAATGATGATATTGAAAGTTTAGCTACAATTACTGTTCAAATAGATAACCTTGGCAGGGAAATAAATAAGATGAATGAAAGGATATATACCGTCGATAATCGCTACAAGGGATGCAATGGTCCTCACTCACCTTACCCACCAACTACACCACCACAAAAAGGGATCTATGACTTCAAAGAAGCCGTTTCTAAACTTATAAAAGATGGTGAACTATCAAGAAAAGAGTTGGTAGACACAAGTTATCATGAAGCACTTAAAGAGCACAATAAAAATACTACGGATTCAATACATCGTATTGAAGAACATTTCCGTAATATTATAAGCATACTTAGTGTCACAACAAAAGAAAAGAGTATGGTGGAAGGATGTAATGAGATTGATGCTATTAAACGTGATAATGTACAACCACAACATGATGAGATAAGTAATTCCGGAGTTAAGCATGATGACAAGGAAACAATAGATAACCTTCTTGTGGATTCTCAGGAAGAAAATAGGAATTCAGATCTCACGGACTCAGAAAGGCTAAACAGGTTTCGGGCTAACCAACATAAACCTGCCCCTTTTCCTAGGCCAAAACCGGAGGTACAATATCAGTGGGAAAAAAATGGAAGAACTTACTTTAGCAATATTCCACCATCCGTCCCTTTTCCTGAATGCTTTATGGTAAGTGAACCGTATATCCCACCCAGCCCTTTCCCTGGACGAATAAAGAGTGGATGCATACCCATTCCTTTCACTGGACGACCGAAGGTGGAAAACAAAAAGAAGCCATACAAGAAGAAAATAAAGAAGATGAAAGCTAAGAATCAACGGATAAAAGAATCAAAAACACAAGCTCATGTGGAATCTACGACACCAATAGGCTACACCCTTGATTCTCCTTTTATTTTTACTAATGACATTGTTAGTGTTTCTAAACAGGTTGCGAAGCCGAATGACGATGTGGTGGACTCTGTTACCTTACAACCTATCATAGACATCATACCACACGATGACACACAACTAGCACCTGTTAATGTTATCCACCAAATTTTGGTTGAACCTACAAAAGAAATAGATGATGAGCTCTTGGATAACACCATGGTTGAAGAGCAAGAAACTTTGGACTCTACATGGAAAGAAGAGGAGCTCGAAATGATACTCGCCATAGACTCTTTCACATCTTGTATAGAAGTTGAGGGATGCCTAACTACTGACAAGATTAATGAAGAACAATTCATGCACCCTCAATATATTAGTCTCTCACGTGGAATGTTCAAGACATCTAATTTCTCAACCAAATCCGGAAAGGTAATGAGTGGAGATCACTACCCACTAAGGTACCATTTTTACTTGACATATCTTTCTACTATAGCAAATTTACACTCTTATAGTGTTTATTTCTATTTTCACCCACACTTCATTCCAAGTGGGGGGACGTACACCCTATTACCTAGTAAATAAGGGTGGAGTCAGGCTCGTGACTCGAACAAAAACAAGCGCTTCGTGGGAGGCAACCCATGCTTATCTTTTATTTTCTTTTTAGTTTATTTTATTTTCTTGTGTTTGTTTTTATTTGTTTTTTCTGCATGACTGCTGTCGCTGTATTCTGCTGATACAAACGATACGGCGCATCTGTATTCTAGAAGCGGCGTATGGCGTTTTAATTTTATATGCAGCGCATTTAATAATTCGAGTACGGCGCATCTATCCCCTAGATACGCCGTATTCTGTTTTTAATCAGAAAATTTTTAAACCATAACCGACATACGACGCATCTGTTGTACAGATACGGCGTATCTAATTATTTATTAAAAACAGTCTTCGAATTAATCAAATAAGAAGCGACGCATCAATTTTTATCGATACGGCGCATCTACTAAATCAAAAATCGATTATATTTATTAAAATCTGGATTTGTTACGATTTTTGATAATTTAAACTTGATACGGCGCATTCTAATTCATAAGCGGTGTATCTGTTTTCTGAATAAAAGTTTGATTACATTTTAACATAATATGATACGGCGTATCCAACTTTCTGGATACGGCGCATCGTCCACAGATATCAGCCATTTTTATTCTTTATATCCATTTCTAAATTCATTAATTTATCTTCTAGCGAACAGATGCTACTGACGATTTTACCTATGATAACAGGTTTTGCTATGGAAGATATGTCAATGAATGGATATCTTGCTAAAGGAACAAAACAACATGATTAATGGATTGGCAATTGAGTGCACCAATTGTCAACGGTGCTTAACAAAGTTCTTTTGGTAAAACACGATTTGAAAGGGATTACAACTAGAGGCGGAAAATCAACCTTTCAAATGTGATCGGTATTAAGGAGCTGAACGTGAGTCTAACTTGAAGACTCTGGAATAAAGACAAGTGCTGACCGGGAGACAACCCGGATTTATCTTTTAATTTTCTGTTCTGTGTCGAGTCTGTCAGACCTGCATAAGATGCGGCGCATCTCCATCATAAGATGCGACGCATCACCTGCACTGGTCATATCTTATTTTATTTTATTTTTCTGCATTTTTATTTTTGACTTTAAAACTTTCTGTCAGTTTATTTAATGCGGCGCATCCCTGGTTAAGGATGCGACGCATCTTTTATTCTGATTCGTATTTATTCCAGGCTCAATACGGCGTATCTTTTTCTATAAGATACGGCGTATCGACTGACCTGATGATGTACAGTTTAATATTTCCTACAGGTTGTTGATGCGGCGTATCCAATATCCCATGGATACGGCGCATCGACACTCTGACCTGTAATTTTTAGTATTTTTATTTTTCTAACCAATGATTAACGAGATGTTTTCGAGTCTATTTTTCTGTGGTCTCTATATTTTTACAGGTCTGGGCAATTGAAGGTATTGATGAACTCCCATATTTTATTATGCTCGCATTCTTACATTGGAGGATCATACCGAGCAAATCTCAGGGGAGTTTTCCGTTCTAATTCTTTTAATTTCCTGTTTTTAATTTCAAATTAAACAACGAGGACGTTGTTTATCTTAAGTGGGGGGATGGAGAATTAGAACGTTTACTTGTCCTTATTTTTCAAAAATATGCTTAATATGTACTTAATATGCTTAAATTTAAAATTTTTCTAGCATGTTTTTGTTTAAGATCTAAGTTGCATAGCTGCACACATGACGTTATTTTCAAAAATTGTGATTTTTCAAATTCACAAATCTATGAGTGTGCCGGTGACTTGTAAACTTTAGAACTTGGCTTGTATACTATTCGAGACCACCATAATAAGTATTATTTTATATAATTGGAATGACTTGTCTAAATTGGTAAAATTTCTAGGATTACACCCAAATAGCCTTATATGTTATGTGATATTAACTAACTACACTGGTTAGTTAACCCCCGTATAAACCTTTTGTTACTCTCATTTTTAGAGTAAGATACCCCTAGAAAAACACTCAGAGCCATTCCTTTCGTTTCTTACACCTATGTTTAAAATGTTTCGTTACACCCTTACACCTTAGCCTACCCTGTAGATTAGAATCCGTGGTTGGTTAATTGCTATAGGCAAAGTGTGTTTCCTTACATTACCTGTGTTCGCGTGCGTAATTCATTATCTTTGGTTAGGTCGGGAAATTGCACAATGCAATTGGAGTGAAAGTAAATATTGTATATCTTTGAGTTTATTTTTCGTGTGTTTACTACTTTCACTATTACCGTTATTTCTGAAGTATGAAAAGTATGGAAAAATTATCCAGAATTATCATTATAGTGATGTGGTGAAATTTTACACATCTATGTTTATGTTTCAAGTTAATAAAAAAAAAAAAAAAAAAAAAAAAAAAAAATCGAAAAAATGAGAAAAGAAAAAGAAAAAGAAAAAGAGTTGGATGTTTGATTTTAAGCCAACGATGTAAAGTTATGTAAGTGGTTCATATGTCCACTATTTGTTGTTATATATTTATGGATTGAAATGGGAGTTGGCAGTTATGGGAACGTCAACTATGGTTTATTCTTTGATTAAGATCTTGTTGAGTATAATTCGTGTCTACCTAAAGCGTGTGTTTCAAGTGTTAAAGCGTGAGTTATTCAATGATATGAGTCTTATTCATGGGATGGTTGGGATAGTGATTAACCACACTTAGGATTTTAATTTATTTGTTTTGTTTATTTTTCATTTTACACCAATTTTTATCCCAAATGTTATCCATGCCCTTTACTATTCTTTATCCAACCAAACCTTTGATTTATTGAGATTAGGGATTTGAGCAATCTTAAGTATCGTAGTCGTGGATTCAGCTATGTATTTATGATTTTGTCGCCCTTTTTGATATATTATTATTGGTGAAGTTTGGACCTATCTTTAGCCTATTCGAGTTAAGGATTTGAGCAATTGCAAGTATCGTGTTCGTGGATTCGATCATGTATTTGTGATTTTGTCGCCTTTTCTGGAATTTGAGATCGATAGAGATTAAGGAGAATAATTAACCCTTAAGCCTAAAAACCCTTTTTACCGCTTTAGACTTGTTATTCCTTGGCTTTAGTGGAGGAGATGTGTATACTTGCCAAGCTTATGATAGAATATTCGTCACGACTGGACAGTTAAACGATTAGATTTGCTTTTATCAGAATATTTTATTTTACTTCTAATTCGTTAAGTGTTTGGTTGTGTGATTATGACAAAAATGAATACATGCTTAAATATAAAAATAAATCCTAATATCTTTTA
The DNA here is from genome assembly GCA_021014915.2 of Artemisia tridentata subsp. tridentata. Classification (NCBI taxonomy): domain Eukaryota; kingdom Viridiplantae; phylum Streptophyta; class Magnoliopsida; order Asterales; family Asteraceae; genus Artemisia; species Artemisia tridentata. The sequence continues at coordinate 306,216,043 of CP139502.1, read as the reverse complement.
GGATACATTTTCATAAGATTAATTCTAAGGTTTACTTGGGGACAAGTAAAGTTCAAGTGGGGGGATATTTGATGAACTCAAATAAGTACATTTTATTACCATCATTTATCCTATTTATTTGACTTGTTTTATTATATTATGTATGAGAATTGATACTTAATCGTTTACTTTTGTAATTCTCAGTTAAAAACAAGCATTTGGTGAAACTAAGCGATTTTGGACTAAAAATGGAGCAAAACAAGCAAGATTGGAAAAGTCTACTGAATTGAAGAGATTAAGGACCATTGCCTGACTTTGAAGAATGCGCCGCATGGATTTATCCCATGCGCCGCATGAAGCTCCTGATATGCGGCGTATCAATCTCAAGACTTCACCAGATATCCAAGATATTGAAGAATATTCGCGAATATTATAATCTTGGACCCCACGCGAAGTTACCTTGATACGCCGCATCGGACCAACCCGATGCGCCGTATCGGCCATATACAATCCTTACCAAGAATTCAAGAAATCAAGTGAAGATTAGAAGCTTAATGAAGAAGTCAAGATTACAAGTCGACACTTGAAGATGCTTTCGTATTTTGGCCATAAAATCTTCATCCGGACTCCGATTTAGTTGATTCAAGCGGCCACGGAAAGAGAAAAAGGAGATCTACCTGTATCTGATGGAGATGCGGCGCATCTGGTCCTTAGATGCGCCGTATTGGGAGATGAGGCGCATCTGGTCTTTAGATGCGCCGTATTGGGTCAGTTTCAGACTTGGAGGCTACGTTTACTTATAGATGCGGCGCATCTAACTCTCTAGATGCGCCGTATCGACCCAGATTTCAGAATCTATAAATACCGAGCTCATTAACGAATTAGGGTATCATTGGGGACCCTAAGGGTCATTCCCAGACGATCAAGAGCCTCTCCAAACAGTGGAAGATCAATATTGAAGACCCAATCATCCTAGAAGAACATCTCTAATCATTGTTATATTACTTAATCATTCGGTTAGCGTATCGTATTCACTATGTTTCATACTCTATTCATTACGATTATGTTTATGGACTTTGTTACAGAGATTATGGGCTAACACCCTTTGGTGTTAGCCAAGTTTATGATTATTTGATGGTTTAATTAGTTTCTAATTCGATTGGTTGCTTAGTCTTCGTTTTGATTACTTTATTAGTTTATACTTCATTAATATCGTTTGCATGATTAATGTAAGCCCCTTAAGGGTTAAATAATATATAAACATGGTAATCATTAAGCAGCTTTATGCGGGTTCTGATTAATTGTGACAGGATTAGTCAGTCAAAAAGACTTAAAATGGAATCTAGAATAGGATAGACATAAGTAATCATTAAGGGTTTACTCGCCGATAAGATTAGAGCCAACGCTTTGGTGACTTTTATTAGTGCATTGATAACCTCTGTGTCTAGCTGAGCATTGCTTGGGTCGCCATGCCCCTTCCTCGCCTATTTAGGATAGACCGCGCCTAGTCGTGAGCACCATCACTACATGTCTTAGAAACTTATCAAAACTTAATCTTATATGACTAAACTTGGTTAACATGTTCTTCCTATCTTTGGTGTCTTCATACTTGTATTGTTTGTTTTACTTAATTAGTTCATTAGAAAACCAAACTCGTGCCAGTCTCTCAGGCTGAACCCCCCTTTGCTTTAGTTTAGGATTAATTTAGTAGAGTCGAATACCTTTAGAATTAGTATATTAGAAATCTCACTCTTAGTGATCGACACCCTACTTACCAACTAGGCTACATTGATCGGGTACACTGCCCGTTAGTGTTGTTATAGGTTAAGTCGGCAAAATATAAATGTAAAACTTGATAAGGAATAATCACCTATACAACGACACATCAGCAGCTAAACCATAATGGTTACGCAAATTTGAATACCCGTAAACCTAGTTTACGAAAGGATGAACGATAACCATGAATAGTGATTTTCATCCGGGAATGAATAGTGTTTCATGAATAGTAAATTTTTTGAAAACTTCTCAAAGTCTCAAACCGTCTTCAAAAATGATGAATAGTGAAATGATGAATAGTGATCGGTGAATAGTAAATTCCCGAGATGAATAGTGAAATTTTTGGATCTTGAAAAAGGACCTGAAATTACGATTTGTGACACTTTTCAACTCTCTATGTCATCTTCATCTCCCGGAGTCGTGCCAGGGTCGGCCTTGCGTAGGCTATTATCCAAGATTACAAACTACAAAGTGGGCTAATTAGGCCGGTTGGAGGTGGCCGAGCACCCTCCAGCCCCCCTAATGGCTTCGTCTATGTTCATAACTCATAAGTTATAACATGGTTGTTGTTATATTCAATCATAAATAATGTGGGTAATTAAAAATAGAGTTAATTACATAAATCATCCGTGCAATTGACACACAGTTGTACCTTTCGTTTTTAACTCTTAGTAAGTATACCAGTCGTCCATGTGGTTGTCCATTTTGCATTGACTGGTCCTTTCACCAAACGGGCGTTAGTTTTTTTCGTTAAATCTGGTCATGTGCTGGGCACGTGAGGGCATGATCGTCTTTTTACGTCCATACTAAACTGGGACGATTTATGTGACTGGAACTTTTTTTTAATTGTTGGAGCCTTGTAGTGACAACATTTATAGATGCTTCCATTGCAATTCCTAGCATTTCATGGAATAACAAAAGAGTTTAATCACTAGTGCATATCATTAAATCCATTAAAAAGCGCTTTAATACATATTTTGCAACATTTTTGGCTCAATGTGCTAGTGAGTAGGTATGGTCACAAGTTGATCTTGATCCAAGCATATATGAATTTGGTATTCAAAATAATGAGGACAAATCTTATTAGGAAATTTCAATAGGGTGAAATTAAAAGGTAGAAGCTTCTGGGAGATTGGTGCTGAGTATAAGGATAGTGGTACATGGAAAACTTTATTGGATTTAAGAGATAAAATTAGACCTTTCATTGTCCATGTTATTGGCAATGGTAAGTCTATATCTATGTGGCATGATTGGTGGCATACAATAGGCCCTCTCTCAAGTATTATTGATAACAGAACTCTTTATGATGCTAGACTGGAGAGTGAATGTACTATAGCTGATATGATTTCTAATAATGTGTGGAAATGGCCTCAAGAGTGGTACAACAGTTTTCCAGAGTTGAACCATGTTCATGTACCTCAGTTAGATGATGACAGGAATGATATAGTGAGATGGAGAACAAAAAATGGAGTTCTTACTAAGTTTTCTACAAAAGAGGTATGGAAAGATATGAAGCCTGATGCTCCAAATGTAGACTAGTGGAAAATTGTGTGGTTCTCACAATGTAATCCTAGGTGTGCTATGATTCTGTGGATGGCTTTTAAAAGAAGACTTCTTACTCAGGATAGAATGCAGAAATGGAGCAATGATGTGCTCCTATGCCCTTTGTGTAAGAAAACAAATGATTCTCATAATCACTTGTTTTTCTCTTGTAAGTTCTCTGCTAAAATTTGGAATGTATTAAAAGATAAGATAAATGGTAGAAATATGCCAATGGAATGGGATCAAATCACTCAAACCTTTACCACTTTGGCCTGTTCTAATTCTATGTGGAGTGTGCTGAGAAGATTGGTTCTTGCTGCTGCTGTTTACTACATCTGGAAGGAAAGGAATGCAAGGATTTTCAATGCTACTCATCAAACTGTGGAGAGTGTGTTGCTGTCTATTACTGAAAACATTAGACTGCAACTTTTGAGTTTAACTGTGAAGAAAACTGTCAATACTGTTAAAGTAGCAGAGATATGGAATGTGAATCTACAATACAGAAACAGTAATGGTGTTGTCTGAAGTGGAGTCATGTTTGTGATGGTGGATGGAATAAAGTTGGAATAACTGATGTTATTGATTGGTTCTACTTATAGCTTCTTGCTGATCTTTAAGGGGTGTTTGGATATGGAGTGTACAGCTGTTGAAAGTATATTTCAGTCAATGGTATTCTCTTTTGATGATATATCAGTGGTTATATGTCACAGTTAAATACCACTGCTCTTATATTCAGACCATTACAATGGAGTGATACCTTGTATCTTGGAGTTCTAACTAGTATGGCTGTACCTATGGTAACCTCTTGATTGTTCAATTTGGCCTTGGGAGGGAATTGGACAGTCAAGCATGGCTAAGTAGGAGGCCTAACTGGTATGAATGTACCATAAAGTAGGGTCCCCATTGTGAAGGGTAAATGGTCTAGGAGGATGGTGTATGATGAGTGGAATAGAGAGGTGTGCAAGATGAACCTTCTTGGTTCTCTCAATACACCATCACAGGAGGTAATGGTTGGTCATTATGGAGGGAGAGTGTTCCCAAACAACTGAAGCCTTCCATTGAGAGGGAAATGTAGGTTGTTTGGCAGAGCCCCCCTATGGATGGGTTATGGGTGCCTAGTGATGCCACTCTCCACTTTTACCTTGTCTACTATGGTGGCAGGTTGAGTGGCTTGGTAGAATGGAGAAGTGGAAATGTAGCTAGATGGTAGGTGCATTAAAAGGTGAATCGAGATAAAGTGTCTGGTTGGAAAAGAAGTTAAGCTATGTTCTGGTTGTCAGTCCTGTTCTCAGTCATAAGGCTTAGTTTCTGAATTTGTCTTGTGTCTTCAATTTGTATTAGATTTGGGAGATGTCCAAATCTTGTTTCCTATTCTTATGTTGTACGTAGTATATCTTTTGGAGAATCAATATATATATTTTCACCTTTGCACAAAAAAAAAAATCTTATTAGGAAATTACCACGAGGTTAGTTGATGAATCTGCAAAACTCATAAGAGATATCGATATTCAGAACTACCTCTCTGATGCTCTCGATAATCAGAAACTGCCTGATTAAGTTTTCTTTGAGAGTTCAATTAACACATTTCCATTGTTGTTGTGTTTTGTACTTGTTTTACAAATATGCTAACCTTTATAAAATTATAATATGGTGATCGAGGTTGTTTTGGAAAAGAGGGGGGATATCACTATGGCAGCTCAGCTCATATAATATTCAAATGAAATACTTCAAGCATTTGAAGGTCGACAGTCGACAACTACATGAGAGTATCGAGTCGATCAATGGAGTATATAAACAAGCATCACGCATAAAAGTAGATATAACTTCTTGCAAAAGTTAGAACATAGAGTGTTAGATATTTTCATAACTAATATGGGTGTTAAAAAGTATTATTTATCCGAATATTAACTTTGGATTTGCATATATCCGAAATTTCGAATCTGGATTTGACTTAAGCAACACAATAGTCACATACTTTTTCGATTGTCCCATTTTGATACATGTGTCATTTTATTATTCTCATATTACATGAACTTTGATTTTCTTGCTAATATGATACTTCAGATTATTTTGCCTCTAAATATTACCAAGTCATCCAATAACACCCAGATGTGAATATGACAAGCTTCTCGTACGTGTTAAATAAACAAATATTTTATAATAGTTGTAATGTGTTACTTCTAACTGTTGGTTCTGGTTCATCCCATCAGCCAACTCCTCCATTCCCCCCTGGTTTTATGCCAGTTGCAGAAGATAATGTCGGGGGCTCTGGCTTTTCTCCTCGGCCAAATCATGATGATTCTCATAATGCTAGTACCAATTCTGTTAACACTAAGTTTAATCAAGGTACAAAGTTTCAAGCAAGTGGATCCATATTGGAAGCCATTGACGAATTGATAAAGGTGGGACAAACTATGGGATATAACATGGATGGATGCATGAAGAATATTGAAACAATTATTGGTTCTCAAGGAATCATCAACAATTATTGGAATGGTGAATGTGTTCTTTTAGGTGATTTTAATGAAGTTCGTTATGATCATGAAAGACATGGCTCTATATTTAATTCTTATGGTGCCAATTTATTTAATAATTTTATCACTAACAAGTCCCCTGGCCCCGACGGTTTTACCTTCCAATTCTTTCGAAAATATTGGAAAATTATTGATCATGATGTGGTGGCTGCTGTAACGCATCATTTATTGCTTTGATTCCCAAAACCCAGGATGCTAAAATGGTCAAGGATTTTCGGCCTATCAGTTTGATTGGTAGTGTGTATAAAATCATTACTAAAGTCTTAGCTAATCGATTGAGTCATGTTATTCAGAATTTAGTTAGCGATGTCCAATCTGCTTTTGTATCTAATAGACAAATCCTTGATGGCCCTTTCATTCTTAATGAGCTTCTTTCGTGGTGTAAACACAAAAATTCCAAAGCCTTGATATTTAAGATTGATTTTGAAAAAGCGTTCGACTCAGTGAGATGGGATTATTTAGATGTGGTGCTATCTAACTTTGGTTTTGGAACTAAATGGCGTAGTTGGATTCAAGGGTGTCTCAATTCAGCTATGGGATCTATTCTTGTGAATGGTAGTCCGACATCGGAGTTCAAGTTTTATAAAGGATTAAAACAAGGAGACCCTCTTTCTCCCTTCCTTTTTATTTTGATTATGGAAAGCTTACATCTTTCTTTTGATAACGTGGTGAATGCTGGGCTGTTCAAGAGTATCCATATCGACAACTCTCTCAGTTTATCCCACTTGTTCTATGCGGATGATGTTATTTTTGTTGGTGAATGGAATTTATCAAACCTATCAAAAATCGTTAATGTCCTAAAGTGGTTTCATTTGGCTTCGGGTTTAAAGATTAATCTTCATAAAAGTAAGCTTATGGGTATTGGTATTCCTCAAGTTGTTGTGGATTCAGCGGCTAGGTCTATTGGCTGCTCGACTCTTCATATGCCTTTTAACTATCTCGGTGTAAAGGTTGGTGGTATTATGTCGAAAGTTTGCTCTTGGGATGATGTTGTCGCCAAGCTATCTTCTAGGCTCTCGAAATGGAAGCTTAAAACTTTATCGATTGGTGGTCGTCTTACCCTTATTAAATCGGTGTTGAGCTCTTTGCCGCTTTATTATATGTCATCCTTCAAGGTGCCTATAAGCGTTCTAAAAAAATGGAGGCTATCCGTAGAAACTTTTTTAATGGTGTGGATAATGCGGAAAAAAAGATGTCCTTGATTAGTTGGAAGAAAGTTTTAGCTTATAAGAAGAATGGTGGTCTTGGAGTTTCTAGTTTCTTTGCTATGAACCGCGCTCTTCTCTTCAAATGGGTATGGAGGTTCATTGCCAACGAGTCATCTCTTTGGTCTCGTTTTATCAAAGCTATTCATGGTATTCACGGTTCTCTTGGCTGCTCTTTACCTTTCTCTAAGCGATCCCCTTGGATGGATATTGTTAGTGAAGTTAGAAAGCTCTCCTTTAAAGGCATTGATCTCCTTTCTCTTATCAAAAAGAAAGTAGGGAACGGTGAGGCTACCTCTCTTTGGGACGATGCGTGGCTTGGTGATGCTCCTTTAAAACATACTTATCCGAGGTTATATCTTCTGGAATTAGATAAGCATGCTAGTGTAGCGTCTAAGCTAAGAGATAACTCCCTTTCTGATTCTTTTTGAAGGACTCCTCGAGGTGGTGTGGAAGAAGAACAGTTGCTTCTTCTTAATTCTGATATTTCTACTGTAATTCTTCCCAATATCAGTGATCGTTGGACTTGGCGGCTTGGTTCAGAGGGTGTTTTCTCGATAAGATCGGCTCGTGAATTTATTGACGATTCTTTTCTCCCTAAGGCGGAAATTAGTACTCGATGGGTTAAGTATATCCCCATTAAAATCAATATCTTTGCATGGAGGGTCTCTTTGGATAAGCTTCCTTCAAGGTTGAATATTTCCCTTCGTGGTCTTGACATCCCATCTATCTTATGTCCTTTATGTAGTATCGCTGTGGAATCAACTTCGCACCTTCTTTTCGCTTGTCATTTGGCTCGTCATCTTATGATCAAAGTTGCTCGTTGGTGGGAGTTAGAGTACCAAGATTTTCTATCATACGACGATTGGCTTCTTTGGTTAACTAATCTTCGTGTCACAAAGCGCTTCAAAGGTGTTTTTGAAGGTGTTTGTTATATTATGTGGTGGGTTATTTGGAAGTTCCGCAATCAAGTTTTGTTTGGAAATGAATAACCTCGGGTTGACCTTCTTTTTGACGAGATCGTTCGGTTGTCGTTTAATTGGTGTTCTAATCGTTGTAGTCTAAACTTTGATTGGAATTCTTGGATGAAAAATCCTAATTCCTTTAATTTGTAATTTTTTTTTCTAGCTTCTTGCTAGTCTTTAATAAAATGCAGTTAAAAAAAAAAAGATTTGGTGTAGATTTTGAAAAAAATGAAGAGAGAGATAATATATTATTTAATACATAACAATTGTTTTATAAATTATTATATATGAATTTGTAATTAAAATATGTGGCTGGTAAATAAACTTGAGTATCAAAAAATAAAATAGTTTTGTACTTGGTGCAATAATGACAGAAAAGACAAATGGTTAATATGTAAACCAAGCCACCTTGCCAGGTTTTCTTGAACCCCTCATAGGGCTGTTCACGAGCCGAGCCGAACCGAGCGAGGGTCTGCTAGAACTCGGCTCGAATAGAAACCGAGCAGCTCGGTTCGGTTCGAATTTAATGAAACGAGCAGAAAACCATTGCTCGAACTCGCTTGGTTTAAAACCGAGCAGCTCGGCTCGGTTCAAATTAAAATTTAGTACAAAGACTTCATTGGATTTTGGATTTTGGATTTTGGATGGACTTTTAATTGGTCTGTACGTCTTTGGATTTTGGATGGACTTTTAATTGGGCTAAGTGTTATTTGGGCTAAATACAAAAATGTTAATCCATAAATCTAATAGAATGATAGTTACAAGATAAATTTATATTTATATAAATACATACATATATAATATATTTATATATATAATAAAAATATTCGAGCCGATCCGAGCCGAGCAGACCTTTGCTCATGCTTGGCTCGTTTACAAACCAAACCGAGCGGAGCTGCTCGTTTACAATCGAGCGAAGGATCGAGCGAGCAATTTTTGAGCAATTTCCGAACGAGCGGCGAGCACTTTGCCCATCCCTAAATATGAGGGCATGAGTCCCAAAACCAAATGTACTAACCAAACAACTAATAACTGTCAAATCAAAGTAAAACCCATGCTAAAGTGGCAAACCAAACGGACCCTTAGTATATCTGAACCAATGCCGTCTTTTTTTAAGAGTTGTTAAAAATGTTGAAAGTTAAAAAAAGGCTTCTTCAATAGTTTTTGAAAAAAAAAAAAAAAAAGTTGGAGTTATGAATTGCAAATCATGGATTTGATGACGGTGTTTTAATGGAAAATTCTTTGTGATCATAGAGCATGTTCAATGTACTCATTAATAACCAAATCAAAATTGGTGTAAAGAGAGACATTTTACACCAAATTTGGATTTCTCTCTAATAATGTTAATGTCAAAAGTTACTACCAATTACTATTACCAACTTTTTTGCAAAACGCTAATTAAATTTTTACACAATATTTTATAGATTAAGAAATATATAAAACTAAAAACAACTATGTCCAAAACTATTATCAAAACTTATTAAAAAATATTGGGCAAATGTTTTAAAAAGGTACCATACTTCTCACCATTTGTCTTTCTTGGTATCGAACAATTTTTTTTTTGCTTATACGGATACTTTTCTTCCAAATTTGGCCTTTTTAAGGTATTTTTGAGACATTTTTGCCCCTCTCAGCTAATAGGAAATTTTTTTATTCGAAGGGCAAAAATGTATAAAGTACCTTAAAAATGAAGAATTTGAAAGAAAAATACCCCTATAAGGAAAAAATTTTGTTTGATACCTAAAAATTTAAATAGTGACAAGTATGACACATTTATAGAACATTTGCCCAAAAATATTATCTATTTGACAAAAGAAATGAATAGCGGCCTTGTTTTGAAGGCATTGATGTGATATTTTTGTTAGCATATTTTATAAAATTTAACTAAGAACTTATATTGAACAATAAAGGTTATAAAAATTTTGTGCAAGTATTTGGTGTTGCACCAAATTTGGTGTAATCTTGCATGAGAAATTGTTTCACACCAAAATTTACACCAAATTTGTTATTTTGATGTATACATTAAAGATGATCTCACTCATAGTAGCACCATTGTTCATGTTATGATATCCATCTTTTGAAGTCACTAAAAATAGCATCTTATATATCCATGTCCACCGGATGTCTAGAACCTCGTTGTTTAAAGGTGTGATGTTGGTCAACCACTATACCTTATTTATTCTTTATCTTAATTTGATGGGTTAAGGCTAGACACAGTGGTCGATCGTGACCGATCGGTCGAGCATGGTCTTGATCGGTCGAGCAAAAGGTATTGGACGAATTAGGTCGTAAATTCGAATGAATTGTAACACACATAAATATTAAAATAATAATAATAATAATAATAATAATAAACAAAAAAAACCTTTTGCAATTAAAAAAAAAAAAAAAAAAAAAAAAAACACTTTACCACTGTACAACCTTATAAATGTCAACATCAAACACACTTCTAAACACACAATTTCACACACAATTCAAACAACAATTCTTTCAATAATGTCTCACAAAGACTTCTCTCAACAATTTTTGGCCACAAAGGACTTCTCACAACAATTTCCTAGTCACCAAGACTTCTCACAACAATTTCCCAGTGAACACAACTTCTCACAAAAATTTCCATGTGAACACGACTACTTGATCACCAACCCAACGGAAAATGAATCGGTTAATACTCCACCGGCAGATATCTTTCCGGTATTCCCAACGGAAATTGAACTGGTTAACACTCCACCGGTTGTGGAACACCAACCCAATCCGTTTAATCTTACTGAGGATCAACTCCGACTACTTGAGCAGGATGAGAAAGTCAGGAGAGAAACAAAAGAAAAAGAACTACAAGAGGAAGCTGCTCGTATGGAGCAGGAATCAAGGGAAGCACAATACCGCCGTGACAACTTGTTTGACATCTTGGAAAGAGAATGGGAAGAAGAAATGATTGCTGAGGGTTTTGCAGAAATGTATGACGAGGGAGAAAACTCAGACTTTTCATTGTAATTTGTAGTTTCATTTTCATTACTGTATCGTAGTTTGTTAATCTGTAATTCGTGTTTTTAATTTAATGTTTAATTTATGTTTAAATTTGTTGTTTAAATTATTTGAATTAAAAAAAAAATAATAAAAAAAAAATAAAAAAAAAAATCGGTCGCCCCACTGTGGCAGTTTGGTCGTCGTCAGGTCGTCAGAGAAAGAAAGCTGGTGTGTCAGGTCGTCTGCAGGTCACTACTGTGTCTAGCCTAATAGAAATTTCTTGACAACAATCTCTCGTTAAATTTTCTCACAATCTTACATAATATGTTGACCGGTCGAAATACTGTAAAATTTTTACTTGAAATGCAAAAACCTAAACAATTAAGAAGATTATAAGTGTTTTGATATGATTACTAAATCAACTTGACACTTTGGGGTTAACCGTCGTTCCATGATTAGGTTCCGAAAATGGAGAATGAGAAGACTTGCTTCTAGCAGTTTCTTTAATTCTTCATGCAAATATCTGAAATGTTCTCATGCACGTTAATTTAATTAGTCCCACGCATAAGTTAGGATTTAGGAAGTATGTTTTTGGGATGCAGCGAACTGCAGTTTTTTAGGGGTCTTTGCGCGTTTAATGCTTCCACTGAAATATCCATGAGACTCGGCTTTATATCGTACTTAAAAGAACGTTCGGAATCTGTTTGTTTAGGGTCACTATGTGCCCTGTTGTTGCTTCTAACTCTGCATCATCACTCAATATATTCTCCTTTCACTAAAGAAATATAGTGATTGCGTTAAATCTTTCAGAAAAAAGGAGGACCAATATATGGTCACACATAAATAGATATCATGTAGGTTGCTGTTATGGTTTCTTTATAATGAGATTAATAGTAGTATTAGTTTTGGTAGTATGTTGATTTAATCTTTATTTTATAGTCACTTTTGTCATTAATTGAAAAGATGCTTAGAACTATAAAATATTTAGTTGGACATTGCAGATGAATTATGATCAGATTCTAGGAAGGAGAGTTTGCATGCTGAGACTCGGCAGAAGATGGTGTCCACTGCAGAAACCACATAACTTATGTAATGATTCATGATTAGATTTCAAAACTTCCCTCTAAGAATATTTCATGCAAATTTATATTACTTACATCTATAAGTATTGATATTGTGATCACCTTATTCCACATTTAAATTATTTTATTACATGTATATCTTCATCATCGATAATGATCAGTGTTGACGTAGAGCCTATGAGGCAAAGATTATCCAGAAGAAAGAATGCCAAAATGTCGTCAATTTACTAACATACAAAAAGGTAAAACAAATTCCTACATTATAAAACCAAAATATCATTTTGATTTTTTCACTCAAACTCAATTAAAAGCGATGAAATAACGTCACCAACAATCTTCATCCCGTGATAACAAACACAGATAACAAATTTATTGAACAAAATAAAAAAGTAAAATAAACAACCTAATACATTACATATAACTGATTACATAAAACTTATAATACAAACATTGACGCAACCTTGATAAAAAGTATATAAACATCTGTACAAACATTACGTACAAAACACATAGATATTCAACCAAAAGCACAGCCGGTGCATCGCACGGGTTCGTAAGGCCTCGTGACAACGTAATTAACCTTTGCCATAAGTTGATAGCATTTACTTCTTTTGAATATGGCAAAACTAAAACGAAAAAGGTGAAGATGGTGGAACAAAATTTCTGGTCCCAAAGCTTCTCTTCATATCAATCACCGTTGATGCCAACGTCGATTTTTGAGATGAAGATGGAGAACTCGAAGACGAACCAAACCTACTTGAACGAGTCCTTGGCTTCTCGTTCATGTATTCATCATTATATAACCTGATGTCGTCAATTCCAACTTTACATGAACTTACACTCGCCGGGACTAAACAATTGCACAGTAAACCTGACGAACACAAGATAAAATGTCAGAACACTTAAAAATAAGCAACTCACTCTTTATCAAAACAACTTATTTCACCAACTTACCGAGTCTAGCTAGACGATTAATCCAACTTGGTATAGGATTTCCAGTGAGTCTAAGACAAGCATCGTTACAAAAATGATTACAATTTCGGGTTATTAGGTTATACGAAGTTCCTTTGTAGTCTTGAGCTAGTTCTTTCATGAATCCTCTTACTTCCCTTAGACTCATATTGGTCCATCCTATCAGAATCTGCTTCCTGAAAATGAACCCTTCACATTGTTTCGGTTCTCCTTCAAAGATTCCGGTCGTCGCATTTTCATGGGATCCAAATGCATACTCAACTCCATGAACTACACGCATCATTAAAAACAGGTCAATCAAGTCGTATACTCTACGAATTTACATGCACTATAATAAGTTAACCATAAGCATATATGGTTCATGTTCACTGGTATATATAGTTCTTTACTTTTTTATTTTTCATTTTGTGTACTCTACTAATTCAAATGCAATAAAAGGTAACTAAATGTACGGAAGGTACGTGATTAGTTAAGCAAGTCACTTGGTAACGTACACACTATTTATTACCAAGTGACTTGCTTAACTGATCACCTTATGTTTAGTATCCATTATTTCATGCAAATGTATAGAATACCCAAACGAAAAGAAAAAAAATGGTTTGATACAAACCTTGAACACCAGAGTGGTAGACGCCCAGGCCAAACCAATAAGTACATCCATTCAAGGAAGTAAGATCATAGACATTAAGGTAAACCGGAACCGACCCATTTTTCTTCATCTTTGTTGAACTTCTTCCTCTACACAACATATTCTTTTAAACTATATGAATAAAAGTCGACAAGCTGAAGTTGAGGAAAAAAGTTTGTGGCACTGTCGAGACATATAACCGCCACATCGTCTGCTTTTCATTACTATATATAGAGGGTACTTTAATAGATTCCAAAATATATAACGAACATTATTGTTTCAAACTATAGAACCTTGTTATAGTTTATTAGATATTTGACTTTGAAGAAAGATGCATGATATATCTTTACTACCTTATAATGCATTTAGGACATTCCCTAAATAGCAAGGCTTAAAATTCAGACTTTTTAACTTACTTATTATAGAAGTTTTAATAGCCTGCACATAAAAATAAAAGTTGCATCTTGTAACAGCCTATTAAAAAGCTTTAACAACCATAAATGTCTTAAATTCTCGTAATTATAAAAAACGAGTAACCGCTAAAAATCATTACTATCAATAATGATTATTAAAAATATGTAACCGCATTCACCATATAAATCTACACAAACCATTTCATATCTTTCACACACAATCGTTGTAACAGCCCACTTGTGACGAAATCTACTATTGACTCACAATCATATATATGAGTTACAAACCTATACACCAATACAAGAATGAAACACAAAGCATAAGACCAATATATGCATGCTTTTCCCTCCGAAACCAAATCCGAGCACCACAAAGCCAAAAATACTCGACTCGATACCACGACTCGACCCATAAACAACTCGACATCACCATCACGACTCGACCAAGACCCAAATAAACTTTGGCCGTGGGTTTGAACCCACGACCTCGGCTCGACTCGACAACAACAACAACCAATGATACCAAAACCGATTATTTAAGTTTTATTTTTGTTAAACTTCGTTTTTATTAAACCCAAAACCGAACCTAATCGAAATAAAGACGAGGAGTACGACTTGGAGTGAGTCGACTCACACCGATTCCACACTTGGTGGAGTATTTCGGTGTAACCTACCTTCTTGAGCTTCGAGAAATGAAAAGATGATTATATTGGTGGATTTGGTGGTGTTACGCGGCGGTGGTGGTTGTTTTCGAGGTGATTAATGGTGATACAAGGTGCGTGTGGTATATGAACTTGATGGAGAGATCACATAGGGTGTGGTGGTGGTGGCGGTGTGTTATGTTTGTCGGCGGTGAGAGCTCGACGGCCGGAAAACGTGACCGGAAATGGTGGTGAGGGTGGCGGCTATATGTGGAGAAGAAAGGGTATGTAAACCCTAAAATGAAATAAAGGGTGTTTATATAGGGGCTTCCAAGGATGTGGGATGAAACCCTAATGCGCCCATAGGGACTAAAATTTTAAATATTAGTTTGGGCTGGGAAATGTATATTTACTAATCTTTTAGCAAATTGTTCTCAGGGCTAATTTAGGTGTCGAAACTACTTCCCGTGACATTTTTATTAATTCCATTAGTCTTAAAAGTATTTTTCCAATAAAATCGACTATAAATACACATATTTTTATCCCATGATATCCAAATCAATTAAAATTCACGCTTTACTCGATATTGGGCCATTCCGCGAGTGCTACATTCTAGACTACGACAAATACTCAACGAAGTACGAATAAAAATATATAGATATAAATATATATAATAACCCGAAAATTACCAGTTGTCACAGGGTACCCGCCGCCGCATTGCGCGGGTACCCTGCTTAATATATAAATCATTTGGGACTATTTTATAATTAGCAAGTCTTAAAAATTCAGACTACTAAACTTGTTTGTTATAGAAGGATTTTAAAACTTGATCAATATTTGTAACCACAAAACTTGTAACCGTCATATTAATGATCAATAAATGATTTAATGGGAAAAAAAATGTGTAACCACCATATCAATACTTGTAACATATAAAACTGGAAAAAAAAAAAGTATTAATATACATTAAAATGTAAGTTATGAAATCTTAATATAAAAAGAACTCATGGTTTATGAAAGACTCAAAAAAGCTACGACACAAAGTAATTATACTTCACACACAATAAATTCAGCAACGCGCGGGTACCCGTTTATTTTAACTTATGTTTCAAATATGTTACTTATGTTCATTTCTTTCGTTTGGACTTTATGTTTATTTGGATATGAAATACTTTGTATTGTTATTGCTTAAAGTTATTTTTAATTTAAATTATTATTAATTTGTACGGTTGTTGTTAGAAAAATGTGTAACCGAATAATATTTGCTCGCCGCAAAATATAGTCACAGGATACCCGCCGCCACATTGTGCGGGTACGCTGCTAGTATGAATATTATGGACTCATGGCGCTACATAACTATCTGTACGATTCTTCGGTGAAGCTTTAATTTCAGCATTAACAGTTACTCGAGCTCGAAATAGTGCCGTTTAGTTTCACGAGTTAATCTGCGCAAAACTATCTAGATATAAGTTCAAACCCAAATTAGTACCCGTTTAGTTGCATGAAATTTTGTATCTTGAAATTTATCGATTTCTATATTATATGTTATATTTGTTTAAGTGAAGGACTTTAATTAATTAGCGGTATGTGAGTTAACTATCAAAATACTAATCATATAAACTGAAATTTAACTTAAGTTATACGTTTTGTCACACTAAATTTTATAAGTTGCTTCTTTTTCTTTCTTTTCACAAAAGGAGTAGAACATGCATGGTGGTTATGGGACTCATGAAAAGTGGAAGGATTTCAGCCCTAGATTATATTCCTTAAAACCACATCTATTATTAAAGATGATAACACAGTTAAAACAAATAAAGATATATGATTTAATTATGATGTAAGGAATTTTTAGTAATTGCAAAATTCATATAGTTTTTTTCTGAGTAAATTGCAAAATTTGTGGTTTGGCCAAATTGCAGGTTTCGTCCCTAATTTTTCGAAAGTGTAGGCGCCGTCCATTTGGGAAACTTTTGGGTTGCACTTTTCGTCCCTGTCCAAAGTAAAATGACTAAAATGCCCTTGTCAAAAACTGCAACCTTAGGATGAAAATTGCAACCCAAAATTCTCCATAGGAACGGTGCCTACACTTTCGAAAGATTAGGGACGAAACATGCAATTTGGCTAAATCACATAGACGATTTTTGCAATTTACTCGTTTTTTCAATATATCTAAATACCATCAAACTAATGCTCAAATTCATAAAGTTTGGAGCATAGCAGTATCCATAAGTAACTGTAAAATTAAATGGTTGATAGTTCAAATCATGTCGTAGGCATGTACATAGATAACAAAAAATAAACCTACAATAACATATATGGATTTGTACGTAGAGATCACTAGTTATAATACCCGTGCACGCACAGGGTTTTGACAAAAATATCCGTTATTTATTGATATCGACTAAAACACAAACAATTTATGATGGCTCCAAATTATTTAATTGAAGGTCTAGGAGGTAATTTTTATTAATATTTATAACACTCATGTGAGCAAATATTTTTGATATAAGTCAAATTCAATTATGTTTACAATGATAACATGTTACAGTATATGTTTACAATTTTATTAAACTTATGACAACATAAGTTGCTGAATGAGTTTTTCTTCAAGTCATGTTTTGGTTGGTTTCAAAATGTGTTTTCACAAGTGAGTAAAACATGTTAAAAAAAAAAGTTGCCCACAAAATGTTGTCAAAAAAATCCAGCATTATTAACAGAGGACCTTGTCATAACAACTTCACCTTGGATCACAAAGTTAGACAAAAGTTTAAACATTAGAACTAACATAGTTTTGTAATACTTTTCTTGTTCTTGGATTTTGAAAGAACATGTGTGTTGACCTCTCATGAAATATACGAAGGAGACCAACATTTAATTAATGATAAGAATGCGTATTTCATAACATAACATTAATAAGCAAATTAAACAATAAACAACAAACACACTATTCTGAGTATATTAGTTATATAAAATAGTGTATTTAAGACCATGTGTAGTGGTAAGGAAGGGAGGGTGGGGCGTTTTGCGCCATGTGGCAGTGTGGGCCATGTTGGGGCTTGGTTGAAAAAGTGGTGTAATGGTGTGTAAGAGAGGGTGAAAAAAATTGTCGTTCTAAAAAAAATAAAAAATATGACTCATATAGTGTTATGGAGTATATAATGTTAATGCTTTTGGTTTAGTACAACTACACATATATTATAATGATCCGATTTATTTGTGGTCTTAAACACATAACCACATATAACATACCCATGGTGAATATATTTTATTTTGATATATTTATGCTATGCGGTTGTAACATTCTTTTAACAAAGAGAAGAGCGGGTTAGATTTAAGTACACTTTTAGCAACAATTTTACAGTTCTGATGCAGTATTTTGCACCAATGATTTTAACATATAAAAAAGCACAGAGTTACTAAAAACAACTAAACATCTCAGGTTGAGGGATTATTTCAGAAATATACTATTACCCATTAGAGAATTCTGAAGTCGCTTCACATTTATCACAACTATTATGCCCACGGGTCACCTTTAAAGGTTGCGAGATCCTCATGGAGGTCTTATGATCTATTGTCTTATTGTGAAAACACATAGTTAATAAAGGCGACTGAGGAAAGTGACAACATATTGCTTTCGAATTGTTGTCATATTTTTTCCATATGTTTTGAAGAAGTATTATTTGTAGGTTCTGCCTTCAATGGAACAACAGGATGCGCTTTCACAGAATCCTGCATGCCAATCTCTGTTATTTACGGAAGTGAGAATTATACATCAACTTCGTTCAGTAATAACTAATAAGTATATAAAATCATAACTAATTCACTGAACTGACAATTATACAACAACGACGGGTAAAATTAGTAAGTCTGAATAATTGGTGGAACGGGTCGGACCGGGTTGGTTTACCCCTTAACACTTGTTGTTTATTTCCCTTCAAAAGTTATACATATATTGTTGGCATATAATGATGCTTAAAGTAATAATACAAACCTTAATAAACCTTAGGAGGCTGTTTAATAAAATAACTTAGGAGGTTGTGTGCACAAAAATATACTTCTTACAACTTTCAACTCATTTGCTTTTAGTTATAAATTTTTGATTTGACCTGGGATAAGAAAAACAACCCATATTGACCCATTCATATCATATAGCCATTTATATCACAAGTATTACTCTTTAAGGCTCAAACAATAATAAATCAGTACACAACATAATTAAGTAGATAGCATAGTATAATAAAAAGACCACATTATGTTGACAAATCATGTGTTTATGGGGTTTAAATGATCGATTACTATTTAAGACTCATGACTTACTTGTCCATAAGCACATAATAGAATAGACCAGCAAGTTGTTATTCTGTCACCTAGGAAACAAAAAATGACCCGTACAGTAAAAAAGGTTACATTGACTGAAAGATGTAAACCAAACCGATCTTTCTTACTCACATTATGATCAACGTCGGACACATACATGGTTCTCATAATACTAACTTCCATCCAATTGTCTACTAAATGTAATATTGGCGGTCAAGTTAAAGACTTAAAGACATACAAAGTTGATATTCATCCAAGATTAGTTCTCTAACATCTGACTCTCAATCAAGCTACATGGGATCTTGATATTTCTAGAAAACTACATTAGCTTTACATTGATTTTCATTAGCCAAACTCACCCCACTTAAATTATCAGTATAAGTTGTTTGGACTTTGGATAACCAATCCCAAATAACCTTGAAACTGGTTGTCTACTATATCCAAACACAAAGTGAATTAGATTGTGATATATGGCTAAAGAAGTATTAGTATGTTTGTGGAATGTTAAATTTCAATAATAAAGTGCAGATTGCTGCTTACCTTCTTCCATCCAACTTTGTCACCAGGTTACACCGTTTTTGTCAAAATCACCAAAAAAAAAATGTGTATTATGTCTTTTAATGTTAGTGCCAATAGTTCATCTTCCAATGCAAAAAGTCATATATAGAAGCTGAACCATAAACCACTAAACACTAATCAACTAACTGAGAAATATACCTTAGACGGTCATGTTCATAGCACTCGATTTTTGAAAGATATGGGTTAGAACCACGATCAACCACTTGATCTTTGAAGCAATAATCATCTCACCCTATTGATTGCTAAATCAATAAGCACCACTTAAAATTTGAGTTTGTAATTTGTGAGGAGAAAAAGATCTATGGATTTGAGTTCCATTGCAATTTGTGGGGAAAAATTTTTGTTGGTGATGATTGGAATAGGAGACTCGAATAGGAGTGCTTGTGTTTTCTTAAAATTACATTTTTAGCCTACAAATATGAAAAAATATCATCGAGGCCCATGTGTATTTTCGATTTTTTTTACATGTGAATACAAAAACATTTTTTAAAGTTTTTTTAAGCAAATTAGGAAATAATTAGCCTTTTTAATTAAAAAAACTTAAGATAAATAAATAGTTATTAAAAAAAATTACTTATTAAGGAATGATTTGATTTTTTTGAAATGCAAAAGTCCCCACTAGGGGTTTTGTTTTATTATATAAAAGATGTATAATGATTTACATGCTTTATTTTAAAAATAAGATTAGTTTGATATGATGTCACAAATGTTTGATTGATGAAACACATTTAATTATACGATTTATTACATGAGGCTAGGCCAACAAATTGTTAATATGAATTCAGTCGATCGTTTATTTATTTACAATACATTTTAATATATTAATCTTAACAAATACATGCTTTTGACACGTCTCGCTAGCTTTCAAAATCATTGATATGAAAGTAGCACTTACAATGGACTCCCAATCGACATGTTGTATTCCCATTATTTTATTTTAATTGTAACTTTTCTTTTTCTTTTTTCATTTTAGATAGATATAAATGATCTTGATTCATTCTTTATTTTTTTAATAATCAAGTGATTGATCGTTCTAGCTCATAACCAATTATTGCTTGAACTTTATACATAATCCAAGATAAATTTGCTCAACAAAATACGGAGTACTTGTTCTACAAAGATCATTAGACTAAGAGCTAGGGGGTTGGATTATACAAACAAGAACAAAAAAAATGTTGTTTAGAGGTGTATTTTAGCTTCTTTTATAGTGGTATTGAGATGCTTTTCGATGTCTCAAATATGTGTCATTTCTTTAGGTATTTTCTAGGGTTGTTTTTGTGGGCTTTAGCGCCACGGGAGTTTATCTAGGTATTTGTGTTTAGGTTTGGTGCTTCCATATCAATTTTCTTATCACATTGTATTTCCTAGCTACTTCGTAGTCAATTTTCTTACCAAATTTATACTTTTGATGAAGATCAACTTTTGTAACAATAAATAAACAGAGTGTTAAGAACATAACTTCTTCATAACCAGGGACGAAGCCAGGAATTTGTGTTAAGGGGGGCTCATTTTTTTCGGTAGTAACATACAATTCCTTGTTTGAAGCTGGATTGAAGTGTAAATCGTTCGACATACGGGTTCAATGATATTTTTCTCGGTTGTAACAAACAATTACTTGATTAGTTGATAAAATGAACAAAATGGCAAACGATGGCATAAAAGGTAGTGAAATGAGGATTTGAAGATAAAAGTGTCGTTGTTTATTAGATATGGGCTACCAAAAGGAGCTGAATTGAAGCCTCTATGAGATAGGCTCATGGCCGGCCCTGGGCAAAATGATCGAATGCCTCAACTATTGTTGTAACCAAAACACACTCTTTTTATGTTTGACGTGTAACAAAACCGCATTAAGACTCGATATAACTTGGATGTCAAAATTAACCATACAATAAATTTAAACAAGGGTTTTTGTAACCACGCTCGATTTTACGACAAAAAAGATCTCGACGAGATCAATTTTGGTTTTTACTTGAATAAGTTTTTGAAGATATACAACTATATGTTATGATTATATTTTATGACCAATATAGTTTTTAGAGTAAATTACAAAGATGGTCCTGTGGTTTGCGTTGACTCACACTCTTGGTCCTTTGACTTTTTTTTTTGCACTTACAGTCACCAACTCTGAAACCATTAACACTCATGGTCCCTTGACCAAACTGACGTTAAATTTAACTGTTAAAGCCCTCATGTGACTTGCACATGAGGGTATTTTAGTCATTCTAACTTTATCTTCTTGATCCCACCACATATAACTTCTTTCCCTCTCATTTCATTTTTTTTCTTTTTCTTTAGATTTATAAAATCAAACCTCAAAGTTCTTCCTCAGTTTATTAATCAAAAGACATCCACCGTTGCTCCAACATACTGCAACTCCAACCTACTGATCGAACAAATAAGCTACCTTGATTCCATTTTGGTGGTGATGTATTTGGCGGGGGTGGGGTTAGACTTTATTGATTCATGTAGTTGTGAAGATTTGATCAGTGTTTCGGCTTTTATTGACTTTGATTTGCTGTTGTTGATTAAAGGCACTTGTTGAAGAAGCTAAAGCGAGATATGAAAAGGCGGTGTTTAAAGTGATTGATTTGGTGAGTATTGACTTTTATTATAGGGATCAAATTCAGATGCAAATGGATTGACTAGATTCGTTGATACTTTATCTGGAAGTAGTATTGATTCTTAAAGCATAATTGATTTTGTTTATACTTTATGTAGGATGATTATGCTGTTGAAGATGATGAGTATGAGGAGAAGTTAAGGAAAGAATCTCTTGCTTTTTTTCTTTTTAGCTACGTAAGTTTTATCATTTTTGGAATCTGGTATAATTAAAGTTGCTTATTTGATACACTTTTTTTTATTCAAATGTTGGGATCTGATCAGCTAGTATATGATGTTATTAAAATTGTAAAAGATATGGTAGGTGGTTAATGAATACCTACTAATTGAATTCTTTATGATGATTGGTTTTGTAGGTATCGAGATGGTGAGCCGACAGGTAATGCTGCTAGATTCTATAAATGGTTTACCGAGGTGATGGTTTGGTGGTGATGTATTTGGCGGGACCAATGGTTTTGTGTATAACTCAAGTTCATATATTATCTTTCATCAATACTAGGACTGATGGTGGGGGGGGTGGGGTTTGGTGGTGGATCGTTGATGGTTATGGTGGCGATTTGGTGATGGTGATTTGGGTTAACGATGGTGATTGGTGCTAATGGTTTATGGTTATTAGATTTGGATCTAAGTTGATATGTTATTATTGATTCATAAGAAAAGAAACAACAAGAAACAATAGTTGTTGATTTGCATTCGTGAATCTGGATAAAAGAAAGAATGAGGGTGTGGAGGGTGGGTCGGTGAGTGGGGGTTTGTGGCGGACTGATGGTGGCGGGGATGAGGGTTTAGTGGTGGATTGATGATGGTGATGGTGGCAACTTGGTGGTGGTATGGTGTCGATTTGATGATGGTTTTTTAATGTAAATCTGGAAAATTTGGTGGTGGCGTGGTGGTGTGGTTTACACATATGGTCCCTGTGGTGGGATCAAGAAGATAGAGGCAGAATGACTAAAATACCCTTATGTACAAGTCATATGAGGGGCTTTAACAGTCAAATTTAACGTTAGTTTGGTCAAGGGACCATGAGTGTTAAGGGTTTCAGAGTTGGTGGCTGTAAGTGCAAAAAAAAAAGTCAGAGGACCAAGAGTGTGAATCAATGCAAACCATAGGGACCATCTTTGTAATTTACTCTAGTTTTTAAACATTACTAAAATAGAAAACAATTGCAAAAACAAAAGTGATAAAGTGGAAATATAGTAAAGTAATAAATTGTAAAAGGAAAAGAAAAACTAATACGAGTATTTCAACTCCTATGTCACTTATCACATGATTAATGAGACAAACGAGTAACTATTCAACTCTCTATGTCATCTTCATCTCCCGGATTCGTGCCAGGGTCGGCCCTGCGTAAGCTATTATCCAAGATTACAAACTACAAAATGGGCTAATTAGGCCGGTTGGAGGTGGCTGAGCACCCTCCAGCCCCCCTAATGGCTCCGTCTATGTTCATAACTCATAAATTAGAACACGGTTGTTGTTATATTCAATCATAAATAATGTGGGTAAATAAAAATAGAGTTAATTACATAAATCGTCCATGCAATTGACAAACAGTTGTACCTTTCGTTTTTAACTCTTAGTAAGTACACCAGTCGTCCATGTGGTTGTCCATTTTGCATCGACTGGTCCTTTCACCAAACGGGCGTTACTTTTTTTCGTTAAATCTGGTCATGTGCTGGGCACGTGAGGGCATGATCGTCTTTTTACGTCCATACTAAACCACTGGGACGATTTATGTAATTGGAACCTTTTTTTTCCTACTTTATATATATATATATATATATATAGAGATGGGATATTATGAGAAGGGGTCTTAAAATGAGAAGGGTGGGAAGGATTGTGGGAGTGACATGTGTCACTTTGCCACATCATCATTCCGCCAAAAATTTTACTGCATCGTGATGCAGTAAAAATTTTGGCGGGAAAAAATTTTTTTTCCCGCAAAAAAAAAAAATTTTTTTTGGGCAAAAAAAAATTTTTTTTTTTCCCGCCAAAATTTTTACTGCATCGTGATGCAGTAACCGTGATGCTGTAAAAAATTATACTGCATCGTGATGCAGTAACCGTAATGAAGTAAAAAAATATACTGCATCGTGATGCAGTAACCGTAATGCAGTAAAAATTTATACTGCATCGTGATGCAGTAAAAAATTTGGCGGGAAAAAAAAAATTTTTTTGCCCAAAAAAAAATTTTTTTTTTTGGCGGGAAAAAAAAAATTTTTCCCGCCAAAATTTTTACTGCATCACGATGCAGTAACCGTGATGCGGCATGATGATGTGGCATGGGGATGACACATGTCACTCCCACAATCCTTCCTACCCTTCTCATTTTAAGCCCCTTCTCATTGTATCCCTACCCTATATATATATATATATATATATATATATATATATATATATATATATATATATATATATATATATATAGGGGCACTTTCTTGCGAGAACCATCTTATCTGCGAGAACTGACAGAACCACCAAATAACATACATGCACGCCTTCAATAATTGTATTTTTGCACATATGTTCTAAAAACAACATATATGTTTTTAAAAAAACATGATTGTTCTAAAGAATTTGATAAGAAATTGAAAATACAAAATTTTTCTTTGAAGGTGTGCATGTATGTTCTTATAAGGCGTGCAATGACAATATTGCGGCCGTGTGTAAGGTTTTTGTGAAAAAAGATGATGACTTCATGATGATATTGAAGAACATAGGTGGATACTTACGATTATTGATAATTTGCATGTATTTTTATTTTATTTTAAAAGGCGTGCATGTATGTTTTTGGTGGTTCTGTCAGTTCTCGCAGATAAGATGGTTCTGAAATGAAAGTCCCACTATATATATATATATATATATATATATATATATATTATATATATATATATATATATATATATAATTGTTGGAGCCTTGTAGTGGCGACATTTATAGATGCTTCCATTGCAATTCCTAGCATTTCATGGAATAACAAAAGAGTTTAATCACTAGTGCATATCATTAAATCCATTAAAAAGCGCTTTAATACATATTTTGCAACATTTTTGGCTCAATGTGCTAGTGAGTAGGTATGGACCTATGGTCACAAGTTGATCTTGATCCAAGCATATATGAATTTGGTATCCAAAATAATGAGGACAAATCTTATTAGGAAATTACCACGAGGTTAGTTGATGAATGTGCAAAACTCATAAGAGATATCGATATTCAGAACTACCTAGGTGTTTAAAAGAGTAAGAAAAGCTATGAAAGCTCTCTCTCTGATGCTCTCGATAATCAGAAACTGCCTGATTAAGTTTTCTTTGAGAGTTCAACTAACACATTTCCATTGTTGTGTTTTGTACTTGTTTTACAAATATGCTAACCTTTATAAAATTATAATATTCAAATGAAATACTTCAAGCATTTGAAGGTCGACAACTACATGAGAGTATCGAGTCGATCAATGGAGTATATAAACAAGCATCACGCATAAAAGTAGATATAACTTCTTGCAAAAGTTAGAACATAGAGTGTTAGATATTTTCATAACTAATATGGGTGTTAAAAAGTATTATTTATCCGAATATTAACTTTGGATTTGCATATATCCGAAATTTCGAATCTGGATTTGACTTAAGCAACACAATAGTCACATACTTTTTCGATTGTCCCATTTTGATACATGTGTCATTTTATTATTCTCATATTACATGAACTTTGATTTTCTTACTAATATGATACTTCGGATTATTTTGCCTCTAAATATTACCAAGTCATCCCAATAACACCCAGATGTGAATATGACAAGCTTCTCGTTACGTGTTAAATAAACAAATATTTTATAATAGTCGTAATGTGTTACTTCTAACTGTTAAGGGCCCATTTGGTTTGTAAGCTGGATTAGATTTTGATTTGGATTTGAATTTGGATTTAGATTTGGTGTAGGTTTTGAAAAAAATGAGAGATAATATACTATTTAATACATAACAATTGTTTTATAAATTATTATATGAGGTAATTACCAAAGTAGTAGTTGAAAAAAAAATGGTCCATTTAATAGTCACTCTCAACACCTCTTTCCCATTTTGGTCACGCTCGACTGCTCGACTCCACTAGAATCTTGACACGTGTCATTCCAAAGGTACTTTCATATCTTTAGAGAATCTTTGTTACTATTTACCTTTTTAAAAGTCAATGCTCGACCGACGGTGCTCGACTTAAAACTGCTCGACTGACGGCGTACCTTTTTGAAAAATATCTTTCCAAAAGATTTGATTTGTACTTTCAGTCAGTCCTTTTTTGTACTTCTTTTTTTTATTCTTTTTGCTGCAAACACAAAAAAACACACACACACTACACTAATTTGATTTTTTACAGTACCTCTTTCAAGAACACACACCAAAAATTTTACAGTACATGTTTCGGTTTTTAGTTAATTTCTACATTTTATTTTTCCCAGTTTCTTCTTCGTCGTTTCATCTTCATGTTTGTTCTATAGTATTTTTCCAGTAGCCAGAATCAGACGCAAAAACCGAAAGAGGCCTTAAAACGAAATGGTAAGTTTTTTTTAGTTCTTATTGGGGCTTTGATTTATTTTTGTTCCATATTGTAACTGCTTATTAGGGCTTTGTTCTATAGTATTGTTCCATATTTTTGTATGTTATATTGTAAGGTGTGAGTCTTAGGTTTTATTGTAAATCTTTAGTTTAAACTAGGATTGTGAGCTTTAATGAGTTTAGTTTAGTTTAGTTTAAACTAGGATTGTGAGCTTTTTGAATGTGAAGTTGCTAAGTATAAGGAGCTTATTAACGCGTTTAACAAGCTTATTAACACAGTTTATTGGTAATTAGGTTTATTTAAATTGCTTTGTTGGGATTGCTTCAAGCTAATTAGGTGTTGGTAGAAATTTTTAACAAGCTTATTAACAGAGTTTATTGTAAATTAACCTGCTGCTAGGCAAATTAACCTGCTGCTAGGCATAGGCAAATTAACCTGCTGCTAGGCAAATTAACCTGCTGCTAGGGATAGGCAAATTAACCTGCTGCTAGGCAAATTAACCTGCTGCTAGGCAAATTAACCTGCTGCTAGGGATGTTAACCTGCTGCTAGGCAAATTAACCTGCTGCTAGGCAAATTAACCTGCTGCTAGGGATGATAATGTTATTGCAGTTAAATAATTTTATTTATTCATACTATTCTATATTAAGGGGTGTTTGTGATTGCCTATAATAAATACTTATAAGCTGCTTAAAATGAGCACTTTGCGAGTTGTTTATTATTTCTTTTATTATTTCTTGTAGGCGTATGATGCTAGAGTTATTGTCAAAAGCAAATTGCATTACTTTGTACTTATGAAGGATCGATTAGACCAGCCACGGCGTACCATGTTTAATGCTACATGCTTTGGACCATGGCTTGATCTGACCTATGTGGATAATGAAGAAGGGCTTGTTCATTACATGCTTCAGAGACAATGCCACCAAAAAGATGATAACTATGATCTTCCGCTTGTATACTCTTTGAATGGACACATGCTTCATTTTGGTCGACATGAATTCTGCCTGATTACTGGCTTTAAATTTGGTCTTGTCAGTTTTAGGAAATGGCGGAGTGGTCATATCCCTTTTCGTGAACGTGTTTTCCCGCACAAGGTTGGTCAGCATGTTAAATTAATTGATCTATTATCAGTTATTGAGGATGAAGAGGTGTTTATAAAACTGTGTGATGAGGATGCTATCCGTGTTTGCCTCTTGCTAACACTTGAGGTTATATTCATGGGTAAAGACTTGGGGTGTATCATTGATGATATTTTTATGAGGATGGTGGAGGATCTTGATGAATGGAATGCAATGCCATGGGGGGAGCATATATGGAGGCAGCTTTATGATTCAATTAGAAATGTCTCTTCAAAGCATATTCGTGTTCCTATCTATAGTTTGAATGGATTCGTTGCTGCTTTCAAGGTTAATACTAACAAACTTTGTTGACATTGTTGGTACTGCTTATTTAAAAACATACCTAAAACTTAAGAAAATCCTTCCCCGTTCATTCCCCCGTTCAAAATTATATTCGTTTTCTCAATTTTTTGTAGATATGGATCATAGAGAGTACTGATAAAAGTGAAATGTGGTGGAACAAGAAGCAAGGGGTGATACCAAGAGCAGTGGCATGGTCGAAACACGTATCATTTAGAGAATTTGATAATTTTGACAATCTTTTTGCCAAGGTAAACATATATGTTTTTTAATTGATTGGTCAACATGACATTTAAACAATTTGATATACCACGTAACTTTTATATTTTTCCTAGGACTTGAAACCAAACTTGGCTATTACCCCAACAAATTTTGAGGCTGAAGCGGAATGGTATATAAGGAGCTGGGAATTTTTTAGGTGGTATACTCCTAGAGCACCGCCTCTTCCAAAAGAGGGACCATGGGAGGAATACTTTCAGAAACTGAATGCAAGAAGGGCCAGCAATAAAAGCATTGGAGAGGGTTGTTCAGTGAGTATGTCTCTTGAGGAACGGGTTAAGGCTTTGGAAGCCCGCACTGTGAAACTTGAGAATATTATTCAAGTTAGTATATTATCTTTTGCAATCGTTTGAGTATGTCTTTAATTATAATGTTCTACTAATAAGGCTTAAAACACTTTGGTATGCTGGTTTTTACATGCAAATGTTCACAGCAAGACAAAGTTCACACTTCTCTCGGAGAAAAGGTAATTTGATGATGTTGTTTGTTGTTCTTATTTCGGTTCTGACATAATAAATAACTTGCGCTAATAAAATTTTGGTAACTTTTTTTTCATCGCATTAACAGGTTTTAGATCTTTCTGATGAGTATTGTAGTGAAGAAAATGAGTTTTTCAAGTTGTTTGATTCGCCAGCTGATGATGAAGTTGAAAAGCTAGAGAAAGCTGTTGATGAAGTTGAAATTAGAAGGAAACTTATTGGGAAATGCGTAACAAAGAAGAGGAGTTTTGAACGTGTTCTTAGGCCACCCTATGTCATCAAGCGAAGTAAAACTTCTCAAGTTCCTAGCCCAGAAAAACTTAGATGCCGAAAGAGTATACAAGATCCAGTTATCACTGAGAAGTTACTAGAAGTCAGACCGTGGGTAGAGGTATGATTGTTTTTTTTGGAAATGTATATTGGTTTTCATTAATTTTATGATGGTCATTTATGTTTATTTTGTTTTCTGTTTAGGTTCTTAAGCGACCATTCCAAAACATTGACAAAATTTATATTAGCTATGAAATTGATGGGTTCATGTTGAAGGACGGGTGGCGTAATTGTGTGTTCCCTTGGTCTGATTTGGTTGTCGATCGTAATTTCTGGGATGCTTTAATCGGCCTTGACGATAATCGTAAAGGATGGTTACTTGATGAGGTAAAGTAAATATAACTTTACTTTACTCAGTTATTTATAAATCATGCTTTTGATTGTCTCTGCCTGCCAATTGATTTCCAGTAAATTTGTGTTACATGAGAGACTTGATAATGCGGTTATTAGGGCAGATATACATAATGTTGAATATAGGTTTCATTGCTGAATATGAAGACCCTCCTTAGTACCATTTGAGATGCTTGATCCTGATCGCCAGTTTTGGCTAAACAATCAGCTCCCGTTCTCGAAAGAGCCAAAGCTGGTTATCAAGATCAAACAAAGAAACCTTGTGATCCTTTTAGAGATCTTAGGGGACTCGAAAAAGGTCACTGCTTATACAAAAAGATGCTTTTTTGTATAAGCAATGACCTTTTTCGAGTCCCCTAAGATCTCTAAAAGGATCACAAGTTTGTGTGTTTGATCTTGATAACCAGTTTTGGCTCTTTCGAGAATGGAAGCTGATTGTTTAGCCAAAACTGGCGATCAGGATCAATCATCTCAAACGGTACTAAGGACGGTGTTCATATTAAGCAATGGAACCCATCTACAATTATAGGTATATCTGCTTTAATAGATGGGATGTGATAATTGAGGCGTGTTGATTGGGATAATGATATAGTGTGTATTGTTCATGACAGGCCACACGCCTTCATTATCCTATTCAACACGATTCCCAATAGTCACATCACATGCTTTTCTAGAATCGACAATTTTTTCTTCAGCACACCTTGGTACTTTGACCAGAGGTTCAAACTATCAAGGTTTGCCAACGCTATTATGATGTTTGTCTCGTAACACTATCTTACTTGATATCTATTACATGTAGAGAGAATCAAATGCGGATTTATTTTATATGTAAATGACTGAATATATTTTTTGTTTCTTTTTCCTACAGCACATTGATCTATGGGTATCCTACATGTGGCATACCAGACCATCAGATATGGACTGGTCTATGGTAAGCTGCTTTTTCCTACCATGATTGATGAAAGGAACCATGCCTGTCTGGTACGCAAACAAAGAAACGTACCCGCTAGGTTGGGGTGATGTTGAACGTGTTTTCATTCCCATAAATGAACCAGAAGCACATTGGTCCCTTGCTGTGTTTCACATCCAGACTGGTCAAGTTACATTCTTTGACAGTGGACCTGTATTTGATAATGAAATGCGGCCATTCTATGTAAGTATGAGGGGTTGTCTAGAGAACAGGCTTCCGGAATTGCTAGAACAAGTAGGAGTTTTTGAGCAGAAGGGAATTGATCCTATGTCCTATAAGATTACTTTTAGCAATGCTCTCAATGTTCCCAAGCAGGCTGGAGTGTTTGATGATTGTGGTGTGTGGCTCTGCATCTTCTTATACAGGTTAGCGGTTAACAATATTTTAGTTTTAATGGAGTATTTGTCATCGTCTTATACATGTAATGAAAAAATTATTAGAAGAAACTGTTATTTTTACATTTTTATTACCTTAAAACTATACTCTTAACTAAAACTTTACTTTGTACAGGTTAGGGAATGGCAGACTTTTGGATGTGGATAATCCAGTTCAGACGGCATTGGCATACCGTGAGAGACTGATTAGCTTTTATTACAAGCACAAGATCCATGTTGCCTGAATACTGTTTTATGTGGTTGTTTTCATAAGCATTTAGTTGTCCTGTTTGTAGACATTTGTATGGGTGATGCCGTGATGGGTCGAAAACAAGTTTGTATGGTTGATGGGTGATGGCTTTAGTGTTTTGTGTTTGCGACTAATTCTATGCTCAGATTTCATTTGATGGGTGATAGTCTTTTGTGTTTTGTGTCTGGGATAACTTTGATACCCATCTTTATGTATTTCTGTAGGATAACTCGGATACCCATCATTCTAAATGTAACGACTTAAAATTAAACCCTTGTACTCTTTTTATTGTTGTTATTAATATAAGTTCAGTTCATGTTATTTCCTTTTCTTTACATTTATGTTGCATGTTTAATGATAAGCTCTTGCTGCTTCTTAGAACTACCTTCAGAATCACTTTCTTCAACAGTTCTCTTTCTTTTCTTCCTTGTTAACTGAGGCTGCTCCTCTGGTTCATCTACTTCATCCCATAGTGCTTCCACCCTTTCTGTATTAGTTTCAGAAGCTTCACCTTGAGAGACTTTTTCCACAACATTCTCCTTTTCTTTCACCACTTTTTGTTGCATAGCCTCAGACACTTTAGGCCTTTTGTAGTCTGGGTCCATATAAGCATATGATGGCACTTTCCTTCTTGTGAACTCTTTTATTTCTGCATCTGTGAGTGGATTAACTGGTTTCTTTAGCCTTGCATGAGCTGTGTAATATGCCTTCCTTATTTGATCTCTATTCATCCCTTTGAAAGTGGCATACTTCCAGTGACATTGATTGTGCAAAAAGGCTTTCATTCCTTTGATCTCTTCATATGCTGAAAATTTCTTCTTATTCACATTTTTCTTATGATGCCTTCTAAAATTTGCCAGCAAATCTTGTACTGCATCTGCTTATTCCTCAGCAGTATATAAATCCCTTTCCAGCTTTTGCTCTTCCATTGCCACCCTCCTATCTTCTTCTATCTGTTTTTGTATTTTCAAATCATCTTCTGCATTCCACTGAGCTTGCATACTCTTTATAAACTCTGCATCACCTTCTTCTATTTGTTTTTTTCAGCAGCAGTCATGATCTTAAATTTTTCTTTTGGTTTCTCAACTAGAATGCTTTTGCCTTCATCTGTTGATGAAATGGAGGTATGTGATGGTTTGAATGTGGAAATAGATTCTCTTATCACAACACCTTTGGCTTTTGGTTTTGTGGGTTGTGAAACATTAGCAGCAGTCTCAGAAACATTAGCAGCAGGTTGGTTTTCACTAGCAGTAGGTTGCTCTGCACTAGCAGCAGACTCAACCTGTGCTTCTTTTTCAGCACTTTCAACCCCTATTGCAGCAACATCAGACCTTTTTCCTTCTTCTAAGACAACTTCATTACCAGTTCTGTCCTTCACCACAAAATCTTCATCCATATCATCATCCTCAGCTCCATTGAAACCTTCATTCATGTTGTCATTACCTTCACCATAAAAATAATATTTTAATTATTATATTATTTTTATTATATGCACTAGTTTTAACCTTGAACATGCGCGAGAGTTTACTATTAAAATTGTCATTACCTTCAACCTCCTTATTAGCACCATCACTAGTACCAACATCTTCATTATTAGCACCATCACCAGCAAACACTTCATTACCAGTTATGTTGATGAAGCGAAAAGTGTACCGCTTTTAAGGGGTCATTTAAGCCCTAAATCGTATTTATTTGATCAAATATTGCCCTAAATCGTTCCTTTTGTCATTTTAGGTACTTTTGAGGAGAAATTTGGAAAAGGAGGCATTTTGGACGTTTTTGGAGCATAAAAGTGAAGAAAACGACAAAGTCTCAAAAATCGGCTAAAAGTTACCTTTGACGGCGTCAGATTTTACTATGGACGGCGTCATGGCTTGGCAAGAAAAGGTGGATGTGAAATTTACTCATGATAAGCCAGTGAAAATTGCATGTAAATTCTGACGGCGTCACGCTTTAACCTGATCGAGGGCGTCACGGCTTAATTCAAAGAGGGACGGCGTCACGTTCAAGGGCTGACGGCGTCAAGCCTTGATAAGCCAGAACGGATTTTGGAGAGCTAAAGAGGGACGGCGTCAAGAAGGTCATCCGGGAACCCTAGAAGCGGCGAGGTGACGGCGTCACACTCCATAAGGTGACGCCGTCAGATGTAAAAATCTATATATAGTTTTGCAATTCTTTGTCATTAGGGAGAGCTTAGTGTGGAATTTTTGGGAGAAAACCCTAAGACGATTTTAGCATCTTTTTCAAGGCTTTTTGCCTTGAGATCTTCCATGTTACATTGAAAGATAAGTTATCAATTAATCATTCAATATGTCTATGTGTTGTTTGATTTTATCTTGTTCTTGTCTTTTGTTTAACATGTTAGGCTAGATTTATCTTGTGTTTGCTTAGATCTAATGAAACCTAGCTATTGATTATTGGTTATTAGTGTGTTATTAGTTGTATTGGATGATTGTTTATCTATGTTAGGCTTAAGAAAACTGGCTAACTTCCTATTCGGTAACTTGCTTGAACGTCTTAAGAAACATGAACCAAATGCGTACTAAAGGTTTTTATGGTTGTATTTAATGCACAAGCGAATTCTAGTGATCCCATGTTAGGAGCTTCCTAGCCGGCTCGACATAGGAGTGAAGTAGGAGCTTGTAGAGTTGGGGAAGTACGTACGCCACCCCACGATTGGTATTAAGGAATACACCCGTCATCCACGCAACTAATACACACTAATCAACCGGTAAAAGATAGTTAGGGAGTAAGGAAATCTAAGTGAACACATTTCTCTACACATAAGTTTCTCACCAACTTTTTATTTTCAGTTATTTATTTTATTTGCATTCGTAGTAATTTGGGTTAGTTGACTAGCAACTAATTCCGCCCACTCTTTCAAACCCGAGATTTTACTTGCTTTCACAAAAATATAAAAACATAAAAAGAATCTTCCTCAACCCTTAGACCTATTAGAGTAGTTTTTCATACCTAACGAACACTATTCCCTGTGGAGAACGATCAATCCCCCGTACTTACCACTACACTATACTACATCGGTCAGGTACACTGCCTGGTGGGGTTGTAAGCCTCTTGAGATCCCTCGAGAGGTAAAACCTGTTGTAAGGTTGCAAAACCACGCATCACCAGTTATGTCCTTCACCACAAAATGTTCATCCATATCATCATCCTCAGCTCCATTGAAACCTTCATTCATGTTGTCATTACCTGCACCATAAAAATAATATTTTAATTATTATATTATTTTTATTATATGCACTAGTTTATAACCTTGAACATGCGCGAGAGTTTACTATTAAAATTGTCATTACCTTCAACCTCCTTATTAGCACCATCACTAGTACCAACATCTTCATTATTAGCACCATCACCAGCAAACACTTCATTCTCAGCAATATTATCAACATTTTCATTCATTTCATTAGCATTCTCCCCTGAATCTTTCACAACATCTTCATTATTAGCACCATCACCAGCAAACACTTCATTACCAGTTATGTCCTTCACCACAAAAACTTCATCCATATCATCATCCTCAGCTCCATTGAAACCTTCATTCATGTTGTCATTACCTTCAACCTCCTTATTAGCACCATCACTAGTACCAACATCTTCATTATTAGCACCATCACCAGCAAACACTTCATTCTCAGCAATATTATCAACATTTTCATTCATTTCAATTTGTATCTCCCCTGAATCTTTCACAACATCATCTTCATTCATCCCCTGTTTGGGACCATCCTTCCCCAAATTAGGTTTGGAAACAGCAACCTTTTCCTTCTTTAGCCTTTTGATCATTGAAACTTTTGACCTGTGCAGCCCCTCAAGATGCCTAACTCTAAGCCTTAAATGTCTGATCTGTGCACCTTGAGATGATTTGACCAACTGTAGTTGCTTCTTCAAACTAACACCCTCCTTTTTAAGGCTTAGAACCTCAGCTGACAATTTTGTACATGTTTCCGTCAATTCTTTGATAAGTTCAATGCTATCCTCCCCACTTCGGTCTGTATTACCTGACCCGATAGGTGGTTCATTGGATTTGGCATTTTGTACAAAAGTGTCATCCATCAATTCATTGGGAGAATGTTCAAGACTAGCCTCAGCACTTCGACCTGTGTTAACTGGTCCGAGAGGTGCATCATTGACAATAAACTCAGTCTCATCCCTAGGATGAGCATCTAAGTCCCCCATTTGAGCCATGTGGCTGGGGTTACCCTCATTTTGTTCCTGATCAACACCAAGGTGAGGACCCTCAGTGTTATCATCAATTGGTTGGGATTGGTGAGATGGTTCAGGTGGGTCTATGGGTTGATTGGCAATGAGTTCTAGCATATATGGGGTGGGTGGTGTAATTCTTCCAGAAAAACCCTTCCCATTCTTTCTAAGGAAAGAGAACATTATACTTTCAAGTTCTGGATTTGGTTCAATTCTCTTATGTTTAAAAGGTTCCTTTACCTTGCTATTGATTAAAAGCTGTACAAATCTCGGAAAAGCTAACACTTCACTGGAAATGTGCTTTTTCAACCCTTCAAATATGAAAGCCGAAAAATTAAAAGGTTGGCCTGAAGTTAGGCAAATCAAAGCAGAAGCTTGACTTGCACTAAATTCATTCCAGCTAGTAGTTTTAGGGCTTAAACAATGTAAAAGAGTATGAATAAGGAATTTCCATTGTGGACAGAGAAGGCCTTTCAAAAATGTAAACTTTCCATTGTTCCTCTCATATCCAATGTTTTCAAGTCCTTCAAAAATAGCATTTTTAGGAAGGCAAGTTATTTCTCCATCATCTATAAGATGAAGTACTCTTCTTATAGATGATTCAGTAATAACTATTCTTTCTTGATCTACTACAGCTATTAATCTTTCTTTCCCATTTCTAGTGTCAATCTTAACAGTCGACCAAAACATTTGAATGTGAGAAACAAATATAGTAGGATTAACTGTTAATGCATACCTAATATAGGAAGCATTAAGAAAGTCAATGGCTTCAGTAAATCCTGCACTCTCTGGAACCTTTTGAAGAAATGCTACTTTGTTGTGGTCTGTTGAAAATGATCTTTCTGCCATTGTTCTTAGGTTTTGGTTTGGGGTTCTTGTGAATCTGATGATTTGCGAGAGGTTATCACTTGGAATTGATTTGGGCGCACACAACAAAATGAGATGAGTGAATTGGGCGTTTATAACCGTTAGGGTTGATTTGGCGCCAAAGTTACAAAATAGACCCTGTTCTTTCAAACTAAGCAGCAGAGTGCTCGAACTTCTAAAAATAGCAGCAGAGCACTAGCAGCAGTTTCATTGGGCTAGCAGCAGTTTCATTGGGCTAGCAGCAGTTTCTTGTGCATTAGCAGCAGAGTCTGTTGATCTTTGTCAAACCCCTTTAATTTCAAATTCTGAAAACACCCTTTGCTCATGAAATCTGCATCTTCCTTTGAATATTCCAAAAAACAAATTTTAAAACAAAAACAACATATATATATATATATATATATATATATATATATATATATATATATATATATATATATATATATATATATATATATATATATATATATATATATGTATTTTTTTATTATTATTTTTTGTGTTTTAACACAAGTACTCTCTTCAAAGATGCAAATCCATCTAACCATCTTCACAAACAAATTTCATAAAAATCTAGTTATACTTAACAGCAGTTTAGTTAGCATTGGCAAATACAAATTTCACAATAATTCCATTAGATGATAGAGTTCATAATTCCACAATATCCATTCAACATAAACAAATACCAAAAGCATCTAAACCTTAAGAGAATTGGAACCTTCCAACCCCATTAAAGTAGCAACATGTCTAAACATCCATTCTTCAATGAAAACTCTTCATTACGGGTCAGCCAAGTTTATATGATCATAGCTATACACCATTTCATCCTGCATAGAGGCTCCTTGGCTACCTGAGCTTCCCATGTTAGATACATTTCCCTAACAAGTTTAAACGTTTGTGAGATTTAATTCTTAATCGACCAAGGAAAACAATTTTTTTTCAATACATATACTAGTCACTTACATTATTTATGTTTGCTTTCTTTTTCTTTGGGAATGGTTCCCTGCATGCAGTTCGCCTGTGTCCAATGGATTGGCACCTTGAGCATCTTACCGGATTTGGTTCTTCTCCTTGAGATCTAACACGATTTTTGTTTTTGGGTCTTCCAGATTGACGCACCACCATGGCTGGTGGCTTCACAACTTGTAAGCCATTAGGAAGCTCCCAACTTGACATGTCTCCTATAGGATAAACCAATTCTTGGTATGTACCTTGCAATTTTGTTTTCT
This sequence comes from Artemisia tridentata subsp. tridentata, assembly GCA_021014915.2. Classification (NCBI taxonomy): domain Eukaryota; kingdom Viridiplantae; phylum Streptophyta; class Magnoliopsida; order Asterales; family Asteraceae; genus Artemisia; species Artemisia tridentata. The sequence goes on along the minus strand of CP139502.1, from coordinate 306,178,512 downwards.
TAAACCAATCAAAAGCCAAGTGATTACAATCCGAGTATCCAAGAAATCTAGCAACCGCTATCGCATGACCGCATGGTAGGCCGGAAAGTTGCCACTTACAACAAGTACATGAAAAATACTCTAGATTCACGGTATGTTGTCTTATAGGGTTGGTGACCATGTAGAGTTTAAACGTTTCAATACCATACACATTCCAGTTGAGGCTCTTGTACATTCTATCCTGTACTTTCGCAGCAGCCCAATCGCTAAGTTCACCATCGGCTGCATCTGAAATCATTTTTAAAAAATAAAATAAATAATTAGTTCTTATATGTATAAAAACAACCATTATGTAGACATTATATGTATACACTATATATATAAAAACCATTATGTAGACATTATACACAATGCAGAAATAACCATTATGTAGACATTATATGTATAACAACCAAAACAAAAATTATACACAATGTTATATTGACTAAGAAAGAAACAAAAAAAAAAAAAAAATCAATAAAAAGAAGAAGTTCATTACCTTTATATTTGTATCGCTTGTCACAATACCACCTTTGTAAAAGCTCTCTGTACCACTCAATAAGCATTGTTATAGGTACTTTTCTGACATGCCTTGTTAATGAATTTATCGACTCTGCGCTGTTTGAAGTCATGTAGTTGTACCGATTACCAGTGCAATATGCCCGTGACCATTTCTCAAACCCAGCTTCATAAAGTTTGTCATAAGCAGCCGGTCTACGTCTTTGAAGCTCAGAAATCGATATATGAAATTCTGCCTGGGTGTAAGCTTTGCATGTTTTCCAATATAACGCCTTTAGCTTTCTACTGCCATTTAAACGGCAATTCATCATTAGATGTCTACAACAATACCCATGAAATGAATTTGGGAAGACCGTGTTACACGCTTGTCCAATTGCATAATGTCTATCCGATATGATAGCCAAACCTGGTCGTTCCCCTATGCATTCTTTCAATTTGGACAAAAACCATGTCCATGCCTCCCCTGTCTCACCTTGACAAACACCGATAGCAATAGGTATAATCTGATTGTTACCATCCATACCGGCGACAACCAGATTTGTCCCAAGGTACTTCCCTTTAAGATGCGCTCCATCAATTATTATCAATGGCCTCATATACTGTAAGAAACTCCGAATCTGTTTTATTTACAAACTATAATTTACACAATGATATTATAAAAAATAAATAGAAAAAGTAAAAAAAAAAAAAAAAAAAAATTAACAGATTTAATGAATAAACAATATACAAAAACATACCGCAAAACCAAAGCCTATAAAACACATTTTAAAGTGTCCTCCATCATCTGTATCAATATGTGTTACCGTACCTTCATTTTTCATCTTTAAATTATGACAATAATATGGTAACTGCTCAAACGATTCCTCTGGGGAACCATTGATCAAACCCAAAGCTTTGTTTTTCCCACCCCATGCTTTCTTGTAAGATATGTCAATTTTATATTGTTGACCAATATCTTCAATTATGTCCTTTGGGGTATAGATCCGACCGCTATCTTTCAACTTGGGTACGAGTAAACGTCCCAAAAGTTTTTTGGTAGCATTACGGTGATTAGGATAAATACGTGTTCTCGGACAAGTGTGAACATCGTGAACTGTTCCTATACTCCATCTAAGACCATTTTTGTTCATAGAAGACAATATCTTCCATTTGCACCCATCATGCACACAAATTACATCGTACCTAAACTTATTCGATTTTCTAGGCTTAAATTCAAATCCCTCTAAAAGAGCCTTTTTACCAATTTCAAAAGCGCACAACTCTTTATTTTCAAATACATCACCCTCTTTGAGGATAATAGAGCTTTTGTTGTTGTATTTTTGGGTATTCGGGATCTTAATTTCATGGCTTGGTGGATCGGGTGGAGTAGGCATATATTGGAATGTATTGGTTGTTAGCCATTTAGGCACAAATTCATCGTTTGAAGAAGATGTGCCCCCAAAATTTTCGAAATTTTCATTTTTCGGTTCATTATTATAGATATTAACATCGTTGTAATTTTCATTTTCAAAAATTTCATTTTTTGGTAATTTCGAATCATTGTAAAAACTTTGAGGTTCAAATTCATTCGGAAATAATGAATCATTAAGATCGAAATTTGATGAGTTAGAAGATGTATTTACCTTTGAGGTCTTGACCATCATTTTAATTGAAAGTTTAGGTATTGAAGCCTTCGGTTTACAAATTTCATTAACGAAAAATTCAACATCATCATCATCAACCATGTGGACCGGACCGTGCGGCATTTTGTAACAAAATCCTAAATCGTGTACTTTGCTAATTTTGAACTTTTTCTTCACAAATGATACTAAACCAGCGTATCTAATATCTCTGCTTAGTGAAACACCATAACTACTGCCATCTTCAAAAACAAGATACACACGAAATTTAGTGCTCTCAAGACTCATTTTTTTAGGATGGATATGTGACTATAACTTTGAATAGTATATTATTCCATACAGTTCATATAACTCACATTTTTGTTTTATCATCAGTAAATATATCCATAGTCGAGCAGTCGAGCAGTCGATCAGTCGAGCACCATCACATATTTTGACAAGTGTCCCATGCTCGACTGGTAGTTGGGGAGATGGATTTAATAAATACTAGAATAAATGTTAGATTTTGTAAAGATCTTTTAATAAATACTATAATATAGGGCCGGTCGAGCAGTTGCAAGTCGAGCACCGTCACGTATTTTGATAAGTGTCTCATGCTCGACTGCTCGACTGTTGGTTGGGGAGATGGATGTAATAAATGTTAACTTTAGATATTAATTAATATGGGGTTGGTGATTTTAATAAATACTTATACTAACTCACATTTAATTTTTCACCTAACAAACACCACCCCATTATAATGTAGATACTTGTGACATTCCCACCAAATTCTTAACAGCTGGAAAAATTAGAAATTCGTATGGATCTTCCAATGTGTCGATGTAGAGGTGGCAAAATAGTGGTACGAAAATCACATAAGGCGCATAGCTATGGTAAACTTTTCTACTCATGTCCTCGTTCAAAGGTTAGCAATCTTATGTTTCACGTATATGTAAATTAGTTGTTAAAAATTTATTTCATAACCATTTCTTAATATGTAACAGCCCGCAATAAAAGATTATGGATGTAAATATTTTATATGGAAGGATGAATTTGATAGCAAGCACAACTTAAGTTGTTCTAATTCATCTCCGGGTCCTTCACAGCAACCCAATTGTTATGAAACGGGAACTTCAACAGAATGTTCGAGCTGCAAGTTAAAAGATCTACAAATAAACATGCTGGAGACAAGAATAAAGATGTTGGAGACAAAACTCGAATTGGCAATGAATCCAGAAAACCACGCATGTATGTCAGGTGCATTGCTAAATGAGCTGTTAGAATCGGTTGGAAATCTTCATGTGTACTAGTATTCAAATGTGTTTACTGATTTTCGGCTTGTATTGTTTGGGAGAAAATTTGTCTACTTTAGTCGTTTTATATTGTTTAATTGGTCAATAATCGCATCGCATCTAACAACATAACGTGCATTAAAAAACTAGATTAAAATAGAAAAGTTACATTACTTATAATTAAAAATTGATTACAATTGACTACCACCAACACCAGTTACATCGTTAGGAACCGTATCCTTGGGGAAAACCTTAACCACATTTCTTATTGTAATGTTAAGATAGTGATTGCCAGATTGTTTGGGAGAAAAAACAGAAACGTTATGAAGTACCAAAACAGCTCCGACGGTAATCTCCTTTTCAAACCTCTCATCCTTAAGCACTTTGTGATGTATTGTACCTGAAATTAAACCTGAAACGTCTTTCAATGATACCGTGAGATCACCCAACACATTTGGAGTACAAGACTTGATTATGGCAACAACATTTTCAAGTTTCCCTTTTTTGCAAAATTTTTTAATGTCGGCAAAACAACCGATCATGATACCGCCATTTGGTTTCACATACTCAACGGCCCTAACCCATGGCCCACTGTTAAAATCGGAATCCTCACCCACATCAGCCACTACTTTCCGAATATACTCCTGTGTCATTACCCAATCAGCCACACCTACCGGAATATCCGCACTTTTATGGATATTAGCCGATTGAACTATACTTACCGGCCTTTCATCACAATTTTCAACTTCAGGGTTTCCGTATGAAAATATGTTTTGTGTGGTGGCGGATAGTCGGAGATCGGAGTCGTCTACATCGATTAATTCTTCCCAGTTTGGTAATATGTTTTGGGTGGTGGCGGATAGTCGGAGATCGGAGTCGTCTACATCGAGTAATTCTTCCCAGTTTGGTGGTGAATTCATTTTCAAGTTTAGTTTGTGAATTCCATATGTTATAATGTTGTATTTATAGTTATCATCGTACCAAAGCTTTAAATGTAAACCCTACCATCTCCCCAACCACCAGTCGAGCAGTCGAGCAAGTCGAGTCGAGCAGTCGATCAGTCGAGCAATCACCACATTTATAAAGCATAAACTAAAATGCAATTAAAAAACTAAAAGTCGATATTAGAGCCTATTAAAAAGCACATTAACAACCTATTTGGCTTGCTTTTAGATATTAGATCTTATTTTATTTTATGCTTTATAAATCGAGCAAATCTAAAGTCGAGCAGTCGAGTAGTCGAGCAGTCGAGCAGTCGAGCAGTCGAGCACTTTTTTGTGTGAGTTTGGTAATTTACTAAAAAAATAAATAAGAATACCACATTAAAACTTAAAGTCGAGCAGTCGAGCAGTCGAGCACTTTTTTGTATGTCCTCAGCCAATTTATAAAATAAGCATAAACTAAAATAAGCATTCATGGTAATTTACTAAAAAAATAAATAAGAATACCACATTAAAAATTAAAGTCGAGCAGTCGAGCAGTCGAGCAGTCGAGCACTTTTTTGTATGTCCTCAGCCAATTTATAAAATAAGCATAAACTAAAATAAGCATTCATGTTTTTTGTGTGAGTTTGGTAATTTACTAAAAAAAATAAATAAGAATACCACATTAAAAATTAAAGTCGAGCAATCGAGCAGTAGAGCAGTCGAGCAGTCGAGCACTTTATTCATGTTTTTTGTGTGAGTTTGGTAATTTACTAAAAAATAAATAAGAATACCACATTAAAAATTAAAGTCGAGCAGTCGAGTAGTCGAGTAGTCGAGCAGTCGAGCAGTCGAGCAGTCCAGCAGTCGAGCAATTTTTTGTATGTCCTCAGCCAATTTATAAAATAAGAATACCACATTAAAAAATTAAAGTCGAGCAGCAGTCGAGCACTTTTTTTTATGTCCTCAGCCAATTTATAAAATAAGCAAAGCATTCAGTTTTTTTGTGTGAGCAGTCGAGCAGTGGAGCAGCAGTCGAGCAGTCGAGCAGTCGAGCACTTTTTTGTATGTCCTCAGCCAATTTATAAAATAAGCATAAACTAAAATAAGCATTCATGTTTTTTGTGTGAGTTTGGTAATTTACTAAAAAAATAAATAAGAATACCACATTAAAAATTAAAGTCGAGCAGTCGAGCAGTCGAGTCGAGCAGTGAATGTCCTCAGCCAATTTATAAAATAAGAATACCACATTAAAAATTAAAGTCGAGCAGCAGTCGAGCACTTTTTTGTATGTCCTCAGCCAATTTATAAAATAAGCATAAACTTAAAGTCGAGCAGTCGAGCACTTTTTTGTGTGAGTTTGGTAATTTACTAAAAAAATAAATAAGAATACCACATTAAAAATTAAAGTCGAGTAGTCGAGTAGTCGAGCAGTCGAGCAGTCGAGCAGTCGAGCACTTTTTTGTGTGAGTTTGGTAATTTACTAAAAAAATAAATAAGAATACCACATTAAAAATTAAAGTCGAGTAGTCGAGCAGTCGAGCAGTCGAGCACTTTTTTGTATGTCCTCAGCCAATTTATAAAATAAGCATAAACTAAAATAAGCATTCATGTTTTTTGTGTGAGTTTGGTAATTTACTAAAAAAATAAATAAGAATACCACATTAAAAATTAAAGTCGAGCAGTCGAGCAGTCGAGCACTTTATTCATGTTTTTTGTGTGAGTTTCGTAATTTACTAAAAAAATAAATAAGAATACCACATTAAAAATTAAAGTCGAGCAGTCGAGCAGTCGAGCACCTTTTTGTATGTCCTCAGCCAATTTATAAAATAAGAATACCACATTAAAAAATTAAAGTCGAGCAGCAGTCGAGCACTTTTTTTTATGTCCTCAGCCAATTTATAAAATAAGCAAAGCATTCAGTTTTTTTGTGTGAGCAGTCGAGCAGTGGAGCAGCAGTCGAGCACTTTTTTGTATGTCCTCAGCCAATTTATAAAATAAGCATAAACTAAAATAAGCATTCATGTTTTTTGTGTGAGTTTGGTAATTTACTAAAAAAATAAATAAGAATACCACATTAAAAATTAAAGTCGAGCAGTCGAGTAGTCGAGCAGTCGAGCACTTTTTTGTATGTCCTCAGCCAATTTATAAAATAAGCATTTACTAAAATAAGCATTCATGTTTTTTGTGTGAGTTTGGTAATTTACTAAAAAAATAAATAAGAATACCACATTAAAAATTAAAGTCGAGCAGTCGAGCAGTCGAGCACTTTTTTGTGTGAGTTTGGTAATTTACTAAAAAAATAAATAAGAATACCACATTAAAACTTAAAGTCGAGCAGTCGAGTAGTCGAGCAGTCGAGCACTTTTTTGTGTGAGTTTGGTAATTTACTAAAAAAATAAATAAGAATACCACATTAAAAAATTAAAGTCGAGCAGTCGAGCAGTCGAGCACTTTTTTGTATGTCCTCAGCCAATTTATAAAATAAGCATAAACTAAAATAAGCATTCATGTTTTTTGTGTGAGTTTGGTAATTTACTAAAAAAATAAATAAGAATACCACATTAAAAATTAAAGTCGAGCAGTCGAGCAGTCGAGCAGTCGAGCACTTTATTCATGTTTTTTGTGTGAGTTTCGTAATTTACTAAAAAAATAAATAAGAATACCACATTAAAAATTAAAGTCGAGCAGTCGAGTAGTCGAGCAGTCGAGCAGTCGAGCAGTCCAGCAGTCGAGCACTTTTTTGTATGTCCTCAGCCAATAAAATAAGAATACCACATTAAAAAATTAAAGTCGAGCAGCAGTCGAGCACTTTTTTTTATGTCCTCAGCCAATTTATAAAATAAGCAAAGCATTCAGTTTTTTTGTGTGAGCAGTCGAGCAGTGGAGCAGCAGTCGAGCAGTCGAGCACTTTTTTGTATGTCCTCAGCCAATTTATAAAATAAGCATAAACTAAAATAAGCATTCATGTTTTTTGTGTGAGTTTGGTAATTTACTAAAAAAATAAATAAGAATACCACATTAAAAATTAAAGTCGAGCAGTCGAGTAGTCGAGCAGTCGAGCACTTTTTTGTATGTCCTCAGCCAATTTAAAAAATAAGCATTTACTAAAATAAGCATTCATGTTTTTTGTGTGAGTTTGGTAATTTACTAAAAAAATAAATAAGAATACCACATTAAAAATTAAAGTCGAGCAGTCGAGCAGTCGAGCACTTTTTTGTGTGAGTTTGGTAATTTACTAAAAAATAAATAAGAATACCACATTAAAACTTAAAGTCGAGCAGTCGAGTAGTCGAGCAGTCGAGCACTTTTTTGTGTGAGTTTGGTAATTTACTAAAAAAATAAATAAGAATACCACATTAAAACTTAAAGTCGAGCAGTCGAGTAGTCGAGCAGTCGAGCACTTTTTTGTATGTCCTCAGCCAATTTATAAAATAAGCATAAACTTAAAGTCGAGCATTTACTTTTTTGTATGTCCTCAGCCAATTTATAAAATAAGCAAAGCATTCAGTTTTTTTGTGTGAGCAGTCGAGCAGTGGAGCAGCAGTCGAGCACTTTTTTGTATGTCCTCAGCCAATTTATAAAATAAGCAAAGCATTCAGTTTTTTGTTGTGAGCAGTCGAGCAGTGGAGCAGCAGTCGAGCAGTCGAGCACTTTTTTGTATGTCCTCAGCCAATATATAAAATAAGCATAAACTAAAATAAGCATTCATGTTTTTTGTGTGAGTTTGGTAATTTATTAAAAAAACAAATAAGAATACCACATTAAAAATTAAAGTCGAGCAGTCGAGTAGTCGAGCAGTCGAGCACTTTTTTGTATGTCCTCAGCCAATTTAAAAAATAAGCATTTACTAAAATAAGCATTCATGTTTTTTGTGTGAGTTTGGTAATTTACTAAAAAAATAAATAAGAATACCACATTAAAAATTAAAGTCGAGCAGTCGAGCAGTCGAGCACTTTTTTGTGTGAGTTTGGTAATTTACTAAAAAATAAATAAGAATACCACATTAAAACTTAAAGTCGAGCAGTCGAGTAGTCGAGCAGTCGAGCACTTTTTTGTGTGAGTTTGGTAATTTACTAAAAAAATAAATAAGAATACCACATTAAAACTTAAAGTCGAGCAGTCGAGTAGTCGAGCAGTCGAGCACTTTTTTGTATGTCCTCAGCCAATTTATAAAATAAGCATAAACTTAAAGTCGAGCAGTCACTTTTTTGTATGTCCTCAGCCAATTTATAAAATAAGCAAAGCATTCAGTTTTTTTGTGTGAGCAGTCGAGCAGTGGAGCAGCAGTCGAGCACTTTTTTGTATGTCCTCAGCCAATTTATAAAATAAGCAAAGCATTCAGTTTTTTGTTGTGAGCAGTCGAGCAGTGGAGCAGCAGTCGAGCAGTCGAGCACTTTTTTGTATGTCCTCAGCCAATATATAAAATAAGCATAAACTTAAAGTCGAGCAGTCGAGCACTTTTTTGTGTGAGTTTGGTAATTTACTAAAAAAATAAATAAGAATACCACATTAAAACTTAAAGTCGAGCAGTCGAGTAGTCGAGCATTCGAGCACTTTTTTGTATGTCCTCAGCCAATTTATAAAATAAGCATAAACTAAAATAAGCTATCCAAATAAGATGTTAAGGTTAAGTAATACCAAAGCAGTCAAGTAGGCCCTTGATCAAATATTAATGTTTTTAAAGCCAAATTTTTTACACAAACAACTAAATACCAATGTTTGAAATTTCCTGCACCCTTTTGATAATTCAATTAGTCCTGCATCAGTATCTCTACACCCCAACCAATTCAAGACATCTTTTCCAAATATACACCCAACATACATCAGTGAGCCCTCCATTTTTGCCTGGTCGGCCAATCCTATATGTGACACCATCCCTTCTAGCCTATCTATCCTTATCTTAATGTAAGCATGTAAACTTCAATTAGTCCTGCATCAGTATCTCTACACCCCAACCAATTCAAGACATCTTTTCCAAATATACACCCAACATACATCAGTGAGCCCTCCATTTTTGCCTGGTCGGCCAATCCTATATGTGACACCATCCCTTCTAGCCTATCTATCCTTATCTTAATGTAAGCATGTAAACTTCAAGACATGTTTGACTTAGTAGTTGGAATCTTGTATTTCCAGTAATAATCGGCCATATTCTCACGATAAGCCAAAGCAGCTTGAACCGGATCCTTGACCTTCAATGACAGGTTACGAGACAACCGGTACATAAATATACAGACCCAAACACCACAATCCCCATACCTTCCACCTTGTTTAGGTACATCACGTGCATACTCAAAGGAGACATGATAGTTATTGGGATCTATATTCTTCCTTTGCATCACCTCACTCTCAACAAGATACTTGGGTAGTTGACGTGAAAAAATTGACCTGAAATTTAACCACCACCTACGTTTTTCAGGTTCTGAGCATCCAAGGCTATCGTAGAATTTTATCACACCAGTTTTAATGGCTAATTCGCCCAGGCACCAGTGTAAATCAGGTTGATTGATTGGAAAGAACACCTAAAATGTAGTTATAGCAGGTTAATAAAAATAATTAGTACTCTTTAGTGCAAATATATTATAACTCATTTCTAATATTTGATAATTAAAATACACACCTTTTCGACGCCTTCACGAAACCACGGGATGCCGTTTGTCACTCCATTAGCATAATACAGCGGCATCTGCGACTCAAGGATCATTGTTGCAAAAAATGGGCTAACAATGACCCAATCAGCATCATCCGGTCTAAATTGCATCATAAGATCAACCCATAAACAGAGATGCTGCCATTTAAAAATTGAAACAAAAGAGAAGTTAGCTAGGATACCCCCGCATACAACTACACTTTGAACTAAAAGCTTGTAAGAATTACATACCGTATCACCGAGCCAACCTCTGTTTATGTCATCCCTACCAAATAATCCTAGCCAAAACTGGAGATTAGCAGTGGTACTTGCGGAGCCCCATGGAAACACAAACAACTGCTGGCTCTTACTCCGCTTCTGTGAATCCAAGAACAATTGTACTTCTGGATGCACAAACACTCTGAACTTTGCCGCTAAAACATTACGACGGAGATTCTGAAATTTATAAAGAAAATAATGAATAGATAATAAAACATAAGCTACATCATTGTTATTAACATTAAGAAGAAATGATGTAACTAAATACCTCTTTGAACGGTTTAAGATTGATTTCTTTCCCATCAGGTCCAATGACTGAAGGAAATGTCGGTTTCAGATGACGTTTTATTTGCCTTCTTGGTGTGGTCGAAGGTTGCTGCATATATGGGGATTGATAAACCTTGCTAACCTTCCTCTCCCGTTCAAAAGGCACACGTAGGGTTGTAACCTTATTTTCCTCACAGTCAATGGACTCGACAAATCTAAAGTTAGTAGGAGACCTAATTAGAGGACTGAAAGCAGCCTCTGACTTTACCTCCATTGGTGTCCTCTGTAACTCATCACCAAAAAAAATAACATCCTGAAAAACATTTTGCGCAAGATCATTAATTCTACGTAGTGGCATGAATGTCTATGTTAAATTCAAATCGCGAACTACAAGAGCACTAATTAACCAAAAGGAACTGCTGTCGAAAATGAATTTTTTTTTTCTTAACATTATGAAGGTATATTTACCGGGTTAAAAGGAGACTCTGTGTTTGGCATCTCACTCTTCACGCCCTGCACTTCCACATCTTCATCACTCTTCACACCCTGTGGGTTGTTGTCCTCACTCATCACGCCCTTCAACTTCACATCTTGCTCAACTCCAAAACAAGTATAAACCTGTAACTTTTTTGTGAGTATACATGTTACACATAATATGTGAGTATACATGTTTAACGTATATTTACCATATTAGGAGACTGTAACTTTTTTTCTTCACTCAGCACGCCCTTCACTTCCACATCTTTCTCAAAGTCACAAACATTATCATCCTAATAAAATACACGTGTAAACAGGCCAAATTTTGAATGTATTATCTCATAAAAAAACAATATAACTTGCATATATTACCTGACCATCAAAAAGGTCTTTCATTACTTCTTGCACATCTTGTGTATATAAATCGTTACCAAAACAATTGAAGATATCTTCTTGCACCTTCATATTGTGAGAAGCACCAACATCCACAGCATCAATTCCAGTTGGCTAAAAAAAAATATATATTAATCAAAGATATCAACACATGTAAAACATTGTTTGGTACATATACTATTGTAAAGAACAAACCTTTGAATCATTATCTACATCCATATTATCGTCATTGTCAATACCAGTCTGAAAAAATATAAATACTTGCGTTAAATAATTGGTTCAGTAATTGCGGTGAACTGAATAAATAAACATATCTATTATACATAACAGTTTATCTAACAAACCTACATAAGATACAAATTAATATATTGAACAATCTGGATGAGTAAGCAGAAGTAATGATTCGTTGTAGGGGCTCATGAAGAAGGACCCTGCATCTGCTTCAACACGAAGATTAATAAACTCTTGTGACCGAACATGGAAAACTTCAAGAGTGTGATCCATTTGGTAGGGCTGATCAGATTCAAAAATTGGATCCCCGCTATTCGTAAATCCAATTATTTTTAATAAATGAGGAGTGAAAATGTTAAATAGTGTTTTAAATGATTTTATTTTGTTACAACCATCCAAGTTTATCTGCCATAAACAGAACGTGTGCCATTGATCTCCTATAATGTTTCCATAAATAACAAGAGACTCTCCTAGCTTTGAAATATAGAAAGGTACAGGAATCCGATCTCTTAAACTCTCAGGTATATCTAATACCGAGAAGTTGTGGTTAACCAAATCAAAAGCGACAAGCATATAACATTTTTGAGAAGAAACACCATCAGAACCAAATATCCTTTCAGAAGCCGCCCAAAAAATAAAACTACCTAATACCACCTGACTTGACCGTTTAAGTCGGATTGATAGACGAGGCAGATGTTCATTTTCTAACTTCTTCCAGCGCCGGGAGCTCAATATAAATACTGAAACATTCCACGATCCGTGTCCATGAACCGGATATGAAATCCTCAAAATTGCAGGGTCAAAAGTGTGTGGATTAACACCAAAACCCACAGCAACTTTATGAGAAATAAAAGATTGACTTGACAGACGAGGGATTCGTATAGCAACTGATTTTCTTATGGATGGGTTCCAAAGAACAGCCATCTTAAAAGAATCAGAAAAACACCACAAACCATGAGAGGTACCAATTGGCACAAGATTCAAAAATCTTAAACGTGTACTACAAAAAACTTTAGGAAGACTTGGAAATACAAAAAGTTGTTGTGACACATTGACATTATTATCAACAAAACACATACATTTTGACTCAACAAAACCTTGCTTATACATTATAAGCAAACAACAAGGCAGAGTCGGGCGAACACCGAAACCGACATGGAAGTTGGAGTTGTCGATGAAAGTCTTCCATGTCTTTGAAACAGTTCTAAACTGAAGTAAGGCATGTACAGGAAGTTTAGTAATGATTTCCATTTGAATTTCAAACGGTATGTTGTCAGACATTTTTGATAAAGAAGGCAAGTTAGAAGTGAAGTTATGAATGATTTTACAGCTTGGGAGAGTTGTCTATTTATAAACTAAAGTAGTGTGGTAGGCAGCAGTGTAGTAATGAACTAAAGTTGTTTAGGTGAAGTTATTAAATGCAACACTAGTGTCATAAATACTAGCCTAGTAATGAACTAAAGTAGTTTAGGTTAAGTTCTTATCTGTATATGCCTTTCGTGATTCAATGATATGGCGGTTCATAATTCATCTGTATAATTGCTAGAAGCAAAACTAAATATAAAAAACAGGTTAAAAGGATTGTTAGTAATATAACCTTTTCAACAAAAGCTCGTGCAGTGTCGGATTGACCACCATTCTTCTGATTAACCCCGCCAGGCACCAAATTCTTGATATAATTATGAAGTTCATTAATTTGATCTTGCATATGAGCCATTTGGGCTGAAACTGTTGCACGAGGTGGAAAATCTTCATGACGAGTGGGAATGGGGATAACCTCATCAGGCTTAAAATGCTTTACATAATTACGTAATTCATTAATTTGCATTTGCATGTTAGCCATTTGAGATGTAATTGCTCCTGTAGGTGGCATGTCTTCCCCCATAAATGGCATGTCTTGATCCACCTTCCTTTGAACATCTGGACCAACAGCCGAACCACTTCTTCTACGTGGTGTCAGCTTTGGCCGCCGAACTGATATATTCGCTGCTCGTGTAGCAATGGCTGGACTAGGTGTAGTATCAATGTACAACCTAGTATTATACCTCCGGAAATAGTCTACACTTGATCTCCACCAAAGTTCATTCATCTCAGTCTCTGAAGTAAAAAAATGTATTTATAAACTGACCATATGCTCTTAATAACATTAAAATCATAAACAATGTGTCTAAAAGATAATATTATAACCTGTCGGTACTAGGCGAAAACATTGAGTAGTATGAAAAAGAAGATCATAATCAGTCTTCTGAAAACTATGTCCATCCTCCCAAGCAACACCCCGAGGAATCACATTGTCTTCTTTATTCCACCAATTTCTTGAATTGTGGTAGGTTTCCAAAAGCCAAATCTGAAAAATTTATTATTAACGTTAGCATAAAAATTACAAGTTACAATACAGAATTAAATTATTTTTAATGATTCCTAAGTTATGAAATGTACCAACCTTCAAAGCGAAAGCAAATCCACACAGCGTATATGTTGCAGTGTAACGATCGCCCTTGGAAGCAATTTCTGTCAAGTGACGGTCTCTAACATTAGAAACTGCATTATAAACTTTCTTGTGAAACTCAACCCAGATATACTCGCCCCATGGAAATGCATTCCATGCATAAAAGTCATCTACCAAAACCAGTATCTCATTGGGGATTACATTTCTTTCCTGTTTGCCCATAAAAATATTCTCTAAGAATAGAAGCAGGCAAAGGCGTACAGCATCATCATTTGAAATCTCATCAAACTCAACTTGATCATTAAGAATCCGAACAAGGTGTTCAGTCTTTATGGCACTAATTTTCTCGGAACGACTCTCTTTAAGAAAACTTAACATACGCTTACCAAAACCAGATTGGCGTTTCTTTAAATGGTCTAAAGAAACATCACCAAAACGAAAACCTAACACCAAGCACATATCTTCCCGACCAAATTCAAGAGTGTGTCCCGAAATATCAAAATACATGGGAGTATTTATATCAGGGTTTTCAACATCGCGTTGATGTTGAAGTAAATAATGAAGCAAATGGTTGTCATGCTCATATGTTTTGATATTCAACCATTGCCCAAAAACAGTGCTTTTAAAAAAGTTAAGCCGCTCGGGATTGAAGTTCAATTTTTGGCTTATCTTTTTTATGTAGTGCAACTTAGTTCTGGTACTCACCTTCGCAGCATACAACTACACAGGATAACAAACAAAACATAAGAAATATTAGCATATGTTACAAAGAGATATTAACATAACATTTAACAAATATAGACTATAATTCATAACCTAGCAGCAGGTTGTAGTATACTAGCAGACTCAGCAGCAGGTTACATACACTAGCAGCAGGTTGAAGTGTACTGGCAGCAGGTTAACACTTGGACAATTTTCACTTAACGGCCCAGGTGATTTGGCCTAAAATAATCACTTAAATGCCTAGACCAAACCCTAACCACAAATGCCTAAAATAAGCAGCAGGTTACATACAGACTCAGCGGGTTGAAGATTCACTTAGTCAAATCTTCAGACTCTAGTCTACAGTCTCAGCAGCAGGTTACATACACTAGCAGCAGGTTGAAGTGTACTGGCAGCAGGTTAACACTTGGACAATTTTCACTTAACGGCCCAGGTGATTTGGCCTAAAATAATCACTTAAATGCCTAGACCAAACCCTAACCACAAATGCCTAAAATAAGCAGCAGGTTACATACAGACTCAGCGGGTTGAAGATTCACTTAGTCAAATCTTCAGACTCGACACGACAGACTCAGCAGCAGGTTACATACACTAGCAGCAGGTTGAAGTATACTGGCAGCAGGTTAACACTTGGACAATTTTCAAACTTAAAGGCCCAGGTGATTTGGCCTAAAATAAGCACTTAAATGCCTAGAGGCTAGAGCAAACCCTAACCACAAATGCCTAAAATAAGCACTTAAAATAATCAGACTTAACGGCCCAGGTGATTTGGCACCTTCAACAATTGTTTATTCCAGGTATGTTAACAACATAAAGGTTGCAACCTACCTCCTTATGCTATTAACAATACAATGCAGACAATGCAAACCAAAAATAAGCCTAAAATAAGCACTTAAAATAATCAGACATGACATTAAAATAACCACAATGATCTATCAATCAAAACAAAAAATAGCAAACAAAAGGGCTTATACAAAAAAAAAAGTGTGGGTTACTGTGCAAATCGCACATTTTACTTACTTCTCTATCAGCCATATCTTTGATCGGAATAATAGAGGATTTGATGCTTTGTGTTCTTGAAAGAGGGTTTGATGTTCTTGAAACAGTGTTTAGTGTGTGTTGGTGTGTGTTCTTGAAAGATGTACTGTAAAATTTTTGAATTTTATTTACCGAAACAGTTAGTGTGTGTTTTTGGATCAAATTAGTGTAGTGTGTGTGTGTTTTTTTTGTGTTTGCAGCAAAAAAAAAAAAAAAAAAAAAAAAAAAAAAAAAAAAAAAGAAAAAAAAAATTACAAAAAAGGACTGACTGAAAGTACAAATCAAATCTTTTGGAAAGATATTTTTCATAAAGGTACGCCGTCAGTCGAGCAATTTCAAGTCGAGCACCGTCGGTCGAGCATTGACTTTTAAAAAGGTAAATAGTAACAAAGATTCTCTAAAGATATGAAAGTACCTTTGGAATGACACGTGTCAAGATTCTAGTGGAGTCGAGCGGTCGAGCAGTCGAGCGTGACCAAAATGGGAAAGAGGTGTTGAGAGTGACTATTAAATGGACCATGTTTTTTTTGAAATACTACTTTGGTAATTACCTCTTATTATATACTGTATGAATTCGTAATTAAAATATGTGGCTGGTAAATAAACTTGATTATCAAAAAATAAAATAGTTTTGTACTTAGTGCAATAATGACAGAAAAGACAAATGGTTAATATGTAAACCAAGCCACCTTGCCAGGTTTTCTTGAACCCCTCATATGAGGGCATGAGTCCCAAATTCTAAACCAAATGTACCAACCAAACAACTAATAACTGTCAAATCAAAGTAAAACCCATGCTAAAGTGGTAAACCAAACGGACCCTTAGTATATCTGAACCAATGCCGTCTTTTTTTAAGAGTTGTTAAAAATGTTGAAAGTTAAAAAAAAAAGGCTTCTTCAATAGTTTTTGTAAAAAAAAAAAAAAGGTAATAAGTTGGAGTTATGAATTGTAAATCATGGATTTGATGACGGTGTTTTAATGGAAAATTCTTTGTAATTATAGAGCATGTTCAATGTACTCATTAGGGGGTTGGCAACACATCCCTCACCCAAAATTATTACTTTTTCGTGTCAAAGACGTTCGGAATTTGTTAGACGAGACGTTTCTCCCTAAAGCTGAAATGCCTACGCGATGGATTAAATGTATTCCGATTAAAGTCAATATTTTTGTTTGGAAGGTCCTTCTTGATCGCCTTCCTACTCGCTCGAATTTAGCCAGAAGAAATGTTGTGACTACTTCTTTATCTTGCCCGTTTTGTGACGCTGCGCCTGAAGATACGTCTCATTTGTTTTTCAGTTGCGTTATGGCGACAGAAGTGACGAGGTTAGTTTGTCGTTGGTGGAACTTAGGGACGCTTTCTTTCAATTCTTATGTAGAGTGGCTCGTTTGGTTCAAATCGATACGTCTTGGTACTAAGTCTAAAGAAGTGCTGGAAGGCATTTTTTACGTCTCTTGGTGGAGCTTATGGACCTTCAGGAATCAACTTCTTTTTGCGGTCAATAAACCTCGAAAAGACGCTAAGTTTGATGATATTATTTTACGCTCTTTTAACTGGTGTTTAGCCAGAGGTTTTAGAACTTTGAACTGGGTTAGTTGGCTTCAACACCCGCATTTAATTTCTTTGTAATTGTCTAGCTTCTTGCTAGTGGTTCTAATAAAGTTGCCGTTAAAAAAAAAACATAATATTCCCAGTGTTTGCAAAAGTATCCAATATATAATAAAAAATATAGCCGTTTCGCCTTCAAACGGTCAAAATAATCAATGCCCCAACATTCCAATTTTTTCCCTCCCGTGCGTGACCATTTCACGCAAAATGGATCCCTTCCTGTGCTTTGTGTTAAAGGCGGCAGTGTTCTAGTGCTAGACTGGTCCCGTCTAGTGCTATCACTCGGGTGTTGCCAACCCCCTTAATAACCAAATCAAAATTGGTGTAAAGAGAGACATTTTACACCAAATTTTGGGTTTCTCTCTAATAATGTTAATATCAAAAGTTACTACCAGTTACTATTACCAACTTTTTTGCACAACACTAATTAAATTTTTACACAATATTTTATAGATTAAGTAGGAAATATATAAAACTAAAAACAACTATGTCCAAAACTATTATCAAAACTTATTAAAAAAATATTGGGCAAATGTTTTAAAAAGGTATCATACTTCTCTCATTTGTCTTTCTTGGTATCGAACAATTTTTTTGCTTATAAGGGTACTTTTCTTTCAAATTTGGCCTTTTTAAGGTATTTTTGAGACATTTTTGCCCCTCTCAGCTAATAGAAATTTTTTTTATTCGAAGGGCAAAAATGTATAAAGTACATTAAAAATGACGAATTTGAAAAAAAAGTACCTCTATAAAACGAAAAAATTTTGTTCGATACCTAAAAAATTAAATAGTGTCAAATATGATACCTTTATAAAACATTTGCCCAAAAATATTATCTATTTAACAAAAGAAATGAATACCGGCCTTGTTTTGAAGACATTGATGAGATCTTTTTATTAGCATATTTTATAAATTTAACTAAGAACTTATAACATAAATATTGAACAATAAAGGTTATAAAAAGTTTCGTGCAAGTATTTGGTGGTGCACCAAATTTGGTGTAAACTTGTTTGAGAAATTGTTCCACACCAAAAATTACACCAAATTTGTTATTTTGATAGTATACATTGGAGATGGTCTCACTCATAGTAGCACCATTGTCCATGTTATGATATCTATCTTTTGAAGTCACTAAACATAGTATCGATCTTATAAATCCAAGTCCACCAGTCACCAGATGTCCAGAACCTCGTTGTTTAAAGGTGTGATGTTGGCCTACCTTATTTATTCTTTATCTCTCGTTAATTTGATGGGTTAATAGAAATTTCCTGACAACAATCTCTCGTTAATTTTTCTCATAATCTTACATAATATGTTGACCAGTCGAAATAGTGTAAAATTTTTGTTAGAGTTTGATGGAAAAATATTAATTGTATATGACTAGATTCGAACACGGGACTGAGGGATTGCACACTTTACGTATGAATGACTAACGTAAATAATTAATATATATAATAGTGTTATGTATTTTAATTATTTGGACACGAAATGATTACTAACGGGCGTTAAGTAATTAACTGAATTGACTAACGATCGTTATGTAAATAGTGGAAGGACTATTAGTGAAATTAGGGGATTAGAAGGATCTAGAACCCCTACATCTTGGACTAGGCCGATCGGCCCTTAGGGGATAAAAACCCTAATCGACTTTCTTTGGCCCCAAGACACTAATTCACTATAAATACAAACCCTTGGGTCTTTAGTTTTCCACCTAGTGCATTGTAACTAAATCCTAAGTGTTTTTCTCTTCTTCTTTTCCTCTCAAAACCGGTCGACACCTTCATTAGGAGGGGGATCGATTTTAGTGTCAAGTAAACAAAGGTGTTTGGTTTTCTTGTGTCCAATTGCTAGCACCATTCGTTAGTTGCTTATAGTACGTGTGTACAAGAGCTTGGATATAACTTACTTTAGTTATTGATCTTGGATTGTGAAACAAAACGGTAAGGGGTTTCACGGTAATCCTATTCATTGATCAAGTGAAGAGAAGAGAAGATCGATCCTTGTTCTTGCTAGGATCTTAATGGTACGTTTACTATTTATTATTCGGTAATACTATTTATGTGTTAAATTAAAGATCCTTGCTTCCGCTATATGCTCTTTGATGTTTTATTTATTTATTTGAATGAAAGATATTTAAATTCTAACAGTGGCATCACGAGCCAATTTAACATGTAATTGTTATTACCTAAACGCATAATAAAAATTGAATCTTGATTTGGATTTACATGTTAATCGATTTGTGTTAAGTTTAGAACATAAAAATATAAATCGTACATAATTTGGGGGGGGGGGGGGTTCGACCCTTCTTTTTATTAAAAAGTTAGTTTTGTAACCCTAAATTAGGACATGTTATGTTTATGTGTTTATTTGAATAAAGGGTTACGTTCCTGAATGATCCATGATTTTTTCATGCAAAGAAATCATGGATTAGGGTTTGTTTATGTGCTACATGTTTTAGATAAATCTAAAATTAGGGAAGACCTAATATATTAAATTAATGAATCAGTTATGTGCAATGTGGTATTTAATTATTAAAGCTTACGTGGCCAACTGTTGGCGTCTGTGGTCCATTGGGTACAATGCGCTCGAAAACCAATGGGAGTTTTATTAATTATATACATAATAAATTCACATAGAGATTATTATTAGGATTTATCAAAAGGTTTGCATGTGGCTATATGATTTAATAGTTAAGATTATATATGCGTTATTATGTGTTTATTTATTTTTGTTAAAATTACTTGTTCTTTTTTGTTTAAATTGTTCTTGAATTGTAAGCAAAAAGAAGGTAATTTTTGGAATAAAAATAAATGGACCTAATAACTATGAAACCTTGATGTGGTAAATTATTTATTGCCAAGTCTTATGTGCCGATAGTGGTTCGCTTCGCACGGTAATTTGCTCCCGGGCGAGACTAGCAATTTAATAATTTACAACATAATTTTTTATAAGATTTAGAATCATAAAATTTTAATTGATTGATGCAACTGTACAAATGGTCGAAACGGCAGACCTAATGTTGATAAACTATAAAGTGGGTATAAGGTTGGTTTCGCATTAAATTGTGGCTTTAAAGAGACTCCATTCTGTCTCTCCGCTCGCCTGTGCGTCAAATTAGACTTACCAAGTACAACCATTATATGTTCGAAGCATCTTAAAGCAAAGTTGTAAGTTACTCAACGCCTCAATTAAAACTTTGTTGATTTAACTCTTAGCGAATTGGTAATTAAAAACGGTTTTGAAAACTTATGATACGAAGATGTGTGCATGCTTCTTCGTACATATTTTGATTGCCACATCAAAATAAATACCCTAAAATTTAAGTCCATGCTATCTAATTATAAGAGACACTTGGAATTAATATCTAGTGTAAGTGAGACCTTGACACATATATTAATGACAAGGTAAATTACATTCTTTCATTGCTAGCAGATCTACTGAATGCAATGAAACCATGTGAATTTACAAGTTTCTAAATTAGACGACTTAATTAAGTTATAAGTGAGACCTTGAGACTTAAAGCATGAGATGAGAAGAAACATGCTTACATTGCAAATTGTTTGGCAAATGTAATTCCCATAAATTTAGGAGTCGGAAATTGTTTCGCGATTATTGTACGACAAGTTACCATCTTTTGTACTTCCACTGCTAGCAGATCAACTGATGTGGTGGAACTATGGAAAGTTGGATCCTTTCAACAAAATTTAATGGTTATATTGTATTTCCTGGGTAGTTTTCTTTTCTTGAAATTTGTATTATTGAAAATACTAATATTTGAACTTTTTCTGTAGAAATGGCTCAACCCGATGAAAACCTTTAGTTTAGGAGTCATTCAGGCTAGATCTAAAAAAATATTGTATTTCCTGGGTAGTTTTCTTTTCTTGAAATTTGTATTATTGAAAATACTAATATTTGAACTTTTTCTGTAGAAATGGCTCAACCCGATAACACTCAACTTGGTTCTGCTTTCAAAACTTTCTTTGAGAGGGAAAAACTGACTGGCCCTAACTTCAATGATTGGCATCGGTCCTAGAGGATTGTCCTGCGAGTGACCAAGAAGCTAGATTATTTGAGTAAGCCTTGCCTACAGCAGCCTGCTGAGACTGAATCTGATCAGGTCAAAGCAGACTGGCAAAAGGAGTATGATGCGCACAATGATGTGGCATGCCTTATGCTCAGGAGTATGATTCCCAAGTTGCAAAAGCAATTTGAGCATTATTTTCCCAAGGATATGCTTGATGAACTCCAGAAAACCTATGAAAAACCTCCAACTGTCGAACTATATGATTTGATCGATCAATTCCACAGCTGTAGGCAAAAGGAAGGTCAACCCATGCGAGAACATGTGTTGGAGATGAAAGATTACATCGATCGTCTCCAAACTATGGGTTATGTCTTAGCCGAGAATGTTAATGTGAACTTGATCAATAGGTCCCTTAACAAGGACTTTAGTGGTTTTGTTCAAAATTACAACATGCATTGCTCGGGGAAGACAATAACGGAATTGCTCGCAATGCTCGTTGATTATGAAAAAGGTTTACCGGGCAAGGATAAGGCTCCTACTCCACAAGTACTAGCAATACAAAGGGGTAGGGTTCAGAAACCAAAACCGCAAGGGAATAAGGGGAAAGGTAAAGCTGATAAAGGTAAACAAGTTTTGGCCTATCAGCCTGAACCTAAGAAGGCCCCTCAGAAGAACAAGCCTAATCCCAAGAAGAAGGATCAAGGTTGTCATCACTGCCACGAGATGGGACATTGGAAGAGGAATTGTCCTCTCTATCTCGAGGAGTTGCGATTGAAAAAGCTGAAGGGTGAGACTGGGAAAGCCAGACTTTAGGTAATGTTTTCATGATTGAATTATTTTCACTAACTCGTAAATTAAATTCCTGGGTATATGATACTGGATGCGGTATTCACATTTGTAATACGCTGCAGGGATTTAGAGTGGGAAGGAGACTCGCCTATGGGGAGCAATTTCTGCAAGTGGGCAATGGAGCACAAGCAGTAGTTGAAGCCATAGGAATTTTTGAATTAGTTTTGCCTTCGGGCTTGATACTGAATTTAAATAATTGTCATTATGCACCATCTATTGTTAGAGGTGTAATTTCCTTTTCTTGTTTGTTGGATCTTGGATTTCATCATACTATTATCGGCAATAAAATTTATGTTTCATTAAATGATGTTTTTTATTTTAATGCGATTGTTGTTAATGGTGTTTTTGAGATTGATATGGATGAACATAGTGATTATAATTCGATGTATAGCATCAACAATAAGAGAGTCAAGAATGTCTTGGATTCATCTTATCTTTGGCATTGTCGACTTGTTCACATAGGCAAGACTTGCATGCAAAAGCTGCAACGTGATGGGCTTTTGCAAAATATCAATGATGAGTCATTTGATAAGTGCGAATCTTGTATATCTGGGAAGATGACCAAGAAACCTTTTAATAACCGTATTGAAAAGGCTGATGATCTACTTGGTTTGATACATACTGATGTGTGCGGACCACTTAGACATACGTCAAAGAGAGGTGCTAGCTACTTCTTAACCTTCACGGATGATTTCAGCCGTTATGGTTATGTTTATTTACTTAAACATAAACATGAGGTGTTTGAAACATTTAAGGTTTTTAAAGCTGAAGTAGAATTGCAACTCGGAAAGAAGATTAAAGCTCTTCGATCCGACAGAGGTGGTGAATACCTTAGTCAGGAGTTTAAAGATTATTTAAGTGAGAATGGAATTGTTCAGCATCTCACATCTCCATATACTCCACAACAAAATGGTGTATCTGAGAGAAGGAATCGTACATTATTAGATATGGTGCGATCTATGTCTAATCTTACTACTCTACCGTTATCCTTTTGGGATTATGCCTTGGAATCTGCGATTCGCATATTAAATATGGTTCCAACTAAGAAGGTAGATAAGACACCTTATGAGTTATGGTTTAAGAAAACGCCTAACTTGTCTTATCTTAAGGTCTGGGGTTGCGAGGCGTTTGTTAAACGTGACTCAGCAGATAAACTCCAACAGAGATCTGTCAAATGTATCTTTGTAGGATACCCAAAGGAAACAATGGGTTACTACTTTTACTTTCCACCTGAACAAAAGGTAATTATTGCTAGGTATGCAGACTTTCTTGAAAAGGATCTCATATCTCAAGAATTCAGTGGGAGGCTCTATGATCTAGAAGATGATCAAGAGGATACATTGCCTTCTGAAAACACTAGCGAACTTCCTGCAGAACCGGATAGTCTGGGTCCTCCACCTGAAGTTGAAGTGATTCCCATTCGCAGATCCGTAAGGACTGTGAAAGCACCTGAACGTCTATGTCTTAACGTAGAGGTTGAGGAAACTATATTAGGGGACCTTGAAGAGCCTGCTAATTATAGAGCTGCCATGAATGATCCTGAAAAGGATAAATGGCAGATTGCTATGAATGGGGAAATGCAATCCATGAAAGATAATGAAGTATGGATTGAAGTAGACCTTCCTCCCAATGCCAAGGTAGTTGGGAGTAAGTGGCTCTTCAAGAAGAAGACGGACATGGATGGCAATGTACACACCTATAAGGCCCGTTTGGTAGCTAAAGGCTTTACCCAAGCATATGGCGTTGGCTACGAGGAGACCTTTTCTCCTGTAGCTGACATTAGGGCTATTAGGATTCTCATAGCCATAGCTGCACACTATGATTATGAGATTTGGCAGATGGATGTCAAAACTGCCTTCTTGAATGGTCGTCTAGATGAAGACATCTATATGGCGCAGCCTGAAGGGTTTGTGAATCCAGAATTTCCAAACCGTGTATGCAAACTTCAAAGATCCATTTATGGATTGAAGCAAGCATCACGGCAATGGAATAAGAGATTTGATGAGAAAATCAAAAGGTTTGGATTTACTCAGAATCTTGATGAGCCATGTGTATATCACAAAGCTAGTGGGAGTGATGTTATTTTCCTAGTTCTATATGTTGATGACATATTGATCATGGGCAAAAACATTCCAAGTTTGAATAAGGTGAAAGCCTATCTTGGGAAATGTTTTTCCATGAAAGATCTAGGAGAAGCAACATACATTCTGGGAATCAAGATCTATGGAGATAGATCAAGGCGGTTGATTGGTTTAAGCCAAAGTGCTTACATTGACAAGATATTGAAGAGATTCAGTATGCAAAATTTCAAAAAGGGATTTTTGCCAATGCAAGTAGAACATGGATTAAGTAGCAAAGCTTGTGCTTCAACACCTGAAGAGGTGGCACGCATGAAAAGAGTCCCTTATGCTTCGGCTGTGGGATCTATTATGTATGCAGTACGATGTACAAGGCCAGATGTGGCGTTTGCTCAGAACATTACGAGTCGATATCAGCAGAATCCAGGTGAACTCCACTGGACTGCTGTGAAACATATTCTCAAGTATTTAAGATCTACGACAGAAATGTTTTTAGTGTATGGGGGAAATCCAGAAGCAGAGCTGTGTGTTACAGGTTACTGCGATGCATCCTGGAAGTGTGATAAAGACGATACGAAGTCTCAGACGGGTTACGTCTTTGTCATCAATGGAGGAGCTGTGGATTGGAAGAACAAGAAGCAGAGTACTATTGCGATGTCTGCAATAGAAAGCGAGTATATTGTTGCCTCAGAAGCTGCAATGGAAGCCGTCTGGATTAGCAAATTCGTTTCAGGGCTTGGCGTTATGCCCTCAATCGAAAGACCTATAAAGATGTATTGTGACAATTCAGCCGCAATTACATTTTCCAATGAGCCTGGAATCATGAAGGGCGCCAGACATTTCCCGATTCGATATCACTATGTTAGAGAACAAGTGGAGATAGGCGAGTGATGCGCGTGATGTGTCGTTGCGGTTTAGCAGTATTAATGCCTACTCAAGTTTTAAATTTATATTTAGC
Source organism: Artemisia tridentata subsp. tridentata (assembly GCA_021014915.2). Lineage (NCBI taxonomy): Eukaryota > Viridiplantae > Streptophyta > Magnoliopsida > Asterales > Asteraceae > Artemisia > Artemisia tridentata. The sequence continues at coordinate 306,153,161 of CP139502.1, read as the reverse complement.
CGACTTATCAATAACACACACACTTAACGAGCAGTGTACCCAGTCTGTATGAATATAATGGTAAGTAGAGTGTCGATCACTAAGAGTGGAACGTATTATCTCGTTATTCTAATCAGTATTTTAATATCCTAACGCAAGGGGGTTTCAGCCTGAGAGACTGGCACGATTTGTTTGCAATTAAATAATAAAATAAACCAATAGGCACGAATCAGCAAGTAGCACACACGTACACAGATAAATACTCGAGACAATAAGAGGGCTGTCCTTATGATTAAGTAGATTGTCACTTGTTTTATTGATAGCTTTATATGAAGTGTATGTAGTTAACCCTTTCTCGTTGGTCCTATTCTTATCGGCGAGTAAACCCTTAATGATTACTTATGTCTAAAAGTTATTCCTAAGTGATCAATTTAGTAATAACCGTGGGAGCCACATTATTTTCCGCAGTCAAATGCCCGCAAGCCACTAATAAACACAGAGGTTATCAATGCACTAATAAGTAGTAACCAAAGACATCAACATATAAACTTTAATTGATGGGAAAGCAAGTATTAAAGGGAGTGCAATCTTTCGTTGTCACATTACACAGGCCACCAATCCTGATGAATTAAAGTTTGCTAACACAATAAAACAAAACTACTTAATGAATTAAACACATGCAGCACCTTCTTACAGCTCTTGTATCTTCGTTTGGTGTGTCTTGTGCTGCCTCCTTGACTGAATTCGTCCTAGGGTTCTGCTGCTTCGGTCTTCGAATCTAATATATTGCTCTGGAAATTCGTCTGGTCTTGGGGTATTTATAGTTTCTGTCTGAGGGAAGATGCGGCGCATCTAGTAAGTAGATGCGGCGCATTGACTTAACTTCGCGTGGGGTCCAAGATTATAATATTCAGGAATATTCGTACACCGCCAGAAGATGCGGCGTAACTCCATGATTAGATGCGGCGCATGTCCTCTTGTATCTTGGATCGTATCTGGTGGAATCTTAATAGAGATGCGCCGTATGTAATGAGTGAGATGCGGCGCATCTGGAGCAGATTAGTCTTGATCTTCTTCATTTCAGTAGACTCTTAACTTCTTGCATGTTTTGCTCCATAATTAGTCCAAAATCGCTAAGTTTCACCAAATGCTTGTTTTTACCTGAGAATTACAAAAGTAAACGATTAAGTATCAATCCTCATACATAATATAGTAAAACAAGTCAAATTAATAGGATAAAAGATAGTAATAAAATGTACTTATTTGAGTTCATCAAATATCCCCCCACTTGAACTTTACTTGTCCCCAAGTAAACCTTAGAATTTCTCTTATGAAAATGTATCCTAAAAGATGTTAGGATTTATTTTTATATTTAAGCATGTATTCGTTTATTTCATAATCACACAACTAAACACTTAACGAATTAGAAGTAAAATAAAATAAGTTGATAAAAGCAAATCTAATCGTTTAACTGTCCAGTCGTGACGAATATTCTATCATAAGCTTGGTAAGTATACACATCTCCTCCACTAAAGCTAAGGAATAACAAGTCTAAAGCGGTAAAAAGGGTTTTTAGGCTTAAGGGTTAATTATTCTTGATCACTATCGATCTCAAATTCCAGAAAAGGCGACAAAATCACAAATACATGATCGAATCCACGAACACGATACTTGCAATTGCTCAAATCCTTAACTCGAATAGGCTAAAGATAGGTCCAAACTTCACCAATAATAATATATCAAAAAGGGCGACAAAATCATAAATACATAGCCGAATCCACGACTACGATACTTAAGATTGCTCAAATCCCTAATCTCAATAAATCAAAGGTTTGGTTGGATAAAGAATAATAAAGGGCATGGATAACATTTGGGATATAAATTGGTGTAAAATGAAAAATAAACAAAACAAATAAATTAAAATCCTAAGTATGGTTAATCACTATCCCAACTATCCCATGAATAAGACTCATATCATTGAATAACTCACGCTTTAACACTTGAAACACACGCTTTAGGTAGACACGAATTATACTCAACAAGATCTTAATCAAAGAATAAACCTTAATTGGCGTTCCCATAACTGCCAATTCCCATTCAATCCATAGATATAATATATAACAAATAGTGGTGATATCGACCACTTACATAACTTTACATAAGTTGGTTAAAACAAACTTCCAACTTTTCTTTCTTTCTTTTTCTTTTTTTTTTTCTTTTTTTTTTTTTTTTTTTTTTTTCAAACATAGACATAGATGTGTAAAATTTCACCACATCACTATAATGATAATTCTGGATATTTTTTCCATACTTTTCATACTTCAGAAATAACGGTAATAGTGAAAGTAGTAAACACACGAAAAATAAACTCAAAGATATACAATATTTACTTTCACTCCAATTGCATTGTGCAATTTCCCGACCTAACCAAAGATAATGAATTACGCACGCGAACACAGGTAATGTAAGGAAACACACTTTGCCTATAGCAATTAACCAACCACGGATTCTAATCTACAGGGTAGGCTAAGGTGTAAGGGTGTAACGAAACATTTTAAACATAGGTGTAAGAAACGAAAGGAATGGCTCTGAGTGTTTTTCTAGGGGTATCTTACTCTAAAAATGAGAGTAACAAAAGGGTTTATACGGGGGTTAACTAACCAGTGTAGTTAGTTAATAACACATAACATATAATAGGCTATTTGGGTGTAATCCTAGAATTTTACCAATTTAGACAAGTCATTCCAATTATATAAATATAATACTTATTATGGTGGTCTCGAATAGTATACAAGCCAAGTTCTAAAGTTTACAAGTCACCGGCACACTCATAGATTTGTGAATTTTGAAAAATCACAATTTTTGAAAATAACGTCATGTGTGCAGCTATGCAACTTAGATCTTAAACAAAAACATGCTAAAAAAATTTTAAGTTTGATATATTAAGCACATTTTAAGCATAATTTTTGAAAAAAATTCAGGACAAGTAATTGTTAAGTGTTCTAATTCTCCAATCCCCCCACTTAAGTTAAACAACGTCCTCGTTGTTTGTATAAAATGTTAAAAACTGGAAAATAAAAGAATTAGAACAGGAAAACTCCCCTGAGATTTGCTCGGTATGATCCTCCATTTGATAAGAGCAAAAATCATCTTTCTTGTGGATGAGAACGTTAAAGCTTCATACTTGATGTATCCACAGGAAATCCAGAAAACTATAATACCACCAACACTTTAAAACACACCTAAGATAAGAAAGGTTCAAACTTGCATAATACATTAGTAGTTAGGAAAAATAAAACTTAAAAATTAAAACTGAAAATCATCAGGTCAGTCGATGCGCCGTATCTTATGGAAGAAGATACGCCGTATCGAGCCTGGAATAAATACGGATCAGAATAAAGATGCGCCGCATCCTTAACCAGGGATGCGCCGCATTAAAATAAACTGATAAATAGTTTTAAAGTCGAAAATAAAAATGCAGAAAAATAAAATAAGATATGACCATTGCAGGAGATGCGTCGCATCTCAGGATTGAGATGCGCCGTATCCTCATGCGGGCCTGACTGACTCGACACAAAAAACAGAATAATAGAAATTCTCCGGGTTGTCTCCCGGTAAGCACTTGTCTTTATTCCAGAGTCTTCAAGTTAGACTCATGTTCAGCTCTTTAATATCGATCATTGAAGGAGTCGGAAACATCGCGCTCCTTCATCGCCAATTCAGTAATATTGAACACTCCTTGCTCGTCCTTAATTTCCACGCCGTTCTTCTTTAATATCTGTATAAACAAAGTCCTGTCCCTTTCGGGCAGAGATGACAAAATGATAGACGGGAAATTCTTATTATCATATAGGCACAAATAAGCAAGGTGGGGTGGTAGTTTAATAAACACATCATTATTCAAATTCATTTTCTCAACTATTCTCCTACGTTTATTAATTACTACACAATCATACCACTCATCATCAGAATCATTAACAACATTGCGTCTAAGTTCGGTAGGTACATTAAGGTCAATGAATTCCTCAAAGTTCTCATGATTAGGATTAGTTGAGTTGTTTTGAATCAATGTTTCTCCCATAAGTCTAGCTTCAAGATCGAGGTCCATACGCTTTCTTAATCCTAGCACATAAACACCTCTAATTATACTTTTAACCGGATCTTGGCACTTATAGACTAGTTTATTATTCCCTACCCTTAATGAGATTTTTCTCTTAAACACATCAATCTTAGCATGGGCAGTAGACAAGAAAGGTCTTCCGAGGATTAAAGGAATCTTAACATCCTCGGGCATGTCTAGTATAACAAAGTCTACGGGAAAAATAAACTGCTCAATCTTAACTAGCACATTATTAGCAATCCCTTCAGGTCGTTTTACCGTTTTATCAGCCAATTCAATAAGTAACTTAGTTGGTGCTAATTTTCCTAGTCCTAGGGTAGCGAATGTCTTAAGAGGCATAACACTAACACTAGCTCCTAAGTCAGCTAACACATTATTGAAAGATATATTATTAATAGAACAAGGTAGAGTAAAACTTCCTGGGTCTCTTTCTTTATGAGGCAAGGCATTTGAGTCGGTTGCAGGGCTCTCTTCTTTCATTGTTGCCTTGATCTCCTCTTCAATCTTTGTCTTCTCTTTTAGTAGTCTCCTTAAGCTGATTGAAGAATTAAAGAAAAATTCGGGTCTTGCACCATCATTACCATTCATCGATCTTCTAGGTATATTAGGAGTGACTTCTTCAGTGGTGCTTATGGCCTTTACATGATCTCTTGGGTTGGTTTCAGTTGAGCTCGGTAAACTTCCATATCCCCTTTCTTGAAGAACTTTGCTCATTTGACCAATTTGTTGTTCCAATGCTTTGATCGAAGCTCCTTGATTTCTTGTAGTAGTGTCCGTTGAAGCTCGAATTTCTTTGATCATAGCAGTATTCTCTTCACGTCTTTTAGCAGCATCGGTCATAATTTGCTTTAAAGTATCATCTAAAGTCTGCCTCCTTTCTTGATAAGCGGGATTGAAGTTGTTCCTTTGATATAATCCCGGTGTAGCTTCCCTAAATCTCCCCGAAGGTCGGAATGGTTGTCCAAATTGGGTGTAATATGCTTCTTCAAACGTCTCACTTTCATTCTTATTCGGGCAATCTTTAGTGTAGTGAGGTCCTTCGCACTTTTCACATCCAACTTGGGCAGCATACGCTCTTTCATCACGCTTCTTCATTTCTCTACTAATTTTATCCAATTGAGCTTGAATAGCAGCAATCCCGTCAAAATTAGTGCTGCTCTTAGATCTAGTAGAGGTCCCATCGTGCCATTTTTGAGAATGATCGGCAGCTTCTTGGATTGCTTTCCTAGCATTAGTTGCACTCATTTGAGGTACAGCTCCCTTAGCATCCAAAATCTGTCTTGTAGGCACGTCCAATCCTTGATAAAACAATATTATCTCCTGCATAGGGGTTAGATAGTGTTGAGGACATTTTACCAATAAATCTTTAAATCGTTCCCAAGCTTGATAAAGAGTTTCATCAGGCTCTTGCTTGAAACTATTGATAGCCTCCATCTTTTTAGCAGTCTTAGCAGGTGGACAATATCTCTTCAGGAATTTGCTCTTCAAATCTCCCCATGTAGTGATTGAACTCGCAGGTTCATTCCTTAGCCACTTGTTAGCAGCTCCTTTTAGTGAGAGTGGAAAGATTCTTAGCATGATTTGATCGTCAGTCACTCCTTCTGAAGTAAACAAATCTGCAATCTCCAGGACCTTTTCAACATGCTCATTAGCATCCTCATGTTCCGTCCCACTGAAAGCATTCTCTCTTAATTCCTTGAGAAACTGACCCTTCAATTCAAATTTTGACTTATCATCAAACTTAGGTCTAGCAACTCCTGAAGTGTAATCAGCACGGGTACTGTTCATGTATTCCTCCATAGTAGTGTTTTCGCCCATTGTTTCTGTTTCAACTTCCTCTTTTTCTTCAGAAAAGTAATCAAGCTCGAGTGAACTTGAAAGATCAAAGCTTCTTGTGTTGAAAAGCCTTTTAAGCGAATGTAGGGCTCGTTCAGGATCTTCGAAAGGTTGAATCAAGTTCTTTGTAGAACTCCTGGTCATGCACTTCCTGAAATCAACACAAAAATATCAGTAGGGTATGCTCGAGAAAGTAATATATCAGATAATTAATAACGAAAACGGAATACGAAAAATTAAAGTTACTGATATCTGCAGACGATGCGTCGTATCCAAAAAGTTGGATACGCCGTATCTTATAATCGTTAAAATTTAATCAGACTTTATCCAGAAAATAGATACGCCGCTTAGAATTTATGAATGCGCCGTATCGAATTAATTAATCAAAAATCGATATTTATTTAAAATTAAATACGTCGTATTAACGAAAGTTAATGCGCCGTATTTTCGTTACGTTTAAAAATACAAGATTTTTGATTCAGAAGATGCGCCGTATCGATAGAGATCGATACGTCGTATCTGTTTAATAATTCGCAAACTGTTTTTAATTAAAATAATAGATACGCCGTATCTGCTAAAGCAGATGCGTCGTATGGCGTTAACGTTTAGAATTTTTTTTTTTTTTTTTTTTTTTTTTTTTTTTTTTTTTATCAAAAACAGATACGCCGTATCTGCTAAAGCAGATGCGTCGTATTACTTTATCGCTTAGAGAAAAAAAAATTTCTTATTAAAAACAGATACGCCGTATCTTGGGGAAAAGATGTGTCGTATCGAATTAATTAAACGCGTTGTATTAAAAAAAAATTAAACGCAATACGCCGTATCTGAGAGATCAGATGCGCCGTATCGTTTGATTTAGCACAGTACAACGATAGCAGAACAGAAAAAATACGAAAAATAAAAACAAAAATTAAAACACACAAATAAAAATAAACACAAAAACAAAAATAAAAGCAAACAAATAACACACAAAACAAAAAATATGCAAAATAATACAATGATGCAATTAATCTAATAAAAAGAAAAACCTAATTAAAATACTAATCAAATTAACAGATAATAACAATTCACTCCCCGGCAGCGGCGCCAAAAACTTGATGCGCGTGATGTGTCGTTGCGGTTTAGCAGTTTTAATGCCTACTCAAGTTTTAAATTTATATTTAGCCGACTTATCAATAACACACACACTTAACGAGCAGTGTACCCGGTCAGTATGAATATAATGGTAAGTAGAGTGTCGATCACTAAGAGTGGAACGTATTATCTCGTTATTCTAATCAGTATTTTAATATCCTAACGCAAGGGGGTTTCAGCCTGAGAGACTGGCACGATTTGTTTTCAATTAAATAATAAAATAAACCAATAGGCACGAATCAGCAAGTAGCACACACGTACACAGATAAATACTCGAGACAATAAGAGGGCTGTCCTTATGATTAAGTAGATTGTCACTTGTTTTATTGATAGCTTTATATGAAGTGTATGTAGTTAACCCTTTCTTGTTGGTCCTATTCTTATCGGCGAGTAAACCCTTAATGATTACTTATGTCTAAAAGTTATTCCTAAGTGATCAATTTAGTAATAACCGTGGGAGCCACATTATTTTCCGCAGTCAAATGCCCGCAAGCCACTAATATACACAGAGGTTATCAATGCACTAATAAGTAGTAACCAAAGACATCAACATATAAACTTTAATTGATGGGAAAGCAAGTATTAAAGGGAGTGCAATCTTTCGTTGTCACATTACACAGGCCACCAATCCTGATGAATTAAAGTTTGCTAACACAATAAAACAAAACTACTTAATGAATTAAACACATGCAGCACCTTCTTACAGCTCTTGTATCTTCGTTTGGTGTGTCTTGTGCTGCCTCCTTGACTGAATTCGTCCTAGGGTTCTGCTGCTTCGGTCTTCGAATCTAATATATTGCTCTGGAAATTCGTCTGGTCTTGGGGTATTTATAGTTTCTGTCTGAGGGAAGATGCGGCGCATCTAGTAAGTAGATGCGGCGCATTGACTTAACTTCGCGTGGGGTCCAAGATTATAATATTCAGGAATATTCGTACACCGCCAGAAGATGCGGCGTAACTCCATGATTAGATGCGGCGCATGTCCTCTTGTATCTTGATCGTATCTGGTGGAATCTTAATAGAGATGCGCCGTATGTAATGAGTGAGATGCGGCGCATCTGGAGCAGATTAGTCTTGATCTTCTTCATTTCAGTAGACTCTTAACTTCTTGCATGTTTTGCTCCATAATTAGTCCAAAATCGCTAAGTTTCACCAAATGCTTGTTTTTACCTGAGAATTACAAAAGTAAACGATTAAGTATCAATCCTCATACATAATATAGTAAAACAAGTCAAATTAATAGGATAAAAGATAGTAATAAAATGTACTTATTTGAGTTCATCAGCGAGATCGAACTACTCAAAGTTCACACAAATGACAATTTAGCAGATCCATTAACGAAGGCTCTACCCGGTGGAAAGCTTAAACAACTTTCTGAAGGCATAGGACTTCGTTTAGCTGATAGTTTCATGCATATCTGTGATTAGTGTTTGGATAATGGGATGTTGTAAAACAGTTATTATTTTAATGGAATAAAATAATGGTTATGTTTGTTTATCATTTTCTTAATAATATATCCTATATTTGCATGTTTATATCCTTGGATATATTTATATATTCTAAACTGTCCGTTGTCAGTTAATGATATGGGAATATCATTAAATTAAGACAAATTTGAGTATTGGTAGAATATACTTAAAAGTATATTGATGCGTTGTAACCACTGTGAAAATCCCACTTTAAGATAAGCTAGCACTCAGAATAATTATCCTTTTTCTACGTATATTTTTTTTTTATTTGATTGTATCTCCTATCTTATGTGACGTAACTCACATCCTTGATAAACGTGCTCCAAAGACCAACCTGACAAACCTAATGTTTATTTCATAAACATCACTATATGGAAACATTACAAAATACCATTTACCATTTTACGATAATTCCTTAACGAGCGTATCAACAAAACAGTCATTATCTAAATAGAGATTCTGTGAAACCCTAAATTCATCACAACACCAAATAAGTATAACTAAACCCTAAGAACATAAAAGTACAACTCATCTGAGCTAATGTACAAGTTACCAAAGCACCAGAAACCCTAATTCTAGTTTAATTCCCGATAAAACCCTAATTCCACTAAACCATGATTTTATGTAATCATTTCACAAACCCTAAATTATTTATACAATAATAAATGTACAAGTTATTAAAGCTGAAGTACAGGTCTTTTATGCATGAAACCATTTATTTACAAAATCTTTAATAAAACCCTATTTATATTTATTTTTAAAGCATGATTTACAAACATTACATGCATAATTCTTATAAATTATTTTTCCTAAACTTATTAAATATTTTTACAAGTCTTTAAACCCAATGTACAAGTACCTAATGCACAAAAACTAAAAATCCCATTTATTTACTTTTAAATATAATAAAAATTAACAAATAATTTTTATAACTTAATAAAACATTAAAACTATATTTTTCTTATATCCTAAATTATAGTACAACCCTAATGAGCCTATAGTACAACCCCTCATAAGCTTAACCCATTTTCTTTTTCATTTTACATACAATTCGATTTAAGCATAAATACATATATATATAACTCTAAATTAAATTCTAATCAACCAAAACACATAAACTAACTAAGTTTACTTTTCCTTAAACCCTAAATACAACTCCTTAAACCTAAAGTACCATCACCATAAGCCCAATCGAACCCCCCTCCTAAAATCTGATTCGAACACAACCATATCCCAACTAAACTTACCTTCACATACAATCTACATCAAATACATTGTACCTAGTCCAAAACACACTCCAACTCTCTCCTCTCTTCTCTTCAAAGAGCAACACCACTTGTCCATTTCTATCTATCCATGTCCCCTCCTATCCTTGAAACCCTAGTTTCTTCTTCCAAGTGGCACCTCCCTCTATTTCTGTCAACCCTTGTCTCCTTATCACAATCTAGAAAACCCTAATAACCCTTCTATAAATAACAGCCAATATATCACCTTCTACTCACACACCCATTTCGACCAAACTCTCCCAACTCATCTTCACATCCAGTCGACAACCACCAAAAACAACTCCCATTTCCATTCCCTACAAATCACAGCTCCAAATAAAAGCCAAACAAGAACCCAAGGAAGCTTAGGAGAGGAGAACTTTTGGTCTTCATTCACAAGAGCCCAAGTCCCCATAAACCCTACTCGACCCAAACCCTACTCAGTAAGTCACTCAACTCTATTTTAATTCAGCTTATTTACTTTTATATATCTTTAAAAATATCATTTAACAACATCTAATAATAAAACACAAGCAAGAACTATAAGTTTCTTTTTCTTTTTCATGGTCTGATCGAACAGAAACTAAATACACTCTAACTACTTGAATTTTTGTATCAACGAATCAAGAACTATTAAAACATGTTAAAATATATCTAATAATATCCTACCATGCATAAAAACTAGTTACAAAACGTTTAAAAACATTAACAACCAATCGGGTCTCTTTCCTGAGTTTACGTCGAGCCAAAAACCACCCCAGATGCCCAACTTTTGACCTATAAACTGACCCCCAAACGATCTCTATAAATTCTGAAATTTGGTATGAACAAAGTTCACCCAACTAACTCATAATAGGAAAAAGAATCATGGAAAATGGTTAAGATTTCACAAAGTTATCGAGTTCTAAAAATTGCTCCTTATCGCTAAAATAAAAGTTAGGAATTTCCAGTTATTAATTCTTAGTTTTTATCGATTAGCAGCTTAACTTTCAACCCAATTTTCGACCCTTATAATATCTCTAAAAATTCTAAGATTTTGTCACTCTAAAGATGAGCTAGCTAAGCTATTTTAGAAGAAAGAATTTTGAAAAATGACCAAACGAGCTAAAAGATATTCGTGTCCAAAGTATGCCCTATCACTAGGTTCAAAACCAATTTTCCAGATTTCAATAAATCATGTTCTAGTCGACTGACTTTGGACATATTTTTCGACCATCAAACTAACTTCAAAAATTATGAAACTTGGTATATTTAAAGATCACCTAGTAAAGTTATTTTAGAAAGAAAAATCATATAAAATGATCGAGTGAATTAAAATTTGTTTGTGTCCAAAGTTCTTCCCATCGCTAACCTTAAAATCATTTTTTTCCAGATTTTTATTAAACTTTATCTAATTTCTATTTCACTCGATCGACTTTGGATCTATTTTTCGAGTATCACATGAATTTCAAAAATAACGAAACTTGGCATAACCAAAGAAGACCTGGCTAGTTATTTATAGGAAGAGAGAGTTCGTAAAATGATTTAGTTTTCACGTAGATATTTAAATCCAAAACTCTAGCCATGTCACTATTATCATGCGTTTTATTTTTAACTAATTAGAGTTTGTATGGGCTGATTTTGTAAATATTTTAAATTAAGGGTTATTTTTGACAATAACAAATAAAAAGGGTAGAAAATGTCATTTTTGAAACTAAAGGGTAAAAGTTGTCACTTTCCGAAAGTTCAGGGTATAAACTATCATTTGACCAAACTTTAGGGATAAAAATATAACTTTTCCTAACTATTATTTTTATCATTTCTATTTTTATTTTTATTTTCCGATCTAATATCAACATAACACGTTTATTTCAATGATGAATCAACGAACGAACAAACAAGTGAAATATTAAACGAACGCAAGATATAACGATCTAACGAACGAACAAAAGTTATATTTAACGAATCAACGAACAAACGAACGAACGGAAACATAAGAACGAATAATAAGATAAAATCTTATTTTTGAAGAGACTTCATGTTGTCTCATTACAACATTTAATCAACAACCAAATAACGAAACGAAACGAACAAATGAACATATATCATCTGAAATTGATTACTGAATATTGGCATAACAACCCAGGTTTCGTGTCCGGAGACGTTTATCAACTTCATTTCATTTTGTTTTCCATCCAGACTGCTCAGGTGAGTTCATAGTCCCACTTTTTATATACGTTTTTCTAAACTTGTGGGGAGATACATGCTACTAAACCGAACACAAGTATTTTTCCTGTATGCTTTCCTGAATTATATTGCATAAGTTTAACTGTTGCCTATTTAAATACCCTTTATCATGAACCATTAATCACTTTCGGGTGAGCGCGAATATAATGAATAGATCTATTGGATTGACAATCCCTTTGTGTTGCTGGATAAGTGACCCAATGCATTTTATTTGAAATCGTTTAATAAAGAGTATCAGGCAGACTCCTACTCGAGGGCATATTTGCTACATTTAATTATGTAGTAATATACATCATAGCTTATAACTATGATGTCCATCGTGTTAACGTCTTACGATTCATGAGACTTAGAGCAATATATAACGAACTGCAATATTACCGATTTACTTTCTATTTAGCTTGTGTTCAAATCGATTATTTAATGTTAAACACTATGTATTCACTCAACCTTTGTGTTGACTTTTTAAGCATGTTTATCTCAGGTAACTAGAAGTACGATTTGGCACGGAGTGGCGGTGGACTTTCTATTAAAAGAGTGTCCGTTTTGTTATCATTCAAATGAATAACGTAACCTTTAAAATGTATTTCGAAACCTCCCGCTGGGACCTCTATATGTAAACTCTGATTAAATAGAAGAATGATAACAATTTATTTTAAAACGCCTCTTTTTGAGTCGTTTTCTATACTCATGACTGTGAACCTTGAAGTAGCACCCCAAACTTATATTTTCGCTGCGAATATCGAAAATGGGGGTGTTACATGCGTTGTCATGCCAATTTCACATGATATTCAAATTGTTTGAGTATAGGACTTTATCCCGCCAACATGAGTTTACTTTATGGATCTTGTCATCAAGTAAATCATGAGTATATAGTTATCCTCAGACTTGAGATGCCAGATAACTGTCATGCATGTAGTGCATTTCTGTGATTCAATTTAACGCTATACGTAACTGGTAGCTATACGGATTGTTTTCGGAAGCGTTGCGAAGTGCATGTGTTATGCTCGTAGTCAAGATAGAATTTGTTCCTTCAAACTGTTTGGATTTTAATACTGCTGGGCCCCTCGTAGGATTAGTAAGATGTATGTGTGGCCACACCCAAGATCTCCCCTGAATGGTTCAGAAGAATTGGTAATCTTATTTAATCATAAACAACGAGAAACATAATTATTAATAAAGAGTGACTCAGATCCATATCTTTATTAATGTGGTATTAGAAACAAAAGGATAAGTATGATGAGTAATCATCGAATGGTTTTTTCCAGGAGAACCACCACCTGAGTTGTACTAGGGGCATTGGCGTGTTGCTAGACGCTAACCAATGTCATTATACTTTTAATAGATTTCCAAGTGGGAACTGTTAGAGTTTGATGGAAAAATATTAATCGTATATGACTAGATTCGAACACGGGACCGAGGGATTGCACACTTTACGTATGAATGACTAACGTAAATAATTAATATATATAATAGTTATGTATTTTAATTATTTGGACACGAAATGATAACTAACGGACGTTAAGTAATTAACCGAATTGACTAACGATCGTTAAGTAAATAGTGGAAGGACTATTAGTGAAATTAGGGGATTAGAAGGATCTAGAACCCCTACATCTTGGACTAGGCCGATCGGCCCTTAGGGGATAAAAACCCTAATCGACTTTCTTTGGCCCCAAGATACTAATTCACTATAAATATAAACACATGGGTCTTTAATTTTTCACCTAGTGTATTGTAACTAAACCCTAAGTGTTTTTCTCTTCTTCTTTTCCTCTCAAAACCGGTCGACACCTTCATTAGGAGGGGGATCGATTTTAGTGTCAAGTAAACAAAAGTGTTTGGTTTTCTTGTGTCCAATTGCTAGCACCATTCATTAGTTGCTTATAGTACGTGTGTACAAGAGCTTGGATATAACTTACTTTAGTTATTGATCTTGGATTGTGAAACAAAACGGTAAGGGGTTTCACGGTAATCCTATTCATTGATCAAGTGAAGAGAAGAGAGAATCGATCCTTGTTCTTGCTAGGATCTTAACGGTGCGTTTACTATTTATTATTCGGTAATACTATTTATGTGTTAAATTAAAGATCCTTGCTTCCGCTATATGCTCTTTGATGTTTTATTTATTTATTTGAATGAAAGATATTTAAATTCTAACAATTTTGACTTGAAATGCAAAAACCTAAAGAATTAAGAATATCTTGCTCTTTTACACGCATCAGATGAAAACCAGATCTTAAATCAATCTTAGAGAAAAACTGCGCATCCAGAAGTTGATCAAACAGATTGTCGATTCGAGGTAAAGGATAACGGTTTCTAACTGTAATTCGATTCCGCTCCCGGAATTCAATATACAATCTCATCCCTCCATCCTTCTACTTTACAAACAAGACTGGAGCACCCCACGAAGATACACTGCAGCATTTCACATTTCACATTCACACACCAAAAGTACCCCATCTGTAGTGGCTTGAGCCGTTTAGGCGTCGTTTTGCAGTTTTTGGACCCCACAATTTATTTATTTATTTATTAATTTTTTCATTTTTCAAACATTTTTTATTCATTCAAATAAGAATACAAATTACATAAAAATCCATTAAATGTAAAAAAAAAAAAAAAAAAAAAAAAAAAAAAAAAAAAAAAAAAAAAATGATTACATTTAACTCTGATTAACTTTGCAATTTTTTTAGACTTGTGACTAACTATACAAACTTTCTAAAATTTAGGGGCAAAATACTAAAACAACTTTTCAAAGGTGTAAAAAAAAAAAAAAAAAAAAAAAAAAAAAAAAAACTGTATATGATGGCTGTTTCATTTTCTTCTTCGTGGGATGAGTTGAGTCGCTACAAAACACACACACAACTGCAAACACACAAAAACACACACTTCACATAAACACAGTTAAAAAAATGGCAAATGTTAGTTCAATCAAATTTGAAATGGCGCAGAGTGATGATGGTGTGGTAACGAGCAAATGGCGGTGTCGTTTGATGTGACACATGGAAATGGCATGCACAATAAGTAAACGACACTTCCCTCTTAAAATACATTTAAATTTTTTTGGGTAACCATGGTTTCCGACCTTTTAGCTTACTAATCTATTGGGTTTGAACCCACCGCCACACATACTCAAACTAAGTAAAGCCCCCCTTTTCAGGAGGTTGGTGTGACCACTTCAAAGCTGTTTGCATCTAGCAGAAATTGAAAATATATTTAGTTATGCAAAAATTACTGTGTTAGACATATACGAGCGTATATGTCTTGCAGTACCCAAACTTTTCTCACTTTTCAAATATACCCATACATCTCGCATAAAAAAGTTTCTGGGGGTTTTCGAGATTACGTGGCAAAATGTTATTGGTCGAATTAAAAAAAAAAAAAGTTTTCGCGTATATTTTTTTCCGGGTATACCCGAGATTCAAAAAATAATAATAATAATAATAATAATAATAATAATATAATAATAATAATAATAATAATAATAATAATAATAATAATAATAATAATAATAATAATAATAATATAATAAACACATCTCGCGTATTATTGTCAAATGGGGATACACGAGATTGCATTGGGAATGAGCACATCTTCTGCAAACCTACAAACCCTACCGGAACTTTTACTGTTGAAACGACCCATGCATGCTAAATCCGACCAACTTCAATGTTAAAACGGGCAACTTCAATGCATGCTAAATCACAGACCATTCATTTGTAAAGCATGAAGGTGAGTAAAAAAAACAAGCAACTTCATCATCAAACCTTAAAATTTGTAAAGTTTGGTGATAAAAAAAAACCGACCGAGGAGGTGTTGTGGTGTTGTGGTGGAGATAAAGAAGCGGCTGTTGGTGGTGTTGTGGTGGTGATAAAAGCCAAAGTGGTGTTGTTTGTGGTGATAAAAACCCTAAGTGTTGGCGCGGTTGGTTGTGTTGTATTGGTGATAAAAACACGACTGTTGTTGCTGTTGGTGGTGTTGTCGTGGTGTTGGTGGTGTTGTGGTGGTGAGGTGACTGTGTGGTTGTGTTGTGGTGACTGTTGGTGAGGTGAGTGTGTGGTGGTGGTGAGGTGACTGTTGGTTGTTTTGTGGTGGTGAGTTGACAGTGTGGTGGTGAGGTGACAGGTGGTGGTGGTGGCTGGGGTGGTGATTGAGTTAACGATTGTCGGCGGTGAATATGGCGGATTATCGGGTATTTCGCAATATTAATTTTTTTTTGTTCCATTACATGTATTGTTTATTTGTTACCTATATGTGTTGTAATATATATTTATATGTTTTTGTTATTTTAGGATTATGCGGCGGAAATTACATGTAGGAGTAGGTTGTCGTTAATTAGTGATATTAGAAATCTGATCGCGAACACCCTAAGGAACAATTATTTAGGGAAACATGTTTTGGTTGGTTGTTAGATATACCGAAAATGCAAGAGAGTGGGGTGTTAGTACATTATTTTATATGCCACCAAGTTTCGTGTGAGGAGGGAGAGTCAAACATTGTTCCTTTGAGATATCGTGTACGTGATCTTGATTGGGTAGGTGAGGTCGAGATTAAGTTTGGTAGGGAGGAATTCTGTCTAGTTACGAGTTTAAGGTTTGGGACAGATTTTAGGAATCCTTATGAAGATGGACCTATCCGTTTAGGAGACGAGTGTTCCCTTCGTCACTTGATTCAAAGAAAATACAAGTTGGTATGTTGTTAAAGAAAATAAAAAGTGAAGAGTTTCGTGAGTTGAGTGACATAGATGCCGTTCGCCTTTGTTTGTTAGGCGTGTTGATGTTGGTGTTAAAAGGGACTGAGCTTAGGAAAGTAGTTGACGGATTTTTATTTAGGTTACTTGAGGATTTAGATGCTTGGAATGTGTATCCGTGGGGGTCGTATGTATGGCCAACCTTGTACGATAATATAAAGGATGCAGCAGTTGAGCGTAGGGCAAAGCACTTTGCCGAGGGGAGGGATCCTGATTCAATTCCTAAGTACACGTTGAATAGATTTATATAGGCCTTCAAGGTATGTCATATATAAATTTCTAAAGTTCATGTATATGTATACCGTTAACATTTTTTAAAAATAATTACCTTTTTTGTAGACGTGGATATTGGAGACGTTCCCGCAGGGTGCAACCCCTTACTTTTTTTCTCGTCAACAGTTGTATCCCCGATCAATTGCCTGGCGTTATAGAAACATGGTCTATAGGGAGCGTCTAGACAGGTTTTTGGATGGCCAATTGCGTGTGAGTTTGAGATAACTATATATATATATATATATATATATATATATATATATATATATATATATATATATATATATATATATATATATATATATATATATTACGATATGATTATAATATTTTGTTTGGTTTTTTTAATGTTGTATATATTGTACACTTTTTTAAAAGGTAAATCGACCTTTGCCGAGGCTTACACCGGATGACTTTGAGCAAGATACCGAGTGGTGGGTTCAAAGTAGAGCGTTTTTTGATGGGAATCCGCCCCCCCCCCCCCCTCCAGTGATACAGCCGCCGGTAAACCGATCTATGCACGATGATATTCCCCCCGTAGTTTTATAGAAGATGAATGAATATGAAGCGAGGTTACGGGAACATGACTTGAAGCTCAAACAAATACACGAGGAATTTGGGGTAAATAGTTTACGTAAACTTATTGAGGTTTTGTATAAACATTAATTAATACTTGTTAATCGTTTGATTAAAAAATTTAATGCAGCAATTTCGATTTGGGAAGAAACCACAACTACATAGAGGATCAAGCTTTGTTGGTGATGAAAATGTTGGTTTTAGTGACTTTAGTGTTATTCAAAACACGCAGGTATATTTACGTGCTTTTATGTTTCTTATATTTAGATTTGTTGGTTACTCACTCTACGTTATAATTTTATATTTAGGGATTACAACGGCCCGGCCGTCCATTTGTTGCGCCACCGAACGAGTCTTTCTTTGAAGGTCTTCCTGTACCTACACCGGCGGTGACGTCTACATAGCCATCCTGGTTTCCCTCCACCGAACATACTGCTACCCGTATGCCAATTGGGTTCCGCGCGTTTGACACACCTATTTATCACCAGGCAGGTCCATCTCACGCCCCTGACGTTGGTGTTGACATCCGGGTAACCTATTCATTATCTAAAATAAATAACGATTATTATTGTGTACTAGTAATCATATTGATGTTAAAATTTTTATTGTTTATTCTTTTTTAAGGATGTGATCGAGCGACCGAGGAGGGATTGTCGTCCGGGTAAATATCAGCAGTATCCTTATACCCAACAGGGACCAACCACTATCCTGCCTAAGAAACGTGCCGGTAAGAGTAAACGGAAAAAGAGTACCTCGAACATTCCACCGTTTAATTTAGGAGAAGAAGCGGTTGATGAGGATGCAGAGGAGGATGCAGAGTAGTTGATAATGTTGACCCTAATAAGGTAACACTAAAAGATGTTTTAAATTTATTAACATGAAGTTTCTAATTAACAAAGTTGTAATGATATTGTATTTTATTTTTTGTTTTCAGGTACAGCGTGAGAATTATTTTACACTTGAGCATTTCCTCATAAACCCATGTCCGATATACCTTGACTGCCATCCAAAGGGTTGGGTAGCAGACCTTAACTTCTTTCAAGAACTAGTTCCGGGTTTATACAAGCAGGGTACTGATCCAGGACCAGCCGATAAAATTGGTTGGCTGTCTGACGATGTAAGTTTATTGTTACATTTTTTAAAGGTTTAGATTATTTTAGTTTCAAGAACGTAAAATGATTTAATTTAATCTTTTGAATCAGCAAATGAATTGTTGGATGGAGTTACTAATAAGACGTAGGCCAGCTCAAGCGCAATGGACTGTTTCGAAATCATGGACAACATCGACTTACCCCACCGAAAATGGTGGTCGTGCACCCATGCTTTCGATAGCTCCTTCGATTAGGGGAACATTGGATGGTAGCACGCGTCCGTACCCGTCATGGGATGATGTCAGCTGAGTAAGTAAATGTCTTTCAACGTATATTAGCTTTGTATAAAACTACTCTCTACTAATTTATTTAATTGTATATATTTATATAAATTTTCGATGTAGGTGGTGATGCTGATGAATGCTGGAGGGAATCATTGGGTAACAGTAATTATTGACCTAAGGTTATCCACTTTGTTGGTTCTCGACTCCATGCATAGCAGTGATCGTTGTGAATATCTAAGGAAATATGTACTAGAATGGACCGAAGTTCTTAACAATTGTTTAGAAGAGCTAGGACATTTCAGAAGAACACAACGTCGACACTACAATTTTGAATTCCACTACAACGACCAGAGTTATCTGATCCCACAACAAGAAAATTTTCAAGATTGTGGAGTCATCACATTTTGGCTCATACATAAGTTTGTTATGGGTAGTTTTCCACCAAAATGGAATGCTCATGATGTGGTAGGCTTTTTCAGCGATGTTAGATATAGCATGGCTAAGATGTTTTACGACTGTCGCTGTGAGGATACTAGTATGTGTGGATATGTTTAACTAAGATCATAGTTGAAGTTGTATATATTTTATGTTTACCTTTTAAAAGCTCGGCCATCGTCCACTCTACCATTCATGTTGTTGTGTCTGTTGCTCCAACAAAAATGTAATGTATGAACAAAATAGGATGTCTAGTATTTACGAAAATCATATAATGTATGCTTTAAAATGTAATGTATGAACAAAAGAGGATCTCATATTACGAAAATCATATAAAGAAGACAATCTTAAAGCATACATGACACATAATTAATAATAGAAACGATTCTTCCATATCGCTTTATGACGTTCATCTGCTTTAGCATCCTCATTCTCAAAGTGTTCTTGTTCCGCCCATTCAACCATTTGATCAAAAGTGTAATCTGATTGTGCCATATTCTTTTTTCCGTCTTCGTTGTCACTTGTGTAGTCTGTTATCACATGATCCATCATTTCTGCCAAGGTAGCATTTGGGCATATATGTTTTGCAATAATAAAATCAACACCGCCATGGTCAATGTAAATCTCCAACTGGCCTTGTGCTGCTGAAATATCAAACATCACATGCATATCATAGTTGTTTCTTAGTTTGACGGTGATTGAAAACCCAGTGTGTGGTACTTCATAATAAAGAGCATGAATCTTCCTATCAACAATGTTAAACAAATATTGCTTCAGCTCTTCCAGTTTTATTCTTGGAATATTGATGTTTATCTTCCAACCGTTTACATACTTCGGTTTTCCGCCATTGCAAACCAATTGAACATTATTGTGAACAAGAAAATTGAAAACGGTTTGCGTATACGGAGTAGTAGGTTTACATTTTTCTTGCTCTCAAGTTTAAACCGGACACGTTCTTCACGTTTGTTTCTTCTCTGAACCATTTGATGTAGATACCAGACACGCTCTTCAGGTTTTAATTTTGTTTCTTCTGAAATTACACCAGCAAATGATTCTTTTAAAGAACCATCATCTGGAATCAAAACTGTGCTTAGATCTATAGGATGCTCAGAAACGAAAATTTGGAGATTCCCAGCAACTTTTGCGATGTCATACATAACATCAATATCATAATCGTTGTTAATTGCTTTCATACCCTCTAACGTGTTGTTTTGTGGCAATGCGTAATATAGATAGTGGACCCGTGTAGGTAATTTTCTATTCAGATAGGTAAGCATATCCTGAAAATCAATTTCTGGAACAATAATATTCATGTGTGAACCATCTTGATATGTTAGTGGGTTAAGTATAAACTTTCCGTTGTAGTTGATAGTGAATTCGAAAGTAGGGTTATTAGATGTTGACATTTGGTGAATGAAAGAAGGAACAAGTGCCCCGTCGACTACAAGCAGAGGGCGAAGATTTTGCACGAAAGTTCGAATCTGAAAAAAAAAATTGTAAACACCTTTTAATAAGTAAACTTACAATAACATATCACATTTATTTATTTCGAAAAAATGAGTATCACTTACTGAAACACCAATGGCAACGAATAACATCTCGAAAACTCCTTCTTCGTTTGTCTTGATACGTGCGATTGTGCCTGTTTTTTTTTTTTTTTTTTTTTTTTTTTTTTTTTTTTTTTGTAGAATGTGACAATAATACGGTAACATTTCAAACGATTCTGTCGGTGAACCCCTTATCATTTGTAACCCATAATCCTTTCCTCTCCATGCTTGTTGGTAATATATACTTATTTTATATTGCGCCAACATGTCTTTTTGCATATCTTTTGGTTCTAAATCTCGTCTACCATCTTTTAACTTTTTACTAAAAATGAGACCAATAACTTTTTTATTTGCATTTCGATGGTTAGGATATGTTTGAGTTTTGGGACACGTGTGAATATCTTTCACACCTGTAACTACAAACACATCTGTACCTTGCATGCGTTTAGAGTTAATTCTCCATTTGCATTCTTTATAATGAAAGCATTTACAATCAAACCTGTGTGGATCCGACTTTCATACTAAAAACTGGTAACCTTCTTCTAAACATTTCAACCTAACTGCAACGTCTATTTTTTCTCTTGAGTCAAAAATCTTTCCGACATAAAAATCAGCATCACTATTGTATTGGTTTGAACTTATTGGTTTGGACTGGTAAAGAGGTGTTTCTGGAACGCCAGGCGTGACTGAAAAAATGTTCTTCCATTCATGGTGAATTGGTTTCGGGTTATCACCAACTCCAACAAAACCATCATTTTCTTCATCTTTTACATCATCATCTGCCCCGAATGCAAACGATGATCCTGGTTTTGTGAAATACGCCTCATCTTTATATCCGGACCCATTATTTTCATGATCATTTGATTCAAATTTTTTAGATGGGCCATCATCAAAAAAAGACTTACTATGGTCTTTATTATTGAAATTAGATGAGTTTTCTTGAAAAGCAGATGACGCGATGTTTTGGTTAGTTGTTGTTTCAAAAAAATTGTAAAACGTTTAGTTTTCTTGGGTGGACCTAAAACATGTTGTTTCTTCAAATTATTTCTCTTTAACCACATACAGATGTGGCATTCCTGCATTCGAGTAAGCGTAATCAGCAAAAAAAGTTACCTCATCGTCGTTAGTAATATCCATTCGAACGTCAAATGAAGGGTGCGAGAATTTAAATTTAAGCCGAATATTGGGATCCAACTTGAATTTAGAACGCACATAATCAACTAACCATGAGTACGTGATATTAGTATACATAACCACACCTCGTTCGGTATCATCAAAATGTAATATACATTTGAATTTATGTATATCTGAAGTCATGGCTATGTATATCTGAATTTTTGTGTATTAGATTAGAAGTATTTGCTATGTTTGGATATACATCTTGCTTTATATATACATACAATGATGTGACAACTCTATGACAATTGCGTGTATGTGTAATTTTTTACACGAAATATGACACAGATTTGACAACTCTATGACAATGATTTGACTAATCTATGACAATTGCGTGTACGTGTAATTTTTTACGCGAAATATACTCTATTTAAGTCTTACATTGTTACGCTAATTACACACAATCTTTTACACCGACATTGCTTACTAAAAATCATTTACTAATATATTCCTTTACATTTTCAAAAAATGTCGGACAACATACCATTCGACCTTCAAGTTGATATCATGAAGAAACTACCAGTTAAGTCTTTACTACAGTTTCGTACTGTGTCAAAGAGATGGAAGTCTTCCATAGACTTACCGAACTTCATCCGTAGTTACGGTTTTTGTGAAACAGATATGTGTTGTTTCAATTTAACATATATGCAAGGTAATGTTGGTTTTATGTTTTCGGTAAATGAAAATTTAGCCTTTACGAATCTAGATACAACTTTGAATCTTCCAACTCTTAAGCCAATTGCTACTTCTGAAGGTGTCTGGTGCTTTTCGTATGGTTCAAATATGATGGTTGTTCTTTGGAACCCATCAATAAAAAGATCTGTAGGAATATTCGTCCCTAGTTTCTTGAATCAACCTGATTCACCAAAAATGGTCATCGGTTTTGGTGTCCGTCCCGACACCTTAGACCCTACCCTTTTAAAGATTAATTACCCGTATTACGGTCAAGGACCATGGTATGTGTCAGTTTATACATTGAGTTCCAGACGTTGGAACAATCTTGAAAATGACCGTTTGCCCCGTGAATCAATTAGAATTAAACGGTTTGGTCAAGCAGTAGTGGGTGGTAAAATTTTCTGGGTTGGTTCTGAAAATTTTGTTTATAATGATGGTATTTCGTACAAACGATACATGATTGTTTCTTTTGATTTGGTTACTCACCAATTTCAAGTACAAGACATACCTGAAGTGATAAGATTCATGGTTCAGCCTCCATTCTATATATCACAGCTACGAAACTCTCTCGTAGTTTCAGGAAGTTTCCTTGCAGAAGAGTACAAAGTTATGTGCGCATGGGAATTAGAATTTGATGGTGGTATTGTATCATCGTGTCCAGTGCTATTCACCATCCTATTCCCAATTGAGAATGAGATAAAATTAATTGGATTTACCAAGGATGCAGAACCAATTGTTCAAGCTAAGAGCAACCAACAGATAGCTCACTCACTACAAGTGTATGAGCGAACATCTCAGGAGTTTCAAAACATGGGTATTGAAGCAAATGGTGGTTCATTTTTCATTGGCCCATACAAAGTATCACTAATTCTTCTTGATCAACCAAACAATACCTATATGGTTTAGTTTGTGTCTTTAACGTTATCAATGTATGTCTTTTCTAGTTTCTACAACTGTACTAAGTTGTTGTTGTTGTTGTTGTTTTTTTTTTTTTTTTTTTTTTTTTTTTTAACTAATTAATGCTATTTGTTTGTGTTTTATGTTCTACGTTTTTATTTATGTGTCCAGTAATGAATTTGCCAATATACATTTTGCTTTATATATAAATACAATGATGTGACAACTCTATGACAATTGCGTGTATGAGTAATTTTTTACCCAAAATATGACACATATTTAACAACTCTATGACAATGATGTGACAACTCATGACAGTTGCGTGTATGTGTAATTTTTTACACGAAATATGACACAGATTTGACAACTCTATGACAACGATTTGACAACTCTATGACAATGATTTGACTACTCAATGACAATTGCGTGTATGTGTAATTTTTTACACGAGATATGACACATATTTAACTATAAAAACTCATTCGTAGTTCGATTTCTCTAAACACATATCCGCATTATTGACATCGCTACTCTCTACAAAAATTTTATAATTCAGAAAAAGTCCCAACAAAACAAAACCGGATACACGAAACGATACCAACATAATGTTGGGGCTTCTTCAACCTCTTCAAACCCCCCGGATAGGTTAATACCCGATCCGGCTGGTATTCTTCAAGCGGCTATTCTCCGCAAAAATGCAGACATTAGGGAAGGTGGCCCTGAATATTGTGTAGTGCCAACACAAGAGTATGTAAGGAAAATAAATGAGGATGTCGTTGAAGATGATCATTTTACGCGTGGGCCATGGCTAAGCGCTATTAATAAGCTGCTTAATAGCGAAGGTATCATCGTAACTGGTTGTCTTGGCGATATAAAAAACTATTGCGTAAAAGGGAAACTTGAACTTGTTGTAGCTGTAATCAAGACTTGTACGCCTACCACGCTTGGTGAGCTAACAGTGACACTAAAAGATCCAACGGGGACATTCTCTGGTACAATTCATCACAAAGTCCTTACAGAAGAATCGGGTTACAAAAACTCTATCAAAGTCGAAGCTGTGTTGGTACTTCGTAATGTTTCGGTGTTTACCCCAAAATCAACACCCCTTGGTCTTAACATTACATTGAGGAACATTGTTGAGGTTTTCGACAAGGATACCGTTTTTATTGGCTGAATCTTTACATATTTATTTCGTACGTTTAGGTTTAATATTGTCTATGTAATGTTTATTTACGTCAACTTCGTCTTTTTTTCTTTGTAGTTGAATAAAAGTTTTATGGTATGTTAATCCTCTTTATTATTAGTAACCTCATTTTAAAACATACATTTTTGTTCATACATGTTTTTTCACCATATCTAAGTTTCATGTTTGCTTTAGACCTACAACAAAAAGTTGGCTGAATATAAGTTTCATGCAACCGATTAGGGCTTCTTTTTTTCATGCAACCGAATTAGGGCTTCTTTTTTCCAATGCAATCACGTGTATACCCGGAAAAAAAAATACGCGAGATGTATTTTTTAACTATTTTTTTTGAATCACACGTGTATACCCGGAACAAAAAATACTCGAGATGTATTTTTTAACTATTATTTTTTTGAATCACGTGTATACCCGTACATTTTTTTACCCGAGATATATATATATATATATATATA
Source organism: Artemisia tridentata subsp. tridentata (assembly GCA_021014915.2). NCBI lineage: Eukaryota > Viridiplantae > Streptophyta > Magnoliopsida > Asterales > Asteraceae > Artemisia > Artemisia tridentata. The sequence continues at coordinate 306,127,775 of CP139502.1, read as the reverse complement.
TATATATTTTAATTCGACCAATAACATTTTGCCACGTAATCTCGGGAACCCCTAGAAACATTTTTACACGAGATGTATGGGTAGAAATGAAAAGTGAGAAAACTTTGGGTACTGCAAGACATATACTAGCGTATATGTCTAACACAGTAATTTTCACTTTAGTTATAAAAGGCAATTTAAGACGGACTATTATTTATCTCACACAATATACAACACAATCTATTTCACACGTCCTAAGTAGTACTTGAACCAACAACCATTTGGTTTGAGTACACAATCATTTGATAAAAAACAACACAATCTATGAAATATTAAATACTTCTCCGTCCCAAAACAATTGTCATTTTTTTACTTTTAAAGTCTTTCTTTAGAGTTAAGTTCAAAAATCGTCCCTGTGGTTTACCGGGTTATTTGGATTTGGTCCCTAAAGTTAAAAATTTCCGGATATCGTCCCTGTGGTTGACGACCCATACGGATCTGGTCCCTTGACCAACAGATCCGTCAGTTGACCAAGTTAAGTGGTGACTAGGCTAATATTTGGAGGGTAATAGTGTCTTTTTAAGTTGCTTCTTCTTATATTTCTTCTTCTTTTAATATTTTGGATCGGTACAAACACAATCAACAAACAAAGAACTTGAAAAATGATTAGATGCAATCAATGCGGTTCAAAAGCAACAATCAAAACTTCATGGACATCTACAAACCCAGGAAGAAGATTCTACTGTTGTGGAAAAAGTGTAAGTCTTTAATTTCGTAGTTTATAAAAACCCCCAATTCGAGCTAATTTGACCTAGTTTTTGGAATTGGTATATAGGTTGCAAATTGTGGCTTAGTGGATTGGTATGATCCGCCAATGTGTCAGAGGGCTGTCCAAGTAATTCCTGGTCTACTCAAATCAATGAATCGGTTAGAAGGAGAAGTATTAGCAAAGGGTCATGAAGCAAAAAGATTCAAGAACTTGTTGATTATCAGTTGGGTCTTTTTTTTCCTTTATTTGGTCTTAAAGTGATATCCTTGAACATGAATGTATTTTACCAAGACAATGTAGGTGTTAGTCGAGTTGTATTTTGGGATCATCATGAATGAAAATGATAAGTTTCAACTTGACAAACTACATCTTTTATTTCATTTTTTCATACATTGATGCATTGTTCATTGCATAGGATGATTCATAGTTGCATTACAGATAGGGTGTTAAACTGCCATCATAGGAGGATTCATTTGCCTTGTCCTCTCTTCCACCTCTGCCCCTCGATCACTTCAAGAGTGTGGTAATTTGGTAGGCCAAGCACTTGTACCCTTCCATCATAGGGTGGGTGACCTTTGACAGGAGCATTGTTCACATGGTAGCTAGTGAAAGAATTTGTAGCCTTGATTGTGGCAGCTTCCAACCTTGTACTCAAATGGCCTGCCAACTCTTTACCCTTCTTGGAGACACATTCCTCTTCCTCAGAAGTGGAATGGTAGCTGGACACCCATGATGGAAGGCTATTTCCACCAGAAAGGCTTGAGTCAGAGGAAAGTTCCACCTTTCCCTTGCCTTTTTTGTTACCTCCACTAGTTTGACAATAACCCTTTGGAAAGTACCCTGCCCATGAGCCATTTTCAATGCTTTCAAAACTTGAGTCACTGCTGCTAATGTTAATGCATTCTTTCTTCTTGGAAGTCATGGTTAAAGGGAGTGTTGGGATATCAGATGGGGTGTGTGTAATGTGGGTGGGAGTATGTCAATTTATAGGAAAATTGACCACATGTTTCAATGTAAAAGAATCAAACCTGCATGAACTTGACAGTCAATGAGAAAAAAATAGTGCCTAAAAGAATCAAACCTGCAAAGGCATTAGTGTCCAAATGAACCAGTCAAACCTGCATTAGTGTCCAAATGAATCAACTTTTGCACACATGGAAAATGCAATACCATTGCTCTTTTGCAGAAACTTAACATATGCCAATAATTGGCCATTGTTGTAACATAAGAACTACTAACATAACATATGCCAATTAATGGCCATTGTCTTAACATAAGAACTAGTAGACATAAAACTAGTAACTTAACTACTAACATAACACAAGTTTAGTCTTGTTACACATAAAACAAAAGAACAAACATCAAATAAGTTTTCTAGCAGCAAGTTTAGTCTGGTTACACATAAAACAAAGAGTTAACTTAAACTAAGTCTTCTAGCAGCAGCCTTGGTCCATTTTGTTGGTGAAACACAAATTTGAGAAGCCTGTGTGCCTGCAACTTCAGATTGTGATGCCATTGGACTTTCAAACAACATGCTTTCTTGTGTTTGTGCTCCCATAGCAGTCTTCTTTGAACCCTTAGATTTGGTTGAACCACCTTTTCTTTTTTTTGAAGCACCACCTGCACTAGAACTACCCCATTCCCTTTGTGCTTTGCAACTTCTCTGATTGTGCCCAACTTGATTACACAACTTGCAACTGATACTCTTTCCACTCCTGCTGAGCTTGGAGCCTTGAACCATGATATCAGCAAGTTCAGCAGCACTCTTTCTTCTTTTCTTCCTTGGCCTTCCAATCTGGGGCTTATAGTCAGGAGGGACAATGGTATTCACAACATTGCATTTGTCCCAAAAGTCTGGTGATCTTGTGGGATTAATCTTGCAGTTGTACATAGCTTCCCAAGTAGACAGCCAATGACAAGGATGACAATATGATTCTGGAATGGCTGTTTCAATCCCATTTGTAGCCATGTTCCATATTGAGGCAACTGCATGTTTGCATGGGATCCCACTCAACTCCCACTTTCTACAAGTGCAGTTCCTATCCTTGATGTTCACCACACACTGATCACCCCAAGGACCATTAACCTGATACAATTCCCCACCATTCCACTCAACCTGTACAAGTATAACAATTTAGTATTGACTTATGGGAAAATTAATAAGTTAAAGAATACAAAACAAGTTATGTTACCTTTAGTTGTGATGCTTCTTTCAAAATCACCTTGAACAACCTTGCAGCATGGGGTGTAAGAGGCCCATCAGCCTTGCTGATCACTTTTTGAACATTTACAATTCTTTTCATAAGGTATTCCCTTATGAACTCCAAACAGGTTATGATTGGCTTGTCCCTTCCCTCCACTAGTTGCCTGTTCAACACTTCACACATGTTGTTCAAAAGGGCATCACACTTTGCCCTGCCTGCAATGACATGAAAGAATGTGTTAAAGTGTTTCAGACTACTAATTTCCAATGACAAATGAATTACCAATTATCCTTACCAGAAAAGTGACTTTTAGACCAATGTTGTGGTGGTATCTTCTTTAACCACTCAAAGGCTTCTTTGTCATGAGCTTTAAAAGCTTCCATGTTTCTGTCAAACATCTGAACAGTTGTTGAGGTGGCACACCTCCACAACAAGTTTTTGTACATCTCTCCTCTCCATGACAGCTTCATGTTATCATAGATATGCTTCAGACAGTACCTATGTTCAGCAGAAGGAAATGTTTCTGCAAGTGCTGGTATCACACCCTAGCATAAAACAAGTATTTATGTTGACTTACCAATAAAATTTAAAGTAACTAAAAAACAAGAAAATTAGTAAACATACCTTTTGCCTGTCACTTATGAAGGTAAAATTGGAGTTGCTGTGTAGATTCAGATCATCACCAAGGTAATCCAAAAACCATTTCCAACTATCTTTTGTTTCAGCCTCCACTATAGCATAGGCAAGTGGGTAAATCCCATTGTTTGGATCAACTCCTACTGCTGTCAACACTTGACCAGGAAATGGACCAGACAAAAAACATCCATCCAACCCCAAGAAATCTCTCTTTCCTTTCTTAGATCTCTCTTTCAAAGCACCTAAACATATGTAAACCCTCCTAAACTTTCTTTCAGTAACTCTTATGGGGTCATTTGGTCTTTCAAGATCAATCTTGACAGTTGTGTTTGGATTCTGCTTTTCTAATTCAATCAGATAGTCCCTCAACATTCCATAATGTTTTGTGTAATCTCCAATCACTCTCTCTTTGGCCATCTGCTTAGCTCTTTGCATTTTTTGTTGTGAAATGCCAAGTTCTAACTTTTTCTGCATCTGTTCCTTAAGAGCACTAATAGGAATTTTAGGGTTTGGTATAATTGTTTCCTCAACTTCTTTTGACAAGAAGGTTGCTGTGCATTTGCTAACATTTCTTGACTGTAAACACTTGTGAACATCAAGAAAAGTTTTCACTTGCCATGTATCCTCATTTGGCAACTTAGAGCAATGCAAAGACCAAGGGCATTGAGGTTCACTAGGTTGAGTGGCGGCACTTTTTGACCTAGTTTCTGATCCACTATCTGTTATTGTCTTAGTGGGCTTACCCTTAACTTGTGGCCCATCATCTGGCCCATTCCCCTCAGGCTCATTATTAGTTGAAAACATTGGTATCTTCCCCCTACACACTGCCCTGACCCTAACCTTATCATTCTTTTTAAGCCATAACTCTCTTCTCTGTTCAACAGCCACCCTTGTGACCATTTCCTTTATCACTTTGCTATTACCAAAAGTTTGACCAACATAGAAGTTTTCTTTCCATACATTACCGTCACTACCATAGGGAACTTTATTCAACTTAAACACATTCCTTAAAGCTTTTCTTCTCTCACACTCAACATCTGAGTCACTACCACTAACTAACTCCTCATAATCAACATATTCATCATGTACCACCTCATCATCTTTTGCTACAGTAGCTACAGATTCAACCCATTCTACATTTGTGTCTATGTTACACCTAAACTCAGCCATGTCAACCTCAACTTCATTCACCAATTGTTCTTCATCAACTATAAAATCACTATCATCACTGTCACTATCTGAACTATGGTAACTATCTGAACTATGGTCACTCTCACCAATTGACTGGCCTACATTGTTTTTCACCCTTCCAACCTTATTTAAACAATCCTTCAACCACTCATCCTCACTAACATCTTCTACAAACTTAGGATCCTTACTTTTAACACAGTTAAGAACATATAGATCAATAACCTTATATTTACCAACATACTTCAACAATTGCAACACATCATCATCTTTTTCTAATTTTCTTAAACCATTATCTAAGTCACAGTTTGGTAATTTAAAAAACAATTCCATACCTTCTGGCTCATACCCTAGCTCTTTCATCATATTCCCAACCTCTTGAATAGAAAAATGGTCCGAATCAATGTTGTCAATCCAATTAACCTCCCCCCCTTTGTATCGTCTCTTGTATAGCATTGTGAACTCACCTCCATGATTAATCTTGAGACAAAAAACAGTCGGGAACTTACCTATTCAACCAAAATACCAAATAAAATTAGACAATAGGTGTTACATTGTATCCAATTGCAAAAAAAAGGATTACTTACTATAATCATCGTATGGATTAGAAGATGAACCCTTTTTTCGTACTCTCCATTCCCACGACATTGCTTAATTAGGTTTTAGTTAGAAGAGGATTGCTGTGTGAAACAAAAATGCGAACCATAGGGACCATATGTGATCTGCTAGGGTTAGAAAAAGGGAAGGAATTGGCGCCATGGGTGAAATGCCCAAAATACCCCCGGCATATTAGTATTATTAAAGATTTTAACGGTCAACTGACGGATCTGTTGGTCAAGGGACCAGATCCGTATGGGTCGTCAACCACAGGGACGATATCCGGAAATTTTTAACTTTAGGGACCAAATCCAAATAACCCGGTAAACCACAGGGACGATTTTTGAACTTAACTCCAACTTTTCTTTATCAACTTTAATCTTTAATATTTTTATTTGTGTTATATAATACTTGATGAAAAATATATCAATGAAAAATAAATTTTAAAACCAATCCATTCATATATTTTACATCAACTATTATATAACACAAACCGAAAAATTTATGATCAAAGTTGAAAAAATAAGACTTCAAAAAGTCAAAAGAGGACAATTATTTTGGAACGGATGGAGTATTTAATTACTATTTAAACTACTACCTTTCTTCACTTTTACTTTAATATATATATATATATATATATATATATATATATATATATATATATATATATAGTGTTGTATTATATGCAGTACCAATATTAGATACAGTACTTTACAGTACCATCATTGACCAATCAGAATTTAGTAAATTAATTTCCATTTATTTAATTCATGTTATTATCCAAGGCTATTTATGGTAATTTACATTAGCATAAAATTCGTCAATATCAGTTATCACACACATCTCTCTTTATCTTTCTCTTTCTCTCTTACTTAAACACATCTCATTCTTTTTCTCTTTTACTAGCCGCCACCATCAATTGGCCACCAGCACCACCACTGCTACACTGCCATCTCCCTCATCAAAACAACCACAAGCCCTCCCTTATTTCACCATCCTCATCTCAGATCCGTAATGTACGCGCCTCGTAACTCCCAAACGCGCCACCAACCGCCTCGCTATCATCTCACCGTCACCGCCAAACAACCACAAGCCCTCCCTTATAATCATGTATACTCGTTTTCAATTGAAAAGAAGACCACGAAAAGAAAGCCATGGCATCAATCTCTTCAATTCAAAAGAACATCACGAAAACAAAACGATGGCATCAATCTCTCATCTTCATCAGATTGTTGGTTTTTTTCTGTAATGGTTGATTGGGTTTTAATTGTCTTTTATGCAAACATGTAAGTAATGTATTAATTTGTTATATTTTATACATTTAACATTTGCTTTAAAAATGGTGGCACAATAAAAGCTTTTAAAAACCCATGATTTTTCTGGGTTTAATATGGTTTAAGTGAATTTATTTTGCATTAATTTCATGGCCATTTTATTAAAGTTAGGAACTTTATTAGTTTTCATAATTAAATATGTATTTTTGTGATATGCCCACAATTTATTATGGCTTAATATTGGTTGTATAAGTTTAAATTTTGTTATTTTCATACTCATTTGTAAAAAAGTTTGGAACTTTATTATTTTTCGTTATTAAAAATATGTGATTTTGTCGGTGACCATGTTCTTATGAGTATGAATACGGTGGTCTTGTTAGTATGGAATATCTTTTTAAGGGTTACCTTAGAATATTACTCTATTTTATTAGGTGGTTAATGAGTGTACTACTGTACTCATATCCTAATAATGCTTAAAAAATATACTATTAAATTTGACTTTTTTTGACATTTTTAGTCAAACTTGTTGCTGTTTAACTACGGAATCCATGTTGGTTTTGTTAGTGGTTTATTGTTTTACTTGTTTTAGATTGTGGTAGTTGTTGTAAGCGTCAATGTGGTTATTGATTTTGGTACGAATACTATTTAGTTTAGGAGAATTATGAGGTTTGGCTAGAAACGGTTTGATTATACTAAAGTGAAGTTGGGTTCTCCACCAAAAGAGTTTCATGTGCAGATTGATACCGGAAGCGACATCTTGTGGGTTACCTGTAGTTCTTGCAGTGATTGTCCTCAGTCGAGTGGATTCGGTGTATGCTTCGTTTCTTGCTTTTTAAAATGAATAAATTTTATGCTGAATTGCGTCATAAGAATGCTATTTTTTTTGTTTTGTTTTGTGTTGTTTACAGATTGATCTCAATTTCTTTGATGCTGGAAGTTCGTCAACAGCTTCTACGGTATCTTGTTCAGACTCGATATGCTCTTCGATAGTTCAGACTGCGGATGCATCATGTAATGAAAGGAACCAATGTGGTTATAGTTTTCAGTATGTTACGGATTTGTTGTTTTTTGACACAATCGTCGGCCCTTCTATGATTGCTAACTCTTCCGCTTCCATTACTTTCGGGTGAGATTTAGTCACTTGTGACATGGATTAATCATTTAACAAGAGTATGCAAACATGTAGGTTAGTTTGATAACTTTAAGAATCAGAATCAGATGATCATGTAGGTTAGTGCATATGTGTTATCTAGTTGTTACTTTTTAGTTGACAAAACTACATGAATAAGGACTATGCATATGTGTTGTGCTAGTTGTTATATTTATTTTTATATATTTTTTGGCATAACTTGATATAAATAAAGACTATGCAATTGTGTTATGCTATAGTTGTTATGATTATAGACTCGTTTGGTTGTCATCGTCACGAGTTATAGTTCGACACATATATGTTTTTGTTTAAGTTTTATTTTATCAACTAGTTTTACAATTAATTTAACATGGCATAATTTGATATAACTAGTTTTTTTTTTTGTTTTTTTTTTAATAATTTTTTAATATATATCTGTTTCAGTGGGGATGACTCAATCATAGGAAAGACGGTGTGTGATGAAGATGACCAACGAATGCACTTGTGTTTTTAGAAGGCATGCACATATGTTCTCGAAAGCCGTGCATATATGTTTTTGGAAGACGTGCACATATGTTATAATGAATTTAATAATACTTTTGTTTTTTATTGTCTTTTTATCTAATATCAATTTCTGTATATGATATTTATGTTTTTGATTCGCTATAAATTTAGAGGTCATATGTATAATGTTTATATTGGTGGCTTTAAACTTTGAAGTTTAAAAAATATATATTAGAAACATATACGCGGTTACCTTCTTGAGCAAAAAGCCTTCAATGTAAAAAAAAATTGTAAATTGTATACAATGAACACATATAAACTTACATTCTTAACAAAAACACATATGCACACATGTTTTTTGAAAACTTGTTAGAAAAACACATATGCACATAGGTTTTTTGAAAACATGTTTGCTAAAAAAAAAAAAAAAAAAAAAAAACCTACAAATAATTATTATTATTTAATTCCGAAAATTAATGGATTTAAAAAAAACATTTTTTTATTGAAAATATTAAATAAAAAGTAAAAATATAGTTTTACTATTATGCCCTTTTGAATTAAATAAAATCTTTGAATATTAAAAAAAAATTACATAAATGCCATCATGTATTAGTAACCATTGATCAAATGATCCAAGGGTCTAGATTGCTCTAAAGTGGTACTGTAAAGTACTGTATCTAATATTGGTACTGCATAGAACGCACCCCTATATATATATATATTTTAACTTGAAATTTCCAGTAAAAGACGAAAATGATGTCTGACTCTTGTTGACTCATGCATATCAACTCCTCACCTTCCCCATAAACACACACACGCATACACTGTGATCCGTACAGCTTCCCTAGGGTTTCTGATAATCTCCTTCGTCAACTCACCGTTGTGCTTCCGTTGGACGCGATCACTCACATTTCGGTTTACAACTGAATTATTTAGGTATATTTCGACGATCATTTAGTTATACTTATTATTCTAGCGTATAATTTAGGTTTAGTTTTGTATGTTAGTGCTTATTATTTGTGATTAATTGCCTTTTCAAGTCAAATTATAAATGTTTTTTCGGCTTATATCTCATAAGCTACATAAACGGAACGGATGTGGTTTTTACCAGGGTTACACACCTAGCGAGGTTTGAACCCTTGACCTCTTGTTTGAAACCCAAGGACCTTACCACTAGGCCATTTGGTGGTGGTTAAGTTTGTTATATGACATAATAAAATTATATAATACCATAAGTCTCAAACTAAGCAAACAAAGTGAGACTTATGAAACATAAGCCGAAAACTTATAAGCTTAAACAAACATCCCCCAAGTTTAATGGGAAATGAGTCTATTTCTCACCTACTAACGGATCAACTAAGCAAGTACTCCTAGAAACACAATGCCTTTGGAGCGTGTGCATTAAAGAAAATTTAGTATTGTTTACGAAAATTAGCATTATGAATCAAAACTCCTTTGGTTCCTGTGGCACCATGGAACCCCCCAGCTTCGTCGTTGTATGTAAATATGTGCTATTTTAAAATGTATTAGAATTAATCGATTTAGCTTCCAAATCTTACATTTCGGTTTACAACTTAATTTTAGGTATATTTTGACGGTTATCGACTATAATCCTTCTTCTACTTGTTCTAATTTAGATTTATCAATCCGCTTCAATATTTTTTCATTTTGTTGTTGTTTGGTTGGTTAGGGTGGTCTCATTTGTTTCTTGTACAGAGATTGTATGCTTATTGTTTGTGATGGTGAAATGTTGAAGGTGTTGAAATGTCAAGTTTGTAAGTAGTGTTTGCGATTTTGTGTTAAAGTGATTATTTAAAAACTCGAAACGTCTGTTATTCAAAAAAGTAATAATGGGATAGTTAGTTTCGGAAGTACCAAAGGGCTTGTGGTCCAATGGTACTCCATGTTGTGTGAGAATGTTTCCCAACTATATGGTAGTGGTTTCAAGTGATATCTAGAACATGTGAAAGAAAAATTAATTTTGGAAGTCAAATTTAACTAAAGAGAATTGGGTTGGAGAATCGCGTGGAGTACATTTGTTTTAGATTAAAGTTGTGTTTGGCGACGATTTTTTTGAGTGTTGAGCGTTTGTCGTGTAGAATATAATGCCTGTGTGGCAACGATCCTTTGGCTTTTGGCTTTTGTTTAAATGCTTCTTTTCGAAATGTTAACAAAAGGAGCATTTAACGATAAGCTTTACCTCATCGTACACTTAATAGTTACAGTTTCAGCTATGTTACCAAAACGCTCTTGCAGAACAAACAGATAGTGCTAGTTTTGTTAAACATAGCCTAAGTGAACCGACTTGAAATGGTCTAGAGAAACGGGTTTTTGTTTGGCTGTGTTGTGTTATATTGTGTAGTTTATGGAAATATATTTTAGTTGGATTTGATTAATTTCAATAGTACTCTGTTTATGATGTTTAGTTTTTTGACTGTTTCTAAAAATTAAGTGAAAAGAGAAATTTGTAGGGAATGTGATGGACATCACATTTTTGACATTGCTTGTAAAGATGTTTTTTATAATTTTATTGTTTGGTGTAACTGACATATAATTTACTGATCATTATGTTCTGTTCTTACCATTTGTGCAACATAACTTTCTAGAAAGTATGAAACTTAATTGTTACCTGTTGTGTGGGTAAAATAGATGTTTACTACATGCAATGACAAAAGCGTGGAAGTGCGTTACATTTTCATGCAGTTTTAGTCTATATATACATTAGATTTGTCTTCTTTTATTAACATTATCTATGCCATCTGTATGTCGCGGTGATATTTTAGTGTGATCCTAATGAGTTGTGTTTTGTGTTTGTATCAATGATAGATGGAATATAGCTCTGGTGAAGAGTCTGAGTTAAGTGAGTCGGAGATATTTGAATACAAAGATAAGCCGTATGAGCAACTTAGGAATGGAACTTATAAGGTCAAATATCCGAATGGCATTCTTAGATGTCCTTTCTGTCCTGGTAAGAAAAAACAAAATTTCAAACACAAAGACTTGCATCAACATGCTTCTGGAGTGAGCGAAGGCTCTTCCAATAGAAGTGCCAAGCAGAAGGCTAACCATCTTGCTTTAGCGTTGTACATGGAAAATGAACTAGCAAATGAAGCTGACCAACCGCTGAATGTGGCTTCTCTGATACCTGAAGTTCCTAGACACAAAGAAACTGAGATGTTTTGCTGGCCTTGGACTGGGGTTGTGGTTAATATAGTGAAAGAGGTTGACACTGAGAAACACGTTGAAGATGCAAAATATTGGATGGAAAGATTCATAAAATACAAGCCTGAATCAGTTGAGATCGTAAGGGACGAACAGAGACAATCTGCACTAGCCTTGGTTAGGTTTAGCAGTGATTGGATTGGTTTTAACGATGCTTGTGCGTTTGAAAAAGCCTTTGCAGCTGCTCGTCACAGTAAGACAGAATGGAGTGCTTCTGAAAGTTCTTCAGGTTCGAGTGTTTATGCCTGGCTAGCTCGTACAAATGACTTTGAATCGCAAGGCCCAGTAGGGGACTATTTGCGCGGCAAAACAGAGCTGAAAACAGTTTCTGACCTTGAGAAAGAGATTGTAAAAACCAGAAACAAACAAGTGGTTGAGTTAGCAAGTGAGCTTGACTTGGCAAATGAAAATATTGATAATTGGCAGATTAAGTGCAATCAGAATCAGTTGTCTATGAGTAGGATGCTTAAGGAAATAGAAAGAGGTCATCAAGCTTATACTGAAGGTTTGTTATTTCCTATACCATTTTTCATGATGTGGCATTAGAACGACTACAAACACTTTTCTTAACCAAATTCATTAATTTTTCAAAGTTACTGCTGTGAAAATTTAATGATAAAAACTTTACTGAGTACAACCCGGGGGTAGCATTTTGGTCACACTCTTGTAAGCAACTAAGAGCGACAAGGGTTAGCTGTCCGCTTGATATCGAAATTATTCTTTTCTTTGAACTAAAAGACACACATACACCTTTTTGATACACCATTTATCCACATTGAAACCGGATCCCACAACCTCTTGGTTGGTGGGTCACCTGGGTACATGTTATCTTAGCATTTTCATATTTTCTTGCATTTTGAATACCTTTTGGCCGACTTTTAATCCGTTTTACCCTTTAGAGATAAAACAGGACCAAAATTGGCCCATATTGTTCTAATTAAGTACTACATCTATTTGCGTGGAAATCCATTTGGAAGTATGATGTCCTGCTAATATGCAACTATTTATCTCTATCCAGCGAGAAAAAAGATTCAGGATGATGCACATGTGCATGTCGAAAGGGTACTAGATGATCAAGATAAGTGGAAGGCGGATTTAGAGAAACGGAGTAAAGAGTTGGATGCAAGGATCAAAGAACTCAATAAGAAGGAAGCCGTGACAGAACGTGAGAAGCAAAAATTAGAAGAAGAGAAAAGAAAGGTAAAATTATTTCCAAATTGGTATCAACAAATGTTATCTTTTGTGTCTTCTGTATCTAGGGAATCATACTCAAATTTCACATGCGTCTATCCCAAAAAAAATTCTAAATAATCAGAATTTGACTTTAGAAAACATCTCCAGCACCATTTCCTACTGACAGGGCCAATGCGTCTGACAATTAAATATCACATAATAACTTGCAAAATGCATAACCATTATTTTCTTATCTATTTTCACTGTTTTTTTTTTCATTGAGAACTTTTATACGATCTAAATGTACAATGCAGATGCACTGCTTTGCTCTAGTTTCTCTGTAACTTACAAATGATTTGTTATATCTCTTTTGCAAATGCAGAATCATGCGCAAAAGACATCTTTAAATATGGCTTCCATAGAGCAGAAAATAGCTGATGAGGGTGTTTATCAGTTACTTGAAAGGCAAAAGGTAAACCTGCTGAATTGAGCTATTGCCATCTATAGTTGAAGGTGGAAGTTTTTGACCTACTTAAAATGGTCAATTTGGGTTATGTCTTACTTCAAACATGTGAAGTAAGGTCATAAAACAGCTAATTTGTTGATTTTTTTGGATAGAAAGTGTTTGGAAGTCATGTCTCAACCTGATTTTTCTTTTTTTTTTTTTTTTTTTTTTTGGGATATGTTTTTTCCTAAGGTCAAATGAGTAGATTTAAAAATATAGCTCCAAAATTTGGAATAAAGTCGTTCAAAGCGTCTTTCATTGCATAAAACCTCATAAATCGTTTAGTTAGAAAAACTTGAAATATAGGTCGAAAGTCCCATAAAGTATATTCCCTTTGAATATAATCTATTTAATCCTATAATTAAAAAGTCAGATTGTTGTATGCAACAATCTATATCATATTTCCGTCTCTATTCTAAAGCATTTAGTTTTTCTTAATCTTAAACATGTTCAATTAAAGATTCAGCTATCTATGTTATTCAGCTTACCAACAAAAAGAAAAGAGATTCTAAAAAAAAACTATATGTAAAAAAAATCTTTTATCTGTGGTAAATATTCATCATTCGCCTAACGATTTTGTTATACCGGTAGTTCTTTTTAAAAAGGATATTTGTGTAGAAAAAATTGTTTCGAGTCAACCCCCACCCAAATCCGACCCGTACTTCTTGTCTGCATGTTTGACTCATTATCCAGCCTGTCCATTCCTCGTCTATGTTTGACGTCAAAGTTGTGCTTACTAAATTCTGACTTACAGAGAGAAAAAGAGGAGGCACTGAGAAAGTACCTTGAGTTACAGGAAAAGCAAGCTTTTGAGCACAAATTGAAAATGGAAACTAAAGAAATACAAGTTCAGCTACAGGTGCTACAGGCTTTGGGAGATGATGCAGCGGTTCAAGAACAAGTAAAAAACTTGAATGATGAATTGCAAGCAAAGATTGAGGAAACGGAAAGCATGGAGGACTTGAATCGAGATCTTGCTGTTAAACAACATGAAATGAATGATGAGATACAAAATGCTCGCAAAGAGTTGATTAAAGTATTGTTTTCTCACCCTCACTAAATTTTAATATGGTTTAGTTTTAAATCATACATATGACCAGATCGTTTTTGGTAGTGGTTTATCTCAAAACAGTTTAAAAGTCACTTAAAATCTATTTCAAGGCATACAACGTTAAATTTTGTTCTACTGAAAGTTTTTTATTTTTTATGTTTATAAAGAGCTTGTTTGTATCATATGCTTCAGGCTGAACCTGGATGAGGCTGTCCCGTACTCAATTCACCCGAACAACTCATCTAGTTACCTTAAATGTGGATATCACTTTAATAAGATGCATATTAAGACTTAACTGTTTATTTTTATATCTAGGGCATGCAAGATATGCTGAATGGACGTACTAATATTGGGCTTGGGCTGAGGAGGATGGGGGAAATAGATATGAAAGTTTTCTACGATGCCTGCAAGACGAGGTTTGGTCAGGATGAAGCTCAGATTAAGGCATCTGAATTATGTACTATGTGGCAGGATAAGCTTAAAGATGCAGGATGGCATCCATTTAAAGTTGTTATAGTTAATGATGAACCTAAGGTATGGTTTTTGAATTTCAGTTTTACGTCTTGAGTGTTTTATGAAAGCTTTATGTTTCATCTCTAGTGGGTCAAATGGGTTGATGACAAAATAATGGGCCAAAAAGTAAATGGGTCATACATGTTAGAAGCTTACGTAAATTTGATTTTTTAATGTTCACAGGTTAATAAATTGCTTTATTCAATTGTTTAGATTATTTTAGGGGATATTGTATAAGGAAACCATCCAACTATACAACTTCGCATCCAGTCTATACCGAATCGGATCAAAGGCATGCTGAATGGCGATTTTGCTTTTCAATTTTTCATTGTCTAATGATATTACTCCGTATACCATACATATTAGAAATAGTAAACAAGGTGTTTTTTTGTTTTTTTTTTGTCCAAAATGTTAATGGGTGATTATTTTAGGGGATATTGTATAAGGAAACCATCCAACTATACAACTTCGCATCCAGTCTATACCGAATCGGATCAAAGGCATGCTGAATGGCGATTTTGCTTTTCAATTTTTCATTGTCTAATGATATTACTCCGTATACCATACATAACCAAGGTGTTTTTTCTTTTTGTTTTTTTTTTTTTTTTTTTTTGTCCAAAATGTTAATGGGTGATTTTTGTCTTTTAGCTTGTTTTTCTCCGATTTAGTATAAACAAGGCCAAATACATTTTTAGTTGCTTTAAAAACTTGTTTTAATGGTTGGTTAGCCTTGAAAAAAGGTGAATGGATTGTCCCTTCTATAAAGATGGTCAAATGCCCATACAAATTGGGCAAGTAGTCTAAATTGGTAATTTTTGGTTTTATTTTGGGTTGACCCGACACACTTTTTGTACATCAACCACCTTGTGGGCTTAAGTTGTTATGCTTGCCCCTTACAACTTCGTATCCGTCCAATCAACGGTTCCTTTAAAATATGAAATTATGAAAGACATAGGAAGGTCAGCATAGTATTCAAATTAAGTAATGCCCCTTACAACATTTTTTCTGTATTTGAAATGCTGCGATTGTTAGTGTTAAAAGATAACAAGTATTTATGCATGTAACCTCTCAAAAGATATTATCATAAATACAGTCAAAATATTTACACTTTTGGATGTCTTATTGATCTGTTTAAACTGCTTCCCTAGTTTCTCTGTATGCTTAGAATTCCGATTGATATAAAATATTTAAAACGACGCATTATCTTATAAGCTGTTGCTGTTCAAAATTTAGTTAATCATTAGAGATATGACTAACCAGAATCAATCCATTTCCAGAAACTAATTTACTGGAACTAACCAGTTATCAGTAAAATGGTTGAATTTCCAACTTCTACTTAGCTTGTGATCAACATATATTTACCTTATGGATGAAATTTTTAGATATCATTCAAGTACTGGAAGCCGCACCGTTTTTATCAGTAGTCTTTATTCCTGTTATAAGAACGAATTCGTGTGCATGATGCAGCAAGTGATTAAAGAGGATGATGAATTGCTTAGAGATCTTAAGGCAGAATGGGGGATTGCCGTCTATAATGCAGTGGTTGCTGCATTAATCGAGACGAATGAAAACAATGCTAGTGGATCATACGTGGTTAGCGAGCTTTGGAACTTCAAAGAAAATCGAAAAGCCACATTGAAGGAAGTTATTAGCTACATATTGAAGAATATCAAGAACCTTAAGCGCAAAAGATCATAAGGTTTGTATGTTCCCATTTTGCCATCATATGTATATAGGGGTAGAACTCGGTATTCAGGATGACTAACATACTATTATCTGAGACGGTGTTTTTTATTACTTACTGAACTTATGTCTTATGTCTGTTATATTGTGTTAATTGTACATCAATTGGAACAATGAAAAGCTTCCTATCGAGGGATATCGAGAAAGGATGTAATATGTCATTGGTAGTTGTAGACTAAAGTATACGAAGAAGGCCAATAAACTTCTCTCGTTTATACGCAAATCGGTTTAGACAATTAAAAAGCCACAAAAAATGTGATAACTTAAGCGTCCTTTATTTATTTATTTCTTTAAATCGGGTATTTCTTTAAATTGGGTACATATAATTTCCAAAATACAAAAAGATAGACTTCCTTTTAATGAATATATCCCTTTTTATAGGACCAATTAAATAAAATCTCTTGCGATCTATAGACTTGTACCTATATTTAGTGTCGTATATATTTTATTATTCATTAGGGTAAAATACATTATCAAAAAAGTTATCATCATTATACATCCAAGAGACATGGCTGAATTAGCTTCAGATACCATCTTTAATATCCTGTCAAGACTACCTGTCAAATGTTTGGCACGTTTTCGGTGTGTATCCAAACCGTGGTGCGCATACATAGACGATGATTTCTTTGGTCTTCTTCATGGTGAACGAGCTGTAGAGGAACTGGAACCTATCATGTATGATTCAAACCTATCATGCTTTGTAGGTTTCGATATCATTAAATATGAAGAAGGTAAATTCACCTTGGAGGCCAAGAAGGTTATGTCTTTGGAGTCTGAGTTGAAGGAATCATGCTCCAAGAGTTATCGTGGATACTTGGTTGGAGGCTCTTGCAATGGCCTGCTCTATTTATCACTAGAAGAAATTCTCCATATCACCTCTTTAGCTGTAATCCATCCTCTTAGGAAAGAATTTTACAAGTTGCCACCCATGCAGTGGCTGTTGGGTGGACTATACTACCCGATCAGTGAAGAGTCACGCGGGCTTGGTTTTGATTTTTCTACCAACACTTTTAAGATGGTGTGCATTTTGTTGAGAAGAATTTTTTCTGATTCTACGAAACATATATCAATAAAAGACACTTTACATACGATGGTACATGTCTTGGGCATGGATCATTCTTGGCGAGAGATACCCAAGTCCCACCTTATCCCATTTTAGGCAATGGAATATCTGCTCACGGCTGTTTGTATTGGTTAGGTCCCTATCATGAATCACGATCAAAATCAAAATCCCGAGGAGAACTTATATGCTTTGACGTGAGGAATGAAGAATTCACAACGATTTGTCCTCCCAAGAAAATAGGATGGCATGATTATTCAGTAGCCTATCAATTGGTTGATCTACATGGCGAAGTTGGATATGCATATCTTTACAGTGACAGTATTGAAGTGTGGATCTTGAAGCAAAAACAATGGGCAAAGCATTGCCGGTTCAATAGAAAACCACCACTTCCTCGTATTAGCTACATTAAGGTTTTAGGTCGTTGGAACAAAGACGGGGACTTATTAATAAAGACACAATGTACATACACCAGTGGGGTCAATTTGTTCGTGTGTTGTCTGAAAAGCGAACTGTTTGAGGAAGTCATTATCGTGGGCAAGGAATATGGACTACAAGACATTTACATTTATATGTATCCTGCTAGTAGCATGTTCTCAATTCGCGGTATCAACAAAACTGCTCATTCAATCGAAACTGATTTGGATTCAGATTGATTAGTGTTTTCAAGTTATTGAATTGCATTCTATTAACAGATAATTAGCGATCTACTTTTGGTCATTTAGATTGGTTAATATCTAACTGTAATAGATTGAACCTGCTGTTATTATTCTTTCTAGTTTTTTGTTGCTTTTAGTCTTTCTTTTATATTTTTTTTAATGCGCTGATCGAGAACAACAGCGCGTTCGCTATATGGGTGGACATATTTGCTCTCCTAAACTAACTCGTAATTTAAGTGGCTATATTTATATATCACGAACAAGCTCTTTTTCAATCCCAGGAGCCTAAAGTAAAAATTGTATCTGTTATGTGCTTGTTGTTTCTGTGAACGTCATTTAGAGAAATTGAAGCTGTTCGACCTATCAATAATGTAAGACATTTCATGTTTGTGGTGGTGTTATAATGAAGCTCATATTCTCAAGCTTGATTCTAAGTTGGTTGGAATATACGGCAGTGCCGTCAGTCTAAGTTGGTTAAATTTACTGTACACTAAGAGTTAAAATGTAAAAACGACACAAGCTTATACACATAAACTTAATTAACGTGCCGCGTAATTTGATACTCGAGGTTAACTTAAAGTTGTACTCAGTCGCTCAGCTCAAGCTCGACTCTAAAAATCGTGTCAGTTTTAAACCTGAACCTAATCATAATCCCAATGGGCCTATGGGCTGTTGATTTCTAATTCTTTAGGGTGTCGTTTACTGATTGTAAATGCTTTTCTAGGTAACACTTAATCAAACCTATGTATAAATATTATCATCTAGATCTCACGATCCAAGAAAAATGGCTGAATTAGCTTCAGATACCATCTTTGATATCCTGTCAAGACTCCCTGTCAAATCTTTGGCTCGTTTTAGGTGTGTATCTAAACCTTGGTACGTACGGTGCGCGTATATTGACGATGATTACCTTGGTATTCTTCATAGTGAATGAGCTGTAGAGGAACTGACACCTCTCATGTATGATCCAAACCTATCATTCATTGTAGGTTTCGATATCATTAAATCTGAAGAAGGTAAATTCACCATGGAGGCGAAGAAGGGTACGTCTTTGGAGTCTGAGTTGTATGAATCATGCTCCAGGTATCGTGAAAACTTTGTTGGAGGTTCTTGCAATGGGTTTCTCTATTTATCGCCAAACAAAATTCCCTGTGTCACCTCTTTAGCTGTGATTCATCCTCTTAGGAAAGAATTTTACATGTTGCCACCCATGCGGCGAGTGTTGGATGGATGTTTCTACCTATGTGAAGCTTCACGTGGGCTTGGTTTTGATGTTTCTACTAACACTTTCAAGATGGTGTGCGTTTTTTTTAGAAGAGATTATTCTAATTATCAGAACTATAGAAACACTTTACATACCATGGTTCATGTCTTGGGCATGGATCATTCTTGGCGAGAAATACCCCAAGTCCCACCCTATTCATTTTTGGTGATGGAATATTCGCTCGTGGATGTCTGTATTGGTTAGTTTCCTATCAAGAATTGCAGCAATCAAATTCTCAAGAAGATATTATATGCTTTGACGTAAGGAATGAAGAATTCACATTGATTTATCCTCCAAAGAAAAGATGCGGTTATTCAGTAACCAGCTATCAATTGGTTGATCTACAAGGTGAAGTTGGATATGCCTATTTTTACAGTGATGATATCATTGAAGTGTGGGTCTTGAAGCAAAAACAATGGGTGAAGCACTGTCAGTTCAGTAAACCTCGCATTAGCAGCATTAAGGTTTTAGGTCGTTGGAACAAAGACGGGGACATATTAATAGAGACTGGATATGGTGTGAAGAAGTTGTTCGTGTATAGCCTGAAGAGCCAGCTTTTGGAGGAAGTCAATATCGTGGGTAAGAAATATGGATTCGGCACTTATATGTATATGTATCCTGCAAGTAGCATTTTCTCAATTCGTGGTATCAACAAAACGGCTCATTCGATTAAAACTAATTAGAAGCAGCTTGATAAGCGTTTCCAATCGTTGAATCTATAAGCAAGTTCCATAGTAGTGATTTTTAATTGGCTAGGTGATTAAGATTAAGAATTCAATTATCATGTTACGTATAAGTTTATCAAGATTTTTGTTGCTTGTGGAGCGTTCTTTTATTGTTTGTTTGTTTATGTTGGAATATAGGAATCATAACTATAAACATATATCAAAGCACATCAAAGCATATAGCAGCGGAATATAGGATCTATATACATGTAATTAATTAACTAAAATTAAAAGGAATACGCGTACCTTAGATTACTCGCTTAACAAGTAATCACGTGATCAAGAACAAGTAAAACCCTAGATTAGGGTTTGGAATGGATCGACTAATCACCAAGTCGAATGGGAAAAAGCTTCAAGCTAAAGTAAGCTTGATCTCCGTTCTTGTACACACGTATTACTAGCGTCTCAATGTGAAAAGCTATGTTCTTAATCCACGAACAAACCAAACACTTAGATGTGAAAGTTGGATCGAAAATTCCTAAGGGTTAGGAATGTTCGACTGGTTCTACACAAGAGGGAAGAAGGAGAGAAGTTTGGCTTGCTAGAGAATTATGATTAAGTCCTAATGAATACAAGAGGCCTTGTATTTATAGGGAACTCAGGGTGTTGGCAACCCAAGACTCGGAGTCTTGGGAGGATTCCCACCGACCAATCACAGAGTGCCATGTGGCAGGAGGATTCTGAAGAATTCTGAAGCTAAAACTGTTGGCAGTGGGAGGATTCGGAGTCATGACTCAAAATCTATTTTTTTTTTTTTTTTTTTTTTTTTTTTTTTTTTATTATTAGTATTATTTATGTATAATGTTATATATAATAAAAATTAAATGTAAAACTATTTATTATGAATATATAAAAGATAAAAACAAACAATTTATTTCATAAAAAAAAGACGGTTACAACGACAAATACTGGCAAAGTAAGAAAAACGACAATACGAAAATTAAAAGCAAACTACGGGTACAATACGACAATACGAAAATTAAAAACGACAATAAGACAAATAAAACCAAACTACGCTTCCTGGCGTCGAGGTATTGCAAATCTTGAGGCCAAACATGCTCGGTAAGGTCAAATCGTATTCGTGAATTCACTTCTTCGTCTCGCAACTCCATGAGTGCGTCTTCGTCAAACTGCGGTTGGATTGGTGGGTCCATAATATGAACCGGAGATATCGCACGCTTGTCGTGTTTGATAAGCATGTTGTGCAAAATAATGCACGTGTACACGATCTTTGAAATCCTTTCTTTCGTTTTAGGCCGAAGTGGGCGATTAAGTATACCCCATCTACCTTTGAGAACTCCAAAAGCTCGCTCGACGTCCTTCCTTGCCCCTTCTTGTAGTCGCTTGAATTTTATTTCCTTCGGATCCACGGGGTACTTGTATGCTTTAACGAAAACTGACCAACTTGGGTAGCCTCCATCTGCTAAATAATAACCCCGTTTGTAGTTTCTGCCATTCACATCAAATGAACTCGGAGGCTCTGTTTGATTCCGTTCTCTCAAAAAAAGTGGAGATGTGTTTAAAACATTTATGTCGTTGTTTGTTCCAGGAGGACCAAAGTACGCATGCCAAAACCATAAATCCCATGAAGTGACTGCTTCAAGCATAATCGTCGGGTGTGGGTAGCAACCTCGTTTGTATTGACCCTGCAAGCGCCTAGGATACATCCTCCACTCGAAATGTGTGCAGTCAATGCTACCGATCATCCCCGGTATGTGGTGCAGCTCTTCGTGAGCTTTTTGCAAAGTGGCAATGTCGTGCGCAGGCGGCGCACGTAAGAACTCTCGCCTGTATAAATCAGTAACCGCATCACAAAACTCTTGAAGACATTCACGAGCCGTTCTTCCTGCCATTTTATAATATTTGTCATTTTGAGCGGCAACACCACCGTCGGCGAGCTGTTGTACCGCTGACAAACATTTTTGTATTGCCGTGAAACTCTTTTTACTCCTTGCATCATAATCTTCTTGAAAATACGAGTTGCCACTCTCCTTAATTCGCTCGACAATCTCTAAAAATAATTCCTTTGGAAGACGAAACGTTTCCTGAAAGGTTGCGTAATTGTAGATCGGATTTTCGGCAAAATAATCTCTCGTCAATATTTCTTCAGCTTCGTTGCGATCACGCCAAACATATCCTCGTGACGACGTTGCAGTGTCTTGAATCGCCTTGCACTGTTTGATTACTTTGTACATAAACTCGAAACTGTCGTCGGATAACTCTTGTTCACTCGACGAGCCTGACTGCGGGTAAGAATCAGAGGTTGAACTCGACATGGTGAAGATTTGTTTTTTTTTTTGGAGTGAATTATGTGTGTGATATAGTTTTTATGTTGAAGTAGTGAAGTATATATATGTATTTATAGTGTTTTGGTAAGGAAAAAAAAAAAAGGCCCCAAACGGGCAAAAATACACGCTCCCAACGTTCAAATTTTTGCAACGTTCGAATTTGATTACCAAGACTCAGCGTCTCATTTTGCACGCCGAACCATAAGACGCCAGCTTCCTGGGGGTTGGCGGCGGTGTTCACCGGCGTCTTCCCCCAAGGACGCTGGGAAGACGCATCGACTGCCAACGCTCTCAGGGCTCGTTTGGTTGGAGGGTATCATGGGAATTGAATGATAGAAATGAAAATTTGTGTGTTTGGTTGACATCGTGGGCCCACAAATTGGAAATCAAACAATCAAATCTCATTCCTATATATATTGGTAGGTATAAAAAAAATACCAAGGATTTAATATTTATGTTTTGTCTTTTTCCAATATGAGTGGACCCCACTTTACCACCATCTCACATTCTTTTTGCATATTTTAATCAAATTTATATATAAGTTTTAAAAATAATAAATTACCAATTTTTATAATATATTTTCTCTCTCTTACTTCAAATCTAAATCCAAATCCTAATCCAAATCCGAATCCGAATCCTAAACCCATAAACAAACCAAACGCACCCTCAAATCTTTCTCTCCAAGTTAGGGTTTAGAACCCTAACCTCTTGGATCGGCCGCCCATAAGGATCAAGAAGAGATTCTAGATCCTTCTTGGTCCTTAATTTCATCTCTAGTCCCTCTAGTTAATATTTAATGACCGTTATCCAAACCCCGTTAAATACTAACGACCGTTAAGTGTTTATTTCGTGAAATGAATAATTAAATCATAACTTAATATATTAATTATTCAAACCATTGAAACTTATACGTAATGTGTGCAATCCCGAAGTCTCGTGTTCGAAACTGGTCATACGTATATTAATTTATATCCATAACTTTAACAGCTCCCACTTGGATATTCATTAATATAGTAATGACATGGGTTAGTCTAGCCTAATACCCCCAATGCCCCCAGATCGACCCTGAGTATGGTTTCCTGGAAAAAACCTTGTGATGATTTATCATCATACTTATCCTTTTGTTTCTAGTATCGTGTTAATATGGATATGGATCTAAGTCATTCCATAATTAACAGTTTTGTTTCTCGTTATTAATAATTGATCAAGATTACCAAATCATCTGAACGTATTCCAGATAGCCTTTGGGCGTGCGCACGCAAACATCTTGTCAACCCTACGAGTGGCCAAGCAATATTATACTTCAAAACAAATTTGAAGGAACAAATCCTTTCTTGACTACGAGCATAACCCTTGAACTTTACATCACCTCCGAAAATAGCCCTTATAATTACCAGTTACGGATAGCGTTAGACTATCTTACAGAAAATGAGCTACATCCTCGGCAGTTACCTGGTATCTCAAGTCTGAGGATAAATATTCATGATTTACTTAATGACAAGGATCCATAAAGTACAATCATGTGGTTGGGATCTGTCCTATATTTAATTTATCCAATATTGAATATCATGTGAATTTGGCATGCCCACGCATCAATATACTTAAGTATATTCTACCAACACTCACATTTGCCTTAATTCAATAATACTCCCATATTATTGATCGACAACGGACTATTTAGAATAACATTAGTTATTCACGGATTTAAACATGCAAATATAGGACACAATATTATAAATGAGAATAAACATAACCAAATACTCTATTCCATTAAAATAACATTGTTTACATATCTTTTATCCAAATACTAACCACAGATTTACATGAAACTACTAGCTATACGAAGACCAATGCCATCAGCATGTTGAGTAAACTTTTCCTTAGGTAAAGCCTTCGTAAAAGGATCAGCCAGATTGTCATTTGTGTGAACTTTGAGTAAATTAATTTCACCTATTTCGACTTGGTATCGGACATAGTGATATCTTCTAGAAAAGTATCTAGCGCCCTTCATGACTCCAGGTTCATTGGCGAATGTGATTGCGGCAGAATTGTCACAATACATATTAATAGGTAATTCAATTGACGGCATAACTCCAAGATCCGAAATGAATTTCCTTATCCAAACAGCTTCCATTGCAGCAATATACTCAGCTTCTGTTGCAGACATAGCTATCGTACTCTGCTTCTTGCTCTTCCAGTCTACAGCTCCTCCATTGATGATGAAGACATAACCCTTCTAAGACTTTGTATCATCTTTGTCAGTTTGAAAGGACGCATCGCAGAAACCTGTAACATCAAGCTCTGCATCTGGATTTCCCCCATACACTAGAAACATTTCTTTTGTATTCCTCAAATACTTAAGAATGTTCTTAACAGCATGCCAATGAAGTTTACCTGGATTATGTTGATAACGACTAGTCAAATTTTGTGCAAACGCCACATCTGGCCTTGTGCATCTTACTGCATACATGATAGATCCTACTGCCGAAGCATATTGAACTTTCTTCATGCGTGCCTCCTCTTCAGGAGTTGAAGCACATACTTTGCTACTTAAGCCATGTTCTACTTGCATTGGCAAATATCCCTTCTTGAAATTTTGCATATTGAATCTCTTCAATATCTTATCAATGTAAGCACTTTGGCTTAATCCAATTAACCGCTTAGATCTATCTCTGTAGATCTTGATTCCAAGGATGTATGCTGCTTCTCCTAAATCCTTCATAGAAAAACATTTACCAAGATAAGTCTTAACTTCATTAAGACTTGGTATATGATTTCCCATGATCAATATGTCATCGACATATAGGATAAGAAAAGTAATATTACTCCCACTAGCTTTGTGGTATACACACGGCTCATCAAAATTCTGAGTAAATTCAAATCTTTTGATTTCCTCATCAAATTTCTTATTCCATTTCCTTGATGCTTGCTTCAATCCATAAATGGATATTTAAAGCTTGCATACACGCTTAGGAAATTTTGGATTCACAAACCCCTCCGGCTGCGCCATATAGATGTCTTCATCTAGGCGACTATTCAGGAAGGCGGTTTTGACATCCATCTGCCAAATCTCATAGTCATAGTAAGCTGCTATGGCTATAAGAATCCTAATAGCTCTAATGTCAGCTATGTTGATATAAATAATGCTTAAACACGTTATTAATATTTTTCGATATCTCTACGTTTTGATAATCACAAAATGTAAAATCATTAAACGAAAAATTATGACGTAAACAAGTATTTAGTTGTAAATATCTATTTTAACAACTCAATCACTTAAGGTATGAATAAACAAATGCTTAATGCATTATATGATCAAATGAACATTTTCTTAATCACTAGATTTTTTATAAAATGTCACAAACATTTTATATCTTTTAAAAAAATATTTTTGGTAATAAATAAAAAGGTTTAATCCATTATAAATTTATGAATTCAAATTTTCAACCAAAAATGGCAAAAATATTCCAGAAAAACCTTCCCCAGAAGAAGACAAATCTGAGCAACGTTCGGGTTGGGCGGCCCCCTTAAATATACTAGGCGCCCCCTTAAAATTAAGGGGACCGCCCCCTATTTAAGGGGACCGCCCCACTCCTCTAACTCCTCAGATTTGCCTATAAATACTGGTTCATCTCTGGACTTTTTGCTCACCTTTTGCACCCCAAACCTTCTGTTCTAAATCTCTTCCTTTCTTTCTAAATCCTTTCTAAATCCTTTGATCATATATTCTTAAGCACTGGTTTCCAAGTGATCCAAGCTTCTACCACTCAAATGCAAAAGAAGAATACTCCTTCAACAACTAGAGAAGAAGTATTGCAACTTAGTATCATCTTGCTACTTAAGTTGCTTATGTAATCATTCATTCATTTGTGTATAAGTTGTGTATATTTGCTAGATAGGTGTGAGCATAATTGGTTAGGTTAGATTAGTGTGTAAGTAGTGAAGTTGTGAAGAGGTTAAGGTGTGTAAGTAGTGAAGGTGTAAAGAAGTAGAAGAGTAGATTAGTCGTGCTAGGTTGTGAAGAAGTAGTGAAGAAGTTGTGTGAGAAGTTGTGAAGAAGTTGTGAAGAAGTCGTGAAGAAGTCATGAAGAAGTTGTGAAGAAGTTGTGAAGAAGTCGTGAAGAAGTCGTGTAGAAGTTGTGAGATTGGTTCTAGCTACGATTAGGACCCGACATCTAGCTTTGTGTCGTTAAACCGGTGTAAGCGAAAGTTGTGTAAGGTTTTCTCCGCCATAAGGGAGCTTGTTGACATAGTGAAGAAAACTCTCGATTTAGGTGCTCGGGGAGTGGAGTAGGGCAAGGAAGGTGTCCTTGTAGCCGAACCACTATAAATCCTTTGTCTCGCAGTTCGATCTTTCCATCTCTATCTTTCATTTCATTTCATTACTTTACTTACATTGTTTATTTAGATTTACTTATAGTTGTTCATATTGTTCAAGAGTTGAGTTCATATAAAGTCGAATCTAAGTTTTTAAAATTAAACTAAGTTTTCATAATAAAATTAAAAAGACGTAAAACTATTCAACCCCCCTTCTAGTTTTTCACAATTGGTATCAAGAGCCACGTCAAACAAGATTTTTAAAATAAATTGTATTTTAAAACTTGAAACGATCTATGGAATCTGAAAAATATTTAGAAGGGCAATCTATGCAAAGACCACCACTATTTAAAAGTGATGGTTTTCTTTATTGGAAAAATAGATTCGAAACTTATGTGAAATCAAAAGATCTTGATCTTTGGCATGTTATTACCTATGGTGATTTTCCCCCTATTCAAAATAATCCTTTAAATAAAATAGATGAAATTGTACCTTTTGAAAAACAAAATGATGATCTGAAAAAGAAACTAGTAAAAAATAATGAGGCTAAAATGATAATTTATAATGCATTATCACGCAAAGAA
Organism: Artemisia tridentata subsp. tridentata; assembly: GCA_021014915.2. NCBI lineage: Eukaryota > Viridiplantae > Streptophyta > Magnoliopsida > Asterales > Asteraceae > Artemisia > Artemisia tridentata. Next base: position 306,100,391 of record CP139502.1, on the reverse strand, counting down.
TATGAACGAATTTTTATGTGTCAAACCACAAAAGAAATTTGGGATTCTTTATTAATCACTCACCAAGGTAATAGTCAAGTCAAAGACAATAAAATAGATCTTCTTGTTCAACAATATGAACAATTTACGATTCCGGAAGAGGAATCAATAGATAATGCTTTTGCTAGGTTTAACACTATCATCACAAGTTTAAAAGCACTTGATGAGAGTTTTTCTAGTAGGAATTTTGTTAGGAAATTTCTTAGGGCTCTTCATCCAAAATGGCGGGCTAAAGTTACGGCGATTGAAGAATCGAAGAACTTGTCAACTCTTCAACTTGACGAGTTAATCGGCAACTTGAAAGTCTACGAAGCAATAATAAAGAAAGACTCCGAGATGGTCAAAGGAAAAAGAGAGAAAAGCAAGTCAATTGCATTGAAAGCTAGGAAGGAATCTAGTGACGAGGATAGCTCAACCTCCGAAAGTGATGACGAAGAATATGCCATGGCCGTAAGAGACTTCAAGAAATTCTTCAAAAGACGAGGAAGATTAGTTAGACAACCACATGATGAAAGAAAGGCATTCCAAAGAAACAAAGACGACAAAAGCAGCAAGAGTGAAAGGAAGTGCTTCAAATGCGGTGATCCAAATCATCTCATCGGAAAATGTCCAATGTTGTCAAGGGATCAAAATCAAAAGGCGTTCGTTGGAGGAGCATGGAGTGATAGCGATGAAGATGAGAAAGAAATTACAAATGACGAAAAATGTCTTATAGCAAAAGCATCAAATGAGGTACTTTCCGAAACCAAATACTTTAGTGAAGAAAATCAATCATTAGATGAAAAAGACCTAGATAATGAATATAATAGGTTATGCAAATTAGGTCAAAAGGTTATAACTAAAAATAAGTCACTAAAACATATTAATAATCGATTAAAAAATGAAGTACTCGAATTAAAAATTAAACTACAACATTTAGAAAAAGGAAAAGAAGTTTTTATAGAATGTAAAACATGTCTAGAGGTCAAAAATGAAAACGAATAACTTAAAGATGAAATTTCCAAACTTGACAAATTTAAAAATAGTAGTAACTCACTTAAGAAAATAATAAGTGTTCAAGGAACTTCGGGAGATAAAACCGGTCTAGGATTCAACTCAAATAATGTTTCAACTAGTAAAAATAAAAATGTAAAGTTTGAATGTCAATCTAGTAAACAAAAACCATTAAAGTCAAAACCTAAGCATATACTTATAAAAGATAGAAAAATACCTATTGCGAGTGATGAGGAAGTAAAAAGTTTTTATAAACCATCATTAAAAGCCAAAACCGGATTTTCCAAACCGAAATTAAGATCTAAAACTCCACCTCCAAATAGACCAAATAATCCTCATCCTCGGTCTAAAACCCCTCAACCTAGAAGAAATCAAGGTAGACAAAACTTTCCAAATAATAATAATCACCCAATGTGGAATTATTCACTTCAACCAAGTTTCAATCCTTGGGGAATACTTTCACCATACATGCAAATGCAAACCATGTTTGGTTCAAACAATTTTGGACAAATGGGACAATGGGGACGAAGTGGCTAAATCGTCACTCATTGAATAATTCGGAAACTCATCTATGTTTGGCTTCCATAAGTCAATATGACACCTTGAAGCGTTTGAAGAAAAATCTACTGAATACTAAAAGGTACGCTTTCCTTTTAAGTTTATTGTTATAATATATGCTTAGATTAATGACTAGTTATTTCATGCCTATTTAGCTCATAATGCCTAGTTATATATATATACACATAATAGCTTATATGAATCTACTTAGAACCTAGAATCACTTGTTCTTTTCCCTTTGGCCCTCTTAAGCTATAACGTTTAAAATGGAAATCTTCTATGTCCACTATTAGAAAACTCATGGTGATGAAGTGAAATGAGTTAAGTGGATTAATCATTAACATAGAAGTAAGATTAGATTTCTCGCGTTAGGAAACTATGGATGAAACAAGCTCTCCTAGACTATGGCATCAAGTTAGATAAGTGTGCGACAACAAAGGAGCTATAGATGTTAGGTTATACCCCATTCAACACTCTCGCATCAAACATATAGAATTTCGTCATCGCTTCCTTATGACCATAGGATATGTAGAAAAAGGTAGCATGTGACAATAGCCTTAACCAATTCCCTTGAGCATGAAATCTTTAACAACCATTTTTTTAAATCTAGGATTAATGGTATTTGTTGTCAAAAATCTAGTATCTTTAAAAATATACAGAAACTTCACATTTTGGAAAAATTATTTTTTAGATGACTATTTCACTTTTCTATTAACGCGTTTTACTATCTCATTTTTCTTGTTAACCTATGTCCATAATTCTGTTTCAATCAAAGCCAAAGATTGGGAATTCTTTTTCTTACTCATTCTTCATAAAACACATTTTGAAATAAAACCCAATCTATTTTATTCAAATAACTTTAACATCTACATAAAAACCCACTTTCAAACATTGTTGAATAATGCTAAAAACATTTTTTTTAATCATGCATGGTGATCTCATATTTGTCATCTATATTTATGTACATGACATTTATAAGTGAACTAAGTCAAATCAAGCGGACCATGGTTTGTCTATTAAGATTTTGTTTGTAACAAGTCTAGAAGTCCATGCTATCTTAAGTTCTCATTTATTGCACATAGGCACACATTAGGATCCCTCAAATAGTTCATTAATCTTCCCACTTACATATAATTAAGAGAATACTTAGTTTAGTTTATTGTTTCCTAGTCCATATATATTACTTGCTTGATGAGTTTGCTTACATGCTAGATGAAATTACTTGTTTGCTTAATCTCTTTAATTAACATGTTTTGCATAAATATCTATTACATGCTTGATTGCCTCAAAGAGTTGGACTTGATTGAAACTAAACCCAAAAACACAACCCTTTCTACAATTTTCTACCAAAAACCCATTTCCAGTCATCTGGAACCAACAGATGGGCGGCCCCCTTAAATCATAAGGCGGCCCCCTTAATATTTAAGGGGACCGGCCCCTATTTAAGGGGACCGGCCATCTGATGGTCGAAGAAGCTGTTTCCTTTTCTACTTTTTAGCCCATTTCATCCTACACTTCCCAAAATTCACAAACATATCTTATTCCAATCCATCCAACAAATTCTATCCATTCCTTAATCCCATCAATCCTACACTATAAACACTCCCATTCCTCATAATCTTCCAACATCTCATCATGCCATCTCCCATCAAACCAAAGCCAAAATCCTCAAAGTTAGCAAGGATGACCGAAAAACCCGTTTGGAGAAGAAAGCTTGACACTTGTCACAACTCCAACTCAACAAATGATGTTGTTCCAAATCAACCAACACCTAAGCCTCATGCTCACCCAAATCAACCAACACCTAAGCCTCATGATCATCCTAATGAACCCTTTCACAAACATAACCAATCATCCACCCTTACTCCAAAAAATACACCTTCATCTCACCCATATGATTCATATGAAGAGCATGATCAATCCCAAAACAATAATCCCAATCTCATTCACATCACCTCACATCTCATTCAACCTACCAATATACCATCCAAAACACTCACCACTCTTGGAACATCATCTTCTTCCATATCTCCATCATCATCCACTCATGATTACCCAAGTTCACAAATGTCTCCACCACCAAAAGTATCACCACCACTTCCTACCAACTCACATGCTTCTTCTATGTTGCATATCCAAACATCCATCCCAAATAACAACCACACTCCACCATCATAACCTTCTTCCAAACACTTGAAGTTCATTGAAGAACTTAAAGAAGCCCATGAGCTTTGTGCTCTTCTTGCCTTACATCTTGCTCAACGCAAGATTTGATCAACTCCCTTCTAGCCCTCCTTCATCACAAATTAACATCAACCTCCACCTTCGTTCCAAACTACACATCTCAACCTTAAACTAACCTCATTGAAACCTTTCAAACCCTCATCATATTGGTCAAACATCCAACTTTACTTCCAACTACACACCCCAATTTCATCCACTTCCACCAAATGATCAAATCCTCATTCTCACGGAAAAGGAAAGGTTCCGTGAAGATATAAACCAAATCCATGATGTCACAATTCGCATTTTCGAGTCTTTACTATGCACGGGATTGCATCATTTCAATTTACGTATGTTCATTAAACGTTACCACTCAGTCATTACTACTAGTATTATACCCAAATACTCCCGGCTATTATCCTAATATATTTTCATGCTAATTTTAATGATATAAAATTTATATTATTAATTTACCCGGTGTTTTGAAACCTTTTGCTATATTTTCCGTTAGGAGCTTATAACTCCGTCGTTTTGCGATATTTCATCACGATCATTATTTTAACACCCGATTCTTATCAGTAACATGATTTTATAATTTTCACAACTTCGTCGTATTTTATTTCAACTTGTCACGATTTATTTTCAGTTAACCCGGTACCCGATAACACCGAAATTATACACTAAACTAACTTAAGCTTATCCTAAATATCTTATAAGAAAAAAAAATCTCATCCTAAGGCTTCCTCAAGAAGCTTGCCCCCCCCCCCCCCCCCCCCCTTTTCCTCTCTACTTCCTTGCCTAATAACTTAAACCCTTTAATTACCTAGCTTACTTATAACTTGATTTCTTTCATAACACATTTACATAATACTTTCAAGCTAGCAAAAACCAATTTTCTCTCCTTTGTTCTTCATTTCCCACGGCAAGGAGGACATCACCAAGGATCATCCATAAAAAATTTTAGTTCAAGTGTTATATTAGCTCCATATATCTTCCTTGTTAGAGTTTTGCAATAAAAACTCCAAGGTTGTGATCTTTTTCATCCAAACTCACTAATCTTCAAGTAAGCTTCAAGTGAACTTTTTCATCATCTCATACTTTCATTTGATTATTAACATCATGTATTTTCAAGTTATAATGGTTAAACATGCAAGTTACATATGTTATATATACCACTTTACTAATATTTTGATTTTATGAGCTTAAAAATAATCCTATGATCATCCCTTTGTTATCCTACGAATTTTGGTGAAGTTTAGGACCCATGACACCCTAAGAAGGTGTATGGTAGGATTTGTGTATTTGTGGAGTTGTTTTGAAGTAGTTTGAGCAAGCCGCGAACCGAGAAAATGAGTTTTTAACGTATATACAAACCTACTGTCCCGAAAATGTAAATCTGGAAAAATCAGTAAACATGCCGTTATTTTGGCCTTCATATTCAGAAAATACACTCATAGACGAAAACGTGGGCGCTTGAATCACTAAAAACCGAGTTATAACGAAGAAGTTATGAATTTTTAAAGTTAGGCGACAAAAACTATTATTTTCAGAAAATACATGCTGTTAGCCGAACTTCAAGGGACAGAACGAGGCGTTAGCCGAAGTCTAGCTGAGCCGAGCCACTGAAAATATGTTAGTTCATGTTATGACGAACGCGTGGATATAAAGAACGTTGAAAACGGACTTATAACGACCGAGATATGAATTCTTGAAAAGCCGACGAACAACACTTATTTTGACAGCATTACAACACATATAATCTCTAAGTGTAAAACTAGCAAGACACTATATTGATAGCCGATTTTCTATATGATCGAGGCGCGTGTGATCAAAAGTCATAAGAGACAACTTTGAGATTATGTTACAAGGATTTCAAAAACGTCAAGTTTTACCGCTAACTCTTAACGTGCAATATTTTGCGGCTAGTTTTGCGAGGCCGTTTGGTCACATTTTCACAAGTTATAAAAAGAGTTATTTTGCGACGAAACTATTATATTTGACGATAGAACAACAAATAGGGATCGTGGAGTAACGTTTCAACATTTTTACACGAAATGTAGTTTACGACTTATCGAGATGTCAAAAATGTAGTTTTCGACGATAAACATTATTTTCAAAACTAACGAGTGGTATCGTTAACATACGTATTTGCATGTGTAGCATTGTATCATTGCTTACGCTAGATCATATCATTCATAATAGGTCGCGGTTAGAGACCGAGCCTCATTTTCATCATATACATTGTGATCATTGTGCTATCATATCAGGTGAGTTTCATAGCCCCTACTTTATACGTTTTGAACTTTTGGGGGAGATACATGCTTAAACTGCTTGCTTACATACATGATTGTGTTAAACTTATTTGCGTTATTCTTGAAAGCAACTCGCGGACCTAAGTATCTAACACTTGGGGTAGCCGTACAGAACATATCACGGACCTAAGTATCTATCACTTGGGGTAGCCGAACATAAGTCTCCTAGTGAGCAGCATAAGGTCTTCTAGTGTTATAGAACGCACCTCGTATACGCACATGTCTTACTCAAGCTATATTTTAGCAGTGGGTTGTAAACACACAGGTTGCAAGTTTTGTTATGGGCGGGATTTGCAACTGAGTGGATTTACAATGCCTTTGCTGTGGAAACATTCTCGAAGAACTTTTCAACTTATTGATAACAAACTTTATGAACTCACCAACCTTTGTGTTGACACTTTTTAGCATGTTTATCTCAGGTTAGTAAGGCGATAGCAGATGCTTGGAGCAGAGAGTCTTAGGGCACGTTTTTCTGAAGACTTTTGCTTTTATCATTTACCATTCGATATACTTTAAAAACTTATGTACTATTCTACTTTGGGATCTTTTGCTTGTAAACTATGACTTTTATCTATTCGAATGGTAACTTTTCAAAACGTCTCATTTAGAGGTCGTTTTCTATATCTTGTACTTTGTGCCCTGAAGTAGCATCCCATTGACACTATCGTTCCGCTGCGATAATTTGGGGGTGTTACACATGACCTTTGTGATCTCCTTGCTATACACCTCTCACAACACAACAATGGCCAACCTTAATCCTCCATCCTCACTCTACTCAAATTGCTTACCTTACCCCCACAACTTAAATCAAGTTGATAATCATGTCAACTATTGTCCTTGTTGTGTCCTTCTCCAAAAACAAATCATTGCCTTAAATAAACATTTCACTTGGATTAAGTATCTTCTTACTAGATCTCATCCAACACCTCCACTAGCACAACACTCTAACCCTCAATCAACCTACTCCGCTCCAAACTCACTACCTCCAAACTTTCCACCTCCAAAAATATACCTCTATTAATCCAACATTCTTACCCTCACTCAACCAATTCCATCCCAAACACTCTACCATCAACCATCTAAGCATACTATATGCTTATGCTTTTTATTTTCCAAGCTTTCGTGTCGCAAGCAAGTCCGAAAGCTCTCTTTGGCAATTTAGGATCTATTTCTTGTTATATGTTTCAAACATACTAAATGTCGTTGCAATCACTTTAAATTAATGAATGTCTTGCTATGTATTCTTAATATTTGTTTGCCATGATTGTTGCTTGCCATGTTTGTTATTTTTATATTCCATATTTTGCTATATATGCTTGTGCTTCTAATATTTTTCTTGCAAGTATTCCATATCTCGATTCCTTGATGCCCTCAAACGAGGGGGAGCACACATCAAGGGGGAGTTCTCGTCCCGACAAATTTTGTCTCTAAAATTTGTCGGCATAACCTTTTTGATTCTACAAAAAAGGGGAGAAGTAGATATAAACTCACTAAATACTTGTCTAAAAATTAATTTTTCAATTTAATGAGTTTAAATTTTGTAATCATCAAAAAGGGGGAGATTGTTGATATAAATAATGCCTAAACACGTTATTAATATTTTTCGATATCTCTACGTTTTGATAATTACAAAATGTATAATCATTAAACGAAAAATTATGACGTAAACAAGTATTTAGTTGTAAATATCTATTTTAGCAACTCAATCACTTAAGGTATGAATAAACAAATGCTTAATGCATTATATAATCAAAGGAACATTTTCTTAATCACTAGATTATTTATAAAATGTCACAAACATTTTATATTTAAAAAAAAAAAACATTTTTGGTAATAAATAAAAAGGTTTAATCCATTATAAATTTATGAATTCAAAATTTCAACCAAAAATGGCAAAAATGTTCCAGAAAAACCTTCCCCATAAAAAAACAAATCTGAGCAACGTTCGGGTTGGGCGGCCCCCTTAAATATACTAGGCGGCCCCCTTAAAATTAAGGGGACCGCCTCGCTCCTCTAGCTCCTCAGATTTGCCTATAAATACTGGTTCATCTCTGGACGTTTTCCTCACCTTTTGCACCCCAAACCTTCTGTTCTAAATCTCTTCCTTTCTTTCTAAATCCTTTGATCATATATTCTTAAGCATTGGTTTCCAAGTGATCCAAGCTTCTACCACTCAAGTGCAAAAGAAGAATACTCCTTCAACAACTAGAGAAGAAGTATTGCAACTTAGTATCATCTTGCTACTTAAGTTGCTTGTGTAATCATTCATTCATTTGTGTATAAGTTGTGTATATTTGCTAGATAGGTGTGAGCATAATTGGTTAGGTTAGATTAGTGTGTAAGTAGTGAAGTTGTGAAGAGGTTAAGGTGTGTAAGTAGTGAAGTTGTGAAGAGGTTAAGGTGTGTAAGTAGTGAAGGTGTAAAGAAGTAGAAGAGTAGATTAGTCGTGCTAGGTTGTGAAGAAGTAGTGAAGAAGTTGTGTGAGAAGTTGTGAAGAAGTTGTGAAGAAGTCGTGAAGAAGTTGTGAAGAAGTTGTGAAGAAGTCGTGAAGAAGTCGTGTAGAAGTTGTGAGATTGGTTCTAGCTACGATTAGGACCCGACATCTAGCTTTGTGTCGTTAAACCGGTGTAAGCGAAAGTTGTGTAAGGTTTTCTCCGCCATAAGGGAGCTTGTTGACATAGTGAAGAAAACTCTCGATTTAGGTGCTCGGGGAGTGGAGTAGTGTAACACCCCAACCCGATAAGGGTAGAAGTATTACGTTATGGTGACGTATCAAAGCACACAAAGCATATGACAAAATAACACAAAACGAATTTCAAAGGTTACAAGAGAAAATCTGAAACTACAAGGTTACAATCGAATTACAACAATTACTAAGTCTAAATATCATCTCCTCTAGTCATCTCTAATCCGAATAGCTTCTAAGTCAAAGATCATCTTCACTCATACCCAGCTTTCTACTAAAACCTGCCGCAGGAAAAGAAATGCGGCTGAGCTTAAAAAGCCCAGTGAACGGATATATACGAATAACAAATCATAAGAGTAAATAAGCATAAGCAACGAAGGACAGGAAGATACGAAAACATAGTCATAAGTCATACGAATCCAAAGCATACCAAAAGATAAGAGTGCATGAGAACTGAATAGGAACTGAATGTAAGAACGAAATGGAAATAAGGAAGTGTCATATAAGGATGTGCCATATGAACTCCATACATACATAATCCGTCAAATCATATCATATCATATCATAAAGTGCACGAAGAGGGGAGACCTCTAAGTACCATAAGTGTGAGAGGGGTGCAAGGCACACACCACCTGGTCACCATAATCATACATACACATAAATCCTAGGATGCATCCATACGCTCCCAACATAAGTATGTATGCCAGTACTAGACTGGTCACACACACGCATAAATGGCCAATAGTGATCACAAATAATACATACACATAAGGGGAACGCCGTAGATCTATCACACCTCTACGGGAGTGTCATGCATAGGGTGCCATCCTACACATGGTCCTGGTACCTCCAGAACTAGTTAAGCTCAGGCACAGATCTATCATATCATACCAAATCATAATCAAAGCTAAAGCATAGCAAGAGAAACGAAGGTGTATCTCAACAATCATAGCAAACACATAATCATATCATAGCAGAGACATTTAAACAAATGTCAGAATGAATCACATAAGAATGGCAATCATACAATGAAAGCCAAGAATCAACAAAAGGGAATCATAGCAGTTATCGGATCATAAGAAATATCCCTACTGAAAAGGGAAAACATAATGTACGAAGCAAAGCGTCTTAAGGTAAGACAGAATATCCGTACCTCGACAAAGCACACCAAATACCAAGGCAACAAAAGAATAGGGATGAATGATCACTCCCTCTTCACCCGATCTACAATTAAACATAAGTTCTCTTAAGTTCGTATAATCATATGGTTTCATGTTTGTTCTCATTTCATATTAAGGAGCTTTGATCATTAAGGTTCTCGTATTTCAAATTAAAAGGTTAGAGACTATCATATTCTTAGCTTAGGGTTCATAATGTCATTCACAAAGTTTTAGTGTTCACATAGTAGCTTCCATAACTTTAGGGATTCAATATGTAATTATCATAAGTTTAGGGTTCAATATGAAAATATCATCAAGTTACAGATTTTACAAGTTAAGACCTTTGGTTTTAGCAAAATATCCATTTACACCCTTTAGGTTACACAATAAACACATCACACCCTTTAGTTCACAATTTACCCTTTTATAACATCACACAGTTTTAAGTACGAATTTGTCAGGTTTTCCATAAATTATAAATCGTATAAGAACTCAGTATTAAAATCCCCAGAAATTCCCAGAGGTGCTCATATGTCTAAACTATTTTATCAAATTTTTCCAGATTTTATCATGTAGTATAGATATGTATTAAAAATCCACTTTCACAACTTGTCCAGATTTCTGAGTAATTTTACCATACGAAAAGTTACCAGTTTATAAACCATTTAAGACAAATTCACAAAAATCTAGAAAAATTCCAGGAAGTAGCACACATCTTATAGATTACCCAGTTCAAAGGACTCTTCCTAACTCAACACGGTTTGAAAACTAAAAATCAAAAACCCGGACGGATTTTCCAGACTCACAAATCCGACCAGACATGTAATTTTATAAAAATCAAAAAGTATACTTCCAGGCCTCTAAAAATTACAAAATAAATTTCTCCAGATAGATATTTCAATGAACTTAGTTTAGGGATTTTGAAACACTCAAAACACGATTCCATCATAAATTTATAGCCCTTCAAAGTTGAACAAAATTCGGACTCAGAAACAGCTCACACAGCAAGTTATCAATTTTAGGGTTTTTCATATCCAAATCACATGTTTTTCATCCCAAACGACTTTGATTGAGTCCATAACATATTTTGGTCATTCAAAAACATATTTGACATGATTCTCATAATTTATTTCACACCCAAAAGTGGTATCCAATTCATGTACATAGTTTTAGGTTTTGATCATTCATGATTTTATGTGATTGTTTGTGGTTCTATAACACATATTTTTCGATCATAACACGGAATAAGAACAAGAATTAAACAAGAACACGATACCCTCGTAGACCACGAAAACCACGAACACCACACGGATCAAAAACGCCACACGAATGCTTCTTCTCCTCTTCCTACTCTTGCGCCAAACAGCAGCAGAAAAACAGCATCCAAAGTGATCGATTTGATTAGTTTTTGACGTGTAAACTTCGTATGGATCATCATAGAGGTTAGGGGCTTACCTTGTGACGATTAGACAAGAGTTAGAACGAGATTTTGGAGCTCCTTGGATGGATTTTAGGGCGTGGCAGCAGGGAAAAGTGGGGAGGCCGATTGGTTTGTTGTTTAGGGTTTTTTTGGTTTGTTTTAAAAAAATGAAGATCGGTGTATGGAGATAAGCTAGGACGAATATTGAGTTTTGGCAATTAAGGAAAGGATTAACACTAATTAGGGACATGCCATATTGGTGCAAATCAAGAACATGGACTCCTTTGTGGTTAAGGGGGGGGGGGGGCGGCAAAACATATCCTTGTTTCTTTTTTTTTCTTTTTTTTCTTTTTTTGTAACGAAATGTATATTGTATAGTTTTAATTTAGTTAATAACTTAGGTTAACTTTCATTTAATTCGTATTCATAAGTTCTCGAGATTTTAAACTCGGGGCATTTTAGTCTTTTCATATTGTTTCAATTTGCGGGTTTTACAACTCTTCCCCTCTTAAAAAAAAATTTTCGTCCTCGAAAATTGAAGTGCGAAATCGAAATAAAATGCGAAATCGAAAGCAATAACGAAATGAATACGTACCAAATCAAAAAGAGAAATTCGGATAATCGGATCGTATTGACTCTTCGGTTTCCCAAGTAGCCTCGCTCTCAGGATGGTTCTTCCAAAGAATCTTTACTAACGGAATTGTTTTAGTTCTCATGACTCTTTCCTGACGCTCCAAAATAGCCTCAGGTTCTTTATTATACGAAAGGTTTTCCCGAATTCAATCGAATGGGCAAAACACAACGTGAGGCGGATGATAATCATACTTACGAAGAAGTGACACATGGAATACATCGTATACGAAGAATAAATGGGAAGGTATCGCCAAGCGATGAGATACCTCGCCAACCTGATCAAAATCATAGAAAAGCCCTAGGCTCTCATAATCATAACTAATTCGTTCCAAGGAATATGAAACATCAATGCAACGGATAACGATTTAAATCTCACATAGAGATACAAGAAACATCCATGTTCGAAAGCAACACGAACATATTACTAAAGAGTAAAATCTCATCAACTCGGTCCAGATTCTTAACGAGAAGGGAACTAGTGCGTCATCATAGAAGAACACACCAATTTCAGACAGATACTGATCGAACTAAGGAACGTACCACCGGTCACTGAAGCACGTGACGAATCATCAAAGTATCAAGAGTTCTATAAGAGATAGATAGTATAATAGTACGGATGATCACTCGGGTATAACTCGAAATATTAACTTATATCAAAACGCATAATGAGATGGTTAGCATATTCGTACCGACGATCGATAGAGTATAAGTCGGAGTATCGAAACGCATCAGAAAACAAAACATAATAGGTCGAACAATCATACGGACAAAACATGTCAAAGAGCTAACGTAGTCGTACGGCGAGAAACTTAGCACATAACGAAGTATCGGAACGTATCGGAGGGCATAACGGAATAGGTCGAATAGTCGTATGGAAAACAACGACTCAAAGGATTAACGCATTCGTGAACCAGATCTTCTTCATATGCCTAAAATGCATAACTCTCCACAACGGGGATATCGCACGAAACATACAAATTTCATAGTCAACCATTCAAGGTTTTCTTCCACAAGGATAACTAATTCACCAATCACAGAAATCAACTCCGGGCCTCAAACCAGGAATCTCCAACTTAATCCAATCCAAAAGTGTTCTACATCTCCGTAGGCAAACTCAATCATGTCAATACACTTGTCAAACTCTTCGTTCCATACATCTTCAATGTCAACATAGTTGCTCTGTCCGTCCATCCATCTGAAGATGAGTAGTTGCCATAAAATCTCGAGCCGGTCTTGAAGGTCTTCTGCATTTCTTCTGCGAGTGTGAAACAAAACTCAATTTTTCTGACACGATCACTGCAGGTGCGCCAAGGAGCTTGAAAAATTTTCTGTTGAAATAAATCTCTGCCGATCTTCCAAGTGAGCCACCAAGTTGAACGATTCACTACAACCTACATCAGTTTGTCCTTCCCAACGTGTGCATAAATCCCGCTACAAAGTTGCTGACAGTTTATATCCCACGTCTTCATACCAACATCTAAAATGAGGAAAACCACTCGCACGCTGATGCTAACTCCCAATCTGTTGACATGCTAGACACTTGCCATCAAAGTAATTCACATCCGTTGTCATACCATTCCGTCATCATTTATGCTACAAGTCTCTACATAATAGTACAACTAATATGTATAGAGCGAAAAGAACGGGGAGCTTCGAGCATAACCGTTTCATTCAAATCTTCTAGATAGATCATAATTCCACACCTTGCTCCTGAGCTTTTTTCACATCCGTCATAAACAATCTCCAGTCTAGTTTGCCTCCCACGGTTTATCTGCATAGATGCATCACTAGCAATCTTTCCGTATAACCTAAGGACATAGCTGACCTTCTTCTCACGTAGAACCAAATATCCCTCTTAACTTTCCAAAAGTTCTCCAACTTATTCTTCATCCCTACCAAAATTATACTGTTCAAGAAACTTACTTCGAGTTCTTCTGACGTGGAAATTTCAATACCAAAATACAAGGATGATTCCCGTGTTTCTCTTTCGTCCTTGAATATACTAAATTGTCATACTATGACAATTATCCAAGCATTCATGACATACACGATTCGTCAAGCTCCCAAGAATAGTCGGAGTAGTAGCCAATACGATCGGCATCACCATGCTCATAGAAATTATAACGAATACAAATCAATGCTAGGAACATCTTGCTCCTTCACATGAAAATGACATAATCAGATTACAAATTGATCATAGGGAAAACTTCACCCTGAAGTTGATTAGATAAATCATCAATAACGATATCAGTCCTAATCATCATGCTACTAAGATTCCAGAATTCCAAGAACAACCTCATACCACCATCATCCTTCTTCATAACCAAACTGAAACACAACACAGAGATGCACACAGACGGATAAACCACTTCCTAGAAGTAGGTCCTTCAATACTCTTCACTCAACGTATGTCGTTCGTAAGGGATTTCGAAATTAGGCAAAACTTCGCTTACACACGGATAGAGTTCTGATTCAAATAACATACTGACCTCAGGCACTCCTCAAGACATTCCATAACTCCAATAAATTCAAGGTATATGATGTAACTATTATCACGCTGGCCAGACGTCATAATACTTGCATCATATACACATGCCTTCATTGCAATCACAGTCTACCTCAAGTCGTGACAAAACACATTCTAATAAACGGATCAAAACGATTACATCCGAGGGGAAATCTCGGTAGTCCATCAAAGAATACATCGCGAAATTCATCATCGAAAAATCTCAAGCGAGTTACATCAAACGGAATATCTTCACAACGCGAGGGATTAATATACGAAATTTCAAAGCAAAGGTGATCATAATAGTATGCCAGGTCAGAAACCTGGGCACGAAGTTTGAGTTTCATACGTCGTCAGAGGTGACAAAATCATAACTATGGTGAGCATCTCAATGCTCAGTCAACAATTACATGACCAGAATCGAATCAAACATTCCCAAAGGGATCAGATTAACATAATGAAGTTGATCTTCAAACATCCTCAACCGAACACGAAAATCTACCCTCGTGATGGATAGTCACAAGGTTCTCATAGAAATAGAATTAGGAGTAACAATTTAATAATGCAGAGGGGACTTAATGTGCTTAGGAAAAGCAAAAAGAACACCACATGGTATGTCATTCTCGTATCAAATAAAATCACGCAGCACGATCGCAAAAGTAAGGAATAACCGAAACGGTACTTGATGTGTCAGCAGCCTGGTCCCTGGTCAGAGCGAACACTCGACCCTTGGCAGATTGCTATCAATCATTCTCATTTTTATGGTTGTTACCATTCACCAACGGACACTCTCTCGTCCGACGTCCAATCACACTACAACTGAAATCGGCATCCAACGTCTTATAACACGATCACTCAGATGAAACTTCTCACAGTCAACACATGGAGGAGATGGAACCTGGTCCCACAACTCCTTCTACTCATACGAAACCGAACATAGGGGTCAAAACGAACTATAAAGACAATTCAATGTCAGGATCAAAATACGAAGGAGAAGGTCGCGTCAACGAGAAGCCTAATGTCTACTCAATATCCTCATAGATCATTCTAAGTGAGGGAAACAAATCTTCCTATATCCGTGGTTAAAATTATCAGAGTTCGCATAGGATTAGCAATGGATTATGCAGATTCAAGTAGTATCAGATGATACATTCTATATCCAACATAAGTAATGAATTCACATAATGTGTCAGACATATGACGGTTGAATGACCTTCGGAATGGTCGGAAAGGTATCAAACTGTTTATCAAACAAATCGGAGATGGAGGTCAGAATCAGGAAGTGAAGCCTAAATGGCGTAAGGTATCCATACGGTTCTTAAGGCATTCCAATCTTACTTGGTTACTAAGCTTAGGTTGCAAAACTTTCTAGCTTCTGCAACAATTGTTCATACAAGGCATACCTAAAGGCATAAGCACGAATCAGAGTAATGCGGAAACAATGCTACTTAAATGGATGTCCTAGTCTACCCATTCCTCACCGGTTATAACTTATGTTCCAATGGGGAATCCTAAAGAAATTTCTCAAAGGTTGTCTTATGAGCGCCTACAGTGGAAACTTAGTGGTCCAAAACTTACACAGGCCAAGGGTAAATGCATTACAAGTCGCAGCCTGTCGCTCTGATACCATAATTGTAACACCCCAACCCGATAAGGGTAGAAGTATTACGTTATGGTGACGTATCAAAGCACACAAAGCATATGACAAAATAACACAAAACGAATTTCAAAGGTTACAAGAGAAAATCTGAAACTACAAGGTTACAATCGAATTACAACAATTACTAAGTCTAAATATCATCTCCTCTAGTCATCTCTAATCCGAATAGCTTCTAAGTCAAAGATCATCTTCACTCATACCCAGCTTTCTACTAAAACCTGCCGCAGGAAAAGAAATGCGGCTGAGCTTAAAAAGCCCAGTGAACGGATATATACGAATAACAAATCATAAGAGTAAATAAGCATAAGCAACGAAGGACAGGAAGATACGAAAACATAGTCATAAGTCATACGAATCCAAAGCATACCAAAAGATAAGAGTGCATGAGAACTGAATAGGAACTGAATGTAAGAACGAAATGGAAATAAGGAAGTGTCATATAAGGATGTGCCATATGAACTCCATACATACATAATCCGTCAAATCATATCATATCATATCATAAAGTGCACGAAGAGGGGAGACCTCTAAGTACCATAAGTGTGAGAGGGGTGCAAGGCACACACCACCTGGTCACCATAATCATACATACACATAAATCCTAGGATGCATCCATACGCTCCCAACATAAGTATGTATGCCAGTACTAGACTGGTCACACACACGCATAAATGGCCAATAGTGATCACAAATAATACATACACATAAGGGGAACGCCGTAGATCTATCACACCTCTACGGGAGTGTCATGCATAGGGTGCCATCCTACACATGGTCCTGGTACCTCCAGAACTAGTTAAGCTCAGGCACAGATCTATCATATCATACCAAATCATAATCAAAGCTAAAGCATAGCAAGAGAAACGAAGGTGTATCTCAACAATCATAGCAAACACATAATCATATCATAGCAGAGACATTTAAACAAATGTCAGAATGAATCACATAAGAATGGCAATCATACAATGAAAGCCAAGAATCAACAAAAGGGAATCATAGCAGTTATCGGATCATAAGAAATATCCCTACTGAAAAGGGAAAACATAATGTACGAAGCAAAGCGTCTTAAGGTAAGACAGAATATCCGTACCTCGACAAAGCACACCAAATACCAAGGCAACAAAAGAATAGGGATGAATGATCACTCCCTCTTCACCCGATCTACAATTAAACATAAGTTCTCTTAAGTTCGTATAATCATATGGTTTCATGTTTGTTCTCATTTCATATTAAGGAGCTTTGATCATTAAGGTTCTCGTATTTCAAATTAAAAGGTTAGAGACTATCATATTCTTAGCTTAGGGTTCATAATGTCATTCACAAAGTTTTAGTGTTCACATAGTAGCTTCCATAACTTTAGGGATTCAATATGTAATTATCATAAGTTTAGGGTTCAATATGAAAATATCATCAAGTTACAGATTTTACAAGTTAAGACCTTTGGTTTTAGCAAAATATCCATTTACACCCTTTAGGTTACACAATAAACACATCACACCCTTTAGTTCACAATTTACCCTTTTATAACATCACACAGTTTTAAGTACGAATTTGTCAGGTTTTCCATAATTTATAAATCATATAAGAACTCAGTATTAAAATCCCCAAAAATTCCCAGAGGTGCTCATATGTCTAAACTATTTTATCAAATTTTTCCAGATTTTATCATGTAGTATAGATATGTATTAAAAATCCACTTTCACAACTTGTCCAGATTTCTGAGTAATTTTACCATACGAAAAGTTACCAGTTATAAACCATTTAAGACAAATTCACAAAAATCTAGAAAAATTCCAGGAAGTAGCACACATCTTATAGATTACCCAGTTCAAAGGACTCTTCCTAACTCAACACGGTTTGAAAACTAAAAATCAAAAACCCGGACGGATTTTCCAGACTCACAAATCCGACCAGACATGTAATTTTATAAAAATCAAAAAGTATACTTCCAGGCCTCTAAAAATTACAAAATAAATTTCTCCAGATAGATATTTCAATGAACTTAGTTTAGGGATTTTGAAACACTCAAAACACGATTCCATCATAAATTTATAGCCCTTCAAAGTTGAACAAAATTCGGACTCAGAAACAGCTCACACAGCAAGTTATCAATTTTAGGGTTTTTCATATCCAAATCACATGTTTTTCATCCCAAACGACTTTGATTGAGTCCATAACATATTTTGGTCATTCAAAAACATATTTGACATGATTCTCATAATTTATTTCACACCCAAAAGTGGTATCCAATTCATGTACATAGTTTTAGGTTTTGATCATTCATGATTTTATGTGATTGTTTGTGGTTCTATAACACATATTTTTCGATCATAACACGGAATAAGAACAAGAATTAAACAAGAACACGATACCCTCGTAGACCACGAAAACCACGAACACCACACGGATCAAAAACGCCACACGAATGCTTCTTCTCCTCTTCCTACTCTTGCGCCAAACAGCAGCAGAAAAACAGCATCCAAAGTGATCGATTTGATTAGTTTTTGACGTGTAAACTTCGTATGGATCATCATAGAGGTTAGGGGCTTACCTTGTGACGATTAGACAAGAGTTAGAACGAGATTTTGGAGCTCCTTGGATGGATTTTAGGGCGTGGCAGCAGGGAAAAGTGGGGAGGCCGATTGGTTTGTTGTTTAGGGTTTTTTTGGTTTGTTTTAAAAAAATGAAGATCGGTGTATGGAGATAAGCTAGGACGAATATTGAGTTTTGGCAATTAAGGAAAGGATTAACACTAATTAGGGACATGCCATATTGGTGCAAATCAAGAACATGGACTCCTTTGTGGTTAAGGGGGGGGGGGCGGCAAAACATATCCTTGTTTCTTTTTTTTTCTTTTTTTTTTTTTTGTAACGAAATGTATATTGTATAGTTTTAATTTAGTTAATAACTTAGGTTAACTTTCATTTAATTCGTATTCATAAGTTCTCGAGATTTTAAACTCGGGGCATTTTAGTCTTTTCATATTGTTTCAATTTGCGGGTTTTACAAGTAGGGCAAGGAAGGTGTCCTTGTAGCCGAACCACTATAAATCCTTTGTCTCGCAGTTCGATCTTTCCATCTCTATCTTTCATTTCATTTCATTACTTTACTTACATTGTTTATTTAGATTTACTTATAGTTGTTCATATTGTTCAAGAGTTGAGTTCACATAAAGTCGAATCTAAGTTTTTAAAATTAAACAAAGTTTTCATAATAAAATTAAAAAGACGTAAAACTATTCAACCCCCCTTCTAGTTTTCCACAAGCTACAGGAGAAAAGGTCTCCTCATAGTCAACACCATATGTTTGGGTAAAACCTTTAGCCACCAAACGAGCTTTGTAGGTGTGTACATTGCCATCCATGTCCGTTTTCTTCTTGAAGAGCCACTTACTCCTAACTACCTTAGTATTGGGAGGAAGGTCTACTTCAATCCAGACTTCATTGTCTCTCATGGATTGCATTTCCCCATCCATAGCAACCTGCCATTTATCCTTCTCAGGACTATTAATGGCAGCCCTATAACTAGTTGGTTCATCAAGATCCCCTAGTATAGTTTCCTCACACTCTACGTTTAGACATAGACGTTCAGGAGCTTTTACAGATCTTGTAGATCTGCGAATGGGAACCACTTCAACTTCAGGTGGAGGACCTAAACTTTCAGGTTCCACAGGAAGTGTCCCACTAAATTCTTGAGATATGAGATTATCCTCAAGGAATTCGCCATACCTAGCCACGATGACTTTATTTTCTAGTGAGAAGTAAAAGTAGTAACCCTTTGTTTCCTTAGGGTATCCTACGAAGATACACTTAACAGATCTTTGTTGGAGTTTATCTGGTGAGTCACGTTTAACAAACGCCTCACAACCCCAGACCTTTAAGTAAGAAAAGTTGGGAGCTTTTCCAGTCCATAATTCATATGGAGTCTTATCAACCTTCTTAGTTGGAATCCTATTCAACACGTGAACAGCAGTTTCAAGGGCATAGTCCCAAAAGGATAAGGAAAGAGTTGTCAGATTAAACATAGATCGTACCATATCTAGCAATGTACGATCTCTCCTTTCAGATACACCATTTTGCTGTGGTGTATAAGGAGATGTGAGTTGCTGGACAATTCCACACTCAGCTAGATAATCTTTAAACTCTTGGCTTAAATATTCACCACCTCTATCGGATCGAAGAGCCTTAATCTTCTTACCGAGTTGTAATTCTACTTCACTTTTAAAAACCTTGAATGTCTCAAAGACTTCATGTTTATGTTTAAGTAAATAAACATAACCATAACGACTATAGTCATCCGTGAAGTTCAAGAAGTAGCTAGCACCGCGTTTTGACACATGTCTAAGTGGACCACACACATCAGTGTGTATTAATCCAAGTAGATCCGTACCCCTTTCCATTTGATGTGAAAAAGGTTTCCTTGTCATCTTCCCAGATATGCAAGATTAGCATTTATCAAATGAATCATCATTGATATTTTGCAAAAGCCCATCATGTTGCAGCTTTTCCATGCGTTTCTTGCTTATATGTGCAAGACGACAGTGCCAAAGATAAGACGAATCCAAGTTTGACTTGATTCTCTTATTGCCAATGCTATACATAGAATTATTTCCATTGGATACATGATTCTCCATGTCAATTTCAAACACACCATTTATTGAAATTGCATTAAAGTAAAAAACACTATTTAAAGAAACCGAAATTCCATTATTAGTAAATGTGTGAACAAAACCATTATCCTTTAACAAAGAAACTGAAATAACACCCCTAATGATAGATGGAGCAAAATGACAATTATTCAAAACTAGTATTAATCCCGAAGGTAAAACTAAATCGAATGTCCTTATGGCTTCTACTATTGCACGTATGCCATTGCCCACGTACAAGTAGCATTCTCCATAGTTCAGCTTCTTTGCTCCTCTAAGCCCCTGCGATGTATTACAAATGTGAGTACCACATCCTGTATTATATATCCAGGCATTTTGCTTACGAGGAAAAGAAAACAATTCAATCATAAAAATACCTGAAGTGTTGGCGCCATTCCCAGCCTTGGCATTTTTATTCTTACGACACTCCTCTAGCAGCAATGGACAATCCCTTTTCCAATGTCCAGGAGTGTTGCAGTGGTGACAAGCAGCCAAATCCTTCTTGGGATAATCCTTCTTGTTAGGAGGATTCTGCTTCTTAGGCTTCTGCTGATAGATCACAACCTGTTTGCCCTTGTCAGCTTTAGCTTTCCCCTTCTTGTTCACGTGTTGCGGTTTGTTGGGCTTAGTAATCATACCACCTTTTATTGCCATTACAGCAGGTGTAGGTGCCTTCTTTGACAATCCTTTTTCAAAGTCAATAAGCATTGCATGTAAATCACTTATTGTCTTCCCCGTGCAATGCATATTGAAGTTGCGCACAAATTCACCAAACAACTCCTCGTTAAGGGATCGATTGATGAGGCCAACTTGTACATCTTGCAAGTAACCACATCCGAGTGCTTCCAATTGGTCCAAATAACCTTTCATTTCCAATACGTGGGCACTCACTGGTTTACTAGCATCCTGCTTACACTTCTGCACAGAATCTATCAAGTCATATAATTCTGCCATAGGTGGTTTCTCAAACATACGTTCGAGCTCATTGATCATGTCCATGGGACCATATTGCTCAAATTGCTTTTGCAATTGAGTGTCCATCCCAGATAACATGAGACAAGCCACATCATTGTGCTTGTCATACTCAATGTTGTACTCTTCATGTTCAGCATTAGAAGCAGTACCAGCAGGAGCTATAGGAAGAGGCTTACTAAGATATTCAACTCTTTTGGCCATTCTAAGAACAATCCTCAAAGAACGGTGCCAGTCATTGAAATTCTTTGTCCCAGTCAACTTTTCTCTTTCAATCATTTGCTTGAAAGCAGAAGTCATGTTAGTGTTGTCGGGTTGGGCCATTTCTACAGAAAAAGTTCAAAAGTTAGTACTTTTGATAATTAAATTTTTCAAGAAAATTAAACACCCATGGTAAATAACATTTAACCATTTAATTTTCACTGAAAACTAGGATCCAAATTGACACCGTTTCATCACATCAGCTTTGGCTGCTAGCAATGAAAGTACTCAATAAGGTACAAGTCAAACTCAATTGCCAATATCAAATTGCAATTCCTAGAGTCATGGGACTTACATATTTTGCCAACCTCAGTTGCAAATGTAAGCATGTTTCATCCCCATCTTTATGCCTTGACGTCGTTTCATTACATCAGCTTTGGCTACTTGTAATGAAAGTACTCAATTAAGTTAACCAACTTAAGAAACTGCAAATTACCATAGTTTCATCACATCAGCTTTGGCTGCTAGTAATGAAAGCATGTAATTTACCCTTTGATTACCATCCTTTTGACCATTACATCAGCTTTGGCTGCTAGTAATGAAAGAATCTAATCTCAGGTGTTTCCGTTTCATTGGATGACATATAACTTAAATTTAAGGGTATTTATAGTTTGATGTGTGTAATCAAAATATGTACAAAGATGTCATGCATTCATCTTTGTATCATATGCTTCAAAACTGTTTACTCATTCGTTACATTAATAAGCTCAAATCAACAAAGTTTTAATTGATGGCATTGAGAAACTTACAACATTGCCTTAAGATGCTTCGTACGTTTTCATGGTTGTACTTGGTAAGTCTAATATTGACGCACAGGCGAGCGGAGAGATAGAATGGAGTCTCTTTAAGGCCACAATTTAATACGAAACCAACCTTATGCCCACTTTATAGTTTGTCAATATTAGGTCCGCCTTTCGACCACTTTTGTACAGTTGAATCAATCAACTAAAATTTATGATTTTCTTGCTTAAAACCATGTTACACCATTATTAAGTCAAGTTTATTTTCTATTAGAAAAATTACCCTTTTGTTTACAATCATGTCAAATACATATTTAAACAAATGCGCAATTAATAAAAAATAAACAACTTGAATAATGAACATGCTAATATAAATCAATTTACATGTATACATTGATCCGAAGACTCCCATTGGTTTTCGAGCTCATTGTACCCAATGGACCACAGGCACCAACAAGTTGGTCGCGTAAGTCTTACGATTAATATATACAATAACACACAATTGATTACATACACGATTCTATGGGGTCTTCCCCAATTTTAAGTCTTCCATAAAAAACTAATTAATTAATTTTAGTAATTTTAATTTGTCCAACAATTTAATTACTAAAACTCTAATTAATTAATAATCGCATACACGTAGCATGTAGAACATGTAACAATTAACATCAATTTTCCATGACAAAACATGCATGTTTTTGTCATGGATTCCCCATATTGCACTTATTATCATGTTACACATATAATCAAGTCAATTTATACGCATATTCAATTAATGACATCACCATGTACTCATTAATTAACACATAAAATTTTACATGCAACCTAGGGTTTCTACAAGTTTTATCAAAACTAAAACCCAAATTAAAATATGAGTTAATTACATAAATAGTCACTGTGGTTTGGCCGTTTTTTCACTTTCAGTCACTGAAGTTTTTTTTTGACTGATTCAGTCACTGTGGTTTCCATATGTTACAGATCCAGTCCAAATCCGAATAAAATGACCAAAAAGCCCTTGTCCTCTTCTTTTACTAATTGTCCGTTAACTGTCATTGCAAAGTTAGTCCTTTTACTAACGGTCGTTTATAATTAACTCGAAATTTGATTTTTTGAAATAATTTTTTTAGAAAAATATTTTTTATTTCTGAAAAATATCTTTTTTTTAGAAATTTTTTTTTCTGAAATAATTTTTTCGAAAAATAATTTTTTTCTGAAATAATTTTTTCAAAAAAATATTTTTTTTTTCGAAATTATTTTTTTTCGAAATAATTTTTTCGAAATTTTTTTTTCCCGAAATAACTTTTTTTGAAAAATATTTTTTTTTTCTAAATTATTTTTTTTCGAATTTTTTTTTCGAAATAATTTTTTCAAAAAATATTTTTTTTTGAAATAATTTTTTTAGAAAAATATTTTTTTTCTAAACAATTTTTTCGAAAAATATTTTTTTTTTGTAATAATTTTTTTAGAAAATTTTTTTTCGAAATTAATTTTTTAGAAAAATATTTTTTTTTCGAAATAAAAATGGATGAAAACGTGTAAAATACGGATAAAAACATGTAAAAACGGACGATAACGTGTAAAAACGGATGAAAACGGGTAAAAATGGATGAAAACATGTTAAAACGTATTTTTCTAAAAAAAAATATTTTTCGAAAAAATCATTTCGAAAAAAAAATTCGAAAGAAAATAATTTAGAAAAAAATATATTTTTCTAAAAAAAATTATTTCAGAAAAAAAAAATTTAAAAATTATAAAAATAAGATATTTTTGAGAAATAAAAAATATTTTTCTAAAAAAATTATTTCAAAAAATCAAATTTCGAGTTAATTATAAACGGCTGTTAGTAAAAGGACTAACGTTGCAATGACAGTTAACGGACAGTTAGTAAAAGAAGAGGACAAGGGCTTTTTGGTCATTTCATTCGGATTTGGACTGGATCTGTAACATATGCAAACCACAGTGACTGAATCAGTGAAAAAAAACTTCAGTGACTGAAAGTGAAAAAACGGCCAAACCACAGTGACCATTTATGTAATTAACTCTTAAAATATTTATAGGTAATCGACCCAAAATAAAAAAAATTAGGGTTTGCTAATAAAAAAAACCCTAGAACACCAAAGCATGTAATAAACAAAAAAGTTCAATTTTATGTGTTTTTAGTAATTAATTACATAGTATAAACGGGCTCTTGATGCCACTGTTGGAATATATGAATCATAACAACTATAAACATATATCAAAGCATATAGTAGCGGAATATAGGATCTATATACATGTAATTAATTAACTAAAATTTAAAGGAATACGCGTACCTTAGATTACTCGCTTAACAAGTAATGACGTGATCAAGAACAAGTAAAACCCTAGATTAGGGTTTGGAATGGATCGACTAATCACCAAGTCGAATGGGAAAAAACTTCAAGCTAAAGTAAGCTTGATCTCCGTTCTTGTACAAACGTATTACTAGCGTCTCAATGTGAAAAGCCAGGTTCTTAATCCACGAACAAACCAAACACTTAGATGTGAAAGTTGGATCGAAAATTCCTAAGGGTTAGGAATGTTCGACCGGTTCTACACAAGAGGGAAGAAGGAGAGAAGTTTGGCTTGCTAGAGAATTATGATTAAGTCCTAATGAATACAAGAGGCATTGTATTTATAGGGAACTCAAATCTTTCTCTCCAAGTTAGGGTTTGGAACCCTAACCTCTTGGATCGGCCGCCCATAAGGATCAAGAAGAGATTCTAGATCCTTCTCGTGTTCGAAACTGGTCATACGTATATTAATTTATATCCATAACTTTAACTGTTTACTCATAACTTGATCGATCGGCTAAAGTTATACATACATAAAGTATATCCTATGTATACAAGGATAATGATTATGATGGTTATACTCTATGAAAACGTTTTCTTTGTCAATGTTTACAATATTTGCTGTTGTGTTTCCTTACAGAAAGCATACTACTCATGCATATAACAAACTAGGAAGCCAAGATAGTACAAAAGAGAAAAAAACAGAAGTTACTCGTATATGTCTAAGCTACTTTGAAATTCCTAAAGGACCGAAATTACAACCCGGCCAACTTATGTAGTGTGGAGCCGAGCTGATTCAATATAAAGCCAAATCTCTAATCACTAAAAAAACTTGAAGCTCAAAATTATTAGTTGATCGACTCATTATAGTATGTATAGGTCTGATCCTATTATGTACATAGAAAGGAAAAGCCCACAAACAGACTTGGGTCAATTATATCTATCAATCTAATAGAAACTTGACTCGAGTGTGTATTTTCAAGCTCGGCTCGGTTTGATTAATTATAGGGTACTCATATAAATATATAGGAGTGAAATTGTAAAATGGCACAAGCTCGATAAAGGCTCATGAGTTTAACGAACCACTTAACTTAAACAATAAGAAAACTTTTCATGAATCGGAGCAATTTTGAATTTTTGTGAAAGATTTAACAGGAAATAAAGCATGAAATTGCTTCTAGCAAACTAGTATTTGAGTTGTGTTTAAGGTCTCTTTACACATTCGAATATTTTCTCCCCTTTTTTTTGTTTGGTTTTATATCAAAAGTTTTCGAAATAACCGAATAACTTTTAGACTTTAAATTTGTATTTTTGCGACTAAACTTTTCTTCATTAGATCGTGTTTTTGCCCTCCATTCGTTTAGTCATTACTTGTACTTTTTGTGCTCTCTGTTAATCTAGACAATCTTTTATTTATATAATAAAACAAAACCCCAAGTGATAGACTTTTTTTCATTTCAAAAAAATCAAATCATTCCTTATTAGTTAAAATTTTAATTGTTTATAATTATTTTTATTTTAAAGATAATTAACGAAAAAAACTAATTATTTTCTTAATGTAGCAAACAATAATTAAAATTCGTTTGTTTAGTAATTGGGTAAAAAAATATATTGTCAAAAGTATAAAAGTTAACTTAAACAGGGAGTAATTATCAAATATTTAGGGTGTTAAAATTAAATTTACAAATCAATACATACCACACTTCAACACAAATTTTCTTAACAACTATGGTTATCAAACCTAATAAAAATATCGATTACAAAAATTGGTTTTATTGAATATAGTTGTTCTGCAGTGATTTCTATATTAATTTTTTGATTTTGTCTAATGATATTTGCTTTTAATTTATTTTTTTATCATACAAACTTTCAGGTTGATGTAATTATTTGATTTAGATATACATGCGTTTTGGTATTTAAATTTCCAGTTATCAGTTTGGTTGTCTTATTTAGACTGCTTTTTTAATTTTTTACCTAGTTTTTATAAGTCTCTGGTCAAACCAGTATGTTTACAGTGTAAGTTAATTAATATGTTGGTGTCATAGAAACAACAATTCTTTTATTGTGTTGCGGTTTAATAAGAATATGTAATTAGAATTGGGATAGGATTCTGGTGTGATTTGGCATTGATCATCACCTAGACTTATGTCTGGACCAAATATAACCCCAAACTATAATCATATGCTCGAGAGCGCTAAATAGTTCGTGAAGGAGGTGACGAGGAGGGTCTCAAACGCGTAGGATAACTTATTTGAGTTTCTGTTGCATATTCGTGTAAAGCCGTTTAGGTAATTGATGGTTAACATACAAATTGAACAAATTAATAACAAATTGAACTTTAAAAATTATTATGAAAATTTTCATATAGAGTACATTATTATGAGAACTTCAAACAACTAAAATCACTTACGACATGTAAAGTTGTTTGTTTTATTTAAGGGACAATAATACATGTCATAAGTTGTTTTTTTAACCGACAATAATACATAACTAAATTTTTTAGAAAAAACCTCGTGGGTGCACGGGTATTATGACTAGTTCCATTTAAAGTAAAACTTTCAAGCTTAATTAGCCTTGAGTTCTTATGGTCATAAGTGCTAATTTTTAATTAAAATTATACCCATGGGGCGTGTAGATGTGGCGTCTTTCAATATTAAGTTTGAGTTTGGCTTGCCGTATCCATATCCTGTCATCCTGAGCTCATATTTATTGTCGATCTCAAACTCAACTGAAGCTTGACTAGAACAAGCTCGAGTTTCCTAAAAAGAGCTCAAATCATTTGCATATATATTTATGATCAAGAGGGAAGGCAATAGGTTATGGTGCAATCTATAATTTTGGGTAGTAGTCTCAAGTCTGATCCTTTTCCCAATGTCCGAGTAAATATAAGAAGGTTTGTAGTCTTAAGTGTCGAATGTGATCACACATGATTGTATTGTTTAGTGGTGGTAAATTAGAAGTTTAAGAGAATTTTGGCTAGTAGTCTCATCTTTTATCATCAATTTCCTTTCACGTATGATGGAGGTAATTAGGTAAAGTGAAAGTTTAATTATGAGAGTTTTGACTACTTCTAATCATGGGTTTAGTTTCTATATTTATATATAAGACATGTGAAGAGTCGGCATTTTTATTTTTATGAAGTTGTATATTTTTTTTGATGTTCTAATGTAAATTGCAAAAGCTTCTAATATATGCTCAACTTGAGCTTTTGTTGTTACAGTACTCACGAGTACATAATCTCTCGGTCTAAGTTTTGTATCAACTTCGTCATATTTATATATTTTAGTGGCAAATCTACTTTTATATATTGCATAATATGATGTGCCAATAACTTAACGGGACATTTCTTAAAACTAAAGGAAAATTCTGCACGTTATGTCCTTAAGTACCTAAAATATACATTTAGCAACATTGAATGGAAAATGCACACTCGTTAGAACTTTATAATGGCAAATAAAGGTTGTTTAAAACATGAGTGACAAATTATATCTTTTGATGTGTTTTCAATGGCAAATTTGCTCTTTTAACCAGAATAAAATCTTTAACTTTCCTAACTTGATATTATATTTTGAGACAAGGTTAAGACTAAGTTTTTCAATTCGAAAATTATTAGGATAGCGACTCAAACATTTTAGCAGTTGCAATTGAGAAAGAAAACGCATTGCATAAAGCTTTTTTATGGGCATAAATAAAGTTAAAGTAAATATAACTAGTGTCGATGTTAATTATGCTATAAAACATCACATCATAAAAGACTTGTGCTTACATCCTCTCCGCAAACTGCGCAGTATAAAATCCTCGTTGATACTCATGTTCAACTCAAAACCCCTTTGAGTAGCCCAAACTCAACATAAATTATGCAAATCAATTTCAAATTATCTTAGTTAGTCATTTAAGTAACTCCTCAGCTCAATTACACCATTTTCGTTGAATCCGCACAAGGCAAAACTTAGTTTCATATTCAGCTTCACCCGAACCAAATCCGTTAACCTAAAAACCGAGCCGGATCCCAAATCATCTGCCCAACGGGCCGATAAACCACAACAACTAACACAAATTAGCCACCTATTTTTTATTTATTTTTCTCACTCCTACATGTCATCCAATCACACTTTGCTCATGTTGAGAGTGAAATAACTCTCAAGTCAGAAACTCCGAGAGTAGAGTAGGGCGAGGAAGAAGCTTCATGACCGAACCATATAAATCTTTTGTCTTGGTTTCATCTTCTTCTATTCATTTCTTGTCTTGCATTTACTTTTACTTATTATCATTGCTTGAGTTCACAATAAGTTTCGAAACTAATATTCAAACCCTTTCTAGTTTTCCACAATTTTCAAATCCCATGTGGTATGACATGTAGTGCAAAAGGTGGAATGTTACCTTCAGACCAAACGTGCCTTTACTTTCTTTTCACACTAATATCAAAGCGGTCAAACAAGCATACCCTTAGTTTTTGCCTTTAAAAAAAAAAAGTGGAACCTTAGCGTTTTTTGAGCTATGCTATTCATTGCGCTAAGATTGTGCACAAGTTTAATGCTTAGAGCATTCACAATGCAAAATAGTTATTAATAACATTTTTCTTGGTAAATCATATTTCTATTTTCTTCTACCTCTAATGACTAATTATTCTTTAATGCAAAAGAAGTCTTTGCAAACGCTTTTTATATAATTTTATAATTAATATACTTCAATGGCGTGAGTGTGAGATTTGTTCAAGTCATTCCTCAAATGACTTGAGGATTCTCAAGTTATCAAGGAACAAAAGTCATTCCTTTAATGGGGAAAAGCTTTCCAATAACTCTTTTGAAAAAAAAAAAAAAAAAAAAAAAGTCATTATTCTACCTTTCATTTAAGATGCCCTTACAATGGAGATAATTTGTTATACTTTTGACACAATTTTTATGTAAAAAGTATTTTTAGTGTTAACATTTGAGATACTCTAACTCATTGGAACCTTTTTTTTTTTTTTTTTTTTTTTTTTTTTTTTTTTTTCAAAATAACCAGATAAATTATAGACTGTAAATTTGTAAAAATTCAACTAACCATAGATATTAAAGCTTATGGGTTATTTCATATTGAAATAAAATTTTTGCTCGTCGTTTCATGT
Organism: Artemisia tridentata subsp. tridentata; assembly: GCA_021014915.2. Taxonomy (NCBI): domain Eukaryota; kingdom Viridiplantae; phylum Streptophyta; class Magnoliopsida; order Asterales; family Asteraceae; genus Artemisia; species Artemisia tridentata. Next base: position 306,070,165 of record CP139502.1, on the reverse strand, counting down.
TATGTTTTGTAACAAGTGTTCAGCCTAATTTTTTCAATTCGAAAATTATTAGCTTAGCGACTCAAACTTTTTTAGTTGTCGATTGAAAAACAAAAGGCAATGTATAAAATCTTTTTTTGGACGAAAACAAAGTTAAATATTAGAGTAACTTATGACCTTGTGTCAATAGACCAATGGACCTTTAGTCCAACGGTAAGAGCTTCCAACCTTGTGTCAATAGATCGGGGTTCAAATCTCTCCATTGGCCTAAAAGCTTTCAATTGGTACCATCTCCCCACCGCAAATGCTTAGATTGACTGGTCAACGAGGGGCCTATTGGAGAAAATGGTCAGGGTTCAAAGCCCACCTCCTTTGTTGTTTACATTTTGTTGTTATTTGGTAACATGGTTGTAAAACTCGGGAGGCAATTGAAAAACAAAAGGCAAGGTATAAAGTTTTTCTCGAACAAAAACAAAGTTAAATATTAGAGTAATTTATGACGATACAAATTAAGATTTAACATATCACATCATAAAAGACTTATGCCTACACCCTTTTCACGAACCGCGCAGTATAAAATCCTCGTTGATACTCAAATTCGACTCAAACCCTTTTCGAGTAGCTTAATCTCGACTCAAATGATATCAAGTCAATTTCAAGCTGTATTAGTTATCTCAATCCAATTACACCATCTTCATCGAATCCACACAAACCAAAACCATACCACTAACCAATTTCACTCGAACCGAATCCAATAACCTAAAACCGAGCCGAATCCCAAATTATCGGCCTAAGAGCACTTGCAATCGTAACTCAGGGTTAAAGTTTAACACACTGCCACGTCAGCTTTAACCTTTTCACCTTTAACTAAAAAAAAAAACACCCGCTATCATAACTCACCCTTAACTCACATTTAACTCAACTATTTTCAAAATCAACCCTTAAACAATAATTAATACTTCATTTAATGTCACACCTCGCCAAGGCGGAAACGCGAGTGTAACTTCATGTATATCATCACAACACATGGTGTTTAAATAGAGAATTACTACATCCACATAAATAGAGCAAAGTACAAACACAAAGTGTCGTAACGATACTCCAAAAGATCATAACCAAAACAAATCTCCAAAAGGTATCTTCAATAAAACATAAAGTACTAGTCAAAAGACATTAAAGTATCACAATCGAAATCAAACATATTCAAATCAAAACATAAAGATAAATCGTTCTCAAATGAAACTAAGTCTCGTCTAGTCGCTTCCCTCTACCTTAGCTTTAGAATGCTCACCTGAAAATGATGCTTAAAAACGTCAACATAATGTTGGTGAGGTTCATAGGTTTAAGACACACAATATATCTCAGGCAACCAGTTCACTGTGATTATAAAACATAGCAGGACAGTAATACTAGTCATTATACTAGAAAGCATGCAACTCAGTCATTCAACCAACATAACCACTTAAGGGACATAAGGGACGGAACGTGCCCACGATCCAAATAGCAATATCCAACATCAATTGGGACGGAACGCGCCCACGATCCAAGTTCACAATAATGGGTAAACCATACTCTCTGATCAGACCACACAGAATAATAGTAAGTAGAGCTACTACTCTCCAATTGGATAATGGGAGCATAGCTACCCTCCAAATGGACCACACGGAATCACCACACAATAATCTCATAACATGCAATACACGTATAATAACACTTACAAGTCCATGCATTTTACGACCACATAATCACAGTAACTCAAAAATATTTCAACACAAGCATCATTCCCATCCCAAGTTAAAACAAAGTAAAAATGGGACTATGAAACTCACCTCAAACTTTGCAGCTTCCAAATTATCAATCACAAATCTATACAACAAAAATAAGATCACATTACACGCGACCAAGCTAAAAGCTATAGTCCATGTAACATACATACGATGGATGTCTAAGGTTCATGTAAACCACCATGGATCACCTAGACTCCATACTAACCACTACCAAACACTTACACCCACTAAATCCCTTGCATACACTTTTTCAGAATACGCAGATTTTTGGGGTACTTTTACCCACATGAAATCATAACAAAATAAGCTCTAAAACTCACACAAAAAATTAACCATGGTCCCTCATGAGCATACAAGCTTCTCCCAGAAGGCCATGCACTAAAAACACACACAAGTACTCTTTGAAAAATCAAACATAAAAACTATCCAGATTCGGATCTGAACGCACACCAAAATGTTTTGACCTAACAAACATATTTGCACAACTTATTAACGCATACCCTTCGCGTGGAAGTCAAAGGGAATATAGAACTCAATTTCTCCAGAAGGGCTAACTTAAATTACAATTTTTAAACCACTTTTGACCTCAATACTTTAAACCTAAATCTATCCCGGTTTAACAGTTTTGACACATTTACTTGCAAAAATCATTAGACTGACTTCCCGACCTCGAAATCAATCGTGGCCGGACTTTTTAGAAAGCACGTTCTCTGAACTACAATTTAGACTCAAGAATCATCAATTAACTCATCTCCATCTATTAAATATCTTCGTATCTTTACAACCCTAAAAATCTGTCAAACCCTAACTCAATAACTAACATGTTTTATACCCTAATCTCTTCACCAATCATCATAATATTACTAATTATTGATACCAACATATTATATATCAATAATTTACAGAAGTAACATAAACCCTAGATCCATCATAACTTGTATTACATGAATCAAATCAATTATTAAATGAATTAGGGATTACTAGGCATACCTTAAGCTTGTTTTTCTTCACAATAATGAAACCCTAATTTTTTTCTCCTTGTTCCTCCCCTTTGGTCGACCGTATATCTCAAAAAAAGGGTGAGAGGGTTTTGGTTTTGTATTTATACTACCCATATGATCATTCTAGATAACCCTAATTATAATTGGACTAAAATTTTGTTTCCTTTTTCCCCTAAAACCCATATTCGGCCGCCCCCTTTAATATATATATATATATATATATATATATATATATATATATATATATATATATATATATATATATATATATATTAATTATTACACTTAAAACCTTGTACTCTTGATATTTTATAAAAGCCTATACCGAAACCTAAATCTTACGCGGTAATTCTTCATTTTACGATAACTTGAATAATTATCATTTTCAAAACAAAGTTTCCAAAAATAGAATTTCACACTCATTATTAATATAACCCATAAAACCGAACACCACTTAATTTACCAACGCTCACAAAATTGAACACAACTCATTTCGCAAAACCCCGAACACAAAACCATACAAGTCATTTCCACGTCACCAAAGTGAACAAAATAAACTTATCCAAAACAACACTACTCAAGACACACCAATAGAGTCACACTAAGGGATTTAGTGTCAAAGCACACGCATATCACACATATGCCACACAAAACACTTAAGTCACACCAAGCAAAAGTTAAATAGATCGAAACTAATAGTTAGACTAACCTGCAAAAATCACGGTTGTTACATCATCCCCCACTTAGGGAAATCTCGTCCCGAGATTTAGCTACTGGTCTCACCAACCACATCAGCAAACAAATTTAGGTACTTAGACCTCATCTGATCCTCGCGCTCCCAAGTAAACTCAGGACCACGCTTCGAATTCCAACGCACTTTTACTAACGCTATCTTACCACGCTTCAAATTCTTGACCTCTCGGTCCATAATCTCAATAGGTTCTTCGACAAAATGAAGGATCCTGTCAACCTTAATCTCATCTAATGGCACATGCAGACTAGCATCCGCCAAACATTTCTTTAAATTAGATATGTGAAACGTACCATGTACACCACTTAATTCCTCAGGTAACTTTACTCGATATGCCACATGCCCAATCCTTTCCGAAATCTCAAACGGTCCTACATATCTCGGTGCTAATTTTCCTTTCTTACCAAAACGCACAACACCCTTCCAAGGAGACACTTTCAGCATCACAAGATCACCAACACTAAACTCTAAAGGCTTACGGCGATTATCCGCATAACTCTTTTGGCGATCCCTTGCTGCCTTAAGTCTTTCCTTAATCTGAAAAACCTTATCCGTAGTCTCTTGTACTAGTTCAGGACCAATTAGTTGGCTTGTCCCAACCTCTGCCCACAGAACAGGTGATCTACATTTCCTCCCATGCAACATTTCAAACGGCGCACACCTAATACTGGAATGATATCTGTTATTATAGGAGAACTCAGCTAAAGGTAAATGAGTATCCCAGCTTCCTCCAAAATCGATAGCACATGCTCTAAGTAAATCTTCTAAAGTCTGAATCGTTCGCTCACTTTGCCCATCCGTCTGTGGATGATAAGCTGTACTCATATCCAAACGTGTATCCAAAGCCTTCTGTAGCGACTGCCAGAACCGCGAGGTAAACCTACTGTCGCGATCAGATATAATAGACACTGGCACACCATGTCGTGCCACAATCTCATTGATATAAATTCTTGCCAGCTTCTCCATCTTATAATCCTCACGAATGGCCAGAAAATGTGCAGACTTCGTCAGCCTGTCCACTATGACCCATATCGTGTCATGCCCATTACTTGTTCGAGGCAACTTGATAATAAAATCCATCGTTATATTCTCCCATTTCCACTCAGGGATCGGCGGTTGTTGTAGTAATCCAGAGGGTTTCTGATGTTCAGCCTTAACTTTCAAACAAGTCAGACACTTACTAACATACTCGGCTATTTCCCTCTTCATCTCTGGCCACCAATAAGCATCTCTAAGATCGAAATACATCTTGTCAGATCCTGGATGAATTGAGTATCTCGTTTTATGAGCCTCGTCCATGATCAACCTTCTTACATCTCCCACTATCGGAACCCATATCCGATCCAAGAAATATAATCCATCATCCTCCTCTTTCTCCATTTGTTGATCCAACCCACGCAGCATCTCAGCTGTTGCGTTTTTATCCTTGAGGGCTTCCTCTTGTGCTGCCAATATCTTCCTCTTGATTCCCGATTGCAAGGTCATGCACATAGCTCGCACACGCTTAGGCTTAATCCTTTCCTTTCTACTCAACGCATCAGCCACCACATTCGCCTTTCCAGGATGATAGCGAATCTCACAATCATAATCACTAAACAATTCAATCCATCTTCTCTGTCGCATATTCAGCTCCTTCTGACTGAAGATATGCTGAAGACTCTTATGATCCGTATAAACAACACTCTTTGTGCCATACTGATAATGTCTCTAATTCTTGAGGGCGAACACTACCGCACCAAGCTCTAAATCATGAGTGGTGTAATTCATCTCATGAATCTTGAGTTGTCGGGATGCATAGGCTATCACTTTCCCTCTCTGCATTAGTACACATCCAAAACCTTGTTTCGACGCATCACAATACACCACAAAGTCATCTGGTCCATCTGGAAGCGCCAGAATAGGTGCATTGCACAAACTATCCTTTAATGTTTGAAAAGCCATCTCTTGCTCCTCTCCCCAGACATACTTCTTATTCTTCTGGGTCAACAATGTAAGGGGTTTGGCAATCTTTGAAATTTTTTCGATAAATCGTCTGTAATACCCTGCCAATCCTAAAAAAGAACGTATCTCTGACGGCGTCGTAAGAGCCTTCCAATTCTTGACCGCTTCGACCTTTCCAGGGTCTACATGTATACCTTCGCTATTAACCACATGACCAAGAAAATGTACCTCTCTAAGCCAAAACTCGCATTTTGAAAACTTAGCGTACAACTTCTCCTTCTCCAGCAATTTAAGGACCAACTTCAAATGCTCTCCATGCTCCTTCTCAGTCTTAGAGTAGACTAATATATCATCAATGAACACTATCACAAATTTATCCAAATAAGGCTTACAAATGCGATTCATTAGATCCATGAATACCGCAGGTGCATTTGTCAACCCAAATGGCATAACTGTAAACTCAAAGTGTCCATAACGAGTCCTAAAAGCAGTCTTCGGAATATCCTCCTCATACACTCTTAACTGATGATAACCAGAACGTAGATCTATCTTCGAAAAGAATCGAGAACCTTGCAGCTGGTCAAGGAGATCATCGATTCTGGGAAGAGGATACCGATTCTTAACAGTTAACTTGTTCAATTCTTGATAGTCAATACACATCCGGAACGAACCATCCTTCTTCTTAACAAACAACACAGGTGCTCCCCACGGAGAGTGACTGGGTCGGATAAACCCCTTATCCTGAAGTTCTTGCAATTGCTCGGACAACTCCTGCATCTCAGAGGGTGCTAAACGATATGGAGATTTCGCCACAGGTGCCGCTCCAGGGATCAATTCAATACGGAATTCAACTTGACGGATTGGAGGCAACCCAGACAAGTCTTCAGGAAAGACGCCAGGAAATTCACACACCACAGGAATCTCTTCTATTTTAAGTTCTTTGGCTTTTGCATTCTTAAGGGATTTCAAATCATTCCCTAAGCATTCTCCTTGTATCCAAAGTATAACACCACTCTCTAAAGGAATACAAACTACCTTTTCATGGCATACAACCTCGGCCTTATGTTTAGACAACCAGCTCATCCCTATCACCACATCAAAACTCCCATGTCCAAAAGGTATCAAGTCAATCATAAACGGAATGCCCTCTAACACTATAGTACACCCACGAATAACCTTGTCAACCTCTACCTCCCTACCGCTAGCTATCTCAATCACGAAGTTCACGAATATACATTCATACTTAACACAAGTACTCCCCATCAAATGGGACAATTAACACAAATATCAAGGTTAAACTTAATCCTACTACACGTAAGCATGTAATCATTGGTCAACGTAGCATTGGCCATAAGTCCACATGTGTCGTGATACATTTATAATTATGTTGGCCACCCATAATTATAGATGTATCCTTTCACCTGTGTACTCGCTTCCAATACCACGCCTAACAATAATAACACCTCACAATTACAAATACACAAACTCAAAAATTAACATCATATAATACACCCATTAATCACATATCACACACATAAAAATTCAAACTTGCTCAAGCCTTATTATTAATTACTCCGGTAAAATCCCATAATTCAAAGGAATTCGCGATCCAACATAATACCAAACATCAAAAGTCAACAGAAGACATCCCAAAACATAACACTAAACCAAACAGAATCGCACACGGCTCGAGCTCCACCCTAACGTTTGCCCCTCTCATTCAACTCGGATTAAATCTACTACTTGTCGTAGACTCTAGATCTGAATCCACTTCGTACTCTTCCTCTTCACTTATCCATCCATTCCGGTTTCCCTCGTTCTGTGGTAGTAGACGACTGGTAAACCCACTCCTGAGGTTCCTTCCTTCCTCCTCTATACGGTCCACAAACCCATACAGATTATGAGGCTCAGCCCAAACCTCTCCTCCATCTTCTAGGAATTTGGGACACTTTCTAGGGTACCTAATAATGTAGCCGTCTTTATTGGTCACCTTTGTCTCGTACCTTTCTATCTCCTTTCCACCCACGTTCACTAAAGTCATCTTCTCCTCGATCTTACATGGACACATGCTAGCAGGAACTAAGATCCTCTTGTTAGCCCGTTTCAAGCTACCAATCCTCTTGCAACCAGTAGCGACAACGATAGTCCAACGAAACTTGCTACGCGCGGGAGGTGCCATGCTAAAAGTGACATATATAATACTAAGTATAGGGGTTCAATAGGCGTCCAAAACTCGACAAAACCTCTCATAAACTTAAGAAAAATAGACATATAAAATACCATACTTATACATAAGCCCTAAATGCAACTATATGAGGGACTCCTAGGTTATAGTCTAGGTTCAACCACCTACTTCTCTATAACCTGGCTCTGATACCAATCTGTCACACCTCGCCAAGGCGGAAACGCGAGTGTAACTTCATGGATATCATCACAACACATGGTGTCTAAATAGAGAATTACTACATGCACATAAATAGAGCAAAGTATAGACACAAAGTGTCGTAACGATACCCCAAAAGATCATAACCAAAACAAATCTCCAAAAGGTATCTTCAATAAAACATAAAGTACTAGTCGAAAGACATTAAAGTATCACAATCGAAATCAAACATATTCAAATCAAAACATAAAGATAAATCGTTCTCAAATGAAACTAAGTCTCGTCTAGTCGCTTCCTCTACCTTAGCCTTAGAATGCTCACCTGAAAATGATGCTTAAAAACGTCAACATAATGTTGGTGAGGTTCATAGGTTTAAGACACACAATATATCTCAGGCAACCAGTTCACTGTGATTATAAAACATAGCAGGACAGTAATACTAGTCATTATACTAGAAAGCATGCAACTCAGTCATTCAACCAACATAACCACTTAAGGGACATAAGGGACGGAACGTGCCCACGATCCAAATAGCAATATCCAACATCAATTGGGACGGAACGCGCCCACGATCCAAGTTCACAATAATGGGTAAACCATACCCTCTGATCAGACCACACAGAATAATAGTAAGTAGAGCTACTACTCTCCAATTGGATAATGGGAGCATAGCTACCCTCCAAATGGACCACACGGAATCACCACACAATAATCTCATAACATGCAGTACACGTATAATAACACTTACAAGTCCATGCATTTTACGACCACATAATCACAGTAACTCAAAAATATTTCAACACAAGCATCATTCCCATCCCAAGTTAAAACAAAGTAAAAATGGGACTATGAAACTCACCTCAAACTTTGCAGCTTCCAAATTATCAATCACAAATCTATACAACAAAAATAAGATCACATTACACGCGACCAAGCTAAAAGCTATAGTCCATGTAACACACATACGATGGATATCTAAGGTTCATGTAAACCACCATGGATCACCTAGACTCCATACTAACCACTACCAAATACTTACACCCACTAAATCCCTTGCATACACTTTTTCAGAATACGCAGATTTTTGGGGTACTTTTACCCACATGAAATCACAACAAAATAAGCTCTAAAACTCACACCAAAAATTCACCATGGTCCTTCATGAGCATAAAAGCTTCTCCCAGAAGGCCATGCACTAAAAACACACACGAGTACTCTTTGAAAAATCAAACATAAAAACTATCCAGATTCGGATCTGAACGCACACCAAAATGTTTTGACCTAACAAACATATTTGCACAACTTATTAACGCATACCCTTCGCGTGGAAGTCAAAGGGAATATAGAACTCAATTTCTCCAGAAGGGCTAACCCAAATTACACTTTTTAAACCACTTTTGACCTCAATACTTTTAACCTAAATCTGTCCCGGTTTAACAGTTTTGACACCTTTACTTGCAAAAATCATTAGACTGACTTCCCGACCTCGAAATCAATCGTGGCCGGACTTTTTAGAAAGAACGTTCTCTGAACTACAATTTAGACTCAAGAATCATCAATTAACTCATCTTCATCTATTAAATATCTTCGTATCTTTACAGCCCTAAAAATCTGTCAAACCCTAACTCAATAACTAACATGTTTTATACCCTAATCTCTTCACCAATCATCATAATATTACTAATTATTGATCCCAACATGTTATATATTATTAATTTACAGAAGTAACATAAACGCTAGATCCATCATAACTTGTATTACATGAATCAAATCAATTATTAAATGAATTAAGGATTACTAGGCATACCTTAAGCTTGTTTTTCTTCACAATAATGAAACTCTAATTTTTTTCTCCTTGTTCCTCCCCTTTGGTCGACCGTATATCTCAAAAAAAGGGTGAGAGGGTTTTGGTTTTTTATTTATACTACCCATATGATCATTCTAGATAACCCTAATTATAATTGGACTAAAATTTTGTTTCATTTTTCCCCTAAAACCCATATTCGGCCGCCCCCTTTAATATATATATATATATATATATATATATATATATATATATATATATATATATATATATATATATATATATATATATATATATATATATATATATATATATATATATATATTTGTATTAATATTAATTATTACACTTAAAACTTTGTACTCTTGATATTTTATAAAAGCCTATACCGAAACCTAACATCTTACGCGGTAATTCTTCATTTTAAGACAACTTGAATAATTATCATTTTCAAAACAAAGTTTCCAAAAATAGAATTTCACACTCATTATTAATATAACCCATAAAACCGAACACCACTTAATTTACCAACGCTCACAAACTTGAACACAACTCATTTCGCAAAACCCCGAACACAAAACCGTACAAGTCATTTCCACGTCACCAAAGTGAACTAAATGAACTTATCCAAAACAACACTACTCAAGACACACCAATAGAGTCACACAAAGGGATTTAGTGCCAAAGCACACGCATGTCACATATATGCCACACAAAACACTTAAGTCACACCAAGCAAAAGTTAAATAGATCGAAACTAATAGTTAGACTAACCTGCAAAAATCACGGTTATTACATTTAACAACTAACATAAAATTTTAAACACGAATTACATTAATCATTAAAGTCAAAACACAAATTACATTAAACATTAAAGTTAAAACACAATGCATAGTACGATTAATAGAAACTAAAACTACAAATTAAGAAAATGAATCATCTGAAACCCAACCGTCCTCACTCGAAGATGACCTAAACTCCCCATCATAATACTTTCCTTCCATAATATCAAACCAGTTTCTCTCCCGCTCCATACGAGCAGCTTCTTCTTCTAGTTCGCGTTGTTCTATTTCTCTCCTCACTTCCAAATCTTGCTCCAGAAGTCGGAGTTCATCCTCAGTCAATCCAAACGAATTTGGTTGTTATTTAACAACCGGTGGATTTGGTTGTTGTTCCACAACCGGTGGATTGTTAGCCGGTTCATTTTCCGGTGTGAACACCGGAAAGATATCTTCCAGTGGAGTGTTAACCGGTTCATTTGGAAATTGCTGGGTAAAGTCGTGTTGTTTTGGGAATTGTTGGGAGAAGTCACGGCGAGTTGAGAATTGTTGGGAGAAGTCACAGTGAGTTGGGAATTGTTGGGAGAAATCTTTGCGAGACATTGTTGAGAATATGTGTGTGAGTTGTGTGTATGAGTTGTGTATGACTTGTGTGTGTGATAATAATACTCTGGTGGTATTGTATATATAGGCACCCTGAAATTTGAATTTGAAATTAAATTATCCCGCTTGTAGTTGAATTTTGAATTTGATTATCCCGCTTAAGAACCAAGGGGGTGTTTTGATTTTTTTTTTACACAACGGATACATAGTACTCTAGAGGGGGTAGAAATGATTTTTATTTATTTATTTATTATTATATTTTTTTTAGAGCTCACCTTAACGTGGCGTTAAGGGGTTAACGCAGGTGCGTTAACGCACACATTTGCAATGGTTAACGCACTGAAAGTTAAGGGGTTGGTGCGTTAACCATTGCACATGCTCTACCCAACGGTGGCGTTAAGCATGCGTTAAAGATACTAAAGGGTGCGTTAAAGTGGCGTTAAGGGTTGGAGGGGTGCTGCGTTAATGCAGCGTTAGGGGACCAAGTTAAACCCTTAACGCGGCGTTAAGGGTGCGTTCGGTAAAAAAAAAAAGAATTTTCACTCTTGGCCCCTAAAACGGCTGAACTAGCCGTTAAATTAAAAAAAAATTACATTTGCGCCCCGTGTGTTTTATATCCGTTGGTGAAACGGCTAGTTGTAATATATATATATATATATATATATATATATATATATATATATATATATATATATATATATATATATATATATTTTAAAACGATTTTCACTCTCCTATAAATACCCATTTAACACCACATTTTTTTCACACTTCCACAAATCAATATACTACATCATATACTTTCATCTTCAACCTTCCACAAAAAAAAAAAAAAATAAAAAAATGTCCGGCTTCAACCTAAACGACGGCGACGATACCTTCTTTAATCTCCTAAACACCGGGTGGAATAACCCAAACGCCGGGTCATCTTCAAACCCAAATGTCGGGCCATCTTCAAACCCAAACGCCGGGTTATCTTCAAACCCGAACCCACTTGGCTTGTCGAGCCAACAACTTTACGAACAACATCAACAAATGCTATATTACGAACAACAACAACAAGCGAACCTAAACACCAATTTCTCTAATCTTCAATTCACCCAACATTCACAACAATCTCAAACAGCAACCCATGATGTTCCCGATACTCCAACGTCTCCTCCAAAGCCACACAAGCCGCGTATCAAACGAAAGGCCAGAAAAACAAAAAACCCCGAACCTTTGGAGGATGATGAATAAAACACTAACATCATCAAATGTTGGAACCCACAAGAGGAAAAATTACTTGCGTCGTGTTATGTTGCCGCGACGGAGGATTCAGAAGTGGGTCGAAATCAAAGCAAGAATACATTTTGGCAACATGTGAAAAATGAGTTTAATAGAGTCAATTTTCAAAAGAGAAACAAGGATATGATCCAAAGTAAATGGAAAACGTTGAACCGTGATTGCTCAAAGTTCAACGCCTACTACAAATGTTCCCAACGCCAAGAAAAAAGTGGGGAAAGTGAATTGGATATCCTGAAACGTGCCAGACAAATGTATCGGGACGAACACAGAACCGCTCCTTTTAGCAACGAGGAGGCTTGGGAGGTTTTACGGGGTCATATGAAATGGGACGCGCCGGAAGGGATTGATTTAACCGGCGATGTCCCAAGTGAAACAAACGAGGCGTTGTTTGGTCGTGATGAACAACCACGGCCAATGGGAACAAAGCGTGCTTCAAAGAAAGCTCGATCCGAAAGCACGGGAGGAACGAGCACGGGAGCGAGTACGGGAGGAACGACCTCGTCTAGCCAATTCGGTGAGGCTATGACATCCGAGTATCGTCTGAAATGGGAAACCGCCCAAGCCGCGTATCGGGCGGCCCAAATAAAAGACGAGACGATAACTCGGTTGGAGGAAATGAAATTTTTGATGACGAACACCTCCGGTTTGGAACCAGACGTGGTGTATTTGATCAACAAAGAAAAAGATCGAATCAAGCAAAAATACAACCTCCAACCTCCTCAGTAGATTTAGGATTGTGTTTATTTTTATGTTGTAGTTTTTTTTTTTTTTTTCGTTGTAATTTTTTTTTTATTAAGTATGTAATGTTATGTTTTTAAAAAACAAAGTATTTATAAGTTTAGGGGTTGAATTTGAAAATATTTGATATAAAGGTGAGTTATGGTTAGGAGTGTTAAAGCTGAGTTAAATGTGAGTGTGTTAAAGCTGACGTAGAAGTGTGTTAAAGTTTAAACTTGAGTTTCGGTCGGGAGTGCCCTAACGGGCCGATAAACCAACATGTCAGCCCACCTAACTTTTTTCATTCTCACTCCTACATGTCACTCACTCACACACGCTCTCCTCATGTCCCAACAAACACACACTCACTAAAACCCCCAATATTCTTCATCCGTTTTCACTTCCGATCATTCACCACCGTCATACGCCGCCGTTCTCCGTCGTAATCTCCGCCGTTCGTCGTTGTAATCACTGCCGTTCACCGTCGTAATCACTACCGTACATTTCGTTAGGTATAAATTTGATCTTATGATGTTATAACTGTATTCTGAGCTGTTTATTTATATAATTGTTGATGAAATGATATGACATTGTTGTTGTATTTGTGTGTTTTGTTGTTATATTGATTAGTTAGGGTTCTGGTGTTTATATGTACGGAATGTTGTGTTTTTTTAGCCGAAACCGAGACCGAAATAGGCGAAATAAGATATATAACTGAACAGTATCAAACTAAAAACTGACGGTTTCGTTTTGACTAAAAGCCGAGCTAAACACCGTGTGTTTTGTTGTTATTTGGTAAGTTAGGGTTTCGATGTTTATATGTGCCGAAATAGGCGAACCGAATTAAGCGAACAAAACTAAGAAATGACGGTTAGGATTTGACTAAAACTGAACCGAATTCGCACATGTGCACATTGTTGTTGTTATTTGATAAGTTACAGTTTAGATGTTTATATGTACGGAATGGTGTGTTTTTATAGCAGAAACCGAGACTGAAATAGGCGAGTAAGAGATATGACATAACAGGATTATCTAAAAACTGACGGTTTTGTTTTGACTAAAAGCCGAGCTAAATACTGTGTGTTTTGTTGTTATCTGATAAGTTAGGGTTTCGATGATTATATGTACGGAATTATGGACCGATACTAAAAATTGACAGTTCCGAATTTGATTTTTCATTAGGTTAAAATTAAATTTTGAGCTATTATTTGATAATTTAGGGTTTCGATGATTATATGTACTGAAGGTTTAAGCTATGTTGTTACGGTTATTGATGAAGTTGCTGAAATTTGTTACCGTTGTTGTTTACATTTTGTTGTTATCTGGTAACATGGTTGTAAAACTCGGGAGGCGGTACTCGAGCAGTCAGCCTATACGGATTGAAATTTTTATGTATAAATACTGAAATGATATGTATGAGATACTTGCAGGACCATTACATTGTAAATAGGACCCTAGAAATATGTCTAGAAACATCAACACAATTGTTCAAATACTTCAAACTGAATTTTGACTAAACCGGTTACTTTGGCCAATTTGGCTCGCCTCGCCTCAGTCACTGACCTTGTAGCGAGTAATTACCAGTTACTCGGCCTTGTCATCCTAGTTTACGACACTGTTTGTTTAATTCTTTGATGTTTATATGTGGACTTTTTAATTTTGTGCATTTGTTATTTGGTGCTTATATGTTTGGAGGTGAGACTCTAGAGTAGTAGTACTATTTTGTAGTTGAGACGTGTTTGTGTGAAAACGGTGGACTTAAGATGTGTTCGTTAGGAAATAATTGTTAAGAGTTGGAAATGATTAATTATCGATTATAAAAAATGAATGAACAGAAAGAAATGTGTGGCCTGGAGAACCATGTTCCGTACTCGTTTGGTTGTCTCGTAGTTTTGAATTTTGATTTTGTTATTTTTTATTATGGATGATGTTTAATAGGATTGTATGGCTTAGATGAAATTTTTTTCTTCTGAACTTGATTGGATTATTCACACTGAGCTGAGATTGATATAGTTTTTGTGCAATTTGTAGTTATTTGGTAATTGGTAATTTAGGTATTTACGTTTATCTGTTAAAGTGATATATAGTTTTTGCGCATCTTGATGTTATGGGTTGATATAGTTTTTTGATGTTAATGTGAATTTATTGATCAACTAAGATAAATTTTATTAAAGTTTTTATGCATTTTGTTGTTATATGGTAGTTCAGTTTGTAGATGTGAATTTATTGATCAACTTAGATAACATTTGTTATAGTTTTATGCGTTTTGTTGTTATTTTGTAAGTCATGTAGGTTTGTGGTGGTGAGCGCAGTACTATTGTGTATGTGATTACTTTTTTTATTTATAAAGTTGCGATGTGTTTGTGGGAAATGGGTGGATTTAGGGAGGGGGTGGGGGTGGGTTTGGTTGGAGATTTTTTTTTTTTTTTTTTTTTTTTTTTTTTTTTTTTTTTTTCAACAGGAGGGGCGTGTTTTTGGATACCATTTCTAGCGAGGGAAGCTTCTCCTCGCCTTCTTGAGGTCGAGACAAGCTGTGTTGACGGTCTCTGCCGCCTGCCGCCACCTGCAGCCGTCGGCCACCTTCACTGCTGCCCGGATTTTGACCCCGGCAGCAGCAGAGTATTTCTTTTTTACTCCTTTTACCTTTAGTAGCTTTTTTTCTGGTAGTGTTTTGTTTTGTTCTTGCGTTGGTTTTTCTTGTGTGTTCTTGGCTTCTCCGTTTGCGTTTGTGCCCCTCTTTTGTTTGTAGTTTGGTGGAGTTAAGATAGATCCCTTGGTTAGTGATGGTCACGTGAGGTCATGTCCTGTAGACGTGGGGTGGGTAGGAGGGGTAGGCGGGGTGAGCGGGGTAGGAGGGGTAGGAGGGGGTAGGGGTGTTGCTAGGGTAGCGGCCTTGCGTAGGATTAGAGTGGGTAGTTGGAACGTTGGGTCTTTGACCGGTAAGCTATTTGAGCTGGCTGATGGGTTGAGGAGACATAAGGTAGACATAGCGTGTTTTCAGGAGACTAAATGGAGGGGTTCTAGCACGAGAGAGGGAAACGGCTTCAAGCTTTGGTACTCGGGCTCTAAGACAGCGAGGAACGGAGTAGGAGTTATTTTGGCGGCGAGTCTCAAGGATAATGTAGTGCAAGTGATCAGGTGCAACGATAGGATCATGGCGATTACTTTGGTTATAGACGGGGAGACTGTTAACGTTTTCAGTGCCTACGCACCGCAAGTGGGCCGGAGTGAAGTAGAGAAGAAGAGTTTCTGGGACGCTCTCGACGAGCTTGTTAGGGAGTTCCCAACGGACCAGCGGTTGATTATAGGGGGGGACTTGAACGGACATATAGGAGCGGCAGCGGATGGCTACGAGGGGGTCCACGGAGGGTTTGGCTTTGGAGTTAGGAACGATGAAGGTCGCTCGATTTTAGAGTTTGCTACTGCTCACGACTTGGTAGTGGCGAACTCTTTCTTCAAGAAGGGAGATGTTCACCTGATCACCTACCAGAGTGGGGGGCACAACTCCCAGATTGACTTTTTGCTGGTGAGAAGAAGGGATCTTAGAGCATGTAGAGACTGCAGGGTTTTCCCGGGAGAGGCATGCTCATCCCAACACAGATTGTTAGCACTAGATGCACTGTTTGAGAGGCAAAGTCATAGAAGAGTAGCTACCGGGATGCCGAGGATCCTATGGAAGAAATTGAACAGTGAGGCGGCAGAGCTGTTTAGAGGGAAAGTCTCAGAGGGACTCGCTGCTAGGTCGGAGGACTTGACTACTAGAGACGCGGACCAGATGTGGAACACTCTTGCCGGAATCTTTAAAGACGCTGCTAAGGATTCCTTTGGTGTGGCTAGCGGGGTAGCGAAAACCAAGCCATACAGCAGGGAATCTTGGTGGTTTTGCGATGAAGTGCAATCCAAAGTAGCAGCGAAACAAGCTAGGTTCAGAGACCTTCTTTTGTGCCGAGAGGGGCACCAACCTGATATTACCGCTGCAGAAGAGAGGTATAAAGTAGCTAAAAGAGAAGCGAAAAAGGCAGTAGCACTGGCGAAGGACAAAGCGTACGAGGATCTGTACAAGAAATTGGACTCCAAGGAGGGAGCTAACGATATATTTAGGATCGCGAAAGCCCGAGAGAGAAGAAAGAGGGATTTAGGTAACATAAAATATATCAAAGATGAAGGCGGTCGAACCATTGTGAACGAAGATGATATTAAGAAAAGATGGGGTGAGTATTTCTCCTCTCTTTTCAACGGAAGGGATACGGAAGAAAGAGGAGAAGAAGAGATTCATGGCCAACTACCTGAGTGCTACTATTCGAGGATTAGCCAACCTGAAGTTAAGGTGGCACTGCAGAAGATGGGGAGAAACAAAGCAGTAGGTCCGGACCAAATTCCCATAGAAGCCTGGAGGTGTCTGGGAGATGAGGGGGTAAGATGGCTGACTTGCCTCTTCAACAAGATCTTCTCCGGTGATAAGATGCCAGAAGAATGGAGACTCAGTGAAGTCATTCCCATCTACAAGAACAAGGGGGATGTGCAAGTGTGTAGCAACTATAGGGGCATTAAGCTTCTTAGCCACACCATGAAGCTTTGGGAGAGAATTATAGAGAGAAGGTTGAGAAGGGAGACAAGGGTGTCTGAGAACCAGTTTGGTTTTATGCCAGGAAGATCAACGATTGAAGCGATCCACCTTATCAGAAGCCTTATGGAGAAGTATAGAGAAAGACAAAAGGACCTGCATATGGCGTTCCTTGACCTCGAAAAGGCATATGATAGCGTTCCTCGAGAACTAATCTGGAGAACTCTAATTGATAAAGGAACCCCAAGGAGGTACGTCAGAGTCATTAAGGATATGTATGAGGGGGCTAAGACCCGAGTACGGTCCACGGTGGGGGTCTCAGAGTTTTTCTCTGTGGAAGTAGGACTTCACCAAGGGTCTGCCATTAGCCCTTACCTCTTCGCATTGATTCTTGATGAGTTATCTCGTGGGATTCAAGAGTGCATTCCGTGGAGCATGATTTTCGCCGACGACATTGTGTTGGTGGCGGAATCGGCGGAAAGGTTAAACAACAAACTTGAGCAATGGAGGGAGGCTCTAGAAGACAACGGCCTCCGAGTGAGCAGAGAGAAGACTGAATACATGAGATGCGATTTTGGGAGGATCGAGTCAGGGCACCACGAGGAGATGGATATTCGTATCGGGGACCAGATCCTTACACCCAAGGAGTCCTTTAGATATCTGGGATCGATGATTCACAAATCAGGGAGGATAGATGAGGACGTAACCAACCGGATTAGAGCTGGGTGGGCAAGATGGAGGGCGGCGTCGGGAGTCCTTTGTGACAAGAACATCCCTTTAAAGCTAAAGGGTAAATTTTATAAGGTGGCGATTAGGCCGGCTATCTTGTACGGGTCTGAGTGTTGGCCTATATCCAAAGCCCATGCCAACAGGGTCGAGGTGGCAGAACTGAGAATGCTGAGGTGGACTTGCGGTAAGACCTTGCTGGACATGATCCCGAACGGAGTTTTTAGAGCTAAACTAGAGGTCGAGAACATTATTTCGA
Organism: Artemisia tridentata subsp. tridentata; assembly: GCA_021014915.2. NCBI lineage: Eukaryota > Viridiplantae > Streptophyta > Magnoliopsida > Asterales > Asteraceae > Artemisia > Artemisia tridentata. The sequence goes on along the minus strand of CP139502.1, from coordinate 306,051,584 downwards.
AGATGAGAGAAGGAAGGCTCAGGTGGTTCGGTCATGTAAGGAGGAGGCCACAATCGGCGCCTGTAAGAAGAGTCGAAGCGCTAGTAGTGGACGGTGTGAGGAGGAGGGGTAGACCCAAACTCAGATGGGAGGATAGACTTAAGCTCGACATGAAGGAGCTGCTCTTGACCGAGGACATGACCTCAGATAGGAAGACGTGGAAAGATAGAATCAGGATTTGCGGGTAGCTCAGACTAGGGTTTTTTTTTTTTTTTTTTTTTTTTTTTTTTTTTTTTTTTTTTTTTTACCCTTAGCTTTAGGCCCCGTGCGTTTCCCTGATTTGCATTGATTGGTTGCTTTGCCTTAGCTTTAGGCACCGTGCGTTGTCCGGCTTTGCTTCGTTTAGTTGCTTGGCCGTAGCTTTAGGCCCCGTGTGTTGCTTTGCTTTGTTTGGTTGCTTTGCCTTAGCCTTAGGCCCCGTGCGTTGCTTTGTTTAGTTGTTGTGCTTTGCTTGGTACTCTGCTCTGTGCTTTTCGTGCTCTTGTCCCTTATCTGTTTTTTTTGTGTTTGCGTTTGTCTTGTTGTTTGTTTTTGCTTGCTCTTTTGCTTTTGTTGTCTGCTATGATCTGCTCTCTCACGCGCACACATGCACCAGCCGGAGGTCTCTTTGGAAGCAGCCTCTCTACCCCCGGGTTTACCTGGGGGTAGGGGTAGGGTCTGTCTACAGTCTACCTCCCCCATACCCTGCTCCGGCGGGATTGGGTCTGTTGTTGTTGTTGTTGTTGTTGTTGTACTATCGATTTAAAAAATGAGTGAAGAGAAATAAATTTGGCTAGTAGAACCACGTTTGGTTCTCTTTAGGTTGTCTCACAGTTTAGTTTTTTGCTCTTCTTTTATGGATGATGTTTTATTGTATTTTGTATGGATTAGATGAAAGTTGTTTCTACTGTGTATGATTAAATAATTAAGTTAGATTTATAGAGTTTAAAACATCAAATATGAGTTCCAGAATCCGGACTTTAAAATCTGAATAGGTTCTACAGTTTTGAATTAACATGTTATGTATCCGTATTCCTTGAATTTTCTCTTTCCTATTCTAACCAGGGTAGTATGTCGATATGCTCTATAGGGATTCTGAACTTGCAAACCTTTAGAGTCTTATGCGAGTCTCCCATAATAGCAAGTATATACTACCTCAAAGGTGGGCATTATATCTGCGATTAAATAACACACAGCTTCTGAATTCAGAATTTGTTTTTTGTTTTGTATATATTTTCTGTGTCAACAAAATTGAGATGTATAAGAGGCTTGGGATACGCATGTATATGTGTTCACTTTAACGTTTTGTTCTTGTAATATGTTAGATTTAAATATAAACTGGCTTCTTCCCTTTATTATGTACTTGCTTCCTCAATGTTTAAGCGATCTTTGGCGTTATCCGATTGAATGTGTCTTTTGGCTCTACATGACAGGTTAGATGGGTATTAGCTCTGATGAAGGTTCTGAGTCTGACTTCAGTGACTCCGAGATTCAAGAAAAAAAGGATAAGCCATTACAACAGCTTAGGAATGGAACGCTAAAGGTGAAATATCCCCATGGTATCCTTAGATGTCCTTTCTGTGCGGGGAAGAAAAAGCAAAATTTCAAATACAAGGACTTGCATCAACATGCTTCGGGGGTCAGCAAAGGTTCTTCAAATAGAAATGCAAAACAGAAGGCGAACCATCTTGCTTTAGCAATGTACTTGGAGAATGAGCTGGCAGGTGAGGCCTTTGATACGTTTTATTTTGCATAAAATGTTTTGATTATTCATATGTTGGCTGGCTTTAACATTAGTTGAAGTAATTAGTAATTTAATATATTTCTATATTCTCGTAATGGAATTTGGCAGGTGAGGCAGAACAACCGCTTAAAGTGACTGCTCCAATACCAGCACCTCCAGTCTCTGAGGAAAACGATTTGTTTTGCTGGCCTTGGACGGGGATCGTGGTCAACATCGTAAAAGAGGCAGAAAATGGGAACGATGTCGAAGATTCAAAATACTGGATGCAACGTTTTGAAAGATACAAGCCTGAATCGGTTGAGATCTTATGGGACGATGAGAAACAATCTGCACAAGCGTTGGTGAGGTTCAACAGCGATTGGACCGGTTTTAAGGACGCCATGGAGTTTGAGAAGTCCTTTGAAGCTTCTCGTCATAGCAAGAAACAGTGGACTGATTCTGAAAGTCCTATAGGATCTAGTATTTATGCGTGGTTAGCACGGGCTAACGACCATAAATCACAAGGGCCAATAGGAGAGTATCTTCGCTCTAAAAGAGAGCTAAAAACTATTTCGGACCTTGTTCAAGAAGCTACACAAAGCAGGAATAAAAAAGTGGTTGAGTTAGCGACTGAGATTGATATGAGGAATGAAAATCTGGATGATTTGCAGATCAAGTTCAATCAGAAAACGATGTCCTTGAGTAGGATGCTTTTAGAAAAAGACGACCTTCATCAAAGATTCTACGAAGGTTCGTTATTCCCTCTTTGTCTGCCTCTATTTTATTGGAATTTTATTTCTTATTAATTTTATTTCATCAGATTACTAATGTAGTAGTGTGGAAATTATAATGACAAGCATGTTTAAAGAACTTCTCTTTAGTATAGCTATTTATGAAGTCCTAATGCATATGAATACACTTTGGTGACTTTCAACCAGTTTGAGATGTACATAACTCAAATTGACCCATTAATAGGTAAATAGGTCGAAATTACCCCATCTAGCTTCCACACATGAACCTAATTTTGTAGGCGTGGTTTTGTGTGGATATCAATTTAGAATTTTGACATTATACTAATATGCATTTATTTTCCTATACAGAGACCAAAAAAATGCAGCACCTTTCACGGGAGCATGTTCAAAGGGTATTAGATGAGCAAGAAAGGTTAAATGAGGATTTGGAGAAGCGGAGGAAAAATCTTGATTCTTGGAGCAAAGAACTTAACAAGAGGGAAGCCCTAACAGAACGTGAGAAGCAAAAGTTAGATGAAGAGAAAAGAAAGGTGATTTTATTTTTTTACTCCTACCTTATCATATATTGTGATTTATGCCTCTTGTTTAAGAGGTGGTTTTTCTTATCACCATATAATGTGTATCATATCCCATTTCTATCTCCTTTTGCAACTGCAGAATGAATCGCAAAACACTTCTCTCCATATGGCTTCAGAAGAACAGAAAAAAGCGGATGAGAGTGTCTTGAGGCTGGTTGAAGAGCAAAAGGTAAATCTGCTGAAGTGTAGCTATAGCAATGTAGCTGATGAGAGCGCAATGTTGACCCATTTACCTATGAATGGGTCATATTGGGTTATTTGTAGTTCTTATATGGTCAAACGTGCAAAAGTATAAATTTTAGCAATTTAGCATAAGAGTATATGGGTTGAAACTCGGAAGTCTCCCAAAGTGTATTTTTAATGCATAGGCCTCCTAAACCATTTTACATATAAAAAAAGATTTTAATTTATATTCAACACACCAACTATTATATTAAAGCTTTACATTTTAGACAAAAAAAGTGTTTCCCTACCTGTGCCGTACGTTGCTCATTTTAACCTATTAGCCAACCTTCCTTTGACGCTACCTCTGTATTATTATTGTCTTTTGGCTTCTTGTACACAATGATGTTTTGAAACTTCTGTTGGCTGGATCCTGAATAAACAGAGAGAGAAGGAGGAAGCTTTGAAGAAAGTACTCGAGTTAGAGAGACAGCTAGATGCTAAACAGAAGCTGGAAATGGAAATCGAAGAATTGAAAGGGAAAGTGCAGGTGATGTCACATCTTGGGGATGATACAAAAGTTCAGGAGGAGATAAAGAAGATGAACGATGAACTGGAAGCAAAAATGGAAGAAATGGGTAGCATTGAGGACTTGAATCAAACACTTCTTATGAAGGAACGCCAAAGTAATGATGAGCTGCAAGAAGCTCGGAAAGAGTTGATTAAGGTGCTGCTTTGTGATGTCCTACATATTTCCGTTAATGTTTAATATTTTATAACCATGCCAATTAGAAGTATCGATTTTGACTTTTTACTTATGAATAAGTCAGAGAAAAAAGTTATAGCTAACAGTGGAACTTATCTCTGAGATTGGAAGTCGCGTAAAGTCTATATCTAGGCATACAACCTCGTGCATCCTTAAAAAAATTTCCAAAGATTTAGATCTATATTGGAATCATGCTTTCTTATAGTTATACTCATCACATTAACTAGTATTTATATAAATCTTTTTAAGGAATGGACAATCTAGTGTTTGTGGGTCAATCAAACCCCGACCTGGTCCATTTTCACCCAAAAAAAGAATTGAACCACTTCAAGATATTCTCATGCTTCATGAAGTGTATTTGGTTAATAAACAATTCCATCGTTTTCAGGGCCTGCAAGATATGCTCAGCGGAAAAACTAACATTGGTGTGAAGAGAATGGGAGAAGTTGATATGAAAGCCTTCCATGATGCGTGCAAGGAGAGGTTTGGTCACGAGGAAGCTCAGATTAAGGCTTCTGAATTATGTACTTTGTGGCAGGATAAGCTTAAAGATGCTGGATGGCATCCATTGAAAGTTGTTATGGTTGATGGTGAACATAAGGTATGGTTTTTGAAAATCAGTTTTTGACTGGATTTTAGTTGTAAGCCGATTCAAGTTACTTTTTCTTTCAAGCATGTGAAAATAATGATATTATAAAGGAACCAGGCTTTACAAATATAAAGACGCAGGATCCAGTAAAAGTTGTTGCATAGATGGTGTACATAAGGCATTGTTCTTGATACTCTGTTTTTTACTTGGGTTTTACATAGTGGTCGCAATGTGGGCTGATTTTCTCATGAATGGGGCGATTTGGTTATATTCTTTCTCAAACAGGTCAGATCAAATAATTCTTTAAAGAGATCCTCGTCAAATGGGACACCACATAACTATATTAAAAACATGCGACCTTTAAGATTATTTTGCTAAAATATTAGATTCTTAATTTAACACATTAATTGTTTAATAAAAACCACTTAAAAGTGTTGTGGGTTTGCAAGCCAACCCTTTCTGAAATTTTTTATTGTAGTAATATTATTATGTTATCTGTGAGCTCAAAATTTGTTAGAAGTTGTGGGATATAAGCATATTGTGATGTTATCAGTTTTAATTCGCATTTTAAGGATGTATTCATGTTCACAATGCAGGAAGTGATTAATGAAGATGATGAATTGCTTAAAGGTCTTAAGGCGGAATGGGGGACTGGCATTCACGATGCAGTTGTTACTGCATTTTTAGAACTGCATGAATACAATGCTAGTGGATCATATGTGGTTAGCGAGCTTTGGAACTTTAAAGACAATCGAAAAGCCACATTGAAGGAAGTAATTAGCTACATCTTGAAGAATTTGAAGAGCCTTAAGCGCAAAAGATGATAAGGTTTGTATGTTGCCGTTTGTCATTATATTATTTGTCCAGATACTTTTAAGCTTATCCTATTTTTATGGTTATTCCCATTTCCCAGTAGTCCTACTTGCCGCACAATCATTAGTAATTAACGCTGTATGTAGCGGACATTGCAATATTGACCCCTTTCTTATGTTTGGGTTGCATTTGGATTGTACTTTATCTCGGATAGGTCACATAATATAATTACCTAAATGGATTTACATCGAACGGGCTGAAAATTGACCGATTATCTGTTTGAAAAGCATACCTCCTAAATTTTATTCAAGATTTTGGAGTATTCTTGCAATTAAATTGTTTTGCGATCACAGTACCATGTTCTTTATTGATAACCCAACCTGACTGTTCTAACTTGTGTGAAATTGCCCCAGACCTGTTGCCCAACTTGCTCATCTTGCCACTACTAGTCTATTGGGCCATCTTTGATAGGACGGTGCATGAGCCTCTCAGCTCAGGCAGTCATGTTTGAAATTTTTCTTACTTATTTATCAAATATCATTTTGCTGGTGTTTTAAGTCCAGCCTGTTTGATCTTGACTGTTCTTTGCAAGTGATGAACTGTTACTTTTGCAAAATCATTAGAATGTCGATAAGCTTTGAAAGCCAAAAGGAGCTTCTACTCTTGTATCGCTGTACACAACATAGCGTGTATTAAATTTTCATCTGTACACTTAAGAATGGGGTCTATACGGGCTGTATTTTAACTGGTACAATATAGTTGTAATTTTCATAAAAAAAAAAACAATTCAGGTCAAACAATGCTTAGAATGTATGTACAAAACCTCTTGTAATTCAAAAAAAAAAAAGGTGTTGAAATTATCATAAATTTTGTAATCATATTTAACAATGAGGTCTTTGTTCTTTGACACAGATGGCGAAGCTGGTTGTTTCTGATGACAATCATGGTGCAATTTTCAGCATTGAATCTCTCTTCTCCCTCAATCGCCATGTGTGTATGGAAACTTCTGAATTCTGAACTAATATTAGGACCTCTGCAGACTGTAGTGCAAGACATAACCTGTAATCTACTTGTCATTTTAGCCCCCCGCCTTATGGCCTGCTTCAACTTCTTTTTTATTAAATTATATCTTGAACATACGAGTTAAGTGCTCTTTTGGGCATTAAGACCGTAAAGGTATTTTGCTTCTTCTGAAAGCTTTTATGAATATTCTGAATGTTTGATCTTTGATGCGCCACTTGAAAAAGGCTACCCACCTGATGATATCAGTTGAAAAAGGCTACCCACCTGATGTGGAGATTACCTATCGCACATTTGTTTGAAAAAGGCTTGAGGTTGTTTGGTCTTGAACTTGAATTTGATTCAAGCAATCACTTTTCGCTTTTAATGCCCGCAATGAGGTGACTTGTAACATTAACGACTTATGACAAATTGAGTGCCTGAATGGCTTTGATGAGTCTTGATTGGTTTACTACTTTACTATGTTACTTGCATGCCCAAACTCGGAAGTCGGACCCAATGCCATGATCAAGCTTTTAACATGTAGCTCGAAAAGAATTCTTTTTTGAGGTGGCACTATAACTGCATGCATCTCTATTGCATGTATCTCTAACCAGAAATATAATAGGGTGAAATGTCTTTCCAGTGAACTTAAATTTAAAATTTGAAGTTCGATGTGATTCCCAGAGTCGGATAGAACGAGGGTTGAAGTTTATAGTGCAACCAAATATCAATTGTACTATATCAATTGAAACATCGACTACATACGATCTCATGTGCAACTGTCACGACATCTTATGAAGTAGGTGTAATAATTTAGTCGGAACGACTCTATGAGGACTATTCCACTGGAAAACCATGAGCATCGAGACTGACATAACAATCGCAAAAAAGAAAATGAATCTGCACCTTTCCCGGATACTTATTTTTAAGATAAAACTTATTATTCTAAATAAATAAGCTAAGTTTTGTTCAGCTGGCTTTTAAAAATACAATATTTCATAAAATTTCTTAAATTTAAATACTTCATCACTGAACTTAAAAAGAAAAGCTCTTGTTTTTAGCTTTTAGCTCTTCTGCTCCATTTCCAATTTCAACATCAATTAGTTTTGTCAAACATACCATATTTCTAATAATAAATATCTTTGAAACTTACGAAATTCATAAGCTCTTCTTTAAGAAGATACTCCAAATAGTTTTTGAAAAAGGGTTTGAGCTTATAGAATTCTAGTCATAATCTTTGATTATCAATTATCGTGTGCTATATCTATGTTTTTTATGTTCTTTTAGTTTGTCAAACTATACAGATTAAATATCATCACTCTCTCTTTAATGTCTCGTTCTAGTACTTAACCACAAAATGTTAGTGTTACAAACCTATAAAAGAGGTGTTTCAATATGAAATTTTTTTATGACAAGTCGCCTGTGCCATAATTACAAAAGTGGACCTTTAAATATGAAATCTTTGACAAGTTATTTTATTTATTCTTTCGTTGCAATTTTCTTATCTACCCTTTTCATATATATATGCGGTTTTTGGCATGGAAACCAACTTGGACTATAGTGTGTACATACATATGTGTGTTGGAAAATATAACATTAAGTTTACTTCTTTTCGTTATCTAACGTAAAGAAGTAAACTTAATGCTATATTTTATTTAGAGTAAATTGCATTTTTGGTCCCTGTGGTTTGGCCAAATTGCAGATTTGGTCCCCAACTTTTCGAAAGTGCACCAATGGTCCCCAAATTCAAGGTTTCGTTGCATTTTTGGTCACTGGGCCCACACTCCGTTAACGCTGCTCCGTTACTCAACCCATGTGCCTTGCACACGAGGGTTTTTTGGTCATTTCAGTAACTAAAAAACAAAATACCCACTTTTATATCTTTTATATATAAATATTACCCCACTTTCCCCAAATCAATCCCAATTCACAAATTTAAAATAAACCCTAACCCTTACATGAAGCCTAATCGGTGGTGACTCAAAAATGGTTTTTTGTCACTGTAGTTTGCGTGCAAGAATTCGAACATCATGGACTCCATTGAACCCTGGTCGTCGTTTTTATTGTTGTCCCAAACCCGTAAGTTATGCATTTGATCGTTTTTGTCATCTTTGTGTATAGTGATTAATTGAATGAATCATTAATTGTAGGTTGAATGTGGGTTTTTTGATTGGTTTGATCCACCCATGTGTGCTCGAGCAGTGAACATTATTCCTGGTTTGCTAAGGGGACGAAATGATCTTCAACAAGCAAACAATGCATTGGTTGCTGAAAATGCAAGATTGAAGAAATGGTTGATTTGCAGCTGGATAATCTTTTTAGTGTATTTGGTTATGTAGATTGTTAGTTGGACTTGATAGAGTTGACCAAAGTATGAAATGGTTAATTTGCATCTTTTGTATTAGTTTGTGTTTTTCAATGAAGGAATGTTGTGTTAACCAATATGTTGTGTTTTTCAATGAAATGGTTAAAGTGCAAACAAAAGTGGTTCACAATATGTGTGCGAAAGTGCAAACAAAATGTGCCAAACAAAACTGCAATGATAAAAGACATCTAAATTGCCATTAGACATAACATTCCAAGTGCAACCATTAGCATCAAAGTCATACAGAAACATGATATTCAAAGTCTCAAAAGACATAACATCTAAAAAGTGCCAAAAGTAAAGACATTAGAGTTACAGTCAATGTTTTCATGGACTTAAACAAAAGATAGTTTGACTAGCAGAAGTTGTGAATAGATTCAAGCTTTCTTGGTGGGAGACAACACTTTATTTGCTAACCTCTTTGTCATTTTTTGGCCACTTCCTTTTGATTGAACTTGAGGTTGACTAGCAGAAGCTTGAACTGGAGTTGCAGCTTGTTGTTGGGTTGACTGTGGTTGACTTGCAGCTTGTTGTTGGGTTGACTGTGGTTGACTTGCAGCTTGTTGTTGGGTTGACTGTGGTTGACTTGCAGCTTGTGGGGTTGCAGACATGTGTTTTCTCTTCCTAGATGCTTCTTGGCTTGCAGAGGATTGAGGTTGCTTGCATCCTCTTTTGTTATGTCCTCTACCTTTGCAATTCTTACATGTGACCTGTTTCCCTACCCTGCTCATTTTCCCTGACTGCACCATACTTTCAACCTCACCAGCACTCCTTTTCCTTTTTTTTTGTGGCCTACCAATCTGCACATGAACCTTAGGTGGAAGCAATCTTGTTGGCCAATCATTCTTCATCCATAAGTGTCTACCAACCACTGGATTAATCTTGAATGAGTATTGTTTTTTCCAAGTTTCTAGCCTATATGATGAATGGACCCAATCTTCTGGCAATCCTACATCCATTCCATGATCTGTCATGTCATAAATGCATGCTACTGCATGTCTACAAGGGATACCAGACACTTCCCATTTTCTACATGAACAAGTCCTATTAGTAAGGTTAACAACACATTGATCACCTTTAGGTCCTCTAACTTCATACAAATCTAATCCATTCCAATCTACTTGATAGTTCTCAGAAGCATCTTTAGTAAGCTTAAACCTTTTGGTAGCAGCCGGTGTGAGTGGTCCTTGAGATTTTTCAATAATTTTTTGCACAATCACAATCCTTTTCATTAGATAGGCTCTCACATACTCTAAGGCACTTATGATTGGTGAGTCCCTAGCATCTAATAACTGTCTATTGAAAACTTCACAAATGTTGTTGATAAGCAAATCACAATGTGCCCTACCTGGATAACATTTGTATGATGTGTGTGTAAGGATTTGATCAAAAAAAGACAACAACAAGAAGCCTTAACAAGAAAACTTACCAGAAAAATGGGATCTGCTCCAGTGTTGTGGGTTAATTTTGTTCAACCATTCATAAGCTTGTGCGTGATGGGATTTGAGTTCATTCATCACATTTGTGAATTCAACTTTAGTTGTAGCAGTTGCAGCTTTCCACAATACATCTTTGAACCTCCCACCTTTCCATAACAAGTTCAAATTGTCATTGATATGCCTGACACAGAATCTATGCTCAGCTGATGGAAACAACCTCTTTATTGCTGGTAAGAGTCCCTGTTTTAAGTCCAAGCAAGTTGTCATTAGATTTTTAACATGTTAACATTTAAATTCAAATATGATTAAAAGGAATAGCATGTACCTTCTGCCTATCAGTTATGAAAGTGAAGTTGGAGTCCCTTTGTAAGTCCAAATCATCACCAAGTTGTGACAAGAACCATAACCAAGAATCCAAGCATTCAGACTCCACTATCCCATAAGCTACAGGATAAATACCATTATTCCCATCCACTGCTACAGCCGTTAAAAGTTGCCCAGGATATTGCCCTTTCATGAATGCTCCATCTAAACCCAATAGTTCCCTTTCACCAGCTTTGAACCCATCTTTCAAAGCTCCCAAACACACATAAATCCTTCTAAATTTTCTGGTTGTAGATTCTGGATCTCCTTCTCTATAAACATCTAACTTCACTGTTGTGTTTGGATTAGCCTTTTGTAATTCTAACACATAGTCCCTAAGTAATCCATATTGCACTTCAGCATCACCTTTTAGAATAGACTCTGCCTTTGCTTTTGCTCTAAAAGCCTTATGAATTGAAACCCCCACATGAAACTGCTTCTGCATTTGATCTTGTATAGCATTGGTTGGCATCTCTGGATTCAATTTTATCAGATCTTCAACATGTCCTGATAGAAATGAGGAGTTGCAAGCTTTTATTTTCCTAGAAAGAAGACATTTATGTTCATCAATAAATGTCTTAACCACCCATTTTTGGATATCAGGTTCATAATGAATGTACAAACTCCAACTGCATGTCTCCTGTGCAATTACATTTATGCCCTTTACAAGATTTTTTTCCCTTTTGACTATTCAACATGTGTCCTTTTGTGCTTTGAATAGATTCTTGTTGTCCTGGAACTGTGCCATAACAAACAGCCCTCATCCTAACCTTATCATTTCTTTTTAACTTAATATTTCTCCTAGTTTCAACAGTATGTGCCTGAATCTTCTTCTTAGCTTCTTCCTTACTTGCAAACTCCTGCCCAACAAAGAAGTAGTTGACAATCCTTTTTTGTTCAGCTGCTTGTTTCCCTTGTTTCTTCAATTTCCTAAGTACTGATTTCCTAGCATTAACAGGTTCATCCCCAAGATCACTTTCATAAGAATCAAAGTCAAATTCCTCAATATCATCCTCTGTTAAGTTAACTTTAGCATTCAAAGCTTGATTTACACCACTTTCATCAGAATCAACATTAAACCTAAAACCATCCATAGGGACCACTACTTCCTCTACAACATGTTCTTCATCTTCAATAACTTCCTCAGTTTCCTCTACAACATGTTCTTCATCTTCAATAACTTCCTCAGTTTCCTCATACTCACTACTATCCCCATGCTCACTACTATCCCCATGCTCATTACCCAAATCAAAACCTAGTTCATTACCCTGCTCATTCTCATGCTCATTACCCAAATCAAAACCTAGTTCATTACCCTGCTCATTCTCATGCTCATTACCCAAATCAAAACCTAGTTCATTACCCTGCTCATTCTCATGCTCATTAACATGTGAGTTTAACCACTCAATGGCCAACTGTTTGCTACACCTAGGAACTGGTTTCTTCACAACATCATCTTCATCCAAATCAACTATTTCATTAGTGTCATCTATCTCCTTGATCTCCATTGTTTTCCTAAATAAAGGCTTATAAAATGACTCAACCCTTGTCTCATTGTGTTCAATGAAAACTTCTATAACCTTATGCTTTGACACATAACTAATCAGGCTAACAACATCATCATCACAACCCAATGCTCTAAGTCCCCAATCCAAATTTTTCTTAGGTTCTCTAAAGTGATAGAACATAAGTTGTTGTGGATCATATTTTAACATTGTTACGATGTTATTAACCACCTCAATCGTAAAGCATTCACTATCAACGAAATCCACAAATTGTACCTTGCCATTTACATAATTCCTATTAGGACTGCTTGTGAAAATACCACCATGGTGCACCTTCATTGAAAAGATGTTTGGATAATCGGCTGTTTAACAAAGAAAACAACATTGTCAGAATTTAAGCTAATCAATAACTAACAAAAAAGTTTTTACAAACTCAGTCTTTGACTTACCATAAACTATATACGGATCATATGTGGTAATTGCGTGATCAGGGCGAAATCGCCATACTTGAACTCCCCTAACCATTTTACAATGTGAATCTAAAGGGACGAATTTTGCAACTCTTCAGATCATTTAGGATCAGCTTTTGATTAGAAAATTAGGTTAAGTGAGAAAAAGGTGGATTAGTTTTTTATTATGGGTGGGGTATATTAGATTTTGTGGGGTTGGGTCGGGTATATTTGGGGTATTTTGTTTTTTAGTTACTGAAATGACCAAAAAACCCTCGTGTGCAAGGCACATGGGTTGAGTAACGGAGCAGCGTTAACGGAGTGTGGGCCCAGTGACCAAAAATGCAACGAAACCTTGAATTTGGGGACCATTGGTGCACTTTCGAAAAGTTGGGGACCAAATCTGCAATTTGGCCAAACCACAGGGACCAAAAATGCAATTTACTCTTTTATTTATACTCTAAGTATACCCTTTTATGGGCTACACTTAAAATTTGAGGCCTCAAAACTTTTTTGGCCCTGTGCGGTTGGGCAGTCAGGTGAATATCCGGGTCTGATGATACGTAACCAAGTGTGCCCGACCCGTCATCAATCTAAGTGAATCCGAATGATTAGTTCGTGTAACTTTTCACGTATAAAAAAGTATTTGTTATATATACTACATATAATGGATGGATGACTTTTCTTCCATTAAATGCACTAAGAAACTGGACCAGGTTAGCCGAATCCGGAAGGGCCACCACCACCGGTTCACTCTGCCCGACTAATCCATCGTCTAGAGAACCAATTAAACACGGCTAAAACCGGTGAACTGATGACACTTTTTTGGATGGTGTCATAATATTTTACGTTTAGCATAGTAGTGACAGTTAACATCTACTATGTTAACTCTCAAAGTTATATTTGAAAACAATATTCAAATTTGACCTCAGAAGTCAAAGCGCACCTTAAACTCGAAAGGATGTGAGAAAGTGTATACTTACATCATGCATAGGTGGGTTCCTTGAACAAACTTCCATCCGAGCTTCCATTAAGTTCAGCAAGTTTCGCTTGCAATCGCTCATGCTTATTTTTAATAGCAACAGAACTTAATAATACATCAGCTTAATCCTGAAACAAAACAAAAGAACAATCACAAACACGAATTTCTGCAATTGCCTTTGTCAATATATGATAGATTAAAACAGAGAATTGCAAATTCAGTTTTTCATTTAGTTGTTTAAGGTCACAGTGAGTCTCAAAATCAAACCAAATCACCCCGATCACAAATACTACCTGATTAGATGTCTTTAGACTCATTTCATGTTTATTAAAGCTTATATAACTTGATCCATTTGACCCACAAGATATTGTCATAGGGTTAGTTAAATAGTATGACATGATAAAAGGTAAACTTATCATCCAGCCCCACATTAAGTTCTCGTTTACTGAATTATGTTGTGTTTGTCCAAAATGCACTATTTCTGCTATCCAAACATAAACCAAGTAGATTTCATGGATTTCATTTCACAAATTTTTACATTAGAAAAAAAAATCAATTCAATATATATAGCCAAAATCAACTTACCTTCCTATAAATTGGTCAATATTATCATATCAAGATAATCATTCTATAGTTGAAGTTGTTCGAATTTAATACCTAATTAGTTAATTATTAATAAGAGTACTTAGGGGGTGTTTACTATTTGATGAACAAAAGAGCTCTCAACAAAAAAACCATTACTATGTCTTTCATTTTGTGCTTATCAAGCTTCCTATGTGAACAAAACCATTACTCAGCCCGCACATCCTGCTATCGCAATTGCTTATAGCTATACCTCAATCTCAGATGCCCACATAGTAAGGTTGTCAAAAAGAGGTCGGATGATCAAAGTGCAATCCTTGCATGAGTTGACACGTGTCCACACAAAAAGTACAATACCAGCATCATCCACCACACCATCCAAACACCACTACCACACCATCCAAACACCACATCATCCAAACACCATCACCAATTCACCATCCACCACACCATCGACACCACCACCATCGACACCACCACCATCCACCACTGACATAGAAATGTAAAATGGAATAAACATGTGAAAATAAAAAAGTAGATATGAAAAAGAAAAAGGGAGGCAAGTGTCAACGCACCAAATAAAAATAAAAAGTAGACTCGAGACAGAGTGCCAGCCTATCACAAAGAAAGAAAGAATCCCATAATTTATATTTATTTGTTCAAATACTGTAATATTATGGGCTGTGAATGAGCTGGCCCCGACAGACACGTGGCAAATGCAGAAGGCCTTGGTCCACCGACCTCCTTTCCAGCCATTGGTCGCCGACACCACCCCACCACTCTCTTTTCAATTCTTTTTCACTACTAAATAATGAAACAAAGATTGTTCAGGGAGACCATTGAATCATAATAGAGGACTTTGAATCATGCACGATCTTAAATGTCTTTTTGTCACCTAATTCTTCATCATCCCAAAATTCAGAGGAATCTACTGCGCCTTTTGCTCTTTCATTTGAATCACCATTACATTTCCTAGGAACAAGTCCTACTTTAAGATTACATTTATCTCCTAATTCAAATGAAAGCTTATTGTATGCTGGATTCCACCAAGAGGTGTGTCGCAATGAACCAAAGGATACGTAACCCACTCTTGAATATTCGTCAGATTCAGGATTACTATCAAACTCAGGCCAATGATCAAGTTGAACATCCAAGCACATCTCTTCCTGCTTGATAACTATCAAACACTTATCTAACCACCGTAGGTCTCTGTCGGTGCATAATAAAAATCCACTGAAGTCATTATACCAATTATGTGGAAGTTGCAATGTGAATGTCGGTTGATGTGGCATCTTTAATGCAGGTCCACAACGGAGACTCATAAAGTGATTTTCAACGGCATTTCCCTGTCACAAAATCATTCAGATTATGATCAATTATTATGACTATTTGGTGGGAATCTATGAGAATGAAATACAAGAGCAAAATAGAGCCAAACCTGAAGCATGGAATGTAGTACCCTCTCCCCACTAACCCACTTTCTCCTCTTATAAAATGAGACTTTCCACAACCATTTATAATTGGATAGATCTCCTAAGCTTTCAAGTGAATCACAACAATTTGCTTGGAGAATAGCTATGCTTGACGGGAGATCCGGCAATTCTACAAGGTTCATGCAAAATGACACGTCGAGGAATTTTAGACTAGGAAGTTGCGAGAGGTTTGAAGGTAGTTGTGAAAAATCATTTTTTTGTAAGTCTAGTACTTGTAGACAGGATAATTCGACAATATCCGACGGGATGTCTCCATCTCCCAGGAGATTGGACCCCCCAAGTTGTAACTTCTTTAAAAAACGTGGAAACAGGGGAAACTTAATGCTCACCGAGCTTTGGATAAAAGAAGATTTCACATCCTTGGATAAAGAAAGCACCTCTAAACAACATTCCACATCAAAGAAGTTGTCTGCTAATTTCTCAAGTTGGCTACAACCATGGAGACCACACGCCTTCAAATGTTTAAAGAGACCGAAGTTGCATTCTATCCTCTTTAGTTTGTCACAATGTGCCAAGTCTAAAGAAACAAGGTTGGTACAATATTCTCCAACTGACGAGGGGACAATTTCTATAGCAGTGCAACTCAAACGAAGCTCTTTCAAGCTATCCATGTTGGTTTTGAACTCTGGAAACTTCCAAAGTCGTTTACAATAAGACAAATTAAGAGTCTCCAACTTTTGCATTTGGATAATGGGTGGAAACATCTTTAGTTTTACGCACAATCCCATGATTACATAAACAAGCCTTTCGTGATACCCAATTGATGGATGAATCTCTTTTAGTTTTTGGCATCCAAACAAATTTAATCTTTCAAGACATGGAAGCCCGCTAAAATCTGGTGTCCTCTTTAGGGACCTTGACCATTGGAGGTCAAGAATTTTCAGATTTGGTAGATGCTGTTTCAAGACAAGGACACAAAAGTCAAATTAATACATCTATATCTATAATTAAATAATATTTATATTTCTTTTCTTTTATGAATAAAGCCATGTTAAATTATGATATAACTTAAATAAATAGTCAGATGTGAGTGTTTTAAAGAGAAATGATTGGTATGCTTAAATGTATGTCTAATTTTGTGCCTAAAAGTGTGTGACATTTATTTAATGGTTTGTGAAACGTGGGTCCCTCATATCCAACCAACATATTGCTGCCACCTAGTTTTAGGCACAAAATTAGGCATGTACTTGTGTGTTTTTGTATGAACTTGTGTGTAGTTCATTTCTCGGTTTTATAATAAGGGGATAGCTTGGCTACAATATTTTTAGTGAATTGGCTACAATCATTTACCAAAATACATGAAAAAAAAATTATGACTCATAAAAAAGAGTTGGGGACTCACAAAAGGACTCATGAAACCACAATTTGTAGCACAAATTGCAGGGAGTTGGCAACAATGCAATTTTAGCTAATATATTCCCTTATAATTATAAATCTTTTCAGTGAGACATGTTTTTGTATGAACTTGTATGTAGTTCGGGCCACTACAAAAGCATGATTATATGTAATTTATTTGAGAAAAACTTGTGTTATTTTGTAAAACATAAAAGTCAATAGTGAAACTAAATTATTGATTAAAAAAAAGAAAAAAATCAAGGATCGAACCCGGGTCTATTGCGACAAACCACAACAACTCAATCTCCAGGTGAATATGTAAGTTATCTGTTGGCTCATTCGATATACAATAAAACCTTTATAAATTTATAGTTTCGTTGGGACCAAAGTATATACACTTTGGTTTCAAAAAAATTATTATCTTATTATTTATCGATTGGGGTCCAAATTTGTATTGGTCCCAAGTTGGAACTAGAAAAATTATTAATTTTATCGAGGTTATTAATTTATCGAGTATTAATTTATAGAGGTTTTACTAGTATATTCAATAAGTGCCCACTTTTTTTTCACATAATACCTTCGTTTTTACCGTTAATGTATTATAAGATAATTGCTCATTAACAATATTTTGGTCGAGTAATGCTTATAGATGTAATGTTGGTATCCCAACCAAATAAAGTTGTGATGCACCCGAATTTGGGTATTTAAAAAATATTTACTAATAGTAATATTTTTGAATTATTTATGTTATAATGTTATCATCTATACTTTTCGTTTAGCGATATTGATATATTCTTCAAGAAATGTATACTTAACTTTAGTTAAGAAACTTACTTTTTAGTCCTCGTCAGTCGTCGCTACGCAACGGGCTATTAGAGTACTCGTTCTCTTACATTTGGGTAGACTTCATATGCTAATTTGACGTTGAAATATACTGTATTCTATATTTCTATTTTAATTTGGTCCATATTTGTTGCAAGTTCAAAAGCCCAATAGTGATGTAAATTTATTTTGTTGTCCATATTTGTGATCTAGTGGCTACTTGTTGCTACTTTTCTGTTTTAGAAATGAATGGTTTTAACACGCAAACTTGTAAACTTACATTACGGTGTGTTCTCGTAGTTTTGTAGAGGAAGAAAAGAGAAGAGATATGGGAGAAAAAAATGGAAGGAGTATAAAATGCTCACCGCTCATAGCTTCTTAAAGAAGCATTGGAAAAATGAGTATTCCTAAAAAATATCAAAGCTCACCGCTCTTTTGCCAAACGACTACTAAAAACCAAAATGCTCATTGCTCACCGCTCCAAAAAACTCCACACACACCTTCGTGCCAAATATACCCTTTATTTTATTTATTTTTTATTTTTTTATTGTGCGCATATTGGTTTTAAAATTTGTGAAATACAAAACTACTATTTAGAATAATTTGAAACGCAGTTCATATCACAAAAGTAGGATATTTAAGCCGGTTTGCTTGAAAATCTTGCGTGTTATCATACTTTTATTACAAATTTCTATAATCCTTTTCATTTATTTACTTTCATTAGCAACCCCTGAAATTGTTACCATACAAAATTAACTTGTCAAAGATAAAGAATAAGAATTACCTTAAACCCTTGCCAGAGCTCTTTTTGAAGACCGTCTCTCAAAGTCAGACAACCAAGCTTTGTTGGTTGAAAATTTGTTGGCAATGATGACTTGGGATAATTCTCCACAGAAATCCAACGGGCGTTCTTCATGTTTGCCAGAACTTGAGGAAGACATGGAGGGGAAGATTTATTTGACACTACTAACGCTTGAATCCTGTCATTTTCCTGATATATAAAGGAGCGAAATTGTGTCATTAATAATATACGAATGTCATTCAATGCATGTGTAATTTGTAACATATATCTTGCAAAGCTAGCATGACCATACTAGTACCTTGGTTGCGTCCATAGCACAAATGTGTAAAATATCTTCTGATTTCCAAACCCTGCTGTGTTTTTCCGGATAGTTAGTGTATTTCCCTCTAACAATATGGTGTGCCATTTCTTCTATCAAGTCATGCATATCGAATACTCCATTCGATTTATATATGAGAGACTTTTGTACCAACACCCTTACACCTATAACTGGGTTAAAACTACAAGCATCAAGCACCTTCATTGCATCATCTATCGGCGTCCTTTTTCTGTGAAAACATGCAATATCTAAGAATAAATCTTTCTCATCAGGATCAAGCCCGTCATAACTTATTTTGAGTCTCTCCATGACATCACGATCTGGTATGTCTTTTAACTTGGTAAGGGCACTCTTCCATTCATCCTTGTCTTTGTCGTATAGAAACTTACCAAGAACTTCAAGCACCAATGGTAGCCCACCAGCATAAGAAACTACCTTTTCTGAAAGTATCTCATAATCTTCTACTGGATTATCTTCCCGATATGCATGGGTATGGAAGAGCTCGATAGCCTCGTCATGTGATAACAAACTCACCCCATAGACCGAGTCTGCCTTGCGGGTTAGCATATGTTCGTCCCTGGTAGTGATTATAATTCGACTTCCCTCACCAAACCAATCATGTGATCCAGCTAAATCCTCTATTTGCTTAAGGTCATCTACATCATCAAGAACAACCAAAACCTTTTTATGACATAGCCTTCTTTTTATCATGCTTCTTCCTTCTTCCTCGCTCTCTACTGCCACCTCTGTTTTCAAAATAGATAATAGCATATTTTTCTGCAACATCTTCAAACCATGCTTGTTTGATTCCTCCCGGATATTTTCAAGAAAGCAACGACCTTCAAAATGTACAGACATTTCCGTATAAGCAGCAGAAGCGAGAGTAGTCTTACCACCACCCCCAACCCCCCATATTCCAATGATGCGCACACCACCTGACGGCCCAGTTTCCAACTTTGATTTCAAATCTTGCAAGCGAGTCTCTATTCCAATAAGTTTTTTACTTACTTTTGAAATTAAGGGCAACTTCTTAGAAATTGATCCAACAATGTCTTTGATGCATTTTGCTTCATGCCTGCACATTGGGTACATGAGGATAATTAGAAAGTATAGGATGGGCAGAACGTGATTGCTTCTGAGAGCAACGAGTTGTCGAATTTCACACTAATCGGCCTCTAAATTTTGGATACTACTTGTCATAGCTTCTGGTGGCTAAAGATTTTCTACAAATCGAAATATAAATTTTAACAATTTCAAGTCAACATATATTGCAACATGTTGATTTATTCTTAATTAACGCTTGCATTATCAACCAGTCAACTACAACTAAAGTGAAATATGAAGGCAAAGAAAATATTAGTGACACCTAATAGGTAGAGTAACACAATATATCTACAACAAAACAAAAAATTAATTCCTAAACTATGAATTAGTATATCCTCTTAGTATATAAGAAGACCCCTTTTAACGTCTTTGCAGTCCACGCACGTAGTTAAAATTTTAATATCCAAAATTTAGTTAACTTCCACGCAGGAGCTTCATTTTTACATTCCCAACAGGCCAACATGGCCATTAACACCCGATAGTTTGCATATACTAATATTACTATAGTATAATTTAGGGTGCAATATTTTAGTGATACATAAATCATTCTTTGACCCACTTTTGTTGACTTCTTTTAAAACTTAAAACTCCGATCAACAACCCCACACCAACAAGATGTAGGTATCGATGCCTGAGCAGCCATTTGAAGATGGCAGTGGTGCTACGGTGATGGTACCAACGGCGGTGGTGATGACGACAGCCAACTCACATTTAGATAGAAAGACGTGTTTTTTTGTGTGTGTGAGGGATCGAGACGTGTGTAATTGAGTTCATGTGTTTGTGTGTCTCCTTTGTTTCAACAAGAAAGTAGTGAGTTACGCCTATCTTTAACAAATTAATAATGGGATTAGGTCGTAGAATAGCAACGTACTTTTCAAAGTGTATCGTTTTAGTACGTGTACTTTTTTAAAGTTGTAGAATAGCAATGTACTTTCATAAGTGTTCTAATTTGGTACGTGACGATGATGTGTCATACCCGAAAGTCTGACATGTGGCACCATTTATAGCGTGACACGTCATCATCACGTACCAAATTGAAACACTTATGAAAGTACATTGCTATTCTACAACTTTAAAAAAGTACACGTACTAAAACGATACACTTTGACAAGTACGTTGCTATTCTACGACCTAATCCCTATTAATCTATCAAACTTATATTTGATGGGCTCGGGCTGATAAGTTACATAGAGCTATAGAAGCTAATATATCATCCTTTTGGAACAATATTTACAAAAAAGCACAAACATAATTGTATTTTATCATTGTTACTATTAAAGTTTTGTTAGTTTGAACGTGTAAGTTTCGATTAACAAAATCTTGTGTCTTTTTCGGATGCATTGAAACCATATAAAATTTCGGATTTCTTATCGTCTTATGTTTGTAAAACCCCATGTACTTTTCGCTTAAGTTCTATGGCTCTTTCTTACGAGTATCATTTCTTAATTAACTACAAGCTGCATGGATTCACCTATCTAAATATTGAAACTATATAATCATCACTTACGACACATGGATACGCACACATGGGCTGTGCGTATGCACAACCAAGTGCGTACCTAGTAATATCAATATGAAAACATTCTAAGCATATTATGTTTGAAAAAATTGTAGAAAATTACCCATTAGCATAGTCCTTGGTGACCCATCCAGAAAGGTTAGCTGCAGCTGCTAGAGCATTTTTCCACAATTTAACTTTGTGGTTATTCTCCAACTCCTGTTTCCCAAATGCTTCTCCATATTTCCTTTTCTGTTTTCTCACATCCGAGGGATCCACATCGTAAAATACGGGCATAACAATTTGACCTCTTGTAGTCATGCATTCCATAATATATGCCAACTCATCCAAACACCAAGAAGAATCTGCATAGTTTTCAGAGAATACAATAACAGCGATCCGTGATTCACGAATAGCTTTCAGGAGGGATGGACCAATGGATTCACCCCGGGGAAGTGTTTCGTCATCTTTATAAGTGTGGATGCCTTGTTGCACAAGACTTGTGTAGAGATGATCTACAAAAGTCTTGCGAGTGTCTTCTCCTTTAAAACTTAGAAAAACTTCATAGTTCCATGATTTAAAAGAAGAGCTGGGAATCAAATGAGAAGAGGATGATGGTGTTGATGATGATGCCATTGATCTTTAAGATTTGTTTAGAAATAGTATAAAAAATCATACGAGGATTAGAAATCAGGTGTAGAAAGATGTATGTGATTTTGAGTAGCTAGCTTAATAGATGAATGGAATGAAGATGGAGATATGGGTTTTCTATCTTTTGATGAATTTTTTGTTTGTGGATAAGGGATATGGGTTTTGCTTGTGTGGTAGATATGTGTTTGACTGATAATCAGTGGTGTGTGTGGTGAGTAGATGGATTATTAATTTTTTGTGCCTTGGAGATATGTGTTTTGACTGATTTTATACACAAAACTTCTCTTTCACAAACAAAAGAGAAAAGTTATTTTAGATACTAAAAATTACTCACATATGCAAGGGATACATCCTCATTTTCAATCTAAATTTGATCAACTGCTAAAATTAAAAAGATAACTAATTAAAAAAATAACTAAATGAAAGAAAGGCAATTTGGTACATTTACAATACACACAAATTTCTCTGACCCTCACCAAACACACACACCCCACTGACATAAACCGATCAAAAACCACCGAGATCATCTACTTCCGGCAGCACAACCTCACCTCCCATTTTTACACTGAGAAAATCACACATTCATCAAATTGTGATTCAATTACATAACAAAATGAGTCATTGATCTGTACACAATTCAGCACTTTTATAACAGATCTATAAAAAAAAGTAGTGAGTTGGATCTGATCGGAAGGTGAGATGGCAGGAGCGGCGTCAGCGCTGTTCCTATTGGATATAAAAGGACGTGTTCTCGTGTGGCGTGATTACCGTGGTGACGTGTCTGCTCTTCAGGCTGAATGGTTTTTTACTAAGCTTATTGAAAAAGAGGTATGATTTGAATTGTGTAGGTTAGGTTATATAAGATGTTGTGATTTGATGTATTCGAGATTCTGATTGAAGAAGATGTAGGAAGCTCATTTTTGAATAGTCGAGAGGACGAGTTACCTGCTTATTGAAATAGAGGTTTTGATTTGTGTAATTTTAGGTTATTTTGAACTGTGTGATTTTAGAGTACAGAAATGTGCTTAAAACTTAGCTTATTATGTGGTTTAATTGTTTGAGATGCCTGTGTTAGATGTAAGCTGTGATTGAACTGAGATCGTAGTCGAGAGGACGAGTTCGGTGTTTATTTAGATCGATAAGAGATTCTGTCATGTGTTCTAGATTCGGTTAGCGTAATTGAAGCTAGAGCGAGTTTATTTTAGGTTATGTGATGTAAAGTTGCTTTGATTTGATATGTAAGTGATTAGTTTCTGTATTTAATGATGTATTGAATTGTGATTCAATCGTTTCAGCGTATTGTTTATTATGAAATGTAGTTGATAATTAGAGGAATGGTAGATGATTGTTTGGTGATTGAACTGAGATCGTAAAGAGGTTTATATTTGAACCTAGAGGATGAGTTCGGTTTTTATCCTTAATATCACAAGTGATATCCTGTGATGGATCCCATAGTTTTGATTTTGGAGTCGCAGGAGGCGGCATTGTATTCTGGGTTACAGGAGGAACGCCATCGTGTGGATTCAAGGTGGCGCAAAATGTGGATGTAAGTACAAAAAGGCGAACTTTGACATTTGGAAATCTTAAGGAAGAACTTTGACTTAATTGAAAATGGTTTTCTGATTTCTGTGTTTATCATGTGTATGCTAATTGTCAATGAATGATTTGATGGATTGGAAGCAGTTTTGTGTTCTTTAATGGGATTAGTTGTACGTAAATACCAGGTTGCTAATTTGAATGTTGAGATGGATTTAGCTGTTTAATACTGATGTTATGTATATATAATTGGGTTTAGCTTTTTTTATAATGTTGGTTGTTTACTGAAAAAAGGTTTAGTGGATTTGAAACTTTGCTATTTTCTTTCATTTATGAGATTGATTTTGTGTGAACACTGGTTGTAAATATGTTTAGAGTTTGGACTTGTGTTATGCATATGCTTGTCGTTTTTTTCCTTGATTATGTGTATGCAAATTGTTTATAAAAAATATAATAAAATAGAACACTGAAATTTGGATACTGAAATTACATAAGCTTTTCATATATCAAAATCGTGATGGGTAGTAAATTTGTCTATTATTAAATTTAGGTACCAAGTAGCTCATGATTGTATTATGTTCATTTATGGATTATGTTACAATTACAAAGAACTAGGTAGTCATTTGATGTTATTTGGTATTTGGTATGTGAGTTATATATAATCTTCAATGGATTACATGTTAGACGATTGCTTAGTAATGATTCACTTCAAAAATTCATAGCTAATTAACCGTAAGTCCGTAGGAGTCGTGCCACCTATCATTTTAAAAGGAATTAAGTCTACTTTCATTTAAAAATAATGTCATGGCCTAAATCTAAATTGAAGTAAGTAAAATAAATCAAATGCTACAACCTGTCCAAAATATTAAGTTTCATTTTGACATAGTAACTTAAACTTTTGAGTTGGGCAATGTAAGTTGATATCCTTTGAACATTGATATGATTTCTTTTGAAACTAAAGAATTTGGTGATATTTATATATATAAAGGAAACAAATCAACCTTGGCATATATCGTCATATTTAAACGCAAAGTGACAAAAAATATCTTTATTTTTATGCTATGCTATATGACTACTTGTTTGGTTGTTTGCATACATGTTGTTTGCTTATTTGTAACCACCCGTAAATTTTTAAACATTATTTTAATAATAAAAATTTACTTATTTTTACTTGACAATTTATTTTAGCATTTTTGAGCGTATTTAACTATTTCAGAAAATTCTTCTTCACGCCGTAGCATAAATCCTTTAATTTTATCAATAAAAGTAAAGTAATCTCTTGCTGGCAATTTATTTACAAAATTGATAAGTCATTTCACTTTTTTGAAAAACGCGACGCCACACCCGTACTAACGCCACATAAGAAGTGACTTAAATTATATAATTAATGTTCGGAGTCAATGACCTTGTTTTTAAATCATTTTTATAAAAACGTTTCCAGAAATATATTTTTGTATTTTTACCAAACCGATGGACCACATTTAAAATTTAACTCAACGGGACACGGGGTACACGGATAATAATAAAACAAAACCAATCCCTTTTAATTAAATGCCAGCCGCCCCACTCTCACCCTTATCCTTCTTTTTTCGATATCTTCCACAAGGACCAAGATTTCTTTTCAGTTCTATAGAAGATAAATCACCATCACAATCCTTGTTTTTGTCCATCGTCCCTCTTCTCAAGAAAAGTCACGAGCTCGCCTTAAAAACCACCAAGGATGGCGACCTTGCTCTAAAACAGCCTCCCTAAGATTCGAGAGCAGGAAAGGGGTAGTCAAAACTCCTTCTTCTTCCCTATTTAATCTACCCAACGATTCACAGGTAAACCACCCCTCAAAATTTGTTATCAAAAATTTAAAGAGGTCGACATGGTGGTTCTCCTGCTTGGATCGGCTGGGGATTTGCTCGTGCTAAATTTCTTTTGGTCTCCTTTTTGATTGATCGATCTACACCACTGTAAGGTTGATATGGATTCCTTCTTGATTCATTTTTATTGGTTGGTTATTACGTTGAAATCTTGAGTCAGGGGGTGCTTGGTTGGGGGGATAGAGGGGTGGGTAATGGGTAATATAATGATTAATCATGCTTGGTATAGGGTAATGCAATGGCCCATTACCCAGTTGTGGGTAATGGGGCATTACCCTACAATTTGAGGGGAATGGAAATGCATTGCATTGCATTCCCCTCCATATAAACCAAGCGGGCCCTCAGTTTTCTTAAGAAACCGATTAAGACTTGATGAAATCGTGGATTGATATATATATATATATATATATATATTACTTTTTGTTGCCAATTTACCCAAATTTTTACCCAAACAGTAAGCATACACAAATGAAATGTTTAATGGCACCTGTTAGCTTACCTTTTGCTTCGTTGGTGATTATCTTACCCATATCACTGTTCTTTTTTTCAGTTTCTGCAAAAATGTGATAACAGAAGCATCTTTCGCGGCAACAATCGATCTCTTTCTCTCCACTAACATCTCATATTTTGGATTCATTTTCACAATCTCTTGTGCTCTTGGCGCCTCTTCTGTTGCCAGTCGATCCTTTTCCCGTGTCTCAATTGTATCAAGAAACCTCAATTGCAATTGCTCCTGCTTGTCAATCACTTCCTTCAGTAATTTCCCAAAACAAATCCTCACACTTTTTCTTGCGGACAAAGCCGAGTTCGTGGAGCCATCCACTGCAAGATTAACTGGAAAAACACATATTTTATTCTAAGTAATTTCAATCTTATTCCTTTGAATCAACAATTATAGACTTATGAAAAATATTAAATGCAACATGTACGAACTAAGCTTACTAAAGTCAATGAGCCTCATATTTGTAGTGAAATAAAGACCAGAATCACTAAACATTAACATGGATTAAATTTGTGTAAGCCTATGTCAAATAACTTCAATATTCTAATTGGGCTATGTCAAAATTGGGTAAAAAATTGTGTGTGCTTACTAAAAAATTGTGTGTGCTCAAATAAAAAACCCACCAGTGAGGAGCTCAATTAATAAAAGTTAAGTATAAGCTTACATTAGTACCACTTCAATCCCCTTACTTCCTTCCTTGGTCCCCTCATTTTTACTAACTCCGTCTTGCTTTTTTTGGCCCACCTTCATGTTGTATAAACCAATGAAAAATAGATAAGGTCACCATACAATAGAGATAAAGTAAGAAGTTCAATACTGGTATCTTCAATGACGGAATTCATATCCTGATGCACTAACCTATGTGCATCAAAACACCTCGCTGCAGGGAGTGGGTTAAAGCGGATGGGATAAAAGGGTTGTTTCCAGATAATGGGTCAAAAGTGGTCGGCGCGTTGGTGGTTGACTAAGTAGATCAAAACACCTATTTATCTCATTTTTTTCAACGCTTGCACCCTCTAATTTGATTACTAAGCTTTTTAAGGAAGTATTATAATGCATAACCGCATCTGATTAAGCAGTGTGTAGAAAAAATAAATCAAACAACATAGTTTTACCATATATATCGATAACTTCATACATACATAATAGGGATACTTTGATAAGCAAACGGGAGCATGCTTCAAAACATACTTCAGTCACATACTACAAAAAAATGGAATTGCTTATTTTTGTAGATGTTTCAATATAGCTCACACATTTGGGTTGTTTCATGTTTGTGATTGCTTATATAAGTGTTTATCTATGTACCCCATACGTTTAAAGCAAGAAGCAAATGTCAAACACACAAAAATATATTAATATTGTAGAACACTTGGGATGAATATGTTAATGTTGCGGGTTAAGGTGCAATGAATCAGTTGCAAATTAATAAGCTGCTTTGGATTGCCTTTTAGGGAATATTAAATAATTATAGCCTTTGCAAAAGAATATACTCATAAAACTGTTTTTACTAAGATATTTGGAAAAAATTGAGAAAGCAAATTACCCCTCCGCAATTTTGAATACACTATCTTGCAATCACAACAACGTAGATAGATTGATTATATCTTATCTAGGGATAACAATAACAAAGATAAACATGCACAGCGGAATAATCAAAGAACAATGTTATTGTATGAGGTTTCTCATCATCATCTCTTCTATAACACAATTACAACCAACACAATGAGCCCCAATACTACTTGATCAATAGTAGTACGGTTACTCAATAGTAACATGGATCAAGGAAAACCTTGATTACCTTGAGGCTAGAAAAAAACTAACCCTAGGTGTTTTTCTACAACCCTACGCCTGGTTACACACACACCCCTTTGGTGTTTACATCTTGATTTATCGAGCAAGTCCCTTGTGTTTTGCATTGTCTTCATTCTTCACTTGTAGTTTTGTATTTATCAACTCAAATATAAACCCCAACAAACCACAACATCTTCATCACATTTGAATATCACCTCTCGCCCTATGTATGTATGTGGAAGATTCTAGCTTATGTAAGTATTTGTGGAAAGTCGGTGGTGTGTTAAGAAAGCTAAAAAAAGAAAAGAAAAGAAAAGAAAAGAAAATGGTTCCGTTCAACTCGGGCAGGAGACCCGAAACGACAATACCCACCTTTTTACAAAGAGTGATACGACAAAAATTGGATCCAGCACTGTTACTACCAGGGGTGAGCATGGGGCGGGGTGGAGCGGTTTTATGGTAAAACCAAAAACCTAACCGTATATTTCGGTTTTTGAAAACTACAAACCGTTTGGTTTCGGTTTTTTCGGTTTCGGTTTATATTCGGGTTTTTCTTACTTGAAAACAAGAAAGTTTTAATCTTATATAAAGTTTTTCCAAGTTTTCAAGCAAAAATATTTAAACAAATATCAATAATAGCATAATATCTAGCAATCCAAAGCTTCAAAAAGACTTATGAAACAACCAAATATGAATCTAAAATATAAAATGCATGTCTTTACGGCTTTGCACTTTTCGTTCGAAAAAACATTTAAAGAACACTATTACTCAAAAACAAATATATAATATCTATAAATATAACAAATTTGAACAACACTGTTGTTTTATTTTTTTAATAGATAAAGTTGTATACACAAATGTTTAAAATTAAATAGCAAATCTCTTAATAGATAAAGTTACATAAAAACATATATAAAGGTGAGGCAGGGCGATTTTTTTTGTTCGGTTTTTCTTATGAAACCAAAAACCGCCCCAAACATTTGGTTTTTACAAAATTCAAAACCACCACCATCGGTTTGTCAAATGCGGCGGTCTTTTCGATTCGGCTTTTTCGGTTTCGATTCGGTTTTTCGGTTTTTGTGCTCACCCCTAGTTATTGCTATTGCTATTGTGAATTGTTTACCGAAATAGAGAAAGTGTTTACATCAATCAGTGAATATTACAACAAGGAAATGAGAATTGATACAAATGTAAAATGGGCGGGAAAAGTTGTTTAAGTTGGTTACAGCACATGCAGGTCACGTGCTGTCTAAAATGGGTAACTTTGGGGTGTTTTGAGTTTTTTGGTTTTTTTTCGGTTTCGATTCGGTTTTTCAGTTTTTGTAATCACCCCTAGTTAGTACACTCAGATGTTGAATGCCAAAAATTGATAATGACAATATATTCTATATATATACTAAAGCTTGCAGTCGGTGGAATGTTATATTCACCGATTAATAATAAAAAATTCACGTTTGATAAGCCCGTTTTTTAGCCCTACTTGATTGTCCATTAACGGCCCATCATCTGTCCAGGTATTGAGTCGGTGTGGGTATCGTCTCGTAGATAAGGACGCCGACCACTCACCGTCTTTTGATATCCATCAACGATTCCAGAACCATCCGAGTCATATTTCTTCATCTTTTCCAACTATTGATTCACTAAGCTACGAAGATCCATAAGAGTTGATTATGGACGATCAGGCGAGCCCCTCAGGGTCACTGCAAAGTCGAACATGGAGATTGGTATGATAATAAGGTTCGTGTTCAGGAGAGCTGGAGAGAAGTAGAAGTTGTAAATGGTATGCTACAAACGCTTTATACTTTTTTTGGTTTCGATTAGAGTTAATCTTTTTAAGCAACAAAGGGTTTGGTTTCGATTAGGGTTTTTATTGGTGTTTGTTTAATTGCAGTTTCCAACTCCAATTATAAGCGACCTCTTCCTAATTTGATTACGGATGCTGGAATTTCGTAGGCAAAGCCCTTTATCACAGGTACAATAATGAATATTTTAGTTGATTGTACATAACAATTAACTCACAACTTATGTTTTGTGATACAATTAGGTTTGGCGATAAAGTTTGGAGTTGGTCATGGTTTGTGGGCAACGAGGGGGGTTTGCGAATTCGGTACAGGTATTTATGTTTTCTCGGTGTTTAAATTGTATATATGGATCTTTGTTGATTATTTCATTGTACACGTTCTAATTTAAAATCTTTAGTAGTATATATAGGTGTAGTGGATGTCCAAACTATGTTGCTTACAAACCATTCTACAGATACTCAGATACAGAGTTGCAAGAGAAAAAAAAAGATGGTGAAAACACAAATTTTTGAAAAAAATGGAATGAAAAAAGGTGGATGGAGTGAAGATGAGGATAACTAGCTTAGAGCTTACATACAAAGATATGGTCACTGGAACTAGAGTTTACTCCTCAAGTTTATGGGTATGGCGCAATTTCAAAACTTCTGAGTATCCTTATGCTGTTAATAAATTGTCAAACTTCTGAAGCCTCAACATGAGGAGCCTGAAGTGATCTATTTGTTGTTTGATTTTGTTAATTTTAAAGGTAATTGTTGTTAAAGCCTCAACTTCTAATAATATTTGTGTTCCTGTGAAACCATGATTTTCCTACTGGTAGTATCTTTATCAATTAGTATTTCTTTTGTTTCAGGGAAATCTAATCTTTCTACAATGATAGGTCAATCAGGGCACAGGTTATCGTACACGGTAGTTGTTTCCCTTAATTTAATTCATACGTTAACGAAATTTGTTTTCACTCAACGTTTGTATATAGACATCTCATATCTCTTCCTTCTGCCTCTCATGTCACTAACACACAGAAGTGAGGAATCGGTTTGGTGAAAGAAATCCATAAACAAAAAAAAAGAGGTGCCAAATTCTTTATACAAAATTCATTCGTTTTTTTTTTTTCAGGTTTAATAGTTGTTATAGCTTATACATATTGAAAATGTGTTACAGCTCAACTGGGATGAGTGTTTGAGAAATTACCAGAAGGATTGAGCAACAGGCTGGGCGTTCGGCTACTATTTGTGAGGTTCGTTTTTAGTTTTTTTATAAAAAAAAATATACGGGAGGTTTTGAAATTGTGGTGTGAAGTAACAATTTCGTGTCGATTAATTTACTGGTTTTCATATTTTAACTAAATAAGCTGGCAGGGTGTGCATTATTTACCATTTTCAGTGACGAATTAACGGTGTTTAAAGTGTAGAATTATGAAAACATATAGCTGAAGGTTTACCTGATACTGATACGGCGACGGTTGTTGTCACAGGTATCAATTAAGGAAAATCACAGGGTTGTAGTAGTTACACAGGAACAGAGCTTCTGCGTTGGCAGGTCCTTTGGTTGCTTCTGATATTGGTAAGAATTACTTAGACATATGTACATGTGAGTACGCCGTTCTTTATCTTTTTGGTTTTCAGATACGTTTTTCAATATGCCAATTTTTTCTGTTATATACATATTGCAGAGCATAGCTACTGCAGCGCATAAATTTTAAACAGTAGATATGATCATTTGCCAGAGTCGAACAGCACCGAACGTCTTGGAACAACAACAGGTTATACACATAACATATATAATAGTCCTTGTGTGGGAGTAGTACCAAGTGGGGTGACCTGCTGGGAAGTCCTCACACAGGGGTCACATATCTCTGTTGATACCAGGCAATGAAGAGGAAGAGCCTGTAAGCCAATGTTGCGCAGGTTCCAAATCCGAGCCGCCCCCGGTTTTCATCCGGCCGTTACTCCAGCGAGAAAACTCGTGTGGAGGCGGTACGGTTTCCGGAGGAAGCCGTTAATAGTCCCCACTACACCAGCGTGGGCCCGGTTCAGACAACATAGTCTGGGTATGTGGTGGATGAGGTCCTGCCGCTGTCGACGTGGCAGGTGCGACTCCGATCCAAAAAAATTGAAAGTCGCCTTCCAAAAAAAAATAGTCCTCGATCACATCGTTATATCTATAGTACATTTCACAATGGATCATATCCCAAAGTGTATTAAAATATTAATAAATAGTTGATTAAAATATTCATAAATCCAGTGACCCGTTATTAAAATATTAGTCCACCAGTATCATCTCAAATTTGGCCCACCCGTATCACAACATGAAAGCCCACGTTGGAAGATAATATAGAAATACCCGCACTTTGGGTTTCTAAAAATTTCTAGATAAGTTCCACCGTTTCTACATTTTTCTCCAACCGCCTTTCTTTCTTTCCTGCAGCTTGGTCGGATTCTAGGGCTTTCAGTGTTAACTTGCTACAAGATCAGACTTCCATTTGTTGGTGTTTTATGTTCTCTGGGTTTTTTTTATTGCATATTAATTTTTTTTTCTTTTTCTAGGTGAAAAGATGCTAAGGGTGCGTTTAGTTGGAGGAAAACACCCTTGTTTTCCACAAAATGTTTTGTAGAAAACAAGGAAAACAGAGATCACGTTCAAATTAGCGTTTTCCAACAAAATGTTTTCCAAAACACAAAATTTCTATTTCCAACCCTAATAAACAAGAAAACATTTTTTTTTTGTTTTCCATATTTCCTATTTCCTATTTCCATTCTATTTCCATTACAAAAAACATAATCAGACACATCACCCTAACCCCAAACACCACCCTCACCACCCTCGCCACAGCCCACATCAGCCCTCACCACCCTCGCCGGCGTCGCTTCAGCCGTCGCCGGCCATCACCATCATCGTTCCAGCTGTCGCCGATTCTTTACGTTTTCATCCGATTTTTTACTTTTTCGTCCAATTCTTTACGTTTTCGTCCTATTTTTTACGTTTTCGTCCGATTTTTTACGTTTTCGTCCGATTCTTTACGTTTTCATCTGTTTTTTCACGTATAACTGGGTTAAAACTACAAGCATCAAGCACCTTCATTGCATCATCTATCCGCGTCCTTCTTCTATGAAAACATGCAATATCCAAGAATAAATTTTTCTCATCAGGATCAAGCCCGTCATAACTTATTTTGAGTCTCTCCATGACATCAGGATTTGGGATGTCTTTTAACTTGGTAAGGGCACTCTTCCATTCATCCTTGTCTTTGTCGTATAGAAACTTACCAAGAACTTCAAGCACCAATGGTAGCCCACCAGCATAGGAAACTACCTTTTCTGAAAGTATCTCATAATCTTCTACTGGATTATCTTCCCGATATGCATGGATATGGAAGAGCTCGATAGCCTCGTCATGTGATAACAAACTCACCCGATAGACCGAGTCTGCCTTGCGGGTTAGCATATGTTCGTTCCTGGTAGTGATTATAATTCGACTTCCCTCACCAAACCAATCATGTGATCCAGCTAAATCCTCTATTTGCTTAAGGTCATCTACATCATCAAGAACAACCAAAACCTTTTTATGACATAGCCTTCTTTTTATCATGCTTCTTCCTTCTTCCTCGCTCTCTACTGGCACCTCTGTTTTCAAAATAGATAATAGCATATTTTTCTGCAACATCTTCAAACCATGCTTGTTTGATTCCTCCCGGATATTTTCAAGAAAGCAATGACCTTCAAAATGTACAGACATTTCCGTATAAGCAGCAGATGCGAGAGTAGTCTTACCACCACCTCCAACCCCCCATATTCCAACAATGCGCACAGCACCTGATGACCCAGTTTCCAACTTTGATTTCAAATCTTGCAAGCGAGTCTCTATTCCAATGAGATCTTTACTGACTTTTGAATTTATGGGATACAACTTATTAGAAATTGATCCAACAATGTCTTTGATGCATTTTGCTTCATGCCTGCACATTGGGTACATGAGGATAATTAGAAAGTATAGGATGGGCAGAACGTGATTGCTTCTGAGAGCAACGAGTTGTCGAATTTCACACTAATCGGCCTCTAAATTCTGGATACTACTTGTCATAGCTTCTGGTGGCTAAAGATTTTCTACAAATCGAAATATAAATTTTAACAATTTCAAGTCAACATATATTGCAACACGTTGATTTATTCTTAATTAACGCTTGCATTATCAACCAGTCAACTACAACTAAAGTGAAATATTTAGTGACACCTAATAGGTAGAGTAACACAATATATCTACAACAAAACAAAAAATTAATTCCTAAACTATGAATTAGTATATCCTCTTAGTATATAAGAAGACCCCTTTTAACGTCTTTGCAGTCCACGCACGTAGTTAAAATTTTAATATCCAAAATTTAGTTAGCTTCCACGCAGGAGCTTCATTTTTACATTCCCAACAGGCCAACATGGCCATTAACACCCGATAGTTTGCATATACTAATATTACTATAGTATAATTTAGGGTGCAATATTTTAGTGATACATAAATCATTCTTTGACCCACTTTTGTTGACTTCTTTTAAAACTTAAAACTCCGATCAACAACCCCACACCAACAAGATGTAGGTATCGATGCCTGAGCAGCCATTTGAAGATGGCAGTGGTGCTACGGTGATGGTACCAACGGCGGTGGTGATGACGACAGCGAACTCACGTTTAGATAGAAAGACGTGTTTTTTTGTGTGTGTGAGGGATCGAGACGTGTGTAATTGAGTTCATGTGTTTGTGTGTCTGCTTTGTTTCAACAAGAAAGTAGTGAGTTACGCCTATCTTTAACAAATTAATAATCTATCAAACTTATTATATTTGATGGGCTCGGGCTGATAAGTTACATAGAGCTATAGAAGCTTATATATCATCCTTTCGAACAATATTTACCAAAAAGCACAAACATAATTGTATTTTATCATTGTTACTATTAAAGTTTTGTTAGTTTGAACGTGTAAGTTTCGATTAACAAAATCTTGTGTCTTTTTCGGATGCATTGAAACCATATAAAATTTCGGATTTCTTATCGTCTTATGTTTGTAAAACCCCATGTACTTTTCGCTTAAGTTCTATGGCTCTTTCTTACGAGTATCATTTCTTAATTAACTACAAGCTGCATGGATTCACCTATCTAAATATTGAAACTATATAATCAACTATATTGTTAGCAAGATTGGCTGTCAAAGGTTTACATGATCAATTGATCGTAGCCTTTTGTTGTTCTTCTGATGCCATAAATTTGCTAACCTGAGATGCTTGTGGCTTTTTCTATTTCCCAGTTGCAATGTTATAAAACTGGTTGAAGCGGCTGGGTTAAGTAAGTCATAGCACAATTATTTTGGTATATCAGGTCAGGTAGAATACTTTTTGTATGGCGGGTCAGGTAGCGCTGAATTGAAATACTACGTTTAATATGTATGCATACCTGAATCTACCAGTTATAAATAAATGAGTCAAAATCCGGCACATGTACCCTATAATTCAAAGGCGCGCTACTTTGAAAAATTGTTTGTGAGCCAATATGGTTCAAATCTCCATGACCTAATGTCAACCCGGTTATAATTAGATGGATCTTTGTCGTTATGGGGAATTTGTTATAAAAGATATCAAATGTTGGCATGCTTGAAATCTTTTTTAAAATCTAGTGGTGTTTTTTATATAATACCGAGTTATCATTGTAGACAGATTATAGGCCCATGTAAACCTACTACACTGATTGACAGGTAAGTTGTTAATTGATAAATGTGGTAAATCATGTGAAGTATGGTCTTATTCTGTTCATGACACCAAAGAGGAGAAGATTGTATGATAACGAGGTGCAGGAACCCGCCGCGTTGCGGCGGGGGTGTTTGCCAGTAATGAGTAGACTCATAGTGCCGCAGCCGGTACGGATACATGCATAAGGCTACTTTTGGTCTGACACAATGAAACGCCAACCGACATAAGGCTACTCATGAAATTACTAAGTTCAATAGCTTGAAAGTCCGAACGATGGGTTAAATGGTCATACTAATTAGTAATTACTGATAAAACTAAAAACATGTATGAACTTTCACTTCATAAATATCACTCTTAATTTCCTCGTTTACAACAAATAACCGTTACATTAAAGCCATCGAAACAATATACTTAAATATGCCATCAAACACAATGAGCAAGGCGCTTAAATCCTTGTAAATCTCTCGTCTGTCAGGTAAACTGACCCTCACTAATGACATATACCATTACGAACTATTTTTGTGACCATACATGCTTAAAACATACCATTTATTCCGTTGGCAGTTTTTTTCGTGTCTTTTTGTTGCATTGGTGGCCTGTTTCACCTTGAATGATTTTGGGAATAATAGCTGAGACGCTGCAAACTTTTTTCTCTGCGTTTCAGCAACTAGATAAGTTCACCCCGCTCATCGGTGGCCTGTTTCACCATACTCTGTCCATCCGGATAAGTTCAAGCACAAAAAGGGCTAACGTTGGGCTTTGGGTTATCGCATTGGGCTATTTAGAATCTGATTACGGGCCGAAAATTTATTATTATTTTAAACATCCGGGAATTTGGTCCATCGAGAAATGTTATATAGATAGAATGTACTCGGAGATCCTCTATTTTCAACTGTCATGTTAGTGATATTGTGAGAGGAAATAAAAAGTAAAATAATGGGTCATTTGTTTCAATTAGTGGCGGTCCCATTTTATCGTTCTCTAGTTTTTAGTTGGTTTAACATGACCGACATGAGAGGTAAACTTGAGAGGATCTTTATCCATGTACTTGGGCCCTTATGTCAATTTTATCATGCATCATTAGTATGTTTTGAAAACAATTAGTGTGACCAGTGATTTCAATCTGAGTATCTACTATATAGCTGATTGAAGTTTTTATCGTAAATAACCAAATTATATTTGAAAACAATATTCAAATTAAACTCGAAAGGATGTGAGAAAGTGTATACTTACATCATGCATAGGTGGGTTCCTTGAACAAACTTCCATCCGAGCTTCCATTAAGTTCAGCAAGTTTCGCTTGCAATCGCTCATGCTTATTTTTAATAGCAACAGAACTTAATACATCAGCTTAATCCTGAAACAAAACAAAAGAACAATCACAAACACGAATTTCTGCGATTGCCTTTGTCAATATATGATAGATTAAAACAGAGAATTGCAAATTCAGTTTTTCATTTAGTTGTTTAAGGTCACAGTGAGTCTCAAAATCAAACCAAATCACCCCGATCACAAATACTACCTGATTAGATGTCTTTAGACTCATTTCATGTTTATTAAAGCTTATATAACTTGATCCATTTGACCCACAAGATATTGTCATAGGGTTAGTTAAATAGTATGACATGATAAAAGGTAAACTTATCATCCAGCCCCACATTAAGTTCTCGTTTACTGAATTATGTTGTGTTTGTCCAAAATGCACTATTTCTGCTATCCAAACATAAACCAAGTAGATTTCATGGATTTCATTTCACACATTTTTACATTAGAAAAAAAAAATCAATTCAATATATATAGCCAAAATCAACTTACCTTCCTATAAATTGGTCAATATTATCATATCAAGATAATCATTCTATAGTTGAAGTTGTTTGAATTTAATACGTAATTAGTTAATTAATAAGAGTACTTACTTGGCTGTGACTATTTGATGAACAAAAG
This sequence comes from Artemisia tridentata subsp. tridentata, assembly GCA_021014915.2. Lineage (NCBI taxonomy): Eukaryota > Viridiplantae > Streptophyta > Magnoliopsida > Asterales > Asteraceae > Artemisia > Artemisia tridentata. The sequence continues at coordinate 306,014,300 of CP139502.1, read as the reverse complement.
AGCTCTCAACAAAAAACCATTACTATGTCTTTCATTTTGTGCTTATCAAGCTTCCTATGTGAACAAAACCATTACTCAGCCCGCACATCCTGCTATCGCAATTGCTTATAGCTATACCTCAATCTCAGATGCCCACATAGTAAGGTTGTCAAAAAGAGGTCGGATGATCAAAGTGCAATCCTTGCATGAGTTGACACGTGTCCACATAAAAAGTACAACACCAATCATTTGTTGGCCCAAACAGATGTGCGAATTCCGGCTAATGTGCGAACTAAGCCCACAAACATATACATATCTGGATCCGCAGCTCCAAACACCAGCATCATCCACCACACCATCCAAACACCACCACCACACCATCCAAACACCACATCATCCAAACACCATCACCAATTCACCATCCACCACACCATCGACACCACCACCATCCACCACTGACATAGAAATGTAAAATGGAATAAACATGTGAAAATAAAAAAGTAGATATGAAAAAGAAAAAGGGAGGCAAGTGTCAACGCACCAAATAAAAATAAAAAGTAGACTCGAGACAGAGTGCCAGCCTATCACAAAGAAAGAAAGAATCCCATAATTTATACTCCCTCCGTCTCATTTTAGTTGTCCATTTTTGCACTTTTTGTTGTCTCAAATTAGTTGTCCATTTTTAAGCAATTTCCAGTTTTGCCCATAAAAGACAAAACACAATCAAAGATTTGAAATAATAACTTGCGGATATTATTATCATTTTACAACATACAAACAAAGATTTCTTAATATGTGTGTTTTGTGGGCCATGACATCTAAATTGGGATGGAGGTAGTATTTATTTGTTCAAATACTGTAATATTATTATGGGCTGTGAATGAGCTGGCCCCGACATACACGTGGCAAATGCAGAAGGCCTTGGTCCACCGACCTCCTTTCCAGCCATTGGTCGCCGACACCACCCCACCACTCTCTTTTCAATTCTTTTTCACTACTAAATAATGAAACAAAGATTGTTCAATGTAAACTTTGAATACTATCAATTCTAACAAACTAAGATGGAGATAGTGGATTCCATTGAATCATAATAGAGGACTTTGAATCATGCACGATCTTAAATGTCTTTTTGTCTTCTTCATCCCAAAATTCAGAGGAATCTACTGCGCCTTTTGCTCTTTCATTTGAATCACCATTACATTTCCTAGGAACAAGTCCTACTTTAAGATTAAATTTATCTCCTAATTCAAATGAAAGCTTATTGTATGCTGGATTCCACCAAGAGGTGTGTCGCAATGAACCAAAGGATACGTAACCCACTCTTGAATATTCGTCAGATTCAGGATTACTATCAAACTCAGGCCAATGATCAAGTTGAACATCCAAGCACGTCTTTTCCTGCTTGATAACTATCAAACACGGATCCGCCCACCACGGGTCTTTGTCGGTGCATAATAAAAATCCACTGAAGTCATTATACCAATTATGTGGAAGTTGCAATGTGAATGTCGGTTGATGTGGCATCTGTGATGATGGAGGTCCACAATGGAGACTCATAAAGTGATTTTCAACGGCATTTCCCTGTCACAAAATCATTCAGATTATGATCAATTATTATTACTATTTGGTGGGAATCTATGAGAATGAAATACAAGAGCAAAATATAGCCAAACCTGAAGCATGGAATGTAGTACCCTGTTACCACCAACCCACTTACTCTGCCTCCGACATGCGACTTTCCACAACCATTTATAATTGGATAGATCTCCTAAGCTTTCAAGTGAACAACAATAATTTGCTTTGAGAATAGCTATGCTTGATGGGAGATCCGGCAATTCTACAAGGTTCTTGCAATGTGACACGTCGAGGTATTTTAGACTAGGAAGTTGCGAGAGGTTTGAAGGTAATTGTGAAAAATCGTTCCCTCTTAAGTCTAGTACTTGTAGACAGGATAATTCGACAATATCCGACGGGATGTCTCCATCTCCCAGATTGGACCCCCGAAGTCGTAACTTCTTTAAAAAACGTGGAAACAGGGGAAACTTAATGCTCACCGAGCTTTGGATAAAAGAAGATTTCACATCCTTGGATAAAGAAAGCGCCTCTAAACAACATTCCACATCAAAGAAGTTGTCTGCTAATTTCTCAAGTAGGCTAAAACCCTGGAGATAACACTCCTTCAAATGTTTAAAGAGACGGAAGTTGCATTCTATCCTCTTTAGTTTCTCACAACTAGCCAAGTCTAAAGAAACAAGGTTGGTACAATATTCTCCAACCGACGAGGGGACAATTTCTATAGCAGTCCCACGCAAATGAAGCTCTTTCAAGCTATCCATGTTACATTTGAACTCTGGAAACTTCCAAAGTCGTTTACACCCAAACAAATCAAGAGTCTCCAACTTTTGCATTCGGATAATGGGTGGAAACATTTTTAGGCTTTCACAAAGGGTCATGTTTAAATAAACAAGCCTTTCGTGATACCCAATTGATGGATGAATCTCTTTTAGTTTAAAGCATCCACGCAAATTTAATCTTTCAAGGCATGGAAGCCCGCTTAAATCTGGTGTCCTCTCTAGGGACATTGACCCCTCGAGATCAAGAATTTTCAGATTTGGTAGATGCTGTTTCAAGACAAGGACACAAAAGTCAAATTAATACGTCTATATCTATAATTAAATAATATTTATATTTCTTTTCTTTTATGAATAAAGCCATGTTAAATTATGATATAACTTAAATAAATAATCATTTTATAGAGAAATGATTGGTATGTTTAAATGTATATCTAATTTTGTGCCTAAAAGTGTGTGACATTTATTTAATGGTTTGTGAAACGTGGGTCCCTCATATCCAACCAACATATTGCTGCCACCTAGTTTTAGGCACAAAATTAGGCATGTACTTGTGTGTTTTTGTATGAACTTGTGTGTAGTTCATTTCTCGGTTTTATAATAAGGGGATAGCTTGGCTACAATATTTTTAGTGAATTGGCTACAATCATTTACCAAAATACGTTAAAAAAAAAAAAAAAAAAAATTATGACTCATAAAAAAGAGTTGGGGACTCACAAAAGGACTCATGAAACCACAATTTGTAGCACAAATTGTAGGGAGTTGGAAACAATGCAATTTTAGCTAATATATTCCCTTATAATTATAAATCTTTTCAGTGAGACATGTTTTTGTATGAACTTGTGTGTAGTTCGGGCCACTACAAAAGCATGATTATATGTAATTTATTTGAGAAAAACTTAAGTGTTATTTTGTAAAACATAAAAGTCAATAGTGAAACTAAATTATTGATTAAAAAAAAGAAAAAAATCAAGGATCGAACCCGGGTCTATTGCGACAAACCACAACAACTCAACCTCCAGGTGAATATGTAAGTTATCTGTTGGCTCATTCGATATACAATAAAACCTTTATAAATTTATAGTTTCGTTGGGACCAAAGTATATACACTTGGGTTTCAAAAAAATTATTATCTTATTATTTTATCGATTGGGGTCCAAATTTGTATTGGTCCCAAGTTGGAACTAGACAAATTATTAATTTTATCGAGGTTATTAATTTATCGAGTATTAATTTATAGAGGTTTTACTAGTATATTCAATAAGTGCCCACTTTTTTTTCACATAATACCTTCGTTTTTACCGTTATTGTATTATAAGATAATTTCTCATTAACAATATTTTGGTCGAGTAATGCTTATAGATGTAATGTTAGTATACCAACCAAATAAAGTTGTGATGCACCCGAATTTGGGTATTTAAAAAATATTTACTAATAGTAATATTTTTGAATTATTTATGTTATAATGTTATCATCTATACTTTTCGTTTTGCGATATTGATATATTCTTCAAGAAATGTATACTTAAATTTAGTTAATTCTTCAAGAAATGTATACTTAAATTTAGTTAAGAAACTTACTTTTTAGTCCTCGTTAGTCGTCGCGACGCAACGGGCTAGTACTCGTTCTCTTACATTTGGGTAGACTTCATATGCTAATTTGACGTTGAAATATACTGTATTCTATATTTCTATTTTAATTTGGTCCATATTTGTTGCAAGTTCAAAAGCCCAATAGTGATGTAAATTTATTTTGTTGTCCATATTTGTGATCTAGTGTCTACTTGTTGCTACTTTTCTGTTTTAGAAATGAATGGTTCTAACACGCAAACTTGTAAAATTACATTACGGTGTGTTCTCGTAGTTTTGTAGAGGAAGAAAAGAGAAGAGATATGGGAGAAAAAAATGGAATGAGTATAAAATGCTCACCGCTCATAGCTTCTTAAAGAAGCATTGGAAAAATGAGTATTCCTAAAAAATAGCAAAGCACACCGCTCTTTTGCCAAATGACTACTAAAAACCAAAATGCTCATTGCTCACCGCTCCAAAAAAACTCCACACACCCCTTCGTGCCAAATATACCCTTTATTTTATTTATTTTTTATTTTTTTATTGTGCGCATATTGGTTTTAAAATTTGTGAAATACAAAACTACTATTTTAGAATAATTTGAAAAGCAGTTCATATCACAAAAGTAGGATATTTAAGCCGGTTTGCTTGAAAATCTTGCGTGTTATCATACTTTTTTACAAATTTCTATAATCCTTTTCATTTATTTACTTTCATTAGCAACCCCTGAAATTGTTACCATACAAAATTAACTTGTCAAAGATAAAGAATAAGAATTACCTTACACCCTTGCCAGAGCTCTTTTTGAAGGCTGTATCTCAAAGTAAGACAACCAAGCTTTGTTGGTTGAAAATTTGTTGGCAATGATGACTTGGGATATTTCTCCACAGAAATCCAACGGGCGTTCTTCATGTTTGCCAGAACTTGAGGAAGACATGGAGGGGAAGATTTATTTGACACTACTAACGCTTGAATCCTGTCATTTTCCTGATATATAAAGGAGCGAAATTGTGTCATTAATAATATACGAATGTCATTCAATGCATGTGTAATTTGTAACATATATCTTGCAAAGCTAGCATGACCATACTAGTACCTTGGTTGCGTCCATAGCACAAATGTGTAAAATATCTTCTGATTTCCAAACCCTGCTGTGTTTTTCCGGATAGTTAGTGTATTTCCCTCTAACAATATGGTGTGCCATTTCTTCTATCAAGTCATGCATATCGAATACTCCATTCGATTTATATATGAGAGACTTTTGTACCAACACCCTTACACCTATAACTGGGTTAAAACTACAAGCATCAAGCAACTTCATTGCATCATCTATCGGCGTCTTTTTTCTGTGAAAACATGCAATATCTAAGAATAAATCTTTCTCGTCAGGATCAAGCCCGTCATAACTTATTTTGAGTCTCTCCATGACATCACGATCTGGTATGTCTTTTAACTTGGTAAGGGCACTCTTCCATTCATCCTTGTCTTTGTCGTATAGAAACTTACCAAGAACTTCAAGCACCAATGGTAGCCCACCAGCATAAGAAACTACCTTTTCTGAAAGTATCTCATAATCTTCTACTGGATTATCTTCCCGATATGCATGGGTATGGAAGAGCTCGATAGCCTCGTCATGTGATAACAAACTCACCCCATAGACCGAGTCTGCCTTGCGGGTTAGCATATGTTCGTCCCTGGTAGTGATTATAATTCGACTTCCCTCACCAAACCAATCATGTGATCCAGCTAAATCCTCTATTTGCTTAAGGTCATCTACATCATCAAGAACAACCAAAACCTTTTTATGACATAGCCTTCTTTTTATCATGCTTCTTCCTTCTTCCTCGCTCTCTACTGCCACCTCTGTTTTCAAAATAGATAATAGCATATTTTTCTGCAACATCTTCAAACCATGCTTGTTTGATTCCTCCCGGATATTTTCAAGAAAGCAACGACCTTCAAAATGTACAGACATTTCCGTATAAGCAGCAGAAGCGAGAGTAGTCTTACCACCACCCCCAACCCCCCATATTCCAATGATGCGCACACCACCTGACGGCCCAGTTTCCAACTTTGATTTCAAATCTTGCAAGCGAGTCTCTATTCCAATAAGTTTTTTACTTACTTTTGAAATTAAGGGCAACTTCTTAGAAATTGATCCAACAATGTCTTTGATGCATTTTGCTTCATGCCTGCACATTGGGTACATGAGGATAATTAGAAAGTATAGGATGGGCAGAACGTGATTGCTTCTGAGAGCAACGAGTTGTCGAATTTCACACTAATCGGCCTCTAAATTCTGGATACTACTTGTCATAGCTTCTGGTGGCTAAAGATTTTCTACAAATCGAAATATAAATTTTAACAATTTCAAGTCAACATATATATTGCAACACGTTGATTTATTTTTAATTAACGCTTGCATTATCAACCAGTCAACTACAACTAAAGTGAAATATGAAGGCAAAGAAAATATTTGTGACACCTAATAGGTAGAGTAACACAATATATCTACAACAAAACAAAAATATAATTCCTAAACTATGAATTAGTATATCCTCTTAGTATAATTTAGGGTGCAATATTTTAGTGATACATAAATCATTCTTTGACCCACTTTTGTTGACTTCTTTTAAAACTTAAAACTCCAATCAACAACCCCACACCAACAAGATGTAGTAGGGGTGGCAATTTTCGACACGACCGCTAACCGACACAGACACGACACGAAGATAAACGGGTTTGGGTCGAGGATAAACAGGTTTGGGTCGAAAACAGGTTCACCCGTATAACCCGTTTAATAAATGGGTATGGGTTTAGTAATTTTAAACAGGTCAACCCGTGAACCCGTTTAAATATATAAACTTTTAATGAATAAAATATAGAACTTTTGTAAAGTAAAACTTTAATAAACTTGGAAATTAAAGTCAAAAATGAAATTTTTTGAATGGGCCTTTGGAAGCCTAAAATATGGAAAACTATGAGCGGGAATTTAGTATCTAAGACTTTGAGTGGGAAATTTAGTGTCAAGGATTTGAGCGGGAACTTAGTGTCTAGTCACTCTACTATCTTAGACCTCTAGCAGTCTGGCCTCTATTCTTTGAGCGGGAATATAGGGTCTTGGCTTTGAGCGGGAATTTACTTCTTATATATACTCGAGTCTTGCTCATCTCACTCTAAAATTTCACCCAATCCTAAAATTGATCATTAACAAACCACCTTCCTCAAACTAATTAAATAATTATTTAAACGGGTTACACGGGTCATAAATGGGTTACACATGTTAGGTGTGTGCGGGTTAGGGTTGAGGTTTTTTACACGATTAATAAATGGGTCGTGTTTGGGTTGAGGCTTTACCAACCCGCCAACCCGAGTGGGTCGACACGGACACGACTCGATTGCCACCCCTAGATATAGGTATCGATGCCTGAGCAGCCATTTGAAGATGGCGGTGGTGCTACGGTGATGGTACCAACGGCGGTGGTGATGACGACAGCCAACTCACTTTTGGATAGAAAGACGTGTTTTTTTTTGTGTGTGTGAGGGATCGAGACGTGTGTAATTGAGTTCATGTGTTTGTGTGTCTGCTTTGTTTCAACAAGAAAGTAGTGAGTTACGCCTATCTTTAACAAATTAATAATCTATCAAACTTATATTTGATGGGCTCGGGCTGATAAGTTACATAGAGCTATAGAAGCTTATATATCATCCTTTCGAACAATATTTACAAAAAAGCACAAACATAATTGTATTTTATCATTGTTACTATTAAAGTTTTGTTAGTTTGAACGTGTAAGTTTCGATTAACAAAATCTTGTGTCTTTTTCGGATGCATTGAAACCATATAAAATTTCGGATTTCTTATCGTCTTATGTTTGTAAAACCCCATGTACTTTTCGCTTAAGTTCTATGGCTCTTTCTTACGAGTATCATTTCTTAATTAACTACAAGCTGCATGGATTCACCTATCTAAATATTGAAACTATATAATCATCACTTACGACACATGGATACGCATACATGGGCTGTGCGTATGCACAACCAAGTGCGTACCTAGTAATATCAATATGAAAACATTCTAAGCATATTATGTTTGAAAAAATTGTAGAAAATTACCCATTAGCATAGTCCTTGGTGACCCATCCAGAAAGGTTAGCTGCAGCTGCTAGAGCATTTTTCCACAATTTAACTTTGTGGTTATTCTCCAACTCCTGTTTCCCAAATGCTTCTCCATATTTCCTTTTCTGTTTTCTCACATCCGAGGGATCCACATCGTAAAATACGGGCATAACAATTTGACCTCTTGTAGTCATGCATTCCATAATATATGCCAACTCATCCAAACACCAAGAAGAATCTGCATAGTTTTCAGAGAATACAATAACAGCGATCCGTGATTCACGAATAGCTTTCAGGAGGGATGGACCAATGGATTCACCCCGGGGAAGTGTTTCGTCATCTTTATAAGTGTGGATGCCTTGTTGCGCAAGACTTGTGTAGAGATGATCTACAAAAGTCTTGCGAGTGTCTTCTCCTCTAAAACTTAGAAAAACTTCATAGTTCCATGATTTAAAAGAAGAGCTGGGAATCAAATGAGAAGAGGATGATGGTGTTGATGATGATGCCATTGATCTTTAAGATTTGTTTAGAAATAGTATAAAAAATCATATGAGGATTAGAAATCAGGTGTAGAAAGATGTATGTGATTTTGAGTAGCTTAATAGATGAATGGAATGAGAAATATATTTATTGAGATTTTTTTTTTTTTTTTTTTTTTTCTATGAGGAAATGGTATAGAAATTTCATAATACTTTAAATAATTCATGCCAGAACACCATAAAGGAATAGGTCAAGGGGTGTGAACATAACTTTATAAAAATCCGAGAACACCATAAAGGAATTGGTCTAGGGGTGTGAACATAACTTTATAAAAATTGACTGAAGTCATTATACAAATTATGTGAAAGTTTCAATGTGAATGTCTTTTGATGTGGCATCTGTGATGATGCAGGTCCACAATGGAGACTCATAAAGTGATTTTCAACGGCATTTTCTTGTCACAAAATCATTCAGATTATGATCAATTATTATTACTATTTGGTGGGAATCTATGAGAATGAAATACAAGAGCAAAATAGAGCCAAACCTGAAGCATGGAATGTAGTAACCTCTCACCACTAACCCACTTTCTCCTATTATAACATGAGACTTTCCACAACCATTTATAATTGGATAGATCTCCTAAGCTTTCAAGTGAATAACAATAATCTGCTCCGAGAATAGCTATGCTTGATGGGAGATCCGGCAATTCTACAAGGTTATAGCAACTTGACACGTTGATGAATTTTAGACTAGGAAGTTGCGAGAGGTTTGAAGGTAGTTGTCAAAAATCGTTTTTTTGTAAGTCTAGTACTTGTAGACAGGATAATTCGACAATATCCGACGGGATGTCTCCATCTCCCAGATTGAAACCCTGAAGTCGTAACTTCTTTAAAAAACGTGGAAACAGGGGAAACTTATACACGCTTTTATACACACGTTTTTATACATGTTTTTATACACACGTTTTTATACACGCTTTTATACACACGTTTTTATACACATTTTTATACATATTTTATACACACATTTATACACATATTTTTGTACACGTTTTTATACACATATTTTTATACACATACTTTTATGCACACCTTTTTATACACACATTTTATACGCACATTTTATACACACATTTATATTTATTTATATTTATTACACGTGGAAATTGTATAAGCTTAATTAGTACTCCTATATAGGTTACTGACCAAGTGTTTTTAATAATTATTTGACCCAGAAATGTACGTTTTATTTCGGCATATAATGTATTTAATTTAATTAGTAGAATAATGAAGATTGTTAAAATATTCTCTTTTGAGTTAATTTCATAAATGGTCCATGTGGTTTGCCGGGTTTAACGGGTTTAATCTCTAAACTTTTTTTTAACAGATCCAGTCCCTGTGGTTGCGACCCATTACGGGTTTGGTCTCTGAGACTAACTGTTGTTAGTTTTTTCCGTTAGCTAACGACCGTTTTCAACAAACATTTGCATCGTTAGTCCTTTATACTAACGACCATTTACACTTAACTCAATTTTTTTTTCCTAAAAAATTAAAAAAAAAAAAATGATTTTCTTATAATTTTAAAAATAAAGAAAGCAAGTTACCTCCGCAATTTTGAATACACTGTCTTGCAATCCCAACAACGTAGATACATCAAGTTCTATGAGAATATTTAGTCAGCGGCGCATAACATATCTTCACCAGAGCAATGTCAAGGCAAGCAATCCAATTGCAATATAAAATCCACTTCAACCTAAAAGGTTAAGTAATGAGCAACAAACTGTAGTTGCTTACCCTCTGTCGCATTAGAAGTGGAGACTTCGACACTGGCAGTAACCCCTTGCCTAAAATTGGTCTGTAAATTATTCATCCCAGCCCGGCTTTGGACATGACATGTACCAGCATCAGATGCCGGTCTCCTCGTTCGTTGTTTCCGTTGTGCAGGTCTTTTGGTCCTCCTAGAACGTGATTCAGCACCACCACATGCACCTGCTGGTGTGACCAGTTGTCACACCTCGCCAAGGCGGAAACGCGAGTGCAACATCATGGATATCGTCACAACACATGGTGTCTAAATAGAGAATTACTACATGCATATAAATAGAGCAAAGTACAGACACGAAGTGTCGTAACAATACCCCAAAAGAAAATAACCAAAACAAATCTCCAAAGGTATCCTCAATAAAACATAAAGTACTAGTCGAAAGACATTAAAGTATCACAATCCAAAATCCAACATATTCAAGTCTAAACATAAAGATAAATCGTTCTCAAATGTAACTAAGTCTCGTCTAGTCGCTTCCCTCTACCTTAGCCTTAGAATGCTCACCTGAAAATGATGCTTAAAAACGTCAACATAATGTTGGTGAGGTTCATAGGTTTAAGACACACAATATATCTCAGGCAACCAGTTCACTGTGATTATAAAACATAGCAGGACAGTAAAGATAGTTATCATACAACTAGCATGTAATCATAACCAACTAACCAACAAACGGAACATAAGGGACGGAACGCGCCCACGATCCAAGTTCACAATAATGGGTAATCCTTACCCTCTGATCAGACCACACAGAATAATAGTGAGTAGAGCTACTACTCTCCAATTGGATAATGGGAGCATAGCTACCCTCCAAATGGACCACACAGAATCACCACACAATAATCTCATAACATGCAATACACGTATAATAACACTTACAAGTCCATGCATTTACGACCACATAATCACAGTAACTCAAACCTTACAGCTTCCAATTATCAATCACAAATCTATATAACAAAATAAGATCACATTACACGCGACCAAGCTAAAAGCTATAGTCCATGTAGCACACATATGATGGATGTCTAAGGTTCATGTAAACCACCATGGATCACCTAGACTCCATACTAACCACTACCAACCACTTACACTCACTAAATCCCTTGCATATACTTTTTCAGAATACGCAGATTTTTGGGGTACTTTTACCCACATAAAATCATGACAAAATAAGCTCTACAACTCACACCAAAAATTCACCATGGTCTTTCATGAGCATACAAGCTCCTCCCAGAAGGCCATGCACTAAACACACACACAAGTACCCTTTGAAAAATCAAACATAAAAACTATCCAGATTCGGATCTGCACGCACACCAAAATGTTTTGACCCAACGACCATACTTGCACAACTTATTATCGGCTAATTTTCGCGTGAAGTCAAAGGGAATATAGAACTCAATTTCTCCAGAAGGGCTAACCCTAATTACACTTTTAAAGCCACCATTGACCTCAATACTTTTAACCTAAATCTGTCCCGGTTTAACAGTTTTGACACCTTTACTTAGAAAAATCGTTTGACTGACTTCCCGTCCTCGAAATCAATCGTGGCCGGACTTTTTGGAAAGTACGTTCTCTGAACTACAATTTAGACTCAAGAATCATCAATTAACTCATCTCCATCTATTAAATATCTTCGTATCTTTACAGCCTTAAGAATCTGTCCAAACCCTAACTCAATAATTAACATGTTTTATGCTCTAATCTCTTCACCAATCATCATAATATTACTAATTATTGATCCCAACATGTTATATATCATTAATTTACAGAAGTAAACATAAACCCTAGATCCATCATAACTTGTATTACATGAATCAAATCAATAATTAAATGAATTAGGGATCACTAGGCATACCTTAAGCTTGTTTTTATTCAAAATAATGAAACCCTAATTTTTCTTCTTGTTCCTCCCCTTTGGTCGACCGTATATCTCAAAAGAATGGGTGAGGGGGTTTTGGTTTTGTATTTATACTACCCATAAGATCATTCTAGATAACCCTTTTAAATTAGGAATTGTAATTGGACTAAAATTTTGTTTCTTTTTCCCCTTCCCGCACAATATTCGGCCGCCCCCTTTATATATATATATATATATATATATATATATATATATATATATATATATATATATATATATATATATTTTTATTAATATTAATTATTACACTTAAAACCTTGTACTCTTGATATTTTATAAAAGCCTATACCGAAATCTAACAACTTACGCGATAAACCTTCATTTTACGACAACCTGAATAATTATCATTTTCAAAGTTTCCAAAAATAGAATTTTACACTTATAATTAATGTAACCCTTAAAACTGAACACCACGTAACTTACAAACGCTCAAAAACTTGAACAAAACTTACTACGCAAAAACCCCGAATCACAAAACCGCAAAACTCATTTCCACAACACAAAAAATATACAAAATAAACTTCCCCGAATCCAACACCACAACAAACACATAACGATCGAATACCAAACCCACACATAAACTCTTGAAAACCTCTAAACCACCAAACAAAATTTAACAAGTCAACACTATTGGTTTGACTAACCTGCCAAAACCACGGTTATTACACCAGTTAAAGGTAGGTAAGTTATTTATTCATCTGCCTACCTCAGGTAAATTTGTAAGTAACAATTTACACTTGCTTACCCTTTGTCACATGAGAACCGGATGCTTCAACAAGTGTACTAACCGAATGCTATTTAGATATAGAAACCGAATCAGTGTACTTATTCTTAATTAAACTTATATATCTTATTCTATGATTCTAAACATAACGCTATTCACCTGAATATATTTCCAACACAACAGACGTACGGTACTCAGGGACGTTCAAATCAAATCTGCAACATATTTTTTTAATCAAACTCGCAAACCTTTGTATTATAGAATGCCATAACTTGCACATGACCAAAGTCTAACATTTCATTAAAACACGTTACTTTCATCACAGTTGTTGCTAGGTAATGCCGTAAGAGCTGAACAAACAAAGATATAATTTTTAGGGTTAATACCTGTACATGTTACTAAAGTTAGCAAAAAATTTGATTTAGGTTACTATACTTTTTTTTTGTTGAATTAGGTTACCCATGTATACGGTTTGTTGAATTAGGTTACCCATGTATACGGATTTGTTGAATTAGGTTACTTGCGTCAACATTCGTTAGATTTTAAGTACAAAATGGTCCTTGTCGTTAGTCGGGCGTCACGGAATTAGTCCCTAGACCACTATTTTCGGTTAGTTTGACCGTTTTTCGTCACGGAATTAGTCCCTAAATCGTATTTCGGTTAATTTTTTTTCGAAATTATTTTTTTTTTCGAAATTAATTTTTTTACAAAAAATAATTTTTTTTCGAAATTAATTTTTTTTTCGAAATTAATTTTTTTTCGAAATTAATTTTTTTTCGAAATTAATTTTTTTATAAAAAATATTTTTTTTCGAAATTAATTTTTTTATAAAAAATAATTTTTTTTGAAATTAATTTTTTTTTCGAAATTAATTTATTTCGAAATTATTTTTTTTTAAATTAATTTCGAAAAAAATTTTTTTTTATAAAAAAAATTAATTTCGAAAAAAATTATTTTTTATAAAAAAATTAATTTCGAAAAAAAAATTAATTTCGAAAAAAATTAATTTCGAAAAAAAAATTAATTTCGAAAAAAAAATAACTTCGAAAAAAATTAATTTTTATAAAAAAATTAATTTCAAAAAAAATTATTTTTATAAAAAAATTAATTTCGAAAAAAATTAAGTTTGGAAAAAAATTAATTTTGAAAAAAAAATTAATTTCGAAAAAAAATTAACTTCGAAAAAAATTAATTTTTATAAAAAAAATTAATTTAGAAAAAAATTATTTTTTATAAAAAAATTAATTTCGAAAAAAATTATTTTTTATAAAAAAATTAATTTCGAAAAAAAAAATTAATTTCGAAAAAAATTAATTTCGAAAAAAATTAATTTCGAAAAAAAAATTAATTTCGAAAAAAAAATAACTTCGAAAAAAATTAATTTTTATAAAAAAATTAATTTCAAAAAAAATTATTTTTTATAAAAAAATTAATTTCGAAAAAAATTAAGTTTGGAAAAAAATTAATTTCGAAAAAAATTAATTTCGAAAAAAAAATTAATTTCGAAAAAAAATTAACTTCGAAAAAAATTAATTTTTATAAAAAAAATTAATTTCGAAAAAAATTATTTTTTATAAAAAAAATTAATTTCGAAAAAAATTATTTTTTATAAAAAAAATTAATTTCGAAAAAAAATTAATTTCGAAAAAAAATTAATTTCGATAAAAAAATTAATTTCGAAAAAAATTATTTTTTATAAAAAAATTAATTTCGAAAAAAAATTAATTTCTAAAAAATTAATTTCGAAAAAAAAATTAATTTAGAAAAAAAATTAATTTCTAAAAAAAATTAATTTCGAAAAAAATTATTTTTTATAAAAAAAATTAATTTCGAAAAAAATTATTTTTTATAAAAAAAATTAATTTCGAAAAAAAAAATTAATTTCGAAAAAAAATTAATTTCTAAAAAAAATTTATTTCGAAAAAAAATTAATTTCTAAAAAAAATAATTTCAAACTAACCGAAATAGTGGTCTAGGGACTAATTCCGTGACAAAAAATGGTCAAACTAACCGATATAGTGGTCTAGGGACTAATTCTGTGACGCCCGACTAACGACAAGGACCATTTTGTAGCATGAGTAACCTAATTCAACAAACCGTATACATGGGTAACCTAATTCAACAAAAAAAAAGTATAGTAACCTAAATCAAATTTTTTGCTAACTTTAGTAACATGTACAGGTATTAACCCTAATTTTTATCACTCAGCTTACCTTTAGACCTGAGCATGACAATCGTCAAAATACCGCCTATCGACTCCAAGGTTTTCTAGAGACTGAAAGTTCGACGTTACTGCATAAAGTAAATTAAATAAGTATAATCTACGTAGACAACTAAATAAATAAAACTAAATAAATAAATCATGGTTATTATTAAGTAGTCGAAGGACCACTGATCTTACTTCTTCGCACCTTTTCTGGAACAATGGCTCCATTAATCACAGCATTTTTAGCTATCTGTCCTGTCGGCCTGCCATGGATGCAAATTTACCAAACCAGCAAGATTCCTTGGCAACATACATGTAACCTCCTGTAAAAATCCCAGTCATTAGTAAATATTAATAAATGGCTAATTATGTATTACTGTTCACATCCCTATTTTTAGGCAAAATTTTAAACTTTTGTTTACACTATGAAGTACGATATGTTATGTGATCTCCATTTTCACTGGAACGTGCTCACATACACACTATATTGTTTTCCCGAATGATTATACACTAATCACAATATATTTGGTTTCACCAAATAAATTCAACACATTCACAACCCCCCCCCCCCCCCCCCCCCCCCCCCCCCCCCCCCCGGTACTCAATACAAACAAAACCGGACCCTTAATGTTAATCACATTGGGCCGATGTTTTCCCAAGCCCACCAAGCCATTTGTTGGCTATACAAATCGATCACACACTCTTTCAAATTCGATATGCTTTGCCTTGTTTAAATGTAAATTCGACATACAACTTGTATAACAAATCATACCACTCGAATCTTCATTATATTGAGAATCAAGAACACTAAAAACATTGGACATATTAAATCGTTTGATCATAGAACAAAGGCCAAAGTAAACCGATTACACACAAAATCTCAAATATACCAAGATAACAAAAACTCATATTAACGAATTACATTGTGTGTTACACATTATCACACGAATTCACAAGCTTGTTTATACATCTTTCGTGTTGTCTTGAACCCAACTCGACACCAGAAAAACCTATTCGATCCTTCTCATTATTTTTGGTCACGCAAAGGTTGCTTTGGACACATTGAATCGAACACACCCATTCATATATAATTTGTATCATCCAAACTAAATACATTACTACTCCAACACTTTGCCACTTGACATAAAATCACATACAAGATATCTTTGAACTTTGTCTTCTAGCTACACACTCACTCCTTCATTCGGTTGTTCAACTCCATACTCAACCGAACCTTCACATATAAACTTACACATATAACACCTATAGCCTACCCTCATTAATGCTCTATCTATAAGGAGATAACCTCCCCCTCAAATACACCTCTGACAATATTCTTCTTGTCTCACTCTTGTCTCTATCTCAAGTTGATATAATTCCATGCATTTCGTTTCATGCATATACATTTCAACTCACTTACCAAAAATGCTTTGAAGACTCCTTTGTGCTCACTGTTATTGTCGAAGTACTCCAAAAGAGAATCATAAGGATTGGTTAGTTTGTACAAGTCCACAAGAAACCTCATTCGAGCTCTAGTATATCCACAACAAGTCACAAAGCTCACGTTTCCTTGTTTTAGTCTCACAGTCGACATACCTCATTCCATATTAAGGTGTTGTGATCTTTTCCTATCATTTGTTCATTCATCTACTTATGTATCATTACAAGTCTTCTATATCTTTATTTCAATGTTTCGTTACACAATAATCTCACTACACCACTCACCTTACTCGACATAACTAAAATAAACGAGTATATATATTGTTAAGTATTCACATGGCTTGACACAACTTAAACATGCGAACACATATTTAACATGCACTTGTCACCTTGTGAACATGCAAAACATCACATATTAATATGTCATTCGATCACTAGTTCAATTCCTAAATCTTTATATGTCAACCTTAATATACTTTTGTCACGTTAAAATATATATACAACACCACTTCCATGCGCACGTTATAAACGAATATATGTTGAACTTGTTTTATTCACCTACTAGTCGAACAGTAGGCAAATCCTTCACTCACTCACAAGCTAGTATGATTTATCTCACACTCACAAACTCTCATCTCACTCGACAGAATCACAAACACAACACAAAATCTTATTTAAACCCTTAACGGGCTAAAGCCCACCACAAAACCAAAATAAGCTCTAAACATATAAGCAGCTTATAAGCTATTGTGATAATGGAAATAAGGTCCTAATAAGCCCAAGAAACAACCCTAAAAATGCCAAGTCCATTGGGCCTATAAAAACACAAAAGGACCGAATGTTTTGTTTAGGCCCGTTAACAATCAAAAATAAGCCATACGCCACATTAAGCCTTGAAATAAGCTCACACAAGCTTAAAACAATTTCTGGAAACATAAAAAGATGAAAGAAATGAAATTCTAAGTTAAACATGTGTTTTGGACCAAAAATGCAAAAAGTGCAAACTTGAGGGACTAAAACTGTCAAATTTAGAAACTTTCGGATAAAACTGTAAAAACAAAAATTTGAAGGTATCAACTGAAAATAAGAATGATTTTGAGTCAAATATAAAAATTTGGAAGTTTTTGAACATGAAATGGACCTTTAAAATGAAAAAGGACTAGTTTTGCAAAGATATTAAACTTCAAGGACTAAAACTGCCAAGCTGGAAAAACTGAGTTTAAAACAGTAAACTCAGAATATTAAAGGTATAAAAATGATAACTTGGATATTATGATTTCCAAAAATGTCATACTTTTAATTATAAGGACTAAAAGTGTATTTTTGTAAACTTGGAGGACTAAATGTGTAAATATTTATAGTGAGGTACTAAAAATGAGAAAACTGAAATACAAGGATAGAAATGAAATATTTATAATCCAAGGGTATTGAAATGTCATTTCACCAAAGTACAGGGACTAAAATGTAAATTTCATTGAATCTCAAGACATAAATACAAGATAATATTATATATAATATTATTTTTTGAACTTGAGGCATTTTAAGCATATCAAACTCATATCACTCACCTGTTCACCATCCGTTTTCTCACACCCAATATTGTATTAATCCACGAACACCAAATACTCAGACTTTATTATTATCCAGGTTGTTTGTTGAAGCCACTTCCGAATCACACTTGAAATCACTTGTTTACTTACTCATTCCCAGCTGAGGTGAGTCATAGCCCCGCTTTTTACTTATTTATAAGTTTTTATACTCCATGGGGGAGATGCATGCTACAAATCAAACAGAACACAAGTATTTTCATGATATGTTACACTGAATGTTATTGCATAAGTACACCCACCATTGCCCCTTATTAATTACGAGAGTCCCTTATATCATGAACCTTAATCACTTATGTGGGTGAACGCGAATATAGTAGGTAGGCCTATCGGGGTTGACGAATCCCATTTGTGCTAGACTTGCGATAAGTTGGATAGCCAAATGATCTATATTTGAATGTCATAGGAGAATTGGCAATGCTCTTACACCGAGGGCATTATTATTATTTTCAATTGTTAAGGTTGAGTTCATGAGGCTTATGGCAATATACATATTGATTATTGATTTATGATTTAAACATGATTGTATTACACAGACAATCACAACTTGTGTTCACTCAACTTATTTACAATTTACAAACTCTATGATTCACTCAACAATTTTGTTGACTTTTTAGCATGTATTCTCAGGTATTGAATGAAGAATCAAGGCACGGAGTGGGCAATAACTCAGGGTTTTAATTATGGTGTAATTCAATAAATTGTCATTCATTCCCAAAACTATTACACCCTTTGATGGGAAGTTTTAACTCTGATATTTCTTATATTTTGTAATATAACTTTATGGGACCAAATGTATTATTAAAAACGTCTCTTTTGAGCAGTTTTCTATGATTATGCAAAGATCCTCACCGTAATACCCCAATTAGTCTTCCGCTGCTATTTACCAAATTTGGGGGTGTTACAATACATGTCTATTTTCACCCGTTTTCCGGTCAGCTTGTTTATTTGCCTTGGCTTATGGACAGTTGTAGTTATTCTCCACGGGTCCGATTTCACCCAATGATATCAAAAGTGCGTGGCATTTGCTTCCCTGGGAAAAAATATATACAAATATCAGTTTGCTTCCCATATTAATCTAATAAGCAATTTAGAAAATCAAAGTCTAATCCCCTCAAAACTTCTTATACGTTGTATGAAAAAGCAATAGAATATTATTATCGTCACATGTACAAAGAAAAATGATATATGCCTTTTGCTTAAAGAATCTACCACAACTCACCTCACACGCCTGTGTGTCTAAAAACAGACGCAGCCACAGATTATTCACAAATATGATCGTCACTTTCTTTTTGAAAATAATTGTCGTCGCCTTGATAAATGAACAGATAAATAATTTTGACTCACCACGGTGAACTATAGAGTAAATTTCTTTTTACAGCTTTACCTAGAACCACTTAATTAAGTAACAGCTTTACACAGCACAACTAAAGCTTATTTCAAAGGCAAGCAATCAGATACACCTTATTTTAATCACAAACAATCAGTTCCAATAACCAATACCGAAGACTCTTAAAATTACGAAAACACAATAAACCATATACCAACTTTACTCACACGGTTTCCACGACTCCTATTACTAACACACAATAATAATCTATACTCTGGACCGTAAAAAACACACAATTCGAAATTTAAATCCAACAAACATAAGGCTAATTCCAAAACTTCAGATAACACAAAACAGACCTTCAGCTGAGCCCCTCTCCTGCACAATGAAAGTCCCTCAAACTCCTCATCTTTCCTGTTACAAAAGAGCATAACATAAATTATCAATCCTTAACACAAAAACAACAAAATTTCCAAATTACAATAAAACCCTAATATGAAAATCCATAACCTTATCAACCCTAATTAAAACCCCAAAATTCTAATCGAAGCAGAATTTGTTTGATTATTGATAAATTAAATACAGTAACATAAAAATTATAGCTAATCAATTCATCAGGGTGATTCCGCCCAATTTTTTTTTGGGTTTGCTTAGAAATTTTTTACAAAAGTGTTTAACATAATCAATAAAATTAATAGAAAACACAAACCAAGTGAAAAAAATCGAGATAATCTTACCTGATTTAGTTTAATCTGCTGTTTTTGTTTAATCCGCGTGTCTTTGCTTGGATGAATGATGCAACCCGATCTATGGATCTCATTAATTTTCTTTGTGGATCCGATTAATATGTGTGTGTGTGTGGAAGAAGCTTCAAGAAACACAAAGTTATAATATAAACACATACACTGTAGATGGTATTGTGTTCACACTCACAAAGATCACTATAGATCTTTGGATTTGAAGCGGGTCCGGTTAGCCGGACAGATTTTTTTTGGTTGCCGGTATGATAAATGAGAGAGGAAGTGAGATGGATCGTAGTCGGACTGATTTTTTTTTGTTGCCAATAAGGCTATGCCTATAAGTCTATGGTGAACAGTTCTTGATCTTTATACTTTAGTTATAATTCCTACTTTGAAAAGAGGTCTAGAAATCAGGTATAATATAAATACTTAGTAACTTTTAAAATGGATGCGGTGCAAATATTTATAGTGAGAGGATGAAATGAGAAGAAATCTTAAAATGAGAATGATGAGAAATAACTAAAATCACATATTAGAAATGCATCGACTTGATTTAAATGCATAAATAATAATAGCTGGGTATCCGCCTGATACGGTGGCGGATACCCTGTGACTATATTTTCTGGCAATCTGATGTTATGAGGTCATACTTCTTTTCAACAATTAATTTACAAATAACAATAAATTTAGTTAAGACAGTTGTATAATTGCATGTAGTTAAAAGGTTATGTGATTGTCAATGCGTTGTTGCGGTGACAAGGAGGCGGATATTGGTTGCATGATGATGTAGGAGGTCGTGATGGTCGAAATTCATGGGTAGTTGTAAATAACTAAAAGGTTGCGTGATCACATGCTTATGCATATCTGGTATGTGTTAAATTACACATACCTTTTACCTAATAAAACGGACCAAAATGACCAAAAACTAACCAAATATGCCAAATATATTATGTTTTTGTGTTTATGCATGTGCAGGTACGGATATTATGAAAAAGGACAAAAATCAAGAGAAAACGACAAAAAACGGGCACGAGATTTGGAGAGAGTATCAAAAGCCGAGGCCGGGGAAGAACTTACAAGTTTGGATCACAGCTATGCTCAAAGTGCCAAAATTTACCTTGAAGGATAATCATTTGTCACAATTAATCCTTGGAATAAAATTGCAAAGTTAGTCCTTAAACTAAATATGTTAAGTTTAAAGACTAACCAAATATCCCAAAATTTGGTCCAACAAAAGCCCAATCCACTTAAAAGACCTAGATTCCATTTTTCATTATAACCTGGATCCCTTATTAACCAGAAGTCAAATAAAATAAATACCCGATCAAACACAGATAAAAAAGAGCGGTAAAAACCCTAGATTACTGTTCACCGTCGTCAACTTCACTTTACCCTGCTCCCATGTGCTCTTTATCCTTTCTAAAAGCAGACATGATAGAGAATAACAACTCATTTGAGTCTACGTGACACTTTTGAGTTGTTTAGATGGTGGGAACACCTTGGTCGATGAATCAAAGGGTTTAGATCATGATTGGGTGTCGGCATTCATCAATTAAGGGCTGGGATTTATCTAAGGGAACCCTAGAAGGCTCTGGGATTGGCTATAAAGAGCTCCCTTTCTCACTCACAGAAGATCATCTAGGAGTAGGAAATGGAGTAGTTTTTAGAATTAGTGT
The DNA here is from genome assembly GCA_021014915.2 of Artemisia tridentata subsp. tridentata. Lineage (NCBI taxonomy): Eukaryota > Viridiplantae > Streptophyta > Magnoliopsida > Asterales > Asteraceae > Artemisia > Artemisia tridentata. The sequence goes on along the minus strand of CP139502.1, from coordinate 305,992,332 downwards.
AACTTTAGCTTATTGTCATTTAAGTTTTCAGCTCTTTAATTTCAGTATTGTACCTTCAATTTCATTTATAAAATTTCCATAGCTTTCCTTATTTCATGTTTTTACACATTTATGCTTTTTATTTTTTTTAAGCTTTTTTTTCACTATTTACAAAAGCCCATTTAAGCTTATATAGCCTATTGTGAGCTTTTGAATCACTCAAAACTGTTTTCATCTTGATTTTCTAAAAGTTTTCAAAAAATCTTCAAAAATCCAAAAAATAGCACTTTTAGCTTATAGCTGATTTTACTGCTTATTATTATATTGATTCTGCTTATCTAGTCATAATATAACTTATATATCATTTGTATTTCATTACTTAGGCTTAAACTTGCATTTTCATTCAAAAAAACCAAAACAGCCTCCCTTAAGGGGGTGTTTGGTGTAAGGTGTTTTTTTTGCTAAAAGTTATTGTTTACCAAAAATATAATTTAGATCGGCTTTAGTTTCTTGTTATTAGTAGTTTTAAAGTTGAATTTATTAGTTTCAAGTAGATTTAAAGCTTTTTGAATAGTTTCTAAAATATTTTAAGTTAAAGCTGTTTTCATCATTAGTATTAGATAAATCTAGATTAGGCCTCATTAGTTGTTGTTTTTGCTTTAGTTTAGTTCAAAATAGAGTAGTATACTTGTTTAATATCTGGTATCTAGGCTTCATTAGTCAAAAAAAAATCCATTTTTGACCCATTTTCATAGTCCCCTGCATCAGCCTTGAATCTGTCCAAGTAGCTATCTGTTCAGCTTATTATTTGCTTATCTACTAGAGCTTATTGTCTGATTTTGGGTTTCTAGATAGATTTTAGTATAAGCTTTGACTATTTGCAGCTTTTAGTAGATTAGCTTTAGCTTTGATAGCTTTTTCTTGAGCTTAAAGTTGCCTTATAGGCTGTTTTCTAGAAGTTTTATAAAGTTGCAAATTCTGCTTATCTGTCAGATTACTAGTGCTTATTTCTAGGTTTAAATCTAGTTCAAATTCCCCCAAATTGCTTTTCTAAGATACTTTGTTACCATAGATTATCTGTTTAGGCTTATTATAGGATTAGCTTTTCATTTAAGAGCTTTTTAGGTAGCTTCAAATAGGCCACATATGTTGTTTTCACCACAGCAGCCTATATCCCTTTTTAGCTTGTTTAGTGCTTATCTGCTTATTTAAACTGCTTATATAGATTAGTATAGCTTATTTAGATTTCCCTTAGGTGCTTTAGCTTATATCAATCTTTAGTTTAGCTTGTTGTAGCTTATAAGTTTTTTTTTTTTTTTTTTTTTTTTTTTTTAGTTTTCCAAATTTCCTTTTTAGCCTTAGTTAAAACTGCTACTCTTATTAGCTTATTATGTGCTTATCATTAGGTTTCAAAAATAGTTGTAGTTACATAAAGTACTTATTTTCATTAGCTTATTCAGTTTTTAAAGTAAAAAAAGCAAAAATAAAATAAAAACAAAAAGAGCATAACCAAGGTTCGAACCCTGGTCACTCAGCTTACAACACCACACACACCCCACATCACCAATAGCGCCCTTGGGTCTTTTCTGCCCAAGGGTATTTGATTAATTCTTTTAACCTTGTTTTTTCCCTTTTTGCTTATTTCATACTTTTGCTTTTTAACTGCTTATTGCGATAAGCAGTTATCCCATCTTTATTTTTCTTTGATTCTAATTACTTTAAAGTACTTTCCTGTAATTTTTCAGATCTTTCCATTTTCATTTAGTATTTTTTATATATTTTTCTTTTAAAATTAGTTTTTAATTCATAATAAAAAATATAAAAGTCAAAAAAATATAATTCTTTTTTTTTTAAATTATCTTTTATCATTTAGGACTTAGGAAAAATAGATTTGCACCCGTAGAGTTAATATTTCAGCATTTCACTTTTCTAGGGCTCGGGAATTCCCGGTTTAAGTTCAATTTTGATTTTCTTTATGTTTTTGCTCATTTGTGATTTGTAGACTTATTTCTTATACTTGTTAAGTTGTATTTAGCTTATGTATGCTTTCCGTAGTTGTAAATTGCAAAATTTCTATTTTTCGGGGTCATTTTCAGATTCCCGTTCCCGAGAATTCGCGTTTTTAGTTTTTCTTTGCGTTTTTACTTACGTGTGCCTCCTATTATTATTTCTAATGCTTTATTAGTTGTTTTTAGCTTACATTTCATAATTTTAGTTTAAAACCCCAAAATCTCACTTATTTTACTATTCACGACACGATCACGACTAGAACCGATAATTACATTCATTCATTCGTTGGGAAAATGATTCGAGAACACATACTTCCTTGTATTTCCTTGAAGATATAATTGTTGAACCAATTCTTGGAATCAATTTTTGGCGCCGCTTCCGGGGAGGTTTTGAACTGAATCTTGATTCGCGTGCGTCGATTCGTGTTTTGAAGACCCTTCCCCGTGATATTATCGTTTTCGTTTATGAATATTTTCTTATATAAAAAGTATATATATATATATATATATATATATATATTATTAAAGAAAATCACTAACACTTTTCCTAAAGTGTTTACAGTACCAAAAAAAAAAAAAAAAAAAAAAAAAAAAAAAATCGTGAAGTTAATGTTTTTCGGATTATTTTTAGATTACAACATATACAAGTGGTTTAAGAAGGTTTTGACATTAAATTGCAAACCGAAAAGAGATTCATTCTTCTCTTTCGCCACTCTGCGAGTAGTCTAAAAAGAAACGAACAACGATTGACGAATCGATTACCAAAAAAATATTGTTTTTCAAGATTTGTTTTAAATATAACAACCCAAAAAGATTTTCTTTTCAAATTTATTTTCCTTTTTCTTTCGTGTTTTCAATGTTTCTAAATTATAAAATCCAAAAATAATCTTCTCATTCCTCTTATCCGTTTAATTCTTGTTTATGTCTTCATCTTACCATTATGGTTGTGAATGGTGTGGAAGTCCTCAAAATGGTGGAAATTGCCTCGGTTGTAGCATTGTAAATTCGGGAAACGGGTTTGTCTATGACCAAAATCCCTAAAATGAAACAACCAATTTCTTTAACCAATCCCCACACCATGAGATGGAAACATATTCTTGTGAATATTGTGGAGGTTCACACCGAAGTTTTGATTGTCAAGCAAGGAATATGTTTGTCTATGAGCAAGTTCCATGTAACAATCAAAACTTTGGTTATGACCAATATCCATGTACTTCACCGAATCAATCACAGCAATCATATTGTTGTGAGTACTGTGGAGGTCCACATTATAACTCCGATTGTCAAACGAGGAACCCGCTTGTCTATGAGCGTGGCCCTTGTAACAATTATGACTATTCTTATCATGACCAACCTCCACAGTATCAAATGATTCAAACACAACCTCAGCCATCTCCTCAAGAATGTATCCAAGAAATTCAAGCTGCAATGAATAAACTTAAGGATTTGGCTATTAAACTTACCCAAGAAGATCTTCATCAGAAAACTTATGGAGAACTTCTAGCTAAAGAACAAGCAGCTAGAGTAAGTTCCCAATATTGTAAAACTTTCGTTTACGATGACGATGATGATGAATCTATTCAAATTAGGGAGTTTTACAATAATTCATCAGCTACTATCACACCCGTAGAAATGCAGGAAGACAAAAGAAGCATAGCAGAATTAATAGCAGAAGAGCAGATGCAACTTATAAGAGCTTTATATGCTAAACATAAGGCCAACGATGATTATGACGAGGAGTATGCCCCTGAGGTTCTTGAAATTTTAGATAAACCTCTGAGTGGCAATCCCACTCTGTCTTCAGAACCTATCATTTCCGACTCTTCCCCTTCCCTCACTCCGGTTGACAGAGGTGATCCTCTCTTGGAAGAGGTCGATGCCTTTCTTACTAAAGAATATTCAATTTCACCGGAAATTGATGATTCTTATCTTGATCCAGAGGGAGACATTCGTTTTCTTGAGAAATTATTGAACAAATAACCATCACTTTCTCTCCCTTCGAAGGAAGTTGAAATCAATCCTCCAAAGGAATTTGATGACCTTGTTTCCGAAACATTCAAAACAACTATCACCAATCCTCTGTTTGATTTCGGATCTGAATTTACTTCAATTTCAGATAACCCGATCTTTGATATTCAGATGGAGGAGAGTGATGAGTCCGTAACGGAAGCCGAACTCACAGATTTACATCATATGATTGATTCTCTTCACAAGGAGTTCTCCGGTGAACTCACTCATATCATATCTCCACGAGAGTATGATTACTTTGATTTTAAGGAAGATCATGACCCGGGGGAGATGTACTCTATTGTGAGAGTTTGCTTATCGATGACATCATACCGACCCTCCCTCCCGAGGTTTTTGTTGATGATAACCATAAGAGCTTCAATGATGACATACAAAATAAGGAAAATGAAAAATTTGCCTTTGAGGATGAAGATATTATCATAATTGTTATCAAAATCTTCCTTCCCTTCCTCACATATGATGTGACTTCTCCTCCCTTCACTCGTTCGGGAGTGAGGATACCATCTTTGACCCTGGCATAACCATTTATAATTTCTCTTTAGAGCCATGGGTATCTCATCGAAATGGAACTTTCAAGAACTTTAATGTTTATCCAAACATATTGAATGAAAGTCCGATGGAGATTTTCTCTTCCACATGCTTCCCCAAGAACAAATGAATTCGGGGCGAGTCAAGCTAACGACTCGATCATAAACAAGCGCTTCGCGGGAGGCAACCCATGTGTTTTGTATTTTCTTGGGAGGTAATTTGTGTGCTAATAAGTGTAACGTGAGGAGGTCTATCTCTTCCATTTCTTGTGTTTGGTGTCTGTTGTCTTGTGCAGGATTTGCCCTTCATGTGAAGACTCTCGTGCTCATGGTTTTGTCTATCTCCACTTGAGTCTCATCCTATAGTGCTGAATGGGAAATTCGGTATCCTTAATCATATCGACTAACGTTATCTATTTGGCATAATTCATAAACGGCCTTAGATTCATGTAAGATGACCCTTACCTTTAAACATTGAGGACAATGTTTCGTTTTAGTCTGGGGGTGATCTTTCGATTTGATTTTACCTTGCACTTTGCCTTGTACTCTCGCAACCATGTTTTTACACCAAAAACCCAAAAAAATGAGAAAATTTAAATAATATTTTGCAAAAATATAATAAGTGTTTTGACACATTGTTGATTTTCCATTGGTTAGAGTAGGAATAAAATTTTGACTTGACCGGGCGTGTTGAGCTCTAGCTTGTCCCCTTAACCTTTTTGACTAAGCATTCGCGGATCTTTTTATTAAAGATTTTAAATTTGCGAAGAACGAGAAATGATAGAGTTGATTATAAGTTGTGATGCTAAGCAAGGATTAGTTGGTTATCTTAAAGGCTCATCAGTGTAATTTGTAGTTTTTTCTTCCAGAAGCTAAATTATTGCTGTTTTCAAACTTTTGAACTTAGAAATCGTTTTATTATAAACTTTTTGTTGATCCTAGATGAGTAATGATCTTGTTAATTATCTTAGATATAAGTCTAAAACAATAAGTATAGAAACTGTTCTTGGACTTAAACAATATTAAACATTATGCGGAATCTAATGTTTAATCTTAAGAAGAACAATATATGAAAACAATATGAATTCTCTCAACAAACACTTCAATATATTAATACAGTTACTCAACAGTAACAGGGTTACAAACAACCTTGAAGTAATACGACTCTCACACAACAATACATACGTACATGACACTTTACTTGACACTTTGTTTTACTCACACTTAATTCACTGACATCCTTACTCTAACTATAGATCCTCCTTTTGTAAACTAAGGAGACCTATCTATATCTGTTACAATAATGTATGCACTATTCCACTATACATTTTATATTCAAAAGTAATCATGCACTATTCCTATATACACTCATCCACTACACCGCCCCACTGTTCACTTATACAAAAAGTATTAATACAATCATTTCTGTACCGCCCCATGATCTATAAAATGTATAAACAATCATTAACTAACAGTATTATACATCTCACAGTTATCGTGCACCAGCAGTAGAATGATATTCATCAGCAGTAGAATGATTATGTCTAGCAGTAGTATGACACTTAATGTATTTTTCAATCTTAGTCAGCAGCTTCAGCAGTAGAATAAATACACTAGCAGTAGAATGGATAAGCCCAGCAGTAGAATAACACTTAGCAAATTTTCATTTAAGTACCAAGAGTAGTTGTATCAAACCTGAACAGCAGCATCTTCAAACCCAACAATCCTCCCATAAACTTGATATTTTACTCCAAAATCATCAAGTTTCCTTTAAGCATAAACAAACACTAGGAGGATGCTTCCAAACACTCACTTTTTCATCTTTCTCCCATAATCTTCCCCATAGAGTTTTCTTTGAATCTTTCTGATCAGATCAATAACCATCTGACTCCAACGATCAACATGAAGTTTAATTTTGCCATCAACCATCATCTCAAGTGTAGACCTAGCAAGAGGATAATCCTTCTCTACTAACATATAAATCTGAACTCCTCCCCTCATTACTATGTTGTGAACTCCACATGATTCATACAATCTGCACATAGTCAGTTGAGTACTTTTGGCCTGTTCATTCCACATATAATCTTCATGATATACTTCAAACATGATCTTTAGATCTCCCCAGAGCACTCTATCTATCTCATCTTGTGGTCTTGTATTTCCATACTTGTTCTTGATTAATCCCCACAAGTTCACCAAATCCTCTCTATCCATGTTTTTGAGCATTTGAGGAAATGTCTTAAACCTTTGAATTCTTCCTCCAACTCTATGGATCTCAAACCAAGGAGTCTTGTCATCAAACCCAGTCTTCCATCCAGTAGCACTTAAAGGAGCAGTATCCACAAATGTGTCATCATCATCATTCACAATTTTAGTCATCTGTTGTAGCTCAATTATTTCCTTGTAGAACTGCTTTGATTGCTCCTTTTTCTGTGTTTCTTCATTCTCACTCTTTGATTTAGAGCTGCTCTCAGAACTACTCTTCACTACTGGTTTAGTCTTTCTCTTCTTCTTCCTGGCTTTCATATTTAGAACTCTTCCAGGTCTTTTCATTCCAACTTTAAAACTTTCTTTCAGTTTTTCCTTCTTTTCTTCACCCTTCTTTTCTTCCACACTCTCTTTTTCTTTCTCCTTCTCTCTTCCACCTTTTCTTTTTCTTTCTCCTTCTCCATCACTTTTTCTACTTTTTTCTCCTTTTCAGTTTCCATCTTCTTAAAACTCTTGAACTTTTCAAATTCACCTTCTGATCCCATAGGTACAAAAGTTTCAAATTCTCTTTTAGCACTTTTAAACTTTTCTTGAAGAGATTCATCAGAAAACCAAGACCAATGTTTGAGTGTATGCCCCTTCATACTTTTGAGATACCTTATTTGAAAGTCTCTAACTTGTTTAGCAGTAGGTGGTCTAAGCACCTTTTTCTTCTTTCTATCTGCAAGAAACTTCTTCCTTTTCTCTATTGTGAACTTCTTTAACCAGTCATTCACTCCTTCATCAGTGAAAGTTTCTTGAATTTCTTGCTTAACTTGCTTGAACAGGGCCATATCTGCTTCACACCTAACCCTTTCATCATCCGATGCATCCAATTTGGCTTTAGTCTCAGCCGCTTTCTTTTGTCTTTCAAGTTCTTCTAGATTTTCTCCTTCATACTCATCAGCCAACTTCTTTGCAGCTTCTTTATCATGCTTTTCTTGAAGCTCTTTTGGCCAGTACACAAAAGGAAGATGCCATGGATATGCTTCAGAATCTTCCACCATTTTTCCTTTGCCTTTCCCTGAATATGTAGGTGGTTGAGTGGGTTTCTTGGAAGGAATGGGTTCTCTGATGATAACACCTTTAACAGGTGGTCTTGGAGGTGGTGGTGTTGTTTGTGGTGGTGTTATTTGCTTTGAGGTTGGTTGAGGTTGTGGTTCTGGTGTTAATTTAGGTGTTGGTTGTTTTGGTGTTGATGATTTTGTCTTTAGTTGCAGCATCACCTGAGCTAAGCTAACATCATCATCATCATCTGACTCTTCAGCAGTAGAAACTCCTTGAGTCTCAGCAGTAGAAGGTTTAACACCAACACCAGAAGCTTGCTTTGGCTCAGCAGCAAAATCAGTGACACCAGCAGTAGAATGCCCTGAGCCAGCAGCAGAATCACCCTTGGCCACTTTTTCAACACCTTCAGCAATAGATTCTCCCTTTTTGCCTTCTTTTAAAGCTACTTCATTACCAGATTTATCTTTGACCACAAACTCCTTATTTTCATCACTAGCCCCATCCATATCTACATCATCATTACCCTCATTTCCAGCAACATCTTTATCATTCATCTTCTCAGCCTCCTGTGAACCTTTGTTCTCCTCCCCTGAGTCCTTGTCTTCTTTCCTCCCCTGTTTGGGAGCATCCTCCCCCAAACCAGGTTTGGAATCATCCACCTTAGACCTTGATCTTTTTGATTTTGAAGTCCTTGATCCTTGTAAACCCTCTAGATGCCTAAACCTTTGTTTTAACTTTCTAATTTCTGCACCTTGAGTTATTTTGACCTCCTTTAGCTCATGTTGGAGATCAAGAACCTCCTGTGACAATTTTGCACATGATTTCATCAATTCATTAATAAGTTCCATTCTATCCTCACCACTTCGGCCTGCGTCACCTGTCCTGAGAGGTGGATCACTGGAATTGTCTTTTTGTACAAATTTTAGTGCCATCAATTCCTCAATTTCTTTTCTAGTCTCATCACTTTGGGATGTGTGACCTTCCCTGAGAGGTGAATCATAGACATTGTCAGTTTGTATATTTGTTTTCATCAATTCAATTGTCTCAGGTCTACCCTCATCACTTCGGGATGTGTTACCTTCCCTGAGAGGTGAATCATAGGGTGTAAACTCAGTATCAACCCTAGGTTGATCATCTGAGCCCCCGTTTGTAGCCATTTGGCTGGGGTTACCATCATTTGTTTCAGGTTCATGAGAACCTTCCACAGTAGATGTTGCCATGGTTGGGGTCTTACTTATGTTAACACTGTCCTGTCCAGCTACTAAGCCAGGAACAGTAGTGTTAGCCCCTTCCATCATGTCACCTCCTACACCTGTGACAGCCTCATTTGTTTCCATCCTAACACTGGTTTGAGGAAACTCAGTGTTCTTGTTTGGTGAAGACCTAGGTGTTTGGGTCTTTTGGGAGTGGGATGGTGATGTTTCCAAGGTGGGTGTGTGATAGGTAGCTGTTGTGTTTTTAGTACCTTCACCCTGAGTTTTAGCCAATTGCAACATGTGTGGGAACAGGGGTGTTACAGTCCCAGAGAAACCAGTTCCATCCTTTTTCAAATAGGAAAATAATTTCCTTTTAAGCTCAGGGCATTTAAGTACATTTTTGTGTACCTTAGGTTTTGATAGTTGATTATTCAGTATTAATTACAAAAACCTTGGGTAAATGTAATATTTGCCAGAAACATTCTTCTTCAAAACATCCATTACCATAGCCGAAAAATTAAAAGGTTGTCCTGTTGCTAGACAAATCAAAGCAGATGCTTGAGTTGTATTGAACTCATTCCAACCTGTAGTTTTAGGACTAAGACAATGGAGAATGGTGTGAAGTAGAAATTTCCATTGTGGGCAGAGAAGACCTTTATAAAATTTTAAGCCATCATTTTTCTTCTCATACCCCATGTTTGCAAGTTCCTCAAAAATGATAGAATTTTCAAGGCAAGTTATTTCCTCATCATCTGTAAAGTGAAGAGCTTCTCTTACAAATGATTCAGAAATGACTATCCTTTGGCCATCTACCTCAGCCTTCAAATATTCTTCCCCATTTCTAGTTTTGATCCTAACTGTAGACCAAAACTGTTTCATGTGGGAAATGTATATAGTATGATTTGCTGTTAATGCATACCTAAGATGAGTAGCATTAAGAAAGTCAATAACTTCAGCAAAACCTTCTGCAACCTGATTGTGGTTATCGGAGAATGATCTTGTTGCCATCGTTAATTAGGGTTTTAATTTTGGGGGTTTTGTGAATCAGATGTTTAAAAGTGTGTTAGGGTTTGAATTAGAGTTAATTTTGGGCGCACAAATTCAATTGTGAGATCGAATTAGGTTTTTAAGCCTTTCAAATCGAATTAGGTTTAGTTGGCGCCAAAGTTACATAACCGACCCTACACTTTCAAACCAAGCAGTAGGATGCTAATAGTTGTAAAACAGAGCAACATAATCCCAGCAGTAGGAAGTTTTGCCTGGCAGCAGAAACTTTTGTTGCCAGCAGTAGAATGTCTGCTGAACTTTTCAAACACCTTTTTCTCATCAAATCAGCATTCCCCTTTGACTTATCCTGCAAAAGATTAGTCCAAAACCCACAAAAACACAAGAAACAATATTTCACAACTATCACAATACATAGTTATACTCAGCAGTTGGATAATCAGTTAACAGCAGAACTAAATATAACTAGCAGCAGAACTTAACACAACTAACAGCAGAACTTAACACACATTTAAGCAAGCAGTAGAAACAACTTATTGACTAATAACAATACAAATCCTTTCAAAATATTACAAAAACACAAAGAGATAAGAAAATTATTTAAAGATTGATCATCCCTATGCTAGCAATTAAAAATTGAAATCTACCCACATCAAAACTTTTAGTGAGTAGATCTGCAACATTGTTGTCAGTATGGATTTTAACTATTTGAATTAGCTTTTTCTCATAACAATATCTTATAAAGTGATGTCTTATCTCAATATGTTTTTGTTTTAAAGTGATAAACAGGATTTTTGATAATACACATTGTACTGCTATTATCAATGTAAATTTTAGTGTTCATAAAATTGTACCCATAATCCAGCAATTGATTCTGAATCCAGAGCACTTGTCCACAGCAACTAGAAGCAGCAACATACTCAGCTTCAGTTGTTGAATTAGCCACCACAGTCTGTTTCTTGCATTGCCATGAAATCAACCTATGTCCAAGAAATTGACACCCTCCAGTGGTTGATTTTCTATCTAAACATGCTCCAGCATAATCACTATCTGAGTATGCCACCAGATCAAAGGGTGAATCTTTTGGATACCAAAGGCCCAACCTAGGTTGACTTTTTAGATACCTAAAAATTCTCTTGACAGCATTCAAGTGTGAAACTTTAGGGGACACTTGAAATTTGGCACAGGCACACACAGCAAACATAATATCTGGTCTGGAAGCAGTTAGATACATCAATGAACCAATCATTGACCTGTAGATATGCACATCAAACTCTTCCCCATCTTCATCCTTGATCAGAGGCTTATCGGACTCCATTGTTGTCTTAGCTGGCTTTACATCAGAAAAGCCAAATTTCTTCAACATATCATCCACATAATTGTCTTGACTGATGAAGATCCCATCTTCCATTTGCTTAACTTGAAGCCCCAGAAAGAAAGTGAGTTCCCCCATAGAACTCATCTGAAATTTGTTATACATGAGCTTCTCAAATTCCTCACATAACACCTTATTTGTAGAACCAAAAATGATATCATCAACATATACTTGAACTAATAAGATATCCTTTTTGCCTTTCTTGATAAACAAAGTCTTGTCAATAGTTCCCCTGCTGAAACCATTGTTCAACAAGTACTTTGATAAGGTGTCATACCAAGCTCTAGGAGCTTGATGTAGCCCATACAGAGCTTTTTCCACCTTATAAACCTTATCAGGATAATCAGGGTCTTCAAAACCAGGTGGTTGTGAGACATAAACTTCCTCATCAATTGTCCCATATAAGAAAGCACTCTTCACATCCATTTGATACACAGTGAAGTTCTTGTATGAAGCATGAGCTAGAAACAATCTGATAGCTTCTATCCTTGCTACAGGAGCAAATACTTTATCATAATCAATGCCCTCTTCCTGAGTGTATCCTTGAGCCACCAATCTAGCTTTGTTTCTAATCACAATACCCCTTTCATCTCTTTTACATCTGAACACCCATTTAGTATCAATTGCCTTTTTCCCATTAGGCAAATCAACTAAGGTCCAGACTTCTTGAAGCTTGAACTGCAGCAATTCTTCTTGCATTGCTTCCACCTAGCTTTCATCTTGTAATGCTTTGTAAGCATTCTTGGGTTCCACTTGTGATAGAAAACAAGCAAACATACAACTTTGAAGATCCTTGTGGCTATTTCTTTGATGAAGGGTTTGAGCAAATAAACCTTCATCAACCAGATCTCTCAAACCTTTTGTCTTACTTCTTGTTTGAACAGCAGATTCAACATCACCTATGATCTGCTCCTTTGGATGATTCTTGTGAATTCTAGTGGTTGGAGTAGGAGTAATAGGTATTACACTCTCCATGTTGGATAAGTCAGCTCCTGCCCCAAATACATCCACAGCTTCATCATCAGTGTCTTCATAGACTTTGACCAATCCATGCATATCAGAATCATCAGAAGATACATCATCAGCAGTAGGAACTGTTGATGTAGTAGTAGAATCGCTAGGCTTAGCAGCATGATATTTTGGCTTAGCAGTAGAATCAGAAGTACTGCTGCTAGCTTTATTTCCCTTATTCCCATCAATTGCTGACCCTTCATTCTTCTCTTCATCAACATTCTTGCCATCATCAGAAGGTTTATCACTACCTTCTGCATTACCTGTTGGTACTTCATCATGAACAGCAGTATCTTGTGAACTCTTCTTCTCATTCTTTGTGGTAGTGAAAGGTGGATCAAGCCTCCATTTTTCAACCAAAACAAATTCTTTTACAGATTCATCCATTTGAGCTTGTGTTCCTGCATTAGAATTAACTTCTGTACCTGCAGACTTGTTAGTTGAACCTGCAATCACTGGCTCATAATTCATACTTTTGGTTAGTGAATCAATGTCAAACAGCCAGTCAGGTCCATTTTCAGCAACACTAGTTGTGGTTTCATTAAACCTAACATGTAAGTTCTCTTCCACATGCCTAGTTCTTTTATTGAATACCCTAAAAGCTTTACTATTGTTAGAGTATCCAACAAAGAATCCTTGGTCTGCTTTCTCATCAAACTTGCCTAGGTGGTCAATGGTATTTAAGATAGTAACAGGACACCCAAATGGTTTCAAGAAATCTATCATAGGTTTCCTATCATGCAATAATTCATAAGGGGTCTTGTTATGAGGCTTAACTACCTTACTCCTATTTTGCACAAAACAAGCAGTATTAACTGCTTCAGCCCAAAAAGTAGTAGGTAATTTTGACTCAGACAACATAGTCCTAGCAGCCTCAATAAGTGTCCTATTCCTCCTCTCAGCAACACCATTTTGTTGAGGAGTTCTAGCTACACTAAACTGTCTTAAGATACCTTTTTCCACACAAAACTGGTTCATCACATTATTCTTAAACTCAGTTCCATTGTCACATCTGATTATCTTGACTTTGTGATTTACTAGGTTTTCTACTCTTGTTATGAAAGCCTTAAGAATGCTAGATGTCTCATCCTTAGTTGCTAAGAAGAAAACCCAAGTGAATCTACTATAGTCATCTGTGACAACTAGGCAGTACATTTTCTTATTCAAACTCTTCACATAAGTTGGCCCAAATAAATCCATATGCAACATATATAAGGGCTCAGAAATAGTGTTCACAACTTTGGACTTACAAGAAGCTCTGTGTTGCTTTCCCATCTGACAAGCAACACAGGTTTCAGGATTTTCAAAGACTTTGAAAGGTAAACCTCTAACCAGGTTTCCTTTAACCAATTGATTAATAGTTTTGAAATTTAAATGGCCAAGTCTTCTATGCCAAAGTTTGGATTCATCAATTGTAGCCTTGGCAAATAGACAAGTTAAAGCTCTTTTGGGAACCATGTTCTTTATGTCAACACTGTATATGTTGTCTGTTCTAGGGACTCTAAGTAACACATATTCATCATCAGGAAACTTAAAATCAGGGGATAAGACAAGACATTCAGTGTTTGTAAAAAGAACAAAGTTCTTTTTGTCACACATCTGTGAGACACTAAAGAGGTTGAACTTAAGTCCCTTTACCAAGTATACTTTTTCAAAATCCAATTTCCCTGTTCTTATTGTACCTTTACCAACTATCTTTCCTCCCTTGGAATCATTACTAAAAGCAACATAGCCACCATCTATAGCTTCAAAATCTTCAAGGTTGCTTTGGTCTCCAGTCATATGTCCAGAGCATCCACTATCAAATATACATTTGTCCTTTAACTCCTGTTGTAGATTGCCCTGCACACAAAGTAAGAAAATTAGTTTCTCTTGGGGACCCAAGCCATTACTGACTTGGATCTGCCTTGTGCATCATTGTAGTCAAATTTCTTCAAATCCATTGATGCACTACTGTATCTGGGAGCTTAATCTAAAATCTTGATTTTAGGTCTCCAGACCCAGCAAGCTGATGTAACACCCCCTAATTTGGTTGTGGCAGCGGAAAAGTAATTAGGGTGTTACGGTGAGGATCGAGGTTCAAATTTCAGAAAACGGCCCGGAAGGGGGCGTTTTGAAAGTTATATGTCATTCAAAAGAATATTTTTTGATACAAAAGTGAATTATTCGATTTGAAAATCCCATGAGAAAATATGATAATTTGGAAAGGATGACATATATGATTTTACACCAGTTTATTTATCAGAGTAGAAGGTGCCCGCTCCGTGTCTTGTCCTGCTCCGTTAATTACCTGAGATAAACATGCTTAAAACGTCAACACAATGGTTGGTGAGTTCGTGGAGTTTGTTAGAACATAACTTTCCTTCAATGAATTTAAAAGGTGTATAGTGATTGTCGAAGTAAATAATAATTCTTCATGAAATAAATAGCCAGTTGTGTTGTATAAAAATCCACAAGCAAATCATGTATGATCTCCAAAATCATAAGTTTCAAGTTATAAGTGCAGATGAGCTACGTTGTTATACGCTCGATATAGACTGTTGAGTCAGCTTGTAAATGTAACGATATACCAAGCATTTTGGGTTGTCTTGTGTAGAATTCTCATTTAAGTCACATATGATAACAATTAAAGTTCAAGTACAGGATTCAAAATCATATCACATAGTGGGAATAGTAATTTAGAGTCTGAAATCTATCAGTATAAAGTGGTGGTCTTCTAAATACAGCTGTATCCTAGGATATATATGAAACATTCATATATTCATAAAGTTATATTGCCCTAAGCCTCATGACACGCAAAACGTTAACAGAGTACCGTAATATGGCGTTGTCCCACCAGGGTCACTGATGGGTTTTTATGGCCCTCATGTTAATAGGTACTTGCCAATTCCTATTTTTCTCAAATATAGTGCATCGCGACTAAATACGACTAACCATATAGGTATTCCGTCACAGTATTTAGTGGGATAGGTCGTCAGCCTCTAACAGGTTTCGAAGCTGTTCACTATATTCGCGCTCACCGCAGTGATTAATGGCTCATGATCAAGGGACTTTACGGCAATAAAGTGTGCTTAGGCAATATAGGTGAATCATGCGTAATTTTAGTATTGGCAATTATTTATGGTGAAATGTAGAAATATCATATTAAAGTAGCAGTACATTCATTTGTCACATGAATGCATACAATGAGTTTCAGTATCATGTTACGTCAAGTAGCTTAAAAATGTTATCTTCCAAGTTTCGTGTTTAAGCTAAACAGACAAGTTGCACGTATAATGAGCATGTATTCCTTTAACGTATGATTCAAACATGTAAAGCATAGTGGATGATTTTGAGTAAATCATGGGAGTTTTATATTTGTAACTTAAAAACAGTTAAAGCATGTATCTCCCCCAAAAGCGTTATTAAAACAAGTATTAAAATAGGAGGGGCCACGACTCACGATAAGTCATAAGAGTTTTCATAATACTTATAGGAGTATAAACGTCAAGCAAATCATATAATTGATAATGAGTAAAATATTTCGAAGCATGTATCTCCCCCAAAAATGGTTAGAAAATCGGTAAAAGTAGGGGCCATGAACTCACCTTAGCCATAGCAAAGCAAAGATCACACTGACACGACTGGCATCTAGAGCATATCACAACGGTCTCATATAGCACGACGGTACACAACCTAATACGTATACAGTTATTTCAAAACACGTCTCGCAAAATAATAAAGTCTATAAAAGATAATGTGTCGTAGTTTTCGTGGATTACTCAGTTTTCAAAACTTATCAAAAGCTTAGTTTAAATGTTTCGTGTGGTGTGGTAAGATAACCTAGACTCGACGTACAACTCACGCCAAAAAGAAGAGACATTAACAAACTCGAGAGACTACTGACGAGAACTCAAACCAAGGAGGACAACTTAGAAGCTAAAAACAAACACCTCAAATCAAATAACTAGTTTGTGCGTTTCGGCATTTACCCCGTTATCCCAAATGGTTTGTAAAAATATAAATGTTTTATAATAAAACTAATAAGTTTAACTAATGAAATTAGTTTTTTCTCGAGTCATCGAGACTTGGGTTAAATCAAATATGAACTTTCAATATTTAATAAATTTACGTTTCGCTATTATTTTTGTAAATGTTAGTCTTGGTTTTATTGAATATTTTGTGTCCCGTCCGAGTTTAATATATTATGCCGTCTCAAGTCTCAGCATGTTCAATGAATATGCTATCTAATATCATAAGTCCAATAATGATTCCCAATTGTCTAAGCGTCCAAGTATGATAATCATATCCGTATACCAGTCCAAATCAAATTAACGTTTTCCAATACAATCCGAAACGTACTATTACGTCACCAAAACAAAACAAGTAATTCACTTTTGTTAACCTTTGTTAATATCCGAAAGTTTCATATGTATAGACTTGGTTAATTCTTAACAAAAACTAGTTCCATAGTTTATTTAAATTTAGTGGGCTCCTTAGCCCATCGGACCAACAAATGCACCCAACTTGGCTGCTAAACCCAAATATAATCAACAAGCTCACTCCATGTGTGATTTAGACCCAAACCTAGACCAAAGAAAACAAACAAACACATAATAACTTTGTTATGCCGAGACCCCTTGGTCTCGGCTTCACGCCCTTGTCGAGCACCAACCATCAACACAACAACATAATAACTTTGACAACGAACAACCCGACCACAAGGACCATTGCCGAGACCATTTTGGTCTCGGCTCAACTTCTACAAACTAACCAGCACCCTCATGGGTGGCTTTACAAACCGAACAACATCAAAAATATCTAAACATTAACAATCCTCCACATGCCGAGACCCTAGACGTCTCGGCTTCGAATCATGAAACCTTAATCGAACTAAACGGACAGATCAATTTGTCTCACCACAAATTAACGCACCCTATATGGGTGTTGTCTAACCAAGAACATAGCAAGATTATAACAACCATTGCCGAGACCATTTTGGTCTCGGCTTAACCTCTTCAACTCAAACGGACCTTTAGGTCTTCGACTGCCAAAACCAACCAGACCCGAGATTACAGAAGTCAACAACTTAACAACAATAATATTAGTTCTAAAAATCGTATGCCAATCGAGAACAACAACTAGCACAAACATAACTCAACAATTAGCAACACCTATGTGGTGTTCTATTCTTGTCCGAGACTCAAACCCACAACTACAACAATGACAAAAATAATCATATGACCACAACATAACAATGATAATAATGACCACAACGATGACACCACCAAAGGGTTCGGGTTAACCCGACCCGTATCAAACCGTATCAAATAAACCCGCTTAGCTTTCTTACCACACAACTCTAAATCTTCAAAGATGATTTTTAGTTCCGGTTTTATAGTCATAAAGAACTTGTAAAAATTCTTGAAATCAAATATTAGTCCACGAAACGAAACAACAACAATACTAATCGGTTAAATAAAAAAATATAAAGACGGGCTTCTTGGTTTTACCATGACGAGATGGAGAAGATAACCGGCGAAGATGGTGGTGTGTAGTGGTGTCGGCAGCAGCAGCAGTGATGGTGGAGGAAGGTTTAGGTGGCGCGTGAGCCATATAAAAAATAATGAGGAGATCTCAAGGTTTATTTTGGTGGTGTTGGTGTAATAGGGTGAGTGGCGGTGGCGGCTCCGCTGGCCGGAAAGTGGCCGGAAAATGATGAGAGAGGAGAGAGTGATGTTAGTGTAGGCTGGGAGTGAAAGAAATATAATCCTCGCCTTTTTTATAAGTGTCTATAGAGATAGGATAAGGAAACAGATAAGGAAATCTAGCAGACCAATCAGTGTTAGATTTTTATAGATTGTATATCTTTGGTTATATAAAACGTGTGAGAATTTGATAGGAAGATATTGTAGATATTTAGTATATTTTTGATGTTCTTTTGATGTATACGTGTATATATGGAATGAGAAGATATAAAACATGTGAGAATTGGGGTATGATATGTGAGGGAATATGTATGGGCTAAGATAACATGTTGTTCAAGTGGTTGTAGTAGGTATAGATTGATTACATATTTTTATAAAAAGGGTCGGTTTGGTTTGTATCATCCGAAAGATCTATGTAATATTTCTATATCAAGAAGAAAAATAAAAGGGTAGATCGTATATAAAAGATATAGAATCAAAGTGGACACATTTTACTTGTGAAAAAGAAATAGATCGATTTATTATGGAGTAGAATTTGCATGATCTACGTATTACATATAAGAAGAGTTTGCGTACATAACTTCGTATTGTAAAATGAAGGTAAGTTGGAATGGAGTTAAATATTCAAATTGTAGAAAAGCTTGTCATTATTTGGGACGTTTGAATTTAGTGAAAATAGGGTTCCGTGATTTATTTGTGTCTCAAGTACATGTCGTTATATATATATATATATTGTGAAACGTATCATAACAATAAGAGAAAAAATTTTAATTTCCCCGTAAAAATGGGATTTGTTAAATGGTAACACCAGATTATTATTAATCAATGAGATTTATCACAGTGGATTTTTACGGTATCTTACAGTATCCACCCCTAAATTTTGAACTTCGTCCCGAAGTTCAGCGTGTGATAGGTGTTGAAAAATGTGGTGTTCTGAGGTGAGGGTTTATGGAAAATGTTGTCGAGAGGTTTCTATTCGAAAGTCTGAGGAAACGAGATCTAGTTGGATTTATTCAAGCTAGATGAAATAAATTTGAATGTTGGGTCAATTAATAATCCTAAGGACAGTGAATAATGAAAATAACGGTCAAGAACTGTGGAAATTTAATGGCTAGTGAACAGTGTATACCAACGGTCGTGAGTAGTGCCTTCAACGGCTAGTTTTGGTTCCAACGACTAGATTTAGCCTATAATTACTTCATTTTCTATTCTTCCACAAACTATTTTTCTCTCATTCCACATCTCAAAAATGCCGCACTTCATCACTATGCTAGCGATTGTGTACGTCATTCTTGTGGTTATCTACTTGAGGTACGCTCCGGAAGAAGACTTCCAATATTTGGTCGTGATTTTAGCGTTTGTCATCCCGCTGGTGATTGTAGCCCTTATCGTGGATGTGGCGTGGGGAAAATAGATAGTAGGAAGGTTGGAATAAATAGTTGTAACTTTAGCATTATCATTGCTAATGGTATCGTTATGTACTAATTTCCATGGTCTCTAATAAAATTTCTTGCTAATTGCGCTTTTCATAAGTCTCTGTGAATTCTTAGGTTTTCTAATGCTTGTACTTTTGTCAGTCTCTTATCATAAGAATGGTGGGTAATATGTGCAGGTATTTATTTGTGTTTGGTCAAAAGTGACGTTTATGGGCAATTTATTTTGTCTCGAGATTTTTCTTTGGAATGGAAATTGTTATTAGGAAATCTTGAAAGATAACTGTTCCCTTCATGACATGATTCTTCCAAAATTAGACATAGTTGATCAGGCTATGTATAATTTGGGACCAAATAATGTAATGCTTGGCTCAGTCACCGTGATATTTATGCTTTTTCAATAAGTTTTATATGGTTCAATTATAATGGTTCCGTCACAAAGTCGGACACCCTCTGATTATCTTCAAAAGAATTAAGAAGTTTTTGTTCATATTCTGAGGATAAGTCAGGAATTTCTAAAGTGCTACTAGGATATCTTTGGTATAAACTTAGGTTTTGGGTGATAATTTCTTACAATGTGGTGATAACCTATTGTTTGGTCAGAAATTGTGTTAAATTAAATTCCCAAAGTGATATCAGGGTATTGTTACATAACGACTATAAATAGGGAGAATAGAATAGAGATTGAAATAATGTGGATTATGATTATCTCGGGGATATTACAAGGTAAAGTCTTCATACGGTAGAAAGATAGTTGTTGTACTTAGGTTACATCCATCGTACCTAAGGTAAAGTACAAGAGGTAATACAACTTAAAGAGTTTTTGAACTCATGGTTTATTTATCTCCAACAGGAATTTCTCTTCTGCTTAAACATAGGTGTCATCCTTTGACATTGTTAAGGTTCTAAAGAGTTTCCATTTTCTTCCACTGATCTTCTTGTCCTAGTGATATTCTGGGTTGAGCATTGATTCTGGTAGTATTTCGCTTAATTTTTGATCTAGAAACCCTTGGGTAGTGGTATGGGTAAGTTTAGCTATTTCTTCTGGACCTTTAAGGTGAGTTGGTTTACAATTCGTGAAACTTTCATCGATATGCTTATGAGTCGCGGTCGTTTTCTTTTCTTCGGTTGTCCTATTGTTGTTACTCGGATGAGCTACTGTAGTCGCTCCGAGTGCCACAGCAACGATGTTGGTTATTAAATTTTTGGAAAATTTCAGGAGTCAAGGTTGTGGTTGGTGCTAGTGGAGTATTTGTAATGCTTATGTTGGTCATATTCTATCAATATCCCAAGAAACACGGATTTAAATCCACCTAAAGGCCATGTCAGAATAATTCGAGTAACAAGATATTTGTATATTAGTCTTAATAATGTGGTCACAATAAGAAATCATAACCAATTGAGTATCATTAATCATGATGTGTCTGGGTAATATCGTAGATAAATGCTCAATTCTTGGTATGGGATTGCTAAGGAACAAACTGTTTCATCTACAAAAACTGAAGTTCAACAACTTTCTCTTCATTCATCAAGTTTTCTCCCGAAATTTTGTCTTAAAGAATTCTATGGTCATAGCCTAGTTATGGTATGTTTGAGGTATCATAACAATCGTAGGTAATATTGTGGTAGGTCTGGATATAATCACTGTATAATATTAATAACTTGATCGGTTGTTTTTACAAAATCAACGATACAAGGTCTGTTATTAATGTTCCATGCAACAGGTTAATAAACCTCTGTCTTTCTCATTGTAAGGATTGTCATGTGGGAGTGTTTCTCAATATCTTTGACTGAAACCTTATCAGTCCGTCCTGAAAGTCCATCTTGTCGGATAAAAGGTCAGGTAGAGTGTCGTTGGTCGTGAGTGGTGTTTTGTCAATGATGTTCTGGAGTGTATCAATCTGTTCCTTATGACGCTCCAGTCGCGTCATGTTGGTGGGAGGGGTAGGTGTGTGGGTGACTGTTGTCCTAAAGTTTCTTTCTAGTCTCAAAAACTCGAGCTGGCGGAGTGAAAGTAGGTGAGAAATAGTAATGATGAGGGAGACCTGAGAGGGTAACTTCTCTCTAGGAGTCAGCTCCCGTTGGTGAGGTGTAAACAGGTAAGTCTGAGTGAGTAGTCTTAACGAGTAGTCGGGTCCAACCGAAGGTGAAGGGAATGATGATAGTAGTGGTGGTAAGGTGACGTTATCCTGATCATACCTAGGGGTGAAATAAGGTGAAAATGGTAGTATAATTGGTACTAAACATAGGTGTATCTTCTTAATAAGTCCATTGAGGTAGTTCCAAATTGTTGTCATAGAAGATTCGGGTTCATAAGGTGCTAAAATCCTGACTTTTCTGCGCCGAGCTACCGGGGCAGGTGAGATTGGTGACGTAGGTAATGGAGAATTTGGCTCAACATCTTTCCAAATTGTTTCTTGGTGTGAATTCTGTCCAACCTCGAATGTTGTCGGACAACCAATCAATTCTTTATTTGAATAAAGTTTAGTAGTTCTCCTAAGTTTCTGACGTAAGGGTGAGTGAGTAGGTGATGATGAGAGTGGTATGTGAGTAAGTTCCGTATTAGGCTGGGTGATGAACTCAAATAAGTACATTTTATTACTATCATTTATCCTATTAATTTGACTTGTTTTACTATATTATGTATGAGGATTGATACTTAATCGTTTACTTTTGTAATTCTCAGGTAAAAACAAGCATTTGGTGAAACTTAGCGATTTTGGACTGATTATGAAGCAAAACATGCAAGAAGTTAAGAGTCTACTGAAATGAAGAAGATCAAGACTAATCTGCTCCAGATGCGCCGCATCTCACTCATTACATACGGCGCATCTCTATCAAGATATCACCAGATACGATCCAAGATACAAGAGGACATGCGCCGCATCTAATCATGGAGTTACGCCGCATCTTCTGGCGGTGTACGAATATTCCTGAATATTATAATCTTGGACCCCACGCGAAGTTAAGTCAATGCGCCGCATCTACTTACTAGATGCGCCGCATCTTCCCTCAGACAGAAACTATAAATACCCCAAGACCAGACGAATTTCGAGAGCAATATATTAGATTCGAAGACCGAAGCAGCAGAACCCTAGGACGAATTCAGTCAAGGAGGCAGCACAAGACACACCAAACGAAGATACAAGAGCTGTCCCATCAATTAAAGTTTATATGTTGATGTCTTTGGTTACTACTTATTAGTGCATTGATAACCTCTGTGTTTATTAGTGGCTTGCGGGCATTTGACTGCGGAAAATAATGTGGCTCCCACGGTTATTACTAAATTGATCACTTAGGAATAACTTTTAGACATAAGTAATCATTAAGGGTTTACTCGCCGATAAGAATAGGACCAACGAGAAAGGGTTAACTACATACACTTCATATAAAGCTATCAATAAAACAAGTGACAATCTACTTAATCATAAGGACAGCCCTCTTATTGTCTCGAGTATTTATCTGTGTACGTGTGTGCTACTTGCTGATTCGTGCCTATTGGTTTATTTTATTATTTAATTGCAAACAAATCGTGCCAGTCTCTCAGGCTGAAACCCCCTTGCGTTAGGATATTAAAATACTGATTAGAATAACGAGATAATACGTTCCACTCTTAGTGATCGACACTCTACTTACCATTATATTCATACTGACCGGGTACACTGCTCGTTAAGTGTGTGTGTTATTGATAAGTCGGCTAAATATAAATTTAAAACTTGAGTAGGCATTAAAACTGCTAAACCGCAACGACACATCACGCGCATCAAGTTTTTGGCGCTGTTGCCGGGGAATGAATTGTTATTATCTGTTAATTTGATTAGTATTTTAATTAGGTTTTTCTTTTTATTAGATTAATTGCATCATTGTATTATTTTGCATATTTGTTGTTTTGTGTGTTATTTGTTTGCTTTTATTTTTGTTTTTGTGTTTATTTTTGTTTGTGTGTTTTAATTTTTGTTTTTATTTTTCGTATTTTTTCTGTTCTGCTATCGTTGTACTGTGCTAAATCAAACGATATGGCGCATCTGATCTCTCAGATACGGCGTATTGCGTTTAATTTTTTTAAATACAACGCGTTTAATTAATTCGATACGACGCATCTTTTCCCCAAGATACGGCGTATCTGTTTTTGATAAAAAAAAAAAATTTCTAAACGTTAACGCCATACGACGCATCTGCTTTAGCAGATACGGCGTATCTATTATTTTAATTAAAAAACAGTTTGCGAATTATTAAACAGATACGACGTATCGATCTCTATCGATACGGCGCATCTTCTGAATCAAAAATCTTGTATTTTTAAACGTAACGAAAATACGGCGCATTAACTTTTGTTAATACGACGTATTTAATTTTAAATAAATATCGATTTTTGATTAATTAATTCGATACGGCGCATTCATAAATTCTAAGCGGCGTATCTATTTTCTGAATAAAGTCTGATTAAAATTTTAACGATTATTAGATACGGCGTATCCAACTCTTTGGATACGGCGCATCGTCTGCAGATATCAGCAACATTTATTTTTCTAATTTCCGAACGGAAAATATTCTGACTTACCCTTATACTAGGAAGCTTTTACTTTGAAATCTTCTTGTTCTTAATTTTCAGGAACAATGTTCGATATTTTCCCATACTGGTTCGGAAGACCACAAAGAAACCTTACTATGGAAGAGTTTGCACTACTAATCGCTCAAGCTAATGAAAAAGAACATCATGAAGCAAGAAACTTTATTACTGAATTCAAAGGCAGTCATGAGCTGTTACTAAAGGAACAAAACAATATGATCAATGGTTTGGCAATTGAAGTGCACCAATTGTCAACAGTGCTTAACAAGGTTCTTTTGGTAAGGCACGATCTGAAAGGAATTACAACCAGAGGCGGAAAGTCAACCTTTCAAATCGGAGAGACACCCGAGGATGACAGTACCAAAAAAATTTCCCCTGAATCTTTATCACCTGAGCAAGAGCAACCAAAAGAGACTGATCCAGAACCTGTAATTAGAAGAGAACCTTCTGTTGAACCTAAACGATCAACACCACCTTTCCCACATAGGGTAAGGAAAGAGAAAGAAGATGCCTATCAAAAGAAATTCCTGGAGAATCTCAAGCAGCTGCAGCTTAGCATACCATTTATGGAAGCCCTAGTGCAAATGCCGAAATATGCTAAATATCTGAAAAGCTTGCTTACAAACAAGTCTAAACTCGAAGAGGCTTGCACCATAACAATGGGGAAAACAAGCTCAGCGACATTGCTCAACAAACTTCCTTCTAAAGAAAAAGATCCAGGGAGTTTCACTATTCCTTGTCAAATTAAAATTTTGCATATTGAAAATGCCTTAGCCGACCTGGGAGCTAGTATAAGTCTTATGCCCTCTTCTATGTATGATAAATTAGGTCTTGGTGAACCAAAACCTACTAGGATGTGCTTAGAACTAGCTGATAGGTCCATACAATACCCATTAGGAATAGCGGAAAATATATTAATAAAAGTTGATAAATTTGAATTACCTATCGACTTCGTTATCCTTGATATGCCTGAAAATTCTAGAACTCCTATAATATTAGGACGACCATTTTTAGCTACTGCTAGGGCCATGATTGATGTTTTTAATAAAAAAATAACTCTTACCATAGGAAAAGATGAGGTTGAGTTTAACATGGAACAATCTATGAGTAAAGATAATTCCGATGATGATGAATGCTATAACATCGATGTTTCTGATGACACGATTAATCAATTTACTCAGAGATTGTTAAAAAAATAATTTGCTTGATTCTTTTCTGCTTAAAAATTTAGAAAACACAATTGCTATAGAAGATCAAGTTGATGAGAATACTATTGATTATAATTTAGCTGCTGATTCTGCTGTATGTAACGCGATACGGCGCATCGAAAACCTCGATGCGGCGCATCTATCTGATGACAGCAGCGATATAATTAAAGAACAGGTTTATTCCGCTAGTGCTACTGAAATTGATAATGTTAAACCTGTGCTTAAGGATCTTCCTTCTACTTTGGAATATGCTTATTTAAACGGAAATACTAATTCACCCGTTATTATTGCATCTGACTTAACGCCAAAAGAGAAAGAGTCTCTTTTGCAGGTACTATATAAACGAAGAGGAGCATTAGCGTGGAGTATGTCTGATATTAAGGGAATTAGCCCGTCATTTTGTACTCATAAAATCCTTATGGAGGATGAATTCAAACCAACTATCCAACCTCAAAGGCGTTTGAATCCAAAAGTCCAAGATGTGGTGAAAAATGAAATTGTAAAGTTACTTGACTCCGGACTTATCTACCCAATTTCTGACAGCTCGTGGGTCAGTCCTATCCACGTTGTACCAAAAAAAGGAGGAATGACGGTAGTACTCAATGACGACAATGAGCTAATCCCTTCAAGAACTGTTACCG
Source organism: Artemisia tridentata subsp. tridentata (assembly GCA_021014915.2). NCBI lineage: Eukaryota > Viridiplantae > Streptophyta > Magnoliopsida > Asterales > Asteraceae > Artemisia > Artemisia tridentata. Next base: position 305,966,408 of record CP139502.1, on the reverse strand, counting down.
GATGGAGAGTTTGCATCGACTACCGCAAACTCAATGATGCTACGCGAAAAGATCACTTCCCTCTTCCATTTATTGATCAAATGTTAGAAAGACTATCAGGATATAATTATTATTGTTTTTTGGATGGTTTTTCAGGTTTCTTCCAAATACCCATTGCCCCCGAGGATCAAGAGAAGACGACTTTCACCTGCCCTTATGGAACCTTCGCCTATAGGAGAATGCCGTTCGGACTATGCAACGCCCCTGCTACTTTCCAACGTTGTATGACGGCTATCTTCCATGATATGGTAGAAGACTTTATGGAAGTCTTCATGGACGACTTTTCGGTGTTCGGTAACTCATTTAATGATTGTCTCTTTAAACTTGATAAAATGCTTGCTAGGTGTGAAGAAACTAACCTTGTTCTTAATTGGGAAAAATGTCATTTTATGGTTAGAGAGGGAATTGTGTTAGGACACAAAATTTCTGGGAAAGGTATAGAAGTCGATAAAGCTAAAATTGATGTAATTGCCAAACTACCTTACCCCACTAACGTAAAAGGCGTTAGAAGTTTTTTAGGGCACGCTGGATTTTATCGTAGATTCATAAAGGATTTTTCAAAAATATCTAGGCCTATGACCCAATTGTTGCTAAAGGATGCAAAGTTTGATTTTTCTGAAGATTGCAAAAAGGCATTTAATATACTTAAAGAAAAACTAACTTCTGCACCCATTATAATTTCGCCGGATTGGAATCTGCCTTTTGAACTAATGTGTGATGCTAGTGATTATGTTGTTGGAGCCGTACTTGGCCAAAAGATAGATAAGAAATTTAAGCCAATTTATTATGCTAGCAAAACATTGAATAATGCCCAAGAACACTACACCACCACGAAAAAAGAACTTTTAGCAGTAGTTTTTGCATTCGATAAATTTAGATCATATCTTATATTGTCAAAAACTATGGTTTACACTGACCATTCTGCTTTGAAGTATTTGTTCAATAAACAGGATGCCAAGCCAAGGCTTATTAGGTGGGTTTTATTGCTCCAAGGATTCGATATTGAAATTAAAGATAAAAAGGGTGCCGAGAATCTAGCTGCTGACCACTTATCTAGACTTGAAAACCCTGATATGGAGGTGCTTGACGAAAGGGAAATAGCTGATGACTTTCCTGATGAACACCTTATGATGGTAGGAATTAAGAGCAATAATAATGGACCATGGTATGCCGACTTTATAAACTTTATTGTTGCAAATGAAATTCCAAAAGGGCTAACATCCGACGAGAAAAGAAGGTTTATAACTCGCGCTAACGAGTATATTTGGGATGAACCTTATGCCTTTAAATTATGTCCTGACAATATTATACGAAGATGCGTAGACGGTGATGACATCGCAGCAATATTGGCACATTGCCATTCAGGGCCAACAGGGGGACATCACGGTCCAGTCATCACAAGAAGAAAGATCCTGGATGCGGGATTTTATTGGCCCACTATGTTGGAGGATGCGAAAGATTATATAAAAGGATGTGATGCGTGTCAACGATCCGGAAATATTACATCAAGAAACGAAATGCCGCAAAACTATATCCATGTATGTGAAGTTTTCGACATATGGGGATTAGACTTCATGGGACCGTTTCCTGAATCTAAAGGTAATAAATATATTTTGGTTGCTGTTGATTACGTATCAAAATGGGTCGAAGCGCAAGCATCTCCAACAAACGACAGCAAGGTAGTACTTAAATTTTTGCAAAGTTTGTTCTCTAGGTTTGGAATTCCTAAAGCATTGATTAGTGATAGGGGAACACACTTTTGTAATCACCATCTGGGAAAAGCCTTGCAAAAATATGGAGTATATCATAGGGTTTCCACCGCATACCATCCTCAATCAAATGGTCAAACTGAAGTAACCAATAGAGCTATAAAACGAATTCTTGAAAAAACGACTGGGTATAATCCTAAAGGATGGTCTGACAAGTTAAATGATGCTTTATGGGCATTCCGTACAGCCTATAAGACACCAACGGGATGCACTCCATTTCGTCTTGTATACGGAAAAGCATGCCACCTACCGGTCAAAATTGAACAAAGTTCATATTGGGCTTTGACGAATTGTAATATGGATATGGAAGCTGCAACGAAGAACCGTTTCATGGAACTTAATGAACTCTATGAACTAAGAGATGAGGCCTACAAAAATACTAAGATCTACAAAGAAAGAACTAAAAGATGGCATGACTCGAGGTTACGTGGGGATAAAACGTTTACTATTGGAGAGAAAGTGCTACTATTTAATTCCAGATTAAAGATGTATCCTGGTAAACTTAAATCAAGATGGACGGGACCGTTCGTTGTCAAGAAAGTGTATCCATATGGAACTATTGAAATATGCGATAAAAATGGTTATATATTCAAAGTGAACGGCAACGTGTGAAGAAATACTTTGATAATAAAATTGAGGATAATGAGAACGAGGTGGTGGAGTTTGAACCTGAAGTATTGGAGTAAAGAGCTGAACGTGAGTCTAACTTGAAGACTCTGGAATAAAGACAAGTGCTGGCCGGGAGACAACCCGGAGAATTTTTATTATTCTGTTTTCTGTGTCGAGTCAGTCAGGCCCGCATGAGGATACGGCGCATCTCAATCCTGAGATGCGACGCATCTCCTGCAATGGTCATATCTTATTTTATTTTTCTGCATTTTTATTTTCGACTTTAAAACTATTTATCAGTTTATTTTAATGCGGCGCATCCCTGGTTAAGGATGCGGCGCATCTTTATTCTGATCCGTATTAATTCCAGGCTCGATACGGCGTATCTTCTTCCATAAGATACGGCGCATCGACTGACCTGATGATTTTCAGTTTTAATTTTTAAGTTTTATTTTTCCTAACTACTAATGTATTATGCAAGTTTGAACCTTTCTTATCTTAGGTGTGTTTTAAAGTGTTGGTGGTATTATAGTTTCCTGGATTTCCTGTGGATACATCAAGTATGAAGCTTTAACGTTCTCATCCACAAGAAAGATGATTTTTGCTCTTATCAAATGGAGGATCATACCGAGCAAATCTCAGGGGAGTTTTCCTGTTCTAATTCTTTTATTTTCCAGTTTTTAACCTTTTATACAAACAACGAGGACGTTGTTTAACTTAAGTGGGGGGATTGGAGAATTAGAACACTTAACAATTACTTGTCCTAAACTTTTTCAAAAATTATGCTTAAAATGTGCTTAATATATCAAACTTAAAAAAAATTTAGCATGTTTTTGTTTAAGATCTAAGTTGCATAGCTGCACACATGACGTTATTTTCAAAAATTGTGATTTTTCAAAATTCACAAATCTAAGAGTGTGCCGGTGACTTGTAAACTTTAGAACTTGGCTTGTATACTATTCGAGACCACCATAATGAGTATTATTTATATAATTGGAATGACTTGTCTAAATTGGTAAAATTCTAGGATTACACCCAAATAGCCTATTATATGTTATGTGTTATTAACTAACTACACTGGTTAGTTAACCCCCGTATAAACCCTTTTGTTACTCTCATTTTTAGAGTAAGATACCCCTAGAAAAACACTCAGAGCCATTCCTTTCGTTTCTTACACCTATGTTTAAAATGTTTCGTTACACCCTTACACCTTAGCCTACCCTGTAGATTAGAATCCGTGGTTGGTTAATTGCTATAGGCAAAGTGTGTTTCCTTACATTACCTGTGTTCGTGTGCGTAATTCATTATCTATGGTTAGGTCGGGAAATTGCACAATGCAATTGGAGTGAAAGTAAATATTGTATATCTTTGAGTTTATTTTTCGTGTGTTTACTACTTTCACTATTACCGTTATTTCTGAAGTATGAAAAGGATGGAAAAATTATCCAGAATTATCATTATAGTGATGTGGTGAAATTTTACACATCTTTGTATATGTTAATGTTTGAAAAAAAAAAAAAAAAAAAAAAAAAAAAAAAAAAAAAAAAAAAATCGAAAAAATAAGAAAAGAAAAAGAAAGAAAGAAAAGTTGGAAGTTAGTTTTAACCAACTTATGTAAAGTTATGTAAGTGGTCGATATCACCACTATTTGTTGTACTATATCTATGGATTGAATGGGAATTGGCAGTTATGGGAACGCCAATTAAGGTTTATTCTTTGATTAAGATCTTGTTGAGTATAATTCGTGTCTACCTAAAGCGTGTGTTTCAAGTGTTAAAGCGTGAGTTATTCGATGATATGAGTCTTATTCATGGGATGGTTGGGATAGTGATTAACCACACTTAGGATTTTAATTTATTTGTTTTGTTTATTTTTTATTTTACACCAATTTATATCCCAAATATTATCCATACCCTATATTATTCTTTATCCAACCGAACCTTTGATTTATTGAGATTAGGGATTTGAGCAATCTTAAGTATCGTAGTCGTGGATTCGGCTATGTATTTATGATTTTGTCGCCCTTTTTGATATATTATTATTGGTGAAGTTTGGACCTATCTTTAGCCTATTCGAGTTAAGGATTTGAGCAATTGCAAGTATCGTGTTCGTGGATTCGATCATGTATTTGTGATTTTGTCGCCTTTTCTGGAATTTGAGATCGATAGTGATCAAGAATAATTAACCCTTAAGCCTAAAAACCCTTTTTACCGCTTTAGACTTGTTATTCCTTAGCTTTAGTGGAGGAGATGTGTATACTTGCCAAGCTTATGATAGAATATTCGTCACGACTGGACAGTTAAACGATTAGATTTGCTTTTATCAACTTATTTTATTTTACTTCTAATTCATTAAGTGTTTAGTTGTGTGATTATGAAATAAACGAATACATGCTTAAATATAAAAATAAATCCTAACATCTTTTAGGATACATTTTCATAAGATAAATTCTAAGGTTTACTTGGGGACAAGTAAAGTTCAAGTGGGGGGATATTTGATGAACTCAAATAAGTACATTTTATTACTATCATTTATCCTATTAATTTGACTTGTTTTACTATATTATGTATGAGGATTGATACTTAATCGTTTACTTTTGTAATTCTCAGGTAAAAACAAGCATTTGGTGAAACTTAGCGATTTTGGACTGATTATGGAGCAAAACATGCAAGAAGTTAAGAGTCTACTGAAATGAAGAAGATCAAGACTAATCTGCTCCAGATGCGCCGCATCTCACTCATTACATACGGCGCATCTCTATCAAGATATCACCAGATACGATCCAAGATACAAGAGGACATGCGCCGCATCTAATCATGGAGTTACGCCGCATCTTCTGGCGGTGTACGAATATTCCTGAATATTATAATCTTGGACCCCACGCGAAGTTAAGTCAATGCGCCGCATCTACTTAATAGATGCGCCGCATCTTCCCTCAGACAGAAACTATAAATACCCCAAGACCAGACGAATTTCGAGAGCAATATATTAGATTCGAAGACCGAAGCAGCAGAACCCTAGGACGAATTCAGTCAAAGAGGCAGCACAAGACACACCAAACGAAGATACAAGAGCTGTAAGAAGGTGCTGCATGTGTTTAATTCATTAAGTAGTTTTGTTTTATTGTGTTAGCAAACTTTAATTCATCAGGATTGGTGGCTTGTGTAATGTGACAACGAAAGATTGCACTCCCTTTAATACTTGTTTTCCCATCAATTAAAGTTTATATGTTGATGTCTTTGGTTACTACTTATTAGTGCATTGATAACCTCTGTGTTTATTAGTGGCTTGCGGGCATTTGACTGCGGAAAATAATGTGGCTCCCACGGTTATTACTAAATTGATCACTTAGGAATAACTTTTAGACATAAGTAATCATTAAGGGTTTACTCGCCGATAAGAATAGGACCAACGAGAAAGGGTTAACTACATACACTTCATATAAAGCTATCAATAAAACAAGTGACAATCTACTTAATCATAAGGACAGCCCTCTTATTGTCTCGAGTATTTATCTGTGTACGTGTGTGCTACTTGTTGATTCGTGCCTATTGGTTTATTTTATTATTTAATTGCAAACAAATCGTGCCAGTCTCTCAGGCTGAAACCCCCTTGCGTTAGGATATTAAAATACTGATTAGAATAACGAGATAATACGTTCCACTCTTAGTGATCGATACTCTACTTACCATTATATTCATACTGACCGGGTACACTGCTCGTTAAGTGTGTGTGTTATTGATAAGTCGGCTAAATATAAATTTAAAACTTGAGTAGGCATTAAAACTGCTAAACCGCAACGACACATCACGCGCATCACTGGGGTTGAGTTATTAGTACATAGAGATGTTCAGCATTCGTAGTGATATGATAACAAGATGATGTATGAGTAGTACGAAGGGTAGCTTTGGTAATTTTAATAGGTTTGGAAGACATGGTACTGTAGTAGCCGAAAATAATAATTATAAGTATTTTGTACGTTAAGAGCGTAACGGTAAGTGTGAAATAATACAGTGTGTAATGTGTGAAGAGTAATTATCAAGCATGTAAAGATTAGTGCAAAATAATCTTAATAGGTAATGTATTGAGCACGGCAGTCTGCAGACACGGAGGGCGTAAAATGGTATGGTGTAAAATCATTCATTTTGAAAGTGTGGTTATAGTTCGATGTTTGAAAACATTTGATTCTCTATAACCATAGGCTCTGATACCAATCTGTAACACCCCCTAATTTGGTTTGTGGCAGCGGAAAAGTAATTAGGGTGTTACGGTGAGGATCGAGGTTTAAATTTCAGAAAACGGCCCGGAAGGGGGCGTTTTGAAAGTTATATGTCATTCAAAAGAATATTTTTTGATACAAAAGTGAATTATTCGATTTGAAAATCCCATGAGAAAATATGATAATTTGGAAAGGATGACATATATGATTTTACACCAGTTTATTTATCAGAGTAGAAGGTGCCCGCTCCGTGTCTTGTCCTGCTCCGTTAATTACCTGAGATAAACATGCTTAAAACGTCAACACAATGGTTGGTGAGTTCGTGGAGTTTGTTAGAACATAACTTTCTTTCAATGAATTTAAAAGGTGTATAGTGATTGTCGAAGTAAATAATAATTCTTCATGAAATAAATAGCCAGTTGTGTTGTATAAAAATCCACAAGCAAATCATGTATGATCTCCAAAATCATAAGTTTCAAGTTATAAGTGCAGATGAGCTACGTTGTTATACGCTCGATATAGACTGTTGAGTCAGCTTTTAAATGTAACGATATACCAAGCATTTTGGGTTGTCTTGTGTAGAATTCTCATTTAAGTCACATATGATAACAATTAAAGTTCAAGTACATGATTCAAAATCATATCACATAGTGGGAATAGTAATTTAGAGTCTGAAATCTATCAATATAAAGTGGTGGTCTTCTAAATACAGCTGTATCCTAGGATATATATGAAACATTCATATATTCATAAAGTTATATTGCCCTAAGCCTCATGACACGCAAAACGTTAACAGAGTACCGTAATACGGCGGTGTCCCACCAGGGTCACTGATGGGTTTTTATGGCCCTCATGTTAATAGGTACTTGCCAATTCCTATTTTTCTCAAATATAGTGCATCGCGACTAAATACGACTAACCATATAGGCATTCCGTCACAGTATTTAGTGGGATAGGTCGTCAGCCTCTAACAGGTTTCGAAGCTGTTCACTATATTCGCGCTCACCGCAGTGATTAATGGCTCATGATCAAGGGACTTTACGGCAATAAAGTGTGCTTAGGCAATATAGGTGAATCATGCGTAATTTTAGTATTGGCAATTATTTATGGTGAAATGTAGAAATATCATATTAAAGTAGCAGTACATTCATTTGTCACATGAATGCATACAATGAGTTTCAGTATCATGTTACGTCAAGTAGCTTAAAAATGTTATCTTCCAAGTTTCGTGTTTAAGCTAAACAGACAAGTTGCACGTATAATGAGCATGTATTCCTTTAACGTATGATTCAAACATGTAAAGCATAGTGGATGATTTTGAGTAAATCATGAGAGTTTTATATTTGTAACTTAAAAACAGTTAAAGCATGTATCTCCCCCAAAAGCGTTATTAAAACAAGTGTTAAAAGAGTAGGGGCCACGACTCACGATAAGTCATAAGAGTTTTCATAATACTTATAGGAGTATAAACGTCAAGCAAATCATATAATTGATAATGAGTAAAATATTTCGAAGCATGTATCTCCCCAAAAATAGTTAGAAAATCGGTAAAAGTAGGGGCCATGAACTCACCTTAGCCATAGCAAAGCAAAGATCACACTGACACGACTGGCATCTAGAGCATATCACAACGGTCTCATATAGCACGACGGTACACAACCTAATACGTATACAGTTATTTCAAAACACGTCTCGCAAAATAATAAAGTCTATAAAAGATAATGTGTCGTAGTTTTCGTGGATTACTCAGTTTTCAAAACTTATCAAAAGCTTAGTTTAAATGTTTCGTGTGGTGTGGTAAGATAACCTAGACTCGACGTACAACTCACGCCAAAAAGAAGAGACATTAACAAACTCGAGAGACTACTGACGAGAACTCAAACCAAGGAGGACAACTTAGAAGCTAAAAACAAACACCTCAAATCAAATAACTAGTTTGTGCGTTTCGGCATTTACCCCGTTATCCCAAATGGTTTGTAAAAATATAAATGTTTTATAATAAAACTAATAAGTTTAACTAATGAAATTAGTTTTTTCTCGAGTCATCGAGACTTGGGTTAAATCAAATATGAACTTTCAATATTTAATAAATTTACGTTTCGCTATTATTTTTGTAAATGTTAGTCTTGGTTTTATTGAATATTTTGTGTCCCGTCCGAGTTTAATATATTATGCCGTCTCAAGTCTCAGCATGTTCAATGAATCTGCTATCTAATATCATAAGTCCAATAATGATTCCCAATTGTCTAAGCGTCCAAGTATGATAATCATATCTGTATACCAGTCCAAATCACATTAACGTTTTCCAATACAATCCGAAACGTACTATTACGTCACCAAAACAAAACAAGTAATTCACTTTTGTTAACCTTTGTTAATATCCGAAAGTTTCATATGTATAGACTTGGTTAATTCTTAACAAAAACTAGTTCCATAGTTTATTTAAATTTAGTGGGCTCCTTAGCCCATCGGACCAACAAATGCACCCAACTTGGCTGCTAAACCCAAATATAATCAACAAGCTCACTCCATGTGTGATTTAGACCCAAACCTAGACCAAAGAAAACAAACAAACACATAATAACTTTGTTATGCCGAGACCCCTTGGTCTCGGCTTCACGCCCTTGTCGAGCACCAACCATCAACACAACAACATAATAACTTTGACAACGAACAACCCGACCACAAGGACCATTGCCGAGACCATTTTGGTCTCGGCTCAACTTCTACAAACTAACCAGCACCCTCATGGGTGGCTTTACAAACCGAACAACATCAAAAATATCTAAACATTAACAATCCTCCACATGCCGAGACCCTAGACGTCTCGGCTTCGAATCATGAAACCTTAATCGAACTAAACGGACAAATCAATTTGTCTCACCACAAATTAACGCACCCTATATGGGTGTTGTCTAACCAAGAACATAGCAAGATTATAACAACCATTGCTGAGACCATTTTGGTCTCGGCTTAACCTCTTCAACTCAAACGGACCTTTAGGTCTTCAACTGCCAAAACCAACCAGACCCGAGATTACAGAAGTCAACAACTTAACAACAATAATATTAGTTCTAAAAATCGTATGCCAATCGAGAACAACAACTAGCACAAACATAACTCAACAATTAGCAACACCTATGTGGTGTTCTATTCTTGTCCGAGACTCAAACCCACAACTACAACAATGACAAAAATAATCATATGACCACAACATAACAATGATAATAATGACCACAACGATGACACCACCAAAGGGTTCGGGTTAACCCGACCCGTATCAAACCGTATCAAATAAACCCGCTTAGCTTTCTTACCACACAACTTTAAATCTTCAAAGATGATTTTTAGTTCCGGTTTTATAGTCATAAAGAACTTGTAAAAATTCTTGAAATCAAATATTAGTCCACGAAACGAAACAACAACAATACTAATCGGTTAAATAAAAAAAAATATAAAGACGGGCTTCTTGGTTTTACCATGACGAGATGGAGAAGATAACCGGCGAAGATGGTGGTGTGTAGTGGTGTCGGCAGCAGCAGCAGTGATGGTGGAGGAAGGTTTAGGTGGCGCGTGAGCCATATAAAAAATAATGAGGAGATCTCAAGGTTTATTTTGGTGGTGTTGGTGTAATAGGGTGAGTGGCGGTGGCGGCTCCACTGGCCGGAAAGTGGCCGGAAAATGATGAGAGAGGAGAGAGTGATGTTAGTGTAGGCTGGGAGTGAAAGAAATATAATCCTCGCCTTTTTTATAAGTGTCTATAGAGATAGGATAAGGAAACAGATAAGGAAATCTAGCAGACCAATCAGTGTTAGATTTTTATAGATTGTATATCTTTGGTTATATGAAACGTGTGAGAATTTGATAGGAAGATATTGTAGATATTTAGTAGATTTTTGATGTTCTTTTGATGTATACGCGTATATATGGAATGAGAAGATATAAAACATGTGAGAATTGGGGTATGATATGTGAGGGAATATGTATGGGCTAAGATAACATGTTGTTCAAGTGGTTGTAGTAGGTATAGATTGATTACATATTTTTATAAAAAGGGTCGGTTTGGTTTGTATCATCCGAAAGATCTATGTAATATTTCTATATCAAGAAGAAAAATAAAAGGGTAGATCGTATATAAAAGATATAGATTTAAAGTGGACACATTTTACTTGTGAAAAAGAAATAGATCGATTTATTATGGAGTAGAATTTGCATGATCTACGTATTACATATAAGAAGAGTTTGCGTACATAACTTCGTATTGTAAAATGAAGGTAAGTTGGAATGGAGTTAAATATTCAAATTGTAGAAAAGCTTGTCATTATTTGGGAAGTTTGAATTTAGTGAAAATAGGGTTCCGTGATTTATTTGTGTCTCAAGTACATGTCGTTATATATATATATTGTGAAACGTATCATAACAATAAGAGAAAAAAATTTAATTTCCCGTAAAAATGGGATTTGTTAAATGGTAACACCAGATTATTATTAATCAATGAGATTTATCACAGTGGATTTTTACGGTATCTTACAGCTGAGGCCTTTATAGCATAAAAGTGATTGCCCATAACAGTGCTTTTTAATACTTTTGGCTTAGCAGTAGAAACTGCTTTTGCCTTAGTAGTAGGAACAACTCTGTTCTTTTGAATAGGCCTTTTTGGTGCAGAAGTGGTAATTATCCTAGTAGCACCAGATTTTATTAAAACTTCTCTAGGAACCATATTTTTATTAGGATGAGGGTGAGTCTTTTCAGTAAAGTTCTTATGATTCATCCTAGTGTATTGGTTCCAAACTGGTTTTTGGTAGTAGTAACAAGATTCTTGTAAGTGCTCAAAACTACCACAACTATAACAAGCCTTTTTAAGTAACTGAAAATCACTACCTAACTTCTGTGAAATTAGGTTGTTCCAATTTCTTTGGTTTCCTCTAGGCCTGTTATTAATCTTCCTAGGATGTTCTCTAGGTTTCTCATCAAATTCAGCAAATTTCCTAGAGATGCTAGCACCAAACACAGGTTTTACAAACTCAACTCAACTGTTTTAGGAATTTCTTCCTTTTTAGTCTTAGGTGTTGACTCAGCCTGTTTATCCTCACTATCTGACACCCAATCTTCAATGATTGGTGCATCAGATGACAACATGTTAACCTTAGGTGTCTCTTTATTTGTTTCACTGGTTTCACCTACAGGTTTTGCATCTATCTCAGTTATGAAAGACAATTCCTTCCTAGGAGGTGCAAAGGCACTTTTGATTGGAGGAGGTACCTCATTGTATCCTAATCCACTTCCTTTTCTCATTAATTGACTTTCAATGGTCTTATTGACAAGGTCTGATGCAAATTGTTGTTTTTCTACCCTAACAACATGTTTTTCTTTCTCAGATAAGGCTACATCTTTAGCTTTTTCAGCCTCCTCTACCTTTTTATTAAGAAAATTAATTTCACAGTTTTTCTTAAAAATCTCAACTTCTAGTACATTAATTCTATCAACATACTCTAGCTCATTTTTCTTGAAAAATTCAAGTTTTTCTTCAACTGATTTCAGACCATATTTGTAGCTTAAGTTGTCTAGTTTTAGTTTTTCAACTTCAACTCTTAGATTCTCATTTCTAGACTTAAGTTCTTCTACAGTATCTAAACATGATTTAAAAGAACAACTAGATTCATTGGATACCTCTGAGCTTGAACCAGATGAAGAAGAAGCAAAAGCCATCAAAGTAAAGTTGGATCCTTCCTCGGCTTCGTCACTCCAGTCATACTCTCCTAAGCCATCACAGGACACTAGAGTAGTAGTAGTCTTTGTTTCTTTAACAGGGACTTGCCTTGTATTCTCTCTGTTCTTCTTGGGTGCTCTGCATTCCCTTGCAAAGTGACCTTTTCTTTGGCAGTTGTAGCACTCAATCTTTGACTTATCAAACCCCATGGTGTTCTGTCCTTTGTAATTCAACTCCCTTCCAGTCTTCTTCAGAAACCTCCTAGCCCTCATGGTAAGCATGGCCATCTGCCACTTCAAGTCAATCTCCTCAAGATCATCAGGATTAATTTGTTCCAAATCTTGATAGCCAACTAGAGTACTTGTAGTAAGGTCAGATAAGAAAGCACAGATAGCATCATCACTAATGTTGTCACTGTTTGTTGAACCAACAGTAGAAACATTTGTGCTAGCAGTAGAAACTCCATAAGCAGCAGTAGAATGAGTTTCTTGTGGGTTTCCAGAGCTGTTGCTTTTGGAAGACATAAAAGCTAGGTTCTGTGTGTTAGAAGATGAACTAGATGATCCTTTTACTTCAGACTCATATACCTTCAGGTTGTTGTATAAATCATCTAGGCTCATTGTATCAAAATCTTCCTTGTTTCTCCAAACCACTGTATGCATGCTCCATTTAGATGATAAGCTTCTAAGAAACTTGAGATTGATGTCTTCTTGAGGCACTGTAACCTGCATAAGAGCCAACTGACTCACCAGCTTTTGGAGTCTATCATAAGTAACATCAATGTTTTCAGAACTTGAGGCTACAAAGGTCTCAAATTGATGCTTTAGTAGGTTCTTCCTTGACTTCTTTGTTGTTGCATTCCCACCAAATCTGAGTTTAATAGCTTCCATTAAGGACTTGGCATCCTGAATGTGACTAAAACTCAATTGGTACTCATTAGGTATTCCCATCATGAGAATACTGTGAGTCTTGATTTCCAATCTCCTTGAGCCTTCTCATCAGCAGTTTTGATGAGTAAGATGGTCCTATTAGTAGCTTTGGCAGGGTAAATATCACCATTCTAAATGACTTCCCACATGGAGTAGTCAAGCATCTTGATGTACTATTAAATTCTCATCTTCCACAGCTCATACTCTCCAGGCTTGAGCATGGGCACCTTTGATGCAGTAACCATATGAGTTGATTCGGATTCCATGGCTTGAGTAGATTATTAACAGATCTGAGTTAATGAATGTTCTTCTTGGTACCAGTTTCTAGATCACAAGCTCTGATACCACTTGTTGATCCCAGATGAGCAATGATCTTGTTAATTATCTTAGATATAAATCTAAAACAATAAGTATAGAAACTGTTCTTGGACTTAAACAATATTAAACATTATGCGGAATCTAATGTTTAATCTTAAGAAGAACAATATATGAAAACAATATGAATTCTCTCAACAAACACTTCAATATATTAATACAGTTACTCAACAGTAACAGGGTTACAAACAACCTTGAAGTAATACGACTCTCACACAACAATACATACGTACATGACACTTTACTTGACACTTTGTTTTACTCACACTTAATTCACTGACATCCTTACTCTAACTCTAGATCCTCCTTTTGTAAACTAAGGAGACCTATCTATATCTGTTACAATAATGTATGCACTATTCCACTATACATTTTATATTCAAAAGTAATCATGCACTATTCCTTTATACACTCATCCACTACACCGCCCCACTGTTCACTTATACAAAAAGTATTAATACAATCATTTCTGTACCGCCCCATGATCTATAAAATGTATAAACAATCATTAAGTAACAGTATTATACATCTCACAATTATCGTGCACCAGCAGTAGAATGATATTCATCAGCAGTAGAATGATTATGTCTAGCAGTAGTATGACACTTAATGTATTTTTCAATCTTAGTCAACAGCTTCAGCAGTAGAATAAATACACTAGCAGTAGAATGGATAAGCCCAGCAGTAGAATGACACTTAGCAAATTTTCATTTAAGTACCAAGAGCAGTTTTATCAAACCTGAGCAGCAGCATCTTCAAACCCAACACTTTTATAAACTTTCATATAGAGTACGAGTTCAACTTTTTATTTAAATATTTGAACAAGCATACTTTTTTAAAATCGGAATAATATTGCAAAAGAAAGTGACTAAAATCACAAGTATGATGCAAGTATATGTGTAAAAAAAATGAAAAAATGAAAATGAAAATGAAAAAATATGTGTTGCGAGAATCAAAATGTTGCTTGTGAATAAATGTATGAAACTTGCTTTTTCTTAAATTTAAAGCAGGAGTTGAACTAGTATTCGTCAATTTTGTGTTAAAGTTTAACGGGAATTTGGTAGATTGTTGATTTCAAAGACCCCGAAAACACCGATACTATTCTCGAGGGTGTAAAAACCTAGCCTCCTAAGCTTTGCTAAAAGGACAAGCTGAGAAGAAAGTCGCTACATGGAGTGATCTCACATTTGAGTCTCTAATCTCCAAATGATCGTCGGTTGTTGCCTATTTAAGTATTTAATATTAACTTAGCGGGAATCTTAAAAATCTTTGAAATCAAAATCCCGTTAATTCCGGTACTATTCTCTGTGGGGTGTCAAAAGCCTGGTCACCTAAAACCAAATGGTTTGGGATGTGCCGAGAAGAAAGCCGTTACGTGGAAAAGGCCCTTTTTGATCCTTAGATTTCAAGATTTCTGTTTTTTTAAGCTTTTTTTTCACTATTCACAAAAGCCCATTTAAGCTTATATAGCCTATTGTGAGCTTTTGAATCACTCAAAACTGTTTTCATCTTGATTTTCTAAAAGTTTTCAAAAAATCT
This sequence comes from Artemisia tridentata subsp. tridentata, assembly GCA_021014915.2. Classification (NCBI taxonomy): domain Eukaryota; kingdom Viridiplantae; phylum Streptophyta; class Magnoliopsida; order Asterales; family Asteraceae; genus Artemisia; species Artemisia tridentata. Next base: position 305,951,219 of record CP139502.1, on the reverse strand, counting down.
TCAAAAATCCAAAAAATAGCACTTTTAGCTTATAGCTTATTTTACTGCTTATTATTAGATTAATTCTGCTTATCTAATCATAATATAGCTTATATATCATTTGTATTTCATTACTTAGGCTTAAACTTGCATTTTCATTCAAAAAAACCAAAACAGCCTCCCTTAAGGGGGTGTTTGGTATAAGGTGTTTTTTTTGCTAAAAGTTATTGTTTACCAAAAATACAATTTAGATCAGCTTTAGTTTCTTGTTATTAGTAGTTTTAAAGTTGAATTTATTAGTTTCAAGTAGATTTAAAGCTTTTTGAATAGTTTCTAAAATATTTTAAGTTAAAACTGTTTTCATCATTAGTATTAGATAAATCTAGATTAGGCCTCATTAGTTGTTGTTTTTGCTTTAGTTTAGTTCAAAATAGAGTAGTATACTTGTTTAATATCTGGTATCTAGGCTTCATTAGTCAAAAAAATCCATTTTTGACCCATTTTCATAGTCCCCTGCATCAGCCTTGAATCTATCCAAGTAGCTATCTGTTCAGCTTATTATCTGCTTATCTACTAGAGCTTATTGTCTGATTTTGGGTTTCTAGATAGATTTTAGTATAAGCTTTGACTATTTGCAGCTTTTAGTAGATTAGCTTTAGCTTTGATAGCTTTTTCTTGAGCTTAAAGTTGCCTTATAGGCTGTTTTCTAGAAGTTTTATAAAGTTGCAAATTCTGCTTATCTGTCAGATTTCAAGTGCTTATTTCTAGGTTTAAATCTAGTTCAAATCCCCCCAAATTGCTTTTCTGGGATACTTTGTTACCATAGATTATCTGTTTAGGCTTATTATAGGATTAGCTTTTCATTTAAGAGCTTTTTAGGTAGCTTCAAATAGGCCACATAGGTTGTTTTCACCACAGCAGCCTATATCCCTTTTTAGCTTGTTTAGTGCTTATCTGCTTATTTAAACTGCTTATATAGATTAGTATAGCTTATTTAGATTTCCCTTAGGTGCTTTAGCTTATATCAATCTTTAGTTTAGCTTGTAGTAGCTTATAAGTTTTTTTTTTTTAGTTTTCCAAATTTCCTTTTTAGCCTTAGTTAAAACTGCTACTCTTATTAGCTTATTCTGTGCTTATCATTAGGTTTCAAAAATAGTTGTAGTTACATAAAGTACTTATTTTCATTAGCTTATTCAGTTTTTAAAGTAAAAAAAGCAAAAATAAAATAAAAACAAAAAGAGCAAAACCAGGGTTCGAACCCTGGTCACTCAGCTCACAGCACCACACACACACAACATCGCCAATAGCGCCCTTGGGTCTTTTCTGCCCAAGGGTGTTTGATTAATTCTTTTAACCTTGTTTTTTCCCTTTTTGCTTATTTCATACTTTTGCTTTTTAACTGCTTATTGCTATAAGCAATTATCCCATCTTTATTTTTCTTAGATTTTTTCTTTAAAGTACTTTCTTGTATTTTTCAGATTTTTCCATTTTCATTTAGTATTTTTTATATAATTTTCTTTTAAAATTAGTTTTTAATTCGTAATAAAAAAATATAAAAGTCACTTTTCTAGGGCTCGGGAATTCCCGGTTTAAGCTCGATTTTGATTTTCTTTATGCTCATTTATGCTTTGTAGACTTATTTCTTATGCTCGTTAACTTGTATTTAGCTTATGTATGCTTTCTGTAGTTGTAAGTTGCATAATTTCCATTTTTCGGTGGCATTTTCAGATTCCCGTTCCCAAGAATTCGCGTTTTTAGTTTTTCTTTGCGTTTTTACTTATGTGTGCTTCATATTATTGTTTCTAATACTTTATTAGTTGTTTTTAGCTTACATTTCATAATTTTAGTTTAAAAACCCAAAATCTCACTTATTTTACTATTCACGACACGATCACGACTAGAACCGATAATTACATTCATTCATTCGTTGGGAAAACGATTCGGGAATACATACTTCCTTGTATTTCCTTGAAGATATAATTGTTGAACCAATTCTTGGAATCAATATCATTTATAACGTAAAACTTTTTGATGCGTTTAAAAATGTATGTAGTTCAACACAACAAACTTAAGACAGAAAAAAATTCACAAAAATTCGTCCCTTGTTCAAATTTAGTTAACTGAAATTTTCAAAAACAAAATTATTTCTTTTTTGGTTTTACAAGCTCAAAAATTATTTTGGAAGTAGCAACCCAAATAATAGCAACACAAAAGATTTAAAAGTCACACTTATAACAATCAACAAAAGAAACTTTGTTCCAACTATTGTGAGTCCAACGAATTGTAGCCCAGTTTATGTGTAGTGAAACGAGGTTGGGTACCCGCGTGTTGCCGCGGGGTGTTTGTATATGTAAGGTAGCCGTAATATTGAGTGGAAGAATAGAGAGAACAGAGAGAGGTATACTAATGAGACAGAGAAAGAAAAATCCACAGTACATATATCTGTGAGTGAGTGCATGAAGCAAGTGTGGGGGTAGCAATTCACTATTGCTTTTCCTGTGTACCCCCATACAGTCGACTGTAGTTGGAGCTCAAAAGAGTGGGATTAGTAATTTTGGAGTTCCGAGCCCCCTAATGTAAGTTATATGAAACTGTGACAGTATTGAATATATATAAGGTTTATGTGCATTAGTTTGTTGTACGGGTATGATGTGAAGGTGTTGCTGGATTTGATTGCATTTTTTCATTATTAATTTGTTGTGTTTTAGGCACTTGTATTGCTTTAGAATAACCAAATGAACGACAATTTCTTTAAAAGGTTGATGGTTTTACTCGTGTGTTTGATCTTCACAAAGGCGAAAATATATTTAAGATTGGAAAGTAATGTGCAACAAAAACTTTTTACTAAAGCTGAATTTGGAGTAGCATTGTGTTACTATGATATTTCGAGGGTAATGTACATGCCTGCTTACATTTTATCGACTATAGAAAATTGCTAAACAAAAGGGCTTTCATCTCTAAACGGTTAAAAGGGTGAGATTTTTTAAACCAACGAGGGTAAAAAAGATCTAGATCCCGGCATGGATGGAAAGAAACATGGCTGCATAATGATGCGATCCGGTTCTTGGCCTGGCAAGTTATATATCCAACATTTGACAACTCACTTCATCTGTCTAAGAAAAGAGGTGTTAATAATCATAGCTGGAAACGCTGACCTCCCCCTGAAACCCCTTTTGTTATTTAAACGGTCTTTAAACAATGGTCTGCACCAGTCGTATTGGTAGGCCGTTGAAATAGCAAAAGGAATTCGAGGGGAAGATAAGAGCAACCATCTATATTGTACATCGTGTGTCAATATTAGTAAATGAATAGTACATGGTATTCTTTGTTTGCCAATATCAACACTTGATGTTCCGTGCTTGTCATAGCGAATTTGTTCTTGCATATTGGCAGTTGCAGTTCCACAAAAGGCCCTGATCAACAATAGGGTGCAATTCTCAAAGATAGATGGGTAACAAAAGAGGATGGTGCGAAGAAGTAATCTGCACCAAATCACTTGTCACAGCATTCTCTTTAGTTTCCCATCTATCTTTGGTGAAATGCACACGACCGATGATCAGACCCTTTTGTAGGACTGAACCAGCCAACATGCATAAAACAATTTAAGTTTCTAAAAAAATGTACACCAATTAGATAAGCAGACATCGTAACAAACACATAAAGTAAATGAAAGTGTCTCTTGGCAATAATATAATGAGTGGTGATCACTGGTAATTTTTTTCCATTGTTGAACACTGAGCACCACACACCTCATTTTCAGCCTAACATACATGACTACTTTTCTTTTATCGAGTATGTATAACGGTTAGATCTGTCAACTGTGGGGAAAAAAAAACATAAGCAGACCTTGGTGTGCAAAATTGTAATTGGAGAGAAACAGGGTATTATTAAGCATTATATAAAACTGTTAAATGCAAGGCAGACATATAAAGTATATATATGGTAGCTGACCAACAACCGATCTTGATCTGAGTTGAAGCATAATGTACTGAGGTAGGTGAGCATGAAAACTTGGGAGGTACAAAAACATTGACAAAGTATCAAAGATGGATGCACAGACCATGCGAAATTAGTAATAGCTGCGCTCGGTCTCGGTACATGATATTCTATCTATTTTTGATATTTAACTTGTCTCTATAGTATGCAGTCAAGTTGTTGAATATAAAAAACCTGTTGGCAATAAAAAAAAATATAAGAGAGTCGTGTACTACAGTTGATTAAGCCTGTAACTTTAAGATATCATAAGCATGCATATACAAATGCAGCAGTTTCATATTGAAGTATCGCATAAGAAAATCGAGCAATACTTATCTTTTCTTTGTTCTAGTTATGTAGCAACATGGCAAATGAACTGAGAGACAGCAAAACAAAAAGTTTAGAGCTCCAAAGAGAGTAAGTAGTAATAGAGGATCAATGATGGGTCAACGATAATGCATGATGATAATATACATAATAAGGCTCAGGTCAGCGATTATAGAAGTGGTACCCAAAACCGGCCTTGGCTGCAACCATCTGATCGTTATGCCAAGACACGGGTTATGGCAAGCTACACTTACCAAAATAGAAAATAGTAACGGGTTTCATCATTGCCTGGCATATTCATCATGCATTACATAGATACCCGGCAAAAAAAAAAAAAAAAAAAAAAAAAAAAAAAAAAAAAAAAAAAAGATTGTTTTTCTGGCAACAATAGTAGAAGCAACACTGATAAGTAAATTCAAGAACAACCATTCACCAAATCAAAAGTGACTCATTTGTAAGAGTTTAAAAGTTCAGATTCCTAAGAACCCAACATAGAAGGAGTCCGAGACCCTGGGGGTGTGGCAGGTGGAGATAGGGTAGCAGTTATTAGGCTCAGATTTTTTAACCAAATAGGGTCAAAAAGACCTACGCCTGGCCATGGCTGCAAAGAAACACGGTTGCATAACGATGCCATCCGGTCCTTGGCCGGCCAAGTGACATTCCCAATTTTTGACCACCCACTTCATTAGTCTCAGAAAGTAGGTGTTAATCATCATAGCCCTACCCTAGCTGAACCAACAAAAGCCGTTTTGTAGAAGCAATGTCAGCTATTTTTTTTATGCTACTGTGATTGTTGCGATGCCATATGTTAGGGATACAGTATCTCCATTAGTTATAGCCACAACATTCGATGTAAACCACAAATGTCAACATACCTGAGAAGTCTGACGCCCCCCATAAAACTGATACACATAAAGTTTAGAGCTGCAAAGAGAGTAAGTAAACGTCTGAACTATTGTAGATGTAAACAGTAAGAGAGGATCAATGATGGGTCAACGATAATGCATGATGATAATATACATAATAAGGCTCAGGTCAGCGATTATAGAAGTGGTACCCAAAACCGGCCTTGGCTGCAACCATCTGATCGTTATGCCAAGACACAGGTTATGGCAAGCTACACTTGGCAAAATAGAAAATAGTAACGGCTTTCATAATTGCCTGTCATATTCATCATGCATTACATAGATACCCAGCAAAAAAAAGCATCATTTTGGTTGCAACAACAGTAGAAGCAACACTCATAACTAAATTTAAGAACGACCATTCACCAAATCAAAAGGTCCGCATCTGTAAGAGTTTAAAAGTTCAGATTTGTAACAGGCTAGTTTGACTAATAGTCTCAACCCATCTAACTTTTGTTGGTGTGTATTATGTGTTTATGTGTGACATATGTGTGAAATAGGTGTGGTAAGTACATGTATTGGCACTAAATCCCTTGGTGTAAGGTTATTATTATGGGTGGAGTACTGTTGAAATTTGGGATAAGTTCATTTTGATCACCTTGGTGGTGTAGAAATGACTTGTGTAGTTTTTGTGTTTTGTGTTTTTGCGTAACGAGTCTTCGTTCAAATTTTTGAGCGTTAGTAAGTTACGTGGAGGTTGTTTTTATGGGTTATATTAATAATAAGTGTGAAAAATCTATTTTTGGAAACTTTCTTTTGAAAATGATATTTTTCCGGGTTGTCGTAAAAAACGGAAGTTTATCGCGTAAGGTGTTAAGTTCGGTATAGGGTTTTTATAAAATATCAAGAGTTCAAGGTTTTAAGTGTAATAATTAAATTTAATAAAAAAAAAATGCGTTTTTAAAGTTTTATTTAAGGGATTTAGTGAGTGTAAAGTATTGGGTGATGATTAGTATGGAGTCTAGGTAATCCATAGTGGGTTATATGAACCTTAGACATCCATCATATATATGTGTTACATAGACTATAGCTTTTAGCTTGGTCGCGTGTAATGTGGTATTGTTTTGTTTGTATAGATTTGTGTGTTGATAATTTGGAAGCTGCAAGGTTGAGGTGAGTTCATAGTCCCAATTTTTACTTGTTTTTAACTTGGAATGGAGATGATGCTTGTGTTAAATTGTTTTGAGTTACTGTGATTATGTGTTTAATAAAATGCATGGACTTGTAATTGTTATTATACTTATACTGCATGTTATTGTGGTGTTTCTGTGTGGTCCATTTGGAGGGTAGCTTTGCTCCCATTATTCCATTTGGAGAGTAGCAAGTCCTAGTGGCTCTACTCACTATTATTCTGTGTGGTCCGGCCGGAGGGTATTAATTTACCCATTATCTTGGATCGGTGGGCGCGTTCCGTCCCAATTGTGGTGGTATTTGGATCGGTGGGCACGTTCCGTCCCAATTTATATTTGGATCGGTGGGCACGTTCCGTCCCGTAAGCTGTGATTGCATGTTAGTTGTATGATAACTATATTCTTACTGTCCTGCTATGCTATATTTTATAATCACAGTGAACTGATAATCGAGGTGTATGGTGTGTCTTAAACCTATGAATCTCACCAACATTATGTTGATGTTTTTAAGCATCATTTTCAGGTGAGCATTCTAAGGCTAAGGTAGAACGACGTGACTGGAAGACTAGTTTGCATTTGAGGATGACTACCTTTAAGTTTTTAATTAGATTAAGTTAAACTTTGTTTGTGATACTCGAATGTCTTTCATTATTACTTTATGTTTTAATGAAGATACCTTGGAGATTGTTTTGGTTGTTTTATTTTTGGGGTATCGTTACGACACTTTGTGTCTGTACTTTGCTCTATTTATTTGCATATAGTAATTCTCTATATAGACACCATGTGTTGTGATGATATCCATGATGTTGCACTCGCGTTTCCACCATTGGCGAGGTGTGACATATTGGTATCAGAGCAAGGTTATAGAGAAGTAGGTGGTTGAACCTAGACTATAACCTAGGAGTCCCTCATATAGTTGCATTTAGGGCCTTTGTGTGAGTATGGTATTTTACGTGTTTATTCTTCTTAAGTTTATGAGTAGCTTCGTCGAGTTTTGGACGTCTATTAGGTCCTCGTACTTAGTATCATATGTGTCATTCTTAGCATGGCACCTCTCGCGTATAGCAAGTTTCGTTGGGCAATTGTTGTCGCTACTGGCTGCAAGAGGATTGGTAGCTTGAGACGGGCTAGCAAGAGGATCTTAATTCCTGCTAGCATGTGGCCATGTCTGATCGAGGAAAAGATGACCTTAGTGAACGTGGGTGGAACGGAGGTAGAAGTGTACGAGACGAAGGTAACCAATAAAAGCGGCTACATGACTAGGTACCCTGGGAAGTGTCCCAAATTCCTAGAAGATGGGAGAGCAGTTTGGGCTGAGCCTCGTGAATTGTATGGGTTTGTGGACCATGTAGAGGAGGAAGAAAGGAATCCCGAGAGTGGTTTTGCTAGTCGTCCATTACCACAGCCCGAGGGAAACCGAAATGGATGAATAGGTAAAGAGGAAGAGTACGAAGCGGATTCGGACCTAGAGACTACGGAAAGTAGTTGAATTAGTCCAAGATAGACAATGAGGGGCAAACGTTAGGATAGAGCTCGATCCGTGTGTGATTTTGTTTTTATTTAGTGTTAGGTTTTGGGATGTATATGGAAAATATTGATGGAGAAGAAGTGGAGAGGTTCGCAACCACGATGACTGTTGGAGATGGAGCCGTTACCAAGTACTCTGGGAAGTGTCCTCACTTCTCATATGAAGGAAAGGTGGTTCTGTTTAAACCTCGTGAGTTGTATGGACTTGTGAATCATGCGTAATTGGAAGAAAGAAACAGGAATGGGTGGTTGAGTAAAGATGAAGGGGAGTTAGGATGGAATGACGTGGATTTGGATCTGGAGTACGTAGCAGGTAGTAAGTTTAACCGATCTGAGTGGGGAGGCAAGTGCGAGAGTGGAGCTTGAGCCATTGTGCGACGTCTTTTGTTTTGTGTCATGTTTAGGAATTCTTATATTGTCTTTTGCCGTTTGGAGCCATGTTGGAGCATGATTACTCCTGAATATTGGATCGGTTTTATCCAAGTGGTTTTGATTATAAAGTTAAAATGGTCATTGGAAATTGTTCCATGATCGTTGGAATTGTTCCATGTGAGATGATTGTTTGCATGAAGTGTGGTCATAGGAGGAAGTACACTTGTGAAAGGAAGCATAGATAATTATGGTGGCCAACATAATTATACATGCTTCACAATACAAGTGGACTTGCAAGTATGATATCATGGATTGTGTTATGTATTAGGTGCTATGTGTTGTATGTGCGTTATCATTGAGATGTGTGGTTTTGGAAGCAAGTATGCGTGTGGAATAGGCCTTATAACTATGGTCGCGAACATAATTATAAGGGTATCACACACGTGGATTTGTGACCATGATTACATTGATTGATGTTTGTTGTTATATGTGGTGGTTGATGTTAGGTGACATCATGTTGATGATGGTTGTATGGTTAGAGATGTATTCTCTTAACCGTTTGGGGAAATAGTTGTATGTGGGAATGTGTGGGTGGTAAGATTTCATTTTACCTATCATATGCTGATACCACGATTATCCGTTGGTACTAATGTTGTGATATTTAAGTGGGTTCGTTTGCTAGACTATTGAATGATGAGCCTAGTGAACTTAGACCTAGTATTGTGATTGAAATGGCTAGTGGTAAGGAGATAGAGGTTGACAAGGTTATACGTGGGTGTACTATAGTGTTAGAGGATACCCCGTTCATGATTGATTTGATACCTTTTGGGCATGGGAGTTTCGATGTGGTGATAGGGATGAGTTGGTTGTCTAAGCATAAGGCCGAAGTTATATGCCATGAAAAGGTAGTTCGTATTCCTTTAGAAAGTGGTGTTATACTTCAGATACAAGGAGAATGCGTAGGGAGTGAGTTGAAGTCCCTTAAGAACGCAAAGACCAAAGAGCTTAAAATAGAAGAGATTCCGGTGGTGTGTGAGTTTCCGGGCGTTTTTCTTGAAGACTTGTCTGGGTTGCCTCCAATCCGTCAAGTTGAATTCCGTATTGAGTTGGTTCCTGGAGCGGCACCTGTGGCGAAATCCCCATATCGTTTAGCAACCGCAGAGATGCATGAGTTGTCCGGCCAGTTGCAAGAACTTCAGGATAAGGGGTTTATCCGACCTAGTCACTCTCCGTGGGGAGCACCTGTGTTATTTGTTAAGAAGAAGGATGGTTCATTCCGGATGTGTATTGACTATCGGGAATTGAACAAGTTAACTGTTAAGAATCGGTATCCTCTTCCTAGAATCGATGATCTCCTTGACCTGCTGCAAGGTTCTCGATTCTTTTCGAAGATCGATCTACGTTATGGTTATCATCAGTTAAGAGTGTATGAGGAGGATATTCCGAAGACTGTTTTTAGGACTCGTTATGGACACTTTGAGTTCACGGTTATGCCATTTGGGTTGACAAATGCACCTGCGGTATTCATGGAGTTGATGAATCGCGTTTGCAAGCCGTACTTGGATAAATTCGTGATTGTGTTCATAGACGACATTCTAATTTACTCTAAGATGAAGGAGGAGCATGGAGAACATCTGAGATTGATCCTTGGTTTATTGGAGAAGGAGAAATTGTACGCCAAGTTCTCAAAATGTGAGTTTTGGCTTGAGGAGGTACATTTTCTTGGACATGTGGTGAATAGTGAAGGAATACATGTAGACCCTAGTAAGGTTGAAGCAGTCAAGAACTAGAAGGCTCCTACGACTCCGTCCGAAATACGCTCATTCTTAGGATTGGCAGGGTATTACCGAAGATTTATAGCGAATTTTTTGAAAATTGCTAAACCCCTCACTTTATTGACTCAAAAGAACAAGAAGTATGTTTGGGGAGAAGAACAGGAGGTGGCTTTTCAGTCACTAAAGGATAGTTTGTGCAATGCACCTATTCTGACGTTACTTGATGGGCCAGATGATTTTGTGGTGTATTGCCATGCGTCGAATCAAGGATTTGGGTGTGTATTGATGTAGAGGGGTAAGGTGATAGCTTATGCATCCCGACAACTCAAGGTTCATGAGAAGAATTATACCACTCATAATTTGGAGCTTGGTGCGGTAGTATTTGCTCTCAAGAATTGGAGACATTATCTGTATGGCACAAAGAGTGTTGTTTATACGGATCATAAGAGTCTTTAGCATATCTTCAGTCAGAAGGAGTTGAATATGCGACAAAGAAGATGGATTGAATTGTTTAGTGATTATGGGTGCGAGATTCGCTATCATCCTTTGAAGGCGAATGTGGCAGCTGATGCTTTAAGTAGAAGGGAACGAATTAAGCCTAAGCGTGTGCGAGCAATGTGCATGACGTTGAAGTCGTGAATTAGGAGTAAGATATTGGCAGCGCAAGAGGAAGCTCTTAAGAATGAGAATGCGATCACTGAGTTGTTTCGTGGATGGGATTAATAAATGGAGAAAAAGGAGGATGGTAGGTTGTATTTCTTAGATAGAATATGGGTTCTATTGGTAGGAGGTGTAAGGAAGTTGGTCATGGATGAGGCTCATAAGACGAGATACTCGATTCATCCAGGATCTGACAAGATGTATTATGATCTTAGAGATGCTTACTGGTGGCCAGGAATGAAGAGGGAAATAGCTGAGTATGTTAGTAAGTGTCTGACTTGTTGGAAGGGTAAGGCTGAACATCAGAAACCCTCGGGGTTGTTACAGCAGTCGCCGATTCCTGAGTGGAAATGGGAGAATTTAACGATGGATTTTATTACTAAGTTGCCTAGAACAAGTAATGGACATGACACGATATGGGTCATAGTGGACAGGCTGACGAAGTCTGCACATTTTCTAGCCATTCGTGAGGATTATAAGATGGAGAAGTTGGCGATAATTTATATTAATGGGATTGTGGCGAGACATGGTGTGCCTGTGTCGATTATCTCTGATCGCGATAGTAGGTTTACCTCGCGGTTCTGGCAATCGATGCTAAAGGTGTTAGATACACGATTGGATATGAGCATTGCTTATCATCCACAGACTGATGGGCAAAGTGGGAGAACAATTCAGACTTTGGAGGATTTACTTAGAGCATGTGCTATTGATTTTGGAGGAAGCTGGGATACTCACTTGCCTTTGGCTGAGTTTTCCTATAACAACAGCTATCATTCCAGTATTAGGTGTGCTCCATTTGAAATGTTATATGGGAGGAAGTGTAGATCACCTATTCTATGGGCAGAGGTTGGAACAAGCCAACTAATTGGTCCTGAAATAGTCCAAGAGACAACGGATAAGGTGTTTCAGATTAAGGAAAGACTTAAGGCAGCAAGAGATCGCCAAATGAGCTATGCGGATAATTGCCGTAAGCCCTTGGAGTTTAGTGTTGGTGATCTTGTGATGTTGAAAATGTCTCCTTGGAAAGGTGTTGTGCGTTTCGGTAAGAAAGGCAAGTTAGCACCAAGATATGTAGGACCGTTTGAGATTACGGAAAGGATTGGACTTGTGGCATATCGGTTGAGATTGCCTGAAGAGTTAAGTAGTGTGCATGATACGTTCCACGTATCTAATTTGAAGAAATGTTTGGCGGATGCTAGTTTGCATGTGCCATTAGATGAGATTAAGATTGATAAGACACTTCACTTTGTTGAGGAACCTGTTGAGATTATGGACCGAGAGGTCAAGAGTATGAAACGTGGTAAGATAGCATTGGTGAAGGTATGTAGGAATTCCAAGCGTGGTCCTGAGTTTACTTGGGAACGTGAGGATCAGATGAGGTCCAAGTGCCCGAAGTTGTTTGCTGAGAAGGTTGATGAGACGAGCTATTAAATCTCGGGATGAGATTTCCCTAAGTGGGGGATGATGTAACAACCGTGATTTTAGCAGGCTAGTTTGACTAATAGTCTCAACCCATCTAACTTTTGCTGGTGTGTATTATGTGTTTATGTGTGACATATGTGTGAAATAGGTGTGGTAAGTACGTGTATTGGCACTAAATCCCTTGGTGTAAGGTTATTATCATGGGTGGAGTAGTGTTGAAATTTGGGATAAGTTCATTTTGATCACCTTGGTGGTGTAGAAATGACTTGTGTAGTTTTGGTGTTTTGTGTTTTTTGCGTAACGAGTCTTCGTTCAAATTTTTGAGCGTTAGTAAGTTAAGTGGAAGTTGTTTTTATGGGTTATATTAATAATAAGTGTGAAAAATCTATTTTTGGTAACTTTGTTTTGAAAATGATATTTTTCCGGGTTGTCATAAAAACGGAAGTTTATCGCGTAAGGTGTTAAGTTCGGTATAGGGTTTTTATAAAATATCAAGAGTTCAAGGTTTTAAGTGTAATAATTAAATTTAATAAAAAAAATATATGCGTTTTTAAAGTTTTATTTAAGGGATTTAGTGAGTGTAAAGTATTGGGTGATGATTAGTATGGAGTCTAGGTAATCCATAGTGGGTTATATGAACCTTAGACATCCATCATATATATGTGTTACATGGACTATAGCTTTTAGCTTGGTCGCGTGTAATGTGGTATTGTTTTGTTTGTATAGATTTGTGTGTTGATAATTTGGAATCTGCAAGGTTGAGGTGAGTTCATAGTCCCAATTTTTACTTGTTTTTAACTTGGGATGGAGATGATGCTTGTGTTAAATTGTTTTGAGTTACTGTGATTATGTGTTTAATAAAATGCATGGACGTGTAATTGTTATTATACTTATATTGCATGTTATTGTGGTGTTTCTGTGTGGTCCATTTGGAGGGTAGCTTTGCTCCCATTATTCCATTTGGAGAGTAGCAAGTCCTAGTGGCTCTACTCACTATTATTCTGTGTGGTCCGGCCGGAGGGTATTAATTTACCCATTATCTTGGATCGGTGGGCGCGTTCCGTCCCAATTGTGGTGGTATTTGGATCGGTGGGCACGTTCCGTCCCAATTTATATTTGGATCGGTGGGCACGTTCCGTCCCGTAAGCTGTGATTGCATGTTAGTTGTATGATAACTATATTCTTACTGTCCTGCTATGCTATATTTTATAATCACAGTGAACTGATAATTGAGGTGTATGGTGTGTCTTAAACCTATGAATCTCACCAACATTATGTTGACGTTTTTAAGCATCATTTTCAGGTGAGCATTCTAAGGCTAAAGTAGAACGACGTGACTAGAAGACTAGTTTGCATTTGAGGATGACTACCTTTAAGTTTTTAATTAGATTAAGTTAAACTTTGTTTGTGATACTCGAATGTCTTTCATTATTACTTTATGTTTTAATGAAGATACCTTGGAGATTGTTTTGGTTGTTTTATTTTTGGGGTATCGTTACGACACTTTGTGTCTGTACTTTGCTCTATTTATTTGCATATAGTAATTCTCTATATAGACGCCATGTGTTTCGATGATATCCATGATGTTGCACTCGCATTTCCGCCATTGGCGAGGTGTGACTAGATTCCTAAGAACCCAACATAGAAGGAGTCCAAGATAGGTATGCAGTTATTAGGGTCAAATTTTTTAACCAAATAAGGTGAAAAAGATCTACGGCCGGCCATCGGTGCAAAGAAACACGGTTGCATAACGATGTCATCCGGTCCTTGCCCGGCCAAGTCACGGCCCCAATTTTTGACCACCCGCTTCATTAGTCTCAGAAAGTAGGTGTTAATCATCACAGCCGTACCCTAGCTGAACCAACAAATGCGGTTTTGTAGGAAAAAAATGTGAATAAAACTGGTAACCACTTACAACAAATAAGTCTGGTAAGGATCGAAAAAAGAGGATATGCCTTCCATGGTTGGAGGTGTAGTCACTTGTCCCGGAAAGATGTGGAGCATCTCAACTTGAATCCCCTTACCCCGTAGACTCATGATAGCCTCCTGTAATGAATATCATCATGATTCTCATGTCAATAAACCGATTGAAAATGCAATAAGCAGACTGCGAAGCAAAATTGATAACATTCAACAAATGTTTGTGAAAACAATTTGTTTCAGTAACATACCATTATACATAACTTCATTTATTGTCTAATTTAGGCCGATTTTTTTTCCAACCCGGTCCATTCACAACATTCTCTTTTGTTTGACATCTATCTTTGTTCAAATGCGCGCGACTGATGATGAGAGGCTTTTATATAAGTGAACCTAAGTATGATATAAAACTTGTAAACGCAAGGCAGACACACAAAGTATATATATGAAAACTTACCAGTAGTCGATACAGGTTTGACTTGAAGCATAACGGTATCCTCCAGTTCATAATAGTTGAGATCACCACCTAGGCACTTATAATAACTTTCCTCTTCAAATACTCCTCTAACCAAGTGGCATCCCATTGCCGGCACATCAACTTGGGAATCGGGTCCTACTCCGGAAGTGAGTGGCAGCTCCTCTAACCAAATGCCGTCTGATTTCTTTGAGGGACATTCACCATCTTCCGGTGTAGGACTCGATTCCCAAGTTGATGCGCCACCAGTGGAATGAACATCCATCCCATCAATATTGAGATCTAAACCGTCTTCAAATACAGGTCTAGAACCGGGGTTGAGGTCTCATAAACTCGAATGCGGTTGTAAAATTGTATCTGAAGGCGGTTTTTGTGGCATTCATCGTGCAGTACAGAGATAGCTGGCAGAAAAAAGGAATGTTTTGGTCAGACCAACAGTGTAAGCAGCAATCATTAAAAAAAAATGAACAACGGCCAGTGACACAGGTCGAGCTAGGGTAGCTGTTGTTTGGCTCAGATTTTTAGAGGAAACAGAGTCAAAAAGATATAAAGTTGACGATCGAGGGAAAGAAACACGATTGCATAATCATGCCATCCAGTGCTTGGGCCGCCAAGTTACGGATCCAATATTTGACAACCCACGTCACCTGTCTTAGAAAATAGGTGTTAATGAATTTATTATCCTGGGTGCCGATGGAGCTGGTGTAAACAGGCGAATGAATAGAAGTTATATATTATATATAACAATCTGGTGGGATACTTAGCCCCATTTTTTTCTCCCAACCCGTTATAGTGAGAGGCCGAATAATAAATTGGTTTGTTATTAGGTAACCTTGACTGTTCATCGTAACTCGCAGGATTTGTTTTCCTTTGAGATCCGAAACGTCAACCTCCGTGCCGTAAATCCGACGGCATTTCAAGTTTTTCCAAGGCAACCATATGGGTTTTGTGGCAACAACAGTTGCCTGTGACGGAGTGCATAGTAGTATGCTTATGCCTCAAAAGGCAAGTATCCGTAATGCATAATGATAATATAGATAATAAGGCTCAGGTCAGAAATTATGCAAGTGGTACCCAAAACCACCATTGGCTACAACCATGTAATCGGTATGCCAAGATACGGGGCATGGCAAGCTACACCTACCAAAATAGGAAATATTAACAACTGTCATCATTGCCTTCGATATTCATCATGCATTACATAGATATCCGCCGAAAGAAAGTATTATTTTGTTGAGAACAGCAGTACCAGTTATTACGCTCAGATTTTTAAACAAATAGGGTACAAAAGCTCTAGACCCCGCCATGGCTGCACAGAAACACGGTTGCATAATCATGCCATCTGGTGCTTGGCCCGCCAAGTCACGGATCCAATGTTTGCCTACCCACTTCATTTGTGTCAGGAAATAAATGTGAATAAAACTAGTAAGCACCTACAACATATAAGTCTGGTAAGGATTGAAAAAAGAAGATATGGCTACTATGGCTGCAAGGCTACTGACCTGCCCTGCCAACATGTGGAGCATGTCAACTTTAATGCCCCTACTCCGTAGACTCATCGTAGGTTCTTGTAATGAATATCACAATCAAAACGAAATTATTATCCTGGGTGTCAATGGACCTGGTGTAAAAAAAAAAAAAAAAAAAAAAAAAAAAAAAAAAAAAAAAGTAAGTTATATATTATATATAACAAACATTTCCTGTACTACTTAGCCCTCTTTTTTTTCCTTTTCCCAACCCGTTTTACCCCAGAGGTCGAATAATAAATTGGCTTATTATTAGGTAACCCGGACTGTTCATCCTCACTCTCAGGAGTTGTTTTCCTTTGACATCCGAAATGTGCACCTCCGTGATGTAAACCCGACGGCGATTCAAGTTTATCTGAGCCGACCATCTGGGTTTTGGGGCAACTATAGTTGCTTGTGCCGCGGTGCACAGTTGTATGCGTATGTCTCAAAAGGCGAGTATCCCTAATGCATGATGATAATATAGATAATAAGGCTCATGTCAGCAATTATGGAAGTGGTACCCAAAGCCATTGTTGGCTGCAACCGTATGATCGGTATGCCAAGATACGGGCCATGGCAAGCTACACCTACCAAAAAAGGAAATAATAACAACTGTCATCATTGCCTGCGATATTCATCATGCATTACATAGATACCCGTCGAAAGAAAGGATTCTTTTGTTGAGAACAATAGCACCAGTTATTAGGCTTAGATTTTTAAACCAAATAGGGTGCAAAAGCTCTAGACCCCGCCATGGCTGCAAAGAAACACGGTTGCATAATCATGCCATTCGGTACTTGCCCCGCCAAGTTACGGATCTAATGTTTGCCTGCCCACTTCATTTGTCTAAGAGAATAGGTGTTAATCATCATAGCCCTAGTGTAAAAAAAAACAGGGTAAATAGCCCAACGAATGGAAGCCATATATTATGTCTAAAAAGGCGAGTATCCATAATGCATAATCGTAATATACATATTAAGGCGCAGGTTTTCTCGAATCCACCCAGCTATTCATCTGCCCTTTTCACGACACATAAACTTGTCGTTTCTAAAAGTTAGAAACCATAAAACTGATAACATATAGGTCCAACCACAATGAGGGTGTGGTTGTCGTATTTAATCTTTTCATCGACACTTTTAATAAACCCCAATTTAATAAACCCCGTCTTGCCTACAAGCTTAGGGAGCTCCGCCCGACACGATGCACACCATCTCATGTTTCTAAATGTAAGAAACCATAAAGCTGATACAATATATCAGTACTCTCAGATTTCTTAATGGAAAATGGCCAGAGAGGTCTCAATTTCGTCATGGCTGCAAAGAAACTCGGTTGCATAATAGCAAGTAAGCTATCATGCCATCCGGTCCTTGGCCTCGCAAGTTAAGGTTCAAACATCCTGTTGGGAATTAAACCAATAATTAGTACTGCCAGGTGTAAATTAGTAATGCTGAAGATTTGCTGAAGAATTCACTAACAGTACTAAGTCAGTTAGTACTGCTAGTATAGAAAGTTAGTACTGGTTATAAGATAAAGACAGAAAAGCGTGTGGATAAATATAGAAAAGATATGATGTATATTTTATTAGTATAGAATGATACGTATAATTGTTTACTTGTAAAGGACTCCTTGCATTATAAAAGGAGGTTCTAGGTTAGGTTTTATGTACGCATCTTTGATAAGCTTCAAGGTTGTTAAACCCTGGTGATATTGTAGATCATCCGTATTAATATATTGAAGCTATTTGTTTGATTAAGCATTGTGTTCATACTTTCACTGTTACATTCATACAATCATACAAACCATATCTTCTAAGTGTTAGCTAGTAAATTTCACGTGCTAGTTAACATTAACTCAAAGTATCCTCAACACAAGCCGTGTGTTTAGATCCGGTCAAGTGGTATCAGAGCCAGGTTCTGATACTTTGAATTAGAAGATCCAAAAGTATTTACTCTCTTGCAACCAAAAATATGGACATGGAAACACCACAAACCTCAATCCTTGCCAAACTCCCCAAGCTAAAATAGAACGAATATGATCTATGGCAGCTCAGAATTGAGCAATATTTCATGGTGCAAGACTATGCACTATGGGATATCATTATCAATGGTGATTCCTTCAAACCAACAACTTCTGAAGAAACACATGCTGATGGTTCCAAGACCACAAAGCTCAACACTGAACCAGTCACTCATAACGAGAGAATCAAGAAGAAGAATGATCAAAAGGCTAGGAATTTGTTACTCATGGCAATTCCTAATGATCAAGTGTTAAATTTTAGCCATTATGAGACTGCTAAGACACTTTTTGAAGCAGTTGTGGAGAGATTTGGTGGTAATGAAGCCACCAAGAAGGCACAAAGAACCCTGCTTAAGCAGAGTTATGAGAACTTTAGTGCCTCAAGCACTGAAACACTTGATCATATCTTTAATAGACTTCAAAGGATTGTTAGCCAGCTTACTGTTATGAAAATTGTGATTCCACAAGAAGATCTTAATATGAAGTTTCTTATTAGTCTACCTGCTGAGTGGAACACCTATGTGGTTGTCTGGAGCAATAAGCCAGAACTGGAGAAGATGACTCTCAATGAATTGTACAACAATCTTAAGATTGTTGAACAAAAGGTGAAGAAAGGAGGAAGCACCAGTACTAGTTCTGGAAACATTGCATTCTTATCATCTTCCAGTAATAGCAGTCCTAAAGATGTTGATGCAGTTGGTACTGCTAGCCCTAAAGTTAGCACTGCTAGTGTAAAAACTAGTACTGCTGGCCTAACTGATGAGACCATATATGCATTTGTGTCAGAACAATCTAGTGGGTCTCAGATCTTCAATGAAGACCTTCTTCAAATTGCTGAAGATGATTTGGAAGCTATGGATTTGAAGTGGCAGTTGGCTTTGATAAGTATCAGGGCAAAGAAGTATTATCAAAGGACTGGAAACAAGATTACCTTCAATGGAAGAGATGTTGCTGGGTATGATAAGTCCAAGGTGGAGTGCTATAATTGTCACAAAATGGGACACTTTGCCAGGGAATGTAGAAGCCCTAGACAACAGGATAACAAAGGGAAGGTGTACAGAGGTCAGCAAGGGAACAGGAGGACAGTGAATGTGGAAGAAACTTCTTCCAAGGCAATGGTAGCTGTGGATGGAGCTGGTTTTGATTGGAGCTTCATGGAAGAAGAGGAGGAACCAGCCAACTTGGGATTAATGGCCTTCTCAGACTCAGAGGTACATGAGGTTCAAAAATGTTCAAATTCTTGTTCTGCTTTAAAAGATTATGAAACACTTAAGAAACAGTATGATGATCTTAGAGTAGAATTTAATCAAGTAAATTTTAGTCTGTCAAACCATAAAAGAGGACTAGCTGTTTTGGAAGAACAACTTGATTTTTATAGAAAGAATGAATCAAACTTTAATGATGATATAGCTGTTTTAAAGAGGGATTTGCAACTGAGAGATGATAAAATGAGTGGGCTTGTATATGAACTAGAGAAACTTAAGAAAGAAAGAAAAAAATATACAATTAAGTGTTGACACTCTTGAGTATACATCTAAAGGAGTTCAGAAACTGATAGAGAGTTAAGCAGTTCATAAAGCAAAGTCTGGTTTAGGATATAAGTCAGTTGCACCCCCAAATAGAGGAATGTTTGTACCTCCAGGAATTGATTTAGCTCATACAGGTTTAGAAGAGTTTAAGGATATTGAGTTTCCTGGATATGGTTGTAAAACAAGTGAGAGTCCTACAAAATTTGTTAAGGCTGAGGATTCTTATGTTAGTGCAAGTGACAAATCACTTTCTGAGGAAAAGGTGTCCTCTGCTAGGGACTCAGATGTACCAACCATAGAGGATTGGACATCTGAAGATGAGGATGATCAGGTTATGGTCAAAACTGAGAGTGTTAAGGTAGAAGTTAAACATGCTCCTAAAGTGGTTAAAACTGAAAACATAAAACCAGTTAGGAAAAATGTTAAATATGCTGAGATGTACAGGTCTACACATAGATCATCAGTTCCTAGGGGAAATCAAAGGAACTGGAACAATTTAAAATCTCAACAACTAGGTGATGAGTTTGTTATGCAGAACAAAGTGTGTTTTGTATGTGGTAATTTTGATCATTTGGCTGCTTATTGTGATTCAAACCCATGGAAAAAGAGGGTTTTTGGGAATACAAGGGTGAACAGGCAAAACAAAGCCAAGGTAAATCAAAATAGTCCAACTAGATTGACTAACCCTAATCATAAGATGACACCCAGAGCAGTCATGCTAAAGTCTGACATCAAAACAGTTTCTACTTCTAGACAAAATAAGTGGTTCAATAACAAGAAAACTATTTCAAGTGCAAAACCGTTTTCAAATCATGCACAAACAGTAAAGAGGCTCTTTTATAAGAAAACTGCTATGACCAATCAAAAAATGGGTGCCTAAAGTTAAACCAGCAGTTACTACTGCTAGGCCAGCAATTCCTACTGCTAGGCATATAAATGATAAGGGTCAATGGGGCAATACTGTGAAGGCCTCAGCACGTTGGGTATGGAAACCTACCAGACCCAATGGTGCATCAATGACTTTCAATAAATATTCTTATATTGATGCATGAGGCAGATCCAAGTCAGTGATGGCTTGGGTCCCCAAAAGGAACTAACACCTTTACTTTGTGTGCAGGAACATCCAACAAATGATAGAGAAGACAGAGGATACTCAGATAGTGGATGTTCAAGGCATATGACTGGTAACATGTCATACCTTTCAGATTTTGTGACTCTGGATGGAGGACCAGTTATTGTTGGAGGTGGTATTGGTGGTAGGATTACTGGTAAAGGTATAATTAAAACTGTTAATCTTGACTTTGAGAATGTATATTTTGTACCAGAGCTTAAGTAAAATCTTTTTAGTGCATCACAAATTTGTGACAAACAGAACAAGGTGCTATTCACTGATACTAACTATCTTATTCTTTCTCCTGATTTCAAGCTTCCTGATGAAAGTCAAGTATTGCTTAAAATCCCTAGAAAGGGTAACACATACAGTATTGAGATGAATAAACTTGTTCCTAAAGAAGTTCTTACTTGCCATGTTGCAAAAGCCACATTGGAGGAGTCAATGTTGTGGCACAGAAGGCTTGGTCATGTTAATTTCAAAACCATTAACAAGATTGCTAAAAATGGTTTGGTAAGAGGTTTACCTAACAAGACTTTTCAAAATGACCAAACCTGTGTTTCTTGCCTTAAAGGTAAGCAACACAGAGCTTCCTGTAAGCCAAAGGTGCATAACTCTAACAATCAAGCTTTATACATGCTTCATATGGACTTGTTTGGTCCAACTTTTGTTAATAGCTTGAATCATAAAAGATATTGTTTGGTTATTACTGATGATTATTCCAGGTTTACTTGGGTTTTCTTTTTGAGAACTAAGGATGACACTAGTGAAATCCTTAAATCCTTTATTGTTGAGGTAGAAAACCTAGCTGATAAGAAAGTTAAGATAATCAGATGTGATAATGGAACAAAATTTAAAAACAGGGTTATGGATGAGTTTTGCAAAGAAAAGGGTATTAAAAGGGAATTTAGTGTAGCTAGAACCCCACAGCAAAATGGAGTAGCTGAAAGAAAGAATAGGACTTTAATAGAGGCTGCTAGGACAATGTTAGCTAATTCTAAGTTACCTATTTCATTTTGGGCTGAAGCAGTTAGTACTGCTTGTTATGTTCAGAATAGGGTTTTAGTGGTGCAACCTTATAATAAGACTGCTTATGAACTTTTTAGCAGTAGAACCCCTGCCTTAAGCTTCATGAGACCTTTTGGTTGCCATGTTACTATTCTTAATACCAAAGACCAATTAGGAAAGTATGATGGGAAATCGAATGAAGGTTTCTTTGTTGGTTATTCTTTGCATAGTAAAGCTTTTAGAGTGTATAATAAGAGCACTAAACATGTAGAGGAAAATCTGCACATTGAGTTTCAGGAAAATATTCAAAATGTTGCAGGTGGTGGTCCAGATTGGTTGTTTGATCTTGATATGCTTTCAGATTCTATGAATTATGTGTCTGTTACAGGTACAAATACTAACCATGATGCAGGTTCAGAAGAAGATGATGAAGATCATATCTTGATGCCAATTTTAGAAGATAGTCCATTGTGTGTTTCTTCTTCTAAGGATGATGCTAAAGAGAAGAATGCTGGTGAAAACAATGGAAAAGATGGTAAAGAGACAGAAGTTCCCCAAAGCAGTACAAATGGAGTTAGTACTGCTGAGCCAAAAAAAGGTACTGATGGTTCAAATCTTCATACTGATGAACCAACAGTTGGTACTGACAATCTTTCTGATGAAGAAGTAGAGCTGCACAACATGCAAATGAATTATGATGTTCTTTCTACACCTCAAACTACAGTTTACAAGAATCATCCACTTACAAATGTGATTGGAGATGTTCAGTCTAGAGTAAAGACCAGAAGACAAATACAAGATCCAGATCATCATGGTTTTCTAAGTGTTGTGTATGAAGTAAAACACCATGAAGCTAAAAATGAATGTTTGTTTTGTATACTTCCTATCACAGATTGAACCAAAGAATGTGCTGAAGGAATTAGAAGACTCAAGTTGGGTTGAGGCAATGCAAGAAGAACTGCTTCAATTCAAGATTCAAAAAGTTTGGGTTCTGGTTGATTTGCCAAAGGGCATGAGAGTGATTGGTACTAAGTGGGTATTCAGGAACAAGAAGGATGAAAGAGGTATAGTGATAAAGAACAAAGTAAGACTTGTTGCTCAAGGCTATACTCAGGAAGAAGGGATTGATTATGAAGAGGTTTTTGCTCCTGTTGCCAGGATTGAAGCAATAAGGCTTTTTCTAGCTTATGCTTCATTTATAGGTTTTATGGTCTATCAAATGGATGTGAAGAGTGCCTTTCTGTATGGTACTAGTGATAAGGAGGTCTATGTTTCTCAACCTACAGGTTTTGTTGACCCAGGCCATCCTGACAAAGTCTACAAGGTGGTAAAAGCTCTCTATGGTTTGCATCAAGCACCAAGAGCCTAGTATGGAACTCTGTCTGCTTATCTTTTGAAGAATGGGTTCCATAGGGGAAAGATTGATCAGACTCTTTTTATCAAGAAGAACAAGGGTGATATACTACTGGTTCAAGTATATGTAGATGATATCATCTTTGGTTCTACTAAGAAGGAAATGTGCACAGAGTTTGAAAAGCTTATGAAGGATCAGTTTCAGATGAGTTCTATGGGTGAGCTTACTTTCTTTCTAGGACATCAAGTACAGCAGAAACCAGATGGAATATTTATCTCTCAAGATAAATATGTTGGTGAAATTTTGAGGAAATTTCAATTCACAGATGCCAAAGTTGCTAGCACACCTGTTGACAAGGAGACACATTTTCTTTTGAAAGATCAAAGTGGTGAAGCTGTGGATGTGCACATGTATAGATCTATGATTGGGTCTTTGATGTATCTTACATCATCCAGGCCTGATATTATGTTTGCAGTATGTGCTTGTGTAAGATTCCAAGTTAATCCCAAGGTGTCTCATTTGACTGCAGTGAAGAGGATCTTTAGGTATCTTAAAGGTCAACCATACTTAGGTTTATGGTATCCTAAAGAGTCTGCATTTGATTTGGTAGCATATTCAGACAGTGATTATGCTGGAGCTAGTATGGATAGAAAGTCTACAACTGGTGGTTGTCAGTTTCTGGGATGTAGATTGATCTCATGGCAGTGCAAGAAGCAGACTATGGTGGCCACTTCTACTACAGAAGCTGAGTATGTGGCTGCAACAAGTTGTTGTGCTCAGGTTCTTTGGATTCAGAATCAGTTACTTGATTATGGGTACAATTTCTTGAACACAATAATTTACATAGACAATAGCAGTACAATGTGTATAATTAAAAATCCAGTTCAACATTCAAAAACTAAACACATTGAAATTAGACGTCACTTTATAAGAGACTGTGCTGAAAAGAAGTTAGTTCAAGTTGTCAAAATTTATACTGATGACAACTTTACTGACTTATTAACAAAAGGTTTTGATGTAGGAAGGTTTCAGTACTTGGTAACAGGTATTGGAATGCTCAATCCTTCAAAAGATTAATGTCTAAGTGTTTTTGTTTTTGTACTGCTAGTTGTGCTATTTTTATAGTTTGTACTGCTTGACTATTTTTAGTACTGCTTATGAAAATTTGTTAGTCAATTGTGATAACAGTCAAAAAGGGAATACTTTGTTTTGTGTTTTCTTTGGTTTTGGATTAACATTTATAGGTTAAGAAAGCATTTTAAGATGGCTTGTGCTTTGGAAAGTATGGTGATTTGGAATTTTCAAGTGTGAAAACTTGTCACACAACAAATGGTAATTGGTTCACCATGTCTAATCCACATAAGAACCAACTAGTCCAGATCAAACGGTTTCTGGTAAAGACTAATCAAATCCGTTCATGGTTGGCAATTTACCAAAAACTGGATGGTCATCAACTCACCTGATGAAGCGAAAAGTGTACCGCTTTTAGGGGGTCATTTAAGCCCTAAATCGTATTTATTTGATCAAATATTGCCCTAAATCGTTCCTTTTGTCATTTTAGGTACTTTTGAGAAGAAATCTGGAAAAGGAAGCATTTTGGACGTTTTTGGAGCATAAAAGTGAAGAAAACGACAAAGTCTCAAAATCGGCTAAAAAGTACCTTTGACGGCGTCAGGAATTTCCCCAGACGGCGTCATGGCTTGGCAAGAAAAAGGTGGATATGAAAATTACTCATGATAAGCCAGAGAATTTTGCATGAAAAATCTGACGGCGTCACCCTTTAATCTGATCAAGGTCGTCACGACTTAATTTAAAGAGGGACGGCGTCAAGCTTATTTCTGACGGCGTCGAGCTTTGATAAGCCAGAACGGATTTTGGAGGTCTAAAGAGGGACGGCGTCAGGAAGGCCATCCGGGAACCCTAAAAACGGCGAGGTGACGGCGTCAGAATCTACAACGTGACGCCGTCAGCCCTTAATCTCTATATATAGTTTTGCAATTTTTTGTCATTAGTGTGGAACTTTGTGTATAACCTTTTGGGAGGAAACCCTAAGACGATTTTAGCAGCTTTTTCAAGGCTTTTTGCCTTGAGATCTTCCATGTTACATTGAAGATAAGTTATCAATTAATCATTCAATATGTCTATGTGTTGTTTGATTCTATCTTGTTCTTGTCTTTTGTTTAACATGCTAGGCTAGGTTTTCTTTGTGTTTGCTTAGATCTAATGAAACCTAGCTATTGATTATTGGTTATTAGTGTGTTATTAGTTGTATTGGATGATTGTTCATCTATGTTAGGCTTAAGAAAACTGGCTAACTTCCTATTCGGTAACTTGCTTGAACGTCTTAAGAAGCATGAACCAATGCGTACTAAGGTTTTTATGGTTGTATTTAATGCATGAGCGAATTCTAGTGATCCCATGTTAGGAGCTTCTTAGCCGGCTCGACATAGGAGTGAAGTAGGAGTTCATAGAGTTGGGGAAGTACGTACGCCACCCCACGATTGGTATTAAGGAATACACCCGTCATCCACGCAATTAATACACACTAATCAACCGGTAAAAGATAGTTAGGGAGTAAGGAAATCTAAGTAAACACATTTCTCTCCATATAAGTTTCACCACATTTTCATTTTCTGTTATTTTATTTTATTTGCATTCGTAGTAACTTGGGTTAGTTGACTAGCAACTAATTCTGCCCACTCTTTCAAACCCGAGATTTTACTTGCTTTCCATAAAATTATAAAAACACAAAAAAGAATCTTCTCTCACCCCTAGACCTATTAGAATAGTTTTTCAATCCTAACGACACTATTCCCTGTGGAGAACGATCAATCCCCCGTACTTACCACTACACTATACTACATCGGTCAGGTACACTGCCTGGTGGGGTTGTAAGCCTCTTGAGATCCCTCGAGAGGTAAAACCTGTTGTAAGGTCGCAAAACCACGCATCAAGTTTTTGGCGCCGCTGCCGGGGAATAGTTATTGTTTAGGTTGAATTTTTATTTTATAGGTCTACTCACTAGATTCCTTTCTAATGAGATTTTTATTTTATTTTTCTAGGTTTTCTTTAGTCTATCTTTTTTCTTCGTTTCTTTGTTCGTAACCATTACCATCCGACATCATGGAAGGTGGTAATATCCTCGATCCCAACAACCCACCACAACAACCACCACCTCCTAGAGCCCGTACTTTAGGAGAGTACTCCTGATGCGTGGTTTTGTAACCTTACAACAGGTTTTACCTCTCGAGGGATCTCAAGAGGCTTACAACCCCACCAGGCAGTGTACCTGACCGATGTAGTATAGTGTAGTGGTAAGTACGGGGGATTGATCGTTCTCCACAGGGAATAGTGTTCGTTAGGTATGAAAGACTACTCTAATAGGTCTAAGGGTTGAGGAAGATTCTTTTTATGTTTTTATATTTTTTTATGAAAGCAAGTAAAATCTCGGGTTTGAAAGAGTGGGCGGAATTAGTTGCTAGTCAACTAACCCAAATTTACTACGGATGCAAATAAAATAAAATAACAAAAATGAAAATGTTGGTGAGAAACTTATGTGTAGAGAAATGTGTTTACTTAGATTTCCTTACTCCCTAACTATCTTTTACCGGTTAATTAGTGTGTATTAGTCGCGTGGATGACGGGTGTATTCCTTAATACCATTCGTGGGGTGGCGTACGTACTTCCCCAACTCTACAAGCTCCTACTTCACTCCTATGTCGAGCCGGCTAGGAAGCTCCTAACATGGGATCACTAGAATTCGCTTGTGCATTAAATACAACCATAAAAACCTTTAGTACGCATTTGGTTCATGTTTCTTAAGACGTTCAAGCAAGTTACCGAATAGGAAGTTAGCCAGTTTTCTTAAGCCTAACATAGATAAACAATCATCCAATACAACTAATAACACACTAATAACCAATAATCAATAGCTAGGTTTCATTAGATCTAAGCAAACACAAGATAAATTTAGCCTAACATGTTAATCAAAAGACAAGAATAAGATAAAATCAAACAACACATAGACATATTGAATGATTAATTGATAACTTATCTTCAATGTAACATGGAAGATCTCAAGGCAAAAAGCCTTGAAAAAGAAGCTAAAATCGTCTTAGGGTTTTCTCCCAAAATTCCACACACTAAGTTCTCCCCCTAATGACAAAAAATTAGAAAACTATATATAGACTTTTACATCTGACGGCGTCACCTTATGGATTGTGACGCCGTCACCTCGCCGCTTCTAGGGTTCCCGGATGACCTTCTTGACGCCGTCCCTCTTTAGCTCTTCAAAAATCCATTCTGGCTTATCAAGGCTTGACGCCGTCGAACCTTGAACGTGACGCCGTCCCTCTTTGATTTAAGCCGTGACGCCCTTGATCAAGTTAAAGCGTGACGCCGTCAGAATTCACATGCTATTTTCACTGGCTTATCATGAGTAAATTTCACGTCCACTTTTTCTTGCCAAGGCATGACGCCGTCTGGGGTAAATTGTGACGCCGTCAAAAGTAACTTTTAGCCGATTTTTGAGACTTTGCCGTTTTCTTCACTTTTATGCTCCAAAAACGTCCAAAATGCCTCCTTTTCCAGATTTCTCCTCAAAAGTACCTAAAATGACAAAAGGAACGATTTAGGGCAATATTTGATCAAATAAATACGATTTAGGGCTTAAATGACCCCTTAAAAGCGGTACACTTTTCGCTTCATCAAATACCCTTACACTTGAGATTTGCTTGTCCTCAAGCAAATGCGCTTTTATTCTAATCAAAATACAAGTTAGGGGTCATTTAATGCAAACATAAAAGTAATTACAACAAATAATCGTTCCACTTTAATCATAATAAGCACGGAGATTACATACTAGCACCTCACAAGTAGTGTTTAGATACTCACATCTCTCAAGTGTCATTAAAACAAATCTCATAAATGAAAACGGATAATATCTCTCACTACCTGTCATAGCAAATAGATTACCATAGGCTTGGGAAAGGATCGAAAACCTCCTCCACTAGGCGTAAGCACCAAAGATAAACTATCAAAGAGGGCTTTTAAATGGGTTATAACGTTAGGTGTAGGGAAAAGGAAAACACGGTTTTGTTGGATAAGGGATATTTTACTGGTGGCTAGTTAAAGATCTTGATCAATTACATGTACTATACAATGTTGCTAAGCCAAGACTAGACTCGATCTTTAGCTAATGAAAGAAAATAACAAAACATAAACATAAAATAAACATAAAATGAAACGGGATGGTAGTCCGTATGTTTTTTTCTATTTTTCATTTTCTCATTTTTTTGTATTTTTCTTGATTTTTCGATTTTTTTTTTTTTTTTTTTTTTTTTTTTTTTTTTTTTTTTTGACATACACTTTTGCCCTACCATCCAAAATAATACATCATAGGGGCATTGCATCCCCCTTACACTTGAACTTTTACATAACTTTACAAATACTAATCTAATGACTCGAATTAAGATAATTGAAAAACTTGGAGTACTTTTAAAACATTTAGCACATATGGGGGTAATAAATGATGTTCATCCCCATTACTCCATTATACTAGTACTTTACCCATGAGTCCCAATCGTCCCAAAACAATATGTACAAAGATATGACTCAACTTAGCAACCATGTAATCAACTAGATAATTAACTTGGGTTTAAACAAATGTTGTAACAATAATGCACACAAAAAATGAGTGCATACAAGGTAGGCTAAGGCGATTTGGGTGTACATTTTAGTGGCGTGTAACAAATTCTTCCTTTAAGTAAAATGCTTAAAGGTCGAAACGAAATGATAGGCTCTGAGGGGTGTACTAGGGGTATCGTGTACTAAAAATGAGTACAACGCAAAGGGGTGTGGGAGAATTACTTGACCAATGTAGCCAATGTAATTATAACAAAATCACAGGTGTAAAACAATGGGTTAATCCTAATGCCTCTTATCATGTAGTAAATCTAACTACACGAATGTAGTCTCACTTGTGGCCTCGGAATGGTCCTAACGCAAGTTCTAGAATCTAAGTGCTACCGGTACACACATCATAGCATAAATGCTTTTCCTACCAATTCTAGGGGCGAACCTCACATATTTGGGGTGGAAAATTTTTTAGTGGTACGGTTTTTGTGCTAGTCATATAACTCCTATCCGTGAGACGCTCATTAAGATCAAAGTTTCACTCCTATATGTTGTAAAAAATTTTAAATTTGGCACTAAAATTGCCCTAACAGGTATTTATCTCAGTTTTATTACACATCTACTATTAAGCAAACAAAAATCAAGCGCAATTGTATTCTCAAAAATCGTACTTTTACCCCCCCCTTACACTTAAGATGAACATTGTCCCCAATGTTCAAATAACAAGATGTAAAAGCATAAAGTAAAAGAATGAAATCAAATACTCCCCTGATTCGCTCGGTGGATAATGAAATTACACGGTTAAATCTTCCTCCAAGGTAATGTTGAAGCTCCATGACTAATGCATCGCCACAAGCTTGATTCAAAACATTTCCTTGTCCAAAATAACCTGTTAAACCTGAGAAAACAAACACGAAAACCTGCATAACATCGGCGGGAAAAATCTATATATAAGGATATAATGCTTGTGGAATGATAATTTTGCAGATTCCTGGAGATTATAAGTTGGAGATTTTAATAAAAACTTTTTATGAAAACAAAACTTTCAAAAATTTCTGAAAATTAAATCTGACGCCGTCAGGTTATAAACCCTGACGCCGTCAGAAATGACCTGACAAAAATTCTCATTTTAAGTTTCCGGAAAAAATTTGGAAAAACCTTTACCTTACTTCCTGGAAATCCTGCAAAACATCATTATGACTCGATACAAGCATTTGACTCAAACAAATACTAATATGCATGCTTATTTAATATTATTATGATTCATGTTCATTTGTGTTCTAATAAACCGATTTAGATTTCCCTTACACTTATCTTTTGCAAAATACCTTTATATGTAGTTAAGACGAAGTTAAAAACAAAATAAAGCATTTTCACAAATTACTTTGGAACATGAATCAATAAGAATAAAAATTAAACACACATACGGAAACAAATAAAATCAAACAAACAAATAAATAAACACACAAAGCAAATAAAACTAATAACGCTTGGGTTGCCTCCCAAGAAGCGCTTGTTTTTGTTCGAGTCATGAGCCTGACTCTACCCTTATTTAATGGATAAAGGAGAGGTTTTCCCTACACTTAGTATTAAGTGCGGGTGATAGTAGCGATACACACCAGCTCGGTAGGAGTATGCCACGTGAGGAAAGATTGGCGGATGAATTATATGCTCAAAGGGGTGTGCTCCTTTCATCATAACCTTACCTAGTTCACTTTGGTCAATGGGTGAGTTAAAGTGTTCTCCTAAAAAGGGATCATTTTCTAACAACTTCGAGAGACTCCTAATTGGGAATCCATCTTGACCCAATAGACCCGGTTTAAACCCATAATGTTTCTTGTGATCAATCATGAATGGGTGATGTAAGTATGTAAGGTCATGGTTCACTCCTATATTAGCTTCCACTCCACATGGCCTAGAGTCTACTACCTTAATCTTAACATTACCCGGACTACATGGTTTGATGGGTGGATCGGGACCTAATTCAATTCCTAAGTTCACATCTAAGGATGGAAGATTAGGTAACGGTTTTGGTTTAGGCTCCGGTTCATCAAAACTAGGAACTTCCATAGAACTAAAAGAAAGGTTATGACTACAAGTATTCAAACCTATTTCTTCTAGTTTTGTTTGGTCCAAGGGCTCTACCTCTATTGGGGTTCCTATAGTCTCTTCTACTTCTTCCGGGTAAGTCATGGGTGGTGTGTGTGCCTCAAATGATGGTAGGACTTGTGAGGTACTTAGCGGGCTTATGTTACTAACCTCATCATTCCTTGTGTCAAGATCACCTATATCCTCATCATGGGTTTTGGTAGAATTTAAACCTAACATTTTCCCTAATATCTCAAGTGCTTCTCTAGGCATCTCAACTTCTATATCCGAATCATAAGGATCATCCTCAATATTCTGACTACTATATTCAAAATGCCCAAAAGATTCATCATGTGTTTCTTGAGATTCAACGTCATCAATCATAAAACCTAGGTCTTTTTGATTAATGTGATCATGTTCGGCTAAATCCTCCATCACATCAAGGTCACCTATGTGTTCATCCTGTATTATGGTAGTGCCTAACCATGACATGCAACTAGGTGGCTCAACTTTAACCATCTCAGAATCTTGGTTTGTCTCTAAGTCCATGTCCTTAGAAACTAGGTCTTTTTGCTCATACGAATCCATCAATTCGTTCCACTTATGGGTCATGGTTAGGAAGCTTTCCTCAAAATTCATCCAAAGGGTCTTACTAAAAGGAATTGATCCAGATAATGATTGTCTAAGAGAAGTATCACATGCATAGAATTCATTAAACCCATCTAACCTTACCCCCAACTTCATTTGGATATCACAAAGATCACGAAACAATTCATAGGAATGATAGGAAACAAATCTCTTGGTGAAGTATAATTGTTCATCTATTGTCAATGATCTAAATGGAATTTCATCCGCCATAGTGACAAATGAAAATGGTTTTACAAACAAAGGGCACAAAGAAAAAGATAGACTACAAGAAAGCTAATAAAAAGAAAATAAAAATCTCACTAAGATAGGAATCTAATGAGTAGACCTAACAAAATAAAAATTCAACCTAAACAATAACTATTCCCCGGCAACGGCGCCAAAAACTTGATGCGTGGTTTTGTAACCTTACAACAGGTTTTACCTCTCGAGGGATCTCAAGAGGCTTACAACCCCACCAGGCAGTGTACCTGACCGATGTAGTATAGTGTAGTGGTAAGTACGGGGGATTGATCGTTCTCCACAGGGAATAGTGTTCGTTAGGTATGAAAGACTACTCTAATAGGTCTAAGGGTTGAGGAAGATTCTTTTTATGTTTTTATATTTTTTTATGAAAGCAAGTAAAATCTCGGGTTTGAAAGAGTGGGCGGAATTAGTTGCTAGTCAACTAACCCAAATTTACTACGGATGCAAATAAAATAAAATAACAAAAATGAAAATGTTGGTGAGAAACTTATGTGTAGAGAAATGTGTTTACTTAGATTTCCTTACTCCCTAACTATCTTTTACCGGTTAATTAGTGTGTATTAGTCGCGTGGATGACGGGTGTATTCCTTAATACCATTCGTGGGGTGGCGTACGTACTTCCCCAACTCTACAAGCTCCTACTTCACTCCTATGTCGAGCCGGCTAGGAAGCTCCTAACATGGGATCACTAGAATTCGCTTGTGCATTAAATACAACCATAAAAACCTTTAGTACGCATTTGGTTCATGTTTCTTAAGACGTTCAAGCAAGTTACCGAATAGGAAGTTAGCCAGTTTTCTTAAGCCTAACATAGATAAACAATCATCCAATACAACTAATAACACACTAATAACCAATAATCAATAGCTAGGTTTCATTAGATCTAAGCAAACACAAGATAAATTTAGCCTAACATGTTAATCAAAAGACAAGAATAAGATAAAATCAAACAACACATAGACATATTGAATGATTAATTGATAACTTATCTTCAATGTAACATGGAAGATCTCAAGGCAAAAAGCCTTGAAAAAGAAGCTAAAATCGTCTTAGGGTTTTCTCCCAAAATTCCACACACTAAGTTCTCCCCCTAATGACAAAAAATTAGAAAACTATATATAGACTTTTACATCTGACGGCGTCACCTTATGGATTGTGACGCCGTCACCTCGCCGCTTCTAGGGTTCCCGGATGACCTTCTTGACGCCGTCCCTCTTTAGCTCTTCAAAAATCCATTCTGGCTTATCAAGGCTTGACGCCGTCGAACCTTGAACGTGACGCCGTCCCTCTTTGATTTAAGCCGTGACGCCCTTGATCAAGTTAAAGCGTGACGCCGTCAGAATTCACATGCTATTTTCACTGGCTTATCATGAGTAAATTTCACGTCCACTTTTTCTTGCCAAGGCATGACGCCGTCTGGGGTAAATTGTGACGCCGTCAAAGGTAACTTTTAGCCGATTTTTGAGACTTTGCCGTTTTCTTCACTTTTATGCTCCAAAAACGTCCAAAATGCCTCCTTTTCCAGATTTCTCCTCAAAAGTACCTAAAATGACAAAAGGAACGATTTAGGGCAATATTTGATCAAATAAATACGATTTAGGGCTTAAATGACCCCTTAAAAGCGGTACACTTTTCGCTTCATCAACTCCCGTCCTAGCCACCATGGCTATCGAAACACCATTGAGCTCACTCAAGGAGCCAATGTCACTCCCTTGGGATCCGACACCATCCGGTTGGTGCAAAGCGGATGCGCATTCCATGGACTTCGTTCTGAAGATCCTAATCAACATCTCAAGGACTTTCTCAAAATCGTTGATTCTATAGACCTTGATGTTGCTACTCGAGAGACGACCCGACTGCGTCTCTTTCAATTCTCCTTGCGGGACCAAGCTAGTCAATGGCTAGAGCGTCAACCCGCAGGATCCATCACCTCTTGGGATGATCTCACCACTCGTTTCCTTGCTCAGTTTTTCCCACCGGGAAGAACTACCAAGCTAAGGAATGGTATCTTGATGTTCCAACAACGTCAAGGCGAAACCCTCTACGAGGCATGGACTCGATTCAAGGACTTACTCCAAAAAGTCCCTCACCATGGCATAGAACTTTGGCTCCAAGTCCAAATCTTCTATGACCATATCAATCTCTCCACGAGGCAAACCATTGACCAATCGGCCGGTGGTAAGCTACATGATCTAAGTGCGGAACAATCATGGGCTCTCCTAGAGGATCTTGCTCTTTATGACAACGAAAGTTGGAGTGATCCCCGTGATTTGAATAAAACGGTCAAGGCAATATCTTTGCCTTCGAACAATTCAAGCACTTCCGACCGTAGGATCATAGAACTTGAAGACCAAGTCAAGTTTCTCATGAAATCCTACGAGGCTCCTAAACCTTCAAGCCAAGTGAACAAAATCACTTCTTCATGTGAATTATGTAGTGGTCCCCATGACACTCGTGATTGCATGGAACTCCCCGAACAAGCTTTTGCGGACTACGCGTCCTCGCGTACCGACGGAGCGGGAGACAAGAGGTACACTTTCAAACCCGAGCCAAACCCCTACGGTGATTCATACAACCCCTCATGGAAAAATCACCCGAACCTTAGGTGGAAACAAAACCAAAACGCACAACAAACTAATTCTTCCAACCCACCTAATCGTTTCCAATCAAGCGGTTCCAACTCGAACCGTACTTTCAATAACAATCCTTCCAACAATTATGGTAGTACCAATAACTTTGAAGGATTGATGTCCCAATTTATGGCATCTCAAGAAGCTCGGATAGCTAAGTTTGAATCCGAATTCAATCAACAACAAATGGAGATGACCAATAAAATTGACAACTTATTGAAAGCCCTCAATAACCAAGTGCTATCACCTCCACATAAGGACGCTAGGAACACAAATAGCGGACCCCAAGTAAAAGACCCCTCTTCATCCAAACACGTCCACTTCGTCAACATTGTCACTATCAAACCGATTGATAGGAATGAGGATAATAGTGAACCTGAGGATGAGGTTAAGAAAGTCGAGGTTGATAAGGAAGTTAGGACAAGTGAGATTGAAGAAATAGATGATGATGAGGACTACTTCAATAGGCTACCCACTAAGGAAGAGCACGCATATCATACAAACTTATTCGATGACCCCGAGACACCATACTTCCTAGGTAGACCAATCATAGAAATAGGCGACCCTTCTAATCTCAACATACCATGCAACATCGGACATTTGCATGTGTGGAAAGCCTACATCGACCTTAGATCACCCATAAACATCATGACTAGAGCCCACTACAACTTGATAATGAAAAATCAACTTGGGTATAGGATGTTCCCTGACAAGGGTTGGATGAGTAACTTCACGGGAAGAGTTAAGGGATTACCGGTTTATGTAGGAAACTTCACCTATGTCACCGACTTTGTAATTGTAGAAGATATCCGCCCAATAGTCGATGCATCCTTAACTCAAGTGGTTTTTGGAAAACCATTTGTTGAGGTCTCTAGAATGACTTATGAACCTTCCTTAGGGATAGTTAGATTTAAGGATGAGACCGATGAGGTAAACTACCAAATGCCATATAAGATAGAACAATTCCAACACTTGTCAAATGTTGAGAAGGAGCTTAAGCAAGCGGTCTACTATAGGAATGATGAGGATAGAAATAAAGGAGTAGACTATGTTATGGAAAGGATATCCGGTTTCTACAAGGATTGTTTGAAATTAGGACCGGAATATAAAACCGGAAATGAGAATGGCCTAGGAACCGTGACCAATGATGGAATCACGTAATGTACGTGACTTTGAGTCTAGCTACAAGACTCGTTAATAAAGAAAAGCGCTTCTTGGGAGGCAACCCAAGCTTTATTTGCTTTGTGTGTTTATTTATTTGTTTGTTTGATTTTATTTGTTTCCGTATGTGTGTTTAATTTTTATTATTATTGATTCATGTTCAAAAACTAAATTGTGAAAATGCTTTATCTTGTTTTTAACTTCGTCTTAACTACATATAAAGGTATTTTGCAAAAGTTAAGTGTAAGGGAAATCCAAACCAGTTTATTAGAACAAATGAACATGAATCGTAATAATATTAAATGAACATACATATTAGTATTTGTTTGAGTCAAATGCTTGTATCGAGTCATAATGATGTTTTGCAGGAATTCCAGGAAGTAAGGTATAGGTTTTTCCAAAAAATTTCCGGAAACTTAACATGAGAATTCTGTCAGATCATTTCTGACGGCGTCAGGATTTACAACCTGACGGCGTCAGGTTTAATTTTCTGAAAATTTTTGAAAGTTTTGTTTTCATAAAAAGTTTTTATTAAATCTATAACTTATAATCTCCAGGAATCTGCAAAATTATCATTCCACAAGCATTATATCCTTATATATAGAGTTTATCCCGCCGATGTTATGCAGGTTTTCGTGTTTGTTTTCTCAGGTTTAATAGGTTATTTTGGACAAGGAAATGTTTGTTGGATCAAGCTTATGGCGATGCATTAGTCATGGAGCTTCAACATTACCTTGGAAGAAGATCTAACCATGTTACTTCTTTATCCACCAAGCGAATCAGGGGAGTATTTGATTTCATTCTTTTACTTTATGCTTTTACATCTTGTTATTTGAACATTGGGGACAATGTTCATCTTAAGTGTAAGGGGGGGTAAAAGTACGATTAGAGAATGCTCTTACGCTTGATTTTTGTTTGTTTAATAGTAGATGTGTAATAAAATTGAGATAAATACCTGTTAGGGTAATTTTAGTGCCAAATTTAAAATTTTTTACAACATTTAGGAGTGAAACTTTGTTCTTAATGAGCGTCTCACGGATAGGAGTTATATGACTAGCACAAAAACCGTACCACTAAAAAATTTTCCACCCCCAAATATGTGAGGTTCGCCCCTAGAATTGGTAGGAAAAGCATTTATGCTATGATGTGTGTACCGGTAGCACTTAGATTTTAGAACTTGCGTTAGGACCATTCCGAGGCCACAAGTGAGACTACATTCGTGTAGTTAGATTTACTACATGATAAGAGGCATTAGGATTAACCCATTGTTTTACACCTGTGTTTTTTGTTATAATTACATTGGCTACATTGGTCAAGTAATTCTCCCACACCCTTTGCGTTGTACTCATTTTTAGTACACGATACCCCTAGTACACCCCTCAGAGCCTATCTTTTCGTTTCGACCTTTAAGCATTTTACTTAAAGGAAGAATTTGTTACACCCCACTAAAATGTACACCCAAATCGCCTTAGCCTACCTTGTATGCACTCATTTTTAGTGCATTATTGTGACAACATTTGTTTAAAACCCAAGTTAATTATCTAGTTGATTACATGGTTGCTAAGTCGAGTCATATCCTTGTACATATTGTTTTGGGACGATTGGGACTAATGGGTAAAGTACTAGTGTAATGGAGTAATGGGGAAGAACATCATTTATTACCCCCATATGTGCTAAATAATTTTAAAAGTACTCCAAGTTTTTCAATTATCTTAATTCGAGTCATTAGAATAGTTATTTGTAAAGTTATGTAAAAGTTCAAGTGTAAGGGGGATGCAACGCCCCTATGATGTATTATTTTGGATGGTAGGGCAAAAGTGTATGCAAAAAAAAAAAAAAAAAAAAAAAAAAAAAAAAAAAAAAAAAAAAATGAAAAAAATAAAAAAAAATAGAAAAAACATACGGACTACCATCCCGTTTCATTTTATGTTTATTTTATGTTTTTGTTATTTTCTTTCATTAGCTTAAATTGAGTCGAGAGTATTGGCTTAGCAACATTGTATAGTACATGTAATTAATCAAGATCTTTAACTCGCCACCAGTAAAATATCCTTTATCCAACAAAACCGTGTTTATCATATCCCTACACCTAACGTTATAACCCGTTTAAAAGCCCTCTTTAATAGTTTATCTTAGGTGCTTACGCCTAGTGGAGGAGGTTTTCGATCCTTTCCCAAGCCTATGGTAATCTATTTGCTATGACAGGTAGTGAGAGATATTATCCGTTTTTGTTTATGAGATTTATTTTGATGACACTTGAGAGATGTGAGTATCTAAACACTACTTGTGAGGTGCTAGTTTGTAATCTCCGTGCTTATTATAATTAAAGTGGAATGACTATTTGTTGCAATTACTTTTATATTAGCATTAAATGACCCCTAACTTATATTTTGATTAGAATAAAAGCGCATTTGCTTGAGGACAAGCAAATCTCAAGTGTAAGGGTATTTGATGAAGCGAAAAGTGTACCGCTTTGAGGGGGTCATTTAAGCCCTAAATCGTATTTATTTGATCAAATATTGCCCTAAATCGTTCCTTTTGTCATTT
Organism: Artemisia tridentata subsp. tridentata; assembly: GCA_021014915.2. NCBI lineage: Eukaryota > Viridiplantae > Streptophyta > Magnoliopsida > Asterales > Asteraceae > Artemisia > Artemisia tridentata. The sequence continues at coordinate 305,913,275 of CP139502.1, read as the reverse complement.
TAGGTACTTTTGAGAAGAAATCTGGAAAAGGAAGCATTTTGGACGTTTTTGGAGCATAAAAGTGAAGAAAACGACAAAGTCTCAAAATCGGCTAAAAAGTTCCTTTGACGGCGTCAGGAATTTCCCCAGACGGCGTCATGGCTTGGCAAGAAAAAGGTGGATATGAAAATTACTCATGATAAGCCAGAGAATTTTGCATGAAAAATCTGACGGCGTCACCCTTTAATCTGATCAAGGTCGTCACGACTTAATTTAAAAAGGGACGGCGTCAAGCTTATTTCTGACGGCGTCGAGCTTTGATAAGCCAGAACGGATTTTGGAGGTCTAAAGAGGGACGGCGTCAGGAAGGCTATCCGGGAACCCTAAAAGCGGCGAGGTGACGGCGTCAGAATCTACAACGTGACGCCGTCAGCCCTTAATCTCTATATATAGTTTTGCAATTTTTTGTCATTAGTGTGGAACTTTGTGTATAACCTTTTGGGAGGAAACCCTAAGACGATTTTAGCAGCTTTTTCAAGGCTTTTTGCCTTGAGATCTTCCATGTTACATTGAAGATAAGTTATCAATTAATCATTCAATATGTCTATGTGTTGTTTGATTCTATCTTGTTCTTGTCTTTTGTTTAACATGCTAGGCTAGGTTTTCTTTGTGTTTGCTTAGATCTAATGAAACCTAGCTATTGATTATTGGTTATTAGTGTGTTATTAGTTGTATTGGATGATTGTTCATCTATGTTAGGCTTAAGAAAACTGGCTAACTTCCTATTCGGTAACTTGCTTGAACGTCTTAAGAAGCATGAACCAATGCGTACTAAGGTTTTTATGGTTGTATTTAATGCATGAGCGAATTCTAGTGATCCCATGTTAGGAGCTTCTTAGCCGGCTCGACATAGGAGTGAAGTAGGAGTTCATAGAGTTGGGGAAGTACGTACGCCACCCCACGTTTGGTATTAAGGAATACACCCGTCATCCACGCAATTAATACACACTAATCAACCGGTAAAAGATAGTTAGGGAGTAAGGAAATCTAAGTAAACACATTTCTCTCCATATAAGTTTCACCACATTTTCATTTTCTGTTATTTTATTTTATTTGCATTCGTAGTAACTTGGGTTAGTTGACTAGCAACTAATTCCGCCCACTCTTTCAAACCCGAGATTTTACTTGCTTTCCATAAAATTATAAAAACACAAAAAGAATCTTCTCTCACCCCTAGACCTATTAGAATAGTTTTTCAATCCTAACGACACTATTCCCTGTGGAGAATGATCAATCCCCCGTACTTACCACTACACTATACTACATCGGTCAGGTACACTGCCTGGTGGGGTTGTAAGCCTCTTGAGATCCCTCGAGAGGTAAAACCTGTTGTAAGGTCGCAAAACCACGCATCATCACCATATCTTACAATGATGAGTTGGCTAGTCCAAAGCAAACGGCTATTGGTAAAGACACATCAAATCCGTTGATAGCTGATAGTTTGCTAAAAACTATAAGTGGGCAAAAATGTTTTCAAATCCACAATGAGTTTATCTTGCTCTTTAAATTTTTTTGATAAACAGTTTGTACTGATGGTTTAAACTTAGTTTAATACTGAGTTTATGCTCTATGATTCACCTCTCTCAGAAGGTTACACATCTGGAAGTGATGAGAGCAGTTTGAAATTATAATGAATTGATGGAAGCTTGTACAAATTGTCATAATTGGAGGCTGTTCAACTTCAAGTAATGGTGAAAATTCTTCCAAACAGGGGAGGATATTATAGCTCAGATTTGTTGTTTCTAATGAAATATGAAACTCAGGGGAGGAAAACATTATTGATGCTGATGAATTTGTCAAAGTTTGAAGAAAAAAATCAAAGAGTTATTGATGCTGATGAAGTTAAAACTGGAGTGCTTACTGTTATGGTTTCTTTCAAGATTGAAGATAATCACGAGCCCTTGAAGTGATTCAAGTTTGAAGATAAGTGTTTGAAAGAATTTCCCCCATTATCAACATTAGAGTTTAATTCAGAAAAACTTAATGATTTGCACAGAAATTATAAGCTTGGGGAGGATTGTTGGGAATTAAACCAACAGTTAGTACTGCCATGTGTAAATTAATACTGCTGAAGATTTGCTGAAGAATACACTAACAGTACTAAGTCAGTTAGTACTGCTAGTATAGAAAGTTAGTACTGGTTATAAGATAAAGACAGAAAAGCGTGTGGATAAATATAGAAAAGATATGATGTATATCTTATTAGTATAGAATGATACGTATAATTGTTTACTTGTAAAGGACTCCTTGCATTATAAAAGGAGGTTCTAGGTTAGGTTTTATGTACGCATCTTTGATAAGGTTCAAGGTTGTTAAACCTTGGTGATATTGTAGATCATCCGTATTAATATATTGAAGCTATTTGTTTGATTAAGCATTGTATTCATACTTTCACTGTTACATTCATACAATCATACAAACTATATCTTCTAAGTGTTAGCTAGTAAATTTCGCGTGCTAGTTAACATTAACTCAAAGTATCTTCAACACAAGCTGTGTGTTTAGATCCGGTCACATCCAATGACCAACACCATTTGAGATCCGAAAGATGTAGCTCCGAAAGATGTAGCTCCACCACAACAACTGTAATAAAAAAAAGGGGTCGAATTAAATTAGGTAAAACCCTATGAAGGTGTGGTTGCCGTATTTTATCTTTTCATCGGCACTTTTAATAAACCCCAATTTAATAAACCCCGTCGTGCCTGCAAGCTTAGGGAGCTCGGCCCGGCACGATGCACACCATCTGATGTTTCTAAATGTTAGAAACCATAAAGCTGATACAATATATCAGTACTCTCAGATTTCTTAATGGAAAATGGCCGAAGAGGTCTGAATTTCGTCATGGATGCAAAGAAACTCGGTTGCATAATAGCAAATAAGCTATCATGCCATCCGGTCCTTGGCCTCGCAAGTTAAGGTTCAAACCTCCAATGACCAACACCATTTGAGATCCGAAAGATGTAGCTCCACCACAACAACTGTAATAAAAAAAATGTCGAATTAAATTAAGTAAAACCCTAAATCAGACAACAACAACAACACAACCCTAAATCTGACATTAGAAAATTAGCACCCGGCACAATTAAATGGACCAAAACGGTAAATCAACCAATAACAACACCAAAACACTAATGTGAGATAAAAAAGATTGGCAATATTTGCAAGGCAAAAATAATACCAGGCATCACAACAATAATAGTGACAATTAAACACAGTAACACCCTAAATCTAACATAAGAGTCAGATTTGTTAATGGAAATTGGTCAAACAGGGCCAAATTCCGCCATGGCTGCAAAGAACCTCGGTTGCATAATAGCAAGTAAGCTATCACGCCATCCGGTCCTTGCCCTGCCAAATTACGGTTCAAACCTCCAATGACCAATATCATTTGAGATCCGAAAGGTCCACCTCCAGCACAACAACTGTAATAAAAAAGAAGTGTCCAATTAAATTAAGAAAAATCCTAAATCAGACAATAACAAAAGCACAACCCTAAATATGACCTCAGAAAATTAGCACCAGCGACAATTAAATAAACCAAAACGGTAAATCCACCAATAACAACAACAAAACACTAAATCTGAGATAAAAATAATAATAGCAGTTATCACAACAATAATAGTCACAATTAAACAGACCAAGACCCTAAATCTAACATCATAGAATTACCAATGAGAACAACAAAACATAAAAAAAAAAAAAAAAAAAAAAAAAAGAAAAAGTAGAACCTACAAAGGGGGACACTGTAGCGATAACATATGGCATAAGAAGAACCACAAAACCATTAAAAAATATTATCATTATTTATAGCACTGTACACTCCCTCACGGGTAACTGTAGTTGCCATAAAACCCATATGACCGGATCGGAAAAACTTGAATCGCCGTCGTGTTCAAGTAACGGAGTTGCACATTTCGGATCTCAAAGGGAAACATAAACTGTGAGTGAGGATGAACAATGAATGTTAGTAAGGTATAATTTAGCTCAAGTCCAATAACTAAAACCCAAATCCACCCGTATATAACAACATCTCCCTAATTTCACTCACATAACAGATGAGAACCTTCTATGATTTTTGCTATGCTTAAACACATGAACCGTAAACCTACTTATCTTGTTTTGTTCTTCGAAGCACACAAGACCACTACTTCAAGATCTCTACTTGAGGCGTGAGATGACAGTGATTTTAGGATAGAGACTGTTTTGTATTTTGTTGTGTAAGAGTTTAATTTTCAAATGGTAAAAGTTTTTGATTTTTTGTGGAGTCAGTTATAGATCGAGATCATGAATGATTCATGAGTTTTTGAGCCGATCGACTGATTGGGACCTTGGAATTCATGTGTGGAAGCTTACTTATATCGTACTTTGCGGTTAAAATGTTGTATTTTTGGATGAAGGGGGTATTTTTAATAGTGTATTAATTGTGTTATATAAGTAGTGTGTTTTTAGTTTTATATTTACTTAAAATCTATATAAGGAAATCTTAAAATAATTAATACGAGGGAAGTGCATCCCTCTATTATAATGTAGGAATAATGAGTTTTAAATGTATCCAACTTTCCACTTTTTACTGAGTTGTATATCAAACTTTTAATTTTACTAAGTTAGGTACTGAACTTGTTAATCCTTGCTATCTCATGTATGAAAAGGTGATTAAGGTTTTCGGTTAGAGTTATTTACATAAATCGTCCTTATGGTTAGGAACAAATTGTAATGACGGTCCTTATTGTTAGTTAGAGTTATTTACATAAATCGTCTTTATTGTCGGGTCACCACGTGTCACCACCTGAGTGGTGCCACGTGGCATCGGGTAATGTTGGGTCAATTAACGGGTCAAGTCAGGTCGGTTACCCGGTCGGGTTAACATGTGTCACCACCTGAATGGTGCCACGTGGCATGGCTTAATATAACCAAGACTCGTCCAAGCCAAGGCTCAAACTTGGGACCTCCGATTTGGGAGTGAAGGCACGCTCCAACTGGGCTAGAGCATACCTTCGTTAATATTATGCGCATGGTTCCTTTTAAGGTCTAATAGATCCAATCCGTTTTATTAAAGGTTCAAATAGATTTTGACCGGTTCATTTTAAGAGTTTTAGGAGGGTTCAAAAGGAGAGAAAAATACCGTTGGACTTGTTTTTTCGTGCTCTTTCAAATTGAGCGCTCGTGGAAATTTTTTGACTTCGTTTAAATCTCGATAAACGCGAAAATGTCATCGAAACTCATCCAAAAGTCACCGTTTTTGCTTTGTTTTCAAACCCTTGTACCTGCAAGACATAATAACACATAACAAACATATTTGAAATAAAATTTCACATATTTGCAATATATTTTATGGTTATTAGTCCGTTTTAAACACTTGTACCTACCAGAAAACACGCTAACCATAAAATATATTGCATATATGTGAAATTATATTGAAAATATGTTTGTTATGTGTTATTATGCCTTGCAGGTACAAGGGTTTGAAAACAAAGCAAAACCGGTGACTTTTGGATGAGTTTGGACGATGTTTTCACGTTTATCGAGATTCAAACTAAGTCAAAAAAAATTCCCGAGTACTGCATTGGAAAGAGCACGAAAAAACGAGTCCAACGGTATTTTCCTCACCTTTTGATCCTTCCTAAAACTCTTTAAATGAACCATTCAAAATCTTATTGTTAATAACAAAACGGAACTGGGCAAGAATAAGGTTAAATAGAACTGAGTTGGGTACTATTAACGAGAGTATGCTCCAGCGCAGCTGGGCATCACTCTCTCTCATGAGCCAAATGACCCACGTTCGAATCCAGCGAGAGGCACTTGGTGGATATTAATACCATGCAACATGTCACCACCTGAGTGATGCCACGTGGTAACCTGACCTGACCCGGTTTCGACACCGACCCGACCCGATGCCACATGGCACCGCTCAGGTGGTGACACGTGGCGACCCGATAATAAGGACTAATGCTGCAATTTGGGCCTAACCACAAGGACGATTTATGTAAATAACTCTAGCTGACAATAAGGACTAACGTTGCAATTTGATCCTAACCACAAGGACGATTTATGTAAATAACTCTAACCGGAAAACCTTAAATCACCTTTCCATACATGAGATAGCAAGGATTAGCAAGTTCAGTACCTAACTTAGTAAAATTAAAAGTTTGATACACAACTCAGTAAAAAGTAGAAAGTTTAATACATTTAAAACTCATTATCCCTATAATGTAGTATAGATTTTAGATGCACCATAATATATTTTCTAGCTAAAAATTAAATGCATATACATATAGACAAAATTTCAATATAGATCTCATATTTGTCATAGATCCAATGAACAAATCCTGGCCACTCATTTTTTTGATCAAAACATAAAATATAAACTTTCACTCTTTTTTAAAAAAATTAAATATCTCGCAAACCGTTAATCGTTACGCGGAAAAAATTATATCATCGCAACGAGAATTAAATTATCTTTCTATATATATACAATTCTATATACTTTCGACGATTTTTTTTTTTAAATTTCCGCCAAGAAAATCACACGTAATTTGTAAAAATCTCTGGGCGGAAATTTTGAAAGAAAAAAAAATTGTAAAGAAATGCATATCTATAAATAGATAATTTAATTCTCGTCGTGATGGTGTATTTTTTATAGCTTGAAGATTTACCGTTTGCAAAATATTTTGTTTTTAAAAAAAGGTGAAAAATGAGTTTTATTAATTTAGATGAAAAATGGATGGCTAAGATTTGTTATTTGGATCTATGACAAATATGAGATCTATATTTATCTCAACTCTATACATATATTAGATGCATTTTAATAAGTTAGGCAAATCCTATATATTTTTCGTACCATGCGAGTCAAATTTGTTGCAAGTACTACTTTGCATCGTTTTTACTTTAAAAATCACTTTCAAAACTAATTGGGATGCATCTAAATGAATAAAGATAGATCTAGTTCAAGTTGATGCATCTCAAATATGTGGTTATAGTTATTTCTCATCCTTTTCATTATAAGGGTTTTTTTTTTTTTTTTTTTTTTTTTTTTTTTTTTTTTTCAGTACAAGGATTTTTTTTTCGTTGGTTCCCTAGACTAAATATTATATTGAGTGATCACTTTTTATCCCTCAGAAAATGTAATGAAGTTTATCATACCGTCTTTTATTAACCAGCTACTATAAGTCATTGTATACCACTTAGATCTCATATCTCAATAATTCCGACTACCGCATCTATGTGGTGTATTTTTATATTGTTCAAAGTTGTTTTCGCTAAAGGTGTATTATTGAGAAATATTGTTCTAAAAAATATTTAGTTACATGGTACCCACCACCGCGCAGCGCGGATATCCTGCTAGTTGTTTAAACGTAGTCTCTACATGGTCATAGATTATCTATCATAATGTATTTTATTCTTGCGGGTAAGTTAAGGGACCTGGAACGACTATTTAACCCTACATGCTTTAATTATTTTTTGAGTAAAATACATGATTAGTTCCTTTGGTTCAGTTGGATTTCATGTTTAGTCCCAACTATGGAAATTTATTGCAGACTGTCCTATGTGTGGTTTTTTGCACGCTGCTAGTTAAAAATCCTAACGACCATTATATGAGCTTGTTATCTCCAATCATGTGATGGGCATACGAGAGTTAGTTAGTCTTTTCGTTTTTGGTCCTTTTCTCATCTACCTTCTGACACTAGTCAAATCATACTTCCCGCCCATTACATTACTCATTTTTACACATAGTTTCACCTAACTCCTCCTCTCATCTTCCATAATTCACACGCATAAACCTTAATGTTTTTTCCCTAAAATTTTTCTTGCTAAAATTGTTAATGGTAACTGTTGCGATGGTCAGGGAATTAAATATTCTGAAGTTTGAAAATCGGGAAATACTTTAAGTGTGTTTCTGCCGATAGCATTGTGTTTCTGCCGATAGCATTATTTCATTCCTGCCGACAGTTCATTTCATTACTGCTGATAGTGTTATGACTCTGCTGATGAGTGATTCTGCTGATAGTGTAAATCTGATGCTGCTGATAGTATTGATTCTGCTGCTGCTTATGAGTCATCCGACACAAAAGTCAAACATGTTTAACTACAAATATCTTTTGTTGTGTCATCTATTAAGTGTTCAAATTGTATACTCTTAAGTGTATGAGTTGTTCAATGACTCTTAGAAGCTATAGCAAGTAGCTTGACAAGACTTTAACATATTATTGTAAAAGATCTCTTGGACTATAAAAGAAATCTTAGACTTATGTTTTAGTGTTAGAACAAGTACGCATAAGAACGCATAAGTTAGACACAAGAACACATAATTGTTAGAACATAGAACAAACACAAAACATCACAAGTCAAAAGAACTTAAGATTCAAGGTCTTTGTAACCCTAGTGATAGTGATCACTCATATTATTTCTTGAATAATATTGAATCGTTTTGGTGATAATCTTCATGTGTTCTGATGCGTGGTTTTGCAACCTTACAACAGGTTTTACCTCTCAAGGGATCTCAAGAGGCTTACAACCCCACCAGGCAGTGTACCTGACCGATGTAGTATAGTGTAGTGGTAAGTACGGGGGATTGATCGTTCTCCACAGGGAATAGTGTTCGTTAGGTATGAAAAACTACTCTAATAGGTCTAAGGGTGAGAGAAGATTCTTTTTATATTTTTATAATTTTATGAAAGCAAGTAAAATCTCGGGTTTGAAAGAGTGGGCGGAATTAGTTGCTAGTCAACTAACCCAAGTTACTACGAATGCAAATAAAATAAAATAACAGAAAATGAAAATGTGGTGAAACTTATATGGAGAGAAATGTGTTTACTTAGATTTCCTTACTCCCTAACTATCTTTTACTGGTTGATTAGTGTGTATTAATTGCGTGGATGACGGGTGTATTCCTTAATACCAATCGTGGGGTGGCGTACGTACTTCCCCAACTCTATGAACTCCTACTTCACTCCTATGTTGAGCCGGCTAAGAAGCTCCTAACATGGGATCACTAGAATTCGCTCATGCATTAAATACAACCATAAAAACCTTTAGTACGCATTGGTTCATGTTTCTTAAGACGTTCAAGCAAGTTACCGAATAGGAAGTTAGCCAGTTTTCTTAAGCCTAACATAGATGAACAATCATCCAATACAACTAATAACACACTAATAACCAATAATCAATAGCTAGGTTTCATTAGATCTAAGCAAACACAAGATAAATCTAGCCTAGCATGTTAAACAAAAGACAAGAACAAGATAGAATCAAACAACACATAGACACATTGAATGATTAATTGATAACTTATCTTCAATGTAACATGGAAGATCTCAAGGCAAAAAGCCTTGAGAAAGCTGCTAAAATCGTCTTAGGGTTTTTCACACACAAAGTTCCACACAAGTTCCACCCTAATGACAAAAAATTGCAAAACTATATATAGACTTTCAGATCTGACGGCGTCACGTTATGGAGTGTGACGCCGTCACCTCGCCGCTTTTAGGGTTCCCGGATGGCCTTCTTGACGCCGTCCCTCTTTAGCTCTCCAAAATCCGTTCTGGCTTATCAAGGCTTGACGCCGTTAGAATTAGGCGTGACGCCGTCCCGCTTTAACTTATACCGTGACGACCTTGATCACTCCAAAGGGTGACGCCGTCAGAATTCCCATGCAAATTTCTCTGGCTTATCATGAGTAATTTTCATATCCACCACTTTTGCCAAGCCATGACGCCGTCAAGAATAAATCCTGACGCCGTCAAAGGTACTTTCCAGCACAATTTTGAGACTTTGCCGTTTTCTTCACTTTTATGCTCCAAAAACGTCCAAAATGCTTCCTTTTTCCAGATTTCTTCTCCAAAGTACCTAAAATGACAAAAGGAACGATTTAGGGCAATATTTGATCAAATAAATATGATTTAGGGCTTAAATGACCCCCTAAAAGCGGTACACTTTTCGCTTCATCAAATACCCTTACACTTGAGATTTGCTTGTCCTCAAGCAAATGCGCTTTTATTCTAATCAAAATACAAGTTAGGGGTCATTTAACACTAATATAAAAGTAATTACAACAAATAATCGTTCCACTTTAATCATAATAAGCACGGAGACTACAAACTAGCACCTCACAAGTAGTGTTTAGATACTCACATCTCTCAAGTGTCATCAAAATAAATCTCATAAATGAAAACGGATAATATCTCTCACTACCTGTCATAGCAAATAGATTACCATAGGCTTGGGAAAGGATCGAAAACCTCCTCCACTAGGCGTAAGCACCTAAGATAAACTATCAAAGAGGGCTTTTAAATGGGTTATAACGTTAGGTGTAGGGAAAAGGAAAACACGGTTTTGTTGGATAAAGGATATTTTACTGGTGGCGAGTTAAAGATCTTGATCAATTACATGTACTATACAATGTTGCTAAGCCAAGACTCGACTCAATTTTAACTAAAAACAAAATAACAAAAACATAAAATAAACATAAAATGAAACGGGATGGTAGTCCGTATGTTTTTTCTATTTTTCTTTTTCTCATTTTTTTTTCATACACTTTTGCCCTACCATCCAAAATAATACATCATAGGGGCGTTGCATTCCCCTTACACTTGAACTTTTACATAACTTTACAAATAACTATTCTAATGACTCGAATTAAGATAATTGAAAAACTTGGAGTACTTTTAAAATATTTAGCACATATGGGGGTAATAAATGATGTTCTTCCCCATTACTCCATTACACTAGTACTTTACCCATGAGTCCCAATCGTCCCAAAACAATATGTACAAGGATATGACTCGACTTAGCAACCATGTAATCAACTAGATAATTAACTTGGGTTTAAACAAATGTTGTCACAATAATGCACTAAAAATGAGTGCATACAAGGTAGGCTAAGGCAATTTGGGTGTACATTTTAGTGGGGTGTAACAAATTCTTCCTTTAAGTAAAATGCTTAAAGGTCGAAACGAAAAGATAGGCTCTGAGGGGTGTACTAGGGGTATCGTGTACTAAAAATGAGTACAACGCAAAGGGTGTGGGAGAATTACTTGACCAATGTAGCCAATGTAATTATAACAAAAACACAGGTGTCAAACAATGGGTTAATCCTAATGCCTCTTATCATGTAGTAAATCTAACTACACGAATGTAGTCTCACTTGTGGCCTCGGAATGGTCCTAACGCAAGTTCTAGAATCTAAGTGCTACCGGTACACACATCATAGCATAAATGCTTTTCCTACCAATTCTAGGGGCGAACCTCACATATTTGGGGGTGGAAAATTTTTTTAGTGGTACGGTTTTTGTGCTAGTCATATAACTCCTATCCTTGAGACGCTCATTAAGATCAAAGTTTCACTCCTAAATGTTGTAAAAAATTTTAAATTTGGCACTAAAATTACCCTAACAGGTATTTATCTCAATTTTATTACACATCTACTATTAAACAAACAAAAATCAAGCGTAAGAGCATTCTCTAATCGTACTTTTACCCCCCCCCCTTACACTTAAGATAAACATTGTCCCCAATGTTCAAATAACAAGATGTAAAAGCATAAAGTAAAAGAATGAAATCAAATACTCCCCTGATTCGCTCGGTGGATAATGAAGTAACATGGTTAGATCTTCTTCCAAGGTAATGCTGAAGCTCCATGACTAATGCATCGCCATAAGCTTGATTCAACAAACATTTCTGTCACACCCCCAAATTCGGGTCCAGCGGAAGACAACGTGTCGCTGGGGTGTAACTCAATTGGTATCACAACACAAGTGTAAAGAACGGTTTTCATCTCAATCATTTAAGATAAAACTGTTTGACAAAAATATTGAATTTACATTGTTAAAAGTAGTGCGGAAATAGGCCTTTTTAAAATAAGTAGAACGGTCCCAAATGTTTATCAGAGTCTTCTATGACCATGCCATGCCCTGCCAAAACCTCCAGTAGCGTGCTATTGCTTATACCTGAAAATACATGCTAAAAGCGTCAACACGAGGTTGGTGAGTTCATAGAGTTTAGTGTAAAATGAATTGCATTTGAATGAAGATTTCCCAGCAAAGGCATTGTAAATCCACTCAGTTCCAAGCCCCGGCCATACGAGACCCGCAACCTGTGTATTTACAACCCACTGCTAACATATAGTATGATTAAGTCAAATGTGTATACGATATATGAACTCTTAATGTAAAGTTTAATAGCCTACTGAACCTCACGACAAGAATAAGCAAGAATGCTTCAAAGCTGGATTATATTCACCCAAGGCCATGAATCGCGGGCCAAGGGTGGGGGTGTCAACCCGATAGTACTATCAATACCTCTCCGTCGGCTCCATCCAGGAGTTAAACAGTGGTGAATGAATATAGCGTATAGAATAGTTTTCCACATTAAGTCATATATCGTAATAAAGCTACACATCATGTTTAAGTGTATAAAAGTATAGCATAGCATATGAGTAAAATCGTCTTGAGTAATAGCAAACAATTTAAGCATGTATCTCCCCCAAAGAGTTTAAAACAAGTATTAAAGAGTAAAAGTGGGGCTATGAAACTCACCTGGTATGATATCACAATAACAATGATGAGTAGTGATGAAATTTATCTCGGTCTCTAAACGCGACCTATTATGATGTTATGACTTAATGTAAGTAATGATGTAACTCAACTAATGCACATACTTATGCTAACGATACCACTTGATACTTTTGAAAATACCTTTTATTGTCAAAATATACATTTGTGACATATTGTCAAGTTATAAATCATTTCTCGTTCATATATAGTGAAACGGTACTCAATGATCCTTATTTGGTATGTTGTAGTCAAATATACTAATTTTGCCGCAAAACAATACTTTTTGCAATATATGATTTATGTCAATTTTGCCGTGTAAAACTAGTCGCTAAAAATATGTATACTTTGTATGTTAATATTCCAACTTGTCATTCTCAAAAACCTTATAACAATATTTCAATATCGTTACTTTTGACGTTGAATCAACCGCGCCTCGATCGATTTGGTAAACGGCTATCAATATTTCAAGTTATGTAAATACTAGTTTTTAGCACTTTATTTTCTTATAAAAAGTGGGCTGTCAAAATATATATATATCGTCGCGTCTTTAAAAGTCCATATTTTGTTCGTTATAAGCTCGTTTTTAACGTTCTAAGTATCCACGCGTTCGTATAAACCTATACTAACGTATTTTCAATGTCTCGGCTCATCTAGATCATGGTTAACGACTCATTTTGCTCCTGTAAACACGTCCAACAGCATGCTGTTTTTCAGCAAAGTGTATATTTCGTCGCGTAACTTAAATATTTCATAACTTCTTCGTTATAAGTCGGTTTTTAGTGATTCAAGCGGCCACGGTTTCGTTTTTGAGTGTATTTTCTAAATATTGAGACCAAAATAGTTCACAAAAATCTGAGTTTTCCAGAAAATGGAATTCGGGACAGTAGGTATTTATATAGTTTAAGGATGCATTTTCTTAGTTCATAACTTAATCAAACTTACTCCATTCAACTCCACAAATACCCTTGATCTACCATACACTTCTCAAAGTGTCATGGGGTCCTAAACTTAACTAAATATAGTGTGGTTCATGAGATTGTTAGCAAAAATTATAGATCTAGTGATTTAGTGTATTTTTAAAGAAAGTGGTACCATAACTTAAGTATCTTGCATTTTTAACTAAAACCACATGAAAATACATAAATACAAGGATCAAATGGAAGTAAAATATAAAAAATTAGTGTTCTTGAAGTTACTTACAATGTAGACTGAGATTGAAGAGATTTGGATGATAACTTTGGGGTTTTTACTTCAAAACCTTAACAAGAACACTAAAGAGGACTTGTAGATCACTTGAGCTTTGAAAAATTATTGTTTCTTCCTTGTTATTGATGTATGGCCGTGGGTTTCAACAAGAGAGGAAGAGAGAATTTTGGTCTTGAACACTTGTAATATGTTATTAAAATGATGTTGTAGGAAATAAATGGTTAGACATAAAAACATAAGTCATAAATGTGGTATGGCTTTGTAAAGAAAATATGGAAGTAACCATGTGGTGGGGCGTCCTTTTGGATGACAAAATGGACAAGTATAGATATTTTTGCATTATTATTGTAAGGGTTAGTTGATATTGTGTATACTTTGAGTGTTATCGGGTACCGAGTCGTCTTGAAATAAATGTTAACGAAGTGAAATAAAATACGACGAAGTTGTAAATATTGAAAAATGACGTTACTGATAAAAATAGAGTGTCTGAATAGTTATCGGGTTAATTTGTCGTAATTTGACGGTATTATAAGTCCTTAACGAAAAATATAACAATTGGTGTAATAACACCGGGTAAAATAATAATATAAACTTTATATTATTAAAATTAGTATAAAAATTTATTAGGATCATTGTCTGGAGTACTGGGTATAATTGTTAATAATACTGACTGAGTGGTAACGTTAATTAATTAAATAACCTTCCGTAAAAATAAATAATGTATAACCGTGCATGAATTAATGTGCTGATGATGTTACTGATGATATGCAGACTCCTCTAGTCTACAATGATGTGTCCTGACTGACAATGCATGAATTCACAGCTAAACCGAACTGGTTACGTGAATTAAAGTCATCTGAAAATAGGTCTACGAATAATGGTAAATTGTCGAGGTTAGGAAAATGACCTAAAATTACGGGTTGTGACAATTTCCTTGTCCAAAATAACATGTTAAACCTGAGAAAACAAACACGAAAACCTGCATAACATCGGCGGGATAAACTCTATATATAAGGATATAATGCTTGTGAAATGATAATTTTGCAGATTCCTGGAGATTATAAGTTATAGATTTAATAAAAACTTTTTATGAAAACAAAACTTTCAAAAATTTTCAGAAAATTAAACCTGACGCCGTCAGGTTATAAAGCCTGATGCCGTCAGAAATGATCTGACAGAATTCTCATGTTAAGTTTCCGGAAAAATTTTGGAAAGACCTATACCTTACTTCCTGGAATTCCTGCAAAACATCATTATGACTCGATACAAGCATTTGACTCAAACAAATACTAATATGTATGTTAATTTAATATTATTACGATTCATGTTCATTTGTGTTCTAATAAACCGATTTAGATTTCCCTTACACTTATCTTTTGCAAAATACCTTTATATGTAGTTAAGACGAAGTTAAAAACAAGATAAAGCATTTTCACAAATTACTTTTGAACATGAATCAATAATAATAAAATTTAAACATACATACGGAAACAAATAAAATCAAACAAACAAATAAATAAACACACAAAGCAAATAAAACTTGGGTTGCCTCCCAAGAAGCGCTTTTCTTTATTAACGAGTCTTGTAGCTAGACTCAAAGTCCTTCTATCTAGTGTCGCTTATGCTCACGTATCCGAGTGTGAGCCATCTAATTGTTGCCTCATCTTTCTTGTATTCATCATTCAGCTCCAAACATCCGTGATAATATCTCTTATTTTTCTCATGTGGATATTTGAGCCCCTTCCTCTTATCATTCTCACTTAACAAATCGAGAGGCACAAGTCTATTGCAAGATTCAATGGAGAAGTTTTTAAACCTAGGATGTGCTCGGGGCATTTGGTAAACAAAATCTTCATCCCCATCCGAGAATGTAATTAACCCGTCCACAAGTTTCTCATCAAGGTTGGTCAACCATTTGAAGGGTTCTACAAAAATGAATTGAGTTAATTTGTCATCAATAAATTCTCCTAAGTTCTCCATAACCATAAAATCCACCAAATACACAAAACTTCCAACGAATACGTGCAGTGGCTCAATCCTAGCAACAATGTTATCCCCTTGATATTCTAGCTCATCTACCATGATTTTATTATAATTAGCGCGAGAGATAATGTTCATAGGCAAAGATGAGTTAAGATAGGCATGAAAACTATGATAACCAATCTTACATGGAAATTGCATGTTAAAGAGGCTATCCTTTCCGATCTTAGTCCTAGGGTCAACATACTTAAAGGGATCAATTTCCTCTTTTCCCCGTTCCTCGTTAATTACTTCTCCATTACCGGAATCCTCATCGGAGTCTGAGTAGTAAAACGGACTAATATAGTCATTCTCATGGTCAGACTCCTCCATCTCAGAATTGTTACCAAAGTGGTGGTCGGGTGAAAGGTTGTTGTTTTCTACGATGGGGGCGGGGACGGGTAGTTGAAAGTTTGCACGGCGGAAAATACGAATAACAGGGATCAAGCGATCACTATTACTCATGAGGTGAGTGGAGGGTATCACAAACAAAAATACAAAGAAATAAGATAGACTAAAGAAAACCTAGAAAAATAAAATAAAAATCTCACTAGAAAGGAATCTAGTGAGTAGACCTATAAAATAAAAATTCAACCTAAACAATAACTATTCCCCGGCAGAGGCGCCAAAAACTTGATGCGTGGTTTTGCAACCTTACAACAGGTTTTACCTCTCAAGGGATCTCAAGAGGCTTACAACCCCACCAGGCAGTGTACCTGACCGATGTAGTATAGTGTAGTGGTAAGTACGGGGGATTGATCGTTCTCCACAGGGAATAGTGTTCGTTAGGTATGAAAAACTACTCTAATAGGTTTAAGGGTGAGAGAAGATTCTTTTTATATTTTTATAATTTTATGAAAGCAAGTAAAATCTCGGGTTTGAAAGAGTGGGCGGAATTAGTTGCTAGTCAACTAACCCAAGTTACTACGAATGCAAATAAAATAAAATAACAGAAAATGAAAATGTGGTGAAACTTATATGGAGAGAAATGTGTTTACTTAGATTTCCTTATTCCCTAACTATCTTTTACCGGTTGATTAGTGTGTATTAATTGCGTGGATGACGGGTGTATTCCTTAATACCAATCGTGGGGTGGCGTACGTACTTCCCCAACTCTATGAACTCCTACTTCACTCCTATGTCGAGCCGGCTAAGAAGCTCCTAACATGGGATCACTAGAATTCGCTCATGCATTAAATACAACCATAAAAACCTTTAGTACGCATTGGTTCATGTTTCTTAAGACGTTCAAGCAAGTTACCGAATAGGAAGTTAGCCAGTTTTCTTAAGCCTAACATAGATGAACAATCATCCAATACAACTAATAACACACTAATAACCAATAATCAATAGCTAGGTTTCATTAGATCTAAGCAAACACAAGATAAATCTAGCCTAGCATGTTAAACAAAAGACAAGAACAAGATAGAATCAAACAACACATAGACATATTGAATGATTAATTGATAACTTATCTTCAATGTAACATGGAAGATCTCAAGGCAAAAAGCCTTGAGAAAGCTGCTAAAATCGTCTTAGGGTTTTTCACACACAAAGTTCCACACAAGTTCCACCCTAATGACAAAAAATTGCAAAACTATATATAGACTTTCAGATCTGACGGCGTCACGTTATGGAGTGTGACGCCGTCACCTCGCCGCTTTTAGGGTTCCCGGATGGCCTTCTTGACGCCGTCCCTCTTTAGCTCTCCAAAATCCGTTCTGGCTTATCAAGGCTTGACGCCGTCAGAATTAGGCGTGACGCCGTCCCGCTTTAACTTATACCATGACGACCTTGATCACTCCAAAGGGTGACGCCGTCAGAATTCCCATGCAAATTTCTCTGGCTTATCATGAGTAATTTTCATATCCACCACTTTTGCCAAGCCATGACGCCGTCAAAGGTACTTTCCAGCACAATTTTGAGACTTTGCCGTTTTCTTCACTTTTATGCTCCAAAAACGTCCAAAATGCTTCCTTTTCCAGATTTCTTCTCCAAAGTACCTAAAATGACAAAAGGAACGATTTAGGGCAATATTTGATCAAATAAATACGATTTAGGGCTTAAATGACCCCTTAAAAGCGGTACACTTTTCGCTTCATCATGTTCATTGCTAACTAACAAACATAACAATTCCATTTCCATAACATACACAACCTTCTAAGTATGATTGAGTGAATTCCGCGCACTTAATCATATTAACACAACATATCATTATACACAAAGTTGACAAGGTTTAACCACCTTATAGTGTATCGAGAGGTCCTCGCAGTTGGTATCAGAGCAGGCTGATATAGTTGTCTTTAGAAGAAACAGAAATGGATGTACAAGATGTTCAAACAAATGTTGCTGCAAAGTTGCCCATGATCAAACCTAATGAGTTTGAGTTATGGAGGATGAGAATTGAGCAATATTTTATGGTTCAAGATTATGCTCTTTGGGATATCATTCAGTATGGTGATTCCTTCACTCTAGGCTACTCAGATGTTCTAGTTGAAGGCAAAACAGTTAGAAGAAGAAATACTGGACCGGTTTCCAATGATGAAAAGATACAAAAGAGAAATGATCAGAAAGCAAGAAACTTGTTGCTTATGACCATTCCTGGTGAGCAAATGCTATCTTTTAGCAAATATAAGGATGCAAAAACTCTTTTTGAAGAGATTTGTACATGGTTTGGTGGTAATGAAACTACCAAGAAAACACAGAAGACATTGCTAAAGCAACAATTTGAAAACTTTACTGCTCTTAGTAATGAATCTCTTGATAAGCTGTTTTCAAGGTTACACAAGCTTGTCAGTCAGTTAGCTGTGTTGGGTGTTGAGACAGAGAAGGAAGATCTCAACATGAAGTTCTTGAAAAGTCTACCTGATGAGTTCCATACTCATGTTATTGTCTGGATGAACAAACCAGAAATTGAAACAATGAAGCTTAATGATTTGTTCAACAACTTTAAAATTGTTGAACAAAGTCTAAAAAGAGGTGGAAATTATGGTACTACTTCTGGGAATGTGGCACTCTTGTCAACTCCCAGTGTTAGTCATTCTGAAGAGGTAGATGAAGTTGAAGGTGTTTCTAATGCTACTTATGGTGGTCCTTCTACTAGTTCACAAAAGGATGTTGCTGGACTTGGTGATCCAACATTCTATGCCTTTATAACCAGTCAATCTAGTGGTTCTCCTCTAAATCATGAAGACCTTGAGCAGGTAGATGGTGATGATTTGGAAGAGATGGATATTAAGTGGCAAGTTGCCTTACTTAGTATGAGGGCTAAGAAGTATTGGCAAAGAACTGGGAAACAGATTACCATAAATGGTAATGATACTGCTGGGTTTGATAAGAAGAAAGTGGAATGTTTTAACTGTCATAGGTTGGGACACTTTGCTAAAGAATGTAGAAGCCCAAGGAAGCAGGATAATAGGAACACATGGTACAAGCAAGAGAGGAAGAAGGAAGTACTGGTTGAAGAGCCAAAGGCTATGTTGGCTATTGATGGTATTGGATATGATTGGAGCTCTATGGCTGATGCAGAGGAAGCACCACCAAATGCTGCTCTTATGGCCAATGAATTTGCTCTAATGGCCTTTTCTGACTCAGAGGTAGATGTCATTTCTTCTTGTACTAATTCATGTCCTAATCTTAAAAATTATGAAGACATTAAAAAGAGATTTGATGCTTTTAGAGAAGAGTTAATTGATGCCCTTCATAATTTAGCCAATCATAAGAGATGTGTAGGAGTTCTAGAAAAACAAATCACACATTTTCAAAAAAATGAATCTACTTTCAATGATGACTTGAATGCCTTAAAAAGAAACGTAGAATTCAAAGATGATTGCATTGTTGAGCTAAATAGAAGATTAGCAGAACACAAGAGTAAAACTGAAAATGTTAGTATTACTGTAGATGCTTTAGCTCATGCCTCAGAAGGAGTTAATAAGCTTTTTGAAGCTCAGGTCAACAGTAAGGTTAATTCTGGTGTAGGATACAATTCTGTCCCTCCACCATATAGAGGTGTTCCTTCACCTCCAGGTGTTGATCTAGCATACACAGGTCTTGCTGAGTTCCAAGAACCAATTATGGAATATGGTTCTAAGGCTGATAAGAGCCTTAAGGTAGAAAAAGAAAGTGAAAGTTTAGATAAAACTTTACTTTTTCAGGACAAGGTGTCCTATGTTAAGGAACAAGATACTATAGTTGTAGAAGATTGTACAACTGATAGTGATGAAGAACAACAGGTTATGTCTAAACCTGTCTTGGTTAAGAAAGCAGGAACAAGTGTTCCTAAGATAGTCAAACACAATACTGATAGGCCTATGATAAATGTTAAGCATGCTAGGCAACCAGTTAGATATTGTGAACAATATAGAACTACAAACAAGCCCAGAGGTAACCAAAGGAATTGGAATAACCTCAAGTCTAACCAACTAGGTGATGACTTTGCTTTTTACAACAAAGCTTGTTATACATGTGGTAGTTTTGACCATCTTGCAGCTTTCTGCAACCAATGGGTGTCTGGATATGAAAACAATAGGGTGAATTCCAAAAGGCAAACTCCTCAAACTCACTTTCACTCTAGTGTTAAGTCTAAGAGAACCAAATCCAGAACAGTCAATAAGTCTGGCTCAAACACAGATACTGCTGATAGACCAAATGATCCTGCTGATAAGCAATTTTACTCTGCTGATAGATCATTAATGACTGTTAACCCAAAACCAACAGCTAAAGGTGCAAAAACTTTTCATAAACATGCATCTAAGACTGTTTTGAGGCCCATTCAAACAAAAGCAGTGCTCCACAAACAAATTTGGAGACCAAAGGGGAAAACTACAAAGTTAGCAGACTCTGCTGCTAAGCATGTGGTTCAACCTGCAGATAAGGGAATCAGGGCAAATGCTGTTAAGGCCTCAGCATGTTGGATTCTTAAATCCAATGTTGCATCAACTGTGCTCAAAAGATTAAATTACATTGATGCAAGAGGCAGATCCAAGTCAGTAATGGCTTGGGTCCCCAAAAGAAACTAACACTCTTATTTATGTGCAGGAACATTCAAATGATGATCAAGAGGATCAAGGATACTCAGATAGTGGATATTCTAGGCACATGACAGGCAACATGTCTTATCTCTCAGATTTTGAAGCTTTCAATGGAGGATATGTTACCTTTGGAGGGGGTGTTCGTGGCAAAATTTCTGGTAAAGGTACAATCAAAACTGGAAATTTAGATTTTGAAGATGTGTACTATGTACAAGAACTTAAGTATAATCTTTTTAGTGTCTCACAAATGTGTGACAAAAAGAACAATGTTCTTTTCACTGACACTGAATGTCTTGTTCTCTCTAAAGATTTTAAGATGCCTGATGAAAGTCAAGTACTTCTTAGAATTCCTAGAAAGGCCAATATGTACAGTGTTGATATGAAGAACATTATTCCTAAAAAGAATTTAACTTGTCTTGTATCAAAGGCCACATTGGATGAATCAATGAAATGGCATAGAAGGCTTGGTCATATTAATTTCAAAACCATAAATAAGATTGTCAAAAATGGTTTGGTAAGAGGTTTACCTCAGAAAAGATTTGAAAATGATCAAACATGCATTGCTTGTCTTAAAGGCAAACAACACAAAGCCACTTGTAAGCCCAAGATTTTTAACTCTATCAATCAATCATTGTTTATGCTTTATATGGACTTATTTGGACCTGTTTCAGTAAGGAGTATAATGCATAAGAAATATTGTCTTGTTATAACTGATGACTATAGCAGATTTACATGGGTCTTCTTTTTAGTTTCTAAGGATGAGACATCAAGCATCCTTAAGACTTTCATAACAGAAATAGAAAACCTAGTAAGCAAGAAAGTAAAAGTCATTAGATGTGATAATGGGACAGAGTTTAAGAATAGAGTTATGGATGATTTCTGCAAAGAAAAAGGTATTATGAGAGAATTTAGTGTTGCTAGAACTCCTCAACAGAATGGAGTAGCTGAAAGAAAGAATAGAACACTAATTGAAGCTGCTAGAACAATGTTAGCTGATTCTAAGCTACCTATAACTTTTTGGGCAGAGGCAATCAACACTGCTTGCTATGTTCAGAATAGAGTTTTAGTTGTGCAGCCTCACAATAAGACATCATATGAGCTATTTAGAGGTAGAACTCCTGCAATAGGATTTCTCAGACCTTTTGGATCTCATGTGACAATTCTTAATACCTTAGACCATTTAGGAAAATTTGATGGTAAAGCAGATGAAGGTTTCTTAGTTGGATATTCTCTCAATAGCAAAGCTTTTAGAGTATATAACTTAAGAACAGAGAAAGTAGAAGAAAATCTACATGTGGAGTTTTTAGAAAACAAATCCAATGTAGTAGGTCAAGGACCAAAATGGCTATTTGATCTTGAGTATCTAACAAATTCTATGAATTATGTGCCTATTATTGCAGAAACTAATGATTTTGCAGGTTCACAAGCAACAAAGGAGGCAGAGTTAGAGAAAGATCAAACTGATGTCATAATGCCAATATGGTCAAATGCAAGTGTGGAATCAACTTCAACAAATGATGAATCTTCTTCTAGCAAAGCTACAGAAGGTGTTGAAGATGAAAGAACAGAAGTTGGAACTCAGGAACAACAAACCATTCCTGCCGATAGGGTAACCATTCCTGCTGGTAGTGTATTCGTTCCTGCTGATCATTCTGCTGCTGAGCCAGAGCAATCTTTTGCTAAGCTTAATTCTGCTGCTGGCACATCACACACAAAAGAAGCAGAATTTCAAGAAGATGAAGTGGATTTGAGTAATCTCCCATCATCTTATCAAGTTCCTACTACTCCACAAACAAGAATTCACAAAGTCCACTCCCTAGAAAATGTGATAGGAGATGTACAATCTGGTGTGAAGACAAGGAGACAACTGGTCTCTTCAGAACAACAAGGGATTCTTGATGCCCTTTATACTTCAAAACAGCATGAGTTTTCAAACTCTTGCTTGTTTGTATGTTTTCTCTCACAAGATGAACCAAAGGATATTCTTAAAGCCTTAGATGATTCAAGCTGGGTAGAGGCTATGCAAGAAGAGCTTCTTCAGTTCAAGATTCAAAAAGTTTGGGTGCTAGTTGATTTACCTAGGAATGCAAAGGTAATTGGCACTAGATGGGTTTTTAAGAACAAAAGGGATGAACGGGGCATAGTGATTAAGAATAAGGCTAGATTAGTAGCCCAAGGGTACACACAAGAAGAAGGGATAAACTATGATGAGGTTTATGCTCCAGTAGCAAGGATTGAGGCAATTAGGCTTTTCTTAGCTTATGCTTCATTTTTAGGCTTCACAGTCTACCAAATGGATGTCAAGAGTGCATTTTTATATGGAACAATTGAAGAAGAGGTGTATGTTACACAACCTCCAGGCTTCATTGACCCTGACCATCCAAACAAAGTGTACAGAGTAGTGAAAGCTCTATATGGCCTTCATCAGGCACCAAGAGCTTGGTATGCAACACTAGCTTCCTATTTATTAGAAAATGGATTTCAAAGAGGGAAGATTGATCAGACACTTTTCATAAAGAAGGAGCAGAAGGATCTTTTGCTAGTTCAAGTGTATGTGGATGATATTATCTTTGGATCTACAAGGAAGGAAATGTGTTTAGAATTTGAGAAGCTTATGAAAGATAAGTTTCAGATGAGTTCCATGGGGGAACTTACATTCTTTTCGGGTCTGCAAGTTAAGCAATCAAATGAAGGAATCTTTATCTCTCAAGACAAATATGTGGCAGAGATACTTAGAAAATTTCAATTTGCTGATTCAAAAGTGGCAAGCACACCAATGGATGCTGAGAAACATCTTCTTAAAGACTTAGATGGAGAAAATGTAGATGTACACACATATAGATCTATGATAGGCTCTTTGATGTACCTTACATCATCTAGACCTGACATCATGTTCTCTGTTTGTGCTTGTGCAAGATTTCAAGTAACTCCTAAGGTTTCTCATTTAACTGCAGTCAAGAGAATTTTTAGATATCTTAAAGGTCAACCAAGGTTGGGTATATGGTATTCTAGAGAATCTCCTTTTGACTTGGTAGCATATTCGGATAGTGATTATGCTGGTGCTAGCTTGGACAGAAAGTCAACAACTGAAGGATGTCAATTCCTTGGGTGTAGACTTATCTTATGGCAGTGTAAGAAGCAAACAATTGTGGCAAATTCAACAACTGAAGCTGAATATGTAGCTGCTGCAAGTTGCTGTGGTCAAGTTCTATGGCTTCAAAACTAACTTCTTGATTATGGGTACAATTTCTTAAACACTGTTATTCATATTGATAATAGTAGTACAATTTGTATTATTAGAAATCCAGTGCAACATTCTAAAACAAAACACATTGAAATTAGACATCACTTTATTAGAGATTGCAATGAGAAAAGATTAATTCAAGTAATGAAAATTGCTTCAGAACATAATTTTGCAGATCTGCTAACAAAAGCTTTTGATGTTGGAAGGTTTCAATTCTTGGTAGCAAGTATTGGAATGCTTAATCTTTAAAATTTTTCAATCTAATGTGTTTTTGTACATAAATGTGTTTTTGCTGATGGATTTACTCAATACTACTGTTATTTAAAAGTTTGTTCCTGCTGGTATAAACTTTAAAATTGTGTTATTCATACAGTTAGTTCTTTGATTATTCTAATTCAAGACAAGTACTTTGTACATTGTTCTTTTGGTTTTAGACTAACAATTTCAGGTATGATTATTGAACACAAAAGGAAATTTCAAGTGGAATTTATGGAAGCAGCAGAATGCTAATCTTAGCTGCTACATAATAGGTTTATGATGGACTGAGTTTGGGAATTTAAACTCCTTAAAACTTCTTTCTTGAAACCTAGTTATGATGTTTCACATTGAATTGATGACTTAGTTGATCAGATAGTAACTGATGCAACTCACTTTCTATCATTTTATACTTTCAAGTATAATGTGTTAATCTAAGGATATCTGATAGAAAGAACAGCGAGCAAAAGTGAATCTAACACTTGTGTTAGAGGTAACAAATGCCACGAGCTGGAAACCCTGTCAGGAAAGCTCTTTGAATGAGTTTATCTGCACACAGGCAGTTATTTATAACTGAAAACATTGGTTCTCACACAACCAGAGGTTATTTTAAACCGAAACTTTGATTGAGTGTCTGTAACTACACTTAATCCTTTCAAAATGGTTAGAGCAGTATGATTTTTTATAATAAAATCATATGCATACTGCTAAAAGTCTCAAGTTTTTCTTAAAAAGGAATTTTGGAATAAAAAATGGCTCAGAAACCATCAAATGATGGATTATGTGCTATTGCCCCATGATTCACCACTCATAGGAGGTTACACACCTAGAAGTGATGAGGGCAGCAAACTAACTTTTAAGGAATTGATGGCTTCATGTACAACATTGTCTGACAACAAGTTCACATTGATAGATCAGTCAAAGGTACATAGTGAGATCTTCCAAACAAGGGGAGGAAACAAATGTTATTTGCATCTCAGGGGAGGTAACAATCTCAGGGGAGGAAATAATAGCCCAGAAAAGGAAGATAATCCAATGAAAGGAAGGAAAAGATAAGAGCATACAAGATGATGACATAGAGGTTGAAAATGACAAGAATAGATCTTATATATTCAGAAGGGATGAAGCATTCCTAAAGGAGAAAGTTCTATCTAGGTCAAAAGAAGAAAAGTTTGAATTTCAATTCACTACGTTTGTTCATCACTTGCAAAGACATGCTGATAGATGATTTCACTTGTTGAAAGAAGCATCAAAAACTCACAGCATCATTGCCTCTTATAATTCCTTCATCCAAGGAAATTGCACCATCTTTTAGTCCAAGATTGGAGCAATGTTTTGATATTGTTAAAGTCAAAGAAGAACAAAGCAGATGAGTTCAGACTAGAAGAATAGTTCAGATTCTTGAAGTGTTTGAAAGATTTTCACAAGTCCTCATTTAATTCAAGAAAACATGTTGAAAGGATTTACATGTTTAGGGGAGGATTGTTGGGAATTAAATATTCTGAAGTTTGAAAATCGGGAAATACTTTAAGTGTGTTTCTGCCGATAGCATTGTGTTTCTGCCGATAGCATTATTTCATTCCTGCCGACAGTTCATTTCATTACTGCTGATAGCGTTATGACTCTGCTGATGAGTGATTCTGCTGATAGTGTAAATCTGATGCTGCTGATAGTATTGATTCTGCTGCTGCTTATGAGTCATCCGACACAAAATTCAAACATGTTTAACTACAAATATCTTTTGTTGTGTCATCTATTAAGTGTTCAAATTGTATACTCTTAAGTGTATGAGTTGTTCAATGACTCTTAGAAGCTATAGCAAGTAGCTTGACAAGACTTTAACATATTATTGTAAAAGATCTCTTGGACTATAAAAGAGATCTTAGGCTTATGTTTTAGTGTTAGAACAAGTACGCATAAGAACGCATAAGTTAGACACAAGAACACATAATTGTTAGAACATAGAACAAACACAAAACATCACAAGTCAAAAGAACTTAAGATTCAAGGTCTTTGTAACCCTAGTGATAGTGATCACTCGTATTATTTCTTGAATAATATTGAATCGTTTTGGTGATAATCTTCATGTGTTCATTGCTAACTAACAAACATAACAATTCCATTTCCATAACATACACAACCTTCTAAGTGTGATTGAGTGAATTCCGCGCACTTAATCATATTAACACAACATATCATTATACACAAAGTTAACAAGGTTTAACCACCTTATAGTGTATCGAGAGGTCCTCGCAAAAATTGTTAATGGTAACTTGTTGCGATGGTCAGGGAATGGAAGATTTAATTCCCAACACAAAGAACATACTTTGTAATTAGTGATTGTGATCTTTATGAGTTCGCAAAGGAGGATTATAGTAAGTTTCTTTATGTGTTTTCGTTTGTGGGTTTTTTTGGAGGGTAATTTGTTTAATAGTTGAAAGATTATGTTTTTTAACATTGAATGTCCCAATGTTCTAATATTATCTTGTTTGCCTTTTCTAAGGATCATCCTACACTTTTTATGATGAGGATACATCATGACATAGTTTTTAACTTTTATTCCGGGCTTATGTTGGATGTCTGAAAACTATAGTTGATATGTTGGATATTGAAACTTTCTCGATTCACGAGTTTAATGATATAGTTGAGGAGCTAGATTATACGGATGGTCAGATTATGTATTACAACTTTAAGAAACTTTCTTGCTTTAGGATTGAATGCTTTATCTTGTGATGATGATGTTCGTCTTTTAAGCATGTATATAACCGAGCATAAGGTAATTGAAGTTTACATGAAGTCTACATAGAATTAAAAACAAAAAGACTAACTTACCCTCGTGTGTCCAGCACGTGATTGGAGATAACGAGCTCATATAACGATCGTTAAAATTTTAAACCAACAGCGTGAAAAAAACCAAACTTTGGTGAAATATGCTGTATTTCTTCATACTAGGGACTAAAAATAAAATTCGACTAAACCCCATAGGCTAGCGGTGCAATTTTTTAGTCTTTACTTTTCTTCTTTAAACGATACTCTATAACAAAGTGTAAAATAAAACCGCGGTTACCCAAACAATGAAAGAAAGAGAAAAGCATAAGGACCAATAGTGAAAAGTGAAGGAAAGTCTTATTAAGAATTAGGGTTCCGCCTTTATAATCTTACAAATACCTGTGCCGCACAGCCGTCTTCTTGTTTTCTTTCCTGCATTTCTTCACTTCTACAGCACAAGGTATTCATTCATTCATTTTCTTTTTTTATTAATATTAATATATATTTATATGTATTTTCAAACTAGCTGTTGCTTGTTAGTTTAGTAAACTTTTTTTTATAGATTTTGTTTTGAAAATTGTTTGTTTTAGCTTATGGGGTGTTTGGATTAGCTTACATTTAGAGCTTATTCGAAATTGGAAAAGCTCGTAAGCCCATTTTTTCCGGATTTTGTGATTATGAAGTTTAGCTGATGGACTTAAATAAGTCCAAAAGGTGAAGCTAATAAGCCGAAAAAAAATGAGCTTATGAGCTTTTTCATTTTCGAATAAGCTCTAGAAATAAGCTAATCCAAACGGCCCCTTATTTATGGGCTTATGAGTTTGTCTGTTTTCAGCTTAAATTTTGGCTTATTTTGAAACTTGTTGGCTACTAAGTTCCAAAATAAGCAAAAAAAAGGGGCTTTATAAAACATAATCCTATAAATAACCTTAAACAAACACCCCCTTAATAGATGTTTTAAAACATTTTGACATATGTTTAGTTGATGTTATGAATTATATGTGTTTGGATATAATGATGTTTGGTTTTGTTTGAGTGAATGATTGGATTCAGTGTACTTGTTTACTTAGTTTTCCGAGAATAGGAATACATGTTACACATTTGAAACTGTTGTTAAAGTTAGATTAGATTAAGTGTTCAGTATGTATGCTCGGGAGGCAATAATAGAATAGTTATTTGGTATTTTGGTTAGTTTGAATAGTTATAATCTATTTGCTCTTTTCTGTATCGCTGTGAGTAAAGGTATTGCCTAATGCCCAAATATTTTTGTAAAATGGAAATTAGATTAGACTGAACCATCAGGGAGATTGAAATTCGACTTTTTTAACAGCTTCGTAGTAATAATAGAGTCGTTGTTTGATATTTTGTTTTTGATATTCAGCTAATGACAGGAACAATTTTAATTTATTTTGTCATTTTCTGTACCTTTGCCAGTAAGAGTATGCATAGTGCCCAAACAGATCTTTACCCAAAGCATTCACAGCAAGTAAAACATGTGTGATTTGTGGTGTTTTCATTAATTTCACTGTTACTGTTTAACAAGTAGAAGCTTATCAAAGTACATCGTAGCTTGATTGTATACTTGTGTTTAATGAAACATTGATAAGCTCATAATTCATTAGCTCAATCTTTTGGGCTTATGAACTTTGTAACATCACAAGGATAAGCTCGTAAGCCCAAAAAAATGAGCTAATGAATATGAACTTATCAAATTTACAATAAGCTCAACAAATATGCTTAGACAAACAACTCCTAAAGAATGCGTAGTCTGGTGATTTAATGAATGTCACAATTAAGGTTTAATGGACAGCGGTTTATCACACTGCATTGTCGCTTGATTGTATACTTGTGTTTAATTTTGCATGATCTATTCCGTGAGAATATGTCATCAACTTTTGCCGTGCAGTTTCTTTGCCTGACATGTTTTACTTGCTTCTTTTAACAGTTTCCCTCGAAGATCTTTTAAACACTAAAACATGGCCGCGTAAGTCTTTTAAGTTCATCAAACACAGGCAATAGTTTGTGTGCTTATATAATGGTAACTTTTTCTATATTCTGATCAATGCTTTTGCACATGCAGCGAAGATGTTGCTGTTCCTGTTGAGGTCGCTGCTCCAGCTCCCGCTCCCGCTCTTGGTGAACCCATGGACATCATGACTGCATTGCAGCTCGTGTTGAGAAAGTCACTTGCTCATGGAGGTCTTGTTCGTGGACTTCATGGGGCTGCAAAGGTTATTGAGAAGCATGCTGCTCAACTTTGTGTTTTGGCCGAGGATTGTGACCAGCCTGACTACATTAAGTTGGTGAAAGCACTTTGTGCTGACCATAACGTGAGCTTGGTAACCGTCCCCAGTGCAAAGACTCTTGGTGAATGGGCTGGTGTAAGTCTCTTGCTACACATATCTTGTTAGACATTTTTTCGAGTCATCATTTTTAGTGGTATATATGTTGACTTGTTTACATATATATGTGTTGATTTGGGTTGCCTTTCTATCTTTAAAGGGTTAAAATGAGATTTAAAATGGAAATTGTCAAATAGGTTGAGTTACTGCTTTTGTCTTTGTAAATCACAGTGAATTTATCAAAAAAATTCAAAAAAATAAACGTTTTAGTTTTTAGAAAACCGTGACTGGTCAGTGGTTTATTGAAAAATACATACATTGTGGTGGTGTTGTAAGGTTTGTTGGTCTACGATTTCTGGTGGTTTGATTGGATTTTAAACATTGCAGTTGTGCAAGATCGACTCAGAAGGCAAGGCAAGGAAGGTAACAGGTTGCTCATGCCTTGTTGTGAAGGTATGATTAGTTTTCCGTCTTTTATAGATGAAAGTATAAAACCAATATATGATAATGTTTATTCTTTATATTAAAAACTTTGTAAATGTTGCAGGATTACGGTGAGGAATCTGAAGGACTTCACATTGTTCAGGAGTATGTCAAATCTCACTAAATTAATTGCAGTGATTTGGAATTACTTTTGTTGGGAGGTTTCTTAGAGAGTTATAGATGTTCGAGTGAAAATGCTTGTTAAAGCTCGCTAGATTATAATTATTCGAGATGTTTTGTACTTTTTTCTGTGTTGGTTTTTGCATGAACATCGAACAAGTAAAATTATGCCTTCTGTCAAGTTACATTTTTTTGCTTTGAAATGTTAAATTTCAGTTGAAACTACCTATACTGCTTCTATAGAGTATGCCTTGTCTCTCTGGCGTGTCTTTACCTCTCATATGTGTGTCTTTACCTTCACAGATTGCTTTTGTAAAGTATGATATGACCTTGGCAAAATTTTAATACCAGATCACAAACTCAATATCTAATGTGTTGAAACCAAAAACTAGACTTTGTACTATTGATTCGGTTTCAAACCTGTCGAATTTATTACTTTGTGGTATTGATTATCTCTAGATACTTGGTAAACATAGTACCATACTAATATTGATAGTTAATCGTTTTCAGAATTCTTTTTTGTGTATTGACGAGGTTTGGTTTCATTTTGATTTGTTGGTTGTAATGTTTCTGACTAAACCTTTGGGGTATATACATTTGTCTTGTCGTTCATAATATTGGTATTTGACCTTTTGACTAAACCAAGACTCTGCGCATTAACCAGGTCCGGTTTCAGTTAGATTTGTCGGGTTTGACTAAACGTTGTCCTGCGTATGTTTTGTGTTATTCTTCAAAGTATGGTTTACTTAGAATTAACTTACATAAGGCTTTTCGAAAAGAAGTTTTTCAGTTATTGGAATCCTATGCTGGTAATGATAACTCTATTTTAGGGGTTATCATCTGTCAATAAGAAGTTATACCTAGGATTAGCAAACTTATCGAAAATATATGGTGAAATATCTGGAGACTCTTTTATTAAGTTGAACAAAGACATACAGTATGAGTGACCATAGGGAATACAAGTTGTCGTGGAACAATAAATAACTCAAACGGCCCAAAAGTTACAGTTACTATACATATGTCCTAATGTGACACGCAAGCCGACATATGTTGACATAAACCGTCACAAATAATATCTAGAAGCTACAAGCTAACGTTAATCATGATTCACTCATTTGCTTCCAGAAATTGGTAAATACACACCCTCCACTGCCAACCAAACGTTGTCAGCACGTTTCTCCCTGACACCACAAACCTGCAAGAATGTAACAATATGTTATAATTAGTCTGCAAAAATATTATAATTAGTCTGCAATTGATAAGTGATTTTAAGAGTTATGTTCAATTAGAGGGCGGGTTAGGCGGGTCAAACCATATCAGACTAAAACAATTCATTTTCAGTACGGGTCAAGTTGGGTTGACCCACATGGCTAAATACATTTGTTTGTCCATTATTTTTTGGTAATAAATACTTGACGCTATTCATCTACGAGTATCATACCAGAAATATGAATGGCTGGATAAAAACAATTTAAGAGGTATGCAATACTATGCATCAAGATACTTGGTTGGCTTGCAACCTACTTGACCCATTGGATATAAAAATAACTCAAATCAACCCATTCATAGGAGTAAAGACTAGCAATACAAAGATGGCACTAACCTCTTGCTGACCGCCAGCAATGCGGCTATATTTCTTATCATGGCTGTGCAGATATCCACTTGTGTCAACATGGAGAAGCCTTATTCTTTGATCTTGTCTCCAAGTTTTTCCACTTCCCACAATTTCGAGTCTGAGAGCAACATTGAATAATCAACCAATAATCTCAATACAGTTAACGTGGGCCTTAACTAGTTTTGTTTATATTGAAATCATAACCTATAAGAAAATGCAAGTAAATTGATCATAGTAGCTCTCACCTCCAATAATCTCCGGTGTCTGAATTACCATCGTCTCCAAAGCAACTCACCTACACAAAACCCTCACTTGCTTACATTTTGAACTAATCATGAACATCTAAAGTTGTTATGATATATAAACAAAGATAATCCTTGTCTTGATGATTTATGTATTTAATTGACTGCTGAAAGATGATTTTTCTTTGAGTATTACGTTTACCACGCCACATAAGACACACTATATTAGGAAAAATGAGCAAATGCCAAACGACAAACCTCAAGATTTCCTGATATTGGTGAAGCATGCAAGTGACTATGGAGCCATCTTCTTGTTTTCATGTGTTGTAATCGAATGATGCTGCCACTTTTTATACTGTCTCCCTGTTTTGCTGAAGTGTCTGGCACAGGCCTCACAATCTGATTTGTAAGAGTTCAATTTTAGGCAAAAATCAGGAGTCAAGACTATGTTATGTACTATAATTATATCGCTCAAACATATGAAATGGATATGAACATACCCAGTAACTATTGGCATCATCCACATTAGGAAAACCAGTAACAGATTGCTGCCCACTGCCTGATCCATATGGCACATCGTGTGAGTGCAGTCGGAATCGTGTCTTTTCATGCATCAGCTTGAGCGCCGACCCATAGGTAATCTAGCATATATTAAGTTGCACAAAAAATGATCAACGATTAGTATATTACATGAATAAACATATAAAGAAAGATGAATCTGGCTCCCTATGTCTTGCTAGCTATTTTACTGTTTTATAAGCTTAAGGTTCTTATGGCAGACAGTTTTTACAATAATATGCAAAGAATTAAAATACATACAGTTAAACCATCTTTGATACAGTAATTTATACCATGTTTTCTATTCCTTGTAGTTGGACACTAGCTGTCCATTTTTTAATTTTCTTTTATAGGTAATCTCAGATCATTACATCCTAAAGACTCAATTATATCAAAACCGGCTAAAATGCAGCTTGATTCAGTAATTACATTTTTCTCGTCAGGGATAGGAAGAAGTTCATTCATCCACCCACTAACCAAATATCCAAACAATCGATTCTCCTTTCTTGTAAGTGTACTGATTAAGAAGCAAGCTAAGTAAATTACAAACAAATGATTAAAGTAGCCAAGACTTAGAGTTGGAGGCTATTTAAAGTTCTCTGCTCTTAGTTAACACTTACACTGTGTTCTAAAGTTTGTATTTGAAAAGAAACTGAAGGGAAAGGAAGGGAACAAAAAAGACGGCATGTTCTTTAGTTCTTTTAACAAAAGGAAGTGAGGTAAAGAGAGAGGTGAGGAAAGGAGATTAGTGGGTTTTCTCTCCATCCCAAATATGGGATGAAAGTGAGTGAAACATCTGCTCAAATATTTTTGAAGTGGGTTCTTCAACTTTCATCTACACTTCTACACCTCATTCTATCCTCAACAACAATATAGATTTCTTCCATTAAAAAAATTGAATTATTCTGCCTTAATTGATCCATATCAAAACTACTTTTTTTTTTCTTTTTTCTTCTCACAAATCCCGATC
Organism: Artemisia tridentata subsp. tridentata; assembly: GCA_021014915.2. NCBI lineage: Eukaryota > Viridiplantae > Streptophyta > Magnoliopsida > Asterales > Asteraceae > Artemisia > Artemisia tridentata. The sequence goes on along the minus strand of CP139502.1, from coordinate 305,879,838 downwards.
GTTGACTGGATCTACACATAAAGTTAGTAGAGAAAAGATTAAACTCGTTTCTTATTTATTGTTTTGGAGATTGGTAGATCTGAGTTTTGTTTGGGTTATGATAGCTTGAGCCTTTGCAATTTGATTTTTTTTAACAGTTAAATTAGATTAGAATGGTTGATACTGCCCTTTTCTTTCCTTTTGTTTTGACTCAAGAACATGAAAGGTCATCATAGGTTTCTTTCCACTCATCCCCACTCCCTTCTTTACTTTACTTTTCTTCTCATTTCTCTCCTAATTTTAACTTGAGAACATAGTGTTATTGAGCTTACAATAAACACTCTGATCTAAGCATGTCCCAAGTCCCAACCACCGTATCGAAAACTGCTTATTTTGTCCAAAAAGCAAGCAGTTTGGATTGATCCAAACACTTCAAACTGTTTATCTCCTTAAAATAAGCAGGTACCAAATAAGCAATCCCAACACTCATACAATTGCATTAATTTTATTTATTTATTTTGTATCTTACATGCTACAAAAGGATCTAGCAAATTTAATATTTCTAAAACACTAGCAATATTTATTCAATTGCACTTTAAAAATCATATAATTCTACTCTAAAATTAGTCATGAAATTATGTGCCACATCCATAATGCATACTTATTATGGGACGGAGGGATTATATTCCTATCAAACAACATAAACATCATCAACACCTTCACAGATACTATATTAAATTTGACAATTGTCATATAAAAAGCAAATATGTTTTAACTGTAACTCAGCAACATTAGAACCTAAACATACTTGTGAAAATCATATTCTTAACAAATAAACAAAACTAAAGTGCCGACGGTCTTCCTAGAAGCAGTTTCCCAAGCTACCATCAGGTTTTCCGCTAGATTCTACCTTCCCCATAACCTACTCCATCATCGGGATTGAGTATTGTTGTTGACTTAAAGTGTTGTTTGATTTCAACTTAATTGTCTTAATTGAGAAAATTACTTAATCTGGTATAAGTCACTCATATTTCTATGATAGTTATTGTGATTCAGACATGCATACAAAACAAACAACAATTGTTTAATCTGCAAACAAACCCTAAACAATCAAATCAAGGTGGCCTAGGGTCAAACATCCTTATGTCCCCGTGAACACTCAAACATCACTAGCTACACATCTCAAGGGTGGCCATGGAAAGGGCCCATATATCCTGAACATAGAAAACCTCATCCCTTTACCTGCTAACTAAAGGGATAATTGTCTAAAAATGTATCTTACTTGTTACCGTACTTTTTAAGTTGTATGTAGCATTGTTTAAATCGGACTATTTAGGGTGTGTTTAGTTAAAAAGAAAACACCCTTGTTTTTCATAAAATATTTTGTACAAAACAACGAAAATAGAGATTGCATTCAAATCAAATGTTTTCCATCAAATTCTCTTCAAAACAGAAAATTTGCATTTCCTACTTTAACAAGGAAAACTACAAAACATTTTTTTTCCCCTTGTAACTCCCTTGTTTTCTTGAAAATAGAAAACAATATCATATGAACGCATTTTCTATGTTTTGTAGAAAATTAAATCCCTCTTTTTATAAATTTGAAAATACAAAAAATTCCGTTTTTTTTTCTCTCTAACTAATCGCACACTTAATATCTACAGTAACATTTTGAAAATTTGATTATTTTGCATATCGATTGATGTATTTTTGAGTATTGAATAAAATATTTTGGGAATCGATATTGGGTGCGTTTGGTATCCGACTATGGGTGCGTTTGGGTGGATGAATCACCAAAAGGTGCGTTTGGTATCCGACTATGGGAATGACACTATGACTATGAAAGTGATTAAATGTGTTTGTTTTAGACAAGGGGCCCACAACTATGGTAATGAATGATACACCATATACCTCAAAAGGGTAACGTATGGATCTTTTATACCGAGGGGCCCACCACTACTATCAAAATCATTCCGATTGTGATTGACGGCGGCATACCAAACGCACCTAATTAATAGTCTGATAAAAGTGACAATTTTCAGACGATTAGCCCCGAACCAAATCAAATCATATAAATAAAAAAAACTCGTACTACCTCAACACCTTCATTGACCGGAGCCTTATAACCAGGCGCAGCTGCTGACGCGTACTCAACCTCATCATCCAAATTCAAAAACAAAAAAAGAGCAAGACAGAAAAAAGACAAAGCCATGACCAACAACGATCCTATAAACCACGTCCTCTGCCAAAAGGGCTCCTCTTCCGTTAAGTTTAACGGCGCCGTTAACGTTATCCTTGAACCAACAACGTTGTTTGTGTTTGTTCTTCTTCTATGTGTCACGTTTGATGATTGAGGAGCCACGGTTCTTGTTTTTTCCAGGCGGGAGATGATCCGACCTCTTTGTGTTTTTGTTTTGTGTGTGTGTGTGTGAAGAAAGTGAAGAAAGTGTGTTTTTAGTGTGTGTTTGTGTTTTTTTTAAGTCAAGTCTGTTTGTACTTGGTGACACGTAGGTTTAAGGTTTTGAGCAAATGGTGAGGGGACATGTGGTGAGTTGGTGACATGTGGACTGCTGACTAGGATTTTTGTTTTTAGAATAGCAAAATCGACCGAATATTGAACCGAACCGAAAAACTGAGCTGAAACTGAACCAACCTTATTTGGTTTGGTTTTCGGTTTACATATTTATAGTTTTCGGTTTGGTTTGGGCCAAACCGAGAAAAACACACTTAAACCGTCTGAATAAAACCGAACTGGCTGGGTTTGGCTTGGTTCACTTCGATTAGGTTCTTGGTTCATGTTTTTCTTAAAATCGGTTTTTGATTCGGTTCTATTTTGGTCGGTTCAATTCGGATGTTCAATCCTAAACTTTCTCATATTTATTGTCATCGCATAACAAACCAAAACCAATTCATACATTAGATAGTTGTAATGTTGTATCTATTTTATTGTATTTATTTAATTTTATTAATAAAATGTTGTGTGACAATCAAAATTGATACGTGTGTAAATCACTTGTTATTATTTTGAAATGTCTGAAATGAGTGTTGTGTGCCAATCAAAATGATACTTGTGTAAATTACCTCTTTTTCGGTTGACATGTCTCAAAATAGCATGTGTGTAAATCACTTCTCATTAGTTTGGGTGTTCTCAAAGTTATTGTTCACTCTAATTTCAGCCGATCAACTCTTAGAAATGAAGGATAAAAGTTTATTGGTGGTGTAGTGTAACTGTGCAAGTGTTTGTATTTTTATTTAAGTGTCATGTAGATAATAATTTTGGGAGATATGTATTTATGAGTAAACTTATGACTTATTGTTCAATTTGTGATTTTATTTCAATGTTTAATGCCTTGAGAAAAAAGTATTTATGAGTAAACCGTAAAAATCACTCCTCTGGTTTTGATCATTTTGGTGTTCATGAGCCACGGTGAAATGTTTTGGCAGGCGGGATATTCGATCTCTTTTTTGTGAAAAAAATACTCTCTCTCTTTCTTTTATTAAGTGTTCATTTTTAAAATGCAAAAAATTAAAAAAAATTCACTAACTACGTGTTCATCAATCAAATATCACCTCTATCCACTAAATCTCTTTCTCATTAGTTAGAATACAAAATGAATATTTAATTTAAGACATCCTAAAATAGCGTTGCGGACACTTGAAAATATAGAAAACACGTTTAGTTGATGTTTGCATTTTCTATTTTAAATAAGGGGAGAGAGAGTTTAGTTGGAGAAAAAATTCTATTATTTCTATCTCTAATTTTGTAAATATTTGGAAGAGAAATTTATCTTAATAAAACACTTGAAAATATAGTATACACGTTTTAGTTGATGGTTTGTATTTTCTATTTTGAATAAGGGGAGGGTTGCAGGTTAAAAATAAAAAAAAATGTTTTTGTAATTTTTCTTGATAAGTTAAGGAATAAGAGATTTTGTGTTTTGCAAAATTTTTTGTTAAAAAACACTAATTTGAATGCGATTTTTATTTTCATTGTTTCTCACAAAACATTTTATAGAAACCAAGAATATTTTCTCCAAACTAACCGCACCCTTAATATGGTCGTAGTCAATACGTTTATACAACAACAACAACAACATACCCAATCCCGCCGGAGCGGGTTATGGGGGAGGTGGGGTGTAGACAGATCTTACCCCTACCATAGGATAAACCTGAAGGTAAGGAGACTGCTTTCAGGAAGACCTCCGGTCGGTGTAGAGTAGTCGATACGTTTATAGCGTGTGTGAAAGCATTGAAGACTTGAAGTGTTTGACTGTTTGTATTTGAATGGAAATGTCGGTAAGATGAAGTGTTTGAACGAATGGTGATGAGACAAGTCGTGAGTTGGTGATTTATGGAGTGCTGACTAGGATATTATACAAAACATGAAATTATTGATGATGTTGAATTTTTAAATAACAATCTTTAAAAGTCCAAAAACAATCCTATTACAAACAGAAACTTGTTAGTAACTAATATCATCCAAAAAGTGTTTGCCTTAAAATACAAAAAAATCTATTCGTTATTAATTGTCTTCCTTCTTATTTTATTTTGAAATATATGTAATTGTTGGCGCCAAAAAAATTATTTGTCGCGAAAATTGTCCAGCTGAAAAACATGATTTGCCAAAATATTTAGTTATATCTTTGCCATCATTTCGCGGGTAGTTTGCTAGTTTTTTTTTAATATTTTTATATTTATTTATCTGGGAAAAAACAGATTTTTTTTGGAGAATTATATTTTCAGTCTTTTTTTTTTTTTTTTTTTTTTTTCTTTTTTTTTTTTTCAGCACAACCGACAATCACATAAATCTTCATGCAAAATGTTTTGAAAAACTGTGTAGTGTTCATTCGACTCACAAGGTCATACAATCTTGTATTATCTCTCACAATTTAAACTGCAAAACTATTTGGTTCAATATGGCTATTGACCGTAAACTAAACAGATAAACTAAAACGGGTGCAGAGCCATTTGACCCGTTAGTAGACCAAACCTTCATTCAATATGGCTATTAAATAACATAAAATGTGTTGCCGTCTGACCATTTTTACCTGCACTCAAATTATACCCTTTTGACCACAACCACTTGACCCGTTAGAAGACCAAACCAACCTCTAAACAATAGTACAGACTCGTCATCTTATAATCTTTAACAAGCATAAGTTTTATAAGAGGCTTCACCCCATTAGAATCCATATAAGGTCTTTCTGACATATAGCGATCTTCTATTGTTAAGAGATTATAGCAATCTTCTATTACTTACATATCATAACATGATTTCATTAGCTTATATAACTGTCTGCTTTACCCATGAGTGTTTTCAGCTCTAGATTCCAAAATATTGTTGCTTAGCTTTTCTTCAACAAGATCAAGTACTTTCACGCACCTTTCAGCCTTTGCAAACTGTTCTTGAGCAACCACGAGCTCCCTGCATCTTTCCCTCAGATCAACTCGGGCAACCCTTTTACCTATAATAGTGCTGATTGGCTTGTCTTCAACAAGATCAAGTACTTTTATACACTCTTCAGCCTTCACACGCCGCTCTTGAGCAGCCACGAGCTCCCTACGTCTCTCTATCAGATCAGCACGGGCAGCTAGCTTAACCAAAGTGGTATTTGCTTTCATTTCCATAAGCGAAGTGACTTTCTTCAAGGCTTCATTCCGTGTGGGAGGGAATACATATACAGAATCTGACAGAGGAGGCACGTTTTCAACCAAATATGACAGAGGAGGCACGCTTTCAACCAACTCTGTTTGTTCCCGCTTGATATCCAAGAGACTTTCAACACGATTATCATACAAAACCTAAAAAGATATAGTAACAAACCTTAGACAGAAAAAGTATTTAGAATATATTAATTGCAGCATCAACAATATAAAACTTTTAGAATGGTTGGGTTGACGCGTTAGTATCTTTAATATATACTTGAAACTCATTAAAAAACTTTTATCTAAGATGCACTTTTTAGGTTGCTTGTATGTAACAGCACAGCCTAACTCGACCCATTTTGACCCACACTATTACTTCTTTTGAGTTTAGCCCATTTGGAAATGTTGTTTCGCCCGAACAAATCCAGCATTTTAGCAAGAAAGCGCGAAGTGACATGGTTTTGTAACTTTGGGCTGAATTTGCCCCTTCTAATACAAGTCCTAGAAAAGTATAACACTGAGTTACATAAAGATATTTCAGAGTGGATGTGTAGAAGGTTCACCATATGCCTAGTTGCATCTTTACTACGCCTTACAGGCTGCACCCAATTTCTGCTTCCATCTGGACACCCAAGTTTCATTTTTCGAATTGCATTTTTCGTCAACTTTCTTGTATCAGTTGTAGATTGGATACATTCTCTCAGAGAGTCCCATTCTTCTTTCGCCACCTTAATAATAATAATAATAATAATAATAATAATAATAATAATAATAATAATAAATTAATAATAATAATAATAATAATAATAATAGTAATAATAGTAATAATAATAGTAATAGTAATAATAGTAATAATAATAGTAATAGTAATAATAATAATAATAATAGTAATAATAATAATAATAATAATAATAATAATAATAATAATAATACATAAGGGGAAGCAAAAGCTATATGAATGGGAAAAATCCTAAAATTTATAAAAAGGGTAAAAGCTATAGAATACCATCCTACTTTCAAAAAAGTACCATTTTGAACCATTTACTTTTTTATTGCTGACTTTACCAACGAACTTTCAAATTTTAATTCGACTTGAACCATTTCTTTAGACCGTTAGTATTCATGTGGCAACGTTAGTCCTATTAGTCAACGAACGTTTGCAAAGTTAGTCCTTTTATACTAACGATGTCAACGAACGTTTGCAAAGTTAGTCCTTTTATACTAACGATTGTTTTTAATTAACTAAAAATTTTGAAAAAAATTTAAAAAAATTCAAAAAAATTTTAAAAATTCAAAAAATTTATAAAAATTCGAAAAAACTTATAAAATTTCGAAAAAAATTTAAAAAAATTCCAAAAATTTTTAAAAATTCAAAAAATCTATATAAGTTCGAAAAACTTATAAAATTTCGAAAAAAATTTAAAAAAATTCGAAAATTTTGTAAAAATTCAAAAAATTTATAAAAATTCGAAAAACTTATAAAATTTCGAAAAAATTTTAAAAAAATTTGAAAAATTTATAAAAATTCAAAATATTTATAAAAGTTCAAAAAACTTATAAAATTTCGAAAAATATTTATAAACGTCCAAAATACAATGTTTTCGAGAATTCCTCCTGAAAGTCCCTAAAATGACAAAAGGAATGATTTAAGACAATATTTGATCATAAAATAACGATTTAGCGATTAAATAACCCCCTAAAAGCGTAACACTTTTCGCCTCATCAATCCTCACCCTCTTCTATAAAATGTAAGTAAGCAACATCCGAACAGGTGATGTTGTGCATCGAAAAATCATTCCACCTTGCTCCCTCAACAACACATACTAATTCTGATACTGTTCTTACACTAACTCTCCATCTAGTCCCCACATAGTTAACTAAGTAAATAAAACGATTCCCATGAAAGGATCCTCCTAACACGTAATCATGATGCAATTCATGTATATCAATATTAAGTTTTAAGGATTGTCAATTTCTTACAACTACTTTCTTAGAGATATAATAGTTAATTCTTATATGGTGTTAACTTACAAACTCATCTAAAACCTCATCAGGATCGTCCAAAGCGCAAATAAATTGATTCCCATACATACCTTCTGCATTAACGATTAACATTATCACAAATAACGTTTGAATTAAACATAAATCAGTAATTATTGTTACCTCGTATGTGTGTTTTTTGATTTTCCAAGGGTTGCAAGTTCCGATTGTTTGTGGGTGTGTGATTAGATGGGATTCGATAAGATAGAATATGGGTACTTTGTTGAGGGTTGTGTTGGGTTGAGGTTGTATGTGACAATGTGTGTGGTAGATGATCGGGTTTTACTTAACTGTCAATGGTTTGGTGTGGGTTTATTGATTCCCGCGGAAACATTAATATGCGTATCAGAGAATATACGGTAAAGTTACAAAGTTAATGTGTGACTACACCGATGGTTCGTCAAGTTGTATGTGTGGTTTAGCTTGGGTTAACTAATGGTTATAATGTGATTGGACTATTATGCCCCTCATATTATGACCAAAACCTTGCGTTGACCAAGCCGAAACTGGTCAAGGGATGCAATCGGCCTAAAAAGCACAAGGTTTGGACGACATGCGACTTTTTTTAAAAGCTAAGGTATCATGTGTTGTTTTGTGGAAAGTTCAGGGACCAATGATGTTTTGTGGAGGTAATGATTATACACTATTCTACAAGTATAACTTCTTTATTTTACATAAATTCAGTGAGATTGAAATTGAGCCCATTTGAAAATACATATGATCATCTTACCAAACTTTACACATGTCACTACACTCTTTTATATGAAACATTTGATATGAAGAAATTCCATTTAATGGTTTTTATTATTTCTTGGTGTAGTTATAGTAGTGACTACAGTAATGTTTGAAACAACTTGACTGATGGCAATAGTGATGATAATCATGTGGAAGAAACCGTGAAAGAGATTAAATGAGGGAGGGGGAGAGAGAGAGAGAGAGAGAGGAGAGAGAGAGAGGAGAATGGGCATACGAATAAAATGACTATAATACCCTCATGTGCAAGTCACATGAGGGGTGTTTAACAGTCAAACCTAACGTTGTTTGGTCAAAGGACTATGAGTGTTAAGGGTTTCAGAGTTGGTAATTGTATGTGAAAAAAAAGTCAAAAGACTAAGAGTGAAAGTCAACGCAAACCACAAGGATCGTCTTTGTAATTTTAGTACAAAATACGAGTATATGAAAAAAAAAAAGGGTTATTTACACATATAGGTAATGAACTTTGAAAAATTTCCTATGTTAGTTAACTGACTCTCGAAAATACTAAGTTAGGTAACAAAACTTTATACTTTGTTTAATGTTAGACAATTTTGCCAGATGTCGCAATTGGTAACCGGTTGTAACCGGTTAACAACACTTTACCAAAAAAATATCTCTCTCCAAACACACCCAACATATCTCTCTTCTTTCTTCATTTTTCTGCAAAACAAAAAAATACCAACAAGAACTAAAAATCAAGAAACCTTCATATTTTTTGATTCTTGATCAAAAAAAAAAAAAAAAAAAAAAAAAAAAAAAAAAAAAAAAAAAAAAAACCCACAAATCTGTTAAATGATATGAAGCTGCAATCATCATCAAATCATATGAATGATATTAATCTTGGTTTTATTTTCCAAATCACCAACATCATCATCATCATCATCATCATCTTCTTCATCACCTTCATCCATGGTGATTACGTGTTAGACCCGTTCCCCAGGTAGTGGGACCCCACCCTAGATGAAAGTTGACCCGAGCCTAAGTATGGTTGACTAAGGATATATGGTTTTCTGACGAGGCCTAGATGCGGCGCATCTAGGAAGTGACATGCGGCGCATTGTAGAATGGAAAGTAGATCGGGCTTGTTATAGTCCATGCGCCGTATTGGGGGAAAGAGATACGGCGTATCAAGGATGCGGCGCATCTATGAAGATAGATGCGGCGCATCGACCTTAAATAAGCAGAATGGACAAAATTGCCCTTGTAGCTAGAAACTTCCCTATTATTCTATAAGATACCACACTCTCCTGTAAAAGAGAGTGTGTTTCTGTGGGTGTCGAACCAAAGGAGAAAGAATGGAGAAGATGATGAGATGATGATAGTTTAATGGTGATAATCCAAGAATGAAGTCTATAGCTTGTCCTAGCATGGTTATCAAGTAAGTATTGATGTTTAAATAGTGTTTAATTGATGATTAAGAATCTAGGGTTTGTAAACCCTAGCTTGGGATTAAAGGGTAAATGATGTTTTAAGATAATTAAGAAGTAATGATGATTATGTGATGAGTTTTTAATGGGTTTAAGTTGGTAATGATGGGATTAGCTATCATATAATCAATATATGATTATATGATGATTAGAAGTGTTTAGAGGTTAGTTAGGGTGGTGTTAACCATGATCTTAGTTAATGATTATGTATTATATGTTATGTATGATTATGTGCTTTAGGATGCTTATGGGGATGATGATGAGGATGAAAGAGTATGATGATGATGATGTCCTTGTGATGACGTAGCTTGGATTAAGGTAAGTAAACCGGTATAATGTAAAGTTATAATGATTTCTATACATTATGTGTTATGTGGCTAATGTGTTAAGATGTTGGTTGTTTAGCATAATGGTAGACTTGTGTAAGAGGATATAGGACTAGTGGATGTGTTAGTTAAGAGTGACTTAAGGAAAGAGGGATGGTTATGGCCTAAGTAATTAAGGTATGTGGTTATGCTCAATGTTGTGGATTGATGGTTGTGTAATATGTAATGTGTTGAATAAAGTATAATGATATATTATGTCCGCTTTACTTACTAAGCGTTATCGCTTACGGTTTAAGTGTTTAATGTTTTGTAGGCGGAAGTATTGAGACGAAGGCTTGGATAAGGATTGTGATGGAGATGCGATTGGTAGAAGGAATTGGTAAGAGAAAGTAGAGCTAGGTAGATACCGAGCTCAAGTGTATGAGTTTGTACCCCCGCGAGTCAAGTGTTGTTTTGTAACGAGTAAACGAGTGTCTAAATGTATGTCAATAGTCGTATGATGGTTTGGTGGTCAAATGGTAAATCAAGGTATAGTTATATGTAAATGGTCAAGTTAAAGGGGTGTTTGGCATAAGCTTGTTTATACCCATTTTGAGTAGTAAACGGGTCAAGTGTTATCGTAAGATGTTTGATGTGTTAAATGAATGATTTCGGAAATGTTTATGGAGTAGAAAAGGTGTCAAAGTGTAATTGTGGTGTGTTGAGTTTATGCAGGTGTTCCTGCTGATGTTCTGTGTCAAATGGGTAGATGCGGCGTATCTAGTATGGTAGATGCGGCGTATCAGAAGTTTAATGCGGTGCGGCGTATCTAATATGGTAGATGCGGCGTATCAGCAGTTTTAGGTGATGCGGCGTATCACTTAGGTGGATACGGCGCATGGTCTGATACGGCGTATCCCTCGAAGGGATGCGGCGTATCGTTGGTCAGAAGGATTGTCAGGTTGTGTTATAAAGTTGAATGTGAAATGTTTTGAAAGGTGTTCGAGTATAGGTCCTTGCAAAGTACTTTAAAGGGTTAAATGTGATAAGTTATGGTTATTTAAATGAAGAATTGTATGTGTCCGGTAAAGTCAAGCGTTTCCGCGTCAAAAGTTCAAAGTTTTTGGTCAAAGCGGGCACGGGGTGTTACAAATTGGTATCAGAGCTTCGGTTTAAGTGAATTAGGTTTCCTTTAGGTTGCCTAGACTTAAACCACTCGTAGAAATGTTGGACGTAGGTGTAAGAAATGCGTAAGATAAACGTTTAAGTTATAAGAAGAAAAGTGTGATATGTTATGTGGACCAAAGTTGAGGAACGATGAATCTGCCTTATATGTTAATGTGTATGTGATGTAAGTCCAAGGAGGACTTGAAATATTAAGTGATTAGTTAGCCGTGCACCTTGGTCGGTGCCGATGATTGGTTGTGATTTCATAAGTGTATGTTAGCCTAGTGATAATGAAATGAGAATAGGAATGGTATTCGGTATTAGAGACGGGCAAATAAGTAAATCTAAATGTTGATGTTTAAAGTATGGAACCTTATAGTGTGCTAAACTATAACGTGAAAAGATAAAATAAGCTAAGGAACTAATGAAGTAGGGATGGAAGGTATGAAAGGTAAAGAATGAGATTAATAAATGATGGCATGTAATGATTATTACCCGTAAGATGTTAACAGCCAATATATGGTCTTGTTATACATATACACGCCTAATGAATGACGTTAAGGTAGTATAGAAACGGGCTAAGGGTACGTAAGATAACGAGGATAAATGATATGATAGAACGTAATTGATGAAATCAAATGATATTGCTTAAATGCATAAATAACTAAGATAAGATAAGTCAAGGCATAAGAACAAGAACAAAATGAGTATGCATAAGGTTAAAGTGTTGACTTAAAATCATTACATTACGGCTAAGGCGATTAGCGGTAATTATTATAATGAAAGCATGTGTTGCAGTAAACGATAGGTGTAAAGTCTTGTATATAAGAATTGAGTATACTAACGGGTGAGGTAAAAAGATGGAAATGGCTAGCACGGGTTAAAGAATGTAAGCTATTGTGAAAAGTGTAAAGATTAAGAAAATGCGTAGATAACTAAAACGTGCAAGAATAACGAATGGTACTAATGAACGAATGTAAGTTAACCTATGCAAGGTTTAAAAGTGGAAAGAGTCGGGTGGACTAAAGGGTAAAGTAAGAGGATGAAAATGACTAAAGCGAATTTAGAATGTAAGACGATAAACACATAGAAGTGTGTAATTATAATAAGTAAGTTCATATGCACTATGAGTTTGCATTCACAAAATAAAACGAATGGAATAGTACGTGTGTGTTAAATGTTAATAGCTTGGATCCAATGTGATAATGTGAAAGTGAAAGTTTGAATGTTAATGATCCTTCGGGATGGATGTTAAAGGTGGTATCCTTCGGGATGACCAAATCAATGAATGTAAAGAATCCTTCGGGATGTGTTAATGATCCTTTGGGATAAACGTATTGCCTTCACCGGCAAGGATTGCCTACATCCTTGGCATGTGTAATATTCCCTCCGGGGAAAAATGTTAAAGTAAAGTGGATCCAAGCTAGGAAACGAAAAATTAAAGCAAGAAATAGTAGTGCGAGTGTTGTGTCGGAAGTGTATAAGTAGGATGGTTTATGGTTTCTTTATTTAAATGAATTGGGACGCCTTTTCATTTAAATAAAGAAGTCGTAAATCACCGAACCATGAGTTTGTATTTCTTGATTTACATCATTTGGGACGCCTCTCCATGTAAATGAGGAAGTACGAATGAGTGGGCTTATGTGTTCCCGACATGACATGAGTAGAGTGGAAGGGTAGAAGAAGTAGTCTAGGGGGATTAGAAATCATAAGGAGCTAAGATAGGTGGATAGACAATGAGTTGAATGACGACCCTAGGTGGGAAACGTCAAGTGAAGTATAGGACTTAAGTGTTTTAAGTGTAAGCTGAAACAATTAAAATTTAAAACGATATGCTTGTGGTAATGTGAATTGGAGGAAATGTGAGATAATGAATGCTAATAAACGCTAATAGGGACTAAAAGCTTTATAAACTCTGAGAAGAAAAGTAAAGGCAAATGTAATGTATATTACAATGTAAATGAGTTAGTGGTAAGGTTGGGATAAAAGTAGAAAGTTAACGAATACTCGGCTTATGAAAAGTTAAAAAGGGGTATGTAATGTTCAAGTGACATATATTCTTTGACGAGGAAGTTAAATGGAACTAGTTGGAAAGGTATGTGATAGGCGTAGGAATGTTAAATAGTATGCATTCGTGGCTAGGATTATGCATCGAACGACATAATGATTGAAAAAGAAATGAAAGACTTGGGAAGTAAGCTAGAAATGAAATGAGCTAGGGGTATGATGTGTGTATAGTGGACATAAAATTATATGATCGCTTAGATCGAGAAATCAAAAAGGGGGATGAAGAATGGAAGGTGCTAGAATTAGTTTTGGATAGTAATGGACGAGAGATTTCGGGGACGAAATCTAAATAAGGGGGGTAGAATTGTTAGACCCGTTCCCCAGGTAGTAGGACCCCACCCTAGATGAAAGTTGACCCGAGCCTAAGTATGTTTGACTAAGGATATGTGGTTTTCTGATGAGGCCTAGATGCGGCGCATCTAAGAAGTGGCATGCGGCGCATGGTAGAAGGGAAAGTAGATCCGACTTGTTATAGTCCATGCGCCGTATTGGGGGAAAGAGATACGGCGTATCAAGGATGCGGCGCATCTATGAAGATAGATGCGGCGCATCGACCTTAAATAAGCAGAATGGACAAAATTGCCCTTGTAGCTGGAAACTTCCCTATTATTCTATAAGATACCACACTCTCCTGTAAAAGAGAGTGTGTTTCTGTGGGTGTCGAACCAAAGGAGAAAGAATGGAGAAGATGATGAGATGATGATAGTTTAATGGTGATAATCCAAGAATGAAGTCTATAGCTTGTCCTAGCATGGTTATCAAGTAAGTATTGATGTTTAATTAGTGTTTAATTGATGATTAAGAATCTAGGGTTTGTAAACCCTAGCTTGGGATTAAAGGGTAAATGATGTTTTAAGATAATTAAGAAGTAATGATGATTAAGTGATGGGTTTTTAATGGGTTTAAGTTGGTAATGATGGGATTAGCTATCATATAATCAATATATGATTATATGATGATTAGAAGTGTTTAGAGGTTAGTTAGGGTGGTGTTAACCATGATCTTAGTTAATGATTATGTATTATATGTTATGTATGATTATGTGCTTTAGGATGCTTATGGGGATGATGATGAGGATGAAAGAGTATGATGATGATGATGTCCTTGTGATGACGTAGCTTGGATTAAGGTAAGTAAACCGGTATAATGTAAAGTTATAATGATTTCTATACATTATGTGTTATGTGGCTAATGTGTTAAGATGTTGGTTGTTTAGCATAATGGTAGACTTGTGTAAGAGGATATAGGACTAGTGGATGTGTTAGTTAAGAGTGACTTAAGGAAAGAGGGATGGTTATGGCCTAAGTAATTAAGGTATGTGGTTATGCTCAATGTTGTGGATTGATGGTTGTGTAATATGTAATGTGTTGAATGAAGTATAATGATATATTATGTCCGCTTTACTTACTAAGCGTTATCGCTTACGGTTTAAGTGTTTAATGTTTTGTAGGCGGAAGTATTGAGACGAAGGCTTGGATAAGGATTAGTGATGGAGATGCGATTGGTAGAAGGAATTGGTAAGAGAAAGTAGAGTTAGGTAGATACCGAGCTCAAGTGTATGAGTTTGTACCCCCGCAAGTCAAGTGTTGTTTTGTAACGAGTAAACGAGTGTCTAAATGTATGTCAATAGTCGTATGATGGTTTGGTGGTCAAATGGTAAATCAAGGTATAGTTATATGTAAATGGTCAAGTTAAAGGGGTGTTTGGCATAAGCTTGTTTATACCCATTTTGAGTAGTAAACGGGTCAAGTGTTATCATAAGATGTTTGATGTGTTAAATGAATGATTTCGGAATTGTTTATGGAGTAAAAAAGGTGTCAAAGTGTAATTGTGGTGTGTTGAGTTTATGCAGGTGTTCCTGCTGATGTTCTGTGTCAAATGGGTAGATGCGGCGTATCTAGTATGGTAGATGCGGCGTATCAGAAGTTTAATGCGATGCGGCGTATCTAATATGGTAAATGCGGCGTATCAGCAGTTTTAGGTGATGCGGCGTATCACTTAGGTGGATACGGCGCATGGTCTGATACGGCGTATCCCTCGAAAGGATGCGGCGTATCGTTGGTCAGAAGGATTGTCAGGTTGTGTTATAAAGTTGAATGTCAAATGTTTTGAAAGGTGTTCGAGTATAGGTCCTTGCAAAGTACTTTAAAGGGTTAATGTGATAAGTTATGGTTATTTAAATGAAGAATTGTATGTGTCCGGTAAAGTCAAGCGTTTCCACGTCAAAAGTTCAAAGTTTTTGGTCAAAGCGGGCACGGGGTGTTACAATGGTGATTACGTCATCAAGGCCTTCCATGACGTCATCCTTGGCATCAGATCTTTACCGCAGATCTTTGAAAACGAGTTCTTGGGGTGGACCCACATGGGAAAAATGGGTCAAATCTTCGGCCCGGATCCGGACCCAAAATGGGTTTTGTGTGTTAGATCCGGGTCAAAGCTAAGCTAATGATAAGATTAATAAGGTAGATCCGGGTCAAAGCTAATGACTATACAACTATGTTATCATACAAAAGCTCTCTATTAAAGGACAAATGAGCTCGTTGCGTATGGGTTTTGGAAATGTGAGCTAAGCTAATGATAAGATTCTGTGTATGATTAATAAGGTAGATCCACCTGTACGGAATCCAAATGTTATCATACCAAATGAAACAGTCAAGTTACTAAGCGGAGCAAGTTTTGTATGAAATGATGATGAAGAACCTAAATGATACATTAAAGGTTCCGAAACCTCTCTAACAAGTCCTGAAGATGGGTTTAGTAAATTAGTGCTCATGATAGAGAAGACCCTGTTGTCTGGACATTTTACGTCCATAATTTAAACTTGAAAGTATGGTGGTTTTATAAGACGTGTTCACCAAAAAGATTTGTATAAGTGTGCATAAAGTCTCCTTGTTTTTGACCAATGTTTCACAACCCCTCGGACTGTTTTGAATGCCATTTAAATTTTGTGTATGATTATTAAAGTGGGTTTTGTGTGTTAGTGGACCCTATCTACTCTAGGCTAAATAATAATGACGTCACATGTGGGCCAAAAAAACGTTGCCGGTAATATTACCTAATTTAGACGGTTTCACAAAGTTTGGTTACCTAACTTGATATTTTCGAAAGTCAATTAACTAACACTAGAAATTTTTCAATAAATAAATAAAAAAAAAAAAAAAAAAAAAAGGAAAGCCCGGCCTTGTTCCACACTTGATCTAAGGCTGATATGCAAGGCTAGGTGATGGGTTCACCATTTGCCATTCTCACGCGCTATCTCCCTTGCAGTGCTTCCATATTCATGCGTGAATTACAATATCCAAGAAAGAATATGGTGATCAGTTCACCATTCCTAAAGTTAAGGTTTTTTAATTTTTTATTTTGAGTGTGAGTGTGGGTGGGGTATTTAGTGGGATATATTTGTATAAAGTGGGTATTTTAATTAAAGGTGAAGATGTGTTTGCCTTGACGAGTAAATGGTGAAGTGAGGTGAAGGGAAGTGAGAGGAGAGAGAAAGCTGACGTGACGCTGAGGTGTATGGTGAAAATAGGGTACCTTGCCATCCAGCCTAAGGGTGGAGGGAGTCATCCTCTCCAGCCCTCCAACCCTCCCAAACTTTAACCAATCAAATCCCTCCACCTTATTTCAACCCTCCAACCATCAATCCAACCTTTTTTACTGGCAACCATCACTCTCAACCCTCCTAAATCTTTTTGTAAATATTCATAATTTGTCCTCTAAAATTATAAATTTGCAACATTAACCCTTCTAATACTAAACAATTGTATATAAATATATATACATATATATATTTTGTGCATAAATATATATAAATATAAATATTGTTTGTTTCTTGAAGTTGCAAAATAACTTCACGTGTACACTCCTCACTCACCTCTGCAAACCAAAAACACTCCATCTTCAACTTCAAGATCCATCACTCTGCAACTAACTTTCTTATTTTTTTTCTTTACTTTTTTATTTTTTTGCTCCAATCATTCATCCATTCATTACCCACAAATAGTAATTGCTTTTAAAGAAAAGATAAAAATCTACACTGTGAAACCCCCAGAAGTGCAAGAAGCTTTGGAATATGATGATGATGAGACCCAATTGGAATATGATGATAAAGTGTTCATGTTTTGACATTTGTTACTATTGTATATTTACAATAATGGTCCCTGTTAACGGTCAAATTCTCCAACATTCGAGCTTAACCGCTGCGAGCTTTATACTCGCAAGTCCAGCCCGTGTTCCCAACCCGCAGAGGCGGCATCCAAGCCCGCGTGCAACCTCTTGAGCCCGCATGTTTACCCGAAGCCCACTCCGCCCACCCTAACCCTACCCTTTATAAAAACCATATTCTCTCTTTAGCGCCATACATAACATACCCTTCATTCTCTTCACGCAAATTTAACCGCGGTAAACCCTTGATCTCTTCTCTTTTATTATTGTTATTTCATATTCATATTTAGATGTATCTGATCTGTATAGTGATTTGATTATGTTAGCGGCTTTATATATATTATTCTATTTTTGTTTTTTTAGTATGTAGTTTGTGTGTTTTATTTGTGTAAATGGTTTGTATCCGATCATTTTTATTTGTTTGATTTTTTTATAAATTTTTTCCATATATATGTTTTGCACATATGATTGTACATGTATATATGTATTTGATTCTGTTTTGTAATTTGTAACAGTTTGTGTTTCTGACAGAATTCGATGGAGCAAGTTTCAGTTCCACTTTCCGAGAAAACAATTGTTCCACATCCCTTTACAAAGGAAAAATATCGACTTCCCCTTATAAAGGAAGCAATCCTTTCGCTAAACGATGGAACAGTGAGTTTTGAGGAAGCCCGGGCTTTGTTTAATGGTAATTTCTTAAGTAATTGATACTGAATCTATTCTCAAACTCTATGCAATTAACGTTTTTGTTGTTAGTCTGTTACTATATGCTATAAACCTAAATTTGTACCAATAGAGTTTGGCGTTGTAATTGTTATGCATTACAACTGATGGTTGTGTTACTAAATTCGATACACTCCCATGAATAAATATTTGGTTGTGGATTTGTCTATATGATGTGGAAATGTAACCCATAAACTTACCCGAGATTTCACTCCTGGCACTCATCTCTAATTTCCATTTTTTCTTTTAATTCTTCTCTACACCGAGTTGTACACATCATCTTGGTTTTTATTTAGTATAACATGAATTGCTTTTTTAGCTTTTTGTTTCTATTATTCATATTACATTTGACCACGACAACACTTAAACTTATACCTATATTGAAAATGGCTTCTAATAATTATACCTGAAATGCTTGTTTTCATGTTACCATACCCATTCAGATTCCAAAAATCTATTAAATCTCTACCTATATAGAAGATGAGTTAATATTAACGTTGCTTTATTAATTAACATTAGTTCTTATAATATATATGGTTATACATCAGCGCCATCTTTTATGATCAGCACCATGAATATTTTTATCTGCTTTGTTTTCTTGTTGATGTTATACTATTTTGTGCAAGTTTTCTCAATTGTTGATTCGTTTATTTGCAGTTGACTTGTTGACTTTCCAAAAAATTCTCGAGGATTTAAGCATCTTTGTTTGGAAGAAGGGTGACTTAAGGATTCATGGGGGTGATTATTTAATAAAACTTTTTATCAAGGATATGCGGGCCAATAATTATATTGTTACTGTGCCGTCCACTTTTTCGTTTGAAGCCGTTAGAAGTAAGATTGAGAATACTTTTAAGCTGTCTCCTGGATGTTACAAACTAAGCTTCAAGCATCGTAGCGAATCAGTTGGGCGTGTTTCGGTCAAGACAGATCGTGATTGGCACTTTGTGGTTTTGTTTTCCAAACGCAGAGCTTATCATGTGTTTTTGGACTTGGAGGAATTCCCATCCAGCCAGACTGCTGATGAGGTTGCTTGTAATGAGCTTCGTTGGTATGGTGAGGCTTATTTGTATGAGGATGCTTCTGATGAGGATTTATATGCTTCTGATGAGGATGCTTCTGATGAGGATGCTTCTGATGAGGATGCTTCTGATGAGGATGCTTCTGATGTTTGTTGTGAGAAGTATGTTAAGAATGTTTTTTTTGAGGGCGCTTGGGATGAGGTATCTCGATATAACTTTGAGTCATTTAATTTGTTATTTTTAGCAGATTTAGGATTATGTTTATGTTTGTGTATGTGTTTTGTTGTTTGTTGAAATACTTTTTTATCGTTTATTATGAACCAGGTATGAATGCTTTTTAGTTATTATATATGTTTTGCACATAGTTTGTACGTTTATGTATGTATTTGAATCTGTTTTGTAGTTTGTAATAGTTTGTGTTGATTTCTCTGACAGAATTCGATGGAGCAAGTTTCAGTTCTACTTTCCGAAAAAACAATTTTTACACATCCCTATACAAAGGAAGTACTCCCCTTTACAAAGTTATTTCTCCCCTTTATAAGGGGAGCAATCCTTTCGCTAAACGATGGAACAGTGAGTTTTGAGGAAGCCCGGGCTTTGTGTAATGGTAATTTCTTAAGTAATTGATACTGAATCTATTCTCAAACTCTATGCAATTAATTCATGCCAACGTTTTTGTTGTTTGTCTGTTGTACATTATGCACCATAACTATGATGGTTGTGTACCAAATAGAGTTCGGCGTTGTAATTGTTATTCATTACAACTGATGGTTGTGTTACTAAATCACCCCCATGAATAACTGTAACTCATACTTACATGAGACCCGTATGTTTAGAGATGTGATTCTGTTTAGAGATGTGATTCCTGGTGCTCATCTCTAATATTCATGTTTTTCTTTTAATTCTTCTCTACACAGAGTACACAGCATCTTGGTTTTTATTTAGTATAATATGAATTAATCTGTGTGGGTTTTTTAGCTTTTGGTTTTTATTTTGAAAATGGCTTTTAATAATTATACCCGAGCCCATGTTGAATACTAAATGTTTGTTTTCAGGTTACCATACCCATTCAGATTCCAAAAATCTATTAAATCTGTACCTATATAGAAGATGAGTTAATATTAGCTTTGCTTTATTATTAAATTTTTGTTCTTATAATATATATGTTATACATCAGCGTTATTTAAATATCCCTACGGTGAACAACTGCTATCTTTTATGATCAGCACCATGAATATTTTTATCAGCATTGTTTTTTTGTTGATATTATACTATTTTGTGCAAGTTTTATCAATTTTTGATATGTTTATTTGCAGTTGACTTGTTGACTTTCAAAGCAATGCTTGAGCAATTACAAATCTTTGTTTGGAAGGAGGGTGACGGAAAACTGTTAAGGATTCATGGGGGTGATTATTCATTCAAAGTTGTTATCAAGGATATGCGGGGGCATTATGCTGTGAAGCCCAAATATCATTTTACTGTGTCGTCCACTTTATCGTTTGAAGCTGTTAAAAGTATGATTGAGAAGGAACTTGAGCTGTCTCCTGGATGTTACAAACTAACCTTCCAGCACCTTAATAAATCAGGGAATGTTTGGGTCAAGACAGATCGTGATTGGCACATTGTGGTTTTGGTTTACATAATGATCGGTTATATTGTGTTTTTGGACTTGGAGGTCTTTCCATCCAGCTAGACTGCTGATGAGGATGCTTGTGATGTGCCTATCACCTGGATTTTATGCATAGTTGTCGGTTGAATGGTTTTTTTAATGTGCATGTTTGTTACTGTTGGTTATTATCTTTGTTGGTAGAACAAGGCACTAACTCTATGTTTGCAGTATTGGATGTGGTTCCTTTTGTTATGGTTCTTGTTTTATTGACCTTTTTAGTTTCCATGTTTCTTATTTTTGGATAGAGTGCTCGGTGTCTTTATGTTATAACCAAAAGCTATAATTCATGGGTTATTTCTTTTAGAAGCTCTTGTTGCAATACAATTAAATTTAAGGTCTAGATCACTATACTACACTCCTTGATAATAAGAGAAAATTTGAGGTAATGGGAGCTATAATAGGCAAGCCTATCAACTGCATTAGCTGTACCATTGTGTGCAAGGTTAGAATAGTTCTGCTGATAATTCATCTAATCGTGACCTGTAGAGCATACAGAAACGAGAACTCTATTATTATAGACTGGCGGACAACTTCATTTTTCGGTGCAAAACAGCTTAAAAAAAGTGTATATATATGTCTTTACAGCAGAATATTGTTTAAGCTTCCGGCTTAAAACTGGCCATACTGCGTCATGTGACATATGATGGTTTCCATAGAGCTACTATAGCGCCTTGTTTGCTGTGACAGGCAAATATTTGCTGTTCATCTTTACTATGTGTTCAATCTTTAGAAATATTATTCTCAGAAATCGTACTATCTAATGGAGGAAGACAATTATCTCTATTAAATACGCATCAAACTTAATTTTAAGCAATACAAATTATATAGTATATGGTACAAACATTTACTTCTTTCATACACCTGATTTTAAATAATACATGTTATAATGCATATGGTACAAACATGGTACAAACCTTTTTGAACATATTTAATTAATGTTATTTTTTAAATACTCCATTTCTCAAAATTACAATTACTATAACATATAGTACAAACCAAGCAAGCTACTAATTTAATATTAAAACCATAACCCAAACACTTTATCATCAAAAGAGTTGGCAAGAGAATAGCGCAAATGTAACTTTATTTTTATTTTTATTATTTTTTTTCTCGCATTTCTGATATTTTGCAAGAGAATAGCGCAAATGTAACTTTATTTTGGTTATGATATTTATTTTCGTACAATAGTGTCTTTTTTTCTTTTTTCTTTTCTTAACGGAAACTATTTATTTCAGACAATATACATCATAGTTAAACAGACAACCATTTTGTTAGAGAGATTCTCACACAATATAAGGTACTATTGGGACACAAACTCTTTGGTTAAGCTATTTTGATGTTATTAAGTGTATTAGATTTCTATGCTTGTATGCTTGCTTTGGTCTTATGCTTTTAGATCCCTTATTATTGTTATTGCTCACTTTCACACATGCACATATATCTGAGCGCTCTCACTCGCACACTTACGCTTGCCGGAGGTCTTCCTGGAAGCAATCTTTCTACTTTCGGTTTATCTTGTGATATGAGTAGGATCTGTGTACAATTTACCTCCCCATACCCCGTCCTAATGGGATTGAATATGTTGATTTTGCAATGACTCATATTTATTGTCATCGCGGAACAAACTGATTCATACATTAGATAGTTGTATCATATATTTTTATTTTGTTTTATCTTTTTAGTAAATGTTGTGCGACAATCACAATGATAAAAAATATTTCTTTCATCTCATATTAAGTGTTTCTTTTTAAAATACACAAAGTTTTATTCTCCACTAATCAAATATTATTTCTACCAACTAAAATCTTTTCTCATTTGTTAGAATACAAAATAGACACTTATTTTAGGACATCCAAAAATAACGTTTTGGATAATTAATATGAAACGTAGTTAGTACGTTTTTAGGGTGTGTGAAAGCGTTGAAGTGTTTGGGTGTTTGTGTTTGAATGGAAATATACGTAAGATGAAGTGTTTGAACGAATGGTGATGAGAGACAAGTCGTGAGTTAGTAATATATGGAGTGCTGACTAGGATATTATACAAAACATGAAATTGAGGATGTTGAATTTTTAAATAACAATATTACCAATCTGCTCTAAATAATTAAAAAAGTTAAAAGTACTTAAAAGTCCAAAATCAATCTTATTACAAACAGAAACTTGTTAACTAATATATATATATTTTTTTTTCATAATAAATTAAAATTGTATTTCATGAATCATCCAAAAATATGTTTGTCTTAAAAGATAATAAGTCTATTCGTTATATTTATTTCTTCGTCATTGTCTTCCTACTTATTTTATTTTGAAATATATGAATTTGTTGGCCCTAAATGTAGCATAAACACAAGTGGAGCGGGAGGAACACTCGAACATAGAACTTTCATGCAAAATGTTTTGAAAAACTGTGTAGTGTTCATTCGACTCACAAGGTTATACTATTCGGTTCAATATGGCTATTATAGGACCGTAAACTAAACAGATAAACTAAAACGAGTGCAGAGCCATTTGACCCGTTAGTAGACCAAACCTTCATTCAATATGGCACTAAATAACATAAAATTTGTTGCCATCTGACCATTTTTACCTGCACTTAAAATTCTAACCATTTGACCCGTTAGTAGACCAAACCAACCTCTAAACAATAGTAAAGACTCGTCATCTTATAATCTTTGACAAGCATAAGTTTTCTAGATAAGAGGCATCACCCCATTAGAATCAATATAAGGTCTTTCTGACATATAGCGATCTTCTATTGTTATGAGAATATAACAATCTTCTATTATTTACATATCATAACATGATTTCATTAGCCTATATAACTGGTTGCTTTACCCACGAGTGTTTTCAGCTTTAGATTCCAAAATATTGTTGCTTAGCTTTTCTTCAACAAGATCAAGTACTTTCACACACCTTTCAGCCTTTGCAAACTGCTCTTGAGCAACCACGAGCTCCCTGCATCTTTCCCTCAGATCAACTCGGGCAGCCCTTTTACCTATAATAGTGCTGATTGGCTTGTCTTCAACAAGATCAAGTACTTTTATACACTCTTCAGTCTTCACACGCCGTTCTTGAGCAGCCACGAGCTCCCTAAATCTCTCTATCAGATCAGTTCGGGCAGCCCGTTTAACCAAAATGATGTTTACTTTCATCTCCATAAGCGAAGTGATTTTCTGTAAGGCTTCATTCCGTGTGGGAGGGAATATATATACAGAATCTGACAGAGGAGGCACGTTTTCAACCAACTCTGTTTGTTCCCGCTTGATATCCAAGAGACTTTCAACACGATTGTCATACAAAACCTAAAAAGATATGGTAACAAACATTAGACAAAAAAAAAAGTATTTAGAACATATTAATTGTAGCATCAACAATCTAAAACTTTTAGAATGGTTGGGACAAACTGGTTGGGTTGACGCCTTAGTATCTTTAATATATACTTGAAACTCATTAAAAAACTTTTATCTAAGATGCACTTTTTAGGTTGCTTATATGTAACAAGCACAATCTAACTCGACCCATTTTGACCCACACTATTACTTCTTTTGAGTTTAGCCCATTTGGAAATGTTGTTTCGCCCAAACAAATCCAGCATTTTAGCAAGAAAGCGCGAAGTGACACGGTTTTGTAACTTTGGGCTGAATTTGCCCCTTCTAATACAAGTCCTAGAAAACTTTAACATTGAGTTACGTAAAGATATTTCAGAGTGGATGTGTAGAAGGTTCACCATATGCCTAGCTGCATCTTTACTACGCCTTACAGGCTGCACCCTATTTCTGCTTCCATCTGGACACGCAAGTTTCATTTTTCTAATTGCATTTTTCGTCAACTTTCTTGTATCAGTTGTAGATTGGATACTTTCTCTCAGAGAGTCCCATTCTTCTTTCGCCACCTGTAAAAAAAAAGTTTAGCAATAATCTAGGGATAACATTCTATTATCATACAGTAACTTCAGTATTAGTATGGGCAAGAGTGACAATTAACAAACATCCTAATGTCATTTTCTGATACAATAATCATGAAGTGCAATTGCCATATCCTGTACCTTATCTTGGAGATGCGGTTTAAGTTTGGCAGCATACTTCTCGAGAACTTCATTCCCCAGTTTCCAACAAACCGGCGAAGTAATCTGAAAGAGGAACAATGGATCAGTATTTTTATATTGTTTAGGAGATGTAATTAGTAATGAATGAAAACATAATGAATCACCTGATTCTCCTTTCTCACACTTGTGACTAGGGGATCTACAAGCTCGAGATTGAGTGGCTCACTTTCCTCTATGATAATGGTCAAAATTTTCTTCATCTCGAGTACACCATCATCAGAATTCGAGCTAAGGAAAAAAAATAAAATAAAATCAGTTGAGCATATAAGCCTTTCCCTATATGACATAAAATCCATTTGTATACCATTTTATTCCCGTAATGTCCAAGACATTGAGATTATAAGCAAAGAAAGAGAATTCTTACTCAGCAACGGTTAAAAATTGCTTAAATAGTCGAATTATTAGTCCGTTCAACCGCAGGTCAGATTCCAGCACCGAATATGAAAAACCGCTTAATGTTTTGAGAACTTTAAACAATTTAGTATAGCATCCACCAGATACAGAAGACAGTTTCTCGAATGTAGTTACAGCCAGTTCAAAAAAATCCTGTGCACCAACAAGGAAAGGGTAGTTACTTGGGACTTAAAAAAAGATAATTGAGATGTTTCATACCTTCATTTGTTCATTAGTGTATGCAGCATTTCCTTCCATAATTCTCAAGACATCACAGATGCAACATGCAACTGAGATATTCACATCCATATCAAGATGTCTCAACAGTTCTTTAGCAACCAGTGCCTCTATTATTGGATGCATTGCATATTTCATCGATTCAGATAGCTTTTGCTTCCTTTTCCCCTTATGTAGTTGCACTCTATGTAGAAGTTTCTCCATTTTCTATTACAATAACAGACCAGATTGTTAGATGTGGCAAACAACAATTAACATCATTAATTGGTTAGTAATCCATACAAAACCATTAAACTCATGCATCTTTCTGTATAAAATAAAAACAAAATTATGTGGAGAAAGCACTAACTTCAAGAGCGTTAAGAAGTTCGGCAGCTGATGAAGGCAAAACTAATAGCCCCTTCCCGGCGTTCATCAGCTTGGCGTCGAACGTAGATAATTTGGACGCCATTTTAACCAGCTTCCACCGTCCCAGCTTGAGGTCTAAGATTTCTTCTACGCCATCATCATAAAGCACCTAAAATATATATATTAACATATGTTAGTCTACATACCAGAATATATTGATAATGCTAATCATAACCTCAAAGAAAATGTACATTAACATCACACCTTGTGCCTCTTGTTTCTACAGTCGAAGGATTTCACAACTCCTTGGTAATAACTGCAGTAAAAGTGGCTCACATTAAAAGAACTGCATAGTACATAGATTCATGAATTTCACTTGGGTGCTATGATACTTACACTTTATCTCTAGACCACCACACTTTTATCCTTCTGCCCACCAAGTTTTCACCATGCTCAACAGACTGAGCCTGAATCAGTATAGATATGTATGTACCAGAATATAGTCAGTATACGGGAATAAAGAGTTGTTCATGTTTGTTTGTGGATGACTAGAATTTGAAGGTGGGAATTTCGAAGCTATATGGGTAAATGGGTCAATTTGGCTAAACTTTGCCTGTAACCGGTCAAATGGGAAAATCCTAAAATTTGTGAAAATGGAAATGACATGAATGGTTACAATGGTTAAAAGTCACTCAAAATGTGTTCAAAATCCTAAATCATTTTGTTTTAAAACTTGTATTCTCATTGTAAAGATTAGTTTCTAAAACGATACCTAACACACTAATTAATTCAAATTTAAGGAAAAATAATACAAATAATGATTGTTGGTCGGCTCAATCTCTTTTTGACCCACTCCAAAATACCCATTTTGACCCGTTACCCAACCTGACCGACCATTTTGCTGCGTCTAACTAGAATAGTTTTCAGAAGCAGGAGGTCTCCTTTTTTCCTTCACCTCTGTTACAATATTGGTAGGCATTGGTGGATCATCAGTTGAAAGGCTTTTCCCTTTATGTTTCTTAACATCTCCACAACGTCTTACAGCCTGCACCATATTTTTGCTTCCATCTAGACACTCAAGTTTCCTCTTACGAGTTGCATCTTTCCTCAGCTTGCTCGTACCTGTTGTAGATGGAATTATTTCCATCGAAGGACTGTAAAATTCTTCTGCCACCTGTAAAAGAAATGTGATTATTGCACATTGGGTAATTACTTCGTGATAGAAGTGATATCAATATGAATAATGTTATTTATAAGTAACAAGAGTCCCACAATGAAATCTCGGCGTATAGGCAGGAGAGTGGCAATATAAAAGCACCAAAATCTCATTTTATGATTCACTGTCGCATGCAGCCACTTTTAAAATATTCAAGAAGATCAATGCCCAGATCTCGTACCTTTTTAGGGAGATGCGGTTTGAGTTGAGCAGCACACTTCATGAGAACATCTCTCCCTAATTGCCAACAAACAGGCGAAGAAGTCTAAAAGAGAAACAATACTTTAGTATATGATGTAATTAGTGTTGGAATAGTGGATGCAAACATAATGATCACCTTGTTATCCTCTCGCACACTATTGACAAGAAGATCTACAAGCTTGTGATTCACTAGCTCAGTTTTCTCTATTATCATGGCCATAATTTGCTTCATCTTGATTACAACAGCCGCCGAATTGGAGCTTAAAAGTCAGAAGAAGATAGAAGACACTTAGTTGAGCTTAAAAGTCTTCCACTAAATGACAAAGTCCCATTTTATTAGAGTTAATTCAATTATTTCAACTATATGAAAGAAACTTCATAACAACTGAGAAAGCCTAAAGAACCGAACCTGATGAAAAAGGATTGGGGCTGGTTTTTATGTAAAAAACAAAAATAATGTATTGAACCAATTCACCATATAATAATACAGCCATGGTTTTACTACAAGTATGTTTCAAGAATAAAAGTTGTACATTGACAAGTATGCACCACAAGCCCAATAAAACGAAACCAAACAGGTGTTCATTTTAAAATTGGACTGATTTTAAAATAGAACAAGTCAAGCAAAGAATCAGAGTTCTTACTCAGCAACGGTCAGAAATTGTTTAAATAGTCTAACTATTAGTCCGTCCAGCTGCAAGTCACACATCATCACTGAAAATTTACCGCTGCCTAACGTTCTGAGAGCTTTAGTCATTTTATCATAGCATCCACCAGATGTAGCAGATAGCTTCTCAAATGTGATTACGACCAGTTCAAAAAAATCCTGTACACAAAGAAAAAGCGGTTACTTGGGAGTCGTACAGTACATTATCCTCTAAAAGCTCATAGGTAATTTCATACCTTCATTTTTTCATCATTGTACAGTTCATGAACCATAATTCTGAAGACTTCACAAATGCAACATGCAACTGAGATATTCACTTCCACATCAGGATGTCTCAACAGTTCTGTAGCGATCAGTTTTTTAATTGCTGGTTGCATTGCATGTTTCGTTGATTCAGGTGGCCTTTGTTGCACCTTTTCTAGACGTTTCTTCAATTGCTATCATAATAATACACCAGAGTTAAAATTTGCTAATTGTCGCACAACAAAATAAGCCGAAATGAAAACCATGTTTAGTACAAAGATCACTCAGAGTGCTATAAACTGAAATACATGACAGAGTTGAACTTACAGGATCAAAAATAAATGTAATCAGCTGAGCTGTGTAGCGTATTGGACTATTGGATACTCTAGTCATGGAAAAAGTACTCTAATTATTGAGCAAGTTTAAACTACCCTGAACCTACTGGGGGTGTATGGTAAAATCTTACTTAAGGATCTTGTTGCGTTATCAAAACACAATGCTGTTTTGAGTGCTTGGATGGAGTCAAACAGCTTACGCTTACTAGCCTATATTAAAGCTGTTTTTGATAAGCACCTATACACTAGCTTTTTAACTTATGTGAAACATTCCCCATATCTTGCTCCTTGACAAAAAGTGTTGGTCATTTTTGGTCATTTTACCATTAATACATGTTCAGACCGCACAAACTTACAAAAAGACTATCTCATGCATTGTGCATTGTGTTTTGATACAGTAATACGCTACCTGTTGTAAAAAAAAAAAAACTTAACCAAACACGTGCTATCAATTTTATAATAACCTACCCGAGAAAATACAAAATCATTTACTAAACAAGTCTTGGCGTTTATGGGATTGCTTAGTTTTTCTGCCTATTATTTAGGGGTAAAATAAGCAGTTTCTGATAGTGGCAGGTAGAGAGCTGCTTATTCTAAATTGCATCTTTGAGATGGAAACCAAAATCAGTTTTTTAAACTCATACTTAACCCCAGACTTCTTATAAATGATTTTGTTTATATCAAATTATTACTATTTTGACATTTGTTTACAAAAGGGGTGTTTGGATTAGCTTATTTTACCAACTTATGAGCTCATATGAATTTAAAAGTTTTCCAAATTTAAATAACCTCATAAGCCGACAAAACAAGCTAAGCCTAATCCAAATACTATTCCCTCAAAGCAAATGCACAAGCAGAAAAAATAAGCAATCCCAAACACCCTCAACCCAAACAAACAGCAATTAACATGATTAAATTAGTTGCAATCATACAAAACCATCAAATTCAAGCTCATGCTTATATACAGCATTTTTTAAAATTTTCTTTAGAAAAACTCCTAATACCACCTTATTATGTCTTAGTTGACACTTAAACCCACAACCTCTTGGCTAATAGGCCAATGTACGCCAAATATTTTATTCTTTTGGAAATTAAAATTACATTTTTAACAACATATTCAACATAAAACCTTTTTTAGAATGAATTTGATATATAATTTCCAAGAGGTCATGATTTTTTCGAGTATTCTTGCATTTTTACATAATAAGCACTTTGAGCAGGAAAAATAAGTAATCCCAAACACCCCCTATGTCTTAGATCTCAATAAATGAACTCACACCCACTGGGCTAAATGGCCAATCACACACCGCTACGCCTACGCCAAACAATCTTTGATACTTATATGCAGGAACGGAACAAGACAAAAGACCAGATACATTTAGGAAAAATTAAACAATGTTAGGGAACCCAACTAAGCCTCATTTTAAGATTCATGCACTTGAAACCCAAAGCCAACCAAGATTTCAACTTTCAAATATTAAATATTTCCCCTTTCTTTTTACACATACTAACCACTTACATTTTCTCCTAACGGCAAAAAACTACGAACAGTAAATTAACATCCGTCGCAAAAATAACAAAATATTAATGTTGACCGGCGCTTTGCGCGGGTATAGTTGGGTCTCACTGAATATTATAGACGGGTCTAATTGGTTATTTGACAAAAAGGGCAATTTTATAACAATTAACCAACAGATTTAGACGGGTTTAGCGGGTCAAATCACTTTTTTTTTTTTTTTCTTTTCACCTTTTTTATATTCTACTAAAAAAAAAATAATAATAATCTTAAAACATGGACTCATTTAGACACATGTTTCTAGAAGACACATCTAGACCCGGGCCGTTTAGACCCAAAAACCACCTAGACCCGTGACCGACCCGTCCCGACCCACCTATTTTGCCACCTCTGCATACTAACAACAAAAAACTAGAAACAATAAATCAATATTTGTGCGGGTACTATGCTATCATACAACAATAAACATCAACAACAAAACCATCACATTAACAAAATAGCAAAAAAGAATTAGTATCAAAAATCAATAATAATGGTGACCGGCGCTTTGCGCGGGTATAGTTGGGTCTTTCTGAATATTATAGACGGGTCTAATTGGTTATTTGACAAAAAGGGCAATTTTATAACAATTAACCAACGGATTTAGAAGGGTTTAGGGGTCAAATCACCTTTTCCTTTTTTTTTTTCACCTTTTTAATATTCTACTAAAAAAATTTCTTAAAACATGGACTTATTTAGACACATGTTTCAAGAAAACCCATCTAGACCCGCGCCGTTTAGACCCAAAAAACACCTAGACCCGTGACCCGACCCGTCCCGACCCACCTATTTTGCCACCTCTGCATACTAACCACTACATTTTGTCCTAACAACAAAAAACTAGGAACAATAAATCAACATTTGTGCGGGTAGGATGCTAGTATACAACTATAAACATCAAAAACAAAACCATCACATTAACAAAATAACAAAAATGAATAACTATAAAAAATTCCCTAATAATAACCTGAAGAGCATGAACAAGCTCTTTGCCACCACCAGCATTCAACTCAAATGTAAAATCAGATGATGACGTGGACCCCATTTGTAAGTTTAATGTAAATTTTAAAATGTGAGTTTTAATGTAAATTCTTTTTTTTTTTTAACCTACAAAAATGCTTGACAATAAGTAAAGAGTAAAGAGTAAAGAGTGTGTGTTTTTTTAAGGAAGAACAAGACAGAGGATTAGTCAGTCAAATAGGTTGAAAAAGTTATTCTCATATTCTTTCTATTTTTCTACATTTTTCTTTAAGTTGTAGAAACTTTTATATAATAAAGAAAAAAAGTTATTGATCAAATAAGAAATAATAATAAAATAAGAAGATGAGAAATAACCTACAAAAAAAGTTGCATCTCATATGAAATTCTTTATTTACATTTGAAATGTTTGGCTGAAATTTTTTTGAAAATGTTATGCGTGCGATTTTGAAAAAAAAAAGAAAAAAATTTTAAATAAATGCAATAGATTATAGCGAATTAGCGATTATTAAAGGGAGAGCCTCTCTTTTGTGTCAAATAAATGCATTAATATCCAACATTCAAGTACCCATCTACATTTTCAGTTTTCTACAGTAGCTTTTTTTTCTTTTTTACCCACCATCCCAGGTATAAATGCACCTACAAATATATTGGGTGGTTGAGGTTGTAAAAAGTGGGTAGGTGGTATTAATAGTAGCACCCTAAAAGCATGAGGTATGATAACTACACTCCGCCACATCAGTTTTAATATTTCAACATTAACACACACAAAAAAACACCCCTTATCAAAACATCACATTTTGGGCCTCAATTTAAAAAAAAAAAAAAAAAAAAACTTATAAATTACAATTTATACCATTTAACTAATTTTTCATTCATAACATCAACTCATAAATAATAATTCATTCATTAAAATCTATAACAAATAAAAACATTCGAAAATAAAACCATACGAAAATAAAAACATACGAAAATTTAAAAACATATTGAAATTAAAAAACATACGAATTACAAATACTTATTCATCTTGTTCTTGTTCTTGCTCTTGTTCTTGTTGTCGTTGAAGATATTTTTGCCAAAGATGCTCAATAATGTTGTTGGAGTATGCTCGTGTCATAATAAATAATTATATGGCTAGACATATGTGAGCCTATGGGGTCACACACTTATACACAGAGACATCATTTTATAGATTGTAATTATCATATTTACAATATATAAACGGCTATGTAACTCGGGATCTATAACGGTCAATTAAATACTAAGTTAGACTTAGCGTTTTTGGATTGGACCAACAATGGGCAAGCCCATTGTGGGCCCTTATGGTGGCCGGCCTTATGGAGGGACTTGGAGGGAATTATGTGCTTTTACTAGGTGCTAAGTGTAAATGTGCAATTGATAAGATCAATCAATATTGAAGGATATCAATCACACTTAAAGACTTACCACATTAGAAGAGAAAATCTCTCCCTCTCCCTCTCCATGCTCACGACACCATAACCCCCCTCCTAGGGATTTAATTTCCATCCCACTTTAGCATAAACATATTGTATGTGTTGCTAGTTCAAGGTTACATGCAAAAGACTAGCATCTAATTGGTGATCAAGGAAGTGTTGTGTGTATCACTCTTAGAAGAGATCATCCTCATTGATCTCTTGGGTTTCTCCATCTCATCTTGGTGATATTGGTGTTATTGGTGCATCCGTGATCACGCTTCAAAGGTACAATAGTTATATTTATTTATATGATTGATCATATGTCTATATGGATCCATTGTTGGTGATGTTATCCGTTGCGTTTATTTGTTTAATATGTTATTATGTATTCAACATCACCTATAGTGGTATCACGAGCCATCATATGTGCCATATGTATCAGATATGCATAAAAGTGGCTAAAACGGGTGTTTTTTGATGATTTATGAAACCACCAATTAAAATAGCCCCTAGGGATCTATTTTCTCATAAAATTCGACCCTTAAGAGGTATTAAGATCTGTAATTTTTTTACCTCATAGCCATTTGTTATGAATATGCTAATTGGTTTACTTGTCGGGTACGCGTAAAATGGCCTAAAACACATTATTTTGATCGATTTGTGAAACGATTTCAAATCAGCCCCTATGGCTTTATTTTCTGTGGTAAAATGATAATTAGAAGGTCCTAATATCAATGGGTTTTAAACCTAAGGCCATTTGACACGAGTACCATACGGGGTTTTTAATTCTAGTTAATTAATTTCTTCGTTTCGTTGGCTAATTATTGAATTCTCGTTATTAATTTTGTATCCATGGCAAATACATGCATGTTTGTCCATGGAGTTAGCCAACACCTTGTTTTGTTCATAATATTATCGTATTATTATGTGTATATGCAAAGCCGATGAAAACCTAGACCACTTGTGCCATGTGTTGTTGTGATTTGTCGTTAATTTCTTGTTTTTGGGTTTGCCATTGTTTCGGCTCTTATGTAATGTATTTCATTTTGGTTTTGCCATTGTTTGGGCATTTTTACAGTAGATAGGAAGTAGATTAGTTGTATTTTACTTCATATATTATGTAACCGAAGCTTGGAATGGAATGGCAAAAGAATGAAAGACATAAAAGCGAAGAATGGCTGCTGGACATGCTGCAGAAAAACGTGATTTCCAGGAGATTGGTAAGGAGTTTTGGGCTAAATTTTTTTGTGCAGGTTCACAAGACATGGTCCTACAACTTTATTGTTTGGACCTAAGCAAGGGGAGGAATCCTTCTAGGCGTTTTGGGCCTCCAAACACAGAAATTCTGGGCTGACAGAATCGCTATTCATGTGCATAATGGGTCTTTACTTGCTCTTGATTGTCTTGGAGCAAGTGGGAGCCCTCCGTGTGGTTGTGTATCTTGTCCCTAGTTGACCCTTGGTTCTCGTGATGGCTCACGAGACCGAGCATAGGATTTTCATCGGTTGAGGCTTTGCATATTGTGGTTGTGTGTTTGTTTGCTTGCTTTTATATATGCTATGATTGTATATAAAACGCAAATTGTTTTCTAAAAACTTGAAACGAAACACAAACCAATTTTTTTTAAACTAAGTCTTATGATTTAGTTTAACTAAGTTTAAATATGGATTTGAAACTTAAAATCATTATTTTCTAAATAACACTTAAACTTGTTAAGCTTGGTTATTTATTTATTGTATTGTCCAAACTTAATTATAATCCACTTAGGATTTATATTAGTCTTGAAGATGGACAACTTGACACACATAAATTAAAACAATGATTAGACTTAAGTTAAGAAAAGTTTTTAACTTATGCTACGTAGAATGAATGCATGCTTCTTTCGTACATTTTTTTTTATTCACATCAAATATTTTACCTGTCAAAATTTAAGTCATGCCGTCCAATCGTTGAGAACACTTGCAATTACCTTTTTCCTATGCGTGGGACCTAGGTTGAATTGTAACCCAATGTGACTATTCTCTATGCGTGGGACCTAGATATATTCTCGCACATTCTCAAATTGGATGACTTAATCGAGTTAAGCGGTGAGACCTTGACACGAGGCAAAGATGGGACTAAACATGCCTACATGACACTAATTGTTTGACACTAGATACCATGAGTCCCATAAGGATCTAAGAGTTGTAAGTGTAATACAATTGGTGATCGTCGCCTACCAATTGAATCTACTATTGCTAGCAGATCAACTAATGTGATAGTAGAAGCATAATGTGGATCTTAGCCTTTTTGTAAATGAATTGTTTTTAAATTGAAAACATTGGGTTGTTAAATTACAAAAGGATAATTATCGAAAATACTAAAAATGAACTTTGTAAATTCAATTAATGAATTAATGCAACACAAACCGTAAACAATAGTTTGTTCTTTTCTTGTTAAAAGGACGAACTAAGTCATTTTTTCCTTGTAAGAAAGAGACTTGTTCATATCCTTTTTCTTTATGAGGAAAAGACATAATAGAAATATTTGAATTTTCCTGATTCTAATCAAACACAAAGAACACCCACTCTAGAAATCGTAATGTCTTGTAAAAGTCAAAACGGTTAAGTATGGTTACACATCTTATTCTTTCAAGGTTGTTTTATAACCCTAGTTTCGGTTTTGAAACCTTGAAGAAATATAAGACATTTGGATAACTAGAGAACACGTTTTCTATAGCTACCAAACTAAAATGAGTTTAAAATAATTAGAAGACAGAAATATCAATAAACCGCAAAGTGGTAAAGGCAATTACTAGCATGATTACCTAGCAGTTTGTCTTAACCCAATAAACCTACTAAGGTCCTACATACCCTAGTGGTAAAGTAGACCAATTATGGAGGAAATGCATGCCTATTTTCAAGTTAAAATAACAATGATGTCTAGCCCATCATCGATATGTTAGAACTTGATGCACTTCCTTGAATACCTAAGTATATGTTTACTAGTCAAAGTGACTCACATTAGCAATAATGTGTAGATATTCAAAGAAAGAAGGAAAGTATCCAATCACCACTCACTCTCCACTGGTGATGTAACAGTTATAAATGTTGTCTAATCCAGTGGGAGCTACGTGATTATATTACTGGTGACAAAAACACATGTAATGTTGTCTAATCCAGTGGGAGCTGTAAGCTTTATTACCTTGCAAGTTGCCCATCTTATTTCCAGATTGTCTTGAAATAATACATTACTTTCCACATGTTAAGCATCATAGTTTATATAAGAACCATTGCATAAATTTTATAAGATAACTTGTCGCGTTCCTGATGTTGCTTCCTGAAAAGTTATCTATAAAATTGTTATGCATGATTCATTATTAAAACGATAAAGTTCTACATATCTATATTGTGATTTTGACTAAAAATCATATGTTATCTTAGACATTGTCATATTGCTCATACAAAAAAACGAGGGTAGTGTTGTATGTATACTCTCATGATGTTGTGCCATGCACAAGTGGGAGAAATCTTAATTGTGTGCAAGGTACAACATATAACAATATGACTAATGGTTTTTCTTGACTGCAAGGTAAGAAACTAAGATTCTACTAGGACTTCTACACATAAAATGTATGTTGACCTAATTAGAACTAATATCAAGATAACAGGAAAAGCTACTTCAACATATTCACTGAACTGTTTAGTAAACATGATTATGTTTTCTTGTAAATTCATAATCATGAAGTATGAAATTAACTTGAATTTACTATTGAGGCCAAGAGTCGGCGCTCGTAATTACTTTAGTTGAATATGTTTAGGTCTCTTGTAAAGACACAAACATCAATTCCGTTAATTGTTGAAAGAACTTATAACGTAAAGTAAGGCGTTAATTTGTTATATCTTCTTGTTAAGACATGTACACTTACGACATATAATATTAAATGTTTATGTTTTCTAGTCAAAACATGCACATAAAGTCATTGACTTGTTCAAAGACTTATAATATAAAGTATGCAATAGGTTAAAAATACTATTGGTGCCATCTGGTTTGACTTGGTTGGCAGATATGTAAGCCAAAAAGTATAAGTTCATCTAATGAGTTGTGTGATAATCTCACAACATCAGTCCTCATGGAATACCACAACTTTATGGTATGTCCATCATGGAAAATCAAACACTATTATTATTGTTTGATCTTTGATGACTTAAACTCAATGTTGCAAAAATCGTGAATCGGTAGCCGGGCGGTCGACCACCCTGCAGCGAGTAATCGGCCAAGGCGGGATTAATCGGTGATTAATCGGATTGGCATTTTTTGCATGTTTTGGGTATTTCTGGAGACCAAACTAAAGATCGTAACTGATTACAAGCCTACTATGTTTCCAAACCTCAATAAAAGGCTCCAATTCTGATTATGAGGCTCATTGTGCATTATAAGTGAAATAAACGATCCCCAAATTAAGTAGAATGCCTAAATTTTCATTTTTTTAAACCTGACCGATTTGGCCGATTCGGCCAATTTTTGGCCGATTCAGCCGATTTTTGGCCGAATCGGCCGATTTTTGGCTGATTTTTTTGCCTGACCGATTTTTTGGCCGATTTTCACTATTCTACAAGGTACTGGGCCGATTAACGATTAATCGGCGATTAATCGGCCGATTCAGCCGATTTTTGCAACATTGTATACAACTAAGAATATAATAATAAAAACAAACATTATATGTAATTTGTAATATAAAAAGCAACTACAGAAGCAAGTCAAAAAAATAACTACATACCTTCAATAATCCATCAGTGAAAAGTCGCTCAGTCAGACCTCAATGAGCACGTACCATCCCTGCATGATGAATTCCATATCCTGATTCAAATAGCTGAGCAAGTTGTGTGTTTTTGGACTTTGAAACCTCCATCTGAAAGAGATCAAAGAAGGTGATGGTGACATAGCTATATAGACCATGATGGACTGTTGTGAAAAAGCCTAAGAGTCCTACAATGTTCATCATTCCTAAGTATCAATTGATACTGAGGATGTTCATTAGAAATACTATCAGAAGGTTGTACCACCATCAGAATTTAATGGCCATATATGCTTTGCGCGTACTAGATCCAAAATCAAGTACCTATGACCCCGGGCCAGTTTCTGAATTCAGTATTAGAAAGTGGCCATTATAAGTTGGGAGAAAAGTAACACATTGTTTTTTTCAGTGTCTGGCATACTTAATTTCTACGTCTCTAATATGCAGGCACCTTTCCAACCCGACTTGTTACCACGTCAACAGATACATGTTACTAATATGTGACCCAAACAACCCACTTGTCAAGTTATTTATCTAATCTACTGGCAAAATATTGATATGTAAAAATATTACCATTGCTTCTTTTGCTGTGTAGGGTATTCACAATGCAAGAATCACTTGTGTGAGGCTTGTATGGATCGAATTGAAGAGATTATAGAGAGAGAAAGTGGGAGCCTTTAGTGAGAGAAAGTAACTTGTGATATATTAGATTGAAAGGTCCAACCCTTCCCATGGGTGGGAAGGGAGTATATATAGTGCTACATATTATGTCCCTAGTGGACTGCAGAGTGAGCTGACAGTGGGGAAAGCCCCGACCCACTCCACAAATATAGATACGACTAATACTAATACTAATACTAATATTACTAAGCTAATATAGATAAGCCTACGAGCTATAGAAATGCTAATTAGATGCTCGGGGTGACCGAGCCTTCATCTGAATATTTATATTCCTAACAATCTCCCCCTAAGGGAGGTCACCCCGGAAATAATAATTCGAATTCTAGCATTCTTTCTTCTGAACTTGTCTTTATAGCTCGTAGTCTTTGATTCTTCAAAGTCTTGTATCTTTGTGCATTCAGCAGTGTACGTTAGATGACCTTTCTTTGTCTTGGATGATCTTTGAGTATTCTTCGACTTTATCATCCAACATTTGTTTCCAAGTCATCTTTCAGGAGTATGTTTCCATGTGATGTGATATTCTTCGAGCCGACATGCTCACACTATTTGGTGTCATGATCTTCAGCATCAGAGTTTGCAGAAGCTGTGTTAAAGGTCTTTAGGTTGATCATGACTTCTTTGATTAAGATGATGTAGTGTGAACATGTGGTAGAGGATTGGCATCTTTTCAGCAACCAGCTACAACTGCAACCAGCTACAGCATTCCACAGCTACAACCGCCAACAGCTGCAACAGCAATCAGCTACAATCGCCAGAAGTTCCTGCATACGACAGTTAGCAATAAAACGTCCGGTACTTACAGGTTCGGACTTCGAGATTGTTAACAGCATAGAGTGAAAACTCTCTCTAATCCTTACCAAGACCGTTCCTAATCGAAAACCCACAGAGGGCTTTTTAAGATCGAACCGTAGCACATCAACGATTAGGTGAGTCGCTGGAGATCACTCCACGACTGTAGACCGTTTGAAACCGCCGCGACCACTAAGCGTAATCCATAAAGAATTACCGAAGTGACCTGCTTTCAGGGCTGCTTGATGTTGACCCTGGCAGGAATTTCCATTCAATCATTGAGAATTACATAAGTAAATTCTCTCATAAATGTTCTGGCAGATTGCTAAGATCTGCGTAGGACTCATGAGATTACAACTGGTGTCCTTAATGTTGAACAACCAGTGTAGAAATGATTCGTGTCCCTATGAGATCTTATTATGCATCTCGTGGCTCTAGACTCAATTGTGCGTTTTGATTTGGTGATCGGAGGATGGAGAGGACTGCCACCTTTTCAATATCATCTAACTCGGAGTGAGAGAGACGATAGGAATGTATTGAACTCCGTGACAATTGAAACAAGAATCCTTTGAGGGACCTTGAGTGGCTAGGGAGGGTTGTGCAGCGTATCACTGGGTCCATGATACTTTGTCTTCAATGTCAGCAATCAACTAAGTGATTCTGACAGCATATGTATTGACCCGGTTTCTGCCTAAGTTGTAAGGAGGGCTTCTTTCTTTTCACCCTTTATCTTTACAATTCTTTTTCATTCTTCAACCCCTTCAGTGCTTACCGAGACTTCATAACTAGCACCTTGTTGGGTTTGTTCCAGTACTAGCTCCATCTCAGTCGGCACTCATCCCTCATTCACTTTTCTCCTTTTTAATCATACCTAAGGACTTCTACACTAACTAGTGGATTATCCCTGGGTAGATCCCTCCGGATCTGGCGGGATCGTGGGAACTTGAGCCTAACCTAACCATCCTTATAACTCCATGCATTAATTAAAATGGTCGGTCTTTGGTGTACTTCCACGATTGCCATAACTCAAATCTTTGAAAAAATCTCTCAAAGTGTTCATGATTCTGAAACACATTTTTGTAAACACTTGAGAGTTTTATATTTTTCAAATGCTCCCCCTCAACATGTGCTCGGTTGATTGTTTTATAAATTTGCACATGTCAGGTGAAGCTCGCACTTTTGAATTGATTGATTTTCCAAAAACATGATCATCGCGAGACACGCTTACATCACTAGTAAACTAGCTTGAAATTATTACCCGTCCAGATCACATTCAAGGGAGATCGCTCGAAATCGGTACATTCTACTCAGACACGTCCTTTGCGAGACACACTTACATCACCAGATAAACTGGCTTGAAATTATTACCCGTCCAGGACATGTCCTTTCGACTACTGACTTTAGCTATCGTCAATTCATTTGTTATGTCTGAGTCACACTCGCATGAGATGCCCAATCCTTTTTGTTTTGCTAAAACCATTTGCTCCCCCTCAATATGTGCATTGATATAAGAAAGATTTTCGCACATATGGAAGAGCTTGCGTTTATGACCAAAACATTTTGCTCCCCCTCAATATGTGCCTTGATATACAAAATGGTTTAGCACATACGGGAGAGCATACATTAACTTCCAAATCATCACATTTTATCAGAATTTCCTATTTAAATCACATTCTCTCCCCCGATCAAAAATTTCAAACCATTTGAGATTTGTGATCTCAATTGATTTAAATACATTTAGAAAAATTTGGGAGAAGATGTGGTCAGGTTTAAAATGTATTCTGATTTTGAAGCATACTATGCTTCCCTTGAAACACCAAGAGAGTGTCACTGCTGATGTTGCACAAATTTGGCAAGGTGTTGGAAATTTGAAAAATTTAAATCAATTAACCACCTTGTGTAACATCAAGACTCTCTTGAAGAATCAAACAAGATAAAGAGTCTGATGTAAAGAAGACTTCTCTTCTTATACACGAAATGACGCACTGAAACGTACATCAAGTCGGGGAAACATGGATATAAAGTAATCCATGCCCAGGTGAACATCACCCGGTTAGAGGAACAGCTGTCTTTTTGGCGGCATGCTTTCCCCATTGTGTAGCTCGGGTTGCAGTATGAAGTAACTGCAAGCCATTAAGACATGTTTTAACTGATTAGTATAACTTCTGCTCGAGCTTCATTTAAGAATCCGTGCCATTGTTGAATGACATTTCTAGATCCGTACATGTTATCGATAAACAGAAGACATGCCTAGGTAGGACTATTTTTGGTATTTTCTGATTTTTCGATTTTTATGGTTTTTATAGATTTTATATTTTTGTATTTTTCTTTTTGATTTAAGGTATATACAACTATGTACAAGGATATCAGAAGACAATCCTTTACTCCTCCTTTTCTTCCTGAAGACACTTGAGGGTTTCAGGAGTCATGCTTTTCATGCCAAGGCGTGGGAGAATAAACTGAAACCTTTCTCTTGGGAGGGCCTTGGTAAAGATGTCAGCTAACTGAAACTCTGTCCTCACGAAGTATAGTTCCACAATTCCTTTTTCCACTTGTTCCCTGATGAAGTGATGCCTGATGTCGATGTGTTTTGACCTGGAGTGCTGAACATTGTTACAACAAAGGGCAATGGCGCTTTTGTTGTCACAATATAGGGGAATTTTGTTGTATGAGAATCCATAGTCCGAAAGCTGTGACCGCATCCAAAGGATTTGAGCACAGCAAGCAGACATAGCAATGTACTCAGCTTCAGTAGATGATATGGAAGTACTCATCTGCTTCTTAGAAGACCAACTAACCAACTTTTCCCCTAAAAACTGAGCTCCTCCTGAAGTACTTCGACGAGTGTCTTGACATCCCGCATGATCAGCATCCGCGTAAGCCGTTAACTCCATTGTCGTGTCCTTAGGATACCAGAGACCCATATGGACCGTGCCTTGAAGATATCGAAATATCCTTTTCAATGCTTCAACATGCTTCTTGGTTGGTCTGGATTGATATCGAGCATACATACACACAGCAAACAGAAGATCTGGTCTGCTAGCCGTGATGTACATCAAAGATCTAATCATGCTTCGATACTGTGTTATATCTACTGGAATCCCTGAAGGATCTTCATCCAGTTTCGTTCTATCAACCATGGGAGTGTCAACAGGTTCACTTGAATAGAATCCAAACTTTTTCAAGATCTCGTTGGCGTATTTGGATTGATTGATGAATATGCCACCGGGACTTTGAGATACTTGTAGACCTAAGAAGAATGACATTTGTCCCATCATGGACATTTGGAATTTGGAATTCATCTCCTTTGAGAAACTATCACATTCACTAGGATCTGTTGAAGCAAAGATGATATCATCTACATATATCTGAACTAGCAGTAGATGGTTTCTTGACTTCCTGGTGAATAGTGTGGGATCAACAACACCCTTGGAGAATCCGTTTGCTAGGAGGAACTTGGACAATGTATCGTACCATGCCCTTGGCGCCTGTTTTAGCCCATAAAGAGCCTTCTTCAAGCGGTAAACATGAGTAGGGTGTTCAGCATCCACGAATCCTTCAGGTTGACTCACATAAACTTCTTCCTTTAAGTCACCATTCAAGAATGCCGTTTTGACATCCATCTGGTAGACTATCATATTACGACTAGCAGCATTTGCCAGAAAGATTCTTATAGCTTCAATTCTAGCAACCGGAGCAAACGATTCTTCAAAGTCAATGCCCTCTTCTTGTCTAAACCCTTTAGCAACTAGCCGTGCCTTGTTCTTTAAGACATCACCATACTCGTCAAGCTTCACTTTGAAGATCCACTTTAAAGCAATGATCATTGCACGCTCCGGAGGAGGCACTAATTCCCATACTTCAAGTCGATCAAATTCATGGATTTCATCCTGCATGGCCTGGAACCAGCAATCTTTAGTCATTGCTTCTTTGGCATCTTTTGGTTCGACTTTAGACAGTACGGAATTGAAGAAACACCATAGTGCATCAGTGGCTAGTTGATTACGTGTGGATACTGGACGTGAGGGATTGCCTATGATGTTGTCGATTGGATGATCACTGGTCCATTTCCTGAGGTGGTCGTGAGGTTGATGGTTAT
Organism: Artemisia tridentata subsp. tridentata; assembly: GCA_021014915.2. Taxonomy (NCBI): domain Eukaryota; kingdom Viridiplantae; phylum Streptophyta; class Magnoliopsida; order Asterales; family Asteraceae; genus Artemisia; species Artemisia tridentata. The sequence continues at coordinate 305,836,817 of CP139502.1, read as the reverse complement.
GAACAGAAGTAGCAGTGCTGTGTTCCTCAGGTAAGGATGTGTCTGATGAATGTTCAGGAGCAAATATGTTTTCAAAAGGTTCCTCTTCAACAGGAGCAAAAGGATTAACTTCCAAAGAATTATTATCTGAAGATTCTTGCATTACTGGAGAAGTTTGAGTGTTTGATGACGAAGGCGATTGACTGGCAGCAGGAGCATTGTGACTGACTGATACTGAAGCTGCAGGGCCTTCTGAACCTTGTGGGGCTTGAACCTCATCCATAGGAATTATAGCTGGTTCACTAGGGATGGTTCCATTCGTTGGCTCAAAGTATTCATCAAACATAGGATCGAATAACTTCTTCAACTCCTCACATGTAGGTGGCACATAAGAATCTGCAGGCGTGGAATTCTGTACAAGTCCTGAACTAATGGGTCCAGGAGACAAAAGGTGAAGATCGGGTCCAGAACTGATTTGTCCTGAAACAGGTAGCTCACTCAGCTCATCGAACGTAACATGAATGGTTTCCATGATTTTACGGGTCCTTTTATTGTAGATTCGATACCCTTTACTATCAGGTGCGTATCCAACGAAAATACCTATATCTGCTTTAGCTCTTAACTTTCCCAAGTCTTGACTATCGTTAGTTGGATAGCAAAGAGCACCAAACACACGCAGAAAGGAAAGATCTGGTTTCTTGTTATGAATTAACTCGAAGGGAGTCTTCTCATGAGCCGGATGAATTAGGGATCGGTTTTGAGTGTAACATGCTGTTGCAATAGCTTCTGCCCAGAGAAACATCGGTGACTTTGAAAATATAAGCATGGTTCTTGCAGCCTCCACCAGAGTACGGTTCCTTCGTTCAACCACCCCGTTCTGTTGAGGCGTGCGAGGGATACTTTTCTGATGCGTGATGCCAATACTTTCATAGAAATTACGGAGTTGTTGGTTAACAAACTCAGTACCATTATCTGTGCGGATGATTCTGACAGTTTTATCTAGCCTTACTTGCAGCTGTTTTATCAGTTTAATGATAACCTCTGGAGTTTCGTCCTTGGTTCTCAAAAACTTTACCCATGTGAACTGAGAATAATCATCTACTATCACCAGAACATACTTCTTTCCATTTATGGTTTGTATTCTCATTGGACCGCACAAGTCCATGTGGAGGGTGTGAAGAACTTCCAAGTTGGTGTTGACGGTTTTAGGCTTGTGGGTTTGTTTCTTGCTTTTACCCAGTTGACATGCAGAGCAGAGATGATCTTTCTCATATTTCAGTCTGGGCATCCCTCTAACAAGATCTTTACGGGAAAGATTATTTATGGTACCGAAGTTCAAGTGGTTCAAACGACGATGCCACAGCCATGATTTTGTTTTAGAGGCTTTAGAAAGCAAGCATATTGGAGAGGACTTCAACATTTCTTCAATTGAGATGGTGTATAGATTGGTGCCCCGACTGCCCTTGAGGAGATCTAAACCATCCAATTCTCTGACGAAACATGTATGCTTTCTGAAAGCCACTTCCAGATCTGAATCACAAAATTGACCCACAGAAAATAGATTGTGTCCTAGTCCTTCCACATAATATACCCTTGAGATTACACTATTACCAAACACATAATCTCCATAACCCATAATAGCACCAAAGTGGTCGTTCCCAAATCTAACTGTCCCGATAAACTTTTTCACGAAGTTCTTGAGCCGTGAGCGATCTCCAGTCATATGTTTTGAGCAGCCTGAGTCCAAATACCACAGGACGATTTGTACGACCTGCATTTGAAACCAGACAACAATGGATAACTGAAAAATGTGGATCCCCAAGTGCAATTGGGGTCCATTTGGTCAGCACACACATATTCAGGAACCACAGATTTCACAGATGCTACTATCTTTACTGTGGAGACAGAACTTGAGACAGGACAAGACCTAGATGGAAGGCATTGTGATTCTAAAGGCAAGATTCTACCAGTTGGTCTCCATTCCTTATTCTTCACAATTTTATGCATATTCATTTTAGGTAATGGTCTCTGTTTTCCTAAATTGAATTTCCTTCCAGTGGGTCTCCATTCCTTAACTTTTACAATTTTATGCTTATTCATTTTAGGTAACGTGCACTGTTTTCCTAAATTGAATTTCCTTCCAGTGGGTCTCCATTGATAGCCTACGCTAGCAAATGTTTTTCCTGTTGCTTTCCAAACCTTTTTGCATGCTTCAGTTATCCTACCATTCTTAACATGGGATGATGCAGAAGACATCAGGAAAGACACAACACATTCATCATGATTAGCAGAGATTAAACAATTGTCGCAAGTTTTACAGATAGCATTAGAATTCGAATTAATTACAGTACTTTTGATACTAGAATCAACACGATTCATCCTACTCATTGTAAACTTATTGTTCCTAGGTTGGGCTTCTACATTCTTCAAGTGATCATTCTTAGCTGGCGCAGTCATATCCTTTCTTTTATTTCCTCTAGACCTTGACCCGCTAGCTTGGGTGTCACTTTTTACTCCTGTAGAAGCATCGAAGGTAACATTAGTTTGTTTTTCTGTCACATGCCTTCCTGATAATGATGTGTTGGGTTCTGATGTTTTGGGTGGTAGATCAAAGGCTACATGCTTGTTCACAACATTGGATGATGATGCAACAAATCTATCTCTATGGCCTCTAAACTTAGGAATTGAGCCTATGGCATATTCTAAGTTTTCCTGAATCCTTTTCGTGAGTTTGCATGCATAGACAACTGCTTGATCAAGTGGCTTATCATTCCTATCCTCTTCAACTACCTCACGAAGTGTGTCAAGGCCTTCTCTAAGATGATCTAGATATGTTTGATGGGCAAGGCTGTTATTTCTAAGCTTAAAAGGAATACGCCCAGCATCAACATCATACTTTTTACTATCAGTAGCCTTTTGTGTATCACAATTACAAGTGGTGCATGGCATTTTACCTTTCACCCGAGCCTTAAGATTCTCAATTTCAATTGTTAAAGAGGTTATTTGATCATTATGATTGCTTCTTGTAACTTTAATAGAATCATATAACTCTTTGAAATGTTGTTTAACCTTTGAATTTTCTTCTTGATAACACTCATTTTCATAATGTAACTTATTTATGGTGTTTTGATATTGAAAATTCTGAGAATCTGAAGACGAAGGTTTATTGGTGCCATATACTTCACACTTGTTGGATTTCAATTGGGCAATTTGGGCCCTCAGCAGTCGAATCGTGTTCGTGTGAGCTTGAATTGTCTCATCTCGTTTGCTTAATTCAAAATAAGTATCAAACTCAGGAGCATCCGAGGATGTCTTGACATTTGATATTTTGCATTTTTCTTCTAAGTGTTGATGTTTGAGTTGCAAATTCAGATAATCAACTTCTAGTTTTGAAAAACGTTTAACCATGTTATCATGGTCATCATTTTGAATTTTTTCAAGCAATTTCAAATTCTCCCCCTCAAGCTCAACAACACGATTCTGGGTGACATTTAACGCAATAGCATACTCATTAAATTGACAAGCAGACAATGCAGAATCAGTGACAGTGTAAAATACATCTTGTGCAATACATTTAGCAATCAAGTTGTCATTAGTGATGAGTATGTTTTTTCTTTCAATCTCACGACTCTTAAGTTCTATTGCATATTCATTCACCTCATTTTCCATGTCTTTAAACACTACTTCCATTTCTTTTATTTCGGCTTTAAGGGCAGTTTGCAACCCTTCAAAATGTTCTTTAAGTAGTTTAAAGAATGGCATGACCTCAGTTAAGTAACACCTTTTTGCATGTTCAAAACACCTTTCCCCCTCAGTAATGCCGGTTGGTGTGATTCTCTTCTTACATGTTTTATCAAAATCAGCAAACAGTTGCCAAAGCACATATAAGCTAATAAAGGTTTTGCATTCAGTGGGAAGAGACAAAGGCACCAGATTCCTAGGTGTATTGGGAGGATACACCGTTATGGACGCAACTTTTCGAATGAGGGGGGTGTTGGCCTTAAGTTTATCTTCCTTAAGTTTTTCACTATCTTGTTTCCAAAATATCTGTTCAGGTGTTAACTTCTTTTGAGGAGCAAACACAGTCAAACGATTTTCCTCATAATAATCATGGGGTTTGATTATTATTCGTCTGGCTATGCACTCGGGATCCCTCATTTTCTCATTCATTTTTTCCCTCGTTTTATCACTTAACTCATCCTCTTCATCAGTGTAGATATGCTCAGGTTGGTCATGAATAGGCTTAATCATCACATTACCATCATATAGGGCTGGTTGAAGTACTTGCATACCCCTAAGGATGGTTGACTTTGGTTCACCTATCATGATTTTACTATGCTTATCACTCAACTTTCTGTGCTTATGAATCATTTGAGCAGTTTGTATGGTTTGATTTTGTGTGTACAACTTATCTTCAAGCTTATTTTTTAACGTCTTGAGTTTAGAGAAATCATTTAAAAGAGTTGTTTCTTTTTGTTTGAATTCTTGCTTAAGTGTTGTTACACACTTTTGTGCTTCCTGTTTCTGTTTGACAGACTGTTCTAGCTGACTTTTCAAAGAACTCAACTCTATTTTTAATGTTTCTTCTCGCACTCTAGACTCTTTAATAAGTGTACTCATTTGACCTTCTAATTTCTGCTCACGATCATTAAGCTCAAACTTAGCACGCTGTTCATACATAGCAACTTGTTCTTTATAGATGTTTAGTCTAGTGATCAAGTTATTATCAGGGACAGGCAATTGGTTCTCATGGTACACACATGCATTATCTACATTACTCGCATTATCTAAGGCACATACATTACTCATAGCACACACATCATTATTGACAAAGGATTCACCAGTTGGTACATCAGGCGAGTTGTTGCTATTCAAATACTGTTCATATGAGACAATATTGCTATTTTCCATATCAACATCACTTGAGTCAGAAACAACTGCCTGATGTACTTCTTCGGGAATCTGATGTCCCTCGACAATATTATATGTGTCATAAATTTTTAGTACCTCAGATATCACGGATGCATTAGAAGGACCAGCTTGACGAGATGAGGCCAGGGAAGACAAGTTAGCCATGAAGATTGTTTGAGCAGTAGGTTCATCATCCACATCAGAGTCAAATGCATCACAGTCATCTGCCTTGAAGATGTTAGGATCATTAAGTGCTAGATCCTGAACAGGTTTCTCATCCACATCTTCATCAAAAGTATTTCCTCCATCTCCTGCCAAGAACAATAACTCTTCCTCATCCAATACAGCTCCATTTTCTTGAGCTTGCATTAACAGCATCTTGTCTTTGAAGTAATCTGAGTTCTGAGGACGTTTCGGTTGATTGCAGTTTCTAGCAATGTGTCCAAGCCCCCCACAATTATAACACTTGATCTGTTTCCCTTGCCCCTGATTGGCATTCCCTGCTCTATTTTGCACATAACCTCGACCCATGTTTCTACCAGCTCTCCCTTGCACATTCTGAACCACAATTTTCCCATCCTCCACCATTGTTAGATTGCGTGGGTTGGAAGAATTCCTTAACTGATTGTTGGTCTGAGAGAGTGATGCTTGAAACTGTTGAACCAGTAGAGATACTTGATTGGTGAGGTTGTCAATCATTTTGTCGGTCTGAGAGTAGCCTGAGTCAAGTTGTGAACTCATAGCAGGTACTTGTGAGTGAAGTTGGTGATAGCTTGGATTGGATGATGATTGGATTGTTGGTTGTATGTTTGTCATGAATGCCAGTGGGTCATTTGCAGTTGAAGGATTCAACTTTTCTCTCAGCACCCTATCATAGGCAGCATGCTTCTCATGTTGTTGCAGGTAAGCATACAGCTGTTCATAGTTAGTCTCCCTTAAACCTTTGTTGAGTTTGACGGCAGTAACAAATCTGTCCCATTCCGGAGTCATGTTGTTCACAAACTTTGAGTTAAGTTGGATGTTGGGCATAGTCATTCTGATCATCCTCATATCATTCACCAACTTATGAAATCTCACATAGTAATCTGTGATATTCTCTCCTGGGTTCATTTTGAAATGCTCGAACTCATCATACAGCTGTGACTCACGATCTTCCTTTGTGAGTTCTGACCCTGCCAACAACATTTTAACGTTGTCCCACACAGCCTTGGCTTCAGTGTTAAAATTGATGAGCTTGTATACATCCTTTGGAAGACCTTGAATGACTATGTTTGAGGCTCTAATATCAGCATCATACCTCTTCTTTTCTTCTTCATTAAGATCATTATAGTTTCTAGGTCTATCAATGCCCAAAGTTACAGTCCCATCTTCACCAGTTGTAACAACGTCTCTGGTGGTACCCATCTGATAAGGTCCTTCGTCAATTGACTTAAGAATGTTAACACCATTATCTTTTCCCAAGCAGTAAAGTCTTATTCGTTGTGCCCAAGACTCATAATCCGTCCTATCTAGCATAGGTGGACGAGTGTCAGATCCTGCTGCTTGAATATCATCTGATGATGTACTTGATGTGGTAGCCATAGTAACTACGGGATTTTACAGATCTCGTGATTTAACCGAGAAATTGAATCTTTCGCGGGAATTTCTAAAATCACCAAGACACAAACCGCATACAAGTCTGAGAGACAAACCGAGTAGATCCAACAGAGACAAACCGAGTCTACGTAGCTGAGACAAACCGAGTAGACACAAACCGAGTAAATTCTTCGGAGACAAACCGAGTCTACACAAACCGAGTACACACAGCTGGGACAAACCGAGTAGACACAAACCTAGTAAATTTACACAAACCGAGTAAATTCTTCAGGGACAAACCGTGTCTACACAAACCGAGTACACGCAGTTGGGACAAACCGAGTAGGTACAAACCGAGTAAATTTCTCTGAGACAAACCGAGTCTACACAAATCGAGTACACGCAGCTGGGACAAACCGAGTAGACACAAACCGAGTAAATTTACACAAACCGAGTAAATTCTTCAGAGACAAGCCGAGTCTACACAAACCGAGTATGCACAGCAGGGACAAACCGAGTACGCGCAGCAGGGACAAACCGAGTAGACACAAACTCCCAGGCACGTCACTTTCACTGCCTTTTGTCCTTTTGCCTAAACGAGTAATAGGACAAACCGTGTCCAAGAATTGACACAAACCGAGTCCAATAATCGTCCAAAATAGACAAACCGCTGCCAAGAACAACTCAACTACAACCCACGAATTTTCCCAAAATCACCACACCGTTCTTAGATCTGTGAATCCAAACACTAAATACCACTCTAATACTATTCTTAAGCTAGAAAGTACAAAGAAAACCAACTTCTAATCACTAAACAAAGTACAAAGATGAAATTTATGCTACTTAATCAAACCGAACAAAAAACTTAAAAACTACAAATCTAACCAAGAAAAAGCCTAAAGAACTACACAAATACAAGATAAAACAACCTCTAATCACTAAACAAAGCACAAAATGAAATGTATGCTACTAATCAAGCCGAACCAAAAAAATCTTGAAAACTACAAATCGACCCAAGAGTAAAAACCTCACAAACTACACAAATCCGTGAATACCAACTCTCATGGACCTAACCATGGCTCTTGATACCAATTGTAGGGTATTCACAATGCAAGAATCACTTGTGTGAGGCTTGTATGGATCGAATTGAAGAGATTATAGAGAGAGAAAGTGGGAGCCTTTAGTGAGAGAAAGTAACTTGTGATATATTAGATTGAAAGGTCCAACCCTTCCCATGGGTGGGAAGGGAGTATATATAGTACTACATATTATGTCCCTAGTGGACTGTGGAGCGAGCTGACAGTGGGGAAAGCCCCGACCCACTCCACAAATATAGATACAACTAATACTAATACTAATAATACTAAGATAATATAGATAAGCCTACGAGCTATGGAAATGCTAATTAGATGCTCGGGGTGACCGAGCCTTCATCTGAATATTTATATTCCTAACATGCTGTGAGCCTGTCCTGATGATCATAGCATGTTTTTATTATTATATCCTTTAGGCTCACTCGTGCCACCAGCACACTTGATCACAACGGCCAAAGAATTTATACTCTTGTGGCGGGCCTGCAAAGGCAAAACAAAACATGTGACCACTTACAATAAACAGAGATTGTAGAAACATAATGAAAGAAACAAAGAATAGGCAATATTTATAAACAAACCTCGGCGATGCACAACACTTGGTGGATCAACTGGGACATTTGGGTGGAAATCTGTTACGCGTCTTTGGTCTGAACTGAGAAAAAACGTAACATAGAATAGGTTAGGTTTAATAATATCATGGCTTCACTTATGTAATTCAAATTCAATAAATCAGTGATCATATTACGTTGGCGCGTGTGTCGATGACGACTACATGTGGGATATGAGTGGGACTGACTTGTTGACGCTGTAGCTGCTGCATAGAGAATGAAAAAGGAGCAAACGCGGAATACTGAAACATAACTCTATGGATATGACTACCCTAAGTATTTGTATTCTACACAGACACCACAAATTATTGTGCTCACCTGCCTCACTTTGGGAGATCACAACCATTGTTTCAAGCGTTCTCGTAAGCTGTTGATATACAAATTCTTGGGTCAATATAAATTCTTGGGTCAATATATTGCAGCAGTCAGTGTGTTCAATGGTCCGATTGACCTACTTACACCTAATCATTAAAGTCAGACGTACATACTTTATTGATATACAATTGAGAATATAATAATAAATAGTTTATAGATATACAAGTATACAACTAAGAATATAATAATAAAAACAAACATTATATGTAATTTGTAATATAAAAAGCAACTACAGAAGCAAGTCAAAAAAATAACTACATACCTTCAATAATCCATCAGCGAAAAGTCGCTCAGTCAGACCTCAATGAGCAAGTACCATCCCTGCATGATGAATTCCATATCCTGATTCAAATAGCTGAGCAAGCTGTGTGTTTTTGGACTTTGAAACCTCCATCTGAAAGAGATCAAAGAAGGTGATGGTGACATAACTATATAGACCATGATGGACTGTTGTGAAAAAGCCTAAGAGTCCTACAATGTTCATCATTCCTAAGTATCAATTGATATTGAGGATGTTCATTAGAAATACTATCAGAAGGTTGTACCACCATCAGAATTTAATGGCCATATATGCTTTGGCGGTACTAGATCCAAAATCAAGTACCTATGACCCCAGGCCAGTTTCTGAATTCAGTATTAGAAAGTGGCCATTATAAGTTGGGAGAAAAGTAACACATTGTTTTTTTCAGTATCTGGCATACTTAATTTCTACGTCTCTAATATGCAGGCACCTTTCCAACCCGACATGTTACTACGTCAACAAATACATGTTACTAATATGTGACCCAAACAACCCACTTGTCAAGTTATTTATCTAATCTACTGGCAAAATATTGACATGTAAAAATATTACCATTGCTTCTTTTGCTGTGAGCCTGTCCTGATGATCATAGCACGTTTTTATTATTATATCCTTTAGGCTCACTCGTGCCACCAGCACACTTGATCACAACGGCCAAAGAATTTATACTCTTGTGGCGGGCCTGCAAAGGCAAAATAAAACATGTGACCACTTACAATAAACAGAGATTGTAGAAACATAATGAAAGAAACAAAGAATAGGCAATATTTATAAACAAACCTCGGCGATGCACAGCACTTGGTGGATCAACTGGGACATTTGGGTGGAAATCTGTTACGCGTCTTTGGTCTGAACTGAGAAAAAACGTAACATAGAATAGGTTAGGTTTAATAATATCATGGCTTCACTTATGTAATTCAAATTCAATAAATCAGCGATCATATTACGTTGGCGCGTGTGGCGACGACGACTACTTGTGGGATGTGAGTGGGACTGACTTGTTGACGCTGTAGCTGCTGCATAGAGAATGAAAAAGGAGCAAACTCGGAATAATGAAACATAACTCTATGGATATGACTACCCTAAGTATTTGTATTCTACACAGATACCACAAATTATTGTGCTCACCTGCCTCACTTTGGGAGATCACAACCATTGTTTCAAGCGTTCTCGTAAGCTGTTGATATACAAATTCTTGGGTCAATATATTGCAGCAGTCAGTGTGTTCAATGGTCCGATTGACCTAGTTGCACCTAATCATTAACAGTCAGACGTACATACTTTATTGATATACAATTGAGAATAGAATAATAAATAGTTTATAGATATACAACTAAGAATATAATAATAAAAACAAACATTATATGTAATTTGTAATATAAAAAGCAACTACAGAAGCAAGTCAAAAAAATAACTACATACCTTCAATAATCCATCAGCGAAAAGTCGCTCAGTCAGACCTCATTCAAGCATTCCTTCAACCAACCTATTCAAGCTATAAACACATGTAAGCCCTCAGCTCATTCACCTTCCTCTTCGTGCTAGGAAACATTTTCAATCCTACAAGTATCAAGTTCTACATTAAACCAAGAGGTATGATTTAGGATAAAAAAAAAACTTTGAATCATCACTTTACACCACTGAATAAAAAGTAGTGATGAAAATACTCTTTTCTTCCTCATCAAATCCTTGTTAGCCGAACTTGAGTATATACAGAATCATGTTAATGTAATCCTACAGAAAATAACAAAAAAACAAAAATTATTAAACAATTATAACAGTATTATGATCCAGAATTAGTAAAAAAACAAAAATCATGATGCAACCTTTTGTGATAGCACTTCAAGTTGTATTACAACTCCAAGATGATCAACATGTATCTGGCGTGCATGGCTGTAAACAGTAGCTTTAAGTTCAATTCTAAATACTAATGTGAATATACAAAAGATTAGATTAAACCAAAGCATTAATAAAGCAAATTAATAAAATCATATGCCTTGTGTCTGAAAATTAATAAAAACATTACCTTGTCATCCATAATTGGTATCATATTTGTTCGATTCCATATACGTTTCTCCTGATCATCGAATTAAGCTTTCTGGTGATGATGTTTGATATATGATTTAATGTCGAATTAAGGATTTAGGTTTTTGGGGTTTTTGTTTTGAATTTTATTTATGTCGATCGTGTTTTAGGGATTAGAGGAAAACATGATATTAGGGTTTTGAGAAAAAGTTATTATATGAATGAACTCAGGATTTTTTTACGTAAAATTAAAAATGGATAATATGTGTTGGATTATTATTGGATTTTTGTGCTTCAAATTAATGCCTTTATCAATTTTAACTTGGAAACTGAATAACAAAAGTTGGATTGCTCCAGTGGTTGAGATGTTTGTTTATGGTTGGAGACATCCCATGTTCGAATCCTGCTAGCTCCACTTTTTAATTCCGACTTTTAATAGTTGTAAAATTCGAATTTATGCTCATCAAAAGTATGCTTAGGTGGCACAGTTTATGATTATGTGGCATTTTTATGATTATGTGGCATTGAGGTGGCATTTATGTGGCATTATCTACGTGTAACGCTTCCTGTTATATATAATGTAGAGATATATGTATGTATATCATTTGCATAAATGCAAGATGAGTTGATAACAAAAAATATCTAAGTGAAAGTCATTAGATAATTGTTAAACAAACATTATAATGGACCTACAAAGTACCAAAGATATGTTCAAACGTTTACGGATATTTGAGGAGCTCTGTTTTGTTTGCATACACTGATGCTTATTTAACTGAGATGATGCTCAACCCTAGTCGTGGTAGGATGTCATCATGAATGATGACATTGCTGACTAGATGTGCTCGACTGAGAGCATTAATGCGTTATACATTAAAAGAATAAGAATACTTTACAGTTTGAGAAACTGTTCAGATGACTGTCTAATGTAGGTGTTTTGCTAGCTTCAAACACCCTATGGAATGTATTGTTGCAATACTCGTCTTGTACTTGAATGCACACATACAAAGGACAATCATCATTCAAACCTTTCATGAGTTTTGAAACAAGTATTCTCAAAGTTTACTCAGATGACTACTTTACAGTTTGGGAACATCGGATTCCGACCTATGAGTAGTCTTATGCATATCTGTTTTTAGTATTTGGATAATGGAACTGTAAGCAGTCGTATTATATAATGAATTGATATACCTGGTATGATCGTCTTCATTTATACTACTGTGTTCTATATTTGCATGTTTAATCCATGAATAATTTATTTATTCTAAAATTGTCCATTGCCAGTTGACGATACGGGAGTATCATCAAATTAAGGCAAATGTGAGCGTGTTGGTAATTATTTACCAAACTCACATGTTGTTCATTGTGATGAACATTGGACTGACCCAACCTATGAGTATTCACTACATGGATCGTCGTCAATAGTGAATCTCGAAAATGGTTATGTCTCTTATCCTTAGACTTGAGATGCAAGTAGGTCTTGCATGCGTGGAATTTCATTCCTTGATATGGTTAAACGCTGTCCTGGATAAGGTAGTTATAAAAACCATCTTCAGGGGTGATATGAAACACATGAATGACACGTGCAGTCAAAATAGGATTTGTTCCTCCACATGTTATGGAGTTAGATACTATTGGGGCACCTCGATGAATTGGACGGATGTTTGTATGGCCGTACCCAAACGAGATTAAGATGAATCTTGATCCACTTGGTTATCTTGTTCAATTTCTATATCGAGAAACATAATAATTGAAGAATTAGAATGACATTTGATCCATGTCTAATGTTCAACATGGTATCTGTAACAAAATGATAGATGACATATAAACCATTTAAAATGAGACGTTTGAGAAACAATTCTCACATATCTCTAGGGGCATTGGCGTGTTGCTAGACGCTAACCTTTTCTTGTATAATTACTTGATTATTATGACGTCGCAAGTGGGAGCTGTTGGAGTATGATCGTGTCGTAATAAATAATTATATGGCTAGACATATGTGAGCCTATGGGGTCACACACTTATACACAGAGACATCTGTTTATAGATTGTAATTATCGTATTTACAATATATAAACGGCTATGTAACTCGGGATCTATAATGGGCCATTAAATACTAAGTTAGACTTAGCGTTTTTGGATTGGACCAACAATGGGCAAGCCCATTGTGGGCCCTTATGGTGGCTGGCCTTATGGAGGGGCTTGGAGGGAATTATGTGCTTTTACTAGGTGTTAAGTGTAAATGTGCAATTGATAAGATCAATCAATATTGAATGATATCAATCACACTTAAAGACTTACCACATTAGAAGAGAGAATCTCTCCCTCTCCCTCTCCATACTCATGGCACTATAACCCCCCCCCCCCTCCTAGGGTTTTAATTTCCATCCCACTTTAGCATAAACATATTGTATGTGTTACTAGTTCAAGGTTACATGCAAAATACTAGCATCTAATTGGTGATCAAGGAAGTGTTGTGTGTATCACTCTTAGAAGAGATCAACCTCATTGATCTCTTGGGTTTCTCCATCTTATCTTGGTGATATTGGTGTTATTGGTGCATCCGTGATCACGCTTCAAAGGTACAATAGTTATTTTTATTTATATGATTGATCATATGGCTATATGGATCCGTTGTTGGTGATGTTATCCACTGCGTTTATTTTTTTAATATGTTATTATGTATTCAACATCACCTATAAATGTCTTGTTGGAGACTAATATGCGTTTGTCTGTCACATATTTCTTTTGCCTTTCGACGCTGGACAACACATCTGTCGACCCACCTTTCTTGCCTCATATGTGGTACCGGATTCACCCACATTTCGCTATGCTCACTTAGTGCAAACTTTTTATCTTTTAAAATCATGTTATGCAAAATAATGCAAGAATACATGATTTTACTTATCTTGGTAACTTCCATTTGTCGTGTTGGTTATTGTAGTATACACCAACGTCCTTGGAGCACACCATTGTTTATTACTGAAGTATAGAAAGCAATAAGTATTTAGTTAAAAGTAAGGGTGTGTTTGATTGAAAGGTTTATTGGGGAGGGGGTGGAACAAATGGCAATTTTCCATATTAATAATCATAATTAATTATCAGAAAATGCATAGTTATTATTTTCTGACATGTGTTAATGAGGGATTTTCTCATTTAATTACGTTATCATACTAAAATAACTTAGAACATTTAAACGTGATCACAACACCATGGAACGAGCTCACACGCGGACCACGCAAACCATTTAAAACCAATTACAAACCAAACGGATCCCTTATATTTACTATTGGGCCAAAACTTAAATTCGTTACTGTTCATAAGCCCAATCCAAACTTCTTAAAAGTTTCCATTAAACTCGACAATGCACATAAGCTTTGCTTTGATTTCTCAAAAATTCGACAAGTAACTTATACAAATTTTTACAGAACTTAATTCTTTATACTACAAAGAATCGAGATCAACAACTCTTATCTCATAGTTCGAACATTTAAGCACAGAACAAAGGGCAAAGTGAATTGCCTTCGAGACATACTCAAACGCAACCAAAAATTATCAAACTTAACCAAACGCGATCAAACTAAATTCCACCTAGGTTCTTTGTTGTTTTTATTCGAATGAGAGTACTTGGGATCATTTATAACCATTTATGACTAGTTGGTCACGTTAGAAACTTGGTTGGACCTTTTAATAGTCATGCGACATATACATAAATGTATAACTTGATCCTAACCGAAACCAACAAGCAAACCCCCCCCCCTTGGTGACTTCCTAACCCAACTAAACTCACATTTTATCCCTTAAAATATCTCACAAAATCTGCAAATGGAATATAATCTCCCAACTTGCAATTTAAAATGATATAAACTTGTGTATACTTCATATATAATCGACACACACACACCTTGGTTCATTCAATCTTAAAAGCACACTCAAACATTCTCTCTAGTCCTTCTTATTCACTGCCGAGACCACAGGAGAACCAGGAGTGATTTCTACATTCATTTCGAACCAAATGACACTCTTTAGAACCATGTGTGATCGACTTTGAAGACAATATGTGTTCTTGATCCTTTTAAACATATAACGAACCATTTAAAGGTTATTGTAAGTCCCTTTGATCCATTTATTATTTGTATATCTTGTATTTCATTAAGCATGCATTGTTCTTCTTTTAATTCGAATCATATTTAATTTTTCACATTTATTTCTTTTATACGCTTGCAATTTAATTCTTTTACGTACATAACTAATGACCTCCAATGATGGATGGCTAGAATTACGTTATACGTGTTCATTTTACGTTTACATGGTCATTATATTGCTTAACGAATCTCATTTTGGTCTTTCCTTTTGTCGCATAACATATTACATGTCATTTATTTATTTTATTATGTCTTGAGTAGCATAAGAAATGACCCATTATAAACAAAAACTATACATACAACGTATTGATTTCATTGCTCGACCTAATTTTCTACGTGACTACCTATTAAAATGGTGTTTGGAGTTTCCCATTATAAGCTCTTAAAAGCCTTCTCAAAGCTACTAACTAAACGCGACTCGAACGTTTTCTTTTATATATATTTCTGAATTTGGGCTGAACTAAAGAATAAGCCCAATAAGTCAATTCGAATAAGCAGTGTATAAGTTGTAAGGAACATGTTTTTATGATGTTGAAACAAGCCAATCAAAGTCCCAACACCCCTTTTGACCCAACAGATCACGATTTGTTAATGGGCCTTAAGATGTCTCGTTAAAGGCCCATTAACCAGAAAATAAGCTATTTTGAAAGTAGGCTGATCATTTTGACTTAAATAAGCTATATGAGCTTATTGAAACTTTTAGAAATCAAATCCCACTCTTTTTGTGATTTTTGGACTAACTTTGCAAAATGTTTCAACCTTAGGGACTAAAACTGCCGTTTCAGTAAACAAAAGCTGGAAATTGTTAAAAAAAACAGTAAACCAAAGGGTAGAAATGTAATATCTGACCTTTATTGGACTTAAATTGTAACATTGGACTAATGGAGGACTAATGGTGCAAAACCTACACCGTTAGGGTATAAAGTGTACATTCCGGGAAAGTACAAGGATTGGACAGTAACAATTTCAAATATTAATTTCTATTTATGTTTTTCATATTTCATTTTCATATGTACATTTATTATTCGTTTCAGTACATTATTATTCGTTACGTTTATATTTATTTAACGAACTTTTAACGAATAAACTTAACGTGTTATTCAACGACACTCGAGGAAACGAAGATTTTGGAATCAAAAACATAAAAACAAGATAATATTATATATAATATTATTTTTGAACTTTAAGCATTTTAAGCATATCAAACTCACACATCACCAACCAAATGGTTATCCGTTACTAGTTTTCACACTCATTGTGCATAACTGAGCCAAAACTGTAAGAACTCAGACTTTACTATTAATTTAGGTAGTGTGTTGAAGCCGTTCCCTTAACTTGCTTAGTTACATATTTCACTTTGTTGATTTTACTCAAGGTGAGTCATAGCCCCACTATTACTTTTAAATACTTGTTTAAACTACTTGGGGTGAGAAACATTGCTACTTTTATGGATCATTAAAACAATGCTTTTGTTTGATAAAACTATTACCTGCTGGCCTAAGTACTGTATCTTATGCACTTCTAGCATGTTTAGTACTACATGGATTCTAACCATGTTATTATGTTTAGTGCTATATGGATTCTAACCATGTTATAACGTTTAGTACTAGATGGAGTCCAACCATGTTATTATATGCACTCTTTGCATCTGTTTATTACTACATGGACTCCAACCATGTTATCATATGCACTTTATGCACGCAAACTGTCGTAACATTTGGTAACATGTGACTTAGCGTAGGTATAATAGTTTCTTTTGTAATACATTTCGTACTTAGAAATGTTAACTCTTAAACTTATGATCCAATTCTACTGTTTTATACAAACCTATGAACTCACCAACCATTGTGTTGACACTTTAGCATGTTTTTCTCATGTGTTTAGCTGTTTACTATATGATGATGCAAGGCAGTGTATGGCAGGGGCATAGGCACACTTTTGGAGTGCACACGTGACACTCATGACCAGGGTTTTTATACAATGGGACAACTAATATTAAATAATGGGCCTTGTTTTCCGCATTCCAATTATGTAAAACTGATGTTTTATTTAATAAAGCTTTTAAAACAAATTTGATAAATTCGTTCTCTATTACTTATGTTATGATCCAGTTAAGTAACACCCAGATGTTAATTCTGCTGCATTCTGATTTTGGGGGTGTTACGGATTGGCATCAGAGTTAAGGTTATAGAGAACTAGGTACATATAAAACCTAGACTATTACCGCTTTTTACAAAAACTCAACCTATGACCGCGAGTGCCAGCCTGCCTTACTTGCCATTCTACTTGCTACCTTACTTATGGATTCAGCATGCTTAGTATATACTTACGTACTACTTTAATGACATATATTTCGTGTTAACACTTTTGATAACATATACTTCATGTTAATACTTAGCATATACTGCATGCTACTTTTAGGACACGTACCTTGTGTTACTGCTTAATCATGTACTACGTGCTAATTTGATAACTCATACTCCGTGTTAATGCTTAACATATACTTGCGCACTACTTTGACAATACATACCTTCGTATTAATTATATACATACATATGTACTTATACTTTGGCTAATACTTCCTAGCCTTACACTAAAAATTTTAAGTATCTTCTACATACTTATATACGCGTACCATCTTTGTCACAGAACATGTCTTCCAAATCATATGACACCACTGAAACTATTCTCCGTGCTACTCGCACATCACCTACCCTTCAGATCACTCCAGATGCTGAAGATCCCTATGTGCAAGTGTCCCAACAACAGCCTAATACGGAACTTACTCTAAAGAACTCATCATCTACTCACTCACCTCCGCTTAGGAGAGCTACTGAGTCTTAATCAGATGAAGAAATGATTGGTTGTTCGGCTACATTCGAGATTGGGAAAAGTTCGAGAGGAACACACCAAGAGATAAATTGGAAGGATGTTAATCCAAACTCTCCACTATCTGACGTTCCAGACTCCCGAATGCAAGACATTCCAGATGACTTATCCTCACTTAATCCCCCTGACGATACTATAAGTACTCGTGATTCTATATGGACCCTTCTCCATCAACAAGCCAGTACCCTAGATGCCCACATTGCTCAGCTGAAAAGGTTACCACCAAACCGTTTTGAGTGGTATAATCAAAACCTTGACACTCTATCCAAAAGAGCCGATGCTAAGAGGCGAGAAGTGTTTGACTTAGAGATGCGGGTTGACAAAATGAAGGATACTTACAACTATGAGCTTAGAAACTTGGATTCCAGAGTCCGCTATTTGAGTAGAGACCGTACTTAGGTACATGGTAGGATAGAAGGCATTGAAAGGACCCAGTGGATTGCCAGAGACACGGCAAGGAACCAAGATCAGAGGATTTTAGCCTTGGAAACCATGTTAGCTACTCAGATGAGAATGTGCCAGGAGTTCCAAATACGCTTCGCAAACATGGAAGCTGCACAACTGGAGCTAGAGGCAGAAGTTAGACGTTTACGTCAAGGACGTAACTAATATTAGAATCATATGTATCGCTTATGTACCCACTAAACCGAGTAGTCTTCGGTTATTGTCTAAAATAAATTCCAATAAGCTTGTAGTTTTCACTTCGTGTAACCGACTTTTAATCTATGACAAGCACACTTTGTTATGTCTCTCTATTGTGATTTAATATTTTCTAGCATACTCAACTATAGTGCTACTTATTCATGTGATGACTTATCATACTCTTATACAAAAACTTATCATTTGTTACTTTCTTTTGTAGACAAATGGCTACACGCAAATCAAACCGTAATCACAACACAACTAATGCTACTCCCCCTCCAAACGAAGTCAACCATCCAACATTGGCACAACTTGTGGCACAACAGGTGGCAGAAGCTATGGCAGCTGTTGTCAACGTAGGATCAAGCACCAACACAGGTGACAGAGCCACAAGACCCACTACTGTCAGTCGGGCCTGCACATACAAGGAGTTTCGTGCTTGTGATCCAGGAAATTTTGGAGGAACTGAGGGAGCTGTCAGCTTAGCCAGGTAGCTAGAAAAGCTGGAAACTGTGTTTCGTATCTGTAACTGCAAAGAAGAATCCAAAGTTAAGTATGCCTCGTATGCTTTGACAGGTAGTGCTTTAACTTGGTGGAACTCTTACATGAAATCATCAGGAATGAATATTGTTTACGCTATGGCGTGGGAGCAATTCAAAACTTTAATGCTCCAGAAATATTACCCTCACACTGAGGTCAAGAAGATGGAAGCAGAATTTTGGAACTTGAAGGTTCAAGGCACCAACATCTTGGGGTACACACAACGTTTCCAAGAATTAGCCTTACTATGTCCTGAATTGGTTGCTACTGAATCCCAAATGATAGAATGCTATATAGGAGGATTACCCATAAACATCAGAGGGAACACTTTGGCTGCTAATCCTAGTGACTTACATAACACAATCTCCATCTCTTAAAACTTAATGGATCAGGTGATCCAAGATATGGCAGAAAAAGGGGGAGATAACAAAAGAAAATGAGAGGACAACTCAAGAGCCAACCATTACTCAAACAAACGACAGGAAGTCACTAAGGTCTATTCTGCTGGACCCGGGGACTAGAAGGTCTATGCTGGAAAATCTCCTCTGTGTAATCGTTGTAAACTTCATCACAACGGCCCATGCTCTGTAAGATGCGAAAATTGTTACAGGGACGGCCATATGGCCAGAAATTGCAAATCACCAGTTCTTACTGCTGCTCAAAGGGAACCAGTGCCTAATCAAAGAACTCCTAACTTCAAGGACAAATCTTACATTACCTGTTCTGGTTGTGGAGAAAAAGGACACTTCAGGAACGAGTGCAAGAAACAGAGAAACCAGGGAAATCAAGTCGCTGGAGGAAACCAGGGTTATCCAGGAAATACCCGAGGCAAAGTGTATGTGGTTGGAGGAAGAAAAGCACTAGAGGACCCGAACGTCGTTATGGGTACGTTTCTTGTAAACAAACGCCATGCATTTATTTTATTTGATATCGGTGCATATAAGAGCTTCATATCATACACATTTAGTCAGTTGTTGGATATCACCCCTAGAGCTCTAGGCATTGGTTATGACGTAGAGCTAGCTAATGGTCACGTCGAAAGAGTAGACACAATAATTCGAGGTTGTACACTGAACCTGTTGAACCATCCGTTCAACATAGACCTCATGCCAGTCGGACTTGGTAGTTTCGACGTTGTTATTGGAAAGGACTGGTTGTCCAGACACCATGCCATAATCATCTGCGACAAAAAGATTGTTCATGTACCATATGGTAACGAAGTATTGGAAGTTTTAGGAGATAGGAATGACTGAAGAAATCCGTCTCGATTGAACTTCATATCATGCACCAAAGCTCAGAAGTACATTGAGGACGGATGTCTCCTCTTTGTAGCACAAGTTGAGAAGATAAAGAAGGAGACTAAAGAAAAACGCCTAGAAGACGTGCCAATTGTACGTGATTTTCCTGAAGTCTTTCCCGAAGACTTGCCAGTACTCCCACCAGTCAGGCAAGTTGAATTTCAGATTGACTTAATTCCAGGTGCTGCACCCGTAGCACGAGCACCATACCGATTAGCTCCTTCTGAGATGCAAGAATTGTCAGAACAACTCCAAGAACTCTCAAAAAAAGGTTTCATCAGGCCAAGTTCCTCACCATGAGGAGCTCCTGTTCTTTAGTAAAGAAGAAAGATGGATCATTCAGGATGTACATCGACTACAAAGAACTGAACAAGCTAACTGTGAAGAACCGATACCCACTCCATAGGATCGACGACTTATTCGACCAACTGCAAGGTTCTAGCGTCTATTCAAAGATCGACCTTCGATCTGGATACCACCAACTTCGAGTCCGCAAAGAGGACATCCCAAAAACGGCATTTAGAACCCGCTACGGACACTATGAGTTCCAAGTTATGCCATTTGGTTGGACGAACGCACCAGCCGTATTCATGGATCTTATGAACAGGGTGTACAAACCTTATTTGGATAAGTTTGTGATTGTGCTCATAGATGACATCCTGATCTATTCCCAAGAACAAAGAAGAACATGGAAAACATCTCAAGATGATACTGGAATTGCTCAAGAAAGAGGAATTGTATGCAAAATTCTCAAAATGTGATTTTTGGATTTCCACTGTACAATTTCTCGGTCACATTATTGACAGCCAGGGTATTCGCGTGGACCCTGAAAAGATTGAGTCAATTAAGAATTGGGCAACGCCAACTGAAATACACCAATTCTTAGGACTTGCCGGTTATTACCGGAGATTCATCGAAGGATTCTCCAAGATAGCCAAACCATTAACCACCCTTACTCATAAAAATGTAAAGTATGTCTGGGGAACAGACGAAGAAAAGGCATTCCAAACACTCAAGGAAAAGTTGTGCAGTGTACCCATATTGGCCTTACTTGAAGGAAGCGATGACTTTGTTGTATACTGCGACGCTTCACACAAAGGTTTAGGTGCTGTCTTGATGCAGAGACTGAAAGTGATTGCTTATGCATCGCGTCAGCTCAAGACACATGAAAATAATTACACAACCCATGATTTAGAACTGGGATCAGCTGTATTCGCTTTTAGGATATGGCGACATTACTTGTACGGCACTAAGTGTACAGTGTTTACAGACCACAAAAGCCTACAACATATCCTAGATCAAAAAGAGTTGAATGTGAGACAACGTTGGTGGCTAGAACTACTCAGTGATTACGACTGCGAAATTCGTTATCACCTTGGAAAAGCCAACGTTGTGGCAGATGCTCTTAGCCGAAAAGAACGACTCAAACCCTTGAGAGTCAGATCATTAGGAATGACGATCAGTTCACCTCTTCCATAAAAAATCCTCATTGCTCAGATTGAGGCGTTCAAAGAAGAAAATTGACCAAGTGAAAAACTCTATGGTATACCGGAGAATGCAAATGGCTTTGTCAAGAGATCAGACGGAGTATTGTGCTTCAACGATAGAAGCTGGGTACCACTCTATGGTGGGATACGAGAGTTGATTATGCATGAATCGCATAATTTCAAATACTCTATTCATCCCGGAGCTGACAAGATGTACCTTGATCTTAAGAAACTTTATTGGTGGCCTAACATGAAGGCGGATATTGCTCTATATGTCAGTAAATGCTTAACTTGCTCTAAGGTTAAAGCAGAACATCAAAGACCGTCCGGATTACTAGTTCAACCTGAACTCCCTGTTTGGAAATGGGAGCGAATCACTATGGACTTCATAACAAAACTACCACGAACATCTAGTGGTTATGACATAATTTGGGTGATTGTTGAAAGACTCACCAAATCGGCACACTTTCTTCCCATCAAAGAAACTGACAGCATGGATCATCTCGCTCGGTTATACCTGAAAGAGGTAGTCTTTAGACATGGAATATCGATTTCGATCATCTCTGATCGTGACAGTCGTTTCACTTCAAACTTTTGGCAGTCACTCTAGAAAGCTTTAGGAACTAAACTAGATATGAGTACAACTTACCATCCCCAAACTGATGGCCAAAGAGAAAGAACCATTCAAACCTTGGAGGATATGCTCCGAGCCTGTGTAATAGATTTCGGCAAGAAATGGGACGGACATTTGCCCCTAGTCGAATTCTCGTACAACATCAGCTATCACACAAGTATAAAAGCTGCACCATTCGAGGCACTCTATGGACGTAAGTGCCGATCACCCATTTGTTGGATAGAACTGGGAGATAGTCAACTCACGGGTCCCGAACTCATTCATGAGACAACCGAAAAGATTGTGCAGATTCGCAATCAGATGCAAGCTGCACGAGACCGACAAAAGAGTTATGCAGACAAGAGACGCAAACCTCTTGAGTTCCAAATAGAGGACAGAGTCATGTTAAAGGTTTCGCCATGGAAAGGTATGATACGTTTTGGCGAACGTGAAAAACTAAATCCTCGTTACATTGGACCTTTTGAAATTCTCAAAAGAATCGGACCGGTAGCATACAGAATTCAGCTGCCGCAACAACTCAACAACGTACATGATGTCTTTCATGTATGCAATCTAAAGAAATGCTTTTCTGAGGAAACTCTTACTATTCCTCTAAAAGAAATCAAAATTGACAGTTGACTACACTTTGTACAAAAAGATGCACTACCAGGCCTTCGATGGTGATCAAAGGAATAATGGGGTGTTGAGATTGCGCCAAGCTTGTTCTTAACCTGAAATAACAAATACGAAGACACTACGTTAAGTGATTGCGCAGGGGTTGGACCCTGCGAACCACCTCCGGCGTGCGAGTAAGTATGTGTAAGGGCAATGTAGGTTGTAAATGACGAGAATGCAGTTAACTTACATTGTTCATGCCCGACTAAGCTATTTATAGGGGAGAAATAGGCCTTAGTGGGCGGTTTACACATGTTTCGGAGATCATGAGGGCATCCCATGATTTGTGGTAACCGCTAGGGCTTTGTAGCCCACTATCTCTGTTTTGGCGGGAAAGCCAAGGGAAGAGGAGACGTGGGTTTGACCATGTCAGAATTGTCCTTCGTGCTAGTTCCTTCGTAGGAGATACCCCGAAGGGCTTAAGGCTTCGATTGGCGGATTCCCACATGGTAACCAGTTCGCAGGCGAATAGTTTTACGCTAATAAAACGTGTTAGGAGATTAACCTAGGCCTTCGAAGGGAGGGCTTTCTACAGGCTCGAAGGGGAGTCCTTCGACCCGTTCAGAGGGTACATCATCAAGCCCCCCAGTCGAAAGTGATATATACGTACAAGGATAAATTGCATTCGACTCAAAAAACCTGCTACACTTTATCCCGTTCGTCGCAAATTTGAACGCAATGAAGATAAGTGCTTAAACAAACTTTGCGCAATAAATGCGGCTAATAAATCTTCAACTACCACTCTATACTACAGCAGCGAAGATATCGGTAAACATCTTTTCAAAAATTAAAAAATTAGTCTCCATGTATATCTCGGATTATAACTGCACGTGGATGGCTAGGATGAAACTACAAAGGATACTCATAAACCCTTCATACTTCCAACCCTAGATCATATTTTTTTTTGCGCCCAAAATACACGTACACGACCCTGTGCTTTGTGCTTCAATTGAGCTTAAAGGTAAGTTTTCCTCTCCGATCTTTGTCCTTTTGCGCTCATAGTCTCTAGTTCAAGATGAGTATGGCAGCGAAAAGAACTATTAGGGAGCAAAAATGTACTCTATCAGAGCAGGCTCTAATATAATTTCTTAAAATATATCCCATACCTAAAGAGTTTAAAGTTATGCTTCCCAATCAAAACCAAAATGTTTTTGATGCTCCAACGGGTTATGTGGGGCTTTACGTGCATGCATTTACAGAATCTAACTTTAGGATTCCGATGATCCCCTTATCAAGGAATTTCAAACAAGGCTCGTAAGGTCCTCCGGTCTTTCAGATAAGAAGAAAAGTAAGAAAGCAAAAGCTGCTATGTCTGTGAAGACTCCTCCGAAGAGGAAATTATCCCTTCCTACTCCTCCGACAAGAATGGTGAAGCCCAAAGGCTCTCATTCTAAAACCTTTATACCTACTCCTCTGACGATTCCTGAAGATGATACTCCTAGTAAGTTATAATGCATGCGTAATAAGTGTCATTCCTTATATAACTTGTGCTCCTGTCTTTCGCAGGTCTTCCCGATGTTAATGAACTACCCAATTCAACTGCGTGCCGCCACTTGGTTGAAAAAATGACACCTGCTATGGAGCTATACCATAGCGATGAGGTGGGAGAGGTTGTGGGGAAGCTAGTGAATGCGGCTATATTCCATGGCAAGTGCACAACTTTGGAGGAGATTGCTGAGACCAAAAAACCAGTTGTGCTGTCGGAGGTACCATACTACCGTTCGAATTCTGTGCGAGAATATGATGAAGCCGGCAATGCGTTCACCACAGCAGAGTACCCCTTCCTTGCCGAAGCAACCAAAGATCCTTCAGCCTCCATCGAAGATCTCCTCTCCAAAAAACCAAAGAAGATACAGCCTCCGTCTCCAACCAAGAGGACCTTATCTGTGAAGCCTATGTCTCCAGTTCACTAAGAGGATCCAAACTCTTCTAAGAATGCTTGAAGGTTGCCATGTTGGCATTAATTCAGTCTCTGGGGGTGGCATGTACCCCTTTTTAAACAATTTACCATGGTTGAAGGCATGTGCCTTTGTGTTTAACAATTTATGGTGCTTTTATCAGACGTGTACCTGTTTGAACAATTTATCTTTCGTATGTCTGGGCTTCGACCCGAAACTTAGACAATTATTCTCATGTTTATGTTGGATATGGCCTTATAAATGCCAATCGTAGGGATTACATCCCGTTTTTGATATCATGCTTATCTTCTCTTACGTTTTTTTTTTCTTTTAAAAAACGTAAACATACATCCTGAGATTATATCCTCATTGTGTGTATTTTGGACCAAGATTTTGGCAATCGTATAATTTGACTGCGACAGAGGGTCGCGACCCACTCCGTCTTTATCCTTAAGTTGCAGAGGGCTTTTATTACCCAAAGACTTTATAGGAAAGTTAATGTGAATTGTAATGGATGCTATTTGTATACAAGACATGTGTCTTGCTTCATCCTTCGACATTGAAACTTGTAAAGTACTTGGCTGAACAAATCTTTGTTGTATAAAACGAAACAAGAGATTTTGAGAGAAATGCGTTATATCATTAAGTGGGTAGGGAGGATTACATCATTTGTAGAAATGAACACTAGGACACCTACCATTAATGCTTCTTTCCCATGTGAGAAGAATGCGTTACATGAAATTGAAAAACAACTAAGTGCTTTTTTTTTCTTTTTTTTCTTTTTTTTTTTTAAATAAGTCTTATATGTAAAAACTTACGAAAACTAGTATCCAGTTCTTCGGGCTCACATGCTTTGTTTTCGCAACATCTCTCTTTGCCACTGGACCCTTCGACTTGGCTTTGCTTGCGTTTATTTGAAGGACATATTCTTATATGCCCTCAGGACTTTGGGTAACTTATCTACCCACTCATGCTGATACTGCCCCAACTTTGTCTCGATTTCAATGAAAATGTCCTTGTCGACACAAGTGAATATTTGCTTCACATTCAGGCTTTCGCAGAAAGGAGGGAATACCCCTTCGGAAAAGTGTTTCCCTTTATAGGAAGTGATGACTTGTGGGACTCCAAACCTGCAGATTATGTGTTCCCACACAAATTTTTCCACATGCTTTCCTGTTATTAATGCCAAAGGTTTGGCATCGACCCACTTGGTGAAGTAGTCTATGGCTACGACCAAGAACTTTACCCCTCCCGGAGCTACTGGTAGGGGTCCGACTATATCGATTCCCCATTGACAGAAGGGCCATGCTAAGGTGACAGATGTCATGTCTTGCTTAGGCATTCTTGGAACTTTGGAGTGGATTTGACAAGCTTCTCATCTTTGTATTATCTCTATTGCGTCTCTATGCATAGATGGCCAATAATACCCTAGCTTCATTACTTTTGAAACAACGGAGCGAGGGCCTGCGTGCAACCCGCAAGATCCTTCGTGAACCTCAAAGATGATGTTCGAAGCCTGTTTTGGTCCCACACAACGAAGCCATAGAGATAGGAAGGATCTCCTATAAAGGTTATCCCCAATGAGCCTATAATGGGGAGCTTTGATCCTCACCTTTCGAGCAAGCTTAGGATCCTCTGGCAGAATACCACTGATCAAATACTCCCTAATCAGAGTCATCCAATTGGTGCCTTCCTCGAGTATGATGTCAGAAACTTCGCCTCGTTTAATTGACCTATCAGTCAATACTTCTACCAAAACTTCCTTTGTTAAATGAGCAAATGCCATTGAAACCAACTTGCTTAAGGCATCTGCTTTCTTGTTTTGATTTCTGCGAACATGTGCTATATCATATGTTTTGAAGCCTTGAAGGAGTTCTTTAGCTTTTTCCAAATATTGCTTGATGGTGGGTTGCCTTGCTTCGTAGGAGCCTTTAATTTGGTTGGCGACTAACTGCGAGTCTACAAAAATGGAGAGGTTACGAACCTCCATGTCCTTTGCAAGTCGAAGACCGGCTAACAAAGCTTCATACTTGGCTTCATTGTTGGTAGCTTCGAACTCAAAACGCAATGCGTAAGTGTATTCCCTTCCTTCCAGACTAACTAGCATTAAACCTGCTCCTGAACCATCAGAACTTGATGCTCCGTCTGTGTACAATTTCCACCCCTCCTTCGTCTCTTGGGGCTTCTCCTTAGGAATTTCTTTATCTTGGCTAGGTCCGGAGGGTGTTTCAGCGATAAAGTCTGCAAGTATCTGACCTTTGACAGAGTTTCGACCCTTGTACTCTATCTCATGTTCTCCCAATTCGATAGCCCATTTAGTTACCCTTCCTGATTTCTCAGGCTTCGACAGTATCTGCCTAATAGGCTTGTCAGTCAATACCGTGATGGGATGAGCTTGAAAGTATCTTCGAAGGCGTCTTGCAGCATAAACCAAGGTTAGGATTAGTTTTTCCAACTCCGGATAGTTTAATTCAGCTCCTTGTAGGACCCTGCTAACGAAGTATATAGGGACTTGTTTCTTCTCCCTTTCGGCTAGGAGCACCGCACTGATGCTTTCGAATGATGCCGCAATGTACATGAACAACACTTCGCCTTTGATTGGGGCGGTAAGTGTTGGTAAGATTTCCATAAATTCCTTTAGCTTTTCGAAGGCTGCTTTCGCCTCACAACTCCATTGGAAAGTCTTTTTATCTGTACACCCCTTGAGTGTTTTGAAGAATGGTAAAGACCGATCTGCCCCTTTCGACAGGAACCTGCTAAGTGCCGCAAGCTTCCCATTGAGGCTTTGAACTTCTTTTAGTGACTTCGGAGCTTGAAGGTCAGTGATGGCTTTTACCTTTGAAGGGTTGGCTTTAATCCCTTGTTTAGTGATCAGGTGCCCCAAGAATTGTCCTTCCTCCACGCCGAAGGTACACTTCTTAGGGTTAAGCTTCATATTGATTGCCCGTAATTGATCGAAGGTCTCTTGGATGTCGGAGAGGAGGTCCTCTTCGGTTCTGCTTTTTATTACCATGTCATCAACGTAGGCCTCCAAGTTCCTCCCGATTTGCTTGTGGAAGGCTTTATCTACTAACCTTTGGTAAGTTGCCCCTGCGTTCTTCAGACCGAAGGGCATTTTCTTGTAGCAATAGACACCCTTTCCTGTGTAGAAGGCTGTCTTTTCTTCATCTTCCTCCGTCATTTGTATTTGGTGATACCCTTTGTAGGCGTCCAGAAAACATTTCAGACGGAACCCTGAGAGAGATTCGACCTTCTAATCGATTTCTGGTAGAGGGTAGCAGTCCTTCGGGCAAGCTTTATTGATGTCGGTGAAGTCAACGCACATACGCCACCCTCCGTCACTTTTCTTTACCATGACTGGGTTGGCAACCCAAGTTTGGTATTTCACTTCCTTGAGAATTCCTGCTCGCACAAGCTCATCCACCTCTTTGCAAGCAACTGCATTTCTTTCTGGTGCCAGGCTTCGTCGCTTCTGCTTAATTGGTTCAATGTGTTTGAACTCGTTAAGCTTATGTTCTGTGCCAAAGGGCTTGCCATCGATCATAAGAGTCCTGGGAACTCCTGTCATGTCTGAATATGTCCATGCGAACACATCTTTGTTGGCTTTGAGTAGCTTCTCCAGGTCTGCTTTGAAGTTAGCAGGGAGTTGCTTTCCGATTACCACCGTTTGCTCTAGATAGAGCTCATTTATCACAATACGTTCTTCAACATCCGTACAACTAAGGATAGCCTTCGGAGGCTCCTCCGGACTTTCCCTAATCTTTTTGCCACTATCTCCCACTTGCCCTTGACTGTAACTGGAGAACACGGTTCCTATCCCATAAGGTGTATGGAACTTTACCGCTGCATGTATAGTGAAAACTACGATACCCATCTTTTGCATGGCGGTCCTTCCTATCAGCAAGTTGTAAGGAGAGTTGGACCTTACAATAGCGAACATGAGGGTTTCTGTCCTTGCGAGCTTGCCTTCTCCAATTGTTATTTCCAACGGAACTTCTCCCAGAGGCCACGAATGCTCACCAGAAAATCCCACCAAAGGTATCTTCGAATCAACCCGCTGCGACCTGATCGAAGGCTTGAGCTTGAGAAAACAATGCTCATAAATGATTTCGCAGGAGCTTCCACAGTCCATATAGGCTCTATTCACTTCTCGGTTGGAAATGAGGACTTTGATGACTACTGGATCATTTGAAGGGACTTGGCCTGTGAGAGGAGGAAAAGTTACTTCCCCTATTGCATTACCCTCCTGCTCCGTTACCTTTCTTTTCAAGCTGGCTTCGCCCCAACGAACCATGAGTATTGGGGCTTCGAGAGGAGTAGTATCTTTAGCCAATTGAGTGTCGGTCATCTTTTCCTTTCCCTTCTTTATACCCTTCACCAAGTGTGCCAATTTCCCGGACTTCATAGCTTCTTCTATCTATTTCTTTAACTCTCTACAACTGTTCGTATCATGACCATAATCTTCGTGAAAGTGACAATACTTGCTGGTATCCCTGTTTTTGCCCTTACTTGTCATACGAGGGGGTGCTTCGAAGGCCTTAGCAGCCCTCTCCGTAGCAAGTATTTCCTTTGGAGACTTGGTTAGACTGCTTAACAAACCGTGGTTGGGACCTTTGTTGTACGGAGAAAACCTGTCTCTGTTCTTGTTCTTTGACCCTTCCCACGAAGAATGCTTCAAAAATTTGTTGTTGCTGTCTCTGTCTATCGGAGCCCCATTAGTGGATACCTCTTTCGCTTCGATCCAAGTATACGTCTTTTCCATTAACCCTTTGTAAGTTGTCGGAAGGTCAGTGGACAAGAATTCCACCAAACTCCGATTTTGAAGACCATGTATGAAACCCGAAATACGCTGATCTTCATGAAGACCCAAAATCTGCAAAGTATCATCGGTGTACCTAGTAACGAAGGCCCTTGTTCTTTCGTTTTCCTTTTGTTTGATGTTGTGCACCGTTAAATGAGTCCTTGTGAACTTCTTTTGCTGACTGAAGTGTGACCGGAACTTAGCCTTAAGACCATCAAGATTGACGATGCTACCGGGCTTTTGCCCATTCCACCAAATACGCGCAGAATCCCGTAGGGTGTATGTAAACATATGACAGGCCACCGGCATAACCCATTTTTGCATTTTGATAGCCCCTTCAAACAAGTGTAAGAAATTGTCCGGATCCCCCTTCCCATCATAAGTCCCAATGTGCGAAGGCATTTTCAACCCGTCAGGCAATGGGTAATCTTCTATCCACCTAACGAAGGGTATAGCTGAACCCATAGGGTCTGAGTATAGACAGTTATAAGGTGGTGCATACATGGGAACAATATCATAGGGATTGTTGTTCAGGGGCATTCCCATAGGAGTTTGACTTGGGTAGGACTGATAAGGTGTATTCATGGCAAACGGATAACTGATGAAGCGAAAAGTGTACCGCTTTTAGGGGATCATTTAAGCCCTAAATCGTATTTATTTGATCAAATATTGCCCTAAATCGTTCCTTTTGTCATTTTAGGTACTTTGGAGAAGAAATCTGGAAAAGGAAGCATTTTGGACGTTTTTGGAGCATAAAAGTGAAGAAAACGACAAAGTCTCAAAAATCTGCTGGAAAAGTACCTGTGACGGCGTCAAGCCCTAGTGTGACGCCGTCAACCCTTGATAAGCTAGAGAGGATTTTGGAGGATTAAAAGGGGACGGCGTCAAGAAGGCCATCAAGAAACCCTAACCGCGGCGAGGTGACGGCGTCACGATCTATAACGTGACGCCGTCAGATCTGTTTTCCTATATATATTTTCATAATTTTTAGTCATTAGTGTGCAACTTTGTGAGGAGAAACCCTAAGACGATTTTTCTGCCATTTTTAAGGGTTTTATACCCTTGGATCTCCCATGTTCAATTGAAGATAAGTAATCAATTAATCATTCAATATGTCTATGTGTTGTTTGATTATATCTTGTTCTTGTCTTTTATTTAACATGCTAGGCTAGATTTATCTTGTGTTTGCTTAGATCTAATGAAACCTAACTATTGATTATTGGTTGTTGGTGTGTTATTAATTGTATTGGATGATTGTTTATCGATGTTAGGCTTAAGAAAACTGGCTAACCTCCTATACGGTAACTTGCTTGAATGTCTTAAGAAACATGAACCAATGCGTACTAAGGTTATTATGGTTGTATTTAATGCATGAGCGAATTCTAGTGATCCCATGTTAGGAGCTTCTTAGCCGGCTCGACATAGGAGTGAAGTAGGAGCTTGTAGAGTTGGGGAAGTACGTACGCCACCCCACGATTGGTATTAAGGAATACACCCGTCATCCACGCAATTAATACACACTAATCAACCGGTAAAAGATAGTTAGGGAGTAAGGAAATCTAAGTAAACACATTTCTCTCCATATAAGTTCCACAACCTTTTTATTTTCAGTCATTTTATTTTATTTGCATTTGTAGTTATTTGGGTTAGTTGACTAGCAACTAATTCCGCCCACTCCTTCAAACCCGAGATTTTATTTGCTTTCATAAAAAAAAATATAAAAAAAATACAAAAAGAATCTTCCCTCACCCTTAGACCTACTAGAGTAGTTTTTCAATCCTAACGACACTATTCCCCTAGAGAACGATCAATCCCCCGGTACTTGCCACTACACTATACTACATCGGTCAGGTACACTGCCTGGTGGGGATTGCAAGCCTCTTGAGATCCCTCGAGAGGTAAAACCTGTTGTAAGGTCGCAAAACCACGCATCAAGTTTTTGGCGCCGCTGCCGGGGAATAGTTATTGTTTAGGTTGAATTTTTATTTTATTAGGTCTACTCACTAGATTCCTTTCTAGTGAGATTTTTATTTTATTTTTCTAGGTTTTCTTTAGTCTATCTTTTTTCTTCGTTTCTTTGTTCGTAACCATTATCATCCGACATCATGGAAGGTGGTAATATCCTCGATCCCAACAACCCACCACCACAACAACACCCACCTCCTAGAGCCCGTACCTTAGGAGACTACTCCCGTCCTAGCCACCATGGCTATCGAAACACCATTGAGCTCACTCAAGGAGCCAATGTCACTCCCTTGCGATCCGACACCATCCGGTTGGTGCAAAGCGGATGCGCATTCCATGGACTTCGTTCCGAAGATCCTAATCAACATCTCAAGGACTTTCTTAAAATCGTTGATTCCATAGACCTTGATGTTGCCACTCGAGAGACGACCCGACTGCGTCTCTTTCAATTCTCTCTGCGGGACCAAGCTAGTCAATGGCTAGAGCGTCTACCCGCAGGATCCATCACCTCTTGGGATGATCTCACCACTCGTTTCCTTGCTCAGTTTTTCCCACCAGGAAGAACTACCAAGCTAAGGAATGATATCTTGATGTTCCAACAACGTCAAGGCGAAACCCTCTACGAGGCATGGACTCGATTCAAGGACTTACTCCAAAAAGTCCCTCACCATGGCATAGAACTTTGGCTCCAAGTCCAAATCTTCTATGACCACATCAATCTCTCCACGAGGCAAACCATTGACCAATCGGCCGGTGGTAAGCTACGTGATCTAAGTGCGGAACAATCATGGGCTCTCCTAGAAGATCTTGCTCTTTATGACAACGAAAGTTGGAATGATCCCCATGATTTGAATAAAACGGTCAAGGCAATATCTTTGCCTTCGAACAATTCAAGCACTTCCGACCGTAGGATCATAGAACTTGAAGACCAAGTCAAGTTTCTTATGAAATCCTACGAGGCTCCTAAACCTTCCAGCCAAGTGAACAAAATCACTTCTTCATGTAAATTATGTATTGGTCCCCACGACACTCGTGATTGCATGGAACTCCCCAAACAGGCTTTCAAAGAATTCGCATCCTCGCGAATCGATAAGGCAGGAGATAAGTGGCTCACCACTACTTATGGACCCAAGAATTCCGAAGATAGGTATGAGGCATGGAAGAGTAAGCCAAATTTTAGTTGGAACCAAACTCGACGCGTATCATTCAATGACTCTCCCCCACTCACCTGGTCTGAAAATTATCCTCATCAGCATACGCATAAACAACAAAATTGCGAGGAATCACTGCAAAAATTCATTCTCTCTCAAGAAACACAGCTCTCCAAACTTGAGAATCAATTCAGACAACAGCAAGTTGATATGAACAACAAGGTTGATAACCTGTTAAAGGTTATCAATGATCGCATTGCTGGCAGGTCAACTTGTGAGTTGGCACGAGTTAATGAGATCAAATCTGTCACGGTGACTCACCAAACACCCCCTCCTGTAAAAATCAAGCACCCTAGCAAACTCTTCAAACACATATCACAAAACGGAAAAGAAACTAGAGATACTCATACCCCTTCAAAACCACTCCACTTCGTGAACACCATTACAACAATACCTATTCCTAAACCCAACCTGGACCAACAATCAACCGAGAATGTGGACAATGAAATGGAGGGTGAAGTTCCTGAAAAGAACCCCGAGGGGCCCGGAGACTATCTAGACTCACCAAAGAACTCTAGTACAAGAGAGGTGAGTGATGAGGAGGGCTCGGAAGAGAAATCCGAATTGCCTCATGGGCTCCCAGGACTGCTAGACCGCCCCTGGTGGAGGAACTTGAGAGGGGCACAACAAAGCTGCCTATGGGATTTGGAGAGAGAATAGAGGATGGCGCTCCCAGGGTCTTTAAGATATCTTGCACCACTAGGAAAAGGTTTATAAAAAGTGCCTACATAAACCCCAACTCTTCTATAAATGCAATATCCCTTTCTCTATATAACGAAGCCTTCACCAAACAGGTCAAATATGAAGGGTTTAATATCATCGGGGTAATAAGAAGGGTACCAATTGTGATATAAAAGTTCCTCTTTCATATCGGGCTAACTGTATTTAATAACATGAACTCGCTCATCAGCCCATCCTTAACTAGCCTTGTTCTAGGCAAACCATTCATAAAAGCAACGGGAGTGATACTCGATGAAGATGATAGTAGTGCATTATTTACCGATGGTGTCAGGAAAGTGATTTTTCGGGATGGCAGTGAAGAAGTGTATGAGTATCAACCATCAGCAATTGGCAACACATGGGGGCTACACGGTAGAAGCCCTGGCCGAATTAAGCGACGTTATCCGAATAATCTCAAAATACCTTGCATGATTGGTCACAAGCATTTTTATAATGTTTACATTGACACATGTTTACCCAAAAATGTGATATCCTTGTTTCATTATAACAACATTTGCAGATGGGGGATGATTCATAAAGGGAAGGATGACATTGGCATAGATGATGATGTACAGGTGTTTGTAGGAAATATGACATTCACTATGAGCTTCGCGATCGTCGATAATATCGAAAAGTACATCGATCCCAGGTTATCACAAGTTGTTTTTGGGGCACCTTTTTGCAAGGCCACAAGCTTGGTTGTGGACGAGCTCAATGGGATCATGACTTTCACCGATGGGATTAGGGAAATCTCATACCAAACACCTTACAAGATGCGAGACTTCAAGGAGATTGATTATGGAGGGCTCGATGGGTTAAGTTCCCAACTCGTGTTATGTGATGATGATGTGAGAAGAGGATGTAAGGACACTTTTGACTTGTCGAGTGGATTCTTTAAGCATGTTAAGGAGCTTAGTTCTAAATACCAAAACAAACCTTTTGATCTCAAGGACCCGAAATACCTTTACTATGAAAGTGATTCTGATAGAGAATCAAAGGGGAACCTAGAAACCGTGACCAATGATGGAGTCACGTAATGTACAGTGACTTTGAGTCTAGCTACAAGACTCGTTAATAAAGAAAAGCGCTTCTTGGGAGGCAACCCAAGCTTTATTTGCTTTGTGTGTTTATTTATTTGTTTGTTTGATTTTATTTGCTTCCGTATGTATGTTTAATTTTTATTTTTATTGATTCATGTTCGAAACTAAATTGTGAAAATGCTTTATCTTGTTTTTAACTTCGTCTTAACTACATGTAAAGGGATTTTGCAAAAGTTAAGTGTAAGGGAAATCCAAATCGGTTTATTAGAACAAATGAACATGAATCGTAACAATAATAAATTAACATACATATTAGTAATTGTTTGAGTCAAATGCTTGTATCGAGTCATAATGATATTTTGCAGGATTTCCAGGAAGTAAGGTATAGGTTTTTCCAGAAATTTTCCGGAAACTTAACATGAGAATTCTGTCAGATCATTTCTGACGGCGTCAGACCCCTGTCTGACGGCATCAGGTGTTAATTTTCTGAAATTTTTGAAAGTTTTGTTTTTCTTCCGGAATCATAAAATGCTTTATTAAATCTCTAACTTATAAACTCCAGGAATCTGCAAAATAATCATTCCACAAGCATTATATCCTTATACAGATTTATCCCGCCGATGTTATGTAGGTTTTCTTGTTTGTTTTCTCAGGATTAACAGGTTATTTTGGACAAGGAGATGTATGTGGAATCAAGCTTTTGGCGCTGCTTTAATCTTGAAGCTTCAACATTACCTTGGAAGAAGATCTAACCATGTTACCCCTTTATCCACCGAGCGAATCATGGGAGTATTTGATTTCATTCTTTTACCTTATTTACTTTTACATCTTGTTATTTGAACATTGGGGACAATGTTCATCTTAAGTGTAAGGGGGGGGGGGGGTAAAGTACGATACCTTAGAGAATGCTATTACGCTTGATTCTTTTGTTTGTTTGATGGTAGACGTGTAATAAAACTGAGATAAATACCTGTTAAGGCAATTTTAGTGCCAAATTTAAATTTTTTTACAACATTTAGGAGTGAAACTTTGGTCTTAATGAGCGTCTCACGGATAGGAGTTATATGACTAGCACAAAACCGTACCACTAAAAAATTTTCCACCCCAAATATGTTAGGTTCGCCCCTAGAATTGGTAGGAAAAGCATTTATGCTATGATATGTGTACCGGTAGCACTTAGATTCTAGAACTTGCGTTAGGACCATTCTGAGGCCACAAGTGAGACTACAATCGTGTAGTTAGATTTACTACATGATAAGAGGCATTAGGATTAACCCATTGTTTTACACCTGTGTTTTTGTTATAATTACATTGGCTACATTGGTCAAGTAATTCTCCCACACCCTTTGCGTTGTACTCATTTTTAGTACACGATACCCCTATTACACCCCTCAGAGCCTATCTTTTCGTTTCTAACTTTAAGCATTTTACTTAAAGTAAGAATTTGTTTACACCCCACTTAAATGTACACCCAAATCGCCTTAGCCTACCTTGTATGCACTCATTTTTAGTTC
This sequence comes from Artemisia tridentata subsp. tridentata, assembly GCA_021014915.2. Classification (NCBI taxonomy): domain Eukaryota; kingdom Viridiplantae; phylum Streptophyta; class Magnoliopsida; order Asterales; family Asteraceae; genus Artemisia; species Artemisia tridentata. The sequence continues at coordinate 305,800,514 of CP139502.1, read as the reverse complement.
ATTATTGTGACAACATTTGTTTAAACCCCAAGTTAATTATCTAATTGATTACATGGTTGCTAAGTCGAGTCATATCCTTGTACATATTGTTTTGGGACGATTGAGACTCATGGGTAAAGTACTAGTGTAATGGAATAATGGGGAAGAACAACATTATTACCCCCATATGTGCTAAATATTTTAAAAAGTACTCCAAGTGTTTCGACTATCTTAATTCGAGTCATTAAAATAGTTAATTGTAAAGTTATGTAAAAGTTCAAGTGTAAGGGGGATACAACCCCCCTATGATGTATTATTTTGGATGGTAGGGCAAGAGTGTATGCAAAAAAAAAAAAAAAAAAAAAAAAAAAAAAAAAAAAAAAAAAAAATACGGACTATTATCCCGTTTCATTTTATGTTTATTTTATCTTTTTGTTATTTTTCATTAGCTTAAGTCGATTCTAGTCTTGGCTTAGCAACGCCATATTTTACATGTAATTAATCAAGATCTTTAACTCGCCACCAGTAAAATATCCTTTATCCAACAAAACCGTGTTTATCATATCCCTACACCTAACGTTATAACCCGTTTAAAAGCCCTCTTTGATAGTTTATCTTAGGTGCTTACGCCTAGTGGAGGAGGTTTTTGATCCTTTCCCAAGCCTATGGTAATCTATTTGCTATGACAGGTAGTGAGAGATATTATTCATTTCCATTTATGAGATATACTTTTATGACACCTGAGAGATGTGAGTATCTAAACACTACTTGTGAGGTGCTAGTGTGTAATCTCCGTGCTTATTATGATTAAAGTGGAACGACTATTTGTTGTAATTACTTTTATATTAGCATTAAATGACCCCTAACTTGTATTTTGATTAGAATAAAAGCGCATTTGCTTGAGGACAAGCAAATCTCAAGTGTAAGGGTATTTGATGAGGCGAAAAGTGTACCGCTTTTAGGGGGTCATTTAAGCCCTAAATCGTATTTATTTGATCAAATATTTCCCTAAATCGTTCCTTTTGTCATTTTAGGTACTTTAGAGAAGAAATCTGGAAAAGGAAGCATTTTGGACGTTTTTGGAGCATAAAAGTGAAGAAAACGACAAAGTCTCAAAAATCTGCTAGAAAAGTACCTGTGACGGCGTCAAGCCCTAGTGTGACGCCGTCAACCCTTGATAAGCTAGAGAGGATTTTGGAGGATTAAAAGGGGACGGCGTCAAGAAGGCCATCAAGAAACCCTAACCGCGGCGAGGTGACGGCGTCACGATCTATAACGTGACGCCGTTAGATCTGTTTTCCTATATATATTTTCATAATTTTTAGTCATTAGTGTGCAACTTTGTGAGGAGAAACCCTAAGACGATTTTTCTTCCATTTTTAAGGGTTTTATACCCTTGGATCTCCCATGTTCAATTGAAGATAAGTAATCAATTAATCATTCAATATGTCTATGTGTTGTTTGATTATATCTTGTTCTTGTCTTTTATTTAACATGCTAGGCTAGATTTATCTTGTGTTTGCTTAGATCTAATGAAACCTAACTATTGATTATTGGTTGTTGGTGTGTTATTAATTGTATTGGATGATTGTTTATCGATGTTAGGCTTAAGAAAACTGGCTAACCTCCTATACGGTAACTTGCTTGAACGTCTTAAGAAACATGAACCAATGCGTACTAAGGTTATTATGGTTGTATTTAATGCATGAGCGAATTCTAGTGATCCCATGTTAGGAGCTTCTTAGCCGGCTCGACATAGGAGTGAAGTAGGAGCTTGTAGAGTTGGGGAAGTACGTACGCCACCCCACGATTGGTATTAAGGAATACACCCGTCATCCACGCAATTAATACACACTAATCAACCGGTAAAAGATAGTTAGGGAGTAAGGAAATCTAAGTAAACACATTTCTCTCCATATAAGTTCCACAACCTTTTTATTTTCAGTCATTTTATTTTATTTGCATTTGTAGTTATTTGGGTTAGTTGATTAGCAACTAATTCCGCCCACTCCTTCAAACCCGAGATTTTACTTGCTTTCATAAAAAAAATATAAAAAAATACAAAAAGAATCTTCCCTCACCCTTAGACCTACTAGAGTAGTTTTTCAATCCTAACGACACTATTCCCCTAGAGAACGATCAATCCCCCGGTACTTGCCACTACACTATACTACATCGGTCAGGTACACTGCCTGGTGGGGATTGCAAGCCTCTTGAGATCCCTCGAGAGGTAAAACCTGTTGTAAGGTCGCAAAACCACGCATCAAGTTTTTGGCGCCGCTGCCGGGGAATAGTTATTGTTTAGGTTGAATTTTTATTTTATTAGGTCTACTCACTAGATTCCTTTCTAGTGAGATTTTTATTTTATTTTTCTAGGTTTTCTTTAGTCTATCTTTTTTCTTCGTTTCTTTGTTCGTAACCATTACCATCCGACATCATGGAAGGTGGTAATATCCTCGATCCCAACAACCCACCACCACAACAACACCCACCTCCTAGAGCCCGTACCTTAGGAGACTACTCCCGTCCTAGCCACCATGGCTATCGAAACACCATTGAGCTCACTCAAGGAGCCAATGTCACTCCCTTGCGATCCGACACCATCCGGTTGGTGCAAAGCGGATGCGCATTCCATGGACTTCGTTCTGAAGATCCTAATCAACATCTCAAGGACTTTCTCAAAATCGTTGATTCTATAGACCTTGATGTTGCCACTCGAGAGACGACCCGACTGCGTCTCTTTCAATTCTCTCTGCGGGACCAAGCTAGTCAATGGCTAGAGCGTCTACCCGCAGGATCCATCACCTCTTGGGATGATCTCACCACTCGTTTCCTTGCTCAGTTTTTCCCACCAGGAAGAACTACCAAGCTAAGGAATGATATCTTGATGTTCCAACAACGTCAAGGCGAAACCCTCTACGAGGCATGGACTCGATTCAAGGACTTACTCCAAAAAGTCCCTCACCATGGCATAGAACTTTGGCTCCAAGTCCAAATCTTCTATGACCACATCAATCTCTCCACGAGGCAAACCATTGACCAATCGGCCGGTGGTAAGCTACGTGATCTAAGTGCGGAACAATCATGGGCTCTCCTAGAAGATCTTGCTCTTTATGACAACGAAAGTTGGAATGATCCCCATGATTTGAATAAAACGGTCAAGGCAATATCTTTGCCTTCGAACAATTCAAGCACTTCCGACCGTAGGATCATAGAACTTGAAGACCAAGTCAAGTTTCTTATGAAATCCTACGAGGCTCCTAAACCTTCCAGCCAAGTGAACAAAATCACTTCTTCATGTAAATTATGTATTGGTCCCCACGACACTCGTGATTGCATGGAACTCCCCAAACAGGCTTTCAAAGAATTCGCATCCTCGCGAATCGATAAGGCAGGAGATAAGTGGCTCACCACTACTTATGGACCCAAGAATTCCGAAGATAGGTATGAGGCATGGAAGAGTAAGCCAAATTTTAGTTGGAACCAAACTCGACGCGTATCATTCAATGACTCTCCCCCACTCACCTGGTCTGAAAATTATCCTCATCAGCATACGCATAAACAACAAAATTGCGAGGAATCACTGCAAAAATTCATTCTCTCTCAAGAAACACAGCTCTCCAAACTTGAGAATCAATTCAGACAACAGCAAGTTGATATGAACAACAAGGTTGATAACCTGTTAAAGGTTATCAATGATCGCATTGCTGGCAGGTCAACTTGTGAGTTGGCACGAGTTAATGAGATCAAATCTGTCACGGTGACTCACCAAACACCCCCTCCTGTAAAAATCAAGCACCCTAGCAAACTCTTCAAACACATATCACAAAACGGAAAAGAAACTAGAGATACTCATACCCCTTCAAAACCACTCCACTTCGTGAACACCATTACAACAATACCTATTCCTAAACCCAACCTGGACCAACAATCAACCGAGAATGTGGACAATGAAATGGAGGGTGAAGTTCCTGAAAAGAACCCCGAGGGGCCCGGAGACTATCTAGACTCACCAAAGAACTCTAGTACAAGAGAGGTGAGTGATGAGGAGGGCTCGGAAGAGAAATCCGAATTGCCTCATGGGCTCCCAGGACTGCTAGACCGCCCCTGGTGGAGGAACTTGAGAGGGGCACAACAAAGCTGCCTATGGGATTTGGAGAGAGAATAGAGGATGGCGCTCCCAGGGTCTTTAAGATATCTTGCACCACTAGGAAAAGGTTTATAAAAAGTGCCTACATAAACCCCAACTCTTCTATAAATGCAATATCCCTTTCTCTATATAACGAAGCCTTCACCAAACAGGTCAAATATGAAGGGTTTAATATCATCGGGGTAATAAGAAGGGTACCAATTGTGATATAAAAGTTCCTCTTTCATATCGGGCTAACTGTATTTAATAACATGAACTCGCTCATCAGCCCATCCTTAACTAGCCTTGTTCTAGGCAAACCATTCATAAAAGCAACGGGAGTGATACTCGATGAAGATGATAGTAGTGCATTATTTACCGATGGTGTCAGGAAAGTGATTTTTCGGGATGGCAGTGAAGAAGTGTATGAGTATCAACCATCAGCAATTGGCAACACATGGGGGCTACACGGTAGAAGGCCTGGCCGAATTAAGCGACGTTATCCGAATAATCTCAAAATACCTTGCATGATTGGTCACAAGCATTTTTATAATGTTTACATTGACACATGTTTACCCAAAAATGTGATGTCCTTGTTTCATTATAACAACATTTGCAGATGGGGGATGATTCATAAAGGGAAGGATGACATTGGCATAGATGATGATGTACAGGTGTTTGTAGGAAATATGACATTCACTATGAGCTTCGCGATCGTCGATAATATCGAAAAGTACATCGATCCCAGGTTATCACAAGTTGTTTTTGGGGCACCTTTTTGCAAGGCCACAAGCTTGGTTGTGGACGAGCTCAATGGGATCATGACTTTCACCGATGGGATTAGGGAAATCTCATACCAAACACCTTACAAGATGCGAGACTTCAAGGAGATTGATTATGGAGGGCTCGATGGGTTAAGTTCCCAACTCGTGTTATGTGATGATGATGTGAGAAGAGGATGTAAGGACACTTTTGACTTGTCGAGTGGATTCTTTAAGCATGTTAAGGAGCTTAGTTCTAAATACCAAAACAAACCTTTTGATCTCAAGGACCCGAAATACCTTTACTATGAAAGTGATTCTGATAGAGAATCAAAGGGGAACCTATAAACCGTGACCAATGATGGAGTCACGTAATGTACAGTGACTTTGAGTCTAGCTACAAGACTCGATAATAAAGAAAAGCGCTTCTTGGGAGGCAACCCAAGCTTTATTTGCTTGTGTGTTTATTTATTTGTTTGTTTGATTTTATTTGCTTCCGTATGTATGTTTAATTTTTATTTTTATTGATTCATGTTCGAAACTAAATTGTGAAAATGCTTTATCTTGTTTTTAACTTCGTCTTAACTACATGTAAAGGGATTTTGCAAAAGTTAAGTGTAAGGGAAATCCAAATCGGTTTATTAGAACAAATGAACATGAATCGTAACAATAATAAATTAACATACATATTAGTAATTGTTTGAGTCAAATGCTTGTATCGAGTCATAATGATATTTTGCAGGATTTCCAGGAAGTAAGGTATAGGTTTTTTCCAGAAATTTTCCGGAAACTTAACATGAGAATTCTGTCAGATCATTTCTGACGGCGTCAGACCCCTGTCTGACGGCATCAGGTGTTAATTTTCTGAAATTTTTGAAAGTTTTGTTTTTCTTCCGGAATCATAAAATGCTTTATTAAATCTCTAACTTATAAACTCCAGGAATCTGCAAAATAATCATTCCACAAGCATTATATCCTTATACAGATTTATCCCGCCGATGTTATGTAGGTTTTCTTGTTTGTTTTCTCAGGATTAACAGGTTATTTTGGACAAGGAGATGTATGTGGAATCAAGCTTTTGGCGCTGCTTTAATCTTGAAGCTTCAACATTACCTTGGAAGAAGATCTAACCATGTTACCCCTTTATCCACCGAGCGAATCATGGGAGTATTTGATTTCATTCTTTTACCTTATTTACTTTTACATCTTGTTATTTGAACATTGGGGACAATGTTCATCTTAAGTGTAAGGGGGGGGGGGGGGGGGTAAAGTACGATACCTTAGAGAATGCTATTACGCTTGATTCTTTTGTTTGTTTGATGGTAGACGTGTAATAAAACTGAGATAAATACCTGTTAAGGCAATTTTAGTGCCAAATTTAAATTTTTTTACAACATTTAGGAGTGAAACTTTGGTCTTAATGAGCGTCTCACGGATAGGAGTTATATGACTAGCACAAAACCGTACCACTAAAAAATTTTCCACCCCCAAATATGTTAGGTTCGCCCCTAGAATTGGTAGGAAAAGCATTTATGCTATGATATGTGTACCGGTAGCACTTAGATTCTAGAACTTGCGTTAGGACCATTCTGAGGCCACAAGTGAGACTACAATCGTGTAGTTAGATTTACTACATGATAAGAGGCATTAGGATTAACCCATTGTTTTACACCTGTGTTTTTGTTATAATTACATTGGCTACATTGGTCAAGTAATTCTCCCACACCCTTTGCGTTGTACTCATTTTTAGTACACGATACCCCTAGTACACCCCTCAGAGCCTATCTTTTCGTTTCTAACTTTAAGCATTTTACTTAAAGTAAGAATTTGTTTACACCCCACTTAAATGTACACCCAAATCGCCTTAGCCTACCTTGTATGCACTCATTTTTAGTTCATTATTGTGACAACATTTGTTTAAACCCCAAGTTAATTATCTAATTGATTACATGGTTGCTAAGTCGAGTCATATCCTTGTACATATTGTTTTGGGACGATTGAGACTCATGGGTAAAGTACTAGTGTAATGGAATAATGGGGAAGAACAACATTATTACCCCCATATGTGCTAAATATTTTAAAAAGTACTCCAAGTGTTTCGATTATCTTAATTCGAGTCATTAGAATAGTTAATTGTAAAGTTATGTAAAAGTTCAAGTGTAAGGGGGATACAACCCCCCTATGATGTATTATTTTGGATGGTAGGGCAAGAGTGTATGCAAAAAAAAAAAAAAAATAATAAAAAAATAAAAAAAAATAAAAAAAAATACGGACTATTATCCCGTTTCATTTTATGTTTATTTTATCTTTTTGTTATTTTTCATTAGCTTAAGTCGATTCTAGTCTTGGCTTAGCAACGCCATATTTTACATGTAATTAATCAAGATCTTTAACTCGCCACCAGTAAAATATCCTTTATCCAACAAAACCGTGTTTATCATATCCCTACACCTAACGTTATAACCCGTTTAAAAGCCCTCTTTGATAGTTTATCTTAGGTGCTTACGCCTAGTGGAGGAGGTTTTTGATCCTTTCCCAAGCCTATGGTAATCTATTTGCTATGACAGGTAGTGAGAGATATTATTCATTTCCATTTATGAGATATACTTTTATGACACCTGAGAGATGTGAGTATCTAAACACTACTTGTGAGGTGCTAGTGTGTAATCTCCGTGCTTATTATGATTAAAGTGGAACGACTATTTGTTGTAATTACTTTTATATTAGCATTAAATGACCCCTAACTTGTATTTTGATTAGAATAAAAGCGCATTTGCTTGAGGACAAGCAAATCTCAAGTGTAAGGGTATTTGATGAGGCGAAAAGTGTACCGCTTTTAGGGGGTCATTTAAGCCCTAAATCGTATTTATTTGATCAAATATTTCCCTAAATCGTTCATTTTGTCATTTTAGGTACTTTGGAGAAGAAATCTAGAAAAGGAAGCATTTTGGACGTTTTTGGAGCATAAAAGTGAAGAAAACGACAAAGTCTCAAAAATCTGCTAGAAAAGTACCTGTGACGGCGTCAAGCCCTAGTGTGACGCCGTCAACCCTTGATAAGCCAGAGAGGATTTTGGAGGATTAAAAGGGGACGGCGTCAAGAAGGCCATCAAGAAACCCTAACCGCGGCGAGGTGACGGCGTCACGATCTATAACGTGACGCCGTTAGATCTGTTTTCCTATATATATTTTCATAATTTTTAGTCATTAGTGTGCAACTTTGTGAGGAGAAACCCTAAGACGATTTTTCTTCCATTTTTAAGGGTTTTATACCCTTGGATCTCCCATGTTCAATTGAAGATAAGTAATCAATTAATCATTCAATATGTCTATGTGTTGTTTGATTATATCTTGTTCTTGTCTTTTATTTAACATGCTAGGCTAGATTTATCTTGTGTTTGCTTAGATCTAATGAAACCTAACTATTGATTATTGGTTGTTGGTGTGTTATTAATTGTATTGGATGATTGTTTATCGATGTTAGGCTTAAGAAAACTGGCTAACCTCCTATACGGTAACTTGCTTGAACGTCTTAAGAAACATGAACCAATGCGTACTAAGGTTATTATGGTTGTATTTAATGCATGAGCGAATTCTATTGATCCCATGTTAGGAGCTTCTTAGCCGGCTCGACATAGGAGTGAAGTAGGAGCTTGTAGAGTTGGGGAAGTACGTACGCCACCCCACGATTGGTATTAAGGAATACACCCGTCATCCACGCAATTAATACACACTAATCAACCGGTAAAAGATAGTTAGGGAGTAAGGAAATCTAAGTAAACACATTTCTCTCCATATAAGTTCCACAACCTTTTTATTTTCAGTCATTTTATTTTATTTGCATTTGTAGTTATTTGGGTTAGTTGACTAGCAACTAATTCCGCCCACTCCTTCAAACCCGAGATTTTATTTGCTTTCATAAAAAAAATATAAAAAATACAAAAAGAATCTTCCCTCACCCTTAGACCTACTAGAGTAGTTTTTCAATCCTAACGACACTATTCCCCTAGAGAACGATCAATCCCCCGGTACTTGCCACTACACTATACTACATCGGTCAGGTACACTGCCTGGTGGGGATTGCAAGCCTCTTGAGATCCCTCGAGAGGTAAAACCTGTTGTAAGGTCGCAAAACCACGCATCAATAACCGTTTCCCATGGCATACGGAGGGTACGCCATAGGATGCCCGAAGGGTATGCTCCCATAAGTTTGAGGGAGGCTTGGGTTATTAGGCTGTCCATTTACTAGAGGATATAAATTTTGAGGATAAGACTGAGTTTAGAACGAGGGGTACATACCATTGGGAGGAAGATTTCCTCCCATATTAATTGTAGGCGGATTGCCTTCTACGCCTGATGCTTGAGAAGGCTGCAACGGAACCCCAGCTTCAGTCCTTCCAAGATGAGCTGCTAGCAATGGAGGCAAAGTCACCCCCACTTCTTCCCTTCGTTGGCTCCTACCGTTAGAGCCTTCGGTAACCGCCCCTTCTCTCCTTGTCGGAGCCCTCTCGGGAACTCCTTCGAAACCAACGGACCTTCTGCTTAACCTTCGACTGACTGGAGACCCAATCCTTAAGGCCGATAGAGTTGCTCCTTGGGTCGGAGGCATAGGTTCCATCTCCATTTCTTCATCATACTCATCACTTGAGTATTCTAACTCCCTTCGCATCTCAGCATTCCTGACTTGCCTCTTATGACCCCTTATGAGGGATTCCAACACTTCGTGGTTGGCTTCGACAAAGGCTGGGCTAATAATGGGCTCCGGATTGGCTGATGTCGAAGCATGATGGTTGGGTGTTGTTTCTGGGTGAGAATGTGTTGTGAACGTGGAAGCGGTTATTGGGGGAAGGTTGTTAGAGTCGTTGATTGGCATTGGTGCTAAGGTAGAGAAACCCGGTGGGGGAGTATCTTCTCTCCCTTGATCCATGCCGGAATAATAGTAAAAGTAGTTGGTTGGTTATAAGCTTGGAAATAACGAGACCAATTGTAGCGGTCCCACGGATGGCGCCGCTGATTGTACAAAAAGATGCACTACCAGGCCTTCGATGGTGATCAAAGGAATAATGGGGTGTTGAGATTGCGCCAAGCTTGTTCTTAACCTGAAATAAGAAATACGAAGACACTACGTTAAGTGATTGCGCAGGGGTTGGACCCTGCGAACCACCTCTGGCGTGCGAGTAAGTATGTGTAAGGGTAATGTAGGTTGTAAATGACGAGAATGAAGTTAACTTACATTGTTCATGCCCGACTAAGCTATTTATAGGGGAGAAATAGGCCTTAGTGGGCGGTTTGCACATGTTTCGGAGATCATGGGGGCGTCCCATGATTTTTGGTAACCGCTAGGGCTTTGTAGCCCACTATCTCTGTTTTGGCGGGAAAGCCAAGGGAAGAGGAGACGTGGGTTTGACCAGGTCAGGATTATCCTTCATGCTAGTTCCTTCGTAGGAGATACCCCGAAGGGCTTAAGGCTTCGATTGGCGGATTCCCACATGGTAACCAGTTCGCAGGCGAATGGTTTTACGCCAATGAAACGTGTTAGGAGATTAACCTGGGCCTCCAAAGGGAGGGCTTTCTACAGGCTCGAAGGGGAGTCCTTCGACCCGTTCAGAGGGTACATCATCAACAGTCGACTACACTTTATCTAAAAACCTGTTGAAATCATGGACCGAGAGGTCAAGAAACTGAAACATAGTCGAATACTAATTGTCAAAGTTCGCTGGGATTCACGAAGAGGCTCTGAATTCACTTGGGAACGTGAAGATGAATTCATGACCAAATATCCCCATCTCTTTGTATCTCCATCGGATAACCTAGGTTGAATGTCGGGACGACATTCAGATAAGGTTGGGAGACTGTAACAAATGGCAATTTTTCATATTAATAATCATAATTAATTATCAAAAAATGCACAGTTATTATTTTCTGACATGTGTTAATGAGGGATTTTCTCATTTAATTACGTTATCATACTAAAATAACTTAGAACATTTAAACATGATCAAAACGCCATGGAACGAGCTCACACGCGGACCACGCAAACCATTTAAAACCAATTACAAACCAAACGGATCCCTTATATTTACTATTGGGCCAAAACTTAAATCCGTTACTGTTCATAAGCCCAATCCAAACTTCTTAAAAGTTTCCATTAAACTTGTCAATGCACATAAGGATTCTACAAAAAACCCTTGTAATTAATCTCAATAAATTATGATGATCTTGTATTACCGTTTAATCAACCCCATTTTTGCAGGGAAATTTAAACTTTCTCTTATTGTTATTATTATCACGTTACGTTCTAACGATATATATATTAAATAACGACACGAACTCGAGACACAATTCGATCACAACACCACTTTTCCCGAATGACATCAAATGTCAATACTTGCATTTCTCTAAACTTATTTTAAACAAAATACATTTAACTATAATCAATTACACAAATTACACCTAATATAATTATTTCACTAATCCTAAACCACAAACCAACCGGGCCCTTATACTTCAGCCCACCACACAAGCCAAACAATCCAACCCATCTCACTTTATATTTCTTTTCTTTGTTTCCTTATAGACCCGATCGCAAACACCCTCCACAAACGCCTCGTATCTTAGTAATATCGACAGTTACCTATCTATATTTTTACATCATCATGATCACCACCTATCAAACTCTCTTGGTGCAAATTCCCATCCATGAATGTCGCATATTACCACAGTAACTGAGGCTATATTGTTCGTCCCATAATCGACACATACGTATATAAATAAAGGCCAAAACTAAACCATTTCGCACCCCGCTTGTTCCTGCGTTTATCTAATAACATTCTTAACATATTGTGATGTTTAAAAGAAGGATATGACTGCAGCAGAAACCCGTAGCTCGCTAGTCTCATTTTAGTGCCATATTTAAATACAACCGAGTATATATGTATACTACAAGAAGTAAGATACAATGTACCTACCTCCAATATATTTCCACAATCTACTAATGTCAGTGAATGAGTATAGGTGTCCTCTTATTCACTAGTCATCCACAGTAGAGGCAAATGATTAGCTTGAGAGTCAATAGGTCAATGAAACGTGGGATATTTTTGCTATAAGATAGCCCATCCTATCTCACTCAACCCTACCCACATTTCACTATCTTTCACCTCACCAATGCCCTACCAAATCTAGCAACCTTTCTGTCTCTCTCTAGGAAGCAAAACGAGTAGAAGAGAATACGTATAGAAACGTATTCGAAGCAGTGGACTGCCTTTCTTCACTTGTGTTTTCATTCGGACCTTACTGCCTCTTCACCACCTTTTCTAAGGTGTGGTATGTGCCTCATGACTCCTTCTCCATCTCATCTTTACACGTTACACCATAAGTTCATGCATAGCACATAAATATAGTTCGAACGTATCATGTTTCATTTGTTCTTGTCACGTTAAAACAAGGTAAAAAGGGGTTCCATGTGATGAACACAACACCATTAGAACACCACAAGACCACTATGTTTGAAACATCATAGCATTGCATGACATGCATACATTCGAACGTATGTATCATATGTTGTATATATACTGTCACGTTAAAAACATGACAATAAGTTGCATATAAACGAATATCACACATATATAATGACATAAGATCATCTTTACTTCACGTTAAGATGTCATGCATTACACTTCTTTGATAGTTCCATTCGAACGAGTACATTCATATACACTACATGCATATTAAACGATAAAAACCATGCAAGAGATCGAACAAGTCCTTGTGTGACCTTAACGACCATCTTTTCCCTCACCTTTCAACACCTCAGGTCGCAAAGCATAATATCACAACCCACGTATAACCTATGAACGAAGCATATCAAAATGTAACTAAGACTTTTAACAATAACCATTATCATGTCGCCTAGAAAACTTAAGTATATATCGTGAAATCGCCACACAACCATATATTTTCTCCACACGAGTCGTTTAACCACCTAGCTAACCACATTTTTCGTTCACATCATAAACACTGAAACCCACAACTCGACGTTTTAAATCGGGCAAAGTATTTCGAAGAAAACTTGTTCAACCAACTTAAAAATTTTAACGCATGGGCTTTGACCCAAAAAGCTGTTTCGATAAGCTACCAATAAGCTGACCATGTGGCACTTTAAGAATAAGCCTTTAACATAAAAATGAGCCATTTTGATAACTTAAACTTTCCCCAAAGCCCATGGATCAAAAATACATAACGGGCCACTAAAATAGCTCGTTAAGGCCCATTTAATGCAAGAATAAGCAAATAGACAAATAAACAGTTGAAATAAGTTAAAAATCACTTTAATAAGACTTAGGAAAAATCACCACACTTTTCCTTACCTTTTTGTGAATTTTGGACTAAAAATGTAACGCAATCCAACTAAGAGGACCAAAACTGCCAAATCGAGAAACAAGTGGATTGAAGCTGTGAAAACAGTTTGTATAGGACTTAAAATGACTAATGATTTAACTCCAAGCCTTATATGGACATATGGACAAGTTTTGGACTATATTTGGACTTAACGAAGGACTAACGACGTAACGCAAGCACCATCAGGGTAAAAAGTGTAGAATCTGGAAAGGAACAAGGACCAACTGTTATAACTTGACATTCTTATTTCATTTTCCATTTTTCATCACATTTTCACTTCATATGCATTTTACACATTTTATTTGCATATTATTTAACTTTCGATACTTAGTAACACTAGAAACATTTCGAGTTAACATTTCATAGCATTTCATTCATAATTTGAAGAAATAACACTATGGGAGCACTTGACACAAAAATCAAGATAATTATATATGTAACATCATTTTTGAACTCAAGCAATTGAGCGTAACACACTCACTTTCAACGATCTAATCGTTGCTCATCATTCGTTATTCATCATTCATCATCTATTTCACGCACACCACTAGAATATAGCCAGATTCTCAGACATTTATATTTATCAGGTTCCGTATTGAAGTTATTATCATAATCACCCCTGAGTTTACTTTCACCATCACCAGTAACGCTTAAGGTGAGTCATGGCCTCACTTTTTTTAAATCATTTATATTTTTAAACTCTGTGAGGGGGATACATGCTATAAACAGATCACAAGTATTTTTCTGTATGCTACCTGACTTGATATATGCCTAAGTTACCTTATTGCCATAAGGCCATTTATCATGAGCCATTAATCACTTAATGTGAACGCGAATATAATGAATAGATCTATTAGAGGCTGACGACCTATCCCACTAATACTTTGACGGAATGCTTTTTGCTAGTCGTATTAGTCGCGATACATTATATTTGAGAAAAATAGGAATTGGCAAATCACCTATTACACGAGGGCAAAACCTTCATCATTAATTTGATGAACACCTCCGTTTATACGGTACTTTGTTAACGTTTGCGTGTCATGAGACTTAGGGCAATATATGAACTGCGATATCAACTTTTAAACTGATTGTATCTCAAATACAATCCTACTTGTGAATCGAACTGATATTTAAACTTCAAACTCTATGATTTCACTCAACATTTTGTTGACTTTTAAGCATGTATCTCAGGAAACTAGCGGGGCGGATCAAGGCATGGAGCGGGCACAAACCTATCTTAAATAAGGGTGTAAAATAAAGTTTGTAATTCAGTTAAAATAATGTTTCCTTGGAGAAACTGTTTGCACTCTGATATAAAACTTTGTAACTGAATTTCTGTTATGGACCTATGTTAATTATAAACACCTTTCTTGGGCTACTTTCAATAATTTGACTTCGATCCTCTCGGTAATACCCCAATTAGACTTCCGCTGCTATAAAGAAAATTTAGGGGGTGTTACAGATTGGCATCAGAGCCTCGGTTATAGAGAACCAAATGTTTTCAAACGTTGGACTATAACTACATTTTTCAAACAAATTAATTTTACACCATGTTACCTTAAGCCCTCCATGCCTGCTTGCTACCGCACTCAGTATATTATGCATCAGGATTATCTTACACAAGTCTCGGCATATTTGATAGTTACTTTGCACAACTAGATCATTTCATGCTTATATTACACCACTTGATGTTAGTAATTACTTATTTTTACTATATATGGATTATTACAGTACCATGTCATTCGTCACGCATTTTAGTGTATCATCGGATTCAGATTCCGAAGGATCACTAGCATCAGTTACATCACCCGTACTTCCTGGTACCGTAGCACCAGAGGTCGTGCCTGACGAGACTGAGCCCTTCGAGGAGGGTGAAGCCGCCGCCACACCATTATTTGAGAACCCCCATGTGCCAGCTTTGCCAGCACCTACGTTGCCACCACACTTTGTTTATGACTCATATTCTCCTTTCTATATTAATGAGTGTCTAAATACTCATCATTTTTGTCTTATCTGAACTGCCAAAACATTCAAAAACACTCAAAAATGCATCAAAATACTGAAAATATCCCAGGGATTGTGTTTTATATGTTTTAAATGCAAAATGTTTAAAAACAGTTGAAAAACGAACAAAGTTTGCAAAATTGGCAGTTTCAGTCCCTCAAGTTTCAAAACTTGTCAAAATTAGTCCCTAAGCATTTGTTTTGTCAGAAAAATCACCAAAGGTCCTTTTTAATCATAAATTATCATATTTAGTCCTTTGGTGAAAAGTTTGAATAAATTACATCTTTGGTCCCTCAAGTTTGAAATTTGTCAAAAATAGTCCCTGGGAATTTTAAAAGATAGAAAAGTGCAATTTTGGTTCTTGGATTATTGAAACATGGCAGGATTTTACCTTGGTGTATTTTGGAAGATAAGCAAGTTTGGTCCTCAAAAATTCAGGAATTGCAAGAATGGTCCTTGTGATTTAACTTTAACAACCGGACCTAAAATAAATAATCAAACCAAACCCATCTTATCTAAACCCAACCCATCCCATCCTTATTTAACCCAAGCCCAATTTCCCAACCAGCCCAACCCCACTTCCCAGCCGTTTTAAATAATAAACCCTCCCAAGTCAAACCTTTGACCATCTCCCCCCAACACAAACCCGTGACCTCTGCTACTCCTTCATCATCACAAAGCCTCCCCCCTCCTCTCCATCATTACCCCTAAACACTGCAACCCACTCCACTCCAAATACCACCCCCCTATCACACGTTATCAGATACTAAAAGCCAAAAAACCATTTTGGCGCCAAAACAAAGGAACGGCCAAGATTGATTTTTACTCATCCAATGGCTCTGAATGATGGTGGGATTTGCTCAGAAGCTCACACAAACCCTAATGGACCCCTATAAAAGGAAAGAGAAGGCTCAGAGATCAGGAGTAGTTTTTAGTTGTAATTTTTGTATGTCGTTTTAAATTTCTAATGTCTTAAATAATTTTTAAGGTTTAAATTCAAGCTTTCTGTATTAAACTAAGTTAGTTTATTGTATTGTAACTCTGTTTCAATTATTAATTCCAAGTTAATCCAGTTTCACGTTTTCCACATTTTTATTATTAAGTGAATTTTAAATGTTCTTAAAGCCAGGCTTCAATTAGCTTAATTCTAATTCAATTAAGCTTACTAAAGCTACTGATAGCTTTTAGTGAGCTTAGAAATCACTTTCAAGCAATTTTCCACTCTGGTCAACAAAAGTCAACTGTGGTGAATATATTGAATCCTGGTGATAATTGATAGTTCTATTGGAGGTTTGGAAGCAATAGGCCTATCTAAAGATAGGCAAGCTAAGTGAAACATCTCTTTTCATGCTGAGATGTGTTGCTTATGTAAGTTCTGTTTTCACTTTTTGCTTAACTAGTGCACAACCTGTGATTCTGAGTTTCTGTTGGTTCTAGTTGTAATTGTTAATTGTTGTTTACTTGTGTTCATTTAAGCTTATTTCATGTTAGTATAAGTTAGTTTATCAGTTTATTGGCTTAGCTTCTCTTCTTGCCTCATAAATCTCTAAAACTGATTCTTAAAGGGATGTTTGGTTAAGGACAGTTAACTATGTCCCAGTTGGATTTTGGTGTTAATATTGGTCACACTAGGTTGCATTAGGTCACATTAGTATAGTTTAAGCATAAAATCCAGTCCTCATTTGATCAAAAGTCAAAATCATCTATTAATCCTAGTTGTGCATTCACTGTTAGAACTTTAGGAATCTTAATCATCCATTTAGTTGCATTAGTTGTTTCTTTAGCTTATCTCAGTCATAATATAGCTTATTACACCAATCTTAGTTATTTAGAAGTAGTCAAATTACAATTTAGTCAACTTAGGTAGTAAATCTTAAAAAAGGTCAAAAGTCCAAATCTGTAAAATGGGATAGATTTCTAAATCACATTTAGGATTCAATTGAGATTGGAATTTGATAAGAGTTGCTTTCCTGAGTTCTTTGGTTGCTTGTATACCTGAATCAACAGATAAAATTGATTTTCAAGCTCATTTGCTTATCTAGATTTGGCTTGAAAGTAGCCTGCTTGTTCATTACCTGCCCTGCACCCAGATTTGCTATCTTGACCCATTCTTCATTTGACCATAACTTGCTCCAAACTTGAGCTTAGTCCTTGATTCTGGTTGATTTGGGGTGTTTGTTAGGGTGATTTGTTTGGTATATGCTTGGTTTGGCCTCATTTGCTTATTCACTAGCTTATTTAGGCCTCAAAATTTGCCTCATACTCTACTGCTGCTGCTGATCAGTGTTTAACTAAGCTTGTTGATTTCATATGCCTGTGTGATCCTTGTTCTTAGATTGTTGTTATTACTTGTTATGCTTGCCTTAGCTTGTTCTTGTTTGTCATCTACTTGTTTTGTGCTCAAGTGCTTATTGTGTTTTTAACTGCTTGTTTCATAAAGCTCACTAGTCTGCACTGCTGATCTGAGGTCAAATTGGACCTCAATTGGTTTGTTTTTGATAGGGCTTTTTTTGTTTCTGAGTACCCAGTAGTATAAGCTACATTTTGCCCCCATAACATTTTGCTTATAAGCTTATTTCATGTGCTTAATCTGTCTGCAAAGTTGGGGGAATTTCTGAGTTTCTGTCTTAATTTTGAAGCAGTCATTGTGCTTCATTGGCTCATTTTGTGGATTAACTGTTTGAAATAAATTGTTCTGTGCTTATTTAAGTTAGCTTAACATGTTCTGAGCATTTGGTGAATTTGTGTGCTTATTTGCTTATTTTTGGGCTTATTCCAAACTGCTTATCTGCCCAAATCTGCTTATTTGGCTTAGTCAGCTTTCCATTTTATTTTTCCTAGCTTTTTAATAATAATTTAGATTTATCTGTAAATTTTCATAATTTTTTGAATAGTTTTGGTATTTTTAATCTTTTTAATTAGTTTAAAATAGTATTTAAATCATAATAAATAGAAAAAATATTCAGAAAAATATAAATCCAATTTTCATAATTTTCTTTTGTCATTTTTAATCCAGGAAAAATATAATCTTATTTTTAGACTTTAAGAAAAACCAAAAATAGAAAAATAGTGATAGCTTCTATTTAATAGAATTTATCTTTTTAAATTTTAATTAAGTAAATTTCAATTTTATAATTTTCTTAGCTTCTTTTTACTTAATAATATTTTTAGAAAAAGTTTTAGATTTTTCTTGGCTCATTTAGTAATTTTTATAATTTAAATTAGTTTAATTAGTATTTAAATAATTAATAATTAGAAATAATTAAATAAAAAGTGTAAAAAATTAGAATTTAAGTTTTTAAATAAGTTTTTAGTAATTTACATTTTTAGGTTTTAAATTTCATAAATTTTACTTTTTAGTCCTTTTTAGATTTTTCGTTGCGCGTTTTTAAGTTAAGTAATTTGCGTTTGACTTTATTGTGCATATCTGTTTTAACTTGTTATTTAGAATTGTTAAATAAAGCAAAATCAAAAGCAATCTAAATCATCAATCACTCTAATCCAAAGCTTCCCACAAGAGCCCATTCACATCTCGTTGGGACACGACCCGGGTGATCACTTGCCCGGTATCACACACATCACATCCACGGGTTTTGCAAGTTTGACTTTCCCTAAGTTTGACTTGTCATTTCCCAAAGTATCACGTGTGCACGATACTATAATTATTTATATATACTCACACACGGATCAAATTTTGGCGCCGCTGCCGGGGAGGTGTGCTGCGACAATTGTGTTAAGTTCAAGCGATTAGTGATTCGAGATCCTTCTTTCAAGAAGTTCTTATTTCTCAAAAACAATATAAAAAACAAAAATATTTTTCTTTTCTTTTATATATATATATCATATAAAAATTAAAAACCCAAAAACATTTTCTGTTTTCTTTGTTAATAATAAATAACAATAAAAAATTACCATCGAGAACCAAGACAGAGTACTACCTAACTGGGGGTACGACCATAATAAGTTCCCAAACTAAAGATTAAAACTTGCCTTTGTATCCTTGTGAGTGGTGTACCTTTTTCAAAGAAGCCATTCATCTTGTGATTATTGGTTTAAGTTCACTTGTGTTTTCTCTCGATCTTGTTTTAATTGGATTTGTTTTCATCTTCACTTTTCAAAAATAAAAGAATCTTCCATCCTTTTTCATAATTCTATCGACTCTGAAGCTTTTTAGAGTTGTTTTCTAGTGCATGCTGATGAAGCGAAAAGTGTACCGCTTTTAAGGGGTCATTTAAGCCTTAAATCGTATTTATTTGATCAAATATTGCCCTAAATCGTTCCTTTTGTCATTTTAGGTACTTTTGAGGAGAAATCTGGAAAAGGAGGCATTTTGGACGTTTTTGGAGCATAAAAGTGAAGGAAACGGCAAAGTCTCAAAAATCGGCTAAAAGTTACCTTTGACGGCGTCACAATTCACTCTGGACGGCGTCATGCCTTGGCAAGAAAAAGTGGACGTGAAATTTACTCATGATGAGCCAGTGAAAATAGCATGTGAATTCTGACGGCGTCACGCTTTAACCTGATCAAGGGCGTCACGGCTTAAATCAAAAGGGGACGGCGTCACGTTCAAGGTTCGACGGCGTCAAGCCTTGATAAGCCAGAATGGATTTTTGAAGAGCTAAAGAGGGACGGCGTCAAGAAGGTCATCCGGGAACCCTAAAAGCGGCGAGGTGACGGCGTCACACTCCATAAGGTGACGCCGTCAGATCCAAAAATCTATATATAGTTTTCTAATTTTTTGTCATTAAGGGAGAGCTTAGTGTGCGGAATTTTGGGAGAAAACCCTAAGACGAATTCAGCTTCTTTTTCAAGGCTTTTTGCCTTGAGATCTTCCATGTTACATTGAAGATAAGTTATCAATTAATCATTCAATATGTCTATGTGTTGTTTGATTTTATCTTATTCTTGTCTTTTGATTAACATGTTAGGCTAAATTTATCTTGTGTTTGCTTAGATCTAATGAAACCTAGCTATTGATTATTGGTTATTAGTGTGTTGTTAGTTGTATTGGATGATTGTTTATCTATGTTAGGCTTAAGAAAACTGGCTAACTTCCTATTCGGTAACTTGCTTGAACGTCTTAAGAAACATGAACCAAATGCGTACTAAAGGTTTTTATGGTTGTATTTAATGCACAAGCGAATTCTAGTGATCCCATGTTAGGAGCTTCCTAGCCGGCTCGACATAGGAGTGAAGTAGGAGCTTGTAGAGTTGGGGAAGTAAGTACGCCACCCCACGAATGGTATTAAGGAATACACCCGTCATCCACGCGACTAATACACACTAATTAACCGGTAAAAGATAGTTAGGGAGTAAGGAAATCTAAGTAAACACATTTCTCTACACATAAGTTTCTCACCACATTTTCATTTCAGTTATTTATTTTATTTGCATTCGTAGTAATTTTGGGTTAGTTGACTAGCAACTAATTCCGCCCACTCTTTCAAAACCGAGATTTTACTTGCTTTCAAAAAAATATAAAAACATAAAAAAGAATCTTCCTCAACCCTTAGACCTAGTTAGAGTAGTCTTTCATACCTAACGAACACTATTCCCTGTGGAGAACGATCAATCCCCCGTACTTACCACTACACTATACTACATCGGTCAGGTACACTGCCTGGTGGGGTTGTAAGCCTCTTGAGATCCCTCGAGAGGTAAAACCTGTTGTAAGGTTACAAAACCACGCATCATAGAGTTGTGTTCTAGTGCATGCGCACGCGTTCTTCTAGGTCTACGAGCCCGTTACGTGAGCTTGGCAACATTCCTCGAAGACGAGGTCGTAGACGTAGACGTTCTTCTTCAATAGTCGAACCCGAAGTTCGTGCTATTCCTGTTCTCATGGCGGCTGAGCCGACTATGAATGAGCTTCTCCAAGCACCCATCGAGGGTTACGGAGATGCTATCGTTGTTCCGGCCATCGTGGCCGAGAATTTTGAACTCAAGACGGGGTTAATAAATCTTGTAACCTCGCGTCAATTCTATGGTTTTGAAAGGGACGATCCTCAAGATCACATTCGATGGTTTAACAAAATCACGTCTACCATCAAATGCAAAAATGTCCCTGAAGAGGCAATCAAACTTCTTCTTTTCCCATTTTCCATCGATGGGGCTGCCCGGATTTGGCTTGATAAACAACCCCCTCGATCGATTGTAACATGGGAAGATTTGGTTAAGAAGTTCGTGAATGAATTTTTCCCACCTTCCAAAACCACGAGTCTTAAAAACGAAATCATGAAATTTACACAAAAATTCGATGAATCATTTAGTGAAGCATGGGATCGTTATAAAGAAATGCTTTGCAAATGTCCGCATCATGGTTTCTCTGAGTTAATGCAACTCGACACTTTCTACAATGGTGTGAGCTCAGCTGATCAAGAATCTCTCAATTCCTCCGCTGGAGGAAATTTCTTGAATCGAACCACAAAGGATGCTTTAGCAATCATTGAGAACAAGTCTAAGGTCCGCACTCCACGAAGCAAACCGGTTGTTTCCCAAATGAGTGTCGGTCCTTCTACCTCATCATCCGTGGGTCAGTCTAGCACCGATGCTAGACTTGACGAACTCACGAAGGTTATAAAATCCTTGGTTCTCACCACACAGAAAGTTTCCTCTCCCTCTTCTCCACAAACTTCTCAACCTGCCGAAATCAAAAAGGTAGAAGTTTGTGTCACTTGTGGTGGTCCACATGCATATTATAATTGTACTGCCACCGATGGCACATTTGAAGTTAATGCAGTAGCCGGTAGTTCCAACCAAGGAGGTAACCAATACCGTCCTCAAGTTGATCCAAACTACCGTCCTCAAAATGGACCACCCGGATTTCCTCAACCCAACAATCCAAATAGGTTTAATCCTAATCAGCAAAGAGGGCAAAACACGCAAAATCAATTTCATGCCCCGATCAATCAATACCCACCCCCAAGGGGTAATCAAGGGTATTCAGCTCCTCATTACCAAGAACCGCCTTCAAGTGAACTCAATAACTATATCAAGGTTAATGATTCCAAACTGAAGGCAATGCAAAATCAAATCTTCACTTTGAGGAATGATTTACAATCCACAATAACCAAGCAGGGTAATGAGCTGAAGAGTGAGCTTATGGCTACAAACAACAAAATGGAACAATCTCAAAGCAACATCGAGAATATGCTTTCTAGTCTCATAAGCCATCTCACTCCACCTTCTACCTCGGGAGGTCTCCCGGGTAATACTGTAGTCAACCCAAAGGGTGAACTTAAAGCTATCACCACACGCAGTGGCAAAGCTTATGATGGACCCGAGATTCCCACTACCGCTTCTTCTCTTCCTAAGGTAGTGGAACGTGAACCTGAGGTGACCAAGGACAATGTACTTCCTACTAATAACGGAGGTACCAAAAACGTCCAACCTCAGGATATCCCGAAAACCAAACTCAACCCTGGAGTTGTCTTTGAATCTGTTGCAACTCCCGTTGAGATCCCTAAATCCAAACCTTCAATACCTTATCCATCACGACTCAATGAGCAAAAGCTCCGTGAAAAGGCTAGTCACCAAATGGACAAGTTCTATCAAATCTTTCAAGATTTGCACTTCGACATAAGCCTTGCGGATGCTATCATCATGATGCCCAAATTTGCATCAATGATCAAGAACTTGTTAAGCAACAAGGAAAAATTGTATGAAATGGCAAAAACTTTTTTAAACGAGAATTGCTCTGCAGCAATTTTAAAGAAGCTTCCCGAGAAGCTTGGAGATCCTGGAAAATTTCTTATCCCGTGTGTTTTTCCAGGAATGGGTGAATGCTTCGCCTTGGCCGATCTTGGCGCTAGCATTAACCTGATGCCTAATTCAGTATGGAAGAAACTTTCTCTTCCTGGACTTACTCCTACCTGCATGACTCTTGAACTTGCAGATCGTTCTATCACTCGTCCACTCGGCATTGCCGAAGATGTATTCGTGAAAGTAGGAAAGTTCCATTTTCCGGCTGACTTCGTTGTTGTTGAATTCGATGCTGATCCAAGGGTTCCTCTCATTCTTGGAAGAGGATTCCTAAGGACGGGCCGTGCTCTAATTGATGTTTTCGAGGAGAAAATAACTCTTCGTGTGGATAATGAAGCAGTCACTTTTAACCTCGATCAAACTTCGAGGTACTCCTCAAATTATGACTCTGAATCGGTTAACCGAATAGATGTCATTGATGTTGCTTCAGAGGAATACTCTCAAGAAGTTCTTGGTTATGTTCATAATTCTTCGAGTGGTGATACCACTCCATCTTCTGAACCTATAATCGCCAATTCTTCTCATTCTCTCACTCCGTTTGAGGGAAGTGACTTCATCTTAGAGGAAATCGAGGCCTTTCTCAAAAGTGATTCGGTTCCCGATGGAATTGATAACCAAGAGATTGACCTGGAAGGGGATATCCTTCTCATTGAGAAGATGTTAAATGAAGATCCCTCTTTTCCTCCTGTTCTTCCACAAAAACTTCATAAAGAGGAAATCAAATCGGTTGAGAAAAACGATGAATTTCCTGAGGTCGAACTTAAGGACTTACCACCTCATCTCGAGTATGCATTTTTGGAGGGTGATGATAAATTACCCGTCATAATTGCTAAAAATTTGAGTGAGGATGAAAAGACTGCTCTCATAAAAGTTTTGAAGTCACACAAGCAAGCAATTGCTTGGAAGCTCTCCGACATCAAGGGTATTAACCCTGAATTTTGTACTCACAAGATTTTAATGGAGGATGACTTTAAACCGGCAGTTCAACATCAAAGAAGGGTGAATCCAAAAATTCATGAGGTTATCAAACAAGAGGTTCTCAAACTTCTTGATGCCGGATTGATTTACCCTATCTCGGATAGTCCTTGGGTTAGTCCCATTCATTGCGTTCCTAAAAAGGGTGGCATTACTGTTGTCACAAATGAAGAAAATGAGTTGATTCCAACTCGATTGGTTACGGGGTGGCGTGTTTGCATTGACTATCGTAAGTTAAATGATGCCACCCGTAAAGACCATTTTCCTCTACCCTTCATGGACCAAATGCTTGAGAGATTAGCGGGAAACGAGTACTATTGTTTCCTTGATGGTTTCTCGGGTTACTTTCAAATTCCCATTGATCCGCAAGATCAAGAAAAGACTACCTTTACATGCCCTTATGGAACTTTTGCCTATAAACGTATGCCTTTTGGCTTATGTAATGCTCCGGGCACATTCCAAAGGTGCATGATGGCCATATTTACCGACATGATCGGTAAAACGATGGAGGTCTTTATGGATGACTTCTCGGTCATTGGGGATTCGTTCCAAGCATGTCTCTCCAATTTAGAAAACATGTTGAAAAGATGTAAAGACACCAATCTTTGTCTAAATTGGGAAAAGAGTCACTTTATGGTTAAAGAGGGCATTGTCCTCGGCCATAAGATTTCCAAGAGTGGGATTGAGGTTGACAGATCTAAAGTTGATGTCATCAGTAAATTACCTCATCCCACTACCGTCAAAGGTATTCGAAGTTTTTTGAGTCATGCCGGTTTCTATCGTAGATTCATACAAGATTTTTCTAAAATCGCCCGGCCTATGACTCATCTCCTTGAAAAGGATGCTCCTTTTATCTTCTCTCCTGAGTGCGTTGAAGCTTTTCAAACTCTAAAGAAAAAGCTTACTGAAGCACCCATTTTAGTTGCCCCCGACTGGGACTTGCCATTTGAACTCATGTGCGATGCAAGTGATTTTGCTATCGGTGCAGTCCTGGGGCAACGTAAAGCCAAACATTTTCAGCCTATCCACTACGCAAGTAAAACTATGACTGAAGCTCAAACTCATTACACCACTACAGAAAAAGAATTGTTGGCTGTGGTGTATGCCTTTGAGAAGTTTCGACCATATTTGATCTTGACCAAATGTGTAGTGTATACGGATCACTCGGCTCTCAAATATCTCTTTGCAAAACAAGATGCAAAGCCGAGATTGCTCCGTTGGGTTCTCCTCCTGCAAGAATTTGATATCACCATACGTGATAAAAAAGGAGCTGAGAACCTAGCTGCTGACCATCTGTCCCGATTGGAAAACCCTCACCAAGATGTGTTCGAGAAAAAGGAAATCAATGAAACATTTCCTCTCGAAACACTCAACGCGGTTACCTTTCGTGGAGATTCTACTACCCCATGGTTTGCCGACTTTGCAAACTACCATGCGGGTAACTTTGTTGTGAAAGGGATGTCGTCCCAACAGAAGAATAAGTTCTTCAAGGATGTCAAACATTATTTCTGGGACGACCCCTACTTGTTTAAAATCTGTGCGGATCAAGTCATCCGGCGGTGTGTTTATGGTCAGGAAGCTATTGATATTCTCAAAGCTTGCCATTCTGGACCTACTGGGGGACATCATAATCCCAACTACACCGCCAAAAAGGTGTTTGATTCCGGTTTCTATTGGCCCACAATTTACAAGGATGCCCAGGAAATAGTCAAGGCTTGTGACGATTGTCAACGTCACGGAAATATTTCACAAAGAAATGAAATGCCACAAAATTTCATTCAAGTTTGTGAAATCTTTGACATATGGGGCATTGATTTTATGGGGCCATTTCCATCATCTTGAGGAAACAAATACATTCTCGTGGCTGTTGACTATTTGTCAAAATGGGTTGAAGCGAAAGCTTTACCCACAAATGATGCCCGAGTTGTTGTGAAATTTTTGAAATCTCTTTTTGCTCGTTTTGGAACTCCACGTGCTATTATCAGTGATCGTGGTACGCATTTCTGCAATGACAAGTTTGATAAAGTCATGCAAAAGTATGGTGTTACACACCGTCTTTCTACCGCGTATCACCCCCAAACAAGTGGGCAAGTGGAAGTTACCAATCGAGGAATTAAAAGAATCTTAGAAAGGACCGTAGGAGAAAATCGTGCATCTTGGTCGGATAAGCTAGAGGACGCACTCTGGGCCTTTCGTACAGCTTACAAAACACCCATCGGGTGTACTCCATACAAGCTTGTGTACGGGAAGGCGTGTCATCTGCCGATTGAGCTTGAGCACAAAGCCTATTGGGCCCTCAAGCATGCAAACTTTGACCTTCAGACAGCGGGTGATCACCGGAAAGTTCAAATAAATGAATTGAATGAACTTCGTGATCAAGCCTACGAGAACTCTTTGATCTACAAGGAAAAAACAAAGAAGCTCCATGACTCAAAAATTAAGAACCGCGTTTTTAACGTTGGTGATCGAGTCCTTCTTTTTAATTCAAGATTGAAGATTTTCTCGGGTAAACTCAAATCCCGTTGGTCTGGTCCATTCAATATCACCAAAGTTTATCCATATGGTACCGTTGAGTTATCTCAAGCTGACGGACCTAACTTTAAAGTGAATGGCCATCGGTTGAAACATTACTTTGGAGAGGACATACCACCCATGGTTGTCCCGGATCTTCAAACTTTCCCCAAGAACCAATGAATGCGGGGATCGAGTCAAGCTAGTGACTCAGTGATCAAAAACATTAGCAAAACATGGGTTCTCACCTGTGTCTCTGTTTTCTTTCTCTTTTCTACCACCAAGTGTGGGGGGAGATGGTCTCTTCCACTTACTTCCCCGTAGACTTTTAAATTGATTTTTCTCCCGGGCTGTTCAGGAACCCTTTGTTACAGTTGGCCGTTCACAAGCGGTTAGCTTGCGTGATAAACCTGACTGTTCGGGAGAAATCAACTCAATTCGGGGTCGAGTCAAGCTAGTGACTCGGTGATCAAAAACTCAAGCACAATATGGGTTTTCACCCATATTTCTGACTTCTTTCTATTTTCTACCACCTAAGTGTGGGGGAGAGGCCCCACATGTTGTATATATGGAAAATTTTCAAAAAAAAAAAAAAAAAAATGTGTATATAAAATAAATGGCTATTAATATTTCCTTTTTACGTTCTAAGTGTTGGTTTAACAACCAGTACTTTGAATATTGAGGGCAATATTCAGTATAAGTGTGGGGGGGAATTCTAGCGAATTTAATCAAATGTACCATCTAGCACCCCCATTTTAGCCAAAATTTTAAAATTTTTTCTCACTTAGAACGAAATAAAATGGTTATCAGTCCGCCATGTCTAACCCACAAAAGGATTGGCTAATCCAAGAGCAAACGGCTCTTGGTAAAGATGTCTCAAATCCGTTGATGGCTTGCAATTTGCCGAAAATTGTATGGTTTTCGACTCACCATATCCTAAAAAGATGAAGAGTGGCTAGCCCGCAAGATTATGGCTTGTGGTAAAGGCAGTGGAAAAACCATAATTGGTAATCAGCTCACCAAAGATAATATTGATAATTTATCTAAGAGTTGGCTAGTCCAGAAGCAAACGGCTTCTGGTAAAGACAAATCAAAACCGTTGACAGCTGATGGTTTGCTCAAAATCATTTGGTTATCATTGTACCAAGGTTCTTACTTGAACTGAAACATTTGGCTACTCCAGAAATGATGGATATCTGGTAAAGAGAAAAATCCATTAAAACTTCATAAAAGATTGCTAGGGACTAGCAATAGTTTAGTGTGGGGGATTGATGAGTGTCTAAATACTCATCATTTTTGTCTTATCTGAACTGCCAAAACATTCAAAAACACTCAAAAATGCATCAAAATACTGAAAATATCCCAGGGATTGTGTTTTATATGTTTTAAATGCAAAATGTTTAAAAACAGTTGAAAAACGAACAAAGTTTGCAAAATTGGCAGTTTCAGTCCCTCAAGTTTCAAAACTTGTCAAAATTAGTCCCTAAGCATTTGTTTTGTCAGAAAAATCACCAAAGGTCCTTTTTAATCATAAATTATCATATTTAGTCCTTTGGTGAAAAGTTTGAATAAATTACATCTTTGGTCCCTCAAGTTTGAAATCTGTCAAAAATAGTCCCTGGGAATTTTAAAAGATAGAAAAGTGCAATTTTGGTTCTTGGATTATTGAAACATGGCAGGATTTTACCTTGGTGTATTTTGGAAGATAAGCAAGTTTGGTCCTCAAAAATTCAGGAATTGCAAGAATGGTCCTTGTGATTTAACTTTAACAACCGGACCTAAAATAAATAATCAAACCAAACCCATCTTATCTAAACCCAACCCATCCCATCCTTATTTAACCCAAGCCCAATTTCCCAACCAGCCCAACCCCACTTCCCAGCCGTTTTAAATAATAAACCCTCCCAAGTCAAACCTTTGACCATCTCCCCCCAACACAAACCCGTGACCTCTGCTACTCCTTCATCATCACAAAGCCTCCCCCCTCCTCTCCATCATTACCCCTAAACACTGCAACCCACTCTAAATACCACCCCCCTATCACACGTTATCAGATACTAAAAGCCAAAAAACCATTTTGGCGCCAAAACAAAGGAACGGCCAAGATTGATTTTTACTCATCCAATGGCTCTGAATGATGGTGGGATTTGCTCAGAAGCTCACACAAACCCTAATGGACCCCTATAAAAGGAAAGAGAAGGCTCAGAGATCAGGAGTAGTTTTTAGTTGTAATTTTTGTATGTCGTTTTAAATTTCTAATGTCTTAAATAATTTTTAAGGTTTAAATTCAAGCTTTCTGTATTAAACTAAGTTAGTTTATTGTATTGTAACTCTGTTTCAATTATTAATTCCAAGTTAATCCAGTTTCATGTTTTCCACATTTTTATTATTAAGTGAATTTTAAATGTTCTTAAAGCCAGGCTTCAATTAGCTTAATTCTAATTCAATTAAGCTTACTAAAGCTACTGATAGCTTTTAGTGAGCTTAGAAATCACTTTCAAGCAATTTTCCACTCTGGTCAACAAAAGTCAACTGTGGTGAATATATTGAATCCTGGTGATAATTGATAGTTCTATTGGAGGTTTGGAAGCAATAGGCCTATCTAAAGATAGGCAAGCTAAGTGAAACATCTCTTTTCATGCTGAGATGTGTTGCTTATGTAAGTTCTGTTTTCACTTTTTGCTTAACTAGTGCACAACCTGTGATTCTGAGTTTCTGTTGGTTCTAGTTGTAATTGTTAATTGTTGTTTACTTGTGTTCATTTAAGCTTATTTCATGTTAGTATAAGTTAGTTTATCAGTTTATTGGCTTAGCTTCTCTTCTTGCCTCATAAATCTCTAAAACTGATTCTTAAAGGGATGTTTGGTTAAGGACAGTTAACTATGTCCCAGTTGGATTTTGGTGTTAATATTGGTCACACTAGGTTGCATTAGGTCACATTAGTATAGTTTAAGCATAAAATCCAGTCCTCATTTGATCAAAAGTCAAAATCATCTATTAATCCTAGTTGTGCATTCACTGTTAGAACTTTAGGAATCTTAATCATCCATTTAGTTGCATTAGTTGTTTCTTTAGCTTATCTCAGTCATAATATAGCTTATTACACCAATCTTAGTTATTTAGAAGTAGTCAAATTACAATTTAGTCAACTTAGGTAGTAAATCTTAAAAAAGGTCAAAAGTCCAAATCTGTAAAATGGGATAGATTTCTAAATCACATTTAGGATTCAATTGAGATTGGAATTTGATAAGAGTTGCTTTCCTGAGTTCTTTGGTTGCTTGTATACCTGAATCAACAGATAAAATTGATTTTCAAGCTCATTTGCTTATCTAGATTTGGCTTGAAAGTAGCCTGCTTGTTCATTACCTGCCCTGCACCCAGATTTGCTATCTTGACCCATTCTTCATTTGACCATAACTTGCTCCAAACTTGAGCTTAGTCCTTGATTCTGGTTGATTTGGGGTGTTTGTTAGGGTGATTTGTTTGGTATATGCTTGGTTTGGCCTCATTTGCTTATTCACTAGCTTATTTAGGCCTCAAAATTTGCCTCATACTCTACTGCTGCTGCTGATCAGTGTTTAACTAAGCTTGTTGATTTCATATGCCTGTGTGATCCTTGTTCTTAGATTGTTGTTATTACTTGTTATGCTTGCCTTAGCTTGTTCTTGTTTGTCATCTACTTGTTTTGTGCTCAAGTGCTTATTGTGTTTTTAACTGCTTGTTTCATAAAGCTCACTAGTCTGCACTGCTGATCTGAGGTCAAATTGGACCTCAATTGGTTTGTTTTTGATAGGGCTTTTTGTGTTTCTGAGTACCCAGTAGTATAAGCTACATTTTGCCCCCATAACATTTTGCTTATAAGCTTATTTCATGTGCTTAATCTGTCTGCAAAGTTGGGGGAATTTCTGAGTTTCTGTCTTAATTTTGAAGCAGTCATTGTGCTTAATTGGCTCATTTTGTGGATTAACTGTTTGAAATAAATTGTTCTGTGCTTATTTAAGTTAGCTTAACATGTTCTGAGCATTTGGTGAATTTGTGTGCTTATTTGCTTATTTTTGGGCTTATTCCAAACTGCTTATCTGCCCAAATCTGCTTATTTGGCTTAGTCAGCTTTCCATTTTATTTTTCCTAGCTTTTTAATAATAATTTAGATTTATCTGTAAATTTTCATAATTTTCTGAATAGTTTTGGTATTTTTAATCTTTTTAATTAGTTTAAAATAGTATTTAAATCATAATAAATAGAAAAAATATTCAGAAAAATATAAATCCAATTTTCATAATTTTCTTTTGTCATTTTTAATCCAGAAAAAATATAATCTTATTTTTAGACTTTAAGAAAAACCAAAAATAGAAAAATAGTGATAGCTTCTATTTAATAGAATTTATCTTTTTAAATTTTAATTAAGTAAATTTCAATTTTATAATTTTCTTAGCTTCTTTTTACTTAATAATATTTTTAGAAAAAGTTTTAGATTTTTCTTGGCTCATTTAGTAATTTTTATAATTTAAATTAGTTTAATTAGTATTTAAATAATTAATAATTAGAAATAATTAAATAAAAAGTGTAAAAAATTAGAATTTAAGTTTTTAAATAAGTTTTTAGTAATTTACATTTTTAGGTTTTAAATTTCATAAATTTTACTTTTTAGTCCTTTTTAGATTTTTCGTTGCGCGTTTTTAAGTTAAGTAATTTGCGTTTGACTTTATTGTGCATATCTGTTTTAACTTGTTATTTAGAATTGTTAAATAAAGCAAAATCAAAGCAATCTAAATCATCAATCACTCTAATCCAAAGCTTCCCATAAGTGCCCATTCACATCTCGTTGGGACACGACCCGGGTGATCACTTGCCCGGTATCACACACATCACATCCACGGGTTTTGCAAGTTTGACTTTCCCTAAGTTTGACTTGTCATTTCCCAAAGTATCACGTGTGCCCGATACTATAATTATTTCGAGGAGGGTGAAGCCGCCGCCACACCATTATTTGAGAACCCCCATGTGCCAGCTTTGCCAGCACCTACGTTGCCACCACACTTTGTTTATGGCTCATATTCTCCTTTCTATATACCCACCCCTGATGAAGTATACCTGGAGAGTCAGCAATGGCCTCCTACTGATGATACACCCGAGCACCATCATGTTTCACCACCATTACCACCTGACCGCTTACTTGAGATGCATACCCAAAACAGCTTTTCGAACACGGTACGGGCATTATAAATTTCGAGTAATGCCATTTGGTCTTACCAATGCACCAGCAGTGTTCATGGATCTAATGAACCGAGTATGCAAGCCATATTTGGACAAGTTCGTGATCGTGTTTATCGATGACATTTTGATCTACTCACGCAACGAACAAGAGCATGCTAAACACTTGAGAACCATTCTAGAGTTACTCAAGACAGAGAAACTGTATGCAAAATTTTCCAAATGTGACTTTTGGATCTCCACCGTTCAATTCTTAGGCCACATCATCAACAGTCAAGGTATTCACGTTGACCCCGCCAAGATCGAAGCAGTTAAAGGTTGGGCTTCGCCCACCACTCCAACTGAAATTTGACAATTTTTAGGACTCGCTGGTTACTATCGAAGGTTTATAGAGGGTTTTTCCAAAATCGCAAAACCTTTGACAGAACTCACCCAGAAAAACAAGAAATATAACTGGAGAGAGAAACAGGAATCAGCATTCCAACTTCTCAAGAAAAACTCTGTGAAGCACCAATTTTAGCACTACCGGACGGAAGTGACGACTTTGTAGTATATTGCGACGCATCTCATCACGGCTTAGGTGCGGTGTTAATGCAAAGGAACAAAGTCATAGCTTACGCTTCTCGACAGCTCAAGAAAAATGAGGAAATTATACCACTCATGATCTAGAACTAGGAGCAGTAGTATTCGCTCTTAAAATGTGGAGACATTACCTATACGGTACAAAGTGCACGGTATTCACCGATCACAAAAGTCTTCAACACATACTGGATCAGAAGGAGCTGAACATGAGACAACGCCGATGGTTGGAACTACAAAACGACTACGATTGTGAAATTCGCTACCACCCCGGTAAAGCGAATGTCGTGGCCGACGCATTAAGCAGGAAGGAAAGAATCAAACCCCTTAGAGTCCGATCGTTAGGAATGACAATTTGTTCACCGCTCCCATCTCAAATTCTCATAGCCCAATCGGAAGCTCTTCAGGAAGAGAACCGACCTCACGAAAGGATTGATGGCATGCCGGAAAGTGAAAACGGATTCGTGAGAAGAGCCGATGGAATGTTATGCTTCAAGAAAAGATGTTGGATTCCTCTCTACGGAGGTATTCGAGATCTTATCATGCATGAATCTCACAAGTCTAAATATTCCATCCATCCCGGATCCAACAAGATGTACCAAGATCTCAAGCAACTTTACTGGTGGCCAAACATGAAAGCCGACATCGCGACGTATGTTGGGAAATGTTTGACTTGTTCAAGAGTCAAGGCTGAAAGCCAGAAACCATCAGGACTACTTGTACAACCTGAGATACCAGTTTGGAAATGGGAAAGAATCACTATGGATTTTATTACCAAGTTACCAAGAACGTCGACCGGATTAGACACAATCTGGGTTATCTTCGACCGTTTGACCAAATCTGCTCATTTTCTGCCTATCAAAGAAACTGACGAGTTGGACACACTCGCTCAGTTGTACTTCAAAGAAATCATAATCCGACATGGAGTCCCAATCTCTATCATTTCAGATAGGGACAGCCGATTCACTTCAGGATTTTGGCAATCCCTACAGAAAGCTCTCGGTACTCGATTGGACATGAGCACCGCCTATCATCCCCAGACTGATGGACAAAGTGAAAGGACAATCCAAACCTTGGAAGATATGCTTAGAGCATGTGTACTTGACTTTGGAAAAGGTTGGGACAAACACTTACCATTGGTTGAGTTCTCTTACAACAATAGTTACCACGCTAGCTTAAAGGCCGCGCCTTTTGAAGCACTTTACGGGAGAAAGTGCAGATCACCTGTCTGCTGGACGGAAGTTGGGGACATGCAACTTACCGGACCAGAACTAATCCGCGACACGACAGAGAAGATATTCAAAATCAAACATCGTCTCCAAGCCGCTCGTGACAAACAGAAGAGTTATGCGGATGTGAGGCGGAAACCCATGGAATTTGAAGTTGGAGATAGAGTTATGCTAAAAGTTTCGCCCTGGAAGGGAATGATACGCTTCGAAAAGCGTGGAAAACTCAACCCAAGATACATTGGACCTTTTAAAATCCTCGAAAGGATTGGTCCCGTTGCTTATAGGTTAGAGCTTCCAGAAGAACTCAGTAGGGTACACCCTACATTCCACGTATCACAACTAAAGAAATGTTTGTCGGATGAAACTCTCGTCATTCCGCTGAAAGAGATTAAACTGGACGACAAACTTGTGTTCACAGAGGAACCCGTAGAGATAATGGATAGAGAGGTAAAGCGACTTAAGCAAAACCGTATTCCCATTGTAAAAGTTAAATGGAACTCTAAGAGAGGACCAACATACACATGGGAACGCGAGGACCAAATTCGTGAAAAATACCCACATCTATTCTCGTAAAATCACTCTTGTTAGCTATCTTAGACTTGAATTCCGGGACGGAATTCAGAATGACGGGGGAGTACTGTAGGATTCTACGAAAAACCCTTGTAATTAATCTCAATAAATTATGATGATCTTGTATTACCGTTTAATCAACCCCATTTTTGCGGGGAAATTTAAACTTTCTCTTATTGTTATTATTATCATGTTACGTTCTAACGATATATATATTAAATAACGACACGAACTCGAGACACAATTCGATCACAACACCACTTTTCCCGAATGACATCAAATGTCAATACTTGCATTTCCCTAAACTCATTTTAAACAAAATACATTTAACTATAATCAATTACACTAATTACACCTAATATAATTATTTCACTAATCCTAAACCACAAACCAACCGGGCCCTTATACTTCAGCCCACCACACAAGCCAAACAATCCAACCCATCTCACTTTATATTTCTTTTCTTTGTTTCCTTATAGACCCGATCGCAAACACCCTCCACAAACGCCTCGTATCTTAGTAATATCGACAGTTACCTATCTATATTTTTACATCATCATGATCACCACCTATCAAACTCTCTTGGTGCAAATTCCCAGCCATGAATGTCGCATATTACCACAGTAACTGAGGCTATATTGTTCGTCCCATAATCGACACATACGTATAGAAATAAAGGCCAAAACTAAACCATTTCGCACCTCGCTTGTTCCTGCGTTTATCTAATAACATTCTTAACATATTGTGATGTTTAAAAGAAGGATATGACTGCAGCAGAAACCCGTAGCTCGCTAGTCTCATTTTAGTGTCATATTTAAATACAACCAAGTATATATGTATACTACAAGAAGTAAGATACAATGTACCTACCTCCAATATATTTCCACAATCTACTAATGTCAGTGAATGAGTATAGGTGTCCTCTTATTAACTAGTCATCCACAGTAGAGGCAAATGATTAGCTTGAGAGTCAATAGGTCAATGAAACGTGGGATATTTTTGCTATAAGATAGCCCATCCTATCTCACTCAACCCTACCCACATTTCACTATCTTTCACCTCACCAATGCCCTACCAAATCTAGCAACCTTTCTGTCTCTCACTAGGAAGCAAAACGAGTAGAAGAGAATACGTATAGAAACGTATTCGAAGCAGTGGATTGCCTTTCTTCACTTGTGTTTTCATTCGGACCTTACTGCCTCTTCACCACCTTTTCTAAGGTGTGGTATGTGCCTCATGACTCCATCTCCATCTCATCTTTACACGTTACACCATAAGTTCATGCATAGCACATAAATATAGTTCGAACGTATCATGTTTCATTTGTTCTTGTCACGTTAAAACAAGGTAAAAAGGGGTTCCATGTGATGAACACAGCACCATTAGAACACCACAAGACCACTATGTTTGAAACATCATAGCATTGCATGACATGCATACATTCGAACGTATGTATCATATGTTGTATATACACTGTCACGTTAAAAACATGACAATAAGTTGCATATAAACGAATATCACACATATATAATGACATAAGATCATCTTTACTTCACGTTAAGATGTCATGCATTACACTTCTTTGATAGTTCCATTCGAACGAGTATATTCATATACACTACATGCATATTAAACGATAAAAACCATGCAAGAGATCGAACAAGTCCTTGTGTGACCTTAACGACCATCTTTTCCCTCACCTTTCAACACCTCAGGTCGCAAAGCATAATATCACAACCCACGTATAACCTATGAACGAAGCATATCAAAATGTAACTAAGACTTTTAACAATAACCCTTATCATGTCGCCTAGAAAACTTAAGTATATATCGTGAAATCGCCACACAACCATATATTTTCTCCACACGAGTCGTTTAACCACCTAGCTAACCACATTTTTCGTTCACATCATAAACACTGAAACCCACAACTCGACGTTTTAAATCGGGCAAAGTATTTCGAAGAAAAACTTGTTCAACCAACTTAAAAATTTTAACGCATGGGCTTTGACCCAAAAAGCTGTTTCGATAAGCTACCAATAAGCTGACCATGTGGCACTTTAAGAATAAGCCTTTAACATAAAAATGAGCCATTTTGATAACTCAAACTTTCCCCAAAGCCCATGGATCAAAAATACATAACGGGCCACTAAAATAGCTCGTTAAGGCCCATTTAATGCAAGAATAAGCGAATAGACAAATAAACAGTTGAAATAAGTTAAAAATCACTTTAATAAGACTTAGGAAAAATCACCACACTTTTCCTTACCTTTTTGTGAATTTTGGACTAAAAATGTAACGCAATCCAACTAGGAGGACCAAAACTGCCAAATCGAGAAACAAGTGGACTGAAGCTGTGAAAACAGTTTGTATAGGACTTAAAATGACTAATGATTTAACTCCAAACCTTATATGGACATATGGACAAGCTTTGGACTATATTTGGACTTTGGACTTAACGAAGGACTAACGACGTAACGCAAGCACCATGAGGGTAAAAAGTGTAGAATCTGGAAAGGAACAAGGACCAACTGTTATAACTTGACATTCTTATTTCATTTTCTATTTTTCATCACATTTTCACTTCATATGCATTTTACACATTTTATTTGCATATTATTTAACTTTCGATACTTAGTAACACTAGAAACATTTCGAGTTAACATTTCATAGCATTTCATTCATAATTTGAAGAAATAACACTATGGGATCACTTGACACAAAAATCAAGATAATTATATATGTAACATCATTTTTTGAACTCAAGCAATTGAGCGTAACACACTCACTTTCAACGATCTAATCGTTGCTCATCATTCGTTATTCATCATTCATCATCTATTTCACGCACACCACTAGAATATAGCCAGATTCTCAGACATTTATATTTATCAGGTTCCGTATTGAAGTTATTATCATAATCACCCCTGAGTTTACTTTCACCATCACCAGTAACGCTTAAGGTGAGTCATGGCCTCACTTTTTTTAAATCATTTATATTTTTAAACTCTGTGAGGGGGATACATGCTATAAACAGATCACAAGTATTTTTCTGTATGCTACCTGACTTGATATATGCCTAAGTTACCTTATTTCCATAAGACCCTTTATCATGAGCCATTAATCACTTAATGTGAACGCGAATATAATGAATAGATCTATTAGAGGCTGACGACCTATCCCACTAATACTTTGACGGAATGCTTTTTGCTAGTCGTATTAGTCGCGATACATTATATTTGAGAAAAATAGGAATTGGCAAATCACCTATTACACGAGGGCAAAACCTTCATCATTAATTTGATGAACACCTCCGTTTATACGGTACTTTGTTAACGTTTGCGTGTCATGAGACTTAGGGCAATATATGAACTGCGATATCAACTTTTAAACTGATTGTATCTCAAATACAATCCTACTTGTGAATCGAACTGATATTTAAACTTCAAACTCTATGATTTCACTCAACATTTTGTTGACTTTTAAGCATGTATCTCAGGAAACTAGCGGAGCGGATCAAGGCATGGAGCGGGCACAAACCTATCTTAAATAAGGGTGTAAAATAAAGTTTGTAATTCAGTTAAAATAATGTTTCCTTGGAGAAACTGTTTGCACTCTGATATAAAACTTTGTAACTGAATTTCTATTATGGACCTATGTTAATTATAAACGCCTTTCTTGGGCTACTTTCTATAATTTGACTTCGATCCTCTCGGTAATACCCCAATTAGACTTCCGTTGCTATAAAGAAAATTTGGGGGTGTTACAAAACTCGACAATGCACATAAGCTTTGCTTCGATTTCTCAAAAATTCGACAAGTAACTCATACAAATTTTTACACAGCTTAATTCTTTATACAACAAAGAATCGAGATCAACAACTCTTATCTCATAGTTCAAACATTTAAGCACAGAACAAAGGGCAAAGTGAATTGCCTTCGAGACATACTCAAACGCAACCAAAAATTATCAAACTTAACCAAACGCGATCAAACTAAATTCCACCTAGGTTCTTTGTTGTTTTTAGTCGAATGAGAGTACTTGGGATCATTTATAACCATTTATGACTAGTTGGTCACGTTAGAAACTTGGTTGGACCTTTTAATAGTCATGTGACATACACATAAATGCATAACTTGATCCTAACTGAAACCAACAAGCGAACCCCCCCCCCTTGGTGACTTCCTAACCCAACTAAACTCACATCTTATCCCTTAAAATATCTCACAAAATCTGCAAATGGAATATAATCTCCCAACTTGCAATTTAAAATGATATAAACTTGTGTATACTTCATATATAATCGACACACACACACCTTGGTTCATTCAATCTTAAAAACACACTCAAACATTCTCTCTAGTCCTTCTTATTCACTGCCGCGACCACAGGAGAACCAGGAGTGATTTCTACATTCATTTTGAACCAAATGACACTCTTTAGAACCATGTATGATCGACTTTGAAGACAATATGTGTTCTTGATCCTTTTAAACGTATAACGAACCATTTAAAGGTTATTGTAAGTCCCTTTGACCATTTATTACTTGTATATATCGTATTTCATTAAGCATGCATTGTTCTTCTTTTCATTCGAATCATATTTAATTTTTCACATTTATTTCCTTTATACGCTTGCTATTCAATTCTTTTACGTACATAACTAATGACCTCCTATGATGGATGACTAGAATTACGTTATAAGTGTTCATTTTACGTTTACATGGTCAATATATTGCTTAACGAATCTCATTTTGATCTTTCCTTTTGTCGCATAACATATTACATGTCATCTATTTATTTTATTATGTCTCGAGTAGCATAAGAAATGGCCCATTATAAACAAAAACTATACATACAACGTATTGATTTCATTGCTCGACCTAATTCTCTACGTGGCTACATATTAAAATGGTGTTTGGAGTTTTCCATTATAAGCTCTTAAAAGCCTTCTAAAAGGTACTAACTAAACGCGACTCGAACGTTTTCTTTTATATATATATATATATATATATATATATATATATATATATATATATATAAACATATATATATATATATATATTTCCGAATTTGGGCTGAACTAAAGAATAAGCCCAATAAGCCAATTCGAACAAGCAGTATATAAGCTGTAAGGAACATGTTTTTGTGATGTTGAAACAAGCCCAATCAAAGGCCCAACACCCCTTTTGACCCAACAGATCACGATTTGTTAATGGGCCTTAAGATGTCGCGTTAAAGGCCCATTAACCAGAAAAATAAGCTATTTTGAAAGTAGGCTGATTATTTTGACTTAAATAAGCTATATGAGCTTATTGAAACTTTTAGAAATCAAATCCCACTCTTTT
Source organism: Artemisia tridentata subsp. tridentata (assembly GCA_021014915.2). Taxonomy (NCBI): domain Eukaryota; kingdom Viridiplantae; phylum Streptophyta; class Magnoliopsida; order Asterales; family Asteraceae; genus Artemisia; species Artemisia tridentata. The sequence continues at coordinate 305,761,059 of CP139502.1, read as the reverse complement.
TTTGATTTTTGGACTAACTTTGCAAAATATTTCAACCTTAGGGACTAAAACTGCCAACTTAGCAAACTTCGGTTCTAAACTGCCATTTCAGTAAACAAAATCTGGAAATTGTTAAAAACAGTACACCAAAGGGTAGAAATGAAATATCTAACCTTTATTGGACTTAAATTGTAATATTGTCTAACAGAGGACTAACGGTGCAAAACCTACACCGTTAGGGTATAAAGTGTACATTCTGGGAAAGTACAAGGACTGGAACCTACACCGTTAGGGTATAAAGTGTACATTCTGGGAAAGTACAAGGACTGGACAGTAACAATTTCTATTATTCATTTCTATTTATGTTTTTCATATTTCATTTGCATACGTACATTTATTATTCGTTTCAGTACATTATTATTCGTTACGTTTATATTTATTTAACGAACTTTTAACGAATAAACTTAACGTGTTATTCAACGACACTCGAGGAAACGAAGATTTTGGAATCAAAAACATAAAAAAAAGATAATATTATATATAATATTATTTTTGAACTTTAAGCATTTTAAGCATATCAAACTCACACATCACCAACCAAATGGTTATCCGTTACTAGTTTTCACACTCATTGTGCATAACTGAGTCAAAACTGTAAGAATTCATACTTTACTATTAATTCAGGTAGTGTGTTGAAGCCGTTTCCTTAACTCGCTTAGTTACATATTTCACTTTGCTAATTTTACTCAAGGTGAGTCATAGCCCCACTATTACTTTTAAATACTTGTTTAAACTACTTGGGGTGAGAAACATTGCTACTTTTACGGATCATTGAAACAATGCATTTGTTTGATAAAACTATTACCTGCTGGCCTAAGTACTGTATCTTATGCACTTCTAGCATGTTTAGTACTACATGGATTCTGACAATGTTATTATGTTTAGTGCTATATGGATTCTAACTATGTTATAATGTTTAGTACTACATGGAGTCCAACCATGTTATTATATGCACTCTTTGCATCTGTTTAGTACTACATGGACTCCAACCATGTTATCATACGTACTCTATGCACGCAAACTATCGTAACATTTGGTAACATGTGACTTAGCATAGGTATAATAGTTTCTTTTGTAATACATTTCTTACTTATAAATGTTAACTCTTAAACTTATGATCCAACTCTACTGTTTTATAAAAATCTATGAACTCACCAACCATTGTGTTGACACTTTAGCATATTTTTCTAAGGTGTTTAGCTGTTTACTATATGATGATGCAAGGCAGTGCGTGGCAGGGGCATAGACACACTTTTGGAGTGCACACGTGACACTCATGACTAGGGTTTTATTACAATGGGACAACTAATATTAAATAATAGGCCTTGTTTTCCGCATTCCAATTATGTGATATTGATGTTTTATTTAATAAAGTTTTTAAAACGAATTTGATAAATTCGTTCTATATTACTTATGTTATGATCCAGTTAAGTAACACCCAGATGTTAATTCCACTGCATTCTGATTTTGGGTGTGTTACAGGGGGTGTTAGGTTGAATTCAAAATTTGATGTTTGTTTTGATGGATTTTATTTTTTTTAAACCCAAAAGTAAGGGTTTTTCAAATCTTGTGTAAATTAGGGAGGAAGATCCTCTCAAGTTGTTATAGACAACTTGAGCCAAGTTGGACAATTACTAGCTATTGATCAAAATCCAATATCTAGTAATTTATACATAACTTTTGATTTGGACCATTGGATTTTGATTAATGGTTAGTGATTGTCCAGCTTGACTCAAGTTGTGTATAACAACTTGATAGAATTTTCCTCCGTGAATTAGTAGGTTTTAATCAAACCCGTGGGACCCATGTATCTTCTCCCACATCCTTAACTAATTTAATATTCAAATAATACTTTTCAATTCTATTTTATTATAATATATGTAAGGGCCCGTTTGGTTTGGAGGGTTAGCTTGGGTTTTGGGTTTAAACATTCAAATCAATTGTTTGTTTGCATTTTTGGTATTTAACTTTAGATATATAACATAAATATTTGGGGATGTGTAAAAGATGGGATGTGAAGGGTTTTATAACAAAAGTGGGACCACTCATTTTCTCAATCTCTTTTTTCTCTACATTTAAATATAATTAATTTAATATCAAATTTATATATTAATTTATAAAATAACAATTTATCTTTTAATAGTATATTTTCTCTATTCTAATCAAATCCAAATCCTAATCCTAATCCAAATCTAAATCCTAATCCTAAACCTGTTTACAAACCAAACATGCTATAAATAAATACAAATTTTCTCTTCTAATCCTACACTAAATTCAAATTCTAAACCAAATTCAAATTCTATTCTAAACCCACTTATAAACCAAACAGACCCTATAACTATCATCATGCAATATAAAGCGAAAACAATAATGATTAGAATACACTCATAATGATCCACTTGTGTTTTAAATCCTAATCCTAAACCTGTTTACTAACTTTCATTATGTTGTAAGCATACACTCATAATGATCCTGTGAAGCAAGCTCAGAGATCGTAAGTCATCATCCATCACAAGCATGGCATACTTCCTGATCCACCAAGAAGGTTAGAAGATCTTGAAGTCATCATTCATCAAAGCATACCAACATATGAAGATTCAAGGGCACTTGACATCCTCACTGTTTGAAGACTTCTTATTCAAGAAGTTCATGTAGATTCCACATGCATATATGAAGATCCATCACAACAAGTTTAGGGAGCTTGTGATCTTCATTCATTGAAGGCTTCCTAATAATGGAAGTTCATTTAGATTAGTCATACATATCCATGAAACAGTTATATCATGGATCATTGTTGTAACCATCATTGCATCACAATCAAAACACCAAACTAGATTAGGTGGTTTATGTGTTTGTGCCATAAAACACAAGGTTTCTATGTTGGGCCATAAAACATATTGGGAGTGGTTGTACCCTTGTAAAAGAACTCGACATCTAGCTTAGTGTCGGAAAAAGTATAAGCGACGATAGGAGTGGTTGTACCCTTGTAAAAGAACTCGACATCTAGCTTAGTGTCGGAAATTGTATAGGCGACGTTAGGTTGGTTCTACCTCGAACTAGAACCCGGTATTTAGCTTTGTACCGAAAAAAGTGTAAGCGACGATTGTAAGGTTTTCTCCACCGAGAAGGGAGCTTGTTGATCTAGTGAAGTAACTCTCGAGTTGGGTACTCGGGGAGTGGAGTAGGACGGAGAGGAGCTCCGTGACCGAACCACTATAAACCATTGTGTTCGGTTTGTGCTTTCTTTTACTTATTGCTTTACTTTATGTTTGCATTATATGTTTGCTTGTGTTGTGACTTGTTGATAATACTTGTGTGACAACATGTTTTAGTTTATGCTAGTCATAAACTATAATTGACATATTTCATATTAGAACAAGCTAAATTAGAAATTTGATACAACAAGTTTTAAGTTTTTAAAACGGAAACGCATTCACCCCCCCCCCCTCTACGTTTTCACATAAACAATAAACATCAAGTACACATGCGGAAGCGTATATGATCATATAACATGTAAATTAATTAACCAAATAAAAGTATACGTACCTTTTGATTCTAGCGAAACAAGAATCAATTCTTCAATAAATCACCAAGAACCATAATTAGGGTTTATAAGTGGATTAATGAATTACCCCTTACCGTTTTGTAATTCAATCCAAGATTCAAACAATAATGTGTTTGAATCACGTTCTTGTACACACGTACTAATACCAAGTAAACGTTTATGCTAGGTATAAGAACACAAAACAAAACCAAACAATTTGTTTATGAAAACCAAAAGTCGAAAACCCTTATGAATAGGGGTGTTCGGCCGAGTTTTATAACAAGAAAAGAAAAACTAAAACCAAAGTTAATTGTGTGTACAAGATTACAATCAATGAACCTTTGGTTTTGCATTTATAGGATAAGTAAATTTAGGGAACAAGTTAGGGTTATGGGTTGGGTTTCCCCTCCCCTTGGCCGATCGGATCATAACCCACAAGGGGGTTCTAGATCCTTCTTGTTCTTTAAATTATCCATATATAATACTTTCCTTTTATTCGTTTAACGGTCGTTAGTCATTATCCGTTAAATACTAGCGGTCGTTATATATTTTGTGTTATTAATAATTATTTATAATAATTATATATAATGTTTTATAAATAATTATTATTCGTTAACTCTTCATACGTAAAGTGTGCAATCCCGTGATCTCGAGTTCGATCCTAACACACAACTATTAATTTATGTCCACAAAACTAACAAGATGCATCTATTATTGTAGATTATTGAGGTATTTTTAATGTTAATGTGACACTTGCTTAATTTATTTGGTTTTCGTTCATGATTATTTTAGTTATTTTATTAGTTTTTCACAATCATATTTCTTAGACATAACTTGTAAATGACAAATTTTTATAAAAAAAAAAATTGACACCATAATTCTAAAATTTTACGGTCTTTAATTTAAGGACAGAGGGAGTATATATTATTAGATAAAAACATTTACATTATAAATGGGTCTTATTTCTTGAGTTTATTTTGACATATTTGACCATATCTCAAAATGCATATCAAAATAAAGATGATTAAATCTAAAAGTTATCGTGTAATCGGATTTTGATATAAATTTATCGTTTATAAGTTATGTTCATTTGAAGTTTGAGGATGAAAAACATATAAAATTACTAAAATACTCTTGGACGAAAATAAAAGTAAATTTATAAATTAGTAAACCTAACAATTTTCAAGAAAAAGCACTTGGTGGGCGTCATCAGTCGCGTAAAGCCGCAAGGCACATAGAATTGGTGGGTCTCATTTAATTTATTTATTTGTTTTCACATATAACACAAAAGCAAGTGTCACATTAACCTTGAAAATACTCCACCAACCAACTGTATTTTTTAGGACATGTGTCGTTATTTAAATTAAGTCGCATAGTCGGTTGGGACCATTTTCGGTTGTGACCATTTTCTTTTAACCCATATAGACAACTTTGAGTTGACTAGACCATTCGAAGAATTTTCTCTAAAGAACAAAATTAAATGTTTAGAAAGTCCTTTGGGTTTTAAAAATAATTATTCCTTTTTTTATTTTACACGTATCTCAAATTAATTGTTTATTACTGAAGTAGAGAAAGCAATAAGTATTTAGTTAAAATTAAGGGTGTGTTTGATTGAAAGGTTTATATGGGGGGGGGGGGGGGGGGGGGGGGGGGGGGGGCGTGTTAGGTTGAATTCAAAAATTGATGTTTGTTTTGATGGATTTTATTTTTTTTAACCCAAAAGTAATGGTTTTTCAAATCTTGTGTAAATTGGGGAGGAAGATCCTCTCAAGTTGTTATAAACAACTTGAGTCAAGTTGGACAATTACTAGCTATTGATCAAAATCCAATGACTAGTAATTTATACATAACTTTTGATTTGGACCATTGGATTTTGATTAATGGTTAGTGATTGTCCAACTCGACTTAAGTTGTGTATAACAACTTGATAGAATCTTCCTCCGTAAATTGGTAGGTTTTAATCAAACCCGTGGGACCCATGTATCTTTTCTCACATCCTTAACTAATTTAATATTCAAATAATACTTTTCAATTCAATTTTATTATAAAATATATATAAGGGCCCGTTTGGTTTTGGGTTGGGGGGGGGGGGGGGGGGGGGGTAGGCTTGGGTTTTGGGTTTAAACATTCAAATCAATTGTTTGTTTGCATCTTTGGTATTTGAGTTTAGATATATAACATAAATATTTGGGGATGTGTAAAAGATGGGGGTGTGAACGGTTTTATGATAAAAGTGGGACCACTCATTTTTTTTTTTTTTTTTTTTTTTTTTTTTTTTTTTTTTTTTTTTTTATCTCTCTTTTCTCTATATTTAAATATAATTAATTTAATATCAAATATATATATATATATATATATAAATTTATAAAATAACAATTTATCTTTTAATAATATATTTTCTCTATTCTAATCAAATCGAAATCCTAATCCTAATCCAAATCTAAATCATAATTCTAAACCTGTTTACAAACCAAACATGCTATAAATAAATACAACTTTTCTCTTCTAATCCTCACTAAATTCAAATTCTAAGCCAAATTCAAATTCTATTCTAAATCCACTTATAAACCAAACGGACCCTAAAACTATCATCATGCGATATAAAGAGAAAACAATAATGATTATATCATTTTTAAACTTTAAGTTTTTTTGTTTTGTTTTGTTTTGTTATTTTTTTAAATTAAAAACAATTATTTTAAAATAGAGGAAGTAGTAAACATAAAAGAAACAAAAAATGACCAAAACATGTGTCAAGTAATTAATAAAGCAACCATACAAATTAGTCGTATTATACATGTCGCCACTCTTCTTTTAATCCTTTAAATTATAATTAGAAGGGTATCCGCGCAATGCGGCGGTAGGTACCCGGTGACTAAATAGTAGCGATACTGTTGATGATGGTGGCAGAGGGCGGCGGGGATGGAGTAAGGTGGAGATTGGTGTCTTTTGAGTGTAGAGAAATATAAGTGAAATATCAAATATATGACGCGTTTTTATTTGTTTGGTTATTGTTGTATAATAGGCTTATATATGCAGCAAGTTGCTTAAAAGTTAAGGTTCGGTTTTAATGGGATGTTACAAGCTTTTAATGGGCTATTACAATTATGGGTTGTTACAAGTATGTGAATTTAAGATACTTATTGGCTGTTACAAATTTTCTAAATGTGTTGGATTAGTATTTGGCTGTTATAATTTAAAACATTAAATTTTTCATAATATAGTAGAGATTTTTTATTAAAGAAATATTTTTGATCTTAAAAATATTAAGATTTCTTTATATAGAAAGTTCTAAACCTTTTATAAAGTAGTATAGATAACAGAAAGTTGTTCTTAATTGTCTTATCTTCCTAAAAATATTCTAAAGTTTCTTTCTAACGTCACATGCTTATAAAAGTCTAGCCATTTTCACAATCATAATTGTAACTGAACGAGAATTAAGTACCCGCACGTTGAGGTGATGTATTATTTGATAAGTTAAATCGTTTAATTATTTTACTTTTTTTTGCACAAAAGATATTGCATATGTCTATATAATTTGAGTTCATATGTTTTTATATAACTAAATTGTACTCCCTCCGTACCAACATATAAATCCAATTTGACTTTTTGAATCGAACTTTGACTTTAAATATTTTTGTTTGTATTATATAATACTTGATGCAAAATATATAAATGGATTATGTTTTAAATGTATTTTTATTTGGTATAATTTTTCATCAAGGGTTATATTATAATATAAACAAAAATACTTAAGGTTAAAGTTTGATTCAAAAAGTCAAATTGGACTTATACTTTAGGACGGATGGAGTATAAATTTTGTGTTTAAATACGTGTCTGGTCAAACTAGCTCTGAAACTTAATTTAATGGCTACAAAAACCTTTTGATTTAACGAGTTTTGTAAATTTGGGGCATGTGTTTGGCACCTTAGCTCAAATTGAACTAAAGTTTATAAGGCCTAGAACAAAATACGTGGAGTTATAGCTTAAAATTGTATAAGTGTAAGATTCTAAAAGCAAAACCAACTTACATTACATTAAAAAGATATATATGAAAAATTATATTCTAAAGATACATAACAAGTGACTTGCTCATTATCATCAAATTTCGGTAACGTTATTGCGCCATGCATTTGATTTGCAAACCACTTAACCACTAAACCCTTAAAAGAGGTGTAAAACAAGGTGTTCCACAGCGCCTATTGTCGCACAATATGCTTTAAGATAACGATGTCGCCACATGTCACTAATTTAGCATACACTACAACTATATAGTAGAATATGTGTTTGTACATTCCGGTAATCTTAATCAACCAAAATTTTATCCGGAGTAAAGTTGCACTAGTCACTTATTGTTCGGAGCAATTGCTTTATTGTAGATTAGTGAAATAGATACTATTTTTTGATGAAACCATTTAAACCCTTTGTCCCACATAGGTAAATGAAGGAAAATCTTCTAAGTTCATATACCATAGTGCATACAAGTAGTGCATACAAGCTGTTTACTTAAAAGCTAATACTATGCTTTCAAACCATTGTGAATACGACAAATTTATTGGTACGTGTAAGAGCACAGGGTACCCTTGGCTGATGAGCTCTTTTTTTTTTTTCTTTTTTTTTTTGTGTGAATGTTTTTTGCAGGTATTAGAGTTGAAGGAAGAAGACGAAGTTGAAGTTTGGAGTATATTTTGTTTTCTGCTTTATATTGAACGTTGGGACTTGGGAGTATATTTTGGAAAGGAAGCAAAGAAGTAGTTGGATATATGTGGTAAAATGCAAAGCCACTTAATAGTTTTTTTTTTTTTTTTTTTTTTTTTTTTTTTTTTTTTTTTTTTTTTTCCGCTTTATATTGAACGTTGGGAGTATATTTTGGAAAGGTAGCAAAGAAGCAAACGGTTATATAATCGTTTGGCATTAAATAAATAAATTAATTAATTAATTAAAAAAAAAAACTTTTATACCAATTTTTTTTTTTTTTTTTAATGTAATGTGTGTTTTTTTTTTTTTTTAATGTAATGAAGTTTATTTTAGTTATATTGTGTATGTTTTATTTTATGTAAAAAATGGGGAAAAAAAACAAATGGATGACGGCACCACATTTTCTGGTGCCGTGAGTACCGCCCAGAATGTGGTGCCGTGGGATTTCTGGTGCCATAGAGATTTTTGCTGACGTGGAAAGGAATTTTGAGCCATGGCACGAAGCCATGGCTCCAGGGTACCCACTGCTCTAAGTGTTTGCAATAATTATATGAACTCTTTAAGTTTTTGCAAGAGAGATTTTCTTTTATAAGGATTAAAAAATAATAATCTACGATAAAAAAAAAACAATAAATTTAACGTCCCATATGCTTAATAACAAAGTATGATAAATTAAAAAACATTGTAATAAACAGAGATTCACCAAATGTTTTAAATGCATATTGCCAGAAACATCAATAGGAAGATTTGTATATATTCTTTGTTGAATCTTCTTGTTAGATAGTCAAGCGCACTAGCTGCGATCAAAGTAAAGCGCACGCTAGAAAAGAAAGGGCTTAGGATTTGATAGGCGCCGACTACCTAGTATTGAGAAAGAGGGTCAACTTACGCAAGCTACCTAGCATTGATAAAGAAGCTATGACCTTTTTCAAGTTTGAGGACACAAATAAGCTCAAATCAAGTGTTGCTTCTTTGGGCTATTTCAACTAAAAAATTATTAGTTCGAATAAATATTACTCATTGAACTATAAAAACCAAGATTATACATGTTAAAAAGACACCAAGTCACCAAGACACCCATTTCAACTAACAGTATCAAACACCAAAAGATAGACCATTTTATTAAAAAATATATATGGAAAATTGTGTTCTAAAGATGCATAATAAAAACTGACTCACTCAACTATGGTACACTAAACACCCTTGCAAACTCTCCAACATCGAGTCATCCATAAGTCCCCAATATCATCAGAATTCAGTAACGTTATCAGGGACTAACAAAAGGTCATTAATCACGGAAGGGAATCCACAAATTGGTCGATTGTTTTTACTTCAAGATAACAAGGTTATTAAAGATGGTGCTTAGTTTCATGATTTATTTCATCTCTGTGGCGAGAGCACGAATCAATAACTCACATAGAAAACGGCCTTGGAGGACCAAGGGGAGTTCAGCAATTTTTGGGACCAATTGGTTGTCAATTTAAATTTATGATAAAAAGGTGGTTGTTTCTTCTTTGTATTCAAAGATTCTTAAAAAAGTGATTACACTAGTTCCTGAAACTGTTTTTTGCTGCACAACCAAAGAAGCAAATAAACCTTCATGCAAAATGTTCTGAAGATTTTGTAGTGTTCATTCGACTCACAGGATTTATACAAGCTTGTATCATCTCTATCAGCTCTAACCGCAAAACTATTCAGTTCAATGTGGCTCATAAACTAAACAAATATCAAACTAAATTGAGTGCAGAGCCATTTGACCCGTTAGTAGACCAAACCTTCATTCAATATGGCTATTAAATAACATAAAATGTGTTGCTGTCTAACCCTTTTTATCTGCACCTCTAAACAATAGTACAGACTCATGATCTTATAATCTTTGACAACCATAAGTCTTCTACATAAGAGGCATCGCCCATTAGAAACAATATCAGGTCTTACTAAAATAACTGTGATTATAGAGGTCTGGGCATGACGGTGGGACTATAGTGATCTTCTATTATTTACATATCATAACATAATTTTATTAGCCTATATAACTGGTTGCTTTACCCATTAGTGTTTTCAGCTCTAGATTCCAAAATATTGTTGCTTAGCTTTTCTTCAACAAGATCAAGTACTTTCACGCACCTTTCAGCCTTTGCAAACTGTTCTTGAGCAACCAGGAGCTCCCTGCATCTTTCCCTCAGATCAGCTCGGGCAGCCCGTTTAGCTATAATAGTGCTGATTGGCTTGTCTTCAACAAGATTAAGTCCTTTTATACACTCTTCAGTCTTCACACACCGTTCTTGAGCAGCCACGAGCTCCTCACATCTCTCTATCAGATCAGTTCGGGCAGCCCGTTTAACCAAAATGGTGTTTACTTTCATCTCCATAAGCGATTTGGATTTTTCCAAGGCTTCATTCCGTGTGTGAATGATTTCTAACTGAGCTCGAAGCCACGACACATCAATGTTGGCTGCTTCTACTTCTGACACCAGGAACTCTATTTCTTCCATCTTAGAAATAATGGTTGTAACATCACTGTTTCAATTAGCTTGGCAACTTCACAAATAACCTTGAGAAAATATGTTATCACAGAAGCTTTTTGTAAAAAACAGTCAGCCGCAATGTTGCCGTGTTTCTTGAAAATGGTTTCAAGTATGGGAGCAATACTCTGCTTCACGCTGTAGCCTTGGACACTTATTATGTCACCTAGAGGGGGTGCCTGTCCCACCTGTAAAAAACAGGTACAGATTAGAGGTGGCAGAAGTGAGAGGCTCGGGTTGAGGAACGGGTCAAACCAGTTATGTTGACACGTTAGTTTTTCCATTTTCTTTTAAATTCCATAATAACCAAAATACTAAATGTAGCTTTAGAATTACAGTAACTTACTACCTAGTAAACTGTAGCATGGAAAGAATTAAATTATATACAATGGCGATGTTATCGGATAAAACAAAAAAGTAGCATCCTATACTTACCTCTGCCATATTCTTTGATTCCAAAAGACTAAATTATTATTTTAATAGCATAACTTTGTAAACATATTTAAGCTTATAATTCTGAAAAGTTCAAGAGAAACGGTAAATGTTGACACAACATGATGCTCGTTTACACACGCTGTTTACCCAAAAGACCAACAATAAAATGAACCCAGTTTTTCCATTTGGTTCAATTTGCCCTTTTCAATAAAAAAACAAGGAATTGTATGCCATAATTTAGTTTGAAAACATGAAGCTGAGTAAAAGCTCGAAAGTATAAAGTGAGGGAGGGAAAGATATACAGAATGAGCCACGTTTTCAATCAACTCCTCCTGTGTGAGGTCCACGAAACTTTCATCACCATTATCAAAAGAAACCTAATGAGACATTGAAACAAAGTTTAGACAACATACGAAGTATTTATTAATTGTAGCATCTGCAATATTAAATTATCAGCATGGTGGTAATTATTACGGAAATGGGTCAAATAGGTTGGGTTGACCCATTAATTTCTTTAATATTATTCTGAAACTCATTAAAAAACCATTTTCTAAACTTTTAGAGTGTGTTATCTATTACTAAATTTAGAAAAGTACTATAAAAGATATTAAACTGATTATTCTAATCAAATAGTTTTCTTAATCAAACTTATACTTTAATCATTTATAGAATATAAGGAAAACGACCAAAATGTTTACAGGTCAACACAAGAAAATCTGACCCGACCCATTTTGAACCACAATATCACTTCTTCTGAGTTGAGCCCGTTTGGATATGTTGTTTTGCCATACAAACCCAACAGATTAACAGATAAGCATAAATTGACCCAGTTTTGTAACTTTGGGTTGAAATTTCCCCTTTTAATACAAGTCCTAGAAATGTATAGCATCGAGTGCGTAAAGAAATTCCAGTGTATAACGAGAGGGGGAGATATATACAGAATCTGGTGTAGCAGACACGTTTTCAAGCAGCTCCCATTGTTTCCCCGTGAGGTCTATCAGTTCTTCATTATCATCATCAGACGATACCTAAAATGATACATAAACAAACGCTGGTCAAAATACGAAAGGTATATACAAAATGCTAATTGACGCCATGGAGCAAATGCTTGTCAACTTCTGATCTTGTTCGCACATTCATGGTGGCAATTTCGATTCATAAATGAGTATACGGGTCAATTTGGGTCAAAAGATAAAATCCTCAAAAAATGTTGGATTGCAAACGCCTTGAAGAATGCATAAATTTACTTCAGTAGTTTTATTTCATTAGTTATCTTTTAAACTTAAATAAGGAAAAGAAAAGAGAAAAAAGAAAAAGAAACCTAAACTTAAGGTTTGTGTGTTTGACCCACTCCAGAAAATACCCATTGCGCAACCTAACCGACATTTTTCCACCTCTATCTAGAATAGTATTTAGAAGCAGATGGGGTTTCCTCCATGAGGTGTTTTTTCACTTGTGTTTTTCATTCACCTCTATAACAGATGTGGATGACATTGGTGGATCATGAGATGAAAGAGTTTTATTTTCGTGGTTCTTTTCAACTTCTGAATTGATGTGTAGAAGGTTAACCGTATGCCTAGTTGCATCTTTACAAGACCTTGCAGGCTGCACCCTATTTCTGCTTGTATTAGCTGTAGAATAAATACTCTCTCCCTAAGAGTTGCATTCTTCTTCGCTAAAATGTAGTTTGCAACGATAATCTATATTCTCTCAAGTGCATTCAACACCTGGAAAAAAATAGTGAGTTTGACAATAATCTTGGGATAACATTCTATATAAAGTTACTTTAATATTAGTATGTGCAAGTGACAATTAACAAACACCATAATGTCCTTTTTCTGATACATTAATAATGAAGTGCAAATGCCATATCCAATATCGCGTACCTGATCTGGGAGATGTGGTTTAAGTTTGGCAACACACTTATTGAGAACTTCATCCCCCAGTTTCCAACAAACAGGCGAAGTAATCTAAAAGAGGAAGAGTGCTTCAGTTATTTATATTGTCTACGAGATGTAATCACTGGTGAATGAAAACATGATGATCACCTGATTCTCTTTTCTCACACTTGTGACTAGGAGATCTACAAGCTCGAGATCGAGTAGCTCACTTTGCTCTATGATAATGATCATAATTTGCTTCATCTTGAATACAGCACCAGAGGAATTTGAACTACAGAAAAAACTCAGCCGAGTATAAACACTTTCCACTATATTATCTCATTTTATTCATAAGAGCAATAGCCATTAAACAATTAAAGTTCAGAGACATTGAGCACAAAAATGGTGCTATTCTGTAATATCAGATGTGCAGTTTTAAGAAACAGTTAAAGCATTGCAGGTTAGTAGAACAAATTCAACTGCCAGCAGAGAAATAAAGTTCTTACTCAGCGAACGTTAAAAATTGTTTAAATAGTCGAACTATTAGTCCTTTTAGCAGCAGGTCAGACTTCAGAAGCGAATATGATAAACGACTTAAGGTTATGAGAACTTTAAGCAATTTAGTATAGCATCCACCAGACGAAGAAGATAGTTTCTCGAACGTAATTACAGCCAGTTCAAAAAAGTCCTGTGCACCAACAAGAAAAGGGCGATTACTTGGGACTTAGATTCGAAGATAATTCAGATGTTTCATACCTTCATTTGTTCATCATTGTATGAGGCGTTATAATCCATAATTCTCAAGACATCACAGATGCAACATGCAACTAAGATATTCACACCCATATCATGATGTCTCAACAGTTCTTTAGCAACCAGTGCTTCTATTATTGGACGCATTGCATATTTCATTGATTCAGATAGCGTTTGTTTCCACTTATGCAGTTGCAATCTACGTAGAAGTTTCTTCATTTGCTATTACAATAAAACATCAGATTGTTAAATACGGCAAACAATTAAAATACGAAAACCAAACATAAATATATAACACAGATTGGGTAGCCAAATTCATTTCAAAACCTAGAGAAATCTAACAACAATAATATTAATCACAAACTAAAATATACTAGTCTACAATAGCCACGTATTAAAAATAAAACGAAAATCATATGTGGAGAAAACCCTAACTTCAAGAACGTTGAGAAGTTCAGCAGTGGATGAAGGCAAAATTAATAGCCCCTTCCCGGCGTTCATCAACTTGATCTCAAACGTAGATAATCTGGACGCCATTTCAGCCAGCTTCCACTGTTCCTGCTTGAGGTCTAAGAGTTCTTCTTCGCCATCATCATAAAGTACCTAAAATATATATAACAACATATGTTAGTCTACATACCAGAATATATTGATAATGTTAAGCATAACCTCAAAGAAAATGTACATTAACATCACACCTTGTGCCTCTTCTTTCTACAGTCGAAGGATTTCACAACTCCTTGGTAATAACTGCAGTAAAAGATTTTCACATTCATAGAACAGCATAGTGCATAGATTCATAAATTTCACTCAGGTGTTATCATACTTACGTTTTATCTATAGACCACCACACTTTTATCCTTATGCCCACCAAATTTTCACCATGCTCAACAGACTGAGCCTGAATCAGTATAGATATGTATTCCAGAATATGATCAGTATAGCGGGAATGATGAGTTTTTCATGTTTGTTTATGGAGGACTAGAATTAAAGGTGGTAATTTCGACCATCTACGGATGAACGGGTCAATTTGGCTATACTGTGCCTGTAACCATTCAACTGAGAAATTTCTTGAATTTGGTAAAATGTAAACGACTTGAACGGTTTCAATGGGTCAGAAGTCACTCAAACTGTATTCAAAATTTTCAAATGCATAGAACCTCCTAAATCTGTTTATCTCTAAACTTATATTCTCATAGTAAAAATTTAGTTTTTCTTAATCTACGGCAGTAATTATTTAACTTCCAGGCAAAATAATACAAAAAGTGTTTGTGGGTCGGCCCAATCTGTTTTGACCCACTCCAAAATACCCATTTTGACCCGTTACCCGACCTGACCGACCATTTTGCTGCCTCTAACTAGAATAGTTTTTAGAAGCAGACGGTCTTCCTTTCAATGAAGTGTTAGTTCTCTTTTGTTTTCCACTTTTTCATTCACCTCTGTTAGAATGTTGGTTGGCATTGGTGGATCATCAGTTGAAAGGGTTTTCTTTTTACGTTTCTTAACATCTCGACAACATCTTACAGGCTGCACCATATTTCTGCTTCCATCTAGACACTCATGTTTCCTCTTACGAGTTGCATCTTTCCCCAACTTGCTGGTACCAGTTGTAGATGGAATAGTTTCCATCAAAGAATTGTAAACTTTTTCTGCCACCTGCAAAAGAAATGATATTATTGCATATTGGCCAATTCTTTTGGGACAGTAGTGATATCAAATATGAAAACCGCTTTAATTATGAAATTATCTAGAATCTACCTGGACTACAAAAACTGAAGCTCCACACAAAATCATCAAATTTGTCAAAACCGTCCATAAGACATAGTATATGCAGAACTTTGCTCTTGTAATGGTTAACAAGCATATCAAAAGCATCATGTAAACATGAGCTCACCCCAACTATTTTGCTATGTAGATATAATATAAGGTGTTTCTATTGATTACATGTCAAAACTCATGCACATGATTTGAAGTAATTGATTAGCCTCTAAATTCAGCGATTTTTACCCATGAGTCCTTTGCACATTTACATTTCAAAATGTCTCATCAATTTTCTTTATAAATAATATCATTTAGAAATGATTATTTTAAAAAGAAATGTATGACACGTATAAAGAGAGAAGAAATGCATACAGGCTCTGGTGTATCAGACGCATCTTGATATAACAGCCATTTTCTCAGCCTCAGGTCTAATAAATCTTCATCCCCATCGGCATACAATATCTAAAAAGAAACAATGAGAAACGTTGGTCAGCATACCATATTATATAGTAAACATAAACAAAATATTGGAGTAATTGTTTGTCAAATCACACCTTGTGTTTCTTTTTGCTACGGTCAAAGGAATCCACAACTCCTTGATAATAGCTGCAACAAAAAAATTTCACGTTAAAAGAGCCACAAAGATACATAATTCTAATGCAATGATTTGGTACTTACTATTCGTCTGCAGGCCACCACACTCTTACTATGCTCCCAACTAAATTTTCACCATGTTCAGCAGATTTTGCCTGATTCGGTATAGATTTGTATAACCCAGAATACGGTTAGTATAACTATATGAAGATTTGTTCAACTTTGTTTCCAGAGGTGGCATATGGAAACCATTTGATCAACAAGTCGATCTAGGTTATACTTCACCTTTAACGGGTGAAATTGGGTAAAAAAAAAAAGGTTAAAACTTGAGGGAGGTATGTCTTTCAAAATGTTTAATATACGTAAAACCTCTTAACTCATACATCTCTAATCAAATTGATACATTCAAATTATTTGTAAAGTTCAAGAAAAGAAAAAGACAAAGAAGACCGTTTAATGGTTTACCTGTTCTAAAAATGTACGTTGACCAACTCGCCCAACCAGCCCATTTTGCCACCTCTAACTAAAATAGTTTTCGGACACAGATGGTATTACCCATTCTTTCCATGGAGTCTTATATCTCTTGCGTTTTCCATTCACCTGTTTCACAGATTTTGATGGCATTGGTGGGTCACCAGAAACCGAAATAGTTGTCTTTTCATGTTTTGATCCAATTTCAGAATGAATGCCTTGAGTGTTAACTGTATCGCTAGATCCAAGTTGACAATGCCTGATAGTCTGCACCATATTACCCATTTCCTCTAGAGACTCGAGTTTTATCTTGTTAGTTGTAGTTGGATTACGTTCTCCCAAAGCTTTAGGATCCTGTAAGAGAAATGTAATCATCATACTCGAGTTTTATCTTGTTTTGTGTGGAGCTTCAGTTTTTGATGATTTCATAATAGATATAATAAAATTTCATTTTCTGATTCACAGCTATGAGCAGCCACTTTATAAATAATCATGAATATTAAAGCCCATATCTCGTACCTTTTTAGGGAGATGCGGTTTAAGTTGAGTAGCACACCTCTTGAGTACATCTCTCCCTAGTTGCCAACAACCAGGCGAAGCAATCTAAAAGAGATACAATACTTCAGTATATGATGTAATTAGTGGTAGATGAAAACGTAATGATCACCTTGTTCTCCTTTCGCAAACATGTGACTAGTAGATCTACAAGCTCGCGATTCAGTAGCTCAGTTTTCTCTATTATCATGACCATAATTTGCTTCATCTTGATTACAACGGCAGGCGAATTGGAGCTTAAAAGTCAGAAGATAGAAGACACTTAGTTGAGCTTAAAAGTCTTCCAATAAATGACATAAAGTCCCATAGTAGCTTTTATTCTATTATTTCAATTGTACGAAAAAAAATTCATAACAGCACGAACCATGAAATGATTAAAGTGTCAAGATTTTGAGTTTGAGCACATGGAGTGTTTTAGATAGGGGTGTGCAGAAAACCAAAAAGCTTGTAGAGTCTGACTGAAAAACCTTAGATTTGGTTTTAGTGTTAAGACCACAAATAATATATTGAACCGAGCCAAAAATTAGTATAAGTACAACACTGTCATGGATTTAATACTAGTAGTATGTTGACAAGTGTAGAATAATACGAGCCCAATAAAGTGAACCCAAAAAAGTGTATATGATCAATTGGATTGAATTATTTTGTTGTTTGTTCGGATGAAGAGACCCGAGTTTGAAAAACTGGAAAGCAACCCAAAACCAAACAACATCCAGATGCTGAAACATTTTCGTTTCGGTTTAGTCAAAAGCAAAACCGGCTTGTGCACACCCCTAGTTTTAGCACAAAAATGGTTTCATTCTGCTAAGGCAGAAGTACACTTACAATAAACTGGTGAAGCTGTGCAATTTAATAGAACAAGTCGAGCAAAGAAACAGAGTTCTTACTCAGCAACGGTTAAGAACTGTTTAAATAGTCGTATTATTAGTCCGTCCAGCTGCAGGTCACACATCATCAGTGAAAATTTACCCTTGTATAATGTTTTGAGAGCTTTAACCATTCTATTATACCGTCCACCAGATGTAGAAGATAGCTTCTCAAGTGTGATCACAACCAGTTCGAAGAAATCCTGTACACCAAGGAAGGGTAGTTACTTACGAGTTATATGGTAAGATTCTCCACGAGTTATATCTAAACTCAGAGATGTTTCATACCTTCATTTGTTCATCACTGTATGGCGTTTTATAAACCATAATTTTGAAGACTTCGCTGATGCAACATGCAACTGAGATATTTACATCCATATCAGGATGTCTTAACAGTTCTTTAGCAATCAGTGCTTCGATTACTGGTTGCATTGCATATTTCATCGATTCTGATGGCATTTGTTGCACCCTTTGCAGACGTTTCTCCAATCGCTATTATAATAATACACCATAGAGTTATAAACTGATAATTGTAGCAAAACATTATGAGCCGAATCGAAAACCATGTTCAGTAAAAACATCACTATTACTATCAAACAAGTCCCAAGGGGGTGTGCGGGATTTCTTATTATTACTGCTTATCAGCTTATATAGGGCTGCTTGTTTAAGGGCCAAATAAGCAGTTTCTGATAAGCACATTAGAGAGCTGCTTATTTCAACATGCTTATTTGTTTATGAAAGCTTTAATCATTTTTACCCTCGTATATAACCTAAGAAAACCTTTTTATAAAAGATTACTTCTATTTTGACATTTATTACAAAGGGGTGTTTGGATTAGCTTATTTTGCCAGTTTATGAGCTTATATGGATTTGCAAAAGCTCATAAGCCCACTTCATTCGACTTATAAGCTTATCAAGTAGAGCTTATAGACTTAAATAAACCGTAAGCTCAAGTTGATAAGCTCATAAGTTGGGAAAATAAGCTAATCCAGACACTATTTCCTCAACGCAAAATCACAAACACAAAAGAATAAGCAACCCGAAATACCCGCCTTCGATACTAAGCAAGAAAACAAAGTTATACATTATGTTCTAACAATTGCTATTGTATTATTCTACTTTTTTTTTAAAGCAGAAATTTTTTTTTTTTTTTTTCTAACAAAAGGCGTCGGGTTAAAACTAACGGTCACTAGATACCTCGGTTAAGCCGCGTACATCGCCCCAGATAACCTAAACAGAGAAAAGCTCAACCATTTACCCGTATACACCCCCAATGTCTCAAGTAAGAGGGTGTTTGGGATTGCTTTTGCTTATCTGCTTTTTTTTTAAAGCAGAAAAGCACTTTTTCCAACCAACAATCAAGCTTATCTGCTTTAAAAAAAAAAGCCAAAAAGCACTGCACTGCTTATTTCGTGTTATATAAAAAATATTATTGCTCATTTTTGTAGAACAAGCAGTTTCAAAAGTAATTTTTTTTTATAAGTGCTTATTTCTAAGCAGAAAAAAATAAGCAATCCCAAACAGCCACTAAAATGTCCCTTAGTACAAAAAATCAACTAACCTGAAGGAGAGTGAGAATTTGATTCGGTGATGAAGGTAACAATAACAAGCCTTTACCAGCATTCATAAGCATAATCTCATTTATAGTAAAATCAAATGAACTTGACCCCATTTTTACCCACCCACCCAGCTACAAATGAATGGGAGTTTAATGTTCTCAAAAACAACCCTTTACCAGAGTAGTAATAAATACTCTAGGATGACATGCACCGGTAAACTTTTTAATATGTTCTCAAAAAGTTATTTGTGCATATCTACTTTTCTAGATTTTTTTTATGGTTTAAAAGTGTTTTAGGAATTAGAATATGTTTGGCGAAAGGAGCTGTAGCCGAACTTGAGTTGGGGCTGGGGCAGGCTGGAAGTTTGGGTTTATGTTTTTATAAAATTGTTTGCTGAATTAACTGAAACTGAAACTTATTATTCTAAAGTATATCAAATTAAATTTACACATATTTTAACTTTTTACGTGATAATCCCTTATGTTTTGCGCAATGGGTTGTGGCTGGGCTGGGGTTTATATTATAAGCCGAAAGATGGAGCTTATATTTTTGTAAAGCTGTTTGACTAATTAGTTGCAACTGATTTATAAGTGTAAGCCCTTAAAAGCCCGTAGCCAAACACAACAAAACTCTGTAAACAAGGTTACCAATATTAAATGGTATAGTGTTAAGCACTTTTGTTTTTATAAGAGGTAAAAGTTTTAAATATCGCTAAATGTGTACATTTAAGGGTGGTTAGAGAAAGGTTAGATGCAGTCACATGATTAACCCGATAAGACCGCATACATTTAAATAAAAAAACTTGACTTCTCTGAATAACCTGAACAAGAAATTACATATGCGTCTGTCTACACGTTTTATATACATAAAGTGAAAAGTTAAATGTAAAAAATGATATTGTATAATTTATCACTCCCTATTTATTTATTTAGTTTAGTTTATTTATATTTATATCTATATTTGTACCACATATAAATTATAAATTATATGTTAAAAATATATATATATATATATATTCAGTCTTAATATTACCATATTTTCTTTTAAATACTTTAATACTTTAAAAAAAATGTTTATTTTCATATTGCACACACTTTAAAAAATGGTAAAACCACTACAATCTTAACCAATAGTTTTTCATGCTTACCCACTTAGAAGCAATTTGGTTGCTTGAAAATGATAGTTGACACATATTTTGAGATAAACCAAAATAGCAACATGGACATTATATTATATATATATATATATATATTAAAAGATGAGAAATGAATGAACAGTGAATTACAGTGCATGAACAGTGTTTACTGTTCATGCTACAGTAATTTTTTTTTTTTTTTTTTTTTTTTTTGAAAAATAATTTCGAAAAAAATAAAAGAAAAAATAAAAAAAAAAATTGAAAAAATATTTTCAAAAAAAAAAAAAAAAATTCAAAAAACTTTAAAATTAATTTTTCTAAAAAAAAAAAACAACTATCTGAACAACCCGCTGCAACGCGCGGGCTTCCCCAAAATAGCAACATGCTCATTTATTTTGAAACAAAAACATCATTACTCGTAATTAGTTATCAATAAAAAATCTCTATTGCACTTTATTAATTATGTTAATACTTATTTTCCTTTAAATACAAGTCATTTTAACTTGTTACATTAGCCTAAATATGGTAAAATGAACTCAAAAAATCACACAAACATTATCTTTCAAACTTTTGGGAGAGACATAAAAGAATAAATTAATAAAAGTTAGTACTTAATTTGGCTGAAAGATCTTCGTGACTTTATAGTTTCATTGTCAAGAAAAGTGTACAACCGAAAACATTAATCGCCAAAAAAAATACTCACTATCTTTCCGCTGCCACATCACGTTGCTGCTAGTCATAAAATAAGTGTTTGTTTTTATGTTTCAACCAACGAAAATAATTTTCATAGATTAATGTCGTTTTATTGGCGCATTGCATGATAGTCGCATTTTTCTTAAACTATATGTAATATGAAAACGGACATATAATTTAGGACGGAGGGCGCGAGGGAGGATATTAATTGGTCATTACAATTTAGAATTGTATACGGAATTTCAGAAGCTCCAAATAATGAGTCGCGTATGGATTCAAATTGTGGATTTAAATGTAAAATTCTAATGTTTCAAAGTTTTTTACAGTACAATTTTATAAAGTTAACAAATACTTTTTCAAATGATTACAAATGAACAAACTTTTAGTATCTTTTTTCTTCAAGTGAAACTGATGGTAACAAAACATTCTCGGATTTTATAAGTATCAAAATAAACTAGCGATAATAAGACATTCTCGGATTAACACATACTTATAAATATCAAAATAGGCGCATTAGTTACTATGGAACATTGCAATTATATCATAACTTCTAATAACGAAACTAATTTTGATCACATAGGGTTTGAGTTAAAACATATAGTTCTTTATCCATGTCAATTTAACAGGGTTTAAGTCAAAAAAATAGCAATGTGCTTTCTCAATCCCGTCTTAGTATGTGAACTAGCAAGTGTTTAATATTTTGTATCGAATTTTCAAATTCGTTCCCACATGCACACAATACTTTTTTAGCCAAATATCTTTGAAAAGTCCACATGTACATACCATGTCACTTTTTACCACTTATTTCTCATGTAGATACGAAAACGCGAAACATCATTTGAGGGTGTTCAGGATTGTTGGAAAATGCTAAAAGATAAAAACAAAATGCTAGAGGCTTAAAATCTTTTATTGAAGTTAGATTGGTGTAAATGTATCTACAAAACCATCAACCATAAACTTCATTGGGGAAGATAAAAGTTAACCATATAAATTTGTCCGGCATAGCGGATAAAGTTGTTAAACATAACAACAATTGGTACATGGAGCAACACAATAATCATAAACACATATTTTTCGCCCTAACGCACCTCCAGTTTACCACCATTTTGATATAGGACTACATTTCATTCACAAATCCAAATGGGTACTCCAAATATAAGCGTTGCAGTCCGACAGTTTTGACCTGACTTAACATCTAACCTTTTGGTCCCAGCCCATTTGACCTGTTACTAACCCGACAGCCTGTTTTGCTACCTCTAAAGCATAGTATGGACTATAGACACATGATCTTGTAATCATTTACATTCATAACAAAAGGATCATGTAAAAATAAGCTAACATAATCTATCAAATACAAGGGTCTCACCCATTAGACAAAAATATAAGGTTTCTCACACGTCCAGAGCTTATATAGAGATCTCGGCGTGAGGGTGGGACCCTAGTGATCTTCTATTATTTACATGTCATAACATGATTCGGTTAGCCTATTAATGGTTGCTTTACACCCTTACTCACGAGTCTTTTCAGCTTTAGAACCCAAGATGTTGTCTTTTAGCTTTCTTTCAACAAGATCCAGTACTTTCACGCATCTTTCAGCGTTGACAAACCGTTCTTGAGCAGCCATGAGCTCCCTACAACTCTCTATCAGATCAATTTGGGCAGCCCTTTTAACCAATATGGTGTTAAGCAAAGTTGACGTCTTCATGGATTCATTCCGTTTGTGAATGGTTTCTAAGTGAGTTCGAAGCCACGACACATTAATGTTGGCTGACTGTGCTTCTGACACCTGGCACTCAATATCTTCCATATCAGAAATGATGGTTGAAACATCACTGGATTCAATTCGCTTGACAACTTCACAAATAACCTCTAAGAAAGATGTTCTCACAGACGACGTTTTGAAAACACAGTCTGCCGCAATGTCCCCGTGTTTCTTGAAAATGGATTCAAGTATGGGTGCAATCTCCTGCTTCACGTTGTAGCCTTGGATACAGATTATGTCACAGCGAGGGAGTGCCGATCCCACCTGTAAAAGAGTGGGTACAGATCACAGGTGGAAAAGTGAGTGGGTCGGGTTGTGTAACGGGTCAACTGAGTTGGGTCAAGAGGTTAGATCGATCATCCTCTTTTTTTTTAAAAATAAGCTATTTCAAAAATTAATTTGTTTATTATCTAAAAAGAAAGGAGCATCAAAAGAGTTAAACTCATTCAATGAGGATGTTTTACAGGTTTAAATTCAGATACTATTTTACCATTTTAGTAGCTCAGGTTTTTGTAATAATCTTAATTCTGTAAATTTAAGAAAAGCAACAAAGGTCAACACAACTCAGCCCAGTCCATTTGGATTTGTAGTTTTGCTCCAAACAAAACCAAATGACTTGCAAATGAGCTCAAATTGACCCAATTTTTGTCCGTCTGAGCCAAAATTGCATTTATAATAGAGTTTAATAACATGGAGCAGAGTAAAACAAGTTCCGAAGTATAAAATATTAATAGAGGGAGGGGAGTAATACAGAATCCGAAATAGAAGAAACGTTTTCAACCAACTCCAAATGTTCCCGTCTGAGGTCCGAGAGATCTCCATCACCATCATCGTACAATGCCTAAAAAGATATAGCAACCAATGTTACTCAACATACAAAGTATATAGAAAAAGTGATACTAATTGTAGCATCCAAATTATTAAACTAATTACAATGGGCTAATGGATCAAACGGATGGGTTTGACCATTTTTTTTTCGTCTGATTTTGAATTTTACTAATTACCAATATTAAATATGCAATCTTAGAATTTATTTTAATAGTATATAATTTTAATCATTCTTATAAGTTATAACTTTAATTATTACAGGAGTCATTAGAAAAATAGAAAAAAGTAGAAAAAATGCCAAAAAATGAACTAGTCAGCACAACTCAAAGTGACCATTGTGAGATAATATCTTCAGTTCTTTTGAGTTTAGCCCGTCTGGATATGTATTTCGCCCAAACAGGCCTAACGGATTAGCAAAAAAACGCAAACTGACCCCGATTTGTCCATTTGGTAAATATATGTCCATTCGAATATAAATAACATCAACGTACAACATGGGCATGAGTAAAAGGAGTTTCATTGTATAAAGATAAGAGAAAGATGTATACAGAATCTGGTGTAGCAGACAGGTGTTCAACCAACTTCCACTGTTCATTCTTAAGGTTTATGTGTTCTTCACGACCAACATCACACAATACCTATAAAGATACATCAACAAACATTAGTCAACATACAAAAATATTGAGCCTGAATTAGTATTCGCATAATCCAGAGTATATGATTAGCATAACCGGAATGAAGAATTTATATCCAAGGACCAGAATCCAAGGTGGCAATTTCTACCCATTTATGAGTAAACGGGTCAATTTGGATCAATGCGAATATGCTAAAGAACTGTTAGAATGTAAACGACTAGAAAAGTTTGATTATTTTTTGTAGAACTAGTTCCATAAAATATTTTAAACATTAATGATTTAAAGCTTAAAGAAAAAGAAAGACAAATACTTTGTGGGTTTGACACTTTGACCTCCCAGAAATACCCATTTTGACCCATAACCCAACCTAACCGGCCATTTTGCAGCCTCCATCTAAAATAGTATTTAGAAGCACATTAGTGTTTCTTCCATTCACCTCTGTTACAGATGTAGATGGCATTGGTGGATCATCAGATGAAAGGGTTTTCTCTTCATGTTTCTTATCATCTTCAGAGTGAATGTGCAGAACGTTAACCCTATTTTTGTTTCCATCCAGACACTTAAGTCTCCTCTTGGGTGTTACACATATATTTCTGATTCCATCCAGACACTTAAGTTTCCTTTTGTGAGTTGTATTTTTCATCACCTTGCTGGTATTAGTTGTAGATGGAATAGTTTCTCCCAAAGATTCGTAAACTTCTTTCGCCAGCTGCAATACAAATTTCATTATTGCACGTTGGACAATAGTAAGGTGAAAGAATGCCGGTTGACAAACACCAAATGTCATTTTCTGATACAATAATCGTAAAGAGCAATTTCCATATCACATACCTTATCCGGGAGAAATGGTTTGAGTTTGGCAGCACACTTCTTGATAACTTTATCCCCTAATTCCCAACAAACAGGCGAAGTAATCTGAAAGAGGAACAATGCATCAGTATTTGTATAATGTTTAGGAGATGCAATTAGTGATGAATCAAAATATAATGATCACCTGATTTTCCTTTCTCACACTTGTGACTAGAAGATCTACAAGCTCGAGATTGAGTGGCTCACTCTCCTCTATGATTATGGTCAAAATCTTCTTCATCTTGGTTATAACATCAGAGGGATTCGAGCTAGAGAAAAAAAAAAAAAAAAAAAAAAAAAAAAAAAAAATCAGATAAGCATATAAGCCTTTCACTAATGACATTTTATTCATCTATTTCTAAAACATAATAGAATATTTTTTCTAGTCATAACAGCAACAGCCATGAAACCAACTAAGCGTCCGAGGCATTGAGATTAAAAGCAAGGAAATAGAGTTCTTACTCAGCAACAGTTAAAAATTGATTAAATAGTCGAACTATTAGTCTGTTCAAATGCAGGTCGGATTCCAGCACCGAATATGATAAACCGCTCAATGTTTTGAGAACTTTAAGCATTTTGGTATAACATCCACCAGATGCAGTAGATAGTTTCTCAAACGTAAGCACAGCCAGTTCAAAAAAGCCCTGTGCATCAACAAGAAACAGGGCTGTTACTTGGGAGTTAAAAAAATTAAATGTAAAATCAGATGTTTCATACCTTCATTTGTTCTTCATTGTATGAGGCGTTATAATCCATAATTCTCAAGACATCACAGATGCAACATGCAACTGAGATATTCACGTTCATATCAGGATGTCTCAGCAATTCTTTAGCAACCAGTGCCTCTATTATTGGATACATTGCATATTTCATAGATACAGATGGCTTCTCTTGCACTCTATGTAGAAAATTCTCTATTTGCTGTTACAATAATACACCATAGAGTTGAAAATTGTTAGACGTGGCAAAAATATTATATTCGATAACCATACTTATTACAAAAATATAGAAAGTAGAAAAACTCATTTCAGAACTTAAGTAAAGTCTAACAACAATAACACCCACTGCAAAGTGCAAACTCAAATATGTATAGAATAATACTCGTACTCCGTAATAACTAGCACATATTACATGTTTGCAGCCTTGCTGGAGTCATCAGCTCAACTTCTATACTATGGCTTAAGAAGGAAAACGAATAAACCTAACCTAGTAAATCAAATCATTACTGATCATGGTAAAAAATAAAGGGTTTTGCTAAATAATACCTACTGGGCAATGCTTAAGGCAAAAATTAATATGAATATAAAAGGAAATTTGGACTTTGTTAAATAAAAAATGGAGTTAATTTCAAAAATGGTCCCTGTGGTCTGTCGGGTTTAATGTTTTTAGTCCTTATACTTTTTTTTAACGGATCCAGTCCCTGTGGTTGCGACCCATAACGGGTTTGGTCCCTTGACCAAATTTTCCGTTAGTTTGACCGTTAAATTGGTCATGTGACGTGCACATGGGAGGGTAATTGTGTCATTTTGCATATCTCCTTCTTCACCATCCAACTTGCACGGTACAGAAAGAGATCAACACCTGCAAACTTGCAAAGTGTAAATTAATCCTTTTAGTTACATAAATGAAGTAAGAAACCAAATGCAACCACTGGGTAAACAACCCTTTTAATTCGTTCCCACTCTCACCTCAATTCATTGTCTATTTTTTTTTTCCCCCTTAACTTTGCCCCAAACTTGTTCAAGAACATCAAAGATTGTAAATCAAAAACACCACACCTCCACCTTCCTGTTCATCTTTATCATGAATTGAAATGTCTCATTCATTATATCCGCTGCCACCACCATATAGATCCGCCGCCACCACCATTATCATCTTCATTATTTATCATCTTCTCCATTGTAATCACCCATTAAGCACAATCAAAATCTCAAAAAATAAAATTCCTCAAACCCATTTAATAATCTTAACAGTACATGAATTTCAATAAATGGTAGTGTTTGTTTTTGCTTTGTTAAGGATCAATTAAAAAATCATCAACCACCTATAGGTACATTTTTTTTTTTTTTTGTTTAAATCCTTAACAAATCAATCCATGAGACCTAGAAATATTTCATAGCGGTGTACTAATTTATATATTTTGATGGGTTTTTAATAGTTAATAGTTAATAGTTAATAGTAAATAGTAAATAGTAAATAGTAATAATAATAGTAATAGTAATAGTAATATGAGGGTAGTTTGGTCATTTCATCCTTTTAAACAGTTAAACTAACAGAAAAATTGGTCAAGGGACCAAACCCGTTATGGGTCGCAACCACAGGTAGAGGATCTGTTAAAAAAAAATTATAGGGACTAAAAGCGTTAAACCCGACAGACCACATGGACCATTTTTGAAATTAACTCTAAAAAATGACATATATTTAAGTTAATTTTTATGTTCATTTATTGTGCATTAAATGCATAACTAATTTAAATATAGAAAGAACAGATTATTTAATGTGCCTTAAGCATTGCCCAGTGGGCATTGTTTAGCAAAACCCAAAAATAAATCCTAATTATTGAAACTTGAAAGAATCTCATATATCATAAACAGAAGCAAACAGCAATTAACAATGTCAATTCATTTGCAATCATCTCAAAATTTGCAATCAAAACTTTCAAATTCGAGTATCTTTTACTATAGAAGAATAATATTCGGAGAAAACCCTTACTCTAAGAACAGTGAGAAGTTCACCAGATGATGAAGGAAAAAGTAACAGCTTGCTCCCAAGGTTCATCAGCTTCATCTCAAAATTAGACAATTTGGACGTAATTTCAACCAATTCCCACCGTTCCTGATTGAGGTCTACCAGCTCTTCTTCACCATCATCATACAGTACCTGAAAATATACAACAACGCAAGTTAATCTACATACAATGTTTATAAAGAATG
Source organism: Artemisia tridentata subsp. tridentata (assembly GCA_021014915.2). Lineage (NCBI taxonomy): Eukaryota > Viridiplantae > Streptophyta > Magnoliopsida > Asterales > Asteraceae > Artemisia > Artemisia tridentata. The sequence goes on along the minus strand of CP139502.1, from coordinate 305,732,547 downwards.
TTATAACCTTGAATAAAATGTTGGTCGACATCACACCTTATGCCTCTTGGTACTACCGTCGAATGATTTCACAACTCCTCGGTAGTAACTGCAGCAAAAGATGTTCACATTAAAAGAAATGAAGAGATTCATGAATCTCACTTGAGTGCTTTGATACTAACCTTTTATCTTCATACCACCACACTTTTATCCTCCTCCCAACCAAATTTTCGCCCTGAATCAGTACAGACACATATAGTCCAGAATGTGATCAGCATAAATAGAATGAGGAGTTGCTCATGTTTGTATTCAGGATTAGACTTGAAGGTGGCAATTTCGACCCATTTATGGGTAAAACGGGTCAATTTGAGTTATACTTTGTGTGTAATAGGTCAAACGGGATGATCCCAAAAAATTTAAGATAGAAACGACTTGAATGGTTTCAATGGGGCAAAAGTCGCCCGAAATGTATTCAAAATGCAAAAAAAAAACAACCTAAATACTTTTATTTTAAAAGTTAAAATATCATTGAAATAATATAGTTTTTAAAGCATATCTGAAACATAAATTATTTTAATATGCAAGAACAGAAATTACAAAAAGTGTTCGTGGGTCAGCCCGCTCATTTTAACCCACTCCAATAATACCCATTACCCAACATAACCGACAATTGTTCGTGGGTCGGCCCGCTCATTTTTATTAGCAGTGTTTCTTCCATGGAGTGTTGTATATCTAGCAATTTCCCCTCACCTCCGTTACAGATTTGGTAGGCATTGTCGGATCATCAACGAAAGGGGTTTTCTTTCCATGTTTCTTTGCATCTTGACAAGGCCTTACAGGCTGCACCGTTTTTCTACTTCCATCTAGACACTCAACTTTTCTCTTGTGAGTTGTTGCATCTTTCCTCAACTTGCTGGTATCCGTTGTTGTTGGAACAGTTTCTGTCAAAGAACTGTAAACTTCTTTCACCACCTGGAAAATAAACGTAAACAGCATATCGTAATTCACTGATGTACGTGCAACGATTTTGAAATATTAATGAAGATCAATGCCGATATCCATACCTTTTCATCAAGACACGGTTTAAGTTGAGCAGCACAGTTCTTGAGAACTTCTTTTCCTAGTTGCCAACAAACAGGTGAAGCAATCTACAAAGGAAAACAATACTTAAGTATATGATGTAATTAGCGGAGAATGAAACCATAATGTTCACCTTATTCTCCTTTCGCACACTTGTGAGTAGAAGATCTACAAGATCACGATTCAGCATCTCACTTTTCTCTATTATCAGAGTCATAATATTCTTCATCTTGATAACAACATCAGGGGAATTGGAGCTTAAAAATCAAAAGAAAGAAGAAACTTAGTTTAAAGAATATGCAGAAAACAATCTAAGTGTCTATTATCAAAGACTTTTAGTTTAAAGAATACGCAGAAAAATCAAACAACAACAACAACGATACCCAATCCCGTCAGAGTGGGGTATGGGGGAGGTAGAATGCAGAAAAATCAAAACTGACCCAAAAACAATACATTGAAAATTAGTGATAAACTATTTCATGATTTTGCTATGAGTATGTTACAAGACACAAGTTGTACATTAAATATCCCCAGCAAAACAAACCCATACACATGTCCGTTAGCAATTGGATTGATTTATTACGTTACTTGTTAGGCTTAAGTGACCCAAACCCAAAAAGCAGGAAAAAAGACCAAAACCAACGGGTTGTAACATCCAAAAGACGAAACATTGTTGTTACAGTTTTATTCAAATGCAGAAAACTGACTTTTGCACAACCTAGTTCTAGCACAAGGGTGCCATTCTGCTAAATCAGAGTACACTTCCAAGAAACCAGTGAAGCTTTGGAAATTAATAGAACAAGTGTAACTGCTAGCAAAAGAAACAGAGTTCTTACTCAGCAATGGTTAGAAATTGTTTGAACAGTCGAACTATTAGTCCATCTAGCTGCAGGTTACACATCTTGACCGCAAATTTACAGCTGTCTAGTGTTCTGAGAACTTTGATCATTCTATCAAAGCATCCACCAGATCCAGAAGATAACTTCTCAAATGTGACTACAACGAGCTCAAAAAAATCCTGTACACAAGGAAGGGGCAGTTACTTGGAAGTTATATAGTATAATATCCTCAAAGGTTTCTCCACAAGTTAATCGAAAGCTCATCAGATGTTTTTTTACCTTCATTTGTTCATCACTGTATGGTGTCTTACGAACCATAATTGTGAAGATTTCACAGATGCAACACACAACTGCGATATTTACATCCATATCAGGATGTCTTAAAAGTTCTTTAGCAATCAGTGCCATTATTACTGGTTGCAGTGCATATTTCATTGATTCGGATGGCATCTGTAGCACCCTTTCTAGACGTTTCTCCATTTTCTATAATCAAAATATACCATAGAGTAGCAAATTGTTAATTTTTGCAAAACAATACGAGCAGAAATGAAAACCATGTACAGTAAAATTGTCAATAATGCTATAAACTGTAATCAGTTGGAACTGCATAGCCTACTGGATAAGCTATTACAATCATGGAAAAGTACCCTAATTTTTAAGCAAGTTGCAAGCAACTTGAATCTAAGGTGGTGTTTGGTTAAATCTCAATTAAGAAGCTTATGAGATTATTGCGGCATACAAACACACAATGCCGTTTATGAGCTTAAGCTTATTAGTCATTTTAAGCTTCTTTTGAAGAATTCCTTAAAATTAGCTTTTAATCTTATTTACAACTTATCCAATCTTTCCTCCGTATCCTGCTCCTTACTTATAGTGTTGGTCCTTTTTGGTCATTTTCCCTTAGCTACGTTTAATACAGCATAAACACACACATGTGCACACATAATATTAACATCACGTCACTTGCAATCCATACATAACCATCAAATTATCCCAGTGTTACCCATTTTGGTTTAAGTCTCAAACAGAATGAAGCTAAGCAAACAACTAACATCACCAAATCACTTAGCAATCCATATCAACAAGTAAATAAAAAAGGACATTTTACGGAGAATAAGCCGAACCTCAAGAACATCTAGAAGCTCAGCCTTCGACGACGGAAAAGGTAACAACCCCTTCCCAGCATTCATCAACTCGAGCTCAAACTTACTGAGTGTAATACCAGGCGGTCCGGACTCCATTTCACTTTCACAGTCCACACAATGAGCATGAAAAACCGATAAATCGCCTTGATTTGATACCTCCTACAACAACATCAGTTTAACATAAACTAACTTGAGACCGTTGGTAATAATGATTCTTAGATGGTTGCTCAATAAGTAGATGAAAATAACAGAATGAGAAAGTTCAATTGCATATATTTTAAAGGTTTTTACGAGGGTCTAAAGGCCATACCGCTTTAATCTCAAATAAGCATTTCAATGTAACGGACTATTAAAAACAGCTTATTTTGCCCCAATATCCGCAAATCCAAACACTCTAAACTGCTTAAGTAACGAAGCCTAGAAACATAATGAGCATGAAAAACCACCTAATTTTATATCTTAAAAACACCCTGCAAACTCTTACATTGATTGTTTGTAATAACGATTCTAACAAAACATATCAAGCAATAAAAAACAACGAATCGCCTAATTTTAATACCTTAAATCCAACCTACAATAATAACTAATATGCAACTTTGCCTAAAAACTAAGAAAATTATTTAAGACCTTAAATTTGACCTACATTTTCCATTTCTTATATATATGCTTAAAAATAAGGGGGGTTTGCTTAATAAGCTTATTTTTGGGCTTATAAACTTATCTCATTTCAGCTTATGCTTCATAATCCGGCTTATTTTGAAGCTTATGGGCAATAAGCTTCAAAATAAGCTTATTAAACAAACACTCCCTAGCTTTTACATGAAAAATAGTGTTTGTAAATTAAAAAAATAATAATAAAAAAATTGTAAGAAAAATATCAATCTTGGCCATTAAGTTAAGTAATGTTAGTTTCATTTAAAATAAGCACACATCGAAATAAGCTGTTTCGTATAAAACTGCTTATTTGAGCAGAAAATAAGCAGTGACAAACCTAGAAACGTTAAAATGCTGATGACAAACTGCTGCAACTCTTTCTTTCAAGTGTGTGAGTTCATAGTGAATGAATAGACTCGTGCACTTTTTATTTATTTATTTATTTATTTATTAGGTACTCTTCCTTCCCAAAATAATTAATTAAATATTTGAATGATGTTTGTAATTTTTAGTAACATTAGGTGCAATATGGTAAATTTGATATATTTTTCGCAACTATATTTGAAAAGAGACAATAATTTTGAGACAACCAAAATATAAAGAGTGATTATTAATTTGGGACGGAAGGAGTATTATAAAAAGAGATAAGTATTAATCTAGTACAAAATATTTTTTTTGGTCCCCACCATGGTCAGTTTTTGAGTAAATTCCCTAAATGGTCATGCGCATCTGCGTATCTTATCTCAGAACGTGACACGTGTACATATTTTTGCCCAGATGCGCAGATGCGCATGACCATAACTATGTACACGTGTCACGTTCTGAGATAAGATGCGCAGATGCGCATGACCATTTAGGGAATTTCCTCAAAAACTGACCATGGTGAGGACAAAAAAAATATTTTTTACTAGATTAGTACTTATCTCTTTTATAAAAAAGTATTTATTTGCACTTTTGTGAGGATGTTTTGGGATTCGTTGGAAAGGCTTTGTTAGGGTAAGTTATGACATTTTTTTTTAGAGATTACGTTTATTTTTTTAAGGAATAAGTTATTAAAATTAAAATTTTTGTTTTATAGACATAACTTAAAAAAGTTTATAGAAAAGTAATTTTCAATCATTTCTAAAAATCAAATACTATTTCATATAACTTATAAAAATTAATCATGCATCTTTAGTTTCATCAACACTTAGTTTTGCTCAACATACCTTCGGTCTCAAATTAAACTAGAAACTTATAAAATATAAGCCAAAATTAAATAAGCTTAAAACCCACAAAATAAGCTTACATAAATAAGTCACTTAAATGAACATTTTATAAGAGAATTGGCACAATCCAAAAATTTATTGAGACACTCCACTATATGCAGTAAGCAGTTGTACCTTAAGTATAAGTTGCTTTAACTGCTTTTACAGTAAGTGTCCCAATACATTTTTGGAGTGTGTCAATTCGGGTCAGGTTGACCCGACCCGAACCCGATAAGCCTTATAGGGTCGGGTTGAAAAAGCTTATCGAGTTAATTTGACCCGAACCCGATAACCGGATATTGTTATATGGTCGGGTTAGGGTTGAGTTATATATCTTATCGGGTTATCGGGTCAACCCGATAAGACCCGAAAAATATAATTTAATTTTTTTCAGTGAAGGTTTAGATGCCCAACAATATTTACATTTGACATTTCGTTAAAACGTTACTCCAAAATTCACTATTCCCTAGTAGTCCTAAATTCCAGCAGTAAGCATGATCTATTTTTGTTACTGGATTAGTTTTCATTCTTACAAACTGAAAACCCACATTATTCAGTGGCTTACAATCCCACTGCCATTTTTTTATAAAAATAACCCACTTATTGTGCAGCATCATGCTATAACATCTTCGATTCACAAAAAAAGAATTTTTTTTTTGTTCTTATAGCTTGGTGTGTGTATAACATCATGCATATCTATATTTCTTGGTCTAATAATTTCTCAAAATATAAATTTATATCGTGACCTGTAAGAATTACGGAGTATTAAAGAACTAATTTGCTTGATGACTAAAATTATAATAATGGTGTAATATATTTACTTTTTACATACATTATTTATTCCGACGCACTAGTACAATAATAATATTATTATCGTGGTAAACCCGAACCCGAAATAACCCGACCGATTAGACCTGAACCCGATAACCCGGTATTTTATTGGGTCAGGTTGCGGGTCATATTTTCAAAAATCAAAACCCGATTCAACCCAACCCGATTAACCCAATAACCCGACCCGATAACACCCTAGTGCCAAGCACTTCCCATTTTATAAGTATCTTATGATTGTATTATGAGCATATGTATATCTCTTTACAACATCTTATTACCCATCTTTCTATATAATGGAAAAAAGAAACAGACTATTATTCTCTCTTAATTTAATTCATTGATCTTTTCATTTATCACAATCATATAAGTACCAAGATTTGTAGGCACAAATATTAAGAAAACATAAATTTTCTTATATTATTCACCAATCAAATGATATTGCTACCTACTAAAGTCTTTTTGATTAATTGAAATGCGAAATGAACACTTATATTACGAATTAAAGAGTATAAGACACAATTAAGAGCGAAATATAGAAATTAAAAGTTCAAAACAAGGTTTTAAAGATCGGGATCCTACCTAGGATCGTTTTTGTCTTTGTAAGATCGTGATCGTAAGATCGGATAAGGATCCTAAGATCCTACTATAATGCTATTTTTTAATAATCTTTGTAATATTATTCTAATCTACAAATTATTATATATCATAAACATGAAATTATAAGAATATTTTATGAAAATGTTGTTCTAAATTATGAATATGGAATGTTTAAGAAGAATCACATATTGTTTTTTAAATTATATAAAAATAAAAATCATAAATTTTTAGTTTTTTAGTTTGCGGTTCGAGAAAAGTAAAATCGGATCGGAGTAGATCTTAAGATCCTATGGTCAAGATCGGGATCCTATAAGATCTTAAGCTTGTTAAGATCCTACGTAGGATCCGGATCGTTTTTGCTTCGTAGAATCATAAAATCGTAAGATCCTAAGATTCGGGATCTTAACAACTATGGTTCAAAAGAAATTACTTAAAAATAAAATCCGTAACAATAAGAAGACTCATCGGGGAATAAAATCGCATGACAAAAGATAACGGCTAGTTTGGATGAAAATAGAATTTTGGTACATGGTGTGTTTGGCAAAAATAGATGGTGCTGGTGCTGATGTTGTTGCTGATACTAGTGATGGTGCTGAAAAAGATTAAAATTGTAGGGGTGTTTTTTTTTTTTTTTTTTTTTTTTTTTTTTAGTGCTGGTGTTGTTGCTGAAAAAGATTAAAATCAGTTAATTTTTGAAAAATAATCTCCGTAATCTTTAAAAGCTGGTTTTGAGAACTTATTTTTTGGGAACTTATTTTTCTAAAATAATTCACAATCTTAGTTTGGCAAACAAAGATCACAACTTATTTTCCAAAAAAAAAAAAATCTTAAGCCTCCATAATCTTTTAAATGTTTTGATGAAGAAACTTTTTTTGTGTTCACTAAGTTTTTTGTCTTTATAAGAAAACGACAAATTTTTTTGGACTTACTCCGTCTCAAAATTATTATCAGGAGATAAAAATCACAAACTTTAATAAAAGTGAGACCACTTTAACTTTCAACCACTCAAATGAAATTTTCCTTCACTAAATTTTCTAGTTTTCACTTAAAAATAAAAATTGACAATTATTTTGAAACATCCAGAAAAAAAATATGGACTATAATTTTGAGACGGATAAAGTATTTCTTTATCTCACAATTGTTATTAATATTTTTCTTATATTTTTAGCAGTTTCTTTGTTGAAAAATATTTTTACACTTTTACAATGTAAAGGCCTTTTACATGAGCATTCTCCTAATTTACTACTTTTGAAACAAATTATAGGTATTTTCGCTTTTTCAATTTCCATATTTTCGGATTCTTTCTTATTGTCGCTCTCTCAATTTTCATAACGGATTCTACTTTTAGGTGTTGTTTGTTTATTCAGACATTTTATGTCTGAATCTGAATACCACGTCTGAATCTGAATTAGTGGTCCAAAAGTCTGAATCTGAATTATTTTAGTCTGTTTGTTTTTATAAATGTCTGAATAAACAAAAAACAATCCTTTCGCTATAAAACAAACCAAAAGACCTTCCATTCATGATTATTAATAAAAAAATCAAGACCAAGATGGGGAGATAAGGATTGAAAAGAAGTAGGTGTAAAGTTTAAGCTTTTCAGATGTAATCAGACATATTCAAATGTCTGAATGAATCAGACCCTATTCAGATGTATTCAGACTTCAGATGTCTGAAAAAATAAACAGTCTGAATCTGAAAATGTCTGACCGAATCAGACTTCAGACGTATTCAGATCTGAATGAGCCGAAACAAACACAACCTTAGACTGTTTGGTTAGCTCACTCTAGACATACTTTTCAAACATTAAAATCATGTTCGTGTAATTGTTCAAAAAAACTATCTTTAAGATATTAATATGTGCGTTGTTTAGTTGTACCGTAACAATAAATACCCACCATCTGAATTTCACTATGTTAGAGTTTAATAATCATGACTAGTTCATATATATTAATCAAGTAATCATATTACATATGCGGAAGCGTATGATCTATTTTAACATATAAAAGATTAACCGGAAAATAAAGTAACGTACCTTTTGATTCTAGCAAGAACAAGAATCAAACTTCAATCTTCTTCCTTTAATATCAAAATTGGATTTACGAGACACCCCTTACCGTTTTGTATCTCAATCCAAGAATATCAACTATAATGAGTAGATACCACAATCTTGTACACATGTACTATAACCGAATTAATGAGATTGCTAGATCTTATAAAACACAAAATAAACCAAAACAATTTTGTTTATAAAACAAAGATGGATCGACCCTTTAAGGGTTTAATTGGATCGACCAAAAACAAAAGAAGAAGATAAAATAGTTTTAGGGTTATAGAAAGAGTGCAAGAAGCAAAGAATGAATAACCCCTAGCCTTGTATTTATAGAGTGCAAATCTTGGAGAACAAGTTAGCTATGGAATGGGTTTCCTAAGCCCATACTCGACCGGCCATGCAATCCCTAGGGATTCCGGAAGCTTCTTGTTCCTCTAATTTCATCTATAGTCCTTCTCTTATTCCTTAACGGTCGTTAGTCAATTCCTGTTAACTACTTAACGTCCGTTAGTCGTTATTTTTGTGTTTTAATAATTAAATACATAACGGTTTATATATTAATTATTATACATTAATTCCTCATACGTAATGTGTGCAATCCCGTGGTCCCGAGTTCGATTCTAGAGATACACACATTAATATTTGTCCATTAAAACTAACAGCTCCCACTTGGACATCTATTAATCGTGTAATGACATTGGTTAGCGTATAGCAACACGCCAATGCCCCTAGTACAACTCGAGGATGGTCTCCTGGAAAAACCATTTCGATGATTCATCATCATACTTATCCTTTTGTTACTAATACCACGTTAATAAAGATATGGATCTTAGTCATTCTTTAATTAACTATTCTGTTTCTCGTTGTTTCTGATTGAGCAAGATTATCAAATCGTCTGAACGTATTCCAGATAGATCTTGGGCATAGCCATGCAAACATCTTGTCAACCCTACGAGGGGCCCAGCAGTATTAAACTTCAAAACAAATTTGAAAGAACAAATTCTCTCTTGACTACGAGCCTAACCCATGAACTTTGCAACACTCCTGAAAACAATCCTTATAGCTACCAGTAACGTATAGCGGTAAATTGCTTTACAGAAATGCACTACATCCATGACAGTTATCTGGTATCTCAAGTCTGAGGATAACTATATTCATGATTTACTTGATGACAAGATCCATAAAGTAAACTCATGAAGTTGGGATAAGTCCTATATTCAATTCATTGAATATCATGTGAAATTGGTATGTCAACGCATCAATATACTTTCAAGTATATTCTACCAATACTCAGATTTGTCTTGATTTAATGATATTCTCATACCATTAATTGACAACGGACAATTTAGAATAACATAAGTTATTCATGGATTTAAACATGCAAATATAGGATACAATCTATCATTAATGAAAACAAACGTACCAATTACTTTAATTCATTATAAATAATAATTGCTTAACATCCCTTATCCAAATACTAAATAGATCAATGCATGATAATTATAGTTAATGAATTATGCCTCAAGTCATGTCAATCATACTTATTGACAAGACATAAATCAACTAATTTTGATCTATCGTAATTTTGAGAATACTTATTTCAAGAATTCAATTAGTGAAGTTCTTGTATGTGTGCATTCAACTATCTTGATATTGCCACATAATATTACATAAAATGCGTGACATCCTCAACCACCAATTTATGACAATTAAACTATCAAACCTTTTATAGTTTAAAGTATTCTAATTCTTTAATGTATAATGCAACTATGCTCTTAGTTAAGCATAACTAGTACACATGGCCATTAATAAGAATAAAATCCTACCATGACTAGTATTGAGTGTCATCTCAATTTCATTAGCATCATTGTATGCAAACAACAATATGCTCTTTAAAATTTCGTAAACTTTAATATCCATTGTGTAATGTTTGATGTCTTCCAATCTTTCAAGCTTTGTCGGCTATAACAATTACGCAACAATTTGCCATATGGTTCATACTTAGAATTTAGGAGTAATTCTAGGCTGAGGATGTAATTCTATATACAACCATATTCATTACACTTAGTTATCTAATAACTTTCAATTAGATATTAATGTTGACAAATCATCTTTCATCCAAGCATGATACAACAAATAACATGATGTTCATGAAAAATCCTTGTGTCAAACTTAGATTTCATTCATGTTATATCTTTTCAAAGATATGTTTCCATTTAGACTTTCTAATAGTATATCATGTTCTATTAGAATCAATTTATTTTACCGTTTATGTTTATAACAATAAACATATATTCCAAGGTTGTATGTTTATTTCCTAAATCTTCAAGTGAAGTTCCATTCCAAACTTAGACTTAACATTTAACGTATATGGAATGTTACTTCCTATATGTTATACAACATATATGAAATAAGAAAATAAATATAACACTCCCACTAGCTTTCAGGAATACTAAGGAATTATCTTATTTTAATTATAAATCAAAACTTGGATTTAATAATTAAACATAAGTATATCTCCTAGATGTATGCATTAATCAATTCATGAATTATTGCACTTTGTATACTTCCAAAGATTATTTGAATTCAAATACTCCTTTTGATTACTTATCGTCCACGCACAAGTAATTACTCAAGAAAGACTTTTGATATTCCATTGTCAATTTCATATTTAATGAAACCAAGAATGACAATCATAATCTTTATACATTTAATGTGCCTAGAAAGAATATTCAATCACAGTTAATTGCTTAAGTGTGATTAATAGTCTTGTCATAAGACATTCATTAAATATGTTTATAAAATTGTCCATATGATTTCTACACAAAGATTTAAACCTCTAGGTTTTCATTCCCTTTGAAGAAACTCATCTTCATTCTATAGTCTAACTATAGAGTTTAAGATTAACTAAGTTTCCAAAACTAATTATCTTTATGGACTGCATCTAAATATTCATAGTATGAGTAATTTGCCAAATTCAATATTTGCAATTCATCTTAATGACCAACAGGTTTACCATAATCCTGTAACTCATAATCCTCAACATATTATTCAAATATTTGAGATATCCTTGCGGATCTATGAATGAGAATTCCATCATCTTGAGATTTAACATTAACATGTTTAATCCTCATCATGACATTTACTAGTGTATTTTTAGAAGATTATGCATCTTGTAATTTTATCTTTTCAAGATAAAACCTCCCACTTGCCTTTTGCAATTTATAGACTATCTATAAATACTTAGCAAGTTGAGCAACCCTAAATTGTTCTCTTTTAGGACATTACAAATACATATTGACAGTTCCTTACATTAGTTTGTTAATATCCTACTTCATAAGTTGTTTAACAAATTAAGAACTTCAATTTTAAGACTTAATGTGATTCATCACATTCCATAATAAATGGTGTCTTATTAATCTTCTAGGTTGGAGTCTTATTGAGTATATACAATCCATACTCAATTTTCTAACCTTGATAACTTTTGGAAGAAAGGAAGTTATAGTTATCTTTAATCAAACAATACCAATAGAGTTTGATTCTCCTAACTGAACACACCACAAACTTGTGGTATTTTATTAGAACTAATATTGTGAGACAATCTAACAATATGTAAGATAAACTCATACTCCTTCTGGCTTACCTATTTACCAACTAAGTCAACTTAATGGTGAAATAAATTTTCAAGCCAATTGCATGCTTTATAACACAAGTACTTTTTAACTAGGTCACTTCATGTCCATGTCGCAACAAGAAGACATAAACTGTTATAATCCCACTATACATTATAAATCATTGATCAACTCAATGACTTCTTGTATATGTCTTAATAAAGAAGACATAACAAGTTAACATCTTACTTTATATTATATTAAGTCTTGTAACAATTAAAAGACTTCATATTTATAGCTTTACAATAAAGTATAAACATGTATAACTAAAGTAATCATGAACACCATAATTTGGTTTCAATAGTAATTTCAAGTTAATTTATTACTTCATTTATTTATGACATTCCAAAAATAGATAAATATTCAAATTTGAAGTAGTATTAGATTACTTCATTTATTTATGTCATTTCAATAATACATAAATATTTAGTTTGAAGTAGTCTCATTATCATTTTGACACTTGTTCTAATATGTATCTAATTTAGAAACTGTAAATTCTCCATGTACGGTCTCACGTAATCATGGAAATTCACCTTGTCATTGTAATCTAGTCAAGGTCTCACTTAAGCTAAATTTCAACAACAAGTGTTTCTTGAATTAGATGTATTTAAAACATTAGTTTCTTACCTTGCGGTCAAGATAGTCCTTTAAATCATATTCCTATATGTGTTGTACCTTGCACAAAATATAAGATTTCTCCCACTTGTGCATGGAACAACATCATGTATCAGATAAACAACACGTCACTCTTTTGTTTATGTGATCAATATGATTGTGTCATAGATATTAGTATAATTAGTAGATATAGAACCACATTGTCTAGTAAGGAAACGTACATGACTATCCTTAAAACCACAAGTGTCTACAATTGGAAAGTAATTATCTCAAGACATTATAGAGATAATTTGGGTTACTACCAAGATGACAAAGCTTGTAGCTCCCACTGAATTACAGATCATTAAAATAATTCACTATTCAGTAATTACAACACAATGCTCCCACTGGATTTGACAATATTATAAGTGTTTCATAACCAGTAAAAGCAAATAGTGTGCTATTAACTTTCCTACACCTTTGAGAAGACCCATTCGTAACAATTACTTAGGTATTAAAATAGTGTATTCTATTATGTAGATGATGGACTATCCATCAATGCAATTAACTTGAAAATTGGGCATGCAATTTTTTTTCTTAATATGTCTACCATCCCCACAATGGTATGTAGCATATTTAAGTGGTCAAAGCATAACAACTAGATAAATTACGCTAGTTTGCCTTTTACCAATTTTGCGGTAATTAGTCTAGCTTCTAATTTAATAACTCATAAAATGTGCAATTTTCTTAACTATTAAAGTTTGCTATGAGTTATTTCTTAGAATTTAGACAATTCTAACTTTCCTATCTTACCTTTCTCATTCATGAAAAGGAATAGGATTAAGTCTCACTCTTCTCTCATAGAAAGGAGACTAGGTTTATTCTTTTAGTAAGTTGACTCTAGCCAAAAACCCCTACGGGTGTAAATCAATTTACCAATAAAAGAATGTCCCACGTTTACGGTTTAGTGTTGCATTAATACATTTAAAAGAATTTACAAAATTCAATTTTAGTATTTTCGATAATACAATCTTTTCAAGAAAATAAAATACCCAAGGAAATATTCATATAACAATTGAATTTTCTTGAAAACTAGGATCCAAATTTTCATAGTTTCACTACATCAGTTGATCTGCTAGTAATGAAAGTATAAAACATGGTAATCTGTCGAACAATAATCGACAAACAATTTCCGATTCCTAGATCATTATGGGATTTACATTTGCTAAATACAATTTGCAAAGTAACATGTTTCATCCCATCTCATGCCTTAAGTTTCTAGGTCTCACTAACAACTTAATTAAGTTGTCTAATTTAGAAACTGCAAATTCTCCATATATGGTCTCACGAATTAACGAAAATTTACCTTGTCATTGTAATCTAGTCAAGGTCTCACTTAAGCTAAATTACAACTTCAAGTGTTTCTTATAATTAGATGGCATGAACTTGAATTTTACGGTACTCATTTTGATGTGTCAATCAAAATATGTACGAAGAAGCATGCATACATCTTCGTATCATAAGTTTTCAAAACCTTTTTATTATCCAATTTTAAGCTAAGATTTAAATCAACAATGTTTTAATTGAGGTATTGGGTTCACCAATAAAAAAATTACCTACAATTATGGCCCACTATATCCTACTGTTGCATGAGTAAAAAGACCCAAGTTATTCGAATAATTACCACAAAGTGGCACGTGAAATTGAGGTCAATTCACCCTTAAGATGATTTTGTACATTAATAGCTTACTTGGTAGCTCCAATTAGACGCACAAAGGAGCGGAGAGACAAACGTCAGCACTAAATGCCAATTAAAAACGCGTCTCTTTCGGTTTGATAATTTAATGTCAATCCTCCTTATACCCCTCTTATAGTTTGTCAAAACTGGGTGAGCCGTTCACACTATTGGTATAAAATTCATCACTCAATTAAAAGTTTATGACTTTAAGTCTTAAAAATATGTTATAAACTATAATATTGCTAGTCTCGCCTGGGAGCAAATTACCGTGCGAAGCGAACCACAATCGGCACATAAGACTTTGCAATGTGTATAATTTATCACCTCAAGTTTCATAGTTATTTAGTCCACTTATTTTCTATTCCAAAAATTACCATTTTTTTCTTACAACGTGTCATACAATTTAAACAAAAAACAAGTAATTTAATAAAAATAAACAACTAAATAAGTACACATAATCTTAATAATTAATTTATGTATCAAGTAGCCACATGCAAACTTGTTGATAAAACCTATTCATAATCTTTCTATGTTACAATATGCATATATTTAACTAAGATTATCACCTACAATGGTAGGTGAGCCACATGCATCGACGAATCAATTGCGTTAGTCTTAGCAAACATATACCAAATAGCACATAATAGATTCATTAATATAATTAATTGAGGTCTTCCCCAATTTTAGATCTATCATAATTACATGTGACAATCAACTTAATAATTAATTAAACCCTAATCCATGATAAACATGCATGTTTCATCATGGATTATGTTTATCATGGATTAATGCAAGTCACAAGGAACGCAACCTTTAACCACATAAATATGTTACAATTTTAGGGTTTCAAAACTACAAAATTAATTTTTAATTAAAAAGGAATCGCCCCCCCCCCCCCTAAAAAATTAGGGTTTCGATTTTTTTTAAACCCTAAAAATTGATTTAACATAAAACCTAATCCAAAATTTGTTATTTATGTGTTTCGGTAATTTATTACATGTTAAAACAGCTCGTGATGCCACTGTTAGAGTTTAATAATCATGACTAGTTAATATATATTAATCAAGTAATCATATTACATATGCGGAAGCGTAGGATCTATTTTAACATATAAAAGATTAACCGAAAAATAAAGTAACGTACCTTTTGATTCTAGCAAGAACAAGAATGAAACTTCAATCTTCTTCTTTTAATATCAAAAGTGGATTAACGAGATACCCCTTACCATTTTGTATCTCAATCCAAGAATATCAACTATAATGAGTTGATACCACAATCTTGTACACACGTACTATAACCGAATTAATGATATTGCTAGATCTTGTAAAACAAAAAATAAACCAAAACAATTTTGTTTATAAAACAAAGATGGATCCGACCCTTTAAGGGTTTAATTGGATCGACCAAAAACAAAAGAAGAAGAGAAAATAGTTTTAGGGTTATAGCAAGAGTGCAAGAAGCAAAGAATGAATAACCCCTAGCCTTGTATTTATAGAGTGCAAATCTTGGAGAACAAGTTAGCTATGGAATGGGTTTCCTAAGCCCATACACGACCGGCCATGCAATCCCTAGGGATTCCGGAAGCTTCTTGTTCCTATAATTTCATCTATAGTCTTTCTCTTATTCCTTAACGGTCGTTAGTCAATTCCTGTTAACTACTTAACGTCCGTTAGTCGTTATTTTTGTGTTTTAATAATTAAATACATAACGATTTATATATTAATTATTATACATTAATTCCTCATACGTAATATGTGCAATCCCGTGGTCCCAAGTTTGATTCTAGACATACACACATTAATATTTGTCCATTAAAAACTAACACACTAACCACAACCAACTTATGCAGAGATGAAAAAAATATATGCCATATATTAATAACCAAGTTTGAAAAGTGTTTTGTTTTAGTCACTCAAACATAAAAATTACATAATAATAGAATACTATTGAAACTTTGAATGACTAAAATGGAACACTTTTCAAATTTGATTATTATTTTATAATCAAAAAATATGTTACATTGACTAAATTAGAACAAAACTGAAAGTTGATTACTATTTCATGATTTTCACCCTAAACATTATAGTAATAACCTAGCCAAGTACATGCGTATGGCAGCGTATAGTTTTGATAAATACGGTTGCGTCAATCTTGTGCGAGATTTACTTGTGTTATCTCTTAAAATCATTTTTTTTTCTTTTTCCATATCATCTTTATCTTATTGTTAGGAGAGATTATATTAAGTTTAAAGATTGGAAGAAAATACAAATATTATAAGGATGAAGATGGTAACTTGAAAAAAACAGATGAATTATGCTGTAGAGTGAAAAGTTAACATTATAAATTTCTCTTACTTAAAGGTAATTTACTAAAATCTCTTTTCACATTTTATAAGCTCTTAAGTAAAATGATTTCTGGTTTATATGTAATAAAATTATTTAAATAAGCAATCTTAAGTACTTATCATGTTACATATATACCAAATCCATCACAAAACACAATAAAGAAGTGTTGATATGTTTTGTTCCAACATCTTCCTCATAATTTATGTCTCTAAACCCTAATTTGATCACTCATTTTCATTGATTCTCTCTACAAAACCTTACATAATTGGCTTAGATGAGATTTCAATTACAAACCAACATGCGTGTTCCACATATAACATATGGTCCCCAGTTTTCAATTTCGACAACTCTTTTCATTTTGTCAAAGTATGGAAATTAAATAACACTTAAGTATAGATGTGTATTTAAATGACAAATGTGTTTTGTGCATGGTGGAAATACCATATTGTTGTAAAGTCCTACAACAAACCTGGAAGTTAGCTTGCGGAACAGAGTTTGTTCAAATAACTCTGACACACACACAACCTTCTTCAATCAACTGAAAAGTAAATTTTGATGATTGTTTTAATCTTAAATAGTTCCTTGAAAAAAAAAATAGAAATACGGATTTAACAAGTTGATCTCATGGCACTGGTACGTATAAGATAACATGGATGGTAATGATAAGGGAATGTGTGTAAGGGCGTATGGCATGATCACTACTATACACGACCACTATTATATCGAAATAGACAAGTATGTAAAAGAAAGTTAAGTCGGAAAGTAAACGAGTGAATATATCTTCTGTTTACTATATATCGAGAAAGAACAACCTTGTAAGGTTCAATATGTTGCATAATTTGTAACTAAAATAGTTGATAGTAATGCGAGCATTCACTGAGAAGAGAATTTGATACCTTTTATGAGGATATGACCTTCATTGGTCATATTTAATGGGCGAAACCGTGATGATGCCCATCGCTTGGGATAAAACATTTGTGGCCGGTCGCCACCCCATATCGAAGGCCGGGACTGGGAGACCTTCCATGTATACATTCATTCATAGCCGTATATGAGGGTGTGCGAGATGTGTTGTCGCACAGGGCCTCCAAATTATAAGGGTCTCAAAGTTTTTATATGATATCTGTGTATATATATATATATATATATATATATATATATATATATATATATATATATATATATATATATATATATATATATATATATATATATTCTATAAGGTGATAAAACATTCTAATAGGTAAATGTTGTCAACTTGTCCATAATATATTATTATCACAATCACTATACTAGTATGAGTTTTTTTTTTTTCTTTTTTTTCTCAGAGAATGCCACTCGAACCGAATGCTCTTAGGACACGACTTGTTGAGACTTTGGGTGAAGATAAGTTGTTTTATAAAAAATCTACTTTTTATGCCAATCACATAACAGGGTATCCAGCAACTTCTCCAATAAATAATGTTGTAATTAAAAAGGGAAGTTACCAAATTTATGGAAATTCATGGCATCTCAAATTTTCAAATTATGAAGCATATTTTGTTAGCGGTGTACAATTACAAGAAATGTATCGGTTTGAATGTCCAGTATATCATACAGTAGACATGCGGTCCTTCTTGAACGCCTGTGTTAAGGATTTGGAAATCCAAAGATTTCCGAATGAAACGCTTGATGATATGGCATTCTACTATCTGAGATCAAGAAATGAGATCACAGTAGGAAACACAATATGTGAGAGGGGAAACTCTAGCGTGTGTGAGGGGCATTTTGAGGGGATGGAAGTTGTTGTTAAAGTTATACCTAAATATCCAGGCTACACAAAATTTTACCAAAATCTTTGGCAAACCAATGATTCCAGCCACCTACTAAGATTTTATGGAGCTGATTTCAATGGCGATCGATGCAAATTTGCATTTGAGCCGTGCATTGGAACTTTGGATGATATTATCAGGTCTTACTTTATCAATCATTGTTTGAGCACATCTTGGACTCATCTCATAAGTTAATTTCACGATGTGTGATAAATAATATTGATTATTTGTACCTTTTCATATATCATATATTTATTTTATTTTTTTAAATGCGGGGGAATACTAGAGGGTTTGAATCACATCCATCAAAAAGGTTTATCGCACAACAATATTAACCCTTCTAATATCTTGATAACCAATGACCGAGGGGCAAAAATTTCAGAGATGAGTAGGAGCAAAGTGTTCACCGCATACTCGGGAGGCAAGTATCCAACTTAAACTTTTTTATTATTATTATTTGTTACTTAGGGGTGTTTGAAATTGCTTAATCTTTTAATTAAGAGGCAAGTATTACTACAAAAAAATAGACATTTAGTGACACACAAAAAGTGCCACAAAAGGACAAATAAGTGCCATTGTAGGCCTGTTAGACATTTGGTGGCAGAAATAAATTATCACTATCGACGCTGCCACTAAAGGGTATTAGTGGCACTTTTTGTGTTGCTGCAGACTTTAAGGATATAGCGACACTTAATAATATGTCGCAATAGACTTAATACCATTTTGTGGCACATACTTTGTGCCATTAGATACGTGTTTTGATGAAATATTTGAATGGTTTTAATGGTATATATTGCTTTATGCCAAAAACATATCTTGATAGTCATTTCATGTTGTTACTGTAACATATTTCTATATCCTCAAAGACTTGATCAAAAACCAAATTTCATTCAACCGTAACACTTGAGAAAAACAACTTAAAGATGTACGTTGAAATGAAATTTTCGTTAATCAACAAAGCTCTCAAATATACAAGAGATATAAATCTAATAAAATAGCACAAGTCTAAATCTCCGACTAAATGAATGTGATATCTTAAAGCAACTAAAAGTACTTGCTTAATAAGCCACTTCTTGGCTAATTTGTGGAATAAATTTATTATTTCACCCATTTCGTTTATTCATAATAGCTCAAGACGTAGAGTGTCTTGGAAGAATGTTTCTCTCGTGCTTTAGTGTTGGTACCCACCAATTCAATGACCAATACAAGTCAGTTAGCTGGAGTGAAGATCTTGATGGTCTACCTGAGGAGCTTGAAGAAGTGCAGCATATTTTGGGAAAAATGCTAAATCCAAACCCACGTCACAGGTATGACACATAGCTAGAACCATATATTTCGGTTTTTAAATGCGATTTTTGTAAGATGATTACATATATACAAAAAAACCATTGTTTTTAATTTAGACATATAGGTATTCCGAATGATGGGGTCTAATCGATAATATGTAATCTTATGCCGACCAAGCATCACCAAAATTATGAATCATTATTGGCTTTTAGATAGTGATAAACGTCTCCAATTTGTGAAACATGTGAGCGACTTTTTACAACTCTCGGCACAATGGGTCAAAGACGAGATAAATCAATGCTATTTTTTCCACACATGCGACCATGGAGACTGAAGAACGAAATTTACCACCGATCTTATGAATGAAATGAATAAATATAGAAAGTATTATTACGATGGTAATGTTTACTGCGTGTTACGCTTCCAGCGTAACTACGTAACACATATCGGGAATGTCGCTGAAAAGGAACGTAAGATTCTTGGTACGGATAGTGATGAGTTGGAATTCACGTTTCGTACATATTTTCTAGGACTAGTGAAAGAGGTATACTTAACAATGGAACGAGTGTTAAGAATGTTGAGGCCAACGTTATCAGAAGATGAGGAAATACTATGATATTTTAGAAGAAAGAGGCTGGCAGCCTGGCAGGAGGGTGATGGGCCTCTCCAACCAGACCAATATGCTTAATCTAGCTCAGCCCATAGCAAATATTGAATAAGAAGTCATAAACTGCCACCCCTAAGATCATGGATTTACAGCTTGGAAGAAAGTAGGGGGCGCCCGTTGCATTGCAGCGGGTATTTTTTTTGATTGTTTTGCGATAATTTAATGGGACAACGTTTATGTGAAGTTGTTTTTTTAGTAATTTTGAATGTTTGTGTATATATTTTTATGTAGTTGGAATTTGATATGTAATCGTGTTGGGCATGTTTGTTGGAGTTCTAAATTTAAGGCAAAAGACCATAATAAGTGATCCATTGTGATTTTTATTCTCAAGAATTCTCATGCCTTGTTGTCATTCCATTAATATAAAGGAACCATTTATGAGTTTAAGATTTTTACATGATCGAATAGAGAGTATCCTATGCAAAAGAGGCTTCTCTAGCTACAGAGCTCATCTGATAACCATGAATGCAGTAACTAGCTAGCACAGGTCAGTAAGATGGCAAGCCAACTGCATGCCAACTAAATTGAATTGAATATGTAGACGCATGAAAGATAACAATATATACACAAACATTCAAAATTACTAAAAAAAACAACTTCACATAAACGTTGTCCCATTAAATTATCGCAAAACAATCAAAAAAAAAAAAAAAAACCCGCTGCAAAGCAGCGGGCGCCCCCTACTTTCTTCCTAACTGTAAATCCATGATCTTAGGGGTGGCAGTTTATGACTTCTTATTCAATATTGGCTATGGGCTGAGCTAGATTAAGCATATTGGCCTGGTTGGAGAGGCCCATCACCCTCCTGCCAGGCTGCCAACCTCCCTCTTCTAAAATATCGTAGTATTTCCTCATTTTCTGATAACTTTGGCCTCAACGTTCTTAACACTCTTTCCATTGTTACATATACCTCTTTCATTAGTCCTGGAAAATATGTACGAAATGTGAATTCCAACTCATCACTATCCGTATCAAGAATCTTACATTCCTTTTCAGCGACATTCATGATATGTGTTACATAGTTACGCTGGAAGCGTAACACGCAATAAACATTACCATCGTAACCATACTTTCTATATTTATTCATTTCATTCATAAGATCGGTGGTAAATTTCGTTCTCCAGTCTCCATGGTCGCATGTGTGGAGAAAATAGCATTGATTTATCTCGTCTCTGACCCATTGTGACGAGAGTTGTAAAAAGTTACTCACATGTTTCACAAATTGGAGACGTTTATCACTATCTAAAAGTCAATAATGATTCATAATTTTGGTGATGCTTGGTCGGCATAAGATTACATATTACCGATTAGACCCCATCGTCCGGAATACCTATATGTCTAAATTGAAAACAATGGTTTTTTTTGTATATATGTAATCATCTTACAAAAATCGCATTTAAAAACCGAAATATATAGTTCTAGCTATGTGTCATACATGTGACGTGGGTTTGGATTTAGCATTTTTCCCAAAATATGCTTCACTTCTTCAAGCCCCTCAGGTAGACCATCAAGATCTTCACTCCAGCTAACTGACTTGTATTGGTCATTGAATTGGTGGGTACCAACACTAAAGCACGAGAGAAACATTCTTCCAAGACACTCTACGTCTTGAGCTATTATGAATAAACGAAATGGGTGAAATAATAAATTTATTCCACAAATTAGCCAAGAAGTGGCTTATTAAGCAAGTACTTTTAGTTGCTTTAAGATATCACATTCATTTAGTCGGAGATTTAGACTTGTGCTATTTTATTTGATTTATATCTCTTGTATATTGAGAGCTTTGTTGATTAACGAAAATTTCATTTCAACGTACATCTATAAGTTGTTTTTTCTCAAGTGTTATGGTGGAATGAAATTTGGTTTTTGATCAAGTCTTTGAGGATATAGAAATATGTTACAATAACAACATGAAATGACTATCAAGATATGTTTTTGGCATAAAGCAATATATACCATTAAAACCATTCAAATATTTCATCAAAACACGTATCTAATGGCACAAAGTATGTGCCACAAAATGGTATTAAGTCTATTGCGACATATTATTAAGTGTCACTATATCCTTAAAGTCTGTAGTAACACAAAAAGTGCCACTAATACCCTTTAGTGGCAGCGTCGTTAGTGATAATTTTTTTCTGCCACCAAATGTCTAACAGGCCTACAATGGCACTTATTTGGCCTTTTGTGGCACTTTTTGTGTGTCACTAAATGGCTATTTTTTTTGTAGGAATACTTGTCTCTTAATTAAAAGATTAAGCAATTTCAAACACCCCTAAGTAACAAATAATAATAATAAAAAAGTTTTAGTTGGATACTTGCCTCCCGAGTATGCGGTGAACACTTTGCTCCTACTCATCTCCGAAATTTTTGCCCCTCCGTCATTGGTTATCAAGATATTGGAAGTGTTAATATTGTTGTGCGATAAACATTTTTGATGGATGTGATTCAAACCCTCTAGTATTCCCCCACATTTAAAAAAATAAAACAAATATATGATATATGAAAAGGTACAAATAATCAATATTATTTATCACACATCGTGAAATTACCTTATGAGATGAGTCCAAGATGTGCCCAAACAATGATTGATAAACTAAGACCTGATAATATCATCCAAAGTTCTAATGCACGGCTCAAATGCAAATTTGCATCGATCGCCATTGAAATCAGCTCCATAAAATCTTAGTAGGTGGCTGGAATCATTGGTTTGCCAAAGATTTTGGTAATATTTAGTGTAGCCTGGATATTTAGGTATAACTTTTAACAACAACTTCCATCCTTTCAAAATGCCCCTCACACATGCTAGAGTTTCCCCTCTCACATATTGTGTTTCCTACTGTGATCTCATTTCTTGATCTCAGATAGTAGAATGCCATATCATCAAGCGTTTCATTCGGAAATCTTTGGATTTCCAAATCCTTAACACAGGCGTTCAAGATGGACCACATGTCTACTGTATGATATACTGGACATTCAAACCGATACATTTCTTGTAATTGTACACCGCTAACAAAATATGCTTCATAATTTGAAAATTTGAGATGCCATGAATTTCCATAAATTTGGTAACTTCCCTTTTTAATTACAACATTATTTATTGGAGAAGTTGCTGGATACCCTGTTATGTGATTGGCATAAAAAGTAGATTTTTTATAAAACAACTTATCTTCACCCAAAGTTTCAACAAGTCGTGTCCTAAGAGCATTCGGTTCGAGTGGCATTCTCTGAGAAAAAAAAGAAAAAAAACTCATACTAGTATAGTGATTGTGATAATAATATATTATGGACAAGTGGACAACATTTACCTATTAGAATGTTTTATCACCTTATAGAATATATATATACACATATCATATAAAAACTTTGAGGCTCTTATAATTTGGAGGCCCTGTGCGACAACACATCTCGCACACCCTCATATACGGCTATGAATGAATGTATACATGGAAGGTCTCCCGGTCCCGGCCTTCGATATGGGGTGGCGACCGGCCACAAATGTTTTATCCCAAGCGATGGGCATCATCACGGTTTCGCCCATTAAATATGACCAATGAAGGTCATATCCTCATAAAAGGTATCAAATTCTCTTCTCAGTGAATGCTCGCATTACTATCAACTATTTTAGTTACAAATTAACACTAGGATAAACACATCATACATGTTCCTATATATGCAACATATTGAACCTTACAAGGTTGTTCTTTCTCGATATATAGTAAACAGAAGATATATTCACCCGTTTACTTTCCGACTTAACTTTCTCGTACATATTTGTCTATTTCGATATAATAGTGACCGTGTATAGTAGTAATCACACCATACGCCTTTACACACATGCACTTGTCATTACCATCCATATTATCTTATACGTACCAGTGCCATGAGATCAACTTGTTAAATCCGTATTTCTATTTCTTTTCCAAAGAACTATTTAAGATTAAAACAATCATCAAAATTTACTTTTCAGTTGATTGAAGAAGGTTGTGTGTGTGTCAGAGTTATTCGAACAAACTCTGTTCCGCAAGCTAACTTCCAGGTTTGTTGTAGGACTTTACAACAATATGGTATTTCCACCATTCACAAAACACATTTTTCATTTAAATACACATCTATACTTAAGTGTTATTTAATTTGCACACTTTGACAAAATGAAAAGAGTTGTCGAAATTGAAAACTGAGGACCATATGTTATATGTGGAACACGCATGTTGGTTTGTAAATGAAATCTCATCTAAGCCAAATGTGTAAGGTTTTGTAGAGAGAATCAATGAAAATGAGTGATTAAGTTAGGGTTTAGAGACGTAAATTATGAGGAAGATGTTGGAACAAAACATATAAACAATTCTTTATTGTGTTTTGTGATGGATTTGGTATATTTGTAACATGATAAGTACTTAAGATTGCTTATTTAAATAATTTTATTACATATAAACCAGAAATCATTTTACTTAAGAGCTTATAAAATGTGAAAAGAGATTTTACTAAATTACCTTTAAAATCACATAAGTGACTCTTGTAGGTGATCCATCTCAAGTAGATTCAAGACACGGTGTGTACTTTGGTGTAGTTGAAGCTTGGATTGCTAAGTCAAGTCATGAAGGTCTTTGTCATTGAAGAGTGGTTCTTCAAGTTGTGTAGATCAAGATTGTGAAGAAGAGTTTTGGTGGCTCATGAAGATCTTGGTGTAGATTGTCGAAGTCGAGGTTTGATACCTCAAGGTTGTCTTGGTGGAAGACATTGTTGTCGAGGTTTGGTGCCTCAAGTCTTGTTGTATACATTGGTGTAGTCGAGGGTGATCACCCGTATGATGTGTCTTGTAGATTGGTGATATTGGAGAGTGGATCTCCAAGTTGTGTTGGGTAGTGGTTCCTCCTTTGTAATGGAACCCGGTATCTAGCCTTGTACCGGATCAAGTGTAGGCGACGTTGTGATAGGTTTGGCTCTACCTTGTGGAAGAGCTCGGTATTTAGCTTTGTACCGGATAAAGTGTAAGCGACGTTGGAAGGCTTCTCCGCCGGTGAAAGGAGTTTGTCTTGTGTAGTGTTTACGGAACTCTCGAGTAGGTGACTCGGGGAGTGGAGTAGGGCAGGGAAAATAAAACTCCAATTCAAAAATTTACGAATTTTATTTTTTACTTAAAATAATTTTATGTTTTGTCATCAACAAAAAGGGGGAGATTGTTAATAAAAATAAACCTTCAAAACGTTTATTTATATTTTACGATCTTTCAATGTTTTGTCGATAACAAACGTAAAATCATTTTAACGAGATAAATAAATTACGTAACGCTTTGAGCCAAAAGTTTACTAACTCATTTACTAAACAAATAAACCTTAAACATGTTTAGTTAATTAGTTTGCCAAAGCCATTTTTATGAAACACTTATAAGGAATATAAGCTACTTGCATTTTTCATGAAATACATACTTTGGAAACAACTAGTTAAAAGCAATGTACTAGTTAATGGTGTTAGACTATCCATGACCCAAAACCATGTCCAAGACCCATGACCCATGGAGCACAACCCATAACCCACAATCCATGTGGTTGACATCATGCATGACATCACAAATGGGTAATATCCATGACCCAAAGTCCATAACCCATGACCCAAGATGTCTTTGACATCATGCATGACATCACATAACCCATAGACCTTGACCCATAACCCAGAATTGTAATCTAAAATCCGGACTGGTACTACCAGATGGCCGGATCCTTTGGATTACACTGGCCGGATCCCTTTTCCAAGGGATCCGCCGGATCCGGGTGAACAGTGGCTTTCTTGCCTATAAATAGTGAGCCATTTCTTCTTTCTTGCTTGCACCTTCTCATATATTTCTCTCTTACTAACCTCAGATCCTAGATCTTTCTTGTAGTCTTTTGTATGGTGATTCTATAGGTTCCTTCTAAAGACAAATCACTACGTTTAGAGTCGAAGTCGTGAAATCTCCAAGCCATGAAATGCTAGACTTCATCATCATCTCAAGATCAAAAAAGTGACTCTTGTAGGTGATCCATCTCAAGTAGATTCAAGACACGGTGTGTACTTTGGTGTAATTGAAGCTTGGATTGCCAAGTCAAGTCATGAAGGTCTTTTTCATTGAAGAGTGGTTCTTCAAGTTGTGTAGATCAAGATTGTGAAGATGAATTTTGGTGGCTCATGAAGATCTTGGTGTAGATTGTCGAAGTTGAGGTTTGATACCTCAAGGTTGTCTTGGTGCAAGACATTGTTGTCGAGGTTTGGTGCCTCAAGTCTTGTTGTATACATTGGTGTAGTCGGGGGTGATAACCCGTATGTTGTTTTTTTGTAGATTGGTGATATTGGCGAGTGGATCTCCAAGTTGTGTTGGGTAGTGGTTCCTCCTTTGTAATGGAACCCGATATCTAGCCTTGTATCGGATAAAGTGTATGCGACGTTGTGATAGGTTTAGCTCTATCTCGTGGAAGAGCTCAGTATTTAGCTTTGTACCGGATAAAGTGTAAGCGACGTTGTGAAGGCTTCTCCGCCGGTGAAAGGAGTTTGTCTTGTGTAGTGTTTACGGAACTCTCGAGTAGGTGACTCAGGGAGTGGAGTAGGGCAGGAAAAAAGAGTTCCCGTAGCTGAACCACTATAAACACTCGTGTTATGGTTGTGTCTTTCTATCCCTATCTCTTTAGTTATTTTCCTTTTCTAACTATCAATATCCAACACGTAAACTAGATTGACATAAGTCGATCTATAAGTTTTAATAAGAGATTTTAATTGGTAAAACTATTCAACCTCCCCTTCTAGTTTTCTACAAAGAGAATAAAGACGAAGACGATAGTTACAATGACGATGAGGAAGACGATAAAGAATTTTTGTAATGTTTTTAATATTATTTGAATAATTTACGTAATATTTTTAATGTTTATTTGAATAATTTATGTAATGTTTTTGTTTTTAAATTTGTTGTTTAAAATATTTGAATTAAAAAAAAAAAAAAAAAAAAAAAAAAAAAAAAAAACGTGTCACTGACTATGGCAATTTGGTCGTGTCTGGTCATCGGAGAGAGAAAGCTGATGTGACCAGCTAAAATATGATCAAAAATTATTTGTTATACTTAGTGAATAGTTTTAGGCTATAGACCACAAGAAGCTTTGGATTCAATGTGAACTACCAACTAATCTCATTGTGTTTTCTTTTTAACTCGTATAAAAAGATAAAGTTGAATCACTTGGGACTACCAATGTAGGATGCGCTCTCTGCCTAGCCCGAGTATTGGCTTGATAATGGAGGACTTATGGTTTGTGTTAAATTATAAATGTTCTTGTAAATGAATTGGATAGATAAAATTAAGAACACTTAGGAGTAGGCTCGTTTAGGAGAGATGGTTGTTATGGTTTGTGTTTGGACGTGTGAGAGGTATTCTCGTGGCAGTGGTTGGTTATGAGTTAATGTGTGAGATGAAGTGAAAAGTGTTGGAGATTTTAGCAACAAGTAAGCTTGGTGTTGTCTGTGTGTGAGACAGAAGTCATGAAATGTGTTCCTTTAACTTGGGTATCTAGGTTTTAAAACTACAAAAAGTTGGGTCAAAGAAATCCATGCCTCAAAGTATAGCGGGCAAAAGATTACGGCAACAAACAGCTCTCAAAAATCAGATCTCAAAAGTTAACTTTATCAGAACTCCAAAGTATACTAAAAATTACCAAACACGACAAAAAAGTTCTATCAGATCTTAGCATATCTATGAGCAAAAAACAAACAAAAAAACTAAACACACCACCAAAACTTAAACGTGTACGTAAATGCATGACGAAAATGACAAACCTCAACTTTATCCGGCCCGATCCGGTCAAAACAACCCCAATACAGCCTCGAAGCACCACTAAAACCACAAAATCACTACCGAAAGAACTAAAACTACAACGAAACAAGAATCTGTTGTGCTGTTGGTGTAGTGTGCGTGAGTTGTGTGTGTTTTGTAGCAACAAGTAAGGTTGGTGTTGATGTTAATGCGTGGGAGATGAAGTGAAAAGTGTTGATTTTATAGCAACAAGTAAGTTTGGTGTTGTATGTGTGTGAGACAGAAGTGAAAAGCGTTTGATGTAACTTGTTTGAGTATCTTGGTTTTAAAACTACTGAAAGTTAGTTTAAAGAAATAATGAGATATATTTTTGGTTGGTGCGTAAAGTTATTGTGACTCTATCGGGTACTGCTGGGAATTCCTCCGCACACTACAAGATAAATGACATTTTGTGACAAGTAAGTTTGGTGTTGTATGTGTGTGAGACAGAAGTGAAAAGCGTTTGATGTAACTTGTTTGAGTATCTTGGTTTTAAAACTACTGAAAGTTAGTTTAAAGAAATAATGAGATATATTTTTGGTTGGTGCGTAAAGTTATTGTGACTCTATCGGGTACTGCTGGGAATTCCTCCGCACACTACAAGATAAATGACATTTTGTGACTGAAACAAAGTGTCAGAAAAAGCCTAAAATCTGTCACTACTGGCATTTTGGTCTTCTCCCGCTGAAAGAAAAAGAGACACTAGCGGAACCATCACTAAAATTCTTTCTTGACGCTTAATATCAGTCACAAATGGTCTCGTAGATTTAATTTACGATGTTATGTGTCAATATAGATCCTGAAGAAAAACTTAGAACTAACTTATTACTGACTCAATTATTGAGTCACTAAAAGTCTCAAACAATCGTTTTCTCATTTCTGCTGCGTTTTTATACTGTATTTGTTTACAAACTATATAAAACATGAGTTTATAAAAAATCACATATATGAAACCACAGAAATAATATAAAAATCATAGAGCTGTGCATAGCACAGCCCAATCACGTTAACATGAATGCTTATTTTTTGTTAATTTATACACTAAGATAAAAAGCTATATGTATTAGTGTGTTGCAGAAGTAGCGCTAACCTATGAATATCTAGTAATAGCTAGCTTATTTAGAGTTGGGCATTCGTAAGACAATTTGAAAAGGTATTATGAAAATGCGCATTTAGAACACATTAATAGTTTACATTTACTTAAGTTTAGAGGAAAAGTGGGTTTAGAGAAACGAAAGGATTTTTAGTTGCAACCACAAAGCATATAAAACAACTAAATACGGAGTAGTAATTTGAGATTTTCTTTTCTAAATGCACTAATTAATCTAGAAAACTAATTTAAATGTTTGCACAAAACATTTAACAGGTCAGTGTTCACTTAACGCATACAACACTGTACTCAAAGCTAGAATAGTTATATATACACACGTAGCTTTTGTGCATGAACATAACAAATTCAATCAACTTAGGATCCACCGTATAACTTTCAATGTTAATATATTCATCATCATTTAAAGTCGATATTCACTAAATCATTAGTTTAATGCAGCCTTTTTTCAATAGTTATAATTCGTACATAAAGACCCATAAACATAGATATCAAAAAACCCAAACAAAAAAAACCATATTTGTACATATTACTCTTGTTAACAAAAACCGTTTACGCAAACTCACATTCGAACATGAATGAAACAAAAACTGGAATTAAGAAACAAAATAGCCAATGCATGGTTTTTCATAAAATAGTACTTTGTAGTAACAAAACCAACCATGAAAACACCACCAAAATGTCGGCATTGTGGGGAGGTGTGTTGCGAAAATAAAATTTGTAGCACAAAATAACGAAACAAACCTGAAAACACCACTGAAGCCACCACCAAAAAGATGGATGTAGAACAAATTAAAACCAAAGAACCCACCTTGAGATGGTGGTGCTGGACAGCCGAAAGCACCCAAGCCACTGAAACAAACAACAACCAAAAACACTGACAGGAACCACCAAGAGATAGTGGCTATTTCGGCATATGGCGGCGGTTATAGTGGTTTATTGTGGCGGTAGTAGGTTTTAGTTACGAGAGTGAGGGGTTGGTTTTGAGAGATATAAGAGAGAGATGAGATGGGAGCAGTGGGATTGTGTTTGGGCTGTGGATTGTCACAAGGGAGTAATTTTATAGACCAATGTGAGATATAGGTTTTAGTATGTTTGGCAAAAACTAGCTGAAAGCTGTATGTTGTAAGCTGTTAACTGTAAGCTGTAAGCTGTAAACTGCAAAGCTTTTTACATGAGCTACAAGCTGTATCTTTTTTTTTAATAAAAGTGTTTGGTAAGTTAGCTGTTAAATGTAATTATAATATGTAAAATGACATATTTATAATTGTAAACAAATGTTTGGAGAGTATATCAGTAATTTAAAGTTTTAACAGCTCTAAGATGTATAAAAAGCTTCATGAATCAGCTTTTCATTTAGGAGCTATTTGTTTGAAATAAAAGCTTGAAGTTAATGTATCCAAACGGAGCTACTTATTTTAGAGGAGATTATTTTTGTAACAAAAAGCTAACAGCTCCCCAAAAAGCTCCTACCAAACAGGCCATAGGGCCTGTTTGGTAGGGGCTTTTTGGAGAGCTATTAGCTTTTTGTTACAAAATAATCTCATCTAAATTAAGTAGCTCCGTTTGGATATATTAACTTCAAGCTTTTATTTCAAACAAATAGCTCCTAAATGAAAAGCTGATTCATGAAGCTTTTAAACATCTTGTAGCTATTAAAACTTTAAATTACTGATATACCCTCAAAAATTTTGTTTACAATTATAAATGTGTCCTTTCATGTCATTTTATATCTTATAATTACATTTAACAGCTAACTTACCAAACACTTTTATTGAAAAAAAGATACAGCTTGTAGCTCATGTTAACAGCTTACAACTTACAGTTTACAGCTTACAACACACAGCTTGCAGCTAGTTTTTCCAAACATACCATAGTTTTTAGTATATGTATCAACATAACATTATACGTGTCCCAAATTAAATGTGCATAACAAACAACTTAACATTAAAGGAAAGTTTCCAGAGTATTAAACAGGCACCAGGAAGAAAGAATGCAAGAAATGGAAAGAAGATTAATGCTTGTACATCAACATATTCAGTTCAATTCAGTTGGCAGTTGGCTTGCCATCTTACTGATGTATGCTAGCTAGTCACTGTAAAACTCCCCTACACAAAAAATGTCTCACAAACACATTCATTTTGCCAATCCAGCTTGAAACCAAGCCCATAAACCAAGGCCCATCATTTTTCCCCAAATATAAAGCTGACAAAACCTTTCCCTAACCTAAAATTTGTGACGGATATTGTTATCTATCTTTGTTTATGGCTGCTAACCCACAAGTCAATCCCCTGGTACATCTATCTACTTTGTGAAAATGGATATTTTAATTATTTAATGTTTGTTATTGCACTACAATCACATCTATAGTTTGTTAGTCGTCTGTGTTGTTAATTTTTTTCTTGTTATGAAGTTGATACAAAAACATGTGAATTTCTTTTATGTTTTATACTTAGACTGTTTGATCAAGATCTGTTGTATTTGCTTGTTGCTTATTATATTTGTTTCGTTGTGGTTTAATACAGTATTTAACTGCTAAATGTTTAGTTTGATTGAGATATTTAGTGTGTGATTTTGATATATGGTGGAGCTTAACGGGGTGTTTGGATTTGTATTTGTTTAGTTTAATTGAGATATTTGTATTTGTTTGTTGATTATTATACTTGTTTGGATTTGTTAAGCAGATTAAAAACTAGGTTCCTTATTATACTTGTTTAGTTTAATTGACACTATTAAGTTTTAGGTTGTCGACTTACCTCCATATGAATACTGGCTTTTTCATGCTTGCATACGTTTCCTTGTTAAAATTTCTTGCCATCTCGTTCTACAGAGTAAACCTACTGTATTGCCACTATTAAAGAAGCATATTGTGAGTATTTAATACTTGTATTCATATGGAGGTAAGTCGACAACCTAAATCTTAATATATAGTGTCAATTGAACTAAACAAGTATAATAAGCAACCTAGTTTTTAATCTGCTTAACAAATCCAAACAAGTATAATAAGCAACAAACAAATACAAATATCTTAATTAAACTAAACAAATACAAATCCAAACACCCCGTTAAGCTCCACCATATATCAAAATCACACACTAAATATCTCCATCAAACTAAACATTTAGCAGTTAAATACTGTATTAAACCACAACAAAAAACAAATATAATAAGCAACAAAAAAATACAACAGATCTGAACAAAAAGTCTAAGTATAAAACATAAAACAAATTCACATGTTTTTTCATCAACTTCATAACAAGTACAAAAAATTAACAACAAATCTGTAAAAAAACAGACTACTAACAAGCTATAGATGTGATTGTAGTGCAATAACAAACATTATAATAATTAAAATATCTATTTTCACAAAGCAAATAGATGTACCAGGGGATTGACGGGTTAGCAGCCATAATCAAAGATAGATAACAAAATCCGTCACAAATTTTAGGTTAGGGGAAAAATAGGGATTTGTCAGCTTTATATTTGGGGAAAAAATGATGGCCCTGGGTTTATGGGCTTGGTTTCAAGCGGGGCTTGGCAAAATGAATGTGTTTGTGATACATAGTTTGGTTGTTCCTTGCCTGGTTCAACGTAGACAAAGAAAAAAAGAAAAAGCAAAGTGTTAAAACTATACCCAAAAAACATATTACAATAAATATTTACTCCGTATAATTTAACACAAACCATAAGTTCTCCATTATCAAGCAAACACTCTTTCTTGTAAATGAATTGGATAGATAGACGAACACTTAATAGTAGGCTCGTTTGGGAGAGATGGTTCTCACGGTTTGTGTTTGGACGTCTGAGATCTAGGTATTCTCGTGGCAGTGGTTGGTTTTGAGTTAACGTGTTGGAAATGAAGTGAAAAGTGCTGGAAATTTTAGGAACAAGTAAGCTTGGTGTGTATGCGTGTAAGACAGAAGTGAAAAGTGTTTGATGTACATAAAGTTAGGTCAAAGATAGGTGGGTAAATTTATTGCGACTCTTTTAAATATTTTGACATTTCGTGTTGCACATTCAAAATATTATGAGATCAACTAATAACTTAGTTAAATACTTGTACTTGTTTATTTGTATTTAATATACTCGCGCAAAGCGATCATTTATAGCGACAAATAATTATACTTGCGAAATCATGATTTTGGTTCACCCTTTGATGCAAAACGTGTGTTTTTTGAAATACAAAGCGTGTGTTTTTTAAAATGAATATAACACTACAACAAATTTGTCATTTTTATGCGTTTTTTTCTTCACATTTTATGAATTACGAACTTTTTTTTAAAGATATCACACTTAAGAGTGTGAATAATTATTTCAAAATCCTCACACTTAAAAAGTGTGAAGAATTTCAATCTCACACTTAAAAGTGTGAAGAATTATTTCAAAATTAAAATCATCACAATTAAAAGTGAAGAAATATTTCAAAATCAAAATCACCACACTTAAAAGTGTGAAAAATTGTTTTCAAATCCTCACACTTAAAAGTGTGAAAAATATTCATAAAGCTTCACATATAAAAGTGTGAAAATATTTGCTACACCCGGCCAATTGGTTCACACGAATACTAGTGTGAACTTTTTGATTCTGCACACTTTAAAGTGTGACAACATATAAGTGTGAGTATATTAGTATTTTTGTAGTGTTGTAATGTGAGTTTTTGAAAAGTTGTCAAATTTATAATTAATAAAAAAAACATAATTTAAGTTGTCAGTTTTAAAAAGTCGCAAAGATTAAAGTTACTTAAAGATGATTTAGGCAAACTACATTAATAAATTTTTTCAAGATTCGTTATTTTAAAAATGTGCATTCACCCTTCATAAGTAGTATAAATATGTTTAGGCTTAATTATTTGAAAACTATTGAATAATAAAAAGAATCGTGTATTGAATAATAAAAAAGAATCGGCAAATAGTTGTGTTTAGTCCAAAGTTTAAACCGTGTAAAGTTTTAAAGTTTCCATAAGTTAAGTTTTTGAATGTTTCCATAAGTTAAAACCTTTAAATCGTGTATTGTGTTTTAAGATTAGGTGAACCCGTGTAAAGTTTCCATACTATTAAACCGTGTAAAGTTTTAAAGTTTCCATAAGTTAAGTTTTTCAAAGTTTTCATAAGTTTAAACCTTTAAACTGATAAACACTGCCCACTGGGCAATGTTTAAGCCACATTAAACAATCTGTGTTTTTCATATTTAAAGTAATAATGCATTTAATGCACAATAAATGAACATAAAAATTAACTTAAATATACACAATTTTTGATTTAACAAAGTTAAAATTTCCTTTTATATTCTTATTAAACATTGCCCAGTGAGCATTGTTTAGCAAAAACGCCTTTTAAGGGTTTTGCTAAAATCTTTAATGGCTATAACTTTTACAGTGATTTTTGCAATAAATTCACACAAACTCAACCATATCATGTACTCACTAGCCTTCACCCAAAACAATTGTTCCTTAACTATATTTCTAGCTTTTACTATGAATTCACACCACCAACCAAACACATCTTTTAAAATATTTGACTCTTATCACTTCATAACACTATTACGGATTATAAAGCAAGTTGTTTGTTTGTTTGTTTGTTTGTTTTTTTTTTTTTTTTTTTTTTTTTTTTTTTTTCTTACTCCACATAGTAGTTTCTTTATGACAAAAGGAGACACTCTTAGCCTAATAAGATTTGTTTCTTATGTTATTTTTACGTGGACTATTCGGGGGCCATGGTCATTGGTGCTTTCGTTTCTGCAACATACCAACAGGAACTACTTTTGGACGTGAAGCTATAAGTATAAATGATGTTACTTTACTTTTCACAATGGGCTTTGTGGCTTAGCGGTTAACCGTTTATTCGGTTAAGCGTGCTCGTGTGAGAGTAGTACAGGCTTGGGTGACCGGCCGGGAAGTCTTCACATGAGGGCTACAAAGTTCCGTTGGTAAGACAATGAAGAGGAGAGCCTGTAAGCCAATGTTGCGCAGGTTTCAAATCCGAGCCGCCCCCGGTTTTCATCCGGCCGTTACTCCAACGAGGAAACTCGTGTGGAGGCGGTACGGTTTTCGGGCGGAAGCCGTTAAAAGTCCCCACTACGCCCAGCGTGAATCCGGTTTAGACAACATAGTCTGGGTATGTGGTGGATGAGGTCCTGCCAATGTGACGGGTGCGACTCCCACCAAAAAATGAAAGTCGTCTTCCAAAAAAAAATGTTACTTTACTTTTGAACCATTAGAATTCATTTCCTGTCCAAGTACCAATTTTAATTCAAACCTAGTGTATCCTATGATAATTATATACCCATGCATGACAAGTACGTCCCAATCAAAGGCTTAGTTGAGAGGTGAAACTTTGATTACTTTTTTATCCCTTGATCTTATTCAAAAGGTTTACGCTTCATCATGGAGCGAACTAGTTGTAACCTAGAAATGGCCGCACTGAAACGTTTTAGTTTAGTCAGATTTTTTTTTGGTTAAAGGGATTCAATATTTCAATACCCTGGTAAAATTTATTACGCCAAAAAACAAATAAGTAAAAATTAAATGATGTAGATAAACGGGTTATATGGGTTGTGTACGGTTATGCGTAAATAGGTTGGGGTTGGCAAACTTGACAGAATTTTGTCGTGTTTTGGTTGAAGGTTTCTGACCCGCCAACCCGTGAACTTGAACCCGCCATCCCAAACCGCGCACAAATTGCCATCTACTCGTAACATAATGTCAAGATACCAATAACTCTGGTTACTTTTGCATTTCTATATAGTGAAAATGTGAGGGAACAAATTATAAATTGTCTCATCAAAACTTTACAGTGATTTTGATTTATCAACCTTTCCAGCCTCCCACATCAAAACTTTACTAGCCCAGTCTGAAAATTTACTCGCTTTCTGACTTTCTGTCACAACCTACAACTTTTAGAGTGATTTTGCAATAAATTTAGAGAAAATTCTTTATTTGCCCCAAAAGTACAAAGGTGTATACCCTATATACCCAAAAAATTTTCAATTTCCCCAAATACCCCAAGGGCGACTAGATCCCAAGAAATTTTGGGCAACTCCTCCAGAATTTTGACATGTGTACCTTAGGTTGTCCCCACCTTGTACTTCAAAAGTACAACTAACCCCACTTATTTCTTGGGCAACTGGGACCTACTTTCTTGGGCAACTTCACTATTTTGTCTTTTAGCAAAAAAATATGGTATTTTTATATTAATTTATGGTACAAATTTCTTGGGCAACTTGGTCCCACTATTGTACCTTCTTGGGCAACTTGGTCCTACTTAGGTACAAAGTTTATATTATTTATTGCATGGGAACTTGTTCCATGCATTTTTATACAAAAATACTTCTCCTTTTTAAAATACACCTTTTTATTTACTCTCCCAAATACTTTTAAAAAAGGACTTTTCAAAACCAAAAAAATACTTTTTAAAATAAAACCGTTATTTTTGTAAATACACACACAAAATTAAACACACACACAAAACCCACGCTGCTACTACACAACACAGACGTCTAAAAATCGTTGAATCTCTCCACACCACCCTCACAAATGATTCATACCCTAATCGGTGAAACCTAATCAAGTACAATGTTTGAGGCGAAGATTACGGTAAGATCTAGATTAGAACATCTTTCAATTATTAAAGGTTTGTTGAATGGTAATAGAAGCGAGTTGTTTAGAACAACCGTGTTTGGTCAGTGGTTAGATATCCCCATCTTAGATCCCGATAACCATTTGTATGATTATTTTTATCAAAATGCTGTTACGGTTCCTATAGTTAGTGATACTTGCCCTCCTCTTACTTTTAAAATTGGTGATAATGTTCTTGATTTTGGGCGTCAGGAATTTTGTCTTGTAACCGGTTTTCGTTTAGGGCAAGTTGCCAAAGAGGAAACTGACGTAGGTCGTATTGTTCGTGGTATACCATATAGTCCTTTTTTTTGATAGGTTGTTTCCTGACAAGAAAGCAACTTTGAAGAAAAGAGTAAAGGGTGAAGACCTGTTGACGTTAATGAAGAATGGTCCAGTATGGGAATCTATTTTGGATGTAGATGCTGTTAGGATTTGCCTGTTGGTCCTTGCAACATGTGTGTTCATAGGTAGAGAACCAAGGTTCTACATTCCGGATCATATGTTGAAAATGATAGAGGATTTAGACGTTTGGAATGAATATCCATGGGGAGAGTATATGTGGACTCATTTGTATAAGAGAACTGTGAATGTTGTTCAGAGGCATATCAACAAAGTGCCTAACAAGGCTGATAGAAAAACTCCCAAAAAAGATGAAACATACGTACTTTATGGATTTTTATTTGCACTGAAGGTAAGAATTTATTTATTACTTGGATGTTGGATGTTTACTAATTAGCTTTTATTTAGTTGCATATTGCACTGAAGGTAAGATTTTATTTATAACTAATATGTTTACTAATTAGCTTTTATTAGTATACCTGACAGGCCACAAAGGCCAAAATGGGTAAACTTCAGCCCTTGGTGGTCTGAGGGTCTACCAACTGAGCAAGAAATAAGCTCAGATTGGTGAGTGAGACAGGCCACCTTGCAGGGCTGTGTGGGGTCCACACAAGAGGTCAGGGATCCAATATTAAGCGTGAATCTTAAAGATAAGCTAGGTGCCTTTCAAATAATCCAAGAATCAGACCCTAACTCTCACAACTAATCAAGATATGCTATATTGAAAATAAGGCAAAAACACACTTGTCCTGGTGCAGGAGAGTGATTAGCAAGTTTTGACCTAGGTACCTAAGTAAGCATTAACAAGTTTCAGCGAACAACCAATGTATTCAAATCTTCGCAATAACGATCATAAGCAGTCAAAAGAGTTGCCCGAGTAGTTCGTACCTGATCGGGAGTACAGACTATTTCCCGCCGTGTGTAAGCAGGATGTATATAGTCCGAGGCCCGATATCTGAGTACAACTCTACTGGATTAAGTGAACCGACCATCTATGGTTCAAGCTCGCCCGGAATCACCCCTTGATCCGTTTGGCCTCGTTACCATGTATGGTTCCCATAGATGATACGGTTACCACTAAGTTGGCCCTTAGATCTTAGTAGCAAAGATAAACACAATGATTGTCAACGCACAAAAACTTGAAACTCTTACTAAAACGTGGATCATCATTTACTTATTCTCAAAGTTGAAGGCATCTAACATCTATCATTTGTTTATCAAACTTAGTCAAATCATCGCAGGTATAAACTTCCAATAAAACTTAGTAATCTAAATACTTTGTTTCTCAAACTTACTTATTCTCAAAGTTGAAGGCATCTACATCCTACCTCCCCTTAACCCGCTCCCTAGCTGGATTACTTATTCTCAAAGTTGAAGGCATCTACATCTACATCCTACCAACCCTCGGCCCTCGGATTGTGACGGTCTACATCCTACCTCCCCTTAACCCGCTCAACAACGTGCTAAGGTATTGTTGTTCAATCACAATGTGCTAAATCTTCAAAATTAACTAAAAATCAAACATACCCAATTCATCATCACCAATAACAAATGGCATTTAACGTCGTGGTATCAAGAACCCATATACCAAATTCAGTTAATAATCTTAAACCAAGCTAATAAACACTAAACCCTCAATACACTTCACAAATAAATGTGCTAAATGTTGAAACCAAACATACCCAATTCATCATAATCAATATTATCAAGAACCAATATACCAAATTTACTAAACTATCCAAATTCAAGCTAATAATATACACATTTCACAAGTAAAACAAGGGGATAACAAAAAAAATGAGCTAAAACCTTGAAACCAAACATACCCAATTCAAGATTCTGAGCAGCTTTAGCTTTCAAATTCAATTTAATAATCAGATAAACCAAAAAAATTAAATTAATAATCAGAAGTACTTACCCTAGCCCAGATCTATAATCGAAACCCAAAAAACCATAAAAACCATAATCGAAACCAAAATAACTAAACACTAACGCTTAATCGAAATCATAAGTACTTACCCTAGCCCAAACCATTTTATTCATCTGATTCACTTCCGTACCAAAAAACAAAACCCTAACACTAATAACCGTTAATTGCTAAACGTATTCACTAATTAAAGCTAACCGTTAACGCTTAATCGAAATCAGAAGTACTTACCCTAGCCCAAACCATTTTATTAGATCTGATTCAGATCTGTACCAATAAATCTCTAATCGGATGTTTGCTAGAGAGACAGAAACTATGTGTGTGTGTTTAATTGCTAAACTAAACGTATTCAAATCTCTAATCGTATATTTGCTAGAGAGACAGGTAATGGGTGTGTGTGTGTGTGTAATTGGGGATCTGATAGCGAGAGTAAAGAGAGAGAAGTAATAAAGTGTTTGTATATGAGTGTGTGTGTGTGTATGAGTAATAAATAAAAGTATTTGTATCTATATTAAAAGTATTTAAGTATTTTATGTAAATGTATTTTAAAAACAAATAAATGTATTTGTATAAAAAAGGCGAGGAACAAGTTCCCATGGAATAAAAATACATGTACCTAAGTGGGACCAAGTTGCACAAGAAGGTACAATAGTGGGACCAAGTTGCCCAAGAAATTTGTACCATAAATTAATATAAAAATACCATATTTTTTTGCTAAAAGACAAAATAGTGAAGTTGCCCAAGAAAGTAGGTCCCAGTTGCCCAAGAAATAA
The DNA here is from genome assembly GCA_021014915.2 of Artemisia tridentata subsp. tridentata. Taxonomy (NCBI): domain Eukaryota; kingdom Viridiplantae; phylum Streptophyta; class Magnoliopsida; order Asterales; family Asteraceae; genus Artemisia; species Artemisia tridentata. The sequence goes on along the minus strand of CP139502.1, from coordinate 305,692,437 downwards.
GTGGGGTTAGTTGTACTTTTGAAGTACAAGGTGGGGACAACCTAAGGTACACATGTCAAAATTCTGGAGGAGTTGCCCAAAATTTCTTGGGATCTAGTCGCCCTTGGGGTATTTGGGGAAATTGAAAATTTTTGAGGTATATAGGGTATACACCTTTGTACTTTTGGGGCAAATAAAGAATTTTCTCATAAATTTACACCAATTCAACGGCCATTAGCTTGTACAGTAACCTTGCAATAAGTTTATACCAACTCAACCATATCATGTACTCACTAAAAATAAATGATGTTACTATTTGGGGGCCATGGTCATAGCTGCTTTCGTTTCTGCAACAAACCAACAGGAACTGCTTTTGGACGTCAAGCTAACAATATAAATGATGTTACTACACTTTTGAACCACCATAATTCATTTCCTGTCCAAGTACCAATTTTAATTTTAAACCTAGTATCCAATGCTAATTAAATACATATGCATGATAAGTACGTCCCAATCAAAGGCTTAGTTGAGAAGTGAAACTTTGATTACCATCGCTTTATCTTATACAAAGGGTTTACAGTCCATCATGGAGAGAAGCTAGATAGTTGATTGATTGATTAAGTTGTGATTCAAACCAGGGGTGTGTTTGGCGCAACAAATTTTGAAAGATTGTGGAGAGATTATGCTTATTTGTTAAAAATATAAGCTACTTAAAAAATAATCTTTGTTTGGCAGACAGAACTTATAAGAGATTATAAAAAAAATAATCTTTCATAATCTCTGAAAATCAAAGGTTACTTCATGTAGCTTATAAAAATAATCTCTTTTTATAATCTCCATCTCCAGCACCATCTCCAACACCATCTCCAGTTCCAGCAACAGTTACTTTTGCCAAACATACCCCTAGTCTATCTATGGCTGCACTTAAACGTTTTAGTTTAGTCACGTTATTCCTACACCATTAGTCCCTATCATGTTTACAATGTTAGTCATTTAGTTATTTTTCTCACATTTTGTCTTAAAATGTATAAAATTTGATTTAAATGTATAAAATAAAATATGTTGTTTTATTCAAATAAAAAAAGCATGTGGGATCCAGGAGTGCATGCGACACCAGAAACTAATGTTATAGGAGGGAGGGGGTTTTTGGTGTTATCGTGAATTCTTGTGTTATGAGAAAATGTGCTGATGTGGCAGCACTTTTCCCCACGACACCAGTGGGATGGCACGAGGATACCTAGTGCTCTTACGTGGTTATAAATGTGATTTTAGGTCTATATAGGATGAAGGATCGAGAGTTGAATAGGTGGAATGATGAAAATACAAGTAAAGAATAATCATAAAAGGAATAGAATGCAGAAAGAATTAAAGTGAATGTGAAAAACAGCCTGATCGAAGGAGTCGCGATGCGAGTGCGCAAAACGATTCAAAACCCGGCCTGGAATGTTTGAACGGCAATTTTATTAAAAAAGAAAGAAGTTACATGAGAGAATTACAAGATTTGAGATAGAGTGGTACAATGATTGCTAAACCATTTTATCCAACTAAATGAGATTTTTCTACATCTACTAGTGATCCAATTAAACGACATTGATTTTATATGTTGGAAATTAACTCCTTTTGTAGTCGTTTGAGGTTGAAGAGGACTTTGTTTCGGTAATTCCATAATGCCCATAGGGTTGTGTGGACCACTGCATCGAATAACTTCCTTTGGTTTTCTAAAAAAGAAACATGATTGGCCATGGAGAAGACTTCCTCAAGATTAGCGGGGGAAAAACGTATAATATATCTTCCACCAGGGGAAAAACAGAAGACCATTGATACCCTAACAGGATGTCAATCACCAGCTACTAAACCACGAATTAGGATTTTTCTAAAGACTATAAATCTCAAGTTTTAAGCTTCATTCATCATCACCAACACATTATCAATAAACAAACTAGTCATACTTCATAGCAACTAATTCAAACGAGTCTTCTTTTTAAATATTGAATCACAACTTACTTAATCAATCAATTATCTAGCTTCTCTTCTAATTTCAGCTTCCCTAGATGATGAGTTCAGCTTCCATTGTTTTCAAGTTATTGTATGGGTCTTCCTTAACATTTTATTATGTTACATTAAACATTCCAATTAGTAAAAAAGGAAAACAAAACCTCATCACGGCACCATCGGATCTAAAACTTTCAGAATGACATACATTACTAGTGGAAAACACTACTAGTGGAGTAGTGGAGGTAAGAGTTGGGTATGTTTTTTCAAGTTATAAATCAAAATTATAGTCGTGCAAAGTTAACCAATTCAAATAAGTCATTCAAATAATTGTGCCATGTGAACAAATTCAGGGAGTGCCATAATATATGTACAGTTTGATGAGAACAGCCAAAAAAAGGCGCAATTGATTCATATTATGATATGTTTTGCAGACAGCAATTTAGCAGTGTACACATACATCAACAATACAATATATTCTGCAGTGGAAAAACATTAACATTTAAGCAGGGAACATGCATCAACCGGCAACCGTCATCCCCTTTATCGACATCACTTATTCATTCTGTGGTAATAATACATAAAATTTGTTCAAAAGTTCCGGGGGATAATGTTTCCATGTTCCATTCCTCATGCTTTAACATGTTCATCACCTGCAGTAGCTTGTTTCTTTCCCTTGCCCAAATTCACCTTTTCATTATCTAGTGACAGTTCCCAAAGTTCCAAGGGGGGGGGGGGGGGGGGGGGGGGGGGGGGGGGGTAAAGTATACCATGTTCAGTAGCTTGAACCTTCCCCTTGCCCAACATTACCAGGTTCACATTCTCTTTGGCTTTTTTCTTCCTTGCAGCAACCCCCACCACTATCCCCCTTCTTCAATTAAAGAGCGAGTGATGATTGCTGGAGTACAGACACTAGATGTTTATGAAAACAAGTAAATCGTATAAGCCAAAACACACACGTATAATATGAGTAAAATTAAGAAAGCAAAAAATGCATATTGATATAAACCTGGATAGGACGTGATGCTCGAATGTGTTTCACTCCGTCACGTGTTTCTCTCAAGTAATAGCATTGCCACTTAAGAAAAGAGCTCTAATGCCACAGTAAATGTTTAAGAATTCTGCACTATAAAATATTTGATATTTTGTATTACACAACGCAAGTGCAGTAAAGTGAAAAACAAAATTGAAACAGTAAAAACAGAAGTGATAGAATGGATGATATGTTCTAGCTTTATTTTGAAATTCTATCTAAAAATCCTTAGGAGATAAGGTTGGTTAGTATCTAAGATTTCTTAGGATGTGAGGATTCTTACTAGTTAAGTTTCCTTTGTAACTAAGCATACAAAATATTACTGTAAACAGCAACAAATTTTAGATGCTTTGACATCTTTATCTATCAATTAATAAATATCCTAAACAAATCCTTATGATAATAACTCCCATAAACCTGCAACAGCTGAAGTTACTATTTTAGTCTAAACAACATTATTAGATATGTAGTGAACTTTTTAGAGCTTCAAATTTACTAGTTACTACAAGTTTTTGTATCCATGATTGAGATATCTCTTTTCAGTCATCTTCAAATATGAACGTGAATTAGCTGAAAAACCATATATAATTAATATGTATGAGCTAAATTCTAATTGATAATTATGAACAAGAATTAGATGACTTTCACTGTACCTCAAGAGCCGAACCTTTCAAACTATAAAGTCCCAACTACCAATTCAAAACCACATTCAAGTAAACAAATTACTCACCATCTTCTTCAATTCCTCTATTATTCATCTTTCTCTTCCATCTTCTTCAATTCCTCTATTATTCATCTTTCTCTTCCATTAATATCTCATTACATTCAAGTAAACAAATTTCTCTTCGATCATGTAAAAATCTTAAATTCATAAATGGTTCCTTTATATTACTCGAGTGACAACAAGGCATGGAAATTCTTGAGAATAAAAATCACAATGGATCACTTATTATCGTCTTTTGCCTTCAATTAAGAACTCCAAATAACATGCCCAACACGATTACACATCAAATTCCAACTACATAAAAATATATACACAAACATTCAAAATTACTAAAAAACAACTTCACATAAACGTTGTCCCATTAAATTATCGCAAAACAATAAAATAAATATCCGCTGCAACGCAGCGGGCCCCCCCTATTTTCTTCGTAGCTGTAAATCCATGATCTTAGGGGTGGCAGTTTATGACTTCTTATTCAATATTGGCTATGAGTCGAGCTAGATTAAGCATATTGGTCTGGTTGGAGAGGCCCATCACCCTCCAGACACCAGCCTCTCTCTACTAAAATATCGTAGTACATCTTCTGATAACGTTTCTTGTAATTGTACATCGCTAACAAAATATGCTTCATAATTTGAAATTTTGAGACGCCATGAATTTCCATAAATTTTGTAACTTCCCTTTTTAATTACAACATTATTTATTGGTGAAGTTGCTGGATACCCTGTTACGTGGTTGGCATAAAAAGTAGATTTTTTATAAAACAACTTATCTTCACCCAAAGTCTCAACAAGTCGTGTCCTAAGACCATTCATTTCGAGTGGCATTCTCTGAGAAAAAAGAGAAAAAAAAAAACTCATACTAGTATAGTGATTGTGATAATAATATATTATGGACAAGTGAACAACATTTACCAATTAGAATGTTTTATCACTACTTGACTCAAAAAAAAAAAAAAAAAAAAAAAAAAAAACCTCGATGTATATAAAAAATTCTTTTTATCCCATCAAAAAAATAATAAAAATAATAATAATGTTTACTGTCCGAGTGTGCGTGCGAGGCTTGTAATCTTCGTTTTGTAGAAAACTCGTTTGACCCAATAGTTGAACCATGAAAACAAAATAGGTTTTTAAAACAAATGATGTCATGTTGGCCCATTGTGGATGCCATTCCCTTATATAAAACTATCTCATGCATTTAAACGAATATTGTAGTGTCTGAGAGGGCCAAAGGGGGCATAGTCTAGACTCTAAAGCATTGCTATAACTTTCTATTCTCTCTCTCTCTCTCTCTCTTTCTCTCTCTCTCTCTCTCTCTCTCTCTCTCTTTTTTTCTTTTTCTTTACACAATACTTCATCTCCCACATTACACATATAACTTTCTATTCTCTTTTGCGAAACCGGTTCGACGTAGCTCAGCGGAAACCATGGGCGGAGATAAAGGGGGGCACAAGGGGCAGCCGGGCAGGTGTCCCCCTAGCGAAAAAAATTATAGTATAATTTTTAGAAAATATTTGGCTTTAGTTTATACAATTTATCAAAGTGTGCCCCCTCGACCAAAAATTTCTGGCTCCGCCCCTGGTGACAAGTATTACGTGTGGAAAAATAGCTGTTACGACTAACAAAGGAGATATGCCCCAGCAGACAAAATACAACGCTTCAAAAGTTCGAAGATAAATAAGATATCCAAGGGTTCCTGTTAGCTTGTCGATAGATTTGTAATAAGAGATAGGTTGCAACCACAAACATAGACTTCTAGCAAAACCGCTGCCAAGAGCATTGGGAAGTTTGTATTTTTTAGATCTACTTTGAATATAAGCAACATTGAAGATAGGCACAGGAAATAAAATAGCAACCACACATAGTTATTAACAAGAAAGTAACCTGCCAAGTACAATAAATTACCTTTATCACCTCTGAAACTCAAGAACACTGTCATATTGGTACATCATATGATTCTGAATTATACGCCACTGAAGGTTTGCTTTAATGATCATCTTAAACCTCATATTTCTTGCGAAGAAAATCTACAAAATAAATGCAACATAAATTAAGAGTCAGATAATTAAGCAAAACATAGCTTTGTATATCCAAAATACTTATAAAAACAAAAACAGACCATTGAGAAACTAACCTATTTAACTATTTGTAAATCCAAATATATATTTCAAAAAGTAAAGAACAGCTTGAAGAGAGAATGGGAAGAGTTGGTGAAAATGAAAGTATGGATGAGTGAGTGTAGTTAGGTTTGGGTTATAATTGTTGTGTTTTTGTCAAATATGTAACAGTGTATTCAACACATTATCTGATTTTAACCAATCTCGATCAGGCTCAGTCAAGTGTAGTTTTGTCGATATTGAGGCATCATATGAGATAATTATAACTTAAATATCACATATGTGTTATCAGAAGTGTTTTTCTACTAGTGTCACATGCGTTTTTAGTAACTAGTTAAGGTCACACTGTTTGTTGTACTTTTCGACCATTGCATCCGATTTCCTAAATGTCATTTACTCATTTAAACATTAACACATTATATACATTTAAACATTAACATATTATATACATTTAAACATTAACATATAATGCACATTTACACAAACATAAACCAAACTAAACTTAAAAAACCCTTTTAACAAACAAATCATGTAAGCATGATGATAAAAACAAGAATCAAACAGCTAACATAAACATATTATACACATTATAAATACTACAATTATACCACAAAACATAAACAAAATTTATTAATTAAAAAATAAAAAATAAAAAAATCCATACAGTGTGGAGAACAGCAGCAGGTGATGGTGAACGGGAACGGCAGCCGCAGCGGCTACACAAACACAAACAACATTAAACACTTTAATGGGTTTATATAAGTTAATTTACCAAATTAAACTCATGGGTTTATAAACACTTTTTATTATTATTATTATTATTTCAAACCAAAATTAAACTCATGCGTTTATAAACACTTTTTTTTTATTAATATTATTATTTCAAACCAAAATTAAACTCATGGGTTTATAAACACTTTTTATTATTATTATTATTTCAAACCAAAATTAAACTCATGGGTTAAACGTGAAAAAACTAAACGAGGAAGAAGGCTGAGGGTTTGAAGAAACTAAACACACCACCAAAACTTAAACGTGAAAAACTATGAGCAAAAAACAAACCGAAAAAACTAAACACACCACCAAAACTTAAACGTGTACGTAAATGCATGATGAAAATAACAAACCTCAACTTTATCCGGCCAGATCCGGTCAAACAACCCAATACAGCCTCTAAACACCAAAATCACTACCAAAACAACTAAAACTACAACAATTTGCTGTTGGTGTGGTGTACGTGTGAGTTGTTGTGTGTGTGTTTGAGAGTTTGGATGAGTTGTTTTGTTTGTGTAAGAGAGAGTATTTGTATGTGATAAAAAAATATTGTGTTGATGTTAATGAGGAAGAAGGCTGATGTGAAGAAAAGGAGAGAGCGAGTGTATTTTTTTGTGTGTTTTGCATCCCAACAAGTTTGGTGTTGTCTGTATGTGAGACAGAAGTCATGAAAAGCGTTCCTTTAACTCGGGTAAGAGTAGGGTATCTTGGGTCTTGTATTTCGTGTAAAAAAACATGAGGTTGACTCATCTATGAATGCATTAGGTACTTTAACCAAACCAAGATGATCTACTAGCTAGCTGTTGGAAGTAGTTGAAAGAATTTAAGGAATGGGTAGATGATAGAATTGAAGGAATTGTGTTACAGTAGAATTTAAGATTTATGAAAATTTTGAAAGAAGAGAGAGTCAACATTACTTGGTGCCAAGTGTTCATTTGCAAGATTTGTAAGAGGATGTTTAGGAGCTGGTTGTTTATTAGTATTGGTTTGGTTTAAGCATTCATATGTATCTCATATGCTGTATCTCGTTGTTAGACCATGTGTAGTGCAGCGTTTATGGGGCCTTTTTTTGCCCTTCCACGCCCCACAACGCCCTTCCACCCAAAACGTCCGGGCGTGGTTCTCCATATTTCATTTGAGGCATTTTATCGATAGCGCCCGAGCCCATTTGATTCCCAAAAAATACAACCGTTGTCAAACGGCTTCTTTGACCAAAAAAAAAAAAAAAAAAAAAAAAAAAAAAAAAAATCACCCCACACTTCCTATTTATATCCCATATATATATACATACACATCTAATTTTTATAAAAACACTCTCAAACACATTCATTTTTCTACCCAATTTTATACAAATCTTTCCTTTTTTATATACAATGAGTTCTCCCTCGACTTCCTTTCTTCTTGAATCTAGTTCGGATGACGATTTCTCCGACCGAGAAACAGAAGCGGTGTCTCTTGCTGCTGGAGTTGTAGCTATGTTCGTCGCCCAAAACCCACCAAAACCGATTCAAACAAGAAAACAAGTTGATCGAGACCGTGCCGCGGCTAACGCTAGGTTGATGGCCGATTATTTTGACGAGGGTTGCACGTATAACGAACAATTATTAAGACGACGTTTTAGAATGAGCAAAAGGTTATTTTTGCGTATCGCGAAAGATTTGGAGGATCGTTTCAATTACTTTAAACAAAGACCCGACATAGTCGGTAACCCGGGGTTCACGTCGATACAAAAGTGAACAGCCGCAATGCATGTGCTCGCTTACGGGGTCACCACCGACATCAACGACGATTATTTGAAGATGGCCGAGAAAACATGTCGGGACACGCTAGAGGCGTTTACAATAGGTAAAAAATTACATATATATATTTTTTTTATCTTCCAAAATATTTTTCCTTATTTATTGTTTATATATTTGTATATATATTTATTGTTTTTGTATACATGTTTATATGCTTATATATTTGTATATATATTTATTGTTTTTGTATACGTGTTTATATGTTTATATATACAGGAATAAAAGCCTTGTACGAGAAGCGGTATTTAAGAAAACCAACAAAAAATGATTTGAGGCGAATATATGATGTGCACCAAGAGGCGCATGGCATACCCGGTATGATGGGTAGTATAGATTGCATGCATTGGGCATGGTCTAACTGTCCGACCGCTTGGCGAGGTCAATACCACGGAGTGCTTACTTTGGTATCCCCGGCTCCCTTAACGATATCAACGTTTTAGAGCAATCACCCGTCCTGGAAGATTTCATCTCAGGTTTGGCCCCGGTTCTCGGTTTTTATGCTAATAGTAACTTCCATCCACATGGCTACTATTTAGGTGACGGTATATACCCGGAGTACTCGTTCATCATGAAAACGTTCAAAAATCCGATCGATCCTAAAAAAGAAAATTGGAAAAAATTACAAGAATCGGCAAGAAAGGATACTGAAAGATGTTTCGGTGTGCTCAAGTAACGTTTCGCGTTTGTGGCGAATCCTTGTCGTTTATGGACGAAGGATAAAATTAAGGATGTTATGCGTGCGTGCCTCATTCTACACAACATGATTTTAGAGGACGAAGGACGAGCTATTTGTCAAGATTATCACCCGGACGAAGTAGACGAACCACTGCCGCCACAAACACACGAACAAGTCTTACAAAACTCGGACTACATTCGAAGCCATGCGAGTCACCACGCACTATTGGCAGATTTGATCAAGGAAGCGTGGAGTAACCGTCGAATGCAGGACGAGCCCGAGGAGGACGAAAATGAAAGTGAAACCGAACCCGAGAACGAGCCCGAGGATTACGATGATGTTAACGATACAGATTAGTAGTTTTTATTTTTAATTGTATTTTTATTTTATTTGTAACGGTTTTATTTTTAATAAACTTATCTTTTATTATTTGTCTATTTTTAGAAATATTTAATAAATAAATGAAATACTAGTGATTAAAAAAAGAGAGAGAAAAAAAAAGGGTGCCACATGGCGCAAAACGCCCCACCATCTCTTACACACCACTACACCACTTTTTCTACCAAGCCCCAGCATGGCCCACACTGCCACATGGCGCAAAACGCCCCATCCTCTCTTACACACCACTACACATAGCCTTAGCAATTCATTTCTCCAAGAGAAATTACAATGTCCTTGTATAAGTCATTCTCAAAATCAGTGATCTTAAAATTAATTTATAGTAACGTGTTTGCTATGCACGTACATACGCATAGAAGTCCATATTGAGGGATTGGGATCCTCTCATGTTCTATTTGAACATGAGAGGTCATGTAAGTTTTGGTGAGAATGAAAACCCATTTTTTAATCTAATAAAGGACTTACAATAAATAATTTATTTTATTTTTTCACTCACATTCAAGGCCGGATTTCAGAGAGTGCAAGGTGTTCGACCGCACAGGGCCTCCGTTTTCTTAGGGGCCCCATGGTTATATACACAACGAGCTGCTTTAAGTCGATTTCTGGCATAAAATGGATAACGGTGTGTTAAAAATGTAGAAGTCATTTGATTTTACAAAAAGATATTTGATGTCAATAAGCAAGCTGATTTGAATCTTTTACACTGTGTTCTCAAGTTGAGTAAAGGGGAAGGGGGGGGGGGGGGAAGAAAATGAAAGTGGTTTTTGTTTGTGTTCTCAAGTTTTTGTTAGGAAGTAAAGTGAAAGTAAATGAGTAAAAGTGAGAGGATTTTGCATAAAAAACTTTCACCCCTCTTTTGGGGTGAAAGTAACTTTACTTCTTTTTTATTTCTTTACTCCTTTTTACTTTTTACTTTACTTTCACTTTCTCTTTATTTTTTTCTTGAGAACACAGTGTTAGGGAGCGTGCAGGAAGTACAAGAACAGAAGGTGAGGTAGATGATGATTACGTGTCATCTACGTCTTGGCCCGTATAGTTTTAGGCTTTTACATATTTGGTCCTATCTTTGTAGTTTTATTTACAAATAGGCATAAAATGTTTATAAATTATTGGTTTCGAGGCATGCATCATAAAAAATATGTTTACCGAATGATTACAAATTTTAAAAGGCTTACGTGACACAAATAACGTCGAAGATTTGTGCTTTTAAAGAAAACACGATCACAATTTTATTATAGCGGAAAATAATTAAATAAAACCAAAGTCTTTACTAGCATAAAAACAACACTTGGTCATCAAAACTAATAAAAGTAAAATAAAAAATAAAAAATAAAAAAATAATAAAAACATAAAAATAAAAATTACTTTTAATAGTTTTGATGGCCAAGTGTTGTTTTTATGCTAGTAAAGACTTTGGTTTTATTTAATAATTTTCCGCTATAATAAAATTTTGATCGTGTTTTCTTTAAAAGCACAAATCTTCGACGTTGAAAACATGTGTAGTGTAACCACGGGTCATAGCATTTAAAATTCACGAGATGGCCTGTTGGTTGATGGTTATATTTTTTCACGATCAGGTTTTATTTAATTATTTTCCGCTATAATAAAATTGTGATCGTGTTTTCTTTAAAAGCACAAATCTTCGACGTTGAAAACATGTGTAGTGTAACCACGGGTCATAGCCTTTAAAATTGACGAGATGGCCTGTTGGTTGATGGTTATATTTTTTCACGATCAAGGGTCTGTTAACAAGTTTTGGCACAGGGCCTCTGAAATCCACGAGATGGCCCTGCTCACATTAATCTCAACATGACCTTTCATGTTCAAATTGAACATGAGAGGTTCTCAATCCCATAGTGAGATACAGTATAGACAGTCTGTATAGACCAAATTAGTTTGCAATTACTTGGAAAAAGTTTTGCTAGAAATGATGAACACTTAAAACTCCAAGATTGATGACTTCTAACAATAAGTATTTTGGTCTCTCTTTTGTGTGTATTTATGGTCATGTAAAGTAAATGTCTAGTGAAATTTATATAAATGACCATGAGTAATAAGTATCTTGTCAAGTTTTGTAATAAGTTTGTAAATGAAAATGGAAAGCAAACCCAACTCATAGGTGCTCGTGGTCTAACTTGTTACCAAGTAAATAACATAATCAAAGACCGTGTGGCCGTTTTTGCTACTTTGCTTTCAAGGGTAAAAGAGAAAACTTTGTTTTCTTCTTGTATTATTTAGAACGATAACCCACACAAAAATTGAAATTTCCCATTTATAAAACTAAAAATTAGCACTTGCAATCAAAAGTTAGCACCACAAGAGACAATTGGTTAGTGCACTTTAAAAATAAATAAACAAATAAATAAATAAAATATTGTTTTCGAAATTTTGTTGGCCAAAATATGGTGATTTTGGATTCTCAGATTTTTACTTGTTTATTTTTTATTTGATGAGTTAGACTTTTACTTGGCCAAAATCCCAATACGGCCTCGAAACACCACTAAAACCACAAAATCACTACCGAAACCACTAAACCTACATCGGTGTGCATGAGTTGTTGTGTTTGTGTGAGAGAGAGTATTTTTATGTGATAAAAAAAATGTGTGTTGATGTTAATGAGGTAGAAGGCTTAGGGTGTGAAAAAAAGGAGAGAGTGGGTGTTTTTGTTTCATTGTATCATGTGTGTGTATCTATACAGGAAACAAGAAATCTTAAATCAAAACTTCAAATTAAGATAGTGTCAATATACAGGTGTATATGTAGATAGACACATATATACGATTACCCATCAGTCTATACCTCACACTCTTAACCTCTTTTGCTTAAAAAGGTATCCAATGTTAAACAAACGATAATAAACCTACACTAACAACACTTGATGTAATGGTGCTTCTCAAAACGCATTGTCCCCCCTCCCCACGCGGTGTCCCCAAAAATGTGAGAAATTTGTTTTGCTGGTGACCGACGTGTATGTTGTTTGTGTAGTATATTGCGAGGTATATTATTTTTGTTTAATTTAGGTGGTGAAGCTGGTTAACTCGTTACACTATGTTGGTTGTACGTGATATTGATGCCAAAGTAAAAAAAAGCTCTGCCGATGTGTTTGCGGTTACCATTACACTCGGTCTTAATGAATTCAAAACAGAATATCATCAACCTTATAATACATACCTAAATGTTGATAAAGGTGAGATTGCAACTTGTTTAGCAACATTTTGGCTTCCCTAATCACATGATTTGTAGCAGTGTATGTAAGAAGCAGTTATGCGTGGTTTCACATTTTTGCTTAATAATCCAACATATGTTTGGATTTCTTATTCAATAATTTAATATTTAGTTTGATTAGTAGTTCAAAATCACACAAATATTTCTTTATTTTCTTGTTAGGTAGATACGCCTGGGCCCGAGCCCATGGCCTATTTAGGTCTTAGGGTTTTACCCTACTTTGTCTTATAAATACTCTTGTAATCATTTATTATAATCATTCAATCAAAGTTTAAGATAAACAAATCTCTAGTTCTTCTCTCTATTTTCTTTATTTTCTGAAAATTCGCTAAACTCACTACGAACTTCCATGCTTTCCACATTACTCTCACCAATATCAAAAACACCATCTATTGTGTTATTAACCACATCAACACCAATATTTTCATCAGCATCTAACGACCTTTTAATCTCAGGTGAAGTGAATTCACATTGTAATGATGGAATGGTATCTAATTTCTTTTCAATTATATACACTTTTTCCTTCTCTTCAATTGCCTCAAAACGAGCCTCGACTATATGGGCTAAGGAAAAAGTTTCTCCTAATGTTGTAGGTCTTGCCCTCAACCTCAACATTTCTATTTGTAACATCAATTGATACGACCCGGTTAAGGTTGTATCGATAGTAGCACCCCTTCAAGCGTGATGCGAGCTCCTTAAGAAGAGAAGAAAACAAGATATATTTTTATTTGACAAAGCTTAATTAATTCATTCATAATGAAGCGGTATAAATACCGAATAAACCCTAACTTTTATCACAAGTCGATACAAGATAAACACCCAAAATAAAAGATAACTTTCCTAAGCAATGACTCACATGACTTTCCTAATATGACTCGAGACATATCCAAAACAATGACTCCAACACTTATCCTAATAAAGCATAATAAATAAACTACGATAGTCATCCAACACGCCATGCCAACCCTAAGACCTAAATAGGCCATGGGCTCGGGCCCAGGCGTATCATAGGTAGATCAAGTTAGGCCAATTATTGTAATTTTGTGTTTTTTTGGTTTCATGTTACCAAAAGGCTTTTTATGTATCTTTTGGCCCTTTCCAACATTTTTTCAATTTGAGTCTCACATATTTATACATATCTTGCTGTTTTCCAAACACTTTAATAGAGACTCCTTTCTTGGGACATTTCCATCACTGGATTCACTGCCATATGAGTATTAAATTGTTGGATGACAAGGGTTATTGTCCAAAGGGTAAATGCATAGTTTCTTGTGGCACGTTTTCCTCTTGATAGACATTTTTTACTAAAGTTGAGCATCTAGTTATATTGCAATGTTATCTAGTTAGCATTCTGAAAAATTGAAGCCAAAATGAATGTGATCTAGTCTGCATTTTGACAAAATTGAAGCCTCTATTGTGTGTTGAATGTCCATGTTTTGGAATGACGAAAATGTGAAAAGTGAGATGATATTGTGTTTTGCATCTTTAATGAATGTTGAAAAACAAAAAACTATCTTTGTTTTACATGAGTCATTAAAAGTAATTCCTTTATTTTTGTCTGTTTTATTTATGATCAAAGGTGGTAGATTATTTGTTATACCGATTGTTATGAATTTCACGACAGTAAGAAAACAGTTTTAGACACCATAACCTTGAAGACTTGACGACGGAAATGATGTTTTAGTTACTATCCAAAGATGGTAACTTTGAGTGAAATACTAATGACCTTGATGACCCCTGAGAGTTTGAAGCTATACTTAGGAATTTACACCACCATATACCAAATTGCAAATCAAGCCTTTAAAGATTCACCACCATAAACCAATGGGGGTAGAAAGAAACCAAGGATGACAACGAACCAAACATTAAACATCCAACAACACTCCTAGCTAAAGGCAACAAACCACATGTAACCACCTTAATTTGGACTTGGAAACAAAGTAAAATAGAGTCAGAAATTAAATAGCTCTGTGAAACACATATGATTTTTTCATACCCATGATTCTTCCTGCTATAGGAACCTTGTCTAGGCAAACTTTTATCAAACAAAATTCTCCTTAATTCCAGCAAAAATGTCTGATATGATCATCTCGTATCTTATGATTCTTTTACTTCCTTTCTTTCTCCATAAAACACAGCCCCTTTAACCTACCCATCTTGTCACAATTATAAATTACATTTGAAACTTTTTATTTAAAATACTTTCTGATTACTACTCAAACAAAAAACATGGTCTTTCTCTTTTCATAAAAATAGGCTAAAATTAAGTAAAGGAGAGCATATGCAAGCATTTTAAACTATGAAAACACACCAATGATAACTAAAATTATGAATGCAACACAAATCCGTGAATTATCATAAAATCCAAACACAACGTGTCGATTAGACTCCAAGTGTACAATAACGACACTGAGAATTCAGCCTTGTACTTGTTGGAATATGTGAACTATATATAAAATCATAAACACATATAATCATCAAGAACACGCAGCGGAAAGATCTACAAGAACAAGTAATTAATTAAATTAAATAGACACGTACCTTTTCAATTCCTAGCAAGAACAAGGAATCACGTGCTCCAAGAACAATATAAACCCTAATAGGGTTTTAGGATGGATCGACAAGGGTAAGTAACACTTCCAAGATCACAAGCTAAAGTAAGCTTGTCACTCGTTCCTGTACACACGTATTAGTAGCGTCTCAAAGTGAAAAGCTAGGTTCATGTATCACAAATAAAACATCACAACACCTAAGATTTGATGTTCTATATAATACATGATCAAATCCCATCTAATACAACATGGCACGTCAACAGGAAGAAGAAAAAGTAAATTAATTACATGCATACACACATGCATGTAAAGTGTTGATACAAAAGTTGGACGTTCCTTGATAGGGCTTCTTTTCTGTACCAATTCGAATCTTAATGCTTGATGAGACCTGCGCACTAAGAAAAAGAACGAACACCGTTAGGCTTATCGAGGGATTGTCTCCCCGATTATCCTCCGGCGTGAGAGTAAGTAATCGAACGTAGGGTTTAGTTTATGGTTAGGGTTTATTGAAGATCGTCCCTTTACCGAGGGCTTGGGTGCCCTTTATATATGCATGAAACCCTAGTGGGTTTCGTGTTCCCTACTCCTCGGCGTGTTAGCCGACATCGGGTATATAGTATATATCTTCTTTATTTAGAAGATGTTCTATATATTATCCGGAAATAACTTTGGGCTTGGGCCTTGTCGACCCAAGCCGCATAACTGGTAGTCCAGTTGCGGCCCAAGCGTGGTGGGCTTAATTGTTAGTATTATTTGCTAACCGGGTTCGTGACCCGGGTATAGACTATACGTCATCATGTCCCCCCAGTCTAGTGTGCGCAGGGTAAGACCTGCGGATGCTAGACTAAGGTCTTGTCGAAATAGTTCCTCACGCGTACGCGGGAAGCTTTCAAAAATATACCGCCTAAAATCCACGTGGAATGTATCTAGTCCAAAAAAGTGCAATTGGGGTACCTTGGGAAGTGGAGAGGTTGCCCACTTGCCTTGTCCCGTCATGTATCCTAGCCACACGATTTGAGCTAGTGGGGTACACGTGGCGATCATCTGTGGTGGATAGGAAAAGTATATAAACTACCGCCGCTTATTCACTGTGACATCCACAGTTAAAAAAATCACACTTCCACCATTTCCACATCTTCAAATCTTCTTCCAAAAAAAAGATAATTCAAAGGTAATTGCGCGTGCGCACATAATCTGAGTCACAATATGGTAGCGCAACTTCATGATTTTCATTCTAACATAACCGAGGATGAACTGATTCAGTTCACCTCGGATTACTTTATCCCTATGGGCCTGCGCCCAGAGGTACCCGGTCCGAATGACACCATCGCGGATTTCCCTGCTGGGAAGGTGGGGTTATATACGCGCTTTTTCGAGTGGGCGAATCAGCGCGTCCCCATCTCCGTGTTACTGAGTGACATACTCAATTATTACAATCTCCACATCTCCCAGTTGCATTGTATTGGTGCTGGGAAGATTGCTAACTTTGAGGTGAACTGTCGCTTGTTGGCGATTCACCCAACCCTCCACTTATTTCGCGCGTTTTATCACGCAACGTGGTCAAATGGGTGGGTTACCTTCTCGAAGCGCGTTGGAAAGTTACAGTGTTACGTGCAGAAGGTAGATAAGCTCAAGGATTGGAGGGAAAAATTCTTTTGGGTTGATGAAGCCGTCTTCCCTGACCATTTTCCATTTTACACCCGTGCCGATCTGCCCAAGGATGAGCGCCCCCCTGAGACGTGGTATAACGCGGATCATGCGGCGATCATTGATGAGAACCGTATTCCCATCAAGCCGTATCCGGAGGCGTTCCTGGTGCATATGGGCATCAGTCGCAACTACTTCGAGCATGAGACGGAGGTCCCCACATTCTTGAATGCGGATGGCACGGGTGGGTGCTCCTTCTGTCGCCTTACTGTCGTTTATTAGTGTAAGCGCTTCTTCTTTTTCCATACTTTATGTAACTTGCTTTCCTTTGTTTACTTGATGCGCAGATATGGATCTGTTCGCTGTTGTGAGGCTGGAGAATCCGCGTTCCGTGGCGGTGGGAGTGCGTCCTCTGGGGGATGGTGAGCAGACTATTCTGCAGGCGACGGCAGGGCGCGTCGTGGATTTGGTTATCCCAGATCCCGAAGGCTCCCCTGATGTGATAGCGGCTGAGCCAATACAGGAGGTGGCTCCTCCTGTGCAGCCAAGTCCTGACGCTGCGCAGCCTCCTCTTCCCGAAACGGTGATCCATTTAGAGGAGACTGACAGTGAGATGGAGGAGAGCTCCCCACTGACGCGGAAGAGAGCGTCTGGTGGTTATGGTGAAGGGCCTTCCAAGAGGCCGCGGACTGAGGCTGGGGAAGGCCCATCTTCTACTGAGGTGCAGATGGAGTAAGTATCTGAATTGTTAGTTATAAACTTTTGTCAAGTTGTATTTTATTCTAACCATGTTGCTCCGTGTCTTCAGTGTGGAAGTTGAGAAGTCTGGTGGAGGTGCGTCCACGACTAAAACTGAGAAGGAGAAGGACGTGTCCTCAACTGAGGCTGAGAAGGAGAAAAACGTGTCCTCGACTCCTCCCCCCACGTAAGTAGTTTTTAGTAATCCCTTAGGATTTTGTATATGCTTGACCGTTTTCCGTACGCTGATCTTGCTTCTTGATTTTTCGTACAGTGAACAGCCTGCTGGTGTTGTTGATGAGAGTGCGCCACCCAAGGAGAGTCCCCTTGAGGCGTCTGCATCGAAGAACATTGCAGTGGAGTTAAGTCCCTTTGACTCCGCGATGGAGGAGCTGGCCTCCATAGCTGTGCGCCAGTCTGAGCTGGTTTCGCAAGCCAGGGTTGTACCAGTCTGATGAAGTTTCCAGACTGCGGGCGCAGTTAGCGTCTTTGCAGGCTGAGTTAGCAAGCTCTAAAGCTGAGCAGCTGAGCTCCAAGGCTAAACTGGAGTGCGCGGAGGCGTCTGCGCGAAAAATGGGTGAGGAGAAGGTCATGGTGCTGGCTGAGTTGGAGCGGGGAGCGCGCTTTTGCAGACCGTCAGAGGCGTAACTCGTTGTGGGCGCTGAAGTACTTGGAACAGAATAGGAGCAAGCACTTTGCCAATATTGAAGAGTTCCGCAGCCGCATTGAGCTTGCCCTGAAGACGCAAGAGGAGAAGCTCCGCCAGCTCAGCATTGAGTACGATGAGGAGCTGTACCCCCATCTTGTTCAGTCTGTGGCTGAGCGCAGGTATATGCTAATTTACTTCGTTATAACTTGTATATATGTTGGACCTTCTTTCTTTAACACTTGTGTTATTTTGTAGGTGGTTGATCAGCCATGGTCTTCGCTTGGCTGCCATGTGCACGCTGGAGCATCCTGAGGTCACCGCATCCTTTGGGAAGGTTGTGAATTGCGCTATTGCGCACGGTGAGACCTCGGCCGCAGACAAGCTTGCGGAGGCCAAGTTGCTGACTGTGCCGCTTGCTGAGGTGCCTGGGTATAAGGCGGATGCCCATGCTGAGCTTGTTGCTGCCATGGAGGAGCTAAAGAAGCTTGAGCTTCCGCACATCTCTCTCTTGGAGCGTGATCAGGACCAGCCGATCAGTGTGATCATGGCGGGGCTCACTCTTCCTAGGCATCTGCAGGATGATGCAGATCAGCAGGTGGACTTCTACTTGAAGCCTGATGTGGCGCAGTTGAAGGTACCTATTTTTGCTCAGCCTCGTGACATTCTGAATCCTTTCCGTCTTGAGAAAGAGATTTCTTTGCAAAGGTCGCTAAATGCGCATGTTTCCAGGGTCGCACGAAAGAAAGGCGAGAAAGGAAGGGCCATTCTGTGCGGCATAGGCGCTGCGCATCAGCCTAGATCCGATGGTGTGCCTGTCTGCGTGGCCACTGTTTCCCTTGATGATGCCGAGTTACTGAAGCGACTCGAGGATGCAAAGGAAGCGGCTTTTGGTGGGGGCTCTAGCCAGCTAAGGCGTGCCTATAGCGTTTAGCCTTTTTGTATAAGCCTTTTTGTAGAAACGTATTTCTGTAAATAAAAAGTTGCTTTTGTACTTAGTGTGTTTATAACTTCTAAATACTTATGCTTTTTGAACTCGTAGTTCTTATATGACTTATGTATCCTTGCGTGAAGATAGCTTTAAGTGTTTAAGCGTACTTAGAAAATAAGGGTCATAATCGTGTATGAATTTCCTTAAGGACCGTAGTCGCGTGTTGAATTTTTCCAACTTAATCATAGTCGTCTATGTATTTTTGTAAGTTTACTTGTCGTATTGTACTTTAAGGAATCAAGAGTCTTGATTTCCTGAGTTGTTAAACGCGCACAGTGTGCTCTATCGCGCATCCGTCGTGGGGTGCGTGAGGAGCTTGCGCCAACGTCTTGAGCGCAAGGTGTTTAACAAGGATTCGTGATCCGGTGTTGATGGGTTTGCAACCCTCTTACTCAACGAGTAGTTTATTAGGTTTACTCATCCTTTCTGCCATCGTGGGTCTTAGTGTGTGCATGCACGCCATATAGGCAAGAATATAACAATATTGAAACATGATAATAAAAGATGCAAACAATAAAGTTGAATGTGTTATGGAGTTAGCTAGAAACCATAACGTTTTATTAATACTTGCAAGTTTTGAAAAAAGAATGTTTATCTAGATAATTCATAAAAATAAAATTACATGGATCTTTATTGAGGGCACTTTCTAAAGCGCAAGAGTGTCCATGTTGGGCCGTAGCCTTCTTCAAAGATAGCACCGTTTAAGGTTGCGGACGTTCCATGTTCGCTGTAGCTCATTTCCGTCCTTGTCGCGTAGCTTGTACGCTCCATTGCCAAGTGCCTCTATGACCTCGTAAGGTCCTTCCCACTTTGGTCCTAGCTTCCCAGTGTCTTCTGCGCGGCTTGAGTCATTTTCGCGGTATACGAAGTCGCCTGGTCTGAATGAAGTGCTGCGTACTTTGATGTCATAGTATTTTTTCATTCTTGACTTAGCTTTCTCCTCGCGTATTGCTGCGCGCTCACGTCTCTCTTCCAACAGATCTAAGTCTATGCGCCGCTCATCGTCATTGGTTGCCACGTTAACTTCCGCAGTACGGATGGTTGGCATTCCAATTTCAGCTGGTATAACCGCTTCTGTCCCATAGACCAAAGAGAAGGGAGTGTCCCCGTTGCTAACCTTGATGGTTGTTCGGTGCGCCCAAAGAACATGTGATAGTTCTTCTACCCATCTACCTTTGTGTCTGTCCAGGCGTGCTTTTATTCCTTCGCCAAGGCTTCTGTTTGCGCGCTCGACCAGACCATTGGTTTGTGGATGAGTTACTGATGCAAAGTGCTGCGTTATGTTCAGTTGTTCGCACCAGTCCTTGAACGGGTTATCACGGAATTGTTTTCCGTTGTCAGAGATAATTTCTCCAGGCAATCCAAAACGACATACTATGTTGTCCCACACGAATCGTTTAACCTGGTTACCTGTTATAGTTGCTACTGCCTTTGCTTCGATCCACTTGGTAAAGTAATCGATTGCCACAATGAGGAATTTCAATCCTCCTGCGGCAATGGGGAAAGGTCCAGCGATGTCGATACCCCATTTGTAGAAGGGCCATGGCGATGTAATAGGTGTTAGTTCATGTTGTGGTCGACGCGGAATAGGTCTGTGAACTTGGCAATCGTTGCACTTCCGTACCAAGTCGCGTGCATCACGGTGCATAGTTGGCCAATAGTATCCAGACCTAAGGGCGCGCGCTACAATGGATCGTGGTCCTGAGTGCATGCTGCATGAGCCTGCGTGGATCTCTCGAAGTACATAGTCTGCCTGGAGAGGTCCAACACACCTTAGCCATGGTTGTAGGAATGAGCGTCTATATAAGACGTCATCTCGGAGCTCGAATCGCTGCGCTGTGCGCCGGATTCTTCGAGCTTCCTTCTGTTCTTGGGGGAGTATGCCCTTGCTGATGAAGTCAATGATTGGCGTCATCCACGTAGGATGTTCCTCTTCTATAACCGTGGATATTTCCATCTCTGTGATTGACTTGTTTTTCAAGGTTTCCACCAAAACTTGTTTTGACAGATGCGCAAAACTGGTGGATGCAATTTTGCTCAGCGCATCTGCTTTTCTATTTTCACTCCTTGGAACCTGCTTGATGACAAATCTATCGAAGTTCTGGATCAGAGATTTGGTCTTTTCGAGGTATTGGATCATGTGTTCCTCCTTTGCTACATATTCGCCTGACACGTGGTTAGCCACTAGTCGTGAATCGACGTTTACTTCTAGATTACGTACACCCATTTGAGTTGCGATACGTAACCCCGCTAGGAGTGCTTCGTACTCTGCCTCGTTGTTCGTGGCTGTGAATTCAAAACGCAGTGCGTAGGTGAATTCAACTCCTTCTGGGTTGGTGAGAATAAGGCCACCTCCTGATCCATCTACGCATGAGGATCCATCAGTAAATAGAGTCCATGGTTCTTGAAGTTCCTCCTTGCTTGTCGCAAGTGGAGTGTCTGTGTCCGGCTTCTCGATGATGAAGTCGGCCAATATCTGCCCTTTAATTGCAGTGCGCGGTCTGTATGATATGTTGTGCTCTCCCAGTAACACACTCCATTTTTGTAAGCGCCCCGATGCGTCGGGTTTCGAGATAACTTGTTTGATGGGTTGGTCTGTGATGACAGCGATTGGGTGCGCCTGGAAGTACCTGCGCAGTCTTTTCGCTGCAAACACTAAAGCTAGGACCAACTTTTCCATTGCCGTGTAGTTGATCTCTGTCTTTTTGAGCGCCTTACTAACAAAATAAATGGGTGTTTGGACGGAGTTCCTGTCTGTCAATAGCACTGCGCTGACTGCTCCTTGGGTCGCAGATAGGTACATGATCAGCTCTTCCCCTGGTCGGGGTTGCAACAAGCTTTGGGAGCGCTGCTATGTGTTGTTTGAGCTGTTGGAAGGCTTCTTCTGCCTCCGCAGTCCACCGGAAGTCTCCCTTTTTGGTGCACTTCTTGAGTGTCTTGAATAGGGGAAGTGACTTGTCTGCTGATTTGGATAAGAATCGGTTCAGTCCGGCTAGCTTGCCGTTTAATGACTGAACTTTTTTAGTGTGCGCGGTGAGGGGAGGTCAATGACTGCTTGAGTCTTCTCTGGGCAAGGCTTGATCCATCGGGTTTCTATCAAATACCCGAGAAACATGCCTTCCGTAGCGCCAAACGTTACACTTCTTGGGGTTCAATTTCATGTTGATTCTCCTGAGTGTTTTGAATGTTTCCTCCATGTCGCGCACCAGCTCGTCCTCTGTATGGCTTTTGATGACGAGATCATCGACGTTATACTTCCAAGTTGCGTCCCACTTGCTTCTCGAACGCAGTGTCCACCAATCTTTGGTATGTTGCTCCTGCGTTCTTTAGGCCGAAGGGCATCTTTGTGTAGCAGTAGACCCCTTGACTTGTGTGGAAGGCCGTCTTTTCTTCGTCTTCCTCCGCCATTTGAATTTGGTGGTATCCCTTGTATGCGTCCAGGAAGCATTTGAAGGGATATCCACATAGAGACTCAATTTTCCAGTCTATCTCCGGTAGCGGGTAGCAGTCCTGTGGACATGCTTTATTGAGATCTGTAAAGTCTACGCACATCCTCCAACTGCCATCGCTCTTCTTTACCATTACTGGGTTAGAGAGCCAGTCATGGTAGTAGACTTCACGCATGATGCCTGCGTCTACTAGCTTATGTACTTCTTCCAGGATGGCTTTAGCGCGGTCTGGAGCTTGTCCGCGCTTTTTCTGTCGTATTGGAGGATATCCTTGTCGGATTTGCAGCTTATGTTCT
Source organism: Artemisia tridentata subsp. tridentata (assembly GCA_021014915.2). NCBI lineage: Eukaryota > Viridiplantae > Streptophyta > Magnoliopsida > Asterales > Asteraceae > Artemisia > Artemisia tridentata. Next base: position 305,669,401 of record CP139502.1, on the reverse strand, counting down.
GTAATGGAGCGTGGTACTCCTGTCATATGCTTTGGCTCCCATGCGAAAATGTCCAAATTATTTTGCAGGAGTGCGCATATAGCTGATCTGCCTTTGTCAGACAGAGACCCGCCAATAGATACCTGTTGATCGGGTATTCAGGGTGAATGGCGACCGTTAGGTTATGGACTTTGATTGCGCGCTGTTGTGGAACAACGCTTACGTCACTTGTCACTGCGTTGCATTCGTTGGGTGGTATGGTGGTATTGTAAAGAGTGACAATACCTCCTTCCACTGGGAATTTGAGCATTCCGTGCGCTGTGGATGGAACGGCGCGGATGGATGATATTCCAGGTCTCCCAATAATACCGTTATACGGAGAGGGGGATCTGATTACCATGAAGTTCATCCAGGTAGTTGTAGAGTGTGGTTTGTCACCAACTTCTACAAATAGACGTAATTGCCCCGTGGGCCATATCTTCTCCCCTGTGAAGCCGGTGAGCGGCGTTGTGGCTGGGATCAGCTGACTCTGTATCTCAGGTCGCAGCTTCTTGAAGCAGTGTTCATATATAATATTAGCGGATGCACCTCCATCTATATACATGCGACGGATGTCGTGACCCCCCGTATGTATTTCAATGGTAAGTGGATCCACCACTGCGTTGTTCGCAGTCAGAGAGGGGAAAGAGATTTCGTTTCCCTTAGAGAAACGCTGACTAACTTTTTGTCTTGTCGCGCGCGGCCATGGCTGTATCATGTAGATGATATCTGCCTTTTCTCTTGGCGTCTCTTTCTTGGCCACTGGTTTTTGTTTATCTTTCCCTTCTCTAATGTTTTTTACGAGGTGGTCCATCTTTCCTTCCTTTACCAACTTTTCAATCAATTGGCGCAGTTGGACGCAATCGTTAGTTGTGTGGCCCTTCTGTCCATGGTATTCGCAATAACCATTCCTATACGCTTATCCTCTGGGGTGCGGATTGGTGGTGGTTTCGGGAAGTTCGCTCCTTCTGTTGCGAATATCTCCTTTGGAGTTTTTGTTAATGGGGGTATATTTGTCGTTTCCCCTTCCGCCGCCTTGATTACGGTAACTCCTATTTACGATTGCCGCTCTGGTCATTGGATTGTCTCCTTGACTCTTCTTGCGACCTATGGTTCGAATAGCTTTTCCTGCTATCCGCGGCGGCTTCTTCTCCTTGGACGAAAGACCTCGTGCGCTTCATGAGCTCATCGAAGGTTAGGGGAACCTTATCATTTAGCTTTTTTATCAGATCTGGGTTATTGATTGCATTCATAAAACCCGATATTTTGAGTATCTCTGGACACGCCTTGACTTTCATGCACTCGTCCTTGAAGCGTTCCATGAAAGCGCTTGTGGATTCCCCTTGTCGCTGTTTAACCCTAGCGAGTTCGACAGGGTTTTTTGCGCACTTCTTTCTTTGGGTGAAGTTTAAGCGAAACGCTCTGCGCAACTCTTCAAACCCACCAATGCTTCTGCGTGGAAGCTTACTAAACCAGTTGCGCGCATTTCCTACTAATGTGGAGTTGAACATATGGCACCACACAGGCTGTGGCCAATTTTCGATAGTAGCTGCTGATTCGAAAATTTTTAGGTGATCATCAGGATCACCTGTCCCATCATATGTTTTGACATTAGCAGGCATGCGCCTTTTCTTATTTTCAGAAAAGTCACTGATGCGCCTAGTAAACGCATCAACCTTTTGGCGACGCCAGGGGAGAGACATGTCTTCATCATCCTGGTCGCGGTATTTCCCTCTTGATTTCCAGTGTCCAGTTTCGCTGTCCGAGGAATCTCTTGAGGATGAGCGGACTCTTTTGTGACGCTTGAGTCGACTATCATCAGAGTCTGAGCTTGCTCCTCTGCGGCGCTTGCGCCGGCTATCCTCAGAGTCAGAGCTTGAGGGGCTTTCACTTGGGGAACATCGTCGCCCAAGCCTATCTTGGATTCTGCGTCTGCCAAGCCTAGCGTGGACATTGGCGCGCCGCTCCCCCTCTTCAGGCTCTTCCAGATGTTGAAGGTCGGTTGCTTCATCGTCCACAACCTTCCTTCCAATCCTGGCAAACACTGGCTGTTTACGGCTATCCCTCTCGCGTCTTTCCTTTCGGTAACGCGGTGGGGATGCGTCAGGATTAGGGTCAAAGTTGAGTCTGGCGTGCAGACTTTGGCTTGACCTCTTCTTTGCCTCCTCTCGCATGAGCGCAGTCAAGGCTTCGTAGTTTTGAGATACGAAGTCACTTGGGGCTAATTCGGAGGCGACTCCTTCTAGCGCGATAGAGTCGGTTTCCAAAGCTGGATCCTTGTTTCGTGCAGGCGCGTTGGGAGGCTCAGTGAAGTTTACTTCTGGCATGGCATGAGGTGTGCGCTCCAGTTCTATCTCACTAGTACTTGTCGTAATAGCGGGGGTAAACCTGGTAAGCGATTCCACTGCAGGGAAAGACCAGATTTGGGTGCGCTCCTAGGTTTTGAGGCGTACTGGTTGTCCCAGAGGCCTGTTTAGAAGCTGCATCAGTTTGATGCTTCTTCCCTAGCAGGTCGTCCTGCGTTTTCTTCCCATGCGGACTCTTATGACTTCCGTGTTTTCGTCATTCTAGTTCTTTGGCAAAATCCTTAGTGTAGGGTCCCACGGATGGCGCCACTTGTTGATACAAAAGTTGGACGTTCCTTGATAGGGCTTCTTTTCTCGTACCAATTCGAATCTTAATGCTTGATGAGACCTGCGCACTAAGAAAAAGAACGAACACCGTTAGGCTTATCGAGGGATTGTCTCCCCCGATTATCCTCCGGCGTGAGAGTAAGTAATCGAACGTAGGGTTTAGTTTATGGTTAGGGTTTATTGAAGATCGTCCCTTTACCGAGGGCTTGGGTGCCCTTTATATATGCATGAAACCCTAGTGGGTTTCGTGTTCCCTACTCCTCGGCGTGTTAGCCGACATCGGGTATATAGTATATATCTTCTTTATTTAGAAGATATTCTATATATTATCCGGAAATAACTTTGGGCTTGGGCCTTGTCGACCCAAGCCGCATAACTGGTAGTCCAGTTGCGGCCCAAGCGTGGTGGGCTTAATTGTTAGTATTATTTGCTAACCGGGTTCGTGACCCGGGTATAGACTATACGTCATCATAAAGTACACTTTATATAAATGCATTCACATGCATGGTGTATCTGTTTCTTCTTTTGATGTACTGTACGTGTATGATTATTAGTAGATTGAAGGAAAGATAGAACCGATTTGAAAATTCGGTTAGGGATATTTGTACGATAAATTCAATCGGTTTTGGAATATAAATTTGTCTGTCGATTTTTTTTTTTAAAAACAAGAGACAAAGGTTGCTTTTATAGCAATAAAACTTGTCCTCCAAGTTTTATTTTACACCTCCTCATGTTTCATAAATCGACACTTAGCCCTTTCACTTTCCTAGTTCGACCATGTGAATATTTGTGATTTAATAATTAATAATAAATAATTATATTAATTATTAATACATTGAGACTCATACGTAATGTGTGCAATCCCGAAGTCTCGGGTTCGAAACCGGACATACAAATATTAATAAATAATCCATAAACTCTAACAGCTCCCACTTGGATATTCATTAATATAGTAATGACATGGGTCAGTCTAGCTTAACCTTCCCAATGCCCCCAGCTTGATCCGAGTTGTGGTTCTCCTGGAAAAACCACGTGATGATATTGTCATCATACTTATCCTTTTGTTTCTAATACCGCGTTAATATGGATATGGATCTTGGTCATTCCATAATTAACATTTAGTTTCTCGTTTATACGTAATTGAACAAGATTACAAAAAACATCTGAACGTCTTTCAGATAGACTTTGGACGTGGCCACGCAAACATCTTGTCAATCCTACGAGTGGCCAAGTAGTATTAAACTTCAACACAAAGTTGAAGGAACAAATCCTTTATTGACTGCGAGCATAACCTTGAACTTCGCATCATTTCTGAAAATAGCCCTTATAACTACCTTTTACGGTTAGCGTTAGACCACCTTACAGAAAATAAGCTACATCCTCGGCAATTATCTGTCATCTCAAGTCTGAGGATAAATATTCATGATATACTTGATGACGACGATCCATAAAGTATAATCATGTGGTTGGGATAAGTCCTATATTCAATTTATCCAATATTGAATATCATGTGACATTGGTGTCTCAACCTACAGTCCATTCTACCGATCCTCACATTTGTCTTAGTTCAATAATATTCCCATATTATTAATTGACAATGGACTATTTAGAATAAAATATAATAATTTTACTCATGGATTTAAACATGCAAATATAGGACACAAATATTAATAATGAGAATAAACGCTATCCGCACTTTATTTCATTAAAATAATAATTGTTTACACGTCCCTTATCCAAATACTAACTAGATCAATGCATGATAATTCTCATTAATGAATTATGCCACAAGTCATGTTCCACATACTCGTTGACAAGGCATAAATCAACTAATGTTGATCTATCGAAATTTTGATAATACTTATTTCATATAATGAAATTCTTGTATGTGTGCATTCATCTATCTAGATATTGCCACATACTTCATAAAATGCGTGACATCCTCATGCATGAATTTATGACAATTAAACTACCAAACCTTGTAGTTAAAGTATTCTAATTCTTTATGTATAATGCAACTGTGCTCATATTGAGCATAACTAGTATACATGGTCTCCTAATAAGGATGAGCTCCCACCATGACTAGTATTGAGTGTCATCTCAATCTTACTAGCATCATTGTATCAAACAACAATATGCTCTTTTAAAGTTCCGTAAACTTTAACATTCATCGTGTAATGTTTTGATATCTCCAAATCTATCAAGATTTGTCAACTATATCAATCATGCAACAATATGCTATATGGTTCTAATTTAGAATTTTGGAGCAAATCCAGGTTGAGGATGTAAATTCTAAACCATATCCATTACACTTAGCTATCTAATAATTTATAATTAGATATTAATGTTGTCAATCATCTTTCATTCAAGCATGATACAACAAGCAACATGATGTACATGAAAAATCCTTGTGTCAGACTTAGATTTTTGTTCATGTCATATCTTTCCAAAGATGTGTATCTATCTATCCATACTAATAGATTATCATGTTCTTTTAGAATCAATTATCTACCGCTTATGTTTATGATCAAATAAACATATACTTCAAGGTTTTATTTTCTATGTGAAGTTTCATTCCTAACTAAGACTTAACATATAAATGTTAATGGAATGTTACTTCCCATATGTTATACAACATATATGAAATAAGAAAATAAATACATCACTCCCACTAGCTTTCAGGAATGTAAGAAATATCTTATTTTAATTATAAATCAAACTAGATTTAATAACTAAAAATAAGTATATCTTCAAGATGCATGCATTAATCCATTTTCAAATGATTTTGCACTTTTGTATACTACTAAAGATTATTTGAATTCAAACACTCCTTTCAATTACTTTTCGTCCTCGCTCAAGTAATTATCCAAGAAAGAGTTTTGATATTCCATTATTAACTTCATATAAATGAAACTAATAATGACAATCATAATCTTTATATATTTAATGTGCTTAGAAAGAATCTCAATCACATTTAATTGCTTAATTGCGATTGATAATCTTTTCACATATTAAATATGTATACAAATATTGTCCATATGATTTCTATACAAGAATTTTAAATCACTAGGATTTTCATTTCCTTTGTAGAAATTTATTTCTATTCTATAGTGTTACTATAGAGTCTAAGATTAACTACGTTTCCAAACTAGTTATCCTTTTGGACTGCATCTAATTTTTCATAGTATGAGTAATTTGCCAAATAACATTTGCAATTCATTAACAGGCATATCACTATCCTGTAACTCATAACCCTCAACATATTCTACAAATATTTGAGATATCCTTGCGGATCTATGAATTGAGAATTCCATCATCTTTGAGATTTAACACTAACATGTTAAATCCTCATTATGATTTTGCTAGGGTATTTAGAAGATTATGTATCTTGTAATTTTATCTCATCAAGATAAAACTCCCACTCGCCTTTTGGAATTTATAGAATATCTATAAATTCTTTGGCCAATAGAGCAACACAAAACTTGTTCTCTTTTTGGGACTTTTACAAATACAAATTGACAGTTCCTAACCTTAATTTTGTTAATAACCTACCCAACAAGTAGTTTAACAAATTATGAACTTCAATTTTAAAGACTTAATGTGATTCAACACATTCCATAATTAATGGTGTCTTATTAATCTCCTAGGTTGGAGTCTTAATTGAGTATTTTCAATCCATACTCAATTTCTAACCTTGATATCTTTTAGGAAGATTAGAAGATATAGTTATCTTTAATCAAACAATTTTTCAAGAGTTTGATTTTCCTAACTGAACATACCATCAATACAATGTATTTCATTAGGATTAATATTGTAAGTTAAACTTACAATATCTTAAGATAAATATATATTTCATTTTTGGCTCACCTATTTACCAACTAAGTCAATTTAATGGTACAATAGATTTTCCAAGCTAATTGCATAATTTATAACATAAGTGTCTTATTGTCCAAGCCACTTAATATCTATGTCTTACCAAAAAGACATAAACTGTTATAATCCCAATCTACGTTATAAGTCATTAATCAACTTCATGACTTCTTGTATATGTCTAAACATAACAAGTTAACGTCTTACTTCAGTATAAGTCTTATAGCAATAAAAGACTTCATATTTATATCTACAATATAAACATGTATAACTAAAGTAATTATGAAACCCATAACTTGGTTTCAATAGTATTTCAAGTTAATTTATTACTTCATATATTTATGTCATTCCAAGAATACATAAACATCTAAATATGAAGTAGTATAAGATTACTTCATTTATTTATGTCATTACAACAATACATAAATATTCTCATTAGAAGTAGTCTTATTATCATATTGACACTTGTTCTAATAATTATCTAATTTTAGAAAGTTGTAAATTAACATAGTTTCATTACATCAGCGAGGCTGATAATGATGAAAGTATGTAATTTACCTTGTCATTAATATCTAGTAATGAAAGTAGATATTAACTTCAAGTGTTCTATAAATTAGAATGTGTATAAAACACATTAGAACATTAGTCTCTTACCTTGCAGTCAAGAGAACCATTTAAATCATATTCCTTTATGTTGTTGCTTGCACACAATAAGATTTCTCCCACTTGTGCATGGAACAACATTACGTATCAGATAAACAACACGTCAATCGTTTGCTTATGTGACCAATATGATTTGTGTCATAGATATAAGTAGATATAGAATCACCTCGTCTAGTAAGGAAAACGTACACAACTATCCTTAATACCACAAGTGTCTATAATTGGAAAGTAATCATCTCAATAGATTCTAGAGATAATCTGGGTTACTACTAAGACTTGTAGCTCCCACTGAATTTAAGATCACTACATGAACTCATTATTCAGTTAATGACAACACAATGCTCCCACTGATTTGATAACATTGTAAGTGTTGCATCACCAGTAAAAGCAAATAGCGTGCTGTTTACTTTCCTACACCTTTGAGTAATCCCTTACGTAATACATACTAAGGTACTCAAGGAATGTATTCTACTTTGTAAATGATGGAATGTCCATCAATGCAATTAACTTGAAAGAATTGGGTATGCAATTTCTTCCTTAGTTAGGTCTACCATCCCCATCATGGAATGTAGCACCTTGAAATGGCTAAAGCATAACAACTAGATTAATCATTCTAGTTTGCCTTTTACCAATTTCGCGGTAATTAGTCTAGCTTCTAATTTAATAACTCCTAACCACGCAATTTCTTAAAAAATTCGCCATGAGTTATTTCTTAGAATTTAGACAATTCTGATTTCCTATTATACCTTTCTCATTCATGAAAAGGAATAGGATTAAGTCTTACTCTTCACACGGAAAGTAGACTAGGTTTATTCTTTTCAGTAAAAATTGACTCTATCCAAAACCCCTGCGGGTGTAGATCAATTTACTACTAAAAGAATATCTTTTGTTTACGGTTTTAACGTTGCATTAAATACATTAAAAGAATTTTCAAAATTCAATTTAGTATTTTCGATAATAACTTTTCAAGAAAATTAAACACCCACGGTAAATAAAATTTCACCATTTAATTTTCATTGAAAATTAGGATCCAAATTGACGTCGTTTCATCATATCAGCTGAGGCTGCTAGCAATGAAAGTACTCAATAAGGTAGAGCTACACTCAATTGCCAATATCCAATTGCAATTCCTAGAATCATGGGACTTACATTATATTGCCAACATCAGTTGCAAAATGTAAACATGTTTCATCCCCAAATCTTTATGCCTTGACGCCGTCCCAACACATCAGCTGAGGCTGCTAGTGATGAAAGTGCTCAATTAAGTTAACCAATTTAGAAACGTGTAAATTGACGCCGTTTCATCACATCAGCTGAGGCTGCTAGCAATGAAAGTGCTCAATTTACCCCTTTTGACTACCATCTTTGAACCATTACATCAGCTGAGGCTGCTAGCAATGGTAGATGTCATCTTAGGTGTTTCCGTATTAATTGGTTGGCATATTACTTAAATTTAAGGGTATAAATTTTTGATGTGTTAAATCAAAAAAATATGTACAAAGATGTCATGCATTCATCTTTGTATCATATGTTTTCTACAAAAACCGTTTACACATTCGTAAGCTCAAATCATCAAAGTTTTTAATTGAGGCGTTGAACAAATTACAACATTGCCTTAAGATGCTTCGTACTTTTTCATGGTGTACTTGGTAAGTCTATTATTGACGCACAGGCGAGCGGAGGGACGACAGCCGCCGAAGCTGGTTAAAACCGTGCCCCTCTAAGGTCACAATTTAATGTGAACCAACCTTAAACCCACTTTATAGTTTGTCAATAATAGGTCCGCCGCTTCGACCACTTTTGTACAGTCGCATCAATCAACTAAAACTTATGATTTTCTTGCTTAAAACAATTTATGTAGTAAATTATTAATTGCTAGTCTCGCCTGGGAGCAAATTACCGTGCGAAGCGAACCACTGTCGGCACATAAGACTTGGCAATTAAATGGTTTACTACAAAGGTTTCATAGTTATTAGGTTCATTTATTTTTATTTTGAAAAATTACCCTCTTTGTTGTTACAATCCATCATAATTAAACACACAAAGAACAAGTAATTCAAAAAATAAATAAACACATAATAACACATATATGATCATTAACAATATCATATAGCCACATGCAAACCTTTTTGATAAATCCTATTAATTATCTATGTGAATTTATATGTATCTAATCTATAAAACTCCCATTGGTTTTCGAGCTCATTGTACCCAATGGACCACAGACGCCAAATAAATTTGGCCGCGTAAGTTTTGATCAATTAGATACCACATTGCACATAACCAATTTTAATTAATATATTAGGGTATTCCCTAATTTAAGATCTATCTTAAAAATCATGTGGTAAATAAAACAACAAACATTCCATGACAAAATATGCAAGATTTTGTCATGGATCCCATATAGCACTTAAAATCATGTTACACATATTTACAAGCCTATATAGTACGCAATCTAATTAATTAATTAATGACATCACATAAGGTATTCATTAATTAATCCCTAAAAATTGCATGCAATCCTAGGGTTTTCTACAAGTTTTCTACAAAAACAAAAACCCTAAATTTTAATTATAGGGTGTCGACCCTAATTAGGGTTTTCAACAAAAAACAAACCCTAGATCATTAATTGCATGTATCTAATTAAAGATTCAATTTTTAAGGTTTTATGTAATCAATTACATGTTAAAAACGCGGCTCATGATGCCACTGTTGGAATATGTGAACTATAAATAAAATCATAAACACATATAATCATCAAGAACACGCAGCGGAAAGATCTACAAGAACATGTAATTAATTAAATTAAATAGACACGTACCTTTTCAATTCCTAGCAAGAACAAGAAATCACGTGCTCCAAGAACAATATAAACCCTAATAGGGTTTTAGGATGGATCGACAAGGGTAAGTAACACTTCCAAGATCACAAGCTAAAGTAAGCTTGTCACTCGTTCCTGTACACACGTATTAGTAGCGTCTCAAAGTGAAAAGCTAGGTTCATGTATCACAAATAAAACATCACAACACCTAAGGTTTGATGTTCTATATAATACATGATCAAATCCCATCTAATACAACATGGCACGTCAACAGGAAGAAGAAAAAGTAAATTAATTACATGCATACACACATGCATGTAAAGTACACTTTATATAAATGCATTCACATGCATGGTGTATCTGTTTCTTCTTTTGATGTACTGTACGTGTATGATTATTAGTAGATTGAAGGAAAGATAGAACCGATTGAAAATTCGGTTAGGGATATTTGTACGATAAATTCAATCGGTTTTGGGATATAAATTTGTCTGTCGATTTTTTTTTTTTTTAAAACAAGAGACAAAGGTTGCTTTTATAGCAATAAAACTTGTCCTCCAAGTTTTATTTTACACCTCCTCATGTTTCATAAATCGACACTTAGCCCCTTTCACTTTCCTAGTTCGACCATGTGAATATTTGTGATTTAATAATTAATAATAAATAATTATATTAATTATTAATACATTGAGACTCATACGTAATGTGTGCAATCCCGAAGTCTCGGGTTCGAAACCGGACATACAAATATTAATAAATAATCCATAAACTCTAACAATTCAGCCTTGTACTGCACAGACACTAGTACATTCGGGGCTTTCCCCGACGACATTTTTTATACCGTGCCGACGACATGACGTCGACACCATGTGTAATCGTGTTGGGCATGTTAGTTGGAGTTCTAAATTGAAGGCAAAAGACCAAAATAAGTGATCCATTGTGATTTTTATTCTCAAGAATTTCCATGCCTTGTTGTCACTCCAGTAATATAAAGGAACCATTTACGAATTTAAGATTTTTACATGATCGAATAGAGAGTATCCTATGCAAAAGAGGCTTCTCTAGCTACAGAGCTCATCTGATAACCATGAATGCAGTGACTAGAAGCCAACTGCACGCCAACTAAATTGAATTGAATATGTAGATTCATGAAAGATAACAATATATACACCAACATTCAAAATTACTAAAAAACAACTTCACATAAACGTTGTCCCATTAAATTATCGCAAAGCAATAAAAAAAAATACCCGCTGCAACGCAGCGGGTGCCCCCTACTTTCTTCCTAGCTGTAAATCCATGATCTTATGGGTGGCAGTTTATGACTTCTTATTCAATATTGGCTATGGGCTGAGCTAGATTAAGCATATTGGTCTGGTCGGAGAGGCCCATCACCCTCCTGCAAGGCTGCCAGCCTCTCTCTTCTAAAATATCGTAGTATTTCCTCATCTTCTGATAAAGTTGGCCTCAACGATCTTAACACTCGTTCTATTGTTACGTATACCTCTTTCATTAGTCCTCAAAAATATGTATGAAATGTGAATTCCAACTCATCACTATCCGTACCAAGAATCTTACGTTCATTTTCAGCGACATTCCCGACATGTGTTACTTATTTACGCTAGAAGCGTAACACACACTAAACATTACCATCGTAACCATATTTTCTATATTTATTCATTTCATTCATAAGATCGGTGGTAAATTTCGTTCTCCGGTCTCCATGGTAGTGTGGAAAAAATAGCATTGATTTATCTCGTCTCTGACCCATTGTGCCGAGAGTTGTAAAAAGTCACTCACATGTTTCACAAATTGGAGACGTTGATCACGATCTAAAAGCCAATAATGATTCATAATTTTGGTGATGCTTGATCTGCATAAGATTACATATTATCGATTAGACCCCATAGTACGGAATACCTATATGTCTAAATTGAAAACAATGGTTTTTTTGTATATATGTAATCATCTTAAAATTTTCATTTAAAAACCGAAATATATAGTTCTTGCTATGTGTCATACCTGTGACGTGGGTTTGGAATTAACATTTTTCCCAAAATATGCTTCACTTCTTCAAGCTCCTCAGGTAGACCATCAAGATCTTCACTCCAGCTAACTGACTTGTATTGGTCATTGAATTGATAAGTACCAACACTAAAGCACGAGTGGCATTCTCTGAGAGGAAAAATGGTCAACATTACAAAGTTAATTAACAATAAAAGTTACAATAAAAGCTATGATCATACTAGTATAGTGATTGTGATAATAATATATTATCGACAACATTTACCGATTGGAATGTTTTATCACTACTTGACTCAAAAAATAAATACTCAATTGTTTATAAAATAAAAAAAATTAAAATAAAAACAATTAAAATAATATATTATATGTATTATCTAAACTTTTAATACGATATGTACATACAAGAGTTACTTGTTAATTACTCCTAATAAATTTGGTTTGAGATCAAATAATGTAAAGAAAATTTTGTTTAAACATAAGAAAAACAATGTTGACTCTAAATTAACTCTTAGATGGATTAGATGTAGTATATACCGTGGGCTTGAGTTGAAACTTTTCAATCCTAAAGACCATGAAAAACTTTTCTCATCTAAGAACACGATTAAATGCCTCACTTTACTTGAGGCTAAAATAACGAACTGAAGATGAGATGCCATCTCCTTTCCAAAACCCACCAAACGCAGAAACCACGAGAAAAGGGCAAAAATAACCCCCACGGAAGACTTGAAACTGAGTGTCGTTTATCGTGTGACTCCGCGAGATGTAGGTATTTCGATTAAGTTAATACAAATTTATACTTTGTAGTGAGTTTGGTTTGTACAAAATGGTCTCCTTTTCGATTTTCTTTTAAGCAAAGGCATCGCAAAGGGTAATCGTTCTTTTGTTTTAAGTATTGTTAGTAGTTTTGTTGTTCGATTTAAACAATACTTTTGTTTCAACCATAGCCATTAAAGAAGAAAACTAACGCGTGTATAGACTTGTAATGACAAATATTACGTGTGGAAAAACAGCTGTTATGACTAACAAAGAAGACATGCCACTGCAGACAAAATTCAACGCTTCAAAAGTTCGAAGATAATAAGATATCCAAGGGATCCTGTTAGCTTGTCGATAGATTTGTAATAAGAGATAGGTTGCAACCACAAACATAGATGTCTAGCAAAACCGCTGCCAAGAGCATTGGTAAGTTTGTATTTTTTAGATCTACTTTGAATATAAGCAACATTGAAGATAGGCACACGAAGTAAAATAGCAACCACACATAGTTATTAACAAGAAAGTAACCAGCCAAAAACAATAAATTACCTTATCACCTCTGAAACTCAAGAACACTGTCATATTGATACATCTTTTGAACATTTGATTCTGAATTATACGCCATTGAAGGTTTGCTTTAATGATCATCTTAAACCTCATCTTTGTTGCGAAAAAATCTACCAAACAATTGCAACATAAATTAAGGGTCAGATTAAACAAAACATAAGCTTTGTATATCCAAAATACTTGCAAAAACAAAATAGGACTATTCAGAAACCAACCTGTTTAACTATTTGTAAATCCAAATATATATTTCAAAAAGTAAAGAATAGCTAGAAGAGAGAAAGGGAAGAGTGGGTGAAAATGAAAGTATGGAGGAGTGAGGGTATGTAGTTAGGTTTGGGTTATAATTGGTAGACAGACACAAATATACGACCATCCTTAATTACCTATCAGTCTCAAAGTATAGCGGGCAAAAGGTTACGGCAAAAAACAGTTCTAAAAAATCAGATCTCAAAAAAGTTCTATCAGATCTTAGCATATCTATGAGCAAAAAACAAACCGAAAAAACAAAACACACCACCAAAACTTAAACGTGTACGTAAATGCATGATGAAAATAACAAACCTCAACTTTATCCGGCCAGATCCGGTCAAACAACCCAATACAGCCTCGAAACACCAAAATCACTACCAAAACAACTAAAACTGTACAACAATGTGCTGTTGGTGTAGTGTACGTGTGAGTTGTTGTGTGTGTGTGTTTGAGAGTTTGGATGAGTTGTTGTGTTTGTGTAAGAAGTGTTTTTCTACTAGTGTCACATGCGTTTTTAGTAACTAGTTAAGGCAAAACTGTTTGTTGTACTTTTCGACCATTGCATCCGATTTCCTAAATGTCATTTACTCATTTAAACATTAACATATAATGCACATTTACACATTAACATATAATGCACATTTACACAAACATAAACCAAACTAAACTTAAAAAACCCTTTTAACAAACAAATCATGTAAGCATTTTAACCAATCTCGATCAGGCTCAGTGAAGTGTAGTTTTGTCGATATTGAGGCATCATATGAGACAACTATAACTTAAATATCACATATGTGTTATCAGAAGTGTTTTTCTACTTGTGTCACATGCGTTTTTAGTAACTAGTTAAGGCAAAACTGTTTGTTGTACTTTTCGACCATTGCATCCGATTTCCTAAATGTCATTTACTCATTTAAACATTAACATATAATGCACATTTACACAAACATAAACCAAACTAAACTTAAAAAACCCTTTTAACAAACAAATCATGTAAGCATGATGATAAAAACAAGAATAAAACAGCTAACATAAACATATTATACACATTATAAATACTACAATTATACCACAAAACATAAACAAAATTTATTAATTAAAAAATAAAAAATAAAAAAATCCATACAGTGTGGAGAACGGCAGCAGGTGATGGTGAACGGGAACGGCAGCAGCAGCGGCTACACAAATTAAACTCATGGGTTTATATTTTGCATTTACCTATTGGTGGATGGTGGTGAATGTGGTGGTGATTATTGGTGGTTTATATATAAGAAACACGAAATGATTTTTGGTGGGTGGTTTTGGAGTAAATGAGATAAAGTGAAGTGTTGGTGAGAAGAGTAAATGAGATGTAGTTTTGGAGTAAATGAGATAAATAGGGAGCGTGTAGGAAGTTCAGGAACAGAAGGTGAGGTAGATGATGATTACGTGTCATCTACATCTTGGCCCGTATAGTTTTCGGCTTTTACATATTTGGTCCTATCTTTGTAGTTTTATTTACAAATAGGCATAAAATGTTTACAAAATTATTGGTTTCCAGGCATGGATCATACAAAATATGTTTACCGAATGATTACAAATTTTAAAAGGCTTACGTGACACAAATCTTCGACATTGAAAACATGTGTAGTGTAACCACGGGTCATAGCCTTTAAAATTCACGAGATGGCCTGTTGGTTGATGGTTATATTTTTTCACGATCAAGGGCCTGTTAACAAGTTTTGGCATAGGGCTTCTAAAATCCATGAGACGGCCCTGCTCATATTAATCTCAACATGATCTTTCATGTTCAAATTGAACATGAGAGGTTCTCAATCCCATGGTGAGATACAGTATAGACTGTCTGTATAGACCAAATTAGTTTGCAATTACTTAGAAAAAGTTTTGCTAAAAATGATGAAAACTTAAAACACTAAGATTGATGACTTCTAACAATAAGTATTTTGGTCTCTCTTTTGTAATAAGTTTGTAAATGAAAATGGAAAGCAAACCCAACTCATAGGTGCTCGTGGTCTAACTTGTTACCAAGTAAGTAACATAATCAAAGACCGTGTGGCTGTTTTTGCCACTTTGCTTTCAAGGGTAAATGAGAAAACTTTGTTTTCTTCTTATATTATTTAGAACGTTGATAACCCACAAAAAATTTGAAATTTCCCATTTATAAAACTAAAAATTGACACTTGCAATCAAAAGTTTGTCACAAAAGTTAGCACCACAAGAGACAATTGGCTAGCGCACTTTAAAAATAAATAAATAAATAAAATCCTGTTTTCGAAATTTTGTTGGCCAAAATATGGTGATTTTGGATTCTCAGATTTTTACTTGTTTATTTTTTATTTGATGAGTTAGACTTTTACTTGGCCAAAATCCCGATACGGCTTCGAAACACCACTAAAACCACAAAATCACTACCGAAACCACTAAACCTACAGCGGTGTGCGTGAGTTGTTGTGTTTGTGTGAGAGAGAGTATTTGTATGTGATAAAAAAATGTGTGTTGATGTTAATGAGGAAGAAGGCTTAGGGTGTGAAAAAAGGATATAGTGGGTGTTTTTGTTTCGTTGTATCATGTGTGTGTATCTATACAGGAAACAAGAAATCATAAATCAAAACTTCAAATTGAGATAGTGTCAATATACAGGCGTATATGTGGATAGACACATATATACGATTACCCATCAGTCTATGCCTCAGACTCTTAACCTCTTTTGCTTAAAAAGGTATCCAATGTTAAACAAACGATAATAAACCTACACTAACAACACTTGATGTAATGGTGCTTTTCAAAACGCATTGTCCCCCCTCCCCACGCGTTGTCCCCAAAAAAGTGAGAAATCGATTTTGCTGGTGACCGACGTGTATGTTGTTTGTGTAATATATTGTGAGGTATATTATCTTTGTTTAATTTAGGTGGTGAAGCTGGTTAACTCGTTACACTATGTTGGTTGTATGTGATATTGATGCTAAAGTAAAAAAAGCTCTACCGATGTTTTTGTGGTTACCATTACACTCGGTCTTAATGATTTCAAAACAGAATATCATCAACCTTATAATACATACCTAAATGTTGATAAAGGTGAGATTGCAAATTGTTTAGCAACATTTTGGCTTCCCTAATCACATGATTTGTAGCAGTGTAAGAAGCAGTTATGCGTGGTTTCACATTTTTGCTTAATAATCCGACATATGTTTGGATTTCTTATTCAATAATTTAATATTTAGTTTGATTAGTAGTTCAAAATCACACAAATATTTCATTATTTTCTTGTTAGGTAGATCAAGTTAGGCCAATTGTAATTTTGTGTTTTGTTGGTTTCATGTTACCAAAAGGCTTTTTATGTATCTTTTGGCCGTTTCCAACATTTTTCCAATTTGAGTCTCACATATTTATACATATCTTGCTGTTTTCCAAACACTTTAATAGAGACTCCTTTCTTGGGACATTTCCATCACTGGATTCACTGCCAT
The DNA here is from genome assembly GCA_021014915.2 of Artemisia tridentata subsp. tridentata. Lineage (NCBI taxonomy): Eukaryota > Viridiplantae > Streptophyta > Magnoliopsida > Asterales > Asteraceae > Artemisia > Artemisia tridentata. The sequence continues at coordinate 305,652,335 of CP139502.1, read as the reverse complement.
ATGAGTATTAAATTGTTGGATGACAAGGGTTATTGTCCAAAGGGTAAATGCATAGTTTCTTGTGGCACGTTTTCCTCTTGATTGACATTTTTTACTAAAGTTGAGCATCTAGTTATATTGCAATGTTATCTAGTTAGCATTGTGAAAAATTGAAGCCAAAATGAATGTGATCTAGTATGCATTTTGACAAAATTGAAGCCTCTATTGTGTGTTGAATGTCCATGTTATGGAATGACGAAAATGTGAAAAGTGAGATGATATTGTGTTTTGCATCTTTAATGAATGTTGAATAACAAAAAACCATCTTTGTTTTACATGAGTCATTAAAAGTAATTCCTTTATTTTTTTGAAACACATTGTCTGTTTGATTTATGATCAAAGGTGGTAGATTATTTGTTATACTGATTGTCATGAATTTCACGACAGTGAGGAAACAGTTTTAGACACCGGTTTCAGTATCACAAGGATTCTTTCTTAAAAAAAAATTCTACACCAAGCAAACACATGTGTTTTTATTTGCTATTATGTTCAAATTGTTTTGATTATAACTTTATCAACATGAGCTCATTAGCTTGTTAAAAGTTCAATAAACCAACAAGCCGGGACAGATAATCTTCCGCATACATCAGAAATAATGTGTGTTATAGCGTTTTCATATTGTTTAGCGTGTACATGGTAATAAGGATTGCGGGAACTAAATTTGTGTACGTAGTATATGCACTAATCACCTTCGATGTTTTATTCTCAACTTTGTATGTTATGACATTTTATCCTTTCATTGTCTTCAATTCTTTTCACGACTTTTACAATAGCTTTGGACCAGCAATGATTTCCCACCAATAGAACCTATCACCGGATACTTTGCGAATTATTGTGTGTCGTCATTCTTCATAGGCTTTAAGATTAAACACAACTTTCAAAAAACCTGGCTACCGCTCCCTCTGGTGACTTTGGAGAAAACACTAACCCTAATCGGCTTTCTTCAAACTTATCGGTTCTTGCACTTCATGCGACTGTGTTATGTCTTAAAAAGTTTACACGTGGACCACTATATAGATGTGTTTGATATATAAAGATGGAGTTGTCACGTTTAGGAGTATCCAAAAACTCTTTTAGTCTTTGATCAACGTGGCTATATCCGAGGGAGTGAACGTGTAAGTTAAATGAAGGAAATAGTTGATTTGTTTCTTTAAAAACCGTCCAAAATCCTTTTTACGAAGATGCAAAAAATTCCTATAAACTCTGTAACTAAACCAGATCTCTGATATATATAGAATGGTAAATATCAATTACAAAAAAATGGCCGGCAAACAAGCAACAATTTGCGCCCCAACCTCCTCTGTAACTAAACACTAAAAATAGTTAAACCATTTGCAGCTCTAAGTAAACTTAAAAACATACCTACATCATCCGGAAAGATTAGCTTTCTTTATTTACATACCAAACATATTTGTGTTTACAATATGTAAACGGAGGGGAGGAAACTACCTAACTGAATGTGTCTAAACATTTATGGGTCATCTTAAATTCATTACATCTACAAAACAAACTGTGAATGTGATTTTTCTGTAACAGTCGACTTCCTTCTTTATCACACAAACACAATCACGATGACACTCACAAACATATAAAGAACAATAAGAGTAGATGTGGATCTTATGGTAAAATTTCAAGTCAATGTTTATTAGCTTTTGGAAGAATAAACAAACAAAGACTTTATGGGACTTGGACACACACACACACTCTTTTTCTAATGTAAAAGTGAGGCACACATATGACTGTGTGTGTGCGTGGTTAAATGAAACACAGCCAAGCAAAGATGGGCTTTGGTGGGCTTTCACAATGGACCTAATGTGGGCTAATTGTTTGCACTATACATATGCTTAAGTTGCAAATAAAACTAATGCTATAAGCCCACTAAACTTAATACATATTATACATGACACATTATGTACTAGATAACAAATGACCATCACTTCTTAAATAGCATAAATTAAATGATAACAATCTCCCCCTAAGGGATGGTCATTTCAATGATGCTCCGGTGATTGGTCTCTTGCTTCTGATGTCTTGAACTTTGTGTGTCAATGTATAATACTCTTCATTCAATGTTCCTTCATGCACTGTGATCTTCAAAGAATTGTCTTTTGGTCTTTCTTGCCTTGATCTACATCTTCTGTCCAGATGCGTTGTCGTTGTAGATGATGATGGTGGATGGACTTTCGTCGGTACCTGCATAAGATAGTTAGCAATAAATCGTCCAGCGGCCATCATGTCGTGAGGCAAGATCCTTGGATCTCATTAAGACTCATACAACTTGTATCCTTTTGAGTGAACACAAGTGTATTGCATAGGAAGTGTTCCTAAGAGATCTTTGATGAATCTCATGTCTCTAGACTCAATAATGTGCGTTTTGGTTTAAGTCGTCGGAGGCATGGAGCAGAGTGCCACCTTTTCAATATCAACACATCTCGGAGTGAGAGGTCGATAGATTATTTAGTGTTCTCCGTGAGAAATGAAACAAATATCTTTTAAGAGATATCTGAGTGGATAGGAGGGGTGGTGCAATGCGTCACTGGGTCCATGACGTCTTGTCTTCAATATCAGTATCACCTTAGTGAGTACCGATAGCAGATGTATTGACCCGGTTTCTGACCTAAGTTTTCATGGAGGGCTATTTCATTTCACCCTTACAAAAACTTTTCTTTTTCATTCTTCAACCCCTTCTTTCTCCTTTCTCATTATACTCTTTTTTTCAATCTTACCTAAGGACTTCTAATGCTAAGCTATTGGAATTGTCCTTGGGTATATCCCCCTGGTTCTGGCGGATCATTGGACATAACCTAACCATAATCACCTTATTACTCCATGATTATCCTAGGTTATTTGTCACATGCCATTAAACCTTGTGAAAATCTCTCAACGTGTTTATGAGAAAACACATTTTGTTAACACATTGAGAGTTTTGCATTTTTGAAACACTCCCCCTTCACATGTGCTCATGCATTTTTTAAATAATCTGCACATGCTGGGTAAAGTTCGCACATTTGAAATGATCAACTTTCAATGAACACGACCTTCGAGAGACACGCTTACGTCACTAGTTAGACTAGATTGAAATTATTACCCGTTCCAGTCATATTCAAAGATCATCTCTCGAATTGGTACATTCTACTCAGACAAATCCTTTGCGAGACACGTTTACATTACTGGAAAACCAGCTTGAAATTATTACCCGTCCCGGACTAGTCTTTTCGATAACGGACATTTAGTTTCGTCAATTCGAGGGTTGTTCTGAGTCTTTTTGAAGAGCTCGTTTGAGATTCAAACCACAAAACTTTTTTGATAACATTTTAATCACGTCCTCTCCCCCATATATTTAATAAACACTTAATCTCCCCCTCAAAAATAGCAGGAAGTGGTATTTTTGAAAAACAGTTGATTAAAATAAAACTTTTTGTGGAGAGACGGACTGATTTTAGCATGAAAAACGGAACATTTTTCTTTTTATACTCCCCCTTAATCATAGCATTTTATTAAACAATTGAGTTTAAAAGCATTTAGGGGACTTGGAGGGAGTTGATGTCAGCACAAAATTTATAGAAAGATATTGAAAAATCTTTTTGAAACAATTTTGATTAAGTGCTCACTGTTTTTGCTTTTTGCCATTAACATTGCGAGTCCTGATCGAAAATAATCAGAAGTCATTCAATGTAGCCTTTATATGAAATCTTTTCGAGTTGGAGAACTCGGGCCACGATAAAAGATTTCACAATAAAGCACGGGTTCCGTACTGAAATATACGAAAGCCTTTATAAAGAAAAATTTGAGAAACGACATGTTTTAGAAAAACATAAAAAAGAACTCTCGCTCAAGCATCTGTACATGCCCGTATCATTGTTGAATGACATTTCTAGATACGTACAGAATATCGATTATACGAGAGACATGTCGTGAGAAGAATATTTTTGGTTTTTGAGTTTTATATTTTTTTTATGTCTTTTTGAAATTTTCTAGTTTTATATTTTTGAACAAGTATATATTCACAAAAATATTTACATGCGAAGCTTGTTGATATAAATCAAGAAGATTCGAGAAGACTTTCTAACTCTTCGGGAGTGGGGCTTCACATTCCAATTCGTCGAACTAAGTTTTCAAACTGCTCTTTTGGGAGGGCCTTAGTAAATAGATCGGCGAGTTGGTATTCAGTCTTCACAAAAAACAATTCAACAGTACCCTCTTCAACATGCTCTTTTATGAAGTGATAGCGGACTCTAATATGCTTGGTCTTCGAGTGTTGCACTGGGTTGCACGAGATGGCTATGGCACTTTTTGAATCGCAATACAGAGGTATGCGATTGAAAGAGAAACCATAATCTGTGAGCTGTGTCCTCATCCATAGAACTTGGGCACAACACGCAGATAGAGACACATACTCGGCTTCTGCTGTTGATAAAGCAATGCAGTCTTGTTTCCTTGAGGACCAGCCTACTAGCTTTTCTCCCAGAAATTGCGCTCCGCCTGATGTACTTTTCGCTGTAACTTGGCAACCGGCATGATCTGCATCTGAAAATGCTATCAGTGTAAACTCCGAATCCTTCGGATACCAAAGTCCCATGTTAATGGTTCTTCGAAGGTATCGAAAGATCCGTTTAACCTCTTAGAGGTGAAGTTCGGTAGGCCTTGCCTGAAACCGTGCAAGTAAGCAAACAGCAAAATGTATATCTGGTCGGCTTGCAGTTAGGTACATGAGAGACCCAGTCATGCTCCGATATTTCTTCGGATCCATGGGTTTCCCATATAGGTCAACGCCAATTTTTGGTGAAGTGACCATTGGAGTACCAACAGAGTCACAATTATCCAATCCATGTTTTTTCAAAATCTCAATTGTGTATTTAGCTTGATTTAGAAAAATACCACGTGGGGATCGATGAATTTGTAAGCCTAAAAAGAATTTTAATTCACCCATCATGGACATTTCAAATTTGCTTTTCATGAGATTTTCTAAATGTTTTGAATGTTCCGAATTAGTGGACCCAAATATTATGTCGTCCACATAAATCTGAACAATCAAAATGTCATTTTGGTATTTTCTTGTAAACAAGGTCGGATCAATTGTTCCTTTGGTGAAATTATTTGACAACAAGAAAGATGATAACTCGTCATACCACACCCGTGGGGCTTGTTTCAAACCATAGATTGCTTTCTTTAGCTTGTAGACGTATTCCGGATGATCTTTGTCAACGAAACCGTCTGGTTGACTCACGTACACTTCTTCTTTCAGAGTTTCATTCAAGAATGTCGTCTTGATGTCCATATGATAAACTGTGATGTTCTTATGAGCCGCATAAGCTAAGAAAATCCTGACTGCTTCAAGCCTTGCAACTGGTGCGAATGACTCTTCAAAATCTATCCCTTCTTCTTGTATGTATCCCTTTGCCACCAGACGAGCTTTGTTGTGAATTACAGTCATTTCTTCATCCTTTTTGTTTTTCCATAACCACTTAAGATCAATGACTAGTTTGTCAATTGGTCTTGGAACTAAATCCCAGGTGTCATGGATTTGAAATTGAAGAAGTTCTTCCTGCATTGCTTCAATCCAGGCATTATCTGCCATTGCTTCCCGAATGTTCTTAGGTTCTATGAGACTGACTGAGCAGACATAGATGCACATGTCGCAATTGGTGTTTAATTGTTTTCTCGTCTGAATTGGTCTTGAGGGTTCACCAATAACCTGTTCAATCGGATGGTCTTTTGTCCACTGTAGTGTTGAAGGGTACCTTGGACCGAATGAATGTGTGTTAGACGGTTCATGTAATCTGGAAGATGATTCACCAGATTCCGTTCCAAACGGGTTTTCAAAGAGTTCTTCGTCTAACACAGCATTATTTTGTTATTGCTCATCAATTCGTGGTAGAACAATTTCAATCACTGGAGATGATCGAGTAAATGTAGATGATGTTGATGTTGAGGGAGTTGGTGCGCCAGCTTCGAATGTTGTGGATGCATCTGGATTTGGTGGTGGTGGTGGTGGTTGTTGATGTTGAGTGGATGCAGCGGAATGTTGGTTAGATGCATTTTTCGAAGCGCCACCACAGTATTCATCGTACATGAACTCGAAGAAATTATCCAGTTCTTGAGTTGTGGGTTGTTCGTCATGAATTGATTGAGCTCCTTGAGGTGCGAGTCCCGAACTGATATGTCCGGAAGTCATCGGGTAAAGCGCGGGTTCTAGAGCGAGTCTCTCAGAAGCCATTTGTGAAATTTCATCAAATTTCACATTCATCGTCTCCATGATCTTTTTCATTCTCCTGTTATACACCGTGAATGCCCTCGAGTTTTCAGAATAACCAATGAAGATTCTAATATCACCCTTAGCCTTCAACTTTCCCAGATCTTCCCTGTCATTTATTGGATAGCATAAAGCGCCAAATACATGAAGATAAGAAATATCCGGTTTTCGGTTGTTGATAAGTTCATATGGGGTTTTATTGAATCTTGGATGGATTAGGGATCGGTTTTGAGTAAAACAAGCAGTAGAAACAGCATCAGCCCATAAGAATAACAGAGCACTGGAATAAATCAGCATTGTGCGAGCAACTTCCACAAGAGTTCTGTTTCTTCTTTCAACTACCCCATTCTGCTGTGGAGTTCTGACAGCTGATGTCTGGTGTGTAATACCAGTTTCTTCAAAGAATGTTCTTAACTCCTGATTTACAAATTCCGTGCCATTGTCAGTTCTTACTATCCTAACTGGAGCTTGAAGTAGAACTTGAATCCGCTTCAGAAAGGTAATGATGGTGCCTGGTGCTTCGTCTTTTGAACTCAAAAACTTTACCTATGTATATCTTGAATAGTCGTCAACAATTACAAGAATATACTTTTTCCCATTTATGCTTTGAACTCTCATTGGGCCACATAAGTCCATGTGCAACAGATGCAACCTAACAACCGAACTAGGTACGGGTTTAGGTTTGAATGTTGCTCTTTTGCTCTTTCCTTGCTCACATGATGGACATAGGTGTTCTTTGGTGTATTTGAATTTAGGAAGATCGGAGACGATGTTGTCTTTGGCAAGCTTGTTGATCGTGTCAAAGTTCAGATGGGACAAACGTCTATGCCACAACCAGGATTTTGTTTCGCCTGCCCTGGTCATGAGACAAATCGGTGATGAAGAGGCCATTTGGTTTATGTCAATTGCATAGAGATTGGTGCCACGATTCCCAATTAAGAGATCATTCCCCACCAAATTTCTAACAAAGCAAGTGTTTCTCCTAAAAGCAACCTCTAAATCTGAATCACAAAACAACCCAACTAAGAACATATTGTGTCCCAACCCTTCGACGTAGTAAACCCGAGTGATCAAATAACTTCCAAACCGTAGATCTCCATAACCCAGAATAGCTGCAACATGATCATTCTCAAAACGTATAGTCCCCATGAACTGCCACACAAAATTGATCTGCAGCTTCAGATTCCCGGTCATGTGCTTGGAGCAACCTGAGTCGACGATCCAAAGACAAATTTCAATGACTTGCAAAGAACAGATGATTTTGTATATGGAAACCGTTTAACATTTGGTTCCAAGGGGTTAGAAGTAACATGTGTTTTACACTTAGAACTGGTTTCCTTAGATGCATTGGGAACAATTTCTAATGTGCCATTCTTAAGTGCAAACTTTCTACCCGTTGGTTTCCATGCACAAAACTTAATGTGATCCTTAGGCAATAGGCTGCTAGTGGTTTTCCTAGCTTTTGCAATAAGTCTTCGAATATATCTAGACTTAGCCCTAGTTACTGAAGGATCCTTATTCTGTTCAGGCATATCATTCTTTTTCACATTATTAGAAACATTATCATCACAAGCATTTTTAGACAAAGATTTCTTTTGCATTAAATAATCAGAATCATTACATGCATTAGAAACAGGACTCTTAACATTACAACTAGATGATACATGTTTCTTCTTGGAAAGCGGTAAATTCCTAGGGTGTTCTTCTACTTTCTTGCATGTACTCTCAGAAACAGGCGAGACACTAGGTTTCTTGTTATTGCTCCTAGACTGTCTTTTGCTCCTAGAGTTGCTTTCAAATCCTGTAGAAGGTAAGGCACACTCATTAGAATTTTTGTTGTTGTCCTGAGATGTTGTTGTTGTAGCATTCCTAGACTCATTTGGATTATCTTTCTTACTTTTGTCTATCGCCCTATATGTTTTAGATGTAGAGGCAGACGCAGTAGTGGGACTAATCCTATAAAGGCCAGGCGCTATTACATTTGATGTTTGGACAAGTTCTTTCTCTTTTTGTTTCTCATTAGGCAAGGGGGTTGATGGTGCAATACCCGTAGTTTCCTCACCCTGCCCTTTTTGACTTGCAAGCTGAGACTTCAAAAAATCAATTTGACCTTGCATGTTTTTGTAAGAGCGCTCATACGACAATTTGTCATACTTGCATTCTTCCTTTTTCGTATCAAGTTGTTTAAAATATGTGACATTTTGTTTTTCAATTTTGGCAAGTGCCTTTTCATATTTTACAACAATTTCGGAAGTCTCAGGTCGAAGTCTTTCATCATCCTCAACAGAATATGTTTGGTAAATAATAGACATAATGTCAGTCGACAGAGCTTCGAAGGAGAGAGAGTCATTTTGTTTTTCCAAAATCATTATGCGTTCCAAGTATTCATTAGCTTCCTTCTCTAAGGATTTGTGGTCCTTAACGAATTCTGTTGACTCTTTCAAAAGATTGTGTTCCACATTTTGAACAACCGCATAGATTGCAACAATGTGTGGATTAATGTCATTGTCAAACATCGTTTTTAGTTCAGAATGAAAACTTGAAAACCAGTCTTTGTTGTTACTGTTTGTTTTGGAAGCCACAATACTTTGAAGTGTTTCAATTCTCTGTTTAAGATCAACCAAATATAGTCTAGCTGCACTTGTTTCACAAGTGTTTTTAGATGCCATTTGTTCGATGTTAGACAGATGTTTTGAGACAAATATTCGTTTTGCGACAGCCACTGGTTGTTTGAAAAACATTGGTGACTCTTTTGGAACTAAATGAACGCCATAGTCTATATTGAGCTGGTTATAGTCTATTGGTTTAATTTCTGGGTTCATTTGTCTCATTTTAATTCTACTCTGCTGAGCAAGCTCGATCGTTTCATCAGAATCATGAACCTCTATAGGATCATGTTTATCATTTATAAGAGTACCATCATATAACACATTCTGAGCTTTCTTGAGATAATAAGGATTTTCATAACCGATAGCCACTTTCTTCATTGTATGTAAAATCGGGTTTTTATCGTTTATTAACAAATTAATTGTTTGTGCAGAATGTCCCGTTTTACAAGTAAATCTTCCAACTTTGCAATGGTTTCCTTTTTGTCAGTAATCTCTTTAATAAGATCCTTTTCACGTTTTGAAAACCTTTCATTCAACTCCTTCTTTTCTTTTTCAAGATTGGAATAAGTTGATTTTTGTTTTGAAAGTTGGTTGGTTAGTTCAGAAATTTCTTTGTTAAGAGATTTGATTTGCAAATTCAAATTAACATCGAGAGCGTCAAATTTTATTTGCAAATGTTTCTCTCTTAACTCAAAATCTCTTAAACTAACTTCAAGTTCTGAATGTCGCTTGTTATTAAAATCAAAAGCTCTTGCATTTTCCTTAGAACTCTCAAGCCCAGTGGTCAAGATTACATTCGCGGCCTTAACATCGCGATTAATCTTTTTGACCTTTTCAATTTCCATACTACAATTTTGCAATAATGATTCAAACATAGCACGTGTTTCCTCATCATTATCAGTATGCTGTGACTCGAATTCTTCATTAGGATCCATATCTGGAGTTACCAAATTAGTATTACTACAACTTGGTTCATCCATGTATGTATCATAAATGAGATTAGGAGTCGCAGGATGCTGTTCATTTTGAGGTGACATATCAAACATTTCATTATTGTGACATGTAGCATATGGTTGTACCTCAGAAACTGCATTTGTGTTAAAAGCAGGAGGTGCTTCCGAATCCGTGTCGTACTTTGCCTCCTAGAGATTAGCCATAAAAATGCAGTTTGCATCGATGTCCTCTTGATCTTCAGAGTTATCCATAATAGCCATGAAGTCATTCTCTTCTGCACTCAACTGAAGCCCAACCGTTTCCTTCTCTGCCAACATTAATGCTTTCTGCAAATACGCTGGATCCCTCTTATTCGGCTTGTTGGGACAGTTCCTAGCCATGTGACCAATACCCTGATAGTTGAAGCATTTCATCACATTACCCTGATTCATATTCCCAGCTCCTTGAGCAACATTCCCAAACTGATTCCCAGCATTCTGTACCCTTTGATTACCAACAGCTGTACCCATCTGATTCCCTGCAAACTGACCCATCTGATTACCAACATACTGCCCTGCCTTCTGATTACCCATCTGATATCTTGGAGCATATCCCAGCTGGTTCCCATATCCCCCAACCATCTGTCCTTGCTGTCCCATATTGAAACTCGGCTGTGTAATTTGCTTGTTGCGAGTGTTCGATGAGATTCGTTGATTGTTGTTGGTGGGTGTGGAGTAGCGTCCTTGGAATCCTTTTGTTAGGTAAGCAAAAGCTTGAGTCAGAGCAGCAGTTGACTCATCTTGATCATTAAGATCTGGTTCATGGTGTTGCTGGTATTGTTGTTGTGGGATTATCTGTTGTTGTTGTGGATAGAACGGTGTTTGAGGATTGTATTGTTGTTGCATGAATTGTTGGGATGAAGATGAAGAGGGTTGTGTGTTAACTGTTGCAGGTGTAGGTGTTTGGACTATGAGTGCAAGAGGATCTTGTTGTTTTGCTTGTTTCTCTTTTCTGACTTCATTTGCCTCTACTTGGTTTTGTTTTAGGAAGTCATAGAGCTGATCATAGTTTACATCGTGAAGATTCTTAGTTTGGTTGACAATAGTGACATATCGTCCCCATTCTTCTGGAAGGTTGTTGATGAACTTGATGTTTTGAACAATTGGTTTAGGTGCCAAATTGTTTTTGATCAACTCATTCATTAGAGTACAAAACCGTGTGTAGTAAGATTCAATCTGCTCAGCTGGAGTGGATGTGAACTTCTCCCATTCAGTCAGAAGCTTGTTTTCCACGTCTTGTTTACCAATGTCTGTACCATAACAGAGTCTTTTGACTCGTTCCCACATTGCATGAGCAGTTTCACAACTGTCTACAGCACAAAATATTTCTTGTGGTAAACCAAGTTGAATTAAATGCATTGCCATGTCATCTGCTTCAATTTGCTTCCAATCTGCCAATGTGTATTCCTCTTCCGTTTGAGTTCGGAAGGTTGCTTCAATTCGAGGTGTTGCATCAGGATTCCCAGCTGTGACTTGAATCTGACGAGGCTTGAATAGACCTTCCTCTAAGGATTTGATCAGGAGTCTACCTTGTCCTTGAGGCTTGGTTTTCATGTATCTTTTCATACGACTCGTCCATGGAAGATAACCACCTTTTTCTAACATTGGAGGACGGTTTTCTGAACCTGCGGCATGAATGTCTTGTTGTGTAGTCATCTTTACAGTATTGTATGATAAAGTGGATTGAGGATCGTTTCAACAAAATAGGAGATGTTGTTGTTGAAGGTTAAACTTGGTTGTTGTTGTTGTGAAGTGTTGGTTTGTTGTTGATGATCGTTGAAGTTGTAGGATAAATAAACGAAACAAATTTAAATCAAGTTACGAAATTTGATTAGAGTATAATTAAGACAAAGTCAAAAGTTTACAATTTCGACAAAGGTTATGTAAATTACAATTTAGATAAAATGACAATTTCTATAGAAATTTCAATTTGACCAAAATTTATACAAATTATGGCAAAATATCAATTTAGATAGAAATATATCTAATTTATATAAATTGGTAATTTATATAAAAGATCTTATACTCTTATACAAGAGGGTAGATATCCGTTTGTCGAAGTATTTTACACACTTATACAAGTGCTAAAATACCGTGTTCACTCTTGAGTTGACGAAATTACGTTCGAATCAAATCCTTAAAAGTTATTTAACTTTGAAGTCGTTTAATCACAATTGCGAGGGCCTGAAGTGACAAATCCGAAAGTTCCAAAAATCTGTTGGAATTGCGAAAAATACACCCCAATTGCGAAACCAGCATGAATTGCGAAGAAATGTAGCAATTGCGAAATGAATTCCGAAACAAGTCAATTGCGAAGGCTGAAGCAATTCCGAAGTCAACACCAATTGCGAAATTTGTTGCAATTCTGAAGAAACTCCAATTTCGACAGAAGATTCAATTGCGAGAACTAGAAGCAATTGCGAAGAGCTGTTCCAATTTCGAAAGTTTGCCCAATTCCGAAACTTGACTGAATTTCGAGAGGTAGTAGCAATTCCGAAGGGCCCACTTGTTGCCTTATCTTGAAAGATTTCTCTGACACCTTTCACCAACTTGCCAACTTCCCTGACACCTTTCACCAACTAGACAACTTGGACCAATAATTCACTTACACAATGATTATTCCAAATAAAATAACCACTATATTCTAAAAAAACACAACTTATCCAACCTTGAAAATTTCCAGTCGATCTAGAACTTAGAACACCAAAAGAAAATCCAACCTTGAAATGCAAGAATCGACTAGAAAACTAAGAGACCATAACTACCCATCTCGTTAAATCACTAAACAACACAACTTTTCTCATGATATTTTGCTATTCGATTCCCAGAAAAACACAACAACACACCTTTTATGAAGCAAAAAAAACGTGGTTGTTGGGTATTTGATGAAAAAAGATCAAATAGAAACAAACTCCTACCTTGTTGATTGGCTCTTGTATACCACTTGTAACAGTCGACTTCCTTCTTAATCACACAAACACAATCACGATGACACTCACAAACATATAAAGAACAATAAGAGTAGATGTGGATCTTATGGTAAAATTTCAAGTCAATGTTTATTAGTAAACAAACAAAGACTTTATGGGATTTGGACACACACACACTCTCTTTTTCTAATGTAAAAGTGAGGCACACATATGACAGTGTGTGTGTGCGTGGTTAAATGAAACACAGCCAACCAAAGATGGGCTTTGGTGGGCTTTCACAATGGACCTAATGTGGGCTAATTGTTTGCACTATACATATGCTTAAGTTGCAAATAAAACTAATGCTATAAGCCCACTAAACTTAATACATATTATACATGACACATTAAGTACTAGATAAAAATGACCATCACTTCCTAAATAGCATAAATTAAATGCTAACATTTTCAATGCAATAAGAAAGTACCCTCTTGTTCAATAGTAATAAATATATATTACCTGGCAAGGAAACTTATCAACGAGAACATTTATTCACTATATGCCTAAGTGTTGGAAAGAAAGAAAAAGTATGTTTAACAATCTGCATGTGTTTATATTTATTATTTTGAAAAAATTCCAAAAAAAATGGTTTAGTTCGGTTCTTTGGTTCATGATATACTATTCCGCTAAGCGATTTTATCAACTGTTTGTTTAGTCTTGCATGAATATTAAGAACTGAAACTAGACTCTTTAGTCTTTACACATTACTAATTAGTTATGATAATATACATTTTACATCGATTTTTTATCTCCCTCATTTCCTAGTATCACCTATACCCACTTCCTTGTAAGATGTTAAGGATGAAGGATTTTATTGAATTGATGATCATTACAGACAAATGAGGAACAATATAAAGGAATGTTACAAGACCTATATTAGGGAACCCCACTAATTATGCCAAACCATATAAATGTACAACTAATAATATTGTGATTATCCACAAGACAACTAATGGTCCACTAAAGAACTTATCTCAACAATATACGGTTAACACTTCCCCGCAGTCGTAGCAGGAGGACACCGGATGCTGAGGCTGGAGCGAAATTCTTCAAACAGTGCAGACGGTAAGCCTTTCGTAAAAATATCCGCATATTGGTAACGTGAGGGAACATGGAGAACCCGAACCTGACCAGTGGCAACCAAGTCACGAACAAAATGAATATCAATCTCTATGTGCTTCGTTCGCTGATGCTGAACCGGATTACATGACAAGTAGACTGCACTAACATTGTCACAGTAGACTAGCGTAGCAGAAGATAAAGGTGTGTGCAGCTCATGAAGTAAATTCCGTAACCAACAAGTTTCAGCAACAGCATTTGCAACCCCACGGTATTCTGCTTCAGCACTAGAACGAGATAGAGTTGGCTGTCTCTTAGAGGACCAAGATAAAAGGTTGTTGCTAAGGAAAACACAGTAGCCGGAAGTGGATCTCCTAGTAGTGGGGCAACCAGCCCAATCCACATCAGAATATGCTACCAAGGATGAAGTAGACGAATCAAACAACTGTAACCCATAGTGTAATGTACCCCGGATATACCGCAAAATCCGTTTAAGAGCCGATAGATGAGGCTCTCGAGGATCATGCATATGACGGCAGACTTGCTGAACTGCATATGATATATCTGGGCGAGTGAATGTGAGATATTGAAGAGAACCTGCAAGACTCCGATATAATGTAGGGTCAGAGACTGGATCACCATCATCCCCCAGTTTGGACTCAGTGTCAACAGGAGTCCGACTGGGATTACAATTAACCATATGAGTTCTCTCCAAAACCTCAAGTGCATATTGCTTCTGAGATAAAAACAACCCTGTAGAATCACGAGAAACAGAGATACCCAAAAAGTAATTAAGTGGACCCAGATCAGTCATAGCAAACTCCTGATGTAAGGAACTAATAATCCGCTGTAACAAACTATCAGAAGAAGCTGTGAGAACAATACCATCCACATATAATAATAGATAGGCAGTATCCGTCCCTTGTCGGTATATAAATAATGAAGAGTCACATCGACTATGTGAAAATCCAACCCGAGTGATATAAGATGTAAATCGCTGAAACCATGCTCTAGGGGCCTACTTGAGCCCATACAGAGACCGCTTCAACAAACACACATAATCAGGGTGCACAGAGTCTCGAAATCCCGGAGGCTGATGCATATAAACAGTCTCGTTCAAATCTCCATGTAAGAAAGCATTCTTAACATCAAGCTGGTGAATCGGCCAATGTCGAGAAGTAGCTAAACTTAGTACAGTCCGAATTGTGCCCGGTTTAACCACCGGACTAAACGTCTCATCCACATCAACCTCCTTTAATTGATTACTACCGTTGGCCACAAGACGAGCCTTGTAGCGACTAAGAGTGCCATCAGCCAAATACTTGTGGCGAAAAAGCCACATGGAGCGAATAATGTTGGTGTCCGTGGGTCTAGGCACAAGAGTCCAAGTTCCATTCTTAATAAGTGCAATGTATTCATCACGCATAGAATTTTGCCAATTAGGATCAGTAAACGCATCACGATAGGTTTTTGGTAATGGTGAGACCGAAGACACATGCATATTGAGACGCTCAGTAGGACGATTAGTCCCTACACGAAATTGTGTGACCATGGGATGAATTGAGACAGGGTTTGGGTTATTAGGAGGATTTGGGATAATATGTTGGTGTTGGTGCACGGGTGGTGATGTATTTGGTGTCTGTTGTTTGGCGGTGGGTGGTGATGGGGATGTTAATGGGTCATGGGTTACGTGATGTTGGGATGTATTAGGACCGGTGGGAATTGGTGTTGTTGGCTCGTTTGTGGGTTGAGGCACAATGGGTTGCACAACGGGGGCGGATGGAATGAATGGAGGATTTATATCCGGTGAGTCATCCAAGAAATTGTATTTGGGTGCCGATGTTGGTGAAGAGGTGCCATATGGAAAAACAGTTTCATCAAAAGTTACATGACGAGAAATGATTATTTTATTGGTGTTTAAGTCGAGGCAACGATACCCACGATGATTGGAAGCTTGTCCTAAGTAGATGGAGGGTGTGGCTCGTGGTTCAAGTTTGTGATTAGGATATAAGTGAGGGTAACATAAGCAACCAAATGTGCGTATAAGGCTATAATCCGGGTTTTGGCCAAACAGTCGGTTATACGGGATTTCATTGGCAATAGCTGTGGAAGGTAAGAAGTTGATTAAATGGACAGCCATGTTTAAAGCTTCAACCCAAAAGGTTGGTGGAAGGTTGGCCTGGAAAAGTAGGGTTCGAATGAGGTTGTTGATGGTGCGAATCATCCGTTCTGACTTCCCATTTTCTTGAGATGTCTTGGGGCATGAGAAACGAAAATGAACGCCATTATCGGCAAAAAGTCTATGAAGGGTGCGGTTATCAAATTCACCGCCATGGTCACACTGAAACGATTTGATTTCACACTTAAATTGAGTGTGAACGTACTTGCGAAATAGAACAAATTTTGATAATACATCAGATTTGTTTATCAATGGGTAGACCCAAACAAAATGAGAATAGTGATCCAAAAACAAAACATAATATTTAAAACCCGAGAGGCTCGAAATTGGTGAAGTCCATACATCATAATGAATAACATCGAAACATGCATTAACAATAGTATCGAAACTGACAAATGGAAGTCGAACGTGTTTGCCAAGCTGGCAAGCATGACAAAGCACAGGCGGCTTCTCCTTATTACAAGATATAAAATTATTTGAGACGAGACGGCGTAGCACTTCGCTCCTAGATGTCCAAGGCGCTGATGCCACGTATGTTGACTTACAAGAAGAGCTTGGGGAATAGGACACGGGGCCGTGACAGGGTATAGGTCGCCCGTGCTGTCACATCGGAGAAGCACCCAACGTGTCATGAACTCCTTGACGGAATACCCAAAAGGATCAAATTCAACAGTGCAATTATTGTCACAGACAAATTGGCGGACAGATATAAGATTTTTGACAATATGAGGGGTAATAAGGACGTTATTTAAGTAAAGGGGTCGAGAAGGAGTAGGCAAAATGCTACGACCCGTATTGGTGACCGGAATGTTATGCCCATCACCAACCGATATAGATGGATACATGCAAGTATTAAAAATGTTACTAAGACTATTAACAGATGCATTAAGGTGTGAGCTTGCACCTGTGTCCATATTCCAAGCGCTATTGTTCAGGTATTATGGTGTCATAACATGAAATGCGTGAGGTAAAACTGTCGCGTGACCTGAACCAAACGTAGGACCCAATTGTCCCGAAGCTAGCGAACCATTCTAAGAAGGTACTATTTCCAGGAATTGAGCTTGACCATTATGATTGGTCTGTTGGCCCATTAACCCTTTTTGTCCATAGGATGTGTGAAAGGCTAAAGGGCCAAAACCTGGTTGAGGCATAATACTATAGATGGGTCGGTAGCCTTGGAAGCCCAACTGAGCTGGCGCACCATGTTGTGTAATTGCATTCCCATGTGCAATATTTGACCAAGCATTATGTGCCATAGTATTGCGTAAACAATACTGATGGGTTGAATTATTTAGCCAAGCAAGCAACCAAGAACCTTATTAATTAATACACCAGTTGATGATTTGGGAAGGAGAATTGATAAAATGATGACAGTGGCTATGAATTAAAATAGAACAGTGGACCAAAAGGACTTGTGACCTTGAACGCACAAGTAACAATATTAAAACGTGTGGATTGTGACCTAGCACAAATCACCAACACAAAAAAAGACACTTGTGACCTTAATGCACAAGTAACACAAAGACAATGAGGATTGTGACCTAGCACAAATCACCTAATAATGATAATACACGAAGGAAACTGTTTTTGGTGGCTGAAGAATTTTGTGGCGGTAGGGTTTTGGTGTTTATGAAGATCGAATAAGTTTGGCTGCTGATACCATGTAAGATGTTAAGGATGAGGATTTTATTGAATTGATGATCATTACAGACAAATGAGGAACAATATAAAGGAATGTTACAAGACCTATATTAGGGAACCCCACTAATTATGCCAAACCATATAAATGTACAGCTAATAATATTGTGATTATCCATAAGACAACTAATGGTCCACTAAAGATCTTATCTTAACAATATACGGTTAACATTCCTAACTTTATGCGTAATTTTTTTATTTTTTTATTTTTTCTACACTAATTACAAATGCATGCTTTCCCATGTTTTTTCTTATGTTTTTTTTTTCAACATGCTCGTCCGAATACTTGTCCTCACCCTCGTCTTCTTGAAACATTTTAGGAATCAAGAATCTGCACAGGTATGAGCCTATAGAACAAACATATATTTAGTTTATATTTAACTTTGAATCAAGACCACCACCAAACCAACCAAAACAAACACCATATAATATAATCGTAGCACCTGTCAAAAGCAATATGTTGGTGGTTGTGTCTAAAAAAGAAAAGATTTAAACAATATAATAACCCTGGCAAAGGAACACTTACTTTACTACGAAAATAAGTCAAAATAATAATTAATCCATACAAACAACGCCCTAATGTGCAAACTTATGTGATCGATATTGTTGCAATGACAAAGATACTTTGAACATAACACATTTGAGTAAATTACAAAGATGGTCCTTGTGGTTTGGGTTGACTTTCATGTTTGGTCCTTTGACTTTTTTTTCGCATGTATGGTCCCTAACTCTGAAACTGTTAACAAAGATGGTCCCTTGACCAAATGTCTGTTTGGTCAAGGCGTTAAGTTGTATCATGTGCGCTATGCGTGAGGGTATTATCGTCCATTCACTGTAGCAACTCTCTTCCCTCTCTGCT
The DNA here is from genome assembly GCA_021014915.2 of Artemisia tridentata subsp. tridentata. Classification (NCBI taxonomy): domain Eukaryota; kingdom Viridiplantae; phylum Streptophyta; class Magnoliopsida; order Asterales; family Asteraceae; genus Artemisia; species Artemisia tridentata. The sequence continues at coordinate 305,633,678 of CP139502.1, read as the reverse complement.
ATATGTCTTTCCCAATGCCACTCAGTATTTACTCCCGCTCATTTCTTTCATTAACATAAATCCGATCATTTTCTTTAACCTAAATCCCCAAATCTAAACCCTGATTCAAAAACAAATAATTGTTGGTGTGATGTTGTTCAATAGGGATCACAATGTAGATGGATTGATTGGTATGACCCCCCCAATGTGTAATCGTTCTCTTCAAATCATACCTGGTTTATTAATGTCAAGGAACAATCTTGAACGAGAATTAATGGAAGCCCAAACTGGTAGTGCAAAAATGAAGAAGTATCTTGTTTGGTCTTGGATCTTGTTTGTTGTTCTTTTTGCTATCAAGTAGGAAAAATGAAGAAGTATCTTGTTTGGTCTTTTGCTATCATGTATGAAGTTGGGTCTTTTGTTTATGTTTGAAGTAAGTGTTACGTTAGGATGTTAAGTTTAGACATGTAACAATGTACCAAGTTGTATTTTGTCATGGATGATGAATGAAAACAAGCAGTTTTATCTTAACAGAAACAACTAGAATTTCATTACATAGATGCATATTACATTACATAGATAGATGCATACATAGAGTGATACATTCTTAACAAAAGACAGTGGTGGGAATGCTTCAAGTAAAGGTCCTTTTCCCTTTCCCTTTTCCTGTGATCTTTGCATAATTCTCCTGGGTTGGAAGGGCTAGAACAATAATCCTTTTGCCATTGATTGACAGAGCTTGAGTGGTAACAGGAGGTTTGACAGTGGCTTTGAACTCATTTTTGAGTATTTTAGAAATATTTTGATGTTTTTAGTGGTACTAATTTGTGTATTAGTGTAGTTATGTGAATTTAAAGGAAAATGCAGACCCATCTATTGAAGTTAATGCCATTGATTGCTTGGTTGGTGTACTGATTTTAGTAAATGCATCAACAGTTTGACTTTTACAATTTGACCCAAAAAATGTACCCAATTCAGACCAATGCAGACCCAAAAAATGTACAAATTGACCCAAAATGTACCTGTTGATTCTAATTTAGTCAAACCTATAAAAAGTGAAACCTATACAAACTCAAACCCATACATAATTTAACCAACTGAATCTTTATGACAGCTGACTTTACTAAAGTCAAACCAATACAAAATGTACCCAATTCAAAGACAAGCATTACAAAGCAATCCTATTATCATCCAAATGCAGCTGTAAGCCTTTAACTCCTCCAACCTATACAAAACCATCCATATATGACCAAAATGAACCAGTCAAACACAAGAAGGATTTAGGGAAAATTTGTTGTCATTAGCAGCTATTAACTATTGGATTAAAAGAGTAATCATCTTGTTCTTGTATCCAGAACACATACAAAGAAGTCAATGTTATGGTGCATACAACCAACCACTGACATAAACACAAATATGACCAAAATGAAATATTGTTTATGGTGCATACAAGCAACCATTGACATAAAAGTCACTTAAACCCAAACTAGCCAATGTTAATCACTTTCTTCCTGGGTGTTTTCTTCTTGGAACCTACTTCAGCAACTGCAATACCCTTTCCCTTATCCACACTTCTTCCACTTGCAGCAGCAGCATCAGTTGGGTCATTTCTTGTAACACCCCGTGCCCGCTTTGACCAAAACTTAAAACTTTACACGCGAAAACGTTTGACTTTTTCGGACATCCTGTTACTCTTTCGACCATTTACAAAAATCTGAAAACTTTCCACACTAAGGTCCGGATTATGGAACCAAAACGGTGATCCTTGTCAAAACCATGGATCCATGATAAGGTTTAATTTTTATGAACCAAAAGGTAGATCCAGGACTGAAATCTTGATCCACACTAAGGTCTACAATTTCAAACCAAAAGGTAGATCCAGTACTTTAAAATTTGGACGGGTTATGCATAAAACCCATTTTTGACCCATTTACACAACAAACTACTCATACCACTTTCTTTTCCCACCAAACTTGACCATTATCATTACTTTAACATACAAGACATGTTCCAAAGACACTTGACCCGTTTACCACCCTAAATGGGTACATTTACACTTAAACCAAACACTCATTTAACTTTTACTAAAAACACATAAGGCATACTTTGCCACGACTTTTGACCACCAAATCGTTATACAACTCTTGGCATACAATTTGACACTTGTCTACTCATTACAAAACATTACTTGACTCACGGTGGTACAAACTTTACACTTGAGTTCGGTATTCTACCTAAGCTCCTATACACATACTACCTTTGATCTTGCATAACCAAATCCTTAATCCCTATATCCAAGCCATCCGTATAAACATGCCAACCTACAAAACGGTTAGGCAACTAAACCGTAAGCTCAAAGGCTTAGTAAGTAAAACGAAAATAACATACCATCATACTTCAATCAAACATATAAGCATCACATATATCCAAACACTTACTTAGCGGCTCAACTTTCTAATTCTTGCATAACTACATAACATCAACTTACTCTCACAACCAAATTCATCACTTAGATCATATTCATCATAGCACGTAAGCATATCTCAAGTCTCTTATCACTAACCACAAAACATACATAACACATATATGTTAGACATCCATATAACATATGCCATCATCATTTTACTTACCTTAGCTCCAAGCTAAGCACATCAATCCAATATCATCATCATCATCAACATCATCATCCTCATAAACACCCTAAATCATAACATCATACAAACACTTAACACATAACACAATACATCATGAACAAACGTTATAAAACCCATCAAACCTACTCATCTTCCTTTCCAAATCATCATATGATCATACCTTTATCATATGATGATTTCCCACTTTAATCATAACTCTTAATCTTATTAATCACCAAATAGAAATACTTACTTGTGGAGGATTATTACTAGGAAGAACCATAAACATAAGAACTTCATCTTCTTCTTCCTAAAACCATCAAGACTCCCTTTCTTCCCTCCCTTTATCTCTCTAGAAACCGAACCTCACAAACCCTTGAATGATATGGAAATGTCTAGATAATCCTGGACATTTCTTATCTAACACAATTTTGGGCCATTGGCAAGAATGGCCCCTCAAGTTCTATTCTTTCTATTTTGGCCACACTACATATCTTAACACTTTTGGTCTATTGCAACTTTAACCCTTGAAGTCTATTTCCTCTCTATTTGTGGCGCATACTACTTTCCATAACTTTATAACACATGTTTTGACTATCACTTGACTATCAGGTATGACCACAACGCAACATTCGTTGACTGGCCAATAACATAAGGTCTTTATCCATTTTCATCTAGGGTGGGTTCCAAGTACCTGGGGAACGGGTCTAACAATTCTACCCACTTATTTAGATTTCGTCCCCGAAATCTATCGTCTATTTCTAACAAAAACTTAGTCACATAATACACCTCATTCCTAGCACTTTCGATTCTTAGTTCATTTAATTGCAATGATCTAATGGTCTTGCAACTCTAAGCACAATATAACATAATACATGTCCTTAATCCACATTACTTCCCGCTTACTTCTATAACCATACAATTCAATTCATACTAAAATCATTACGTCATCTAAGACATACCTACCAGAACTAGCTATCATTCTAATCCATTATATTAACGTTACATCACATTCTCACTTGCTTCATTCTATATTCTCATTCTTTGACTACACGATACTTGGGAAACTTGTGCTATTAAACTTTACATAAATACACTCAGCTAATACTTTCACATTCTATCAACACCACTTAACCATTTCTTTTGCGTCTCTACATAAGTCAAACACATTACTAATACTTCCTTATTTATCATAGCCATTTCACTTTTCCTTTAACATTCTTATTATAATGCAAATACTACTTAATCATTCTTTTTACGTTCTCTACACTTACCTCATTTCTTCTACTTCTTTCTTCATGTCATTTTCGGTTACCTTTATAAGTCTTATAGAAATATTGCATGAATTGACTCAATAACACCATCATACCTTAACATTTGCCATCACATTACACATGACACTTATCATCAATTATTTCCATTACTCACATTTTATACCACGACACAATTGCGTACTATAACATTTCTAAGCATCATTACAATTCTTTATTTCCTTCAACTTATACTTAACACTCAAAACGTAGGTTCCTCATAATTCTTCCTAAAAGACGTGCTGTTAGCATTTAATTTATATGTAAAGTGATGGTCATTTGTGTTTTGTAAGAGTGTGTCGTTTGTGTAAAATAGAATAGTTCAAGAAGGCTTTGTGTTGGACTTTATTTAGAAATGTTCAAGTAAAGTGTATAAGCCCAAGTCCAACACAAAGCCCACCAAACCCAAGCAAAGAGCATTAGGGTGTCCCACACATCCTATAAATACCACACTCTCACCCCATTTTGTGTGTGTCTCTTAGTAGTGTAAAGGTGAGAGTGTGTGTGTGTTCTCTAAGTGTGTTTCTTTTATTTCTTTCTTTGCAAGCTAATAAACATCAAGTATTATTTAGATCATATGATCCACATCACTTCTTTTCATCTTTATTCTCTAGTTGAGTGGCACGCATAAAATAGTAGTATTAGTTGTAGTGATAAGGGAGAGTAGACGTGATTAAATGTGATCAAAGATCGTGGATTGAATCTCAAGACTCAGTTTTAACCCTCGAATTGACGAAACTAAATGTCCGTTATCAAAAAGACTTGTCCGGGACGGGTAATAATTTCAAGCTGGTTACCCAGTGATGTAAGCGTGTCTCGCAAAGGACTTGTCTGAGTAGAATGTACCAATTCGAGAGATGATCATTGAATATGACCGGGACGGGAAATAATTTCAAGCTAGTCCAACTAGTGATGTAAGCGTGTCTCGCGAAGGTCATGTTCATTGAAAATTGATCAATTCAAATGTGCGAACTCTACCCAACATGTGCAATTTATTTCAAAAAATGCATGAGCACATGTGAAGGGAGAGTATTTCAAAAATATATAAACTCTCGGATTGTTAACTAAATATGTTCACTTATAAACACTTTGAGAGATTTTCACAAAAGGTTTTATGGCATGTGATCGATAATCTAGGATAATCATCAAGTTATAAGGTGATTATGGTTAGGTTATGTCCTATGATCCGCTAGAGCCGGAGGGATCTACCCAAGGACAATTCCAATAGATTAGAATTAGAAGTCCTTAGGTAAGAATGAAAAAATGAGTAAAATGAGAAAGGAGAAAGAAGGGATTGAAGAATGAAAAAGAAAAGTTTAATGAAAGGGTGAAAAGAAATAGCCCTCCATGAAAACTTAGGGCAGAAACCGGGTCAATACATCTACTATCGGTTATCACAAGTTGATACTGATATTGAAGACAAGACATCATGGACCCAGTGACGCACTGCACCACCCCTCCTAGCCACTCAGATATCTCTTAAAAGATATTTGTTTCATTTCTCATGGTGAACACTCCATAATCTATCAGCCTCTCATTCCGAGATGTGTTGATATTGATAAGGTGGCACTCTGCTCTATGCCTCCGACTACAAAAACTAAAACGCACGATTGAGTCTAGAGCCAATGAGATTCATCAAAAATCTATTAGGAACACTTCCATAAGAATACCCTTGTGTTCACCAAAAAGGACACAAGGTGTACAAAAGTCTTAATGAGATCTTCGGATCTTGCCATATATATATTTCATGATGGTTACTATGTTTCAAAAGGTCTACAGTCGTGGGGTGATCTCCAGCGACTCACTGAATCGTGGGTGCACTTCGGTGTGTCCGTGTAAGCCCTCTCGGGGGTATCCGGTTCAGAATGGCCTGGGCGCGGGTTAGAGAAAGTCTTCACACTATGCTGTTGACGATCTCGAAGTCTGAACCTGTAAGTGCTGGATGATTTATTACTAACGGTTTTATGCAGCTACCTATAAACATCCATCAACCATCATCCGATACAGCAAACATCTTCACCTCAACATACTCATACTTATGAAGATCATCCTCAACAAAGCTCAAGTGTAAAAGTTCAAGACAAAAGGATCAAGTTAAAAAAGTGTAACGACAAAGTCAGAAAGCTAATCAAGATGTCAAGAACAATTTCATATATCAAATGATGAAAGAATAAGGGGAGATTGTTAGCATAAGTATAAAGTTCAAGATGTATGAGTTTGTTGGAGGACACGACGCATCACCACACGAAGATGTTGATCAAGGCAAGAACTACCTGAAAGACGATTACTCTGAAGATCACATTGCATGAAGAAATGATGAATGAAGACTATTCTACATTGACACACAAAGTTAAAGACGTTGAAGACAAAAGACCTATCACTAGGAGCATCATTGAAATGACCATCCCTTATGTGGAGATTGTTGGCATTTAATTTATAGGTAAAGTGATGGTCATTTGTGTTTTGTAAAAGTGTGTCATTTGTGTAAAATAGAATAGTTCAAGAAGGCTTTGTGTTGGTCTTTATTTAGAAATGTTCAAGTAAAGTGTATAAGCCCAAGTCCAACACAAAGCCCACCAAGCCCAAGCAAAGAGCATTAAGGCGTCCCACACATCCTATAAATACCACACTCTCACCCCATTTTGTGTGTGCCTCTTAGTAGTGTATAGGTGAGAGTGTGTATGTGTTCTCTAAGTGTGTTTGTTTTATTTCTTTCTTTGCAAGCTAATAAACAACAAGTATTATTCACATCATATGATCCACATCACTTCTTCTCATCTTTATTCTCTTGTTGAGTGTCACGCATAAAATAGTAGTATTAGTTGTAGTGATAAAGGTAGGATTCGAGTCTTTACAAGTGGTATCAATACGCCATATAACAAGGTAGGAGTTAGTAGTGTCTCATTAGGATTAAAAGTAGGCATAAAAGTTGTGTTTTTATCTAAAAAAACGTGTTCTTTGTGTCTTCTATTTAATTTTACGTAAGTTAAAAAGAAAAAGGTGGTAACTTTTAGTTGTTAACGCACGTTCTTAAGTTAAAGTGTCAAGTTTTTTTAGTTTTACGTGGAGTTTAGAGAGTTTTAGATAAAAAGCTACAAGCTTAGTGTTGAAAGAGTTGGCTTTACATCACTTTGGCGACAAAAGGTGTACGTTATAAGATTTTCGAGTGTTTGAAGTTGTTTTTTATCGAAAAAAAAGGATGCTACAAAAAGTTGTGACTTCAATCTTCATTGCATCGAATTTTTTTATCAAATTTCTTGTATAAGAAGTTTGATAAAAGTGGACTACATCGACATAGAAAAAATCTATTTTCTTGTATAATAATTTAGATAAAAAGGGGTTTATAGGAATTGTTGTGCTTGTCAATTTCTATAAAAGAGGATTTATAGAAATTGTATAATTTCTATAGAAATTGTTGCTCTTATCGAAATTGTGGAAAGACCATTTATCGCAATTCTGCCAGAGAAGTTTTTATCGGAATTGTTCCTAGCCACTTTCTATCGTAATTGTGCCACAGATTCAAACTTATCGAAATTGTCAGTCAACGATTTTATCGCAATTGTCCCGAGAAAAGGTTATCACAATTGTCCCAAGTACTCTCTATCGCAATTGTCTAAAGACTTTCGCAAATTGTCAAGTCTGGTCCCTTATCGCAAATCTGTACTTGAAAGTCTTTTGCAAATTGTCAAGTCTAGTCCCTTATCGCAATTGTTGCTACTTGAAGTACTTTCGCTAATTGTCAACAACGGTCCTCTATCTCAATTCTTTTAAACGTATTACAACTTAAATAATTTTTATAAATTCGATTAGCACTTTTGATTTCTACAACATCAAAGATCGCGGACTCAGTATTCTCTGGCTTGTATAAGTGTGACGAATACTTCGACAAAGGAATATCTATTAGTTTGTATAAATTAGTTAGATCATTTATATAAATTGTAAATTTATATAAATTGCATAATTCTATATAAATTGAAATTTTGCCATAATTTGTATAAATTTTGCCATAATTTGTATAAATTTTGGTCTAAATTGAAATTTCTATAGAAATTGTCATTTTATCTAAATTGTAATTTACATAACTTTGTCGAATTTGTGAACTTTTGATTTTGTCTAAATTATATTCTAGTCAAATTTAGTAACTTTATTTAATTTGCTACGTTTATCTACATTGTCTTAGTTGATCTAAATTGCAAGTAACTTCAAACGATCATCAACAAAGAACCAAGACTTCACAACAACAACTAAGTTTAACCTTCAACAACCACAACTCCTATTTCGTTGCAACGATCCTGAATCAACTGAATCAACTTTATCATACAACATCTACAATGACTACTCAACAAGATATTCATGCAGCCGGTGCAGAAAACCGTCCTCCCATGCTAGAAAAAGGTGGTTTTCTTCCATGGACAAGCCATATGCTTCGCTATATCAAAACCAAAGACAATGGTAAACTCCTGCCTCATTCCATCAATCATGGACCATTCAAGCCTCGTCAAGTGTTAGACCCTGGGGATCCAAATGGAACACCTCCCACACAACCATACTATCGTAATCAATATGAACATAAATGCACAAAAGAGGATAGGAAGCAAGTTCAAGCTGATGACTTAGCAATGCACCTAATTCAACTTGGTTTACCACGAGAAATATTTAATGCTGTTGATAGTTGTGAAACTGGTTATGATATGTGGGAACGAGTTAGAAGGCTTTGTCATGCCACAGAAATTGGACAAAAAGAAGTTGAAAACAAGCTTCTAACTGAATGGGAGATGTTCACCTCCACTCCAGTGGAACCCATTGAGTCCTACTACACAAGGTTTTGCACTCTAATGAATGAGCTCATAAGGAACAAGTTGACACCGAGGCCAATTCTTCAAAACATCAAGTTCATCAACAACTTACCAGAGGAATGGGGACGATATGTCGCTATTGTCAACCAAACAAAGGATCTTCATCAGCTAAACTATGATCAGCTCTATGACTTTCTCAAACAAAATCAGAAAGAGGGAGATGAAGTCAGGAAAGAGTAGATAGCAAAGCAACATGATCCTCTAGCATTGATTACTCAAACACCTACACCTACAACAGTGAATACACAACCATCATCATCAACTTCCACTCAGAACTTCATGCAACAACAATATGTTCCACAACAACCATTCTACCCACCACAACAAGAAGTCATTCCACAACAACAATACCCACAATTCCAAGAACCAGAATTTACTAACACCGATGAAACTCTTGCTGCTATGACACAAGCATTTACTTTACTATCAAAGGCATTACAAGGATGCTATTCCACTCCCACTAGCAACAACCAAAGGATTTCATCGAACACTCGCAACAAGCAGATTGCTCAGCCGAGTTTCAACATGGGTCAACAAGGACAAATGATTGGAGGTTATGGGAATCAGCAGGGATATGCTCATCGTTATCAGATGGGTAATCAAAATGCAGGGCAGTATATGGGATATCAGATGGGTCAGTACGCAGGGAATCGGATGGGCCATGTTGTTGGAAATCAGAGGGGTCAGAATATGGGTAATCAGATTGGGAATATTGTTGCTCCAGTTGCTGGGAATGTTGGAAATATGAATCAAGGGAATTTGTTAAAGTGTTTCAACTGTCAAGGAATTGGTTACAAGGCAAGGAACTGTCCCAACAAGCCTAAAAAGAAAGATCCAACTTATCTGCAGAAAGCATTGATGTTGGCACAGAAGGAAACGGCCAGGTTACAGTTGAGTGCAGAGGAGAATGACTTTATGGCACTGATGGATGATATGGAAGACCTTGAGGATATTGATGCCAATTGCATTTTCATGGCCAATCTTCAGGAGGTTAAATATGACACAGATTCTGAAGCACCAGAAGCTTATGATGTCAATGGAATCTCTGAGGTACCAACATATGCTACATGTCACAATAATGAAATGTTTGATATGTCACCTCAAAATGAACAGCATCCTGCAACTCCTGTACTCACTTATGATACATATATGGACACGCCAAATTGTAGCAATATTAATTTGGCAACTCCAGATATGGATCCTAATGGAGGCCTCGAGTCACAGCATACTGAGAATGATGAGGAAACACCTGCTTTATTTGAATCATTATTGAATAACTATAGTATTGAAATTGAAAATGTCAAAAAGGTCAATCGCAATGTTAAGGCCGCGAATGAAAAATTGACCACTGAGCTTGAGAGGTATAAGGAAAATGAAAAGGCTTTTGAATTTAATAACAAACGACAGTCAGAATTAGAAATAGGTTATAGAAACTCCATTTCAAGGGAAAAAAAACTACAAATCAAGTTTGACAAACTAGATATTAATTTGAACTTGAAAATAAAAACCTTAAAAATGGAAATTTCAGAATTAACCTACCAACTTTCTAAACAAAAATCAATTTGTTCTGATCTTGAAAAAGAAAAGAAAGAATTGAATGCAAGGTTTTCAAAACGCGAAAATGATATTCTTGAAGAAATCATTGAAAAAAAGAAACCATTAAAAAGTTGGAAAATCTGCTTGTAAAAACGGGTCATTCTACACAAACAATTCATTTGCTAATTAACGACCCAAACCCGATTTTACATACAATGAGAAAAATGGCTATCGGTTGTGAAAACCCTTATCACCTCAAGAAAGCTAAGAAATAACAGAATGTGCTATATAATGGTAGTGTGCTAAATGATAAACATGATCCTCCCGAGGTTCGGGATTCTTATGAAACGATTGAGCTTGCTGAAGAGAGTAGAATGAAAATGAGACAAATGAACTCAGAAATTAAACCAATTGATTATAATAAGCTTAACACAATCTCTGGCATACATCTTGTTCAAAAAGAGTCACCAATGTTTTTCAAAAAACCAGTGGTCGTCTCAAAATGAAAAGTTGTTTCCAAACATCCTTCTAACATCAAACAAATGTCCTCTAGCAGCCCTTTTAACACAAGTGAAGCTAGACGATATTTGGAGGATCTTAAAAAGAAAATGGAAAATTTTCAAAGTCTTCTTAAAACCAAAACAGAAATCAGTATCAACAACTGGCATTCAAGTTTTCATGCATAACAGAAAAAGATGTTTGAAAAAGACATTTTTCCTCCACTAAACGCCATTAATATAAGAATACTTAATGTGGAAAATGCGCTTTTAAAAGAAACAGCCGAATTTTCCAAAGACCACACATCTCTGGTAAAGGAAGCAAATGAAAACATTGAACACATCAAAGTTTTGGAAAGACACAATGACATTCTCTTCGAAGTAGCTCTGTCAACTGAAATTATGTCCATTATTTACCAAACATATTCTGTGGAAGACGATGAAAGACTTCGAGCTGAGACTTCCACAATTGTTTTAAAATATGAAAATGCATTTGCTAAGCTTGAAAAAGAAAATATAACATATTTTAAACAACTTGATCGGAAAAAGGAAGAATGCAAGTATGACAAATTGTCGTATGAGCGTTCTTACAAAAACATGCAAGAGCAAATTGATCTTTTGAAGTCTCAGTGTTAGTGCAAATATAACGATATTTAAACTAAACGATTTCTTCGGTTTTAATAATGACAAACATGTAACTTGTAATACATAACGTAAAATGTGCAAGTTACTTGTAAACACAAATCATCAATGCATACTTACATCAACATCTCTCGACGCCTCAAGTATGCTTCAACAAAGTCGTAGATTTCCATCCCGACGTAAATCACTCAAGGTATGGACAAACAAATCTACTACTTGACAAATGATCAAAGGATTATATTTTTCTAAACTTCACATTTTTATAAATGTGACAAAACGTTTTTCAAAAATATATTTTACAAATTATTTTTGAATTAAAAAGAAATGTTTTATTTGGAAAAATCATTTCAAATTATTTTGAATTAGTAACAGCTATTTTCCCCCCCAAAATAGCTCCAAACTTCCCCAAATAAACCTTCACCACTAAAAGACAAAATTTGGAGCGTCTGGAGCGTTTTCGACACCGATGGCTCCACGGTTCCGTTAAAGTTAACGGAGCAGTAGGGTATTTAACGGAGCCGTCCGTACGTAACGGCTAGATTTTTCTTTGCCTATAAATAGTGGACCATTTCACACTTCCAACTTGATTTTTCCAGTCCTTTTTCTCTGGTCTAATCCCTCCTCACTTAGATGACTTTCTTTGATCATTTGGAGAGTCTTAGTTTGTTTAAGAGTGATCCAATCATCCATTCAAGTGATCCTCTTCATTCCTCTTGATTAGCAAGAGAAGAACACAAAGTATCCAAGTAGATACAAAGTGTTGTCATCCCTCTTGATTAGCAAGAGAAGAACACGAAGTATCCAAGTAGATACAAAGTGTTGTCATCCCTTTTGATTAGCAAGAGAAGAACACAAAGTATCCAAGTAGATACAAAGTGTTATCATTCCTCTTCATTTGCAAGAGAAGAACTCAAGGTATCCAAGAAGATACAAGAGTTGTAGTTGTTAGGTCTTGTAACATTTGTTACATTCTTGATTGTATCATAGCATACATCAAGATCATTTTTCTTTTGAGAGTTCGTGAGGGAAGATCATTGTGATCTTGTTGAGATCTTGGAGATCTCTTGAAGCCATTGGGCTTGTGTGATTGATCATGTGGATCAAGGGTAGATCGTGGTAGATTGGTGCTAGCTAAGATTAGCACTCGACATCTAGCTTAGTGTCGGAAATAGGATAAGCGACGTGTATGGTGTAGATCGGGTAGATCGTGGTAGATTGGTGTTAGCTAAGATTAGCACTCGACATCTAGCTTAGTGTCGGAAAACAAGTTAAGCGACGTGTACGGTTTTCTCCGCCTGAAAGGAGTTTGTTGATTAGTGAAGTAACTCTCGAGTTGGGTACTCGGGGAGTGGAGTAGGGCGAAGAGGAGCTTCGTGACCGAACCACTATAAATCACCGCGTCCGGTTTGCGCCTTCTTACTTATCTCTTTACTTTCATTTCATTCTTTATTGCATTATATTTATATTTGCATTGCATTTATATTTGTGTGGCTAGTTGCTTATGTTATGTTGATTAAGTATGAGTCATGGTTTGATTGTGCTTGTGTTGTAGCTTACTATATTCATCTCAAGATGTTATATGACCATAGTTGACACTTTTCATATTGCGTCACACTTGATCGGGTGTTTGATACAAAAAGAGTTTAAGTTTTTAATGGAAACGTATTCACCCCCTCTACGGTTTCCACAATTGGTACCAGAGCCACGTCGCTCAAATTTTTAAAACAAATGGTTTTCAAATTTGAGTACGATCCATGTATCAAATTACCCATGAAGGTGATAAAAATATGAAAAGTATTTAGTTACTTAATACTTACAAGCTTTGTTGTTAAGTATATGTTGTTATACTAGCTTGAAGGTTTTCTTAAATTGATAAAAGTTGGTTCTCTTCAAAAACTGAAGTCAGACGTACGGCACCGTTAAATATAACGGACGGATCCATTAAATATGGACGGTACCGCTAAATTTAACGGTATCTTCGTCTGTTTTTCAGAATTCGGTAATTTTTAAAAATTCGTATAAAATCAACCGTAAGTCCGTAGGAGTCATGCCACCTATCGTTTTAAATGTAATTGAGTCTACTTTCACTTAAAAATATTTTTAGAAAGTGATTGTAAAGTAAAATTTACGAATGTCTTTAATTTGTAACAGAGAATCTTTTCCGGTCATGCCGATTGCACAAATTCTTTGTCAAATCACAAAGTGAACATCACACATTGATGCATTCATGATTTCAAGGTGTTGAACTTGATCAAATTTTTAAATGGGGTGGAAAATAATTCATTTTCAAATAAATTCAAGCTAAGTGTACATTGTTATACTTAATACACAAAATAACGATAAGTATCTTTGTGTGTTATGTTAAATGACTATTTGCTTTTCTTTGTGTCTTAGTATTGTTAGTTAATACTTTTGTATGCTTATTGTTATCTTTAGTTGAGCTAATTTTATCTGTAAGCATAAGTGCCTTTCATGCCTTGTTGCTATGTGTCGAATATTAGCTTTTCGGCTTATGCGTCAATAGGACTTAGGCTAGACTTCTTGCACTAAGTTGCGTAATTGATTTTGCATTGCATATACGCATAGACCATTTTTCTTGCATTTGTTGCAAGCTTTTAAAATGGTTTAGTAACCTTCCTAGGAATAGAAACTAAGTTGGTAGATCATGTGTGTCGAAAGATATTGTCTTACACAATTATTTTTCCAAAGGTTTAAGTGTAAAAAGTATATCACCCCAAAATACTTAACACTTTCATAAAATCCGTAACATGATCTTTAAAACATTACATTAGTTTATCTTGTTTGACCATAGGTTGTCTAAACAAGATAAAAAGTCATTTTAATACATTAGTATTTAAGTAAAAGAAAATGTATTAAACTTGCATTGATCTAACACACATACAAAATGTTTTTAAACATTTAGTATTTTACGTATGTTGTATAAAAATAGTTAAGATAATTATTTTTATACTAATGAGGTGTCGAAAAACTAGAAATATTATACTTAATAATATAAATAGTTTTTCTCAAATAAAAATTAATGACAACATCGAAGTAGTAACGTAATATGTCATTAACCTCACACATACAACTAGTGTTAGAATAAATGGGACACACTCCTTAAATTTTTATTTTCTTTTTAAAAGGAGTGATTGTGAGGGTCAAGAAAGATTTTGAGTACATATCAATTAATTTCAAATTATGATTGATATCATCATCAAATCTAATTGACGAGTTTTCGAGTGTGGACATGAAATTGGAATCATTATTTGTCTAGTTTCAAGATAACATCAAAATATGATGAAACATATTATCTTGAATCTACATACTCAATCACACTTGATTGTCATGAAAATAATGACGTCCCCTCAAGACGAAAATAATATGCATCGGATCATAACTCACACTTGTGTTGAAGATGCCATATTGAGTCTTGTTGTCCAATAGTTGTGTTCCAAACATTAAACTAATCTATTTAAAAGATGCATAAAATACACAACTAAGTAGGATTGACAACTTGGATGTTTCATCCGAAATATACAAGTAATTTACATTGCAATGCAATTAGTAAATGTGTCATTTCCGAAAAACCAAACACGAGCAAACAAACAACATATGTAAACTTTGCTCATGAACGACTCAACACTCAAAGTCACATGTCTAGTAAAAGTGTCACACATAATATGTTATTAACTATTATGTTAGTCGTCAATATTTGAGAATATCTCATGTATTTCTTTTATCAAAAGATTGACAAAGGATAACTTATATCCTATGCATCTTATTTTCTTTGTGACATGAATGGTTATGTTACAAGAGAATACATTGCATCCTGTTAACTAATATAGGATATTAGAGTTGAATAATAACCTAATACGACATGTGTCATTTCATAAACAAGTAAAATTGGTCATACACTAAAATACTAGTTTCACAAAGCATTCTTAAGAGTGATAAGTTTCCTCTTAGAAAAGCATACTTGTTGAAATAAACAGTATGTCTCATTTCAAATAAAATGCTCACAAGATCTATTGAGGTAAGTAACCTTTACTAGATTCTCACTCAAGATATGCAAAGGAGCATTCTTGAAACACACACGATGTAGTAGATTCTACATTGTATCACATTAGAGTGTCTCTTGGTTCTAGGAAACCAAATCATGTTAAAATAACATGTAACAACTCAACAAACAAAGATGTTGTCCAAGAGATCATAAAATACACCATCTCCATCAAATAACCTTTAAATCTCAAACACGAAATTAAAACATTTCGCTTGCCTTTGTTAGGAGTTGTGTAAGACATGTCGTTTTCTTAACCAACTTTCAAAGTATGGTTAATTGAGTCATATTAGGCCATGTATAAGCAAAACAAGATAACATCATCTTTGCTATACTTGGATAGGCAAATATAGGAATTGAGTCATATGAGAATGACTACTGGAGAACCTATTGCACTAGAAATTCAATTTGACCTAACGGTTGGATTGCTTCCAGGAGAGAAGTTGGGTTCGTGTATAACCCGTAAAAATGGTCGTGTTTAGCCTTAATTGAGCACCACTAGTGATAGTCTCATACTCATTCTCTAACTTGAAAATTTTTCATTCCTACATTTGACTAGAGATAGTTTACATCGGTGAACTTTATCTCCCATTAGGATGTCATCTTAAACAAGTAGTAATTAGGATCTGCCTTAGCAAACCTAGAGTGCTTGCATCCCACATACGTGTTTCAAAATGATAACATGTTATCATAAGACATGATTAAATGTCTTCATGATCTTAAATGCTAAATGATTATCATGCTTTGCATGATGGTTACATTTATTCCTTATGTGCATTTTACATGATTTGCTTGTGAAGTTTGCACCAACACTATGCTCTTTTGACACATTAGGAATTAGGTATGCTCAGCACTATGAACCCTTAGAAGTCATAGAGTCATACACTAGTGTCAAGACCTATAAGTTAGAGTAGTCGCGAAGTTGTCCCAATTCCCTAGTTATCACTTCGCCTTCTTCCAAGTAATACACCCTTTTGTCATGGGAAGGTTAGATACAAACCTAGTAGAACTCGGAGTAGGGTTGACAACTTAAATATTTCATCCGAAATATTCAAGTAAGTTTAACTTGCGATCGCAATTGTTAAATGTCATATCCGAAACATCATACTCAAGCCTTTTAACAACATATGTTAAAACGCTCATCCAAAAGCTAAAAGCTATCATCAACCCTCGGATGACAAAGGACTCAAAAGTTACTATATAAGTGACTAGTAGTTCATTTCATCCTCGTGTGATTATACACGTCTTAAGATCCCAAACCATGCTGCAAATCAGCACCATAGGCCTAACTTTACGTCTTTCAAAACCCCGTGAAAATCCGTAAAAACACCCAACCGAGAATCCCCTAACCATCTCCGTCTAGGTCTAGGAATGATGGAACATATTCCATAAATCTTATGACTACTTAAATATTTCACTGGAAATATTAAAGTCATCCCATGTAACCCTCTTATGACTATTTAAATATTTCACTGGAAATATTGAAGTCATCTTGTGTGTCTCGTCTCATGACTCTTTAAATATTTCACTGGAAATATTGAGTCATTCTTCACATCACTCTAATGGCTACCTATGTATTTCCTCGGAAATATAAAAGTCATCTATTCTCGTCCAGTACCGTTCAAAGAATTTATTAGGTATAAATTCTCTCCTCGTGTCGAAGAGTCTCACTAAATCAGCGAGATTTATTCGTAAAATCCTCTTAAAATTCCAATGACAACTTAAATATTTCATCCGAAATATTTAAAGTATATTTAATTTGCGAAATGCAATTAAATGTCATCTCTCATTCTCGGTCAAAGTTCACCGAATCCCGTTGGATTCATTCATAAAGGAATTTATTTGGTATAAATTCTTTTAATCTAAAGTCCAGAAAAATCACAACATATGTGAAATTTCTTTGTAAAAAATACTCCTTTCAAATCTCACCAACACCATCAAAACCCACTCGGTGTAGTCTTGAACCAAAACCATCTCCTGTCAGAATAGATTCTATCTATCATCTGATTCCTTAGCCTTTTCCCTTTCGCTTCCGCATGGTATTAAACACTACCAATGCTTCCGCATCCCACTCACCTTCCACACACCTCAAGCGAAAAACCGCTAGGATAAGTTGAGATAACCCCACTAGAACCTTATCACCAACCTTACAACTCTGAAGATTTTATCTTCTTAACCCTTAGGATATCTCTAAGTAATCACATGCCTCATCATATAAATATTCTATGAATATTCACAATGATTGAGAAGAGCTACGTGACTTCAAAGGTGAAGTTCATCGCATGCTATCCTCCACTTGTCATGACGTTACTAAGCTCATCGCTTCCGTCAACGTTTGTTTTCCTTTTCATACTTTTACATATTGTCCGGATGGTCATAGATTAAGGGGGAGCGAAAACACACTCATATAGTCTTTCACCAAACACTCTCAAGAACACACAAATGTGGTTCTTATTCCCTAGGAAACTTCCCTTTAGCTGCCCAGAACTAGGCTGAACAAGAAAATTCGTGACTTCCAGGTCACGGTACCGTTAAATAGGCCACGGTACCATTAAACTTAACGGTACCGTGTGGTATTTAGTGGTACTGTGCCTATGTTTGACGAATTTTTACTGTTTCTTTTAGATCCCTGCATTCCTAACCTCAAACCTGCAAAATTTTGCAAACTCACATACACCCTAGGATTCCCTCACTACACCATAGGACTCTAACACCAACTTTAGTTCAAATCCCACAACTCTTGCCTATATAAGGCCTCACCAATGCAAGCTTATCTTGCATCTCACCTTCAAACCTCACATTAACATCATCATCACACTCAACCCTTTTAGCTACACTTCACTCTTGACAGTGATAGTTAGTCTAAGAACCTTCAACCCATAGAACATCACACTCAAACCTTATAACCTTCAACTCATCACACTCAAACCTTACAACTACTCCTCACTTTGGATAAGTGATAGTTAGTTCAGCAACCTTTAACCCTCACAAACACATGAAACCCTTCATGCACCAAATTATCTCTAACACACAACTAGGATCATCCAACCTAGAAACCTAGAACTTCGTTACCTTAACCCCGTTAGAGATATCCACCAACAATCCTGTTAGGATCACATACACCTTTTCTTTTTCCCTTTTGACATATATCATGCATCTCATTGTCAGTGCAAACGATATATTAACCTAAACCATCCTTTCCCACCTTTCCTCAAAAGGCAAAACCAACATCTCCAACCACATCATCATCATCCTCCACCTTTAGGATTCCCACACCAAGTCCACCACAACCTTTAGCTATCACACTAACCCTATCACCATCAAACCTCTTTGGACTTGGCACCAACACATCAACCTCATCACAATCACCATCACCACAACCACTAATGGGTCATCCCATTATTTATCCTCTACAACCACATAACCCAAGTTGTCCTTGTTGTATAACCTCTATCGAGTCTACTTATGACACGACTTGTCATAATAGTAATCATTTAGGGTATGTCTTATCAACAAACTATACTTAACATCAATCATCTTAGGTAGATGATTATGTTGTTCAAAAGGTTTGATAGAACATTCCTTCCCAATGACAACTTGGAAGATGTCATTTAGTGTGTCAGTCAACGAACGAATCCCGTTCTTGTTAGTATGATTGATTGAACAATTACACCTTAGGTTGTTGGTCTTTACCGTTTTGGCACCCTTTTAGGTTGTGTCACTCACCTAGTTTAATCCTTGCATGTCTTGCTATGTGTATTCTATCCCTATATGCTCCTATACTGTTATATATTATGTTGCACGAAGCTAACCCTTGATGTAGGAAAAGCCTTTGTATGAATTTGATCCATGGATCCGCTAGATACTAAGGTAAATAAACAAGGGGATTAAGTCACCATAGGGGAGCATTGAGCTAGGGGGAGCTCGGGAGTATTTGAATATATAGCATGGAGTCGTCTTCACAAGTGGTGATAGAAGGCTTCACTAGGATGATGCAAACTCGCCTTTCTAGGAGAAAGGAATGTAGTTCAATAAGGGGGAGTAGGGAGCGCTCAAGGCAACTACCTTTTTGATTCGACAAAAGGGGGAGAAGGGGAGTGTAAACAGGTAACTTTTACATTTTACTATGTGTTACGGTTTACATATTTGTCATCATCAAAAAGGGGGAGATTGTTAGTGCAAATATTACGATATTTAAACTAAACGATTTCTTCGGTTTTAATAATGACAAACATGTAACTTGTAATACATAACGTAAAATGTGCAAGTTACTTGTAAACACAAATCATCAATGCATACTTACATCAACATCTCTCGACGCCTCAAGTATGCTTCAACAAAGTCGTAGATTTCCATCCCGACGTAAATCACTCAAGGAATGGACAAACAAATCTACTACTTGACAAATGATCAAAGGATTATATTTTTCTAAACTTCACATTTTTATAAATGTGACAAAACGTTTTTCAAAAATATATTTTACAAATTATTTTTGAATTAAAAAGAAATGTTATACTTGGAAAAATCATTTCAAATTATTTTGAATTAGTAACAGCTATTTTTCCCCCCAAAATAGCTCCAAACTTCCCCAAATAAACCTTCACCACTAAAAGACAAAATTTGGAGCGTCTGGAGCATTTTTGACACCGACGGCTCCACGGTTCCGTTAAAGTTAACGGAGCCGTAGGGTATTTATGTAATACCTGAAATTCTATAACCTGTAAAATGACCAAATTACCCCTGGGGATTTAAAACCTAAATAAAACATATGTAAAGCACCAAATAAATTCCAAACTTCTAACAATGAACAAGTTATGATCCCAAATATTTTTAACAACTCCATTTAACTTTTATACAAGCCACAAAATTACCAAAATACCCTTGGGCGCCAAATAAAGTTTAATTTCAAATATTATGATTTAAATAAGGTAATTAAATGGAATTAAATGGGCAATTAAAAGAGATAATCAAAACCATTAATCTCCTTGACCAAAATTCCGAAATTTTGGCCATTAACCTTCCCCTTTGACTCGTTTCTTTCTTTTTAAAAATCAATCACAATTATCCTAAGAAAACCCTAATATGCCGATTTAACAAAACACACACAAATATTCTCCCTCAACTCATACGAATTTCTGGAGGTGATCAAGGATTTTTCTGGTGTTCTTGGAGGTGCAAGGAGGCTAGGAAAAATAAGGGTTGCTGCGTTTTCTCCTTGGTTCGTTCTTGTTCTTTAATTCTTGTCGACTTGATCAAAAACAAGGTAATAATCCATACGACTTAATCACACATTTTAAAATTAATATGACAATTTTACAGTGATATTTAGATGTTATATAAGTCATATAAAATATACAAATCGAATCATGCAATGTTTCTTGATCGTTATGAATTTTAATGCTTAAAACACACATAAATTCGAATATATATGAAACGAATTTTCTGGATGATATAAGTATTTTATTTGGACCTTATATGAAGCATATGACCTGGGAAAAATAATAGATCGAATTATAATAGCCTAAATCAAGTCGTTGTAATTTTAATGTCTAAAACGTACGTAAATATGCAATATATGTTAAACGATTTTTCTGGGCATGTTCTCTATTTTTCGTGGGTTCCTTATGAGTAATATGATCTGGGAAAAATATGGTTTTGATTTTTAGAAGCTTAAAATTAACGTAGTGAATTATTGGATAAACCGGATTTTGTGAAAAGTGAAGAATAAATCAAATAAAATGGATCGGGCATTAGGGTTAGCATTTTGGGGCTTGGATCTGGTCAATTAAATGTGTTCAAAGATTATTCAATGATTGTTTTATGATTGGGTTTGTTAGGGTTTGAATTTGATCATTAAAAGTGGTAATCCGATTTGAAATTAAATCACAAGGGGGTGTTTTGTAACTTTTGAAACTCGTGGGTTATTTTTAAAATGTTATTTAGGTCTGTTACAATGTGGGAAAAATATAACTTTGGGGTCCTAAGTGTAAATATTGCAATATAATGAATTAATGGGAAATTAGGGTTTCGATTTGGAATTAATTAAAAGTGAGGGACCAAAAGTGTAAATCTGAAATTCTGAAGTTGTTTTGAGTTAATACTGATATAAAAAGGTTGTTGGGTAAATTTGAGTATTTATGGGCTTAATATGGAATTAATATGGAATTATGATTTAAATTATAAGTTTTGTAAACTTAAGGGACTAAATGTGTAATTTCTGAAACTTGAGGGGCTGGATTCGTACAATAAGTAATTATGAAGTTATATTCTGTATTTTGATAAAATATGAGGCTTGTTTGGTAATTATGGATAAGATAAGGATTTAAAGTGTAAAATTATGAATTAAGGGGTTTAAATGGAAATTTTGTAAACTAAGGGGTATAAAATGTAATTTGGAAAACTTGAAGTATTGAAGACGTACATTCTGAATTAATGAAGGATTAAAAAGAATGAATGTGATAATTACATATTTGACCTTTAACTTTGGAAGAATTACATGTGAAACCCTAAAGTATGGAAACTTGCCAAATGAGGAAACCTGCCTAAAATAGAAAGTTATTAAAAAGTAAAGGAAAACCAAAATGGTAATCTGACTAGAATCTTCTGTAATTCCGTCTTCTATTCCTCTAGGTGTGAAGAAGGAGAGATCCTGATCTGTTTGTGCTTCTATTTCTGTTTTTGCATCTTTAATAAGGTACAGATATTCTGCCCTTCTCTAGTAAGGTGCCTTCGTCTCATTTTTTCTGATTTCTGGTTCATTTTTATGCTTTCTTGTTCTGTGAACCTTGCTTGTTTTCTTATAATGATTTGTCATGAACCTTACTATAAACCCTGATTTGAACCTTGAAATATTTGATATGAACCATTCAACTTGAACCCTTGTTTGAACTCCTGTCCTGATCCTTTGTTCTAAACCATGTCTTGAATCCTACTATGTTTCTTTTGACAGTTGGCATGACCCGTTTCATCACCTGGTAACCTGAATATTTAAGACCCGTAGATACTTGAAGGTTCATAGGATTTTATAACTACTTTTCTAAATTATACATGAAGAGGTTTTGAAAATTTCTTTAAAAGACTTTCATTATGAAAACTGATTTAAAGACCACTTTATTTTAAAAGGATTACTTTTAATAAATTGACATGAACCTTCTGGTACTTGACCTTCCTGATATTGAATCCTCTGATGTGAACTTCCTGATTTATCTCCTGTCTTGAACCCTGATATAAATCATGACCTGGACCACCTGACACCCGATACTTTAACCTGACACCTAAAACTTGGACCTGACACCTGATACTTGAACCTGATACCTAGTACATGGTACTGATTTCTGATGCATGATACCTGATACATGATACTAATACCTGATACATGATACTGATTTCTGATGCATGACACCTGACACATGATACATGATACCTGACCTTAACCCACAGTTTGATACTACGAGCCACTCACTAGGCATGAGGGTTTCATGTCCATGTCAGTCGATGCACCGATGGCATGACTCTAGGGTAGGAGAGTGATGACCTATCCCGTCCCTGTTATGATTATGATTTACGTAGAGGCAGACTCTGGCCACCTGGGGCGTATGGATGCATCCTAGACTTGACCTGACCTGACCTGTTACATGATATATTATTTCTGGTGACTGATGGTGTGTGCGATACACGTCTTTCACACTCTGGGAGCTGATCACTCCGCTTACTGTTGAGGACTCCCCTCATGATTACTGGCTACTGAGAGGTCTCCCCTCTACATGATTATACTGATACTGTTACTGTTACTGCTACTGTTACAAGTTACTGTTTCTGGGCTCGTAGTGGACTTCTGTTACCCTGCACCTTGTGACCTTATAACTTTATAACCTTTATTCACCATCATTATTACTGTCACCCTGTAACCTGATACATGACTTAACATTTGACTTGACATGATCTGATCTGGGTATGTGGTGGGATTATGGATTACACCTTTACACTTATCCACTGTAACTAGTTCTAATCATGTTATATCTGTATGACCTTTATGTTCTTGTTCCTGACTCCTGTTACATCTGGTATTTATTCTTTTACTTCACTACTTTACCGTTACTGCTTGTTACCGTTATATCTGTTAACTGAGCTCTCGTAGCTCAGCCGCGTTTCTTTTCCCGCGGCAGGTAATTAGTTGGAGGTTGGGATTGATTGGAGAGTACATTGGACTTAGAAGAATTTACTAGCAGCTTGTAATTAGCTATTGATGATGGTTAGAAGAACTCATGTTAGACTTAGAAATCGTTGTATTGAAATCCTGTAATTTAATATTTCCTTTTTAACCATTGAATTATATTGTATTATTAATGTCATGTGCTTGTATCTGTTCTGATAAGCCACCGTTGTTGTGACACCTTTGCCCTTGTCGGGTCGGGGTGTTACAATTTATGGTATCAGAGACAGGTTGACGACTTGTAATACAATTACCCTGTCCTGTGCATTTAGGACCATTAGGCTTCCACTGTAAGAACATAGGAGAACACCTTGAGGACTTTCTTTAGGATTCCCTGATATGAACTTAAGTTTTGACCGGTGAGGAATGGGTAGAATATAAGGTATTTAAGTATCATCGTTTTCGCATTACTCTGATTCGTGCTTTGCTATGACATTGCTTGGGTTAACCTCTGAGACCGTAGAAGTACTAAGTGGACCAAGACAGGTGATTGTTACGACTTGAGATAAAGTATGACCATCATGAGGGCATATTTATATGATGCCAGTATTATGACGTCTGGCCAACGTGATAATACTTACATCATATAACGTGCACTTGTTGTGGGCATAGGATATTTCGAGAAGTGCCTTAGAAGCTTTAGGAATTCTGATAACTGTTTGAGATCGTCTGCGTTAGTGAGATTTTAAATTCATTCTACCTATACGCGTAATCTGTTTTGATACATCTGGATTCTCGTCACGCATTCTGCTGACCTCTGAACTTCTGATAATAATCTTCAGTTTTGTTATAAAACTTCTTCCAATTGATGTTATCGATAATTTATTGCTATACGCTCTAATCTGATCTGTCAATTCAATTTCTGTGGACGGCATATCCGTCAAAAGCCTGTGAAATTCATACGTCTCTTCTGAGGAAATCTGACTACCATCTTTTAGGTCTGATATGTCTTTGTTTAGTTTCCGTTTCCTTTCCTTTCTGCTTTCTGCAAATTTAGAGGACGAAATTTTTTTGTTAGTGGGGAAGAAGTTGTAATACCTGAAATTCTATAACCTGTAAAATGACCAAATTACCCCTGGGGATTTAAAACCTAAATAAAACATATGTAAAGCACCAAATAAATTCCAAACTTCTAACAATGAACAAGTTATGATCCCAAATATTTTTAACAACTCCATTTAACTTTTATACAAGCCACAAAATTACCAAAATACCCTTGGGCGCCAAATAAAGTTTAATTTCAAATATTATGATTTAAATAAGGTAATTAAATGGAATTAAATGGGCAATTAAAAGAGATAATCAAAACCATTAATCTCCTTGACCAAAATTCCGAAATTTTGGCCATTAACCTTCCCCTTTGACTCGTTTCTTTCTTTTTAAAAATCAATCACAATTATCCTAAGAAAACCCTAATATGCCGATTTAACAAAACACACACAAATATTCTCCCTCAACTCATACGAATTTCTGGAGGTGATCAAGGATTTTTCTGGTGTTCTTGGAGGTGCAAGGAGGCTAGGAAAAATAAGGGTTGCTGCGTTTTCTCCTTGGTTCGTTCTTGTTCTTTAATTCTTGTCGACTTGATCAAAAACAAGGTAATAATCCATACGACTTAATCACACGTTTTAAAATTAATATGACAATTTTACAGTGATATTTAGATGTTATATAAGTCATATAAAATATACAAATCGAATCATGCAATGTTTCTTGATCGTTATGAATTTTAATGCTTAAAACACACATAAATTCGAATATATATGAAACGAATTTTCTGGATGATATAAGTATTTTATTTGGACCTTATATGAAGCATATGACCTGGGAAAAATGATAGATCGAATTATAATAGCCTAAATCAAGTCGTTGTAATTTTAATGTCTAAAACGTACGTAAATATGCAATATATGTTAAACGATTTTTCTGGGCATGTTCTCTATTTTTCGTGGGTTCCTTATGAGTAATATGATCTGGGAAAAATATGGTTTTGATTTTTAGAAGCTTAAAATTAACGTAGTGAATTATTGGATAAACCGGATTTTGTGAAAAGTGAAGAATAAATCAAATAAAATGGATCGGGCATTAGGGTTAGCATTTTGGGGCTTGGATCTGGTCAATTAAATGTGTTCAAAGATTATTCAATGATTGTTTTATGATTGGGTTTGTTAGGGTTTGAATTTGATCATTAAAAGTGGTAATCCGATTTGAAATTAAATCACAAGGGGGTGTTTTGTAACTTTTGAAACTCGTGGGTTATTTTTAAAATGTTATTTAGGTCTGTTACAATGTGGGAAAAATATAACTTTGGGGTCCTAAGTGTAAATATTGCAATATAATGAATTAATGGGAAATTAGGGTTTCGATTTGGAATTAATTAAAAGTGAGGGACCAAAAGTGTAAATCTGAAATTCTGAAGTTGTTTTGAGTTAATACTGATATAAAAAGGTTGTTGGGTAAATTTGAGTATTTATGGGCTTAATATGGAATTAATATGGAATTATGATTTAAATTATAAGTTTTGTAAACTTAAGGGACTAAATGTGTAATTTCTGAAACTTGAGGGGCTGGATTCGTACAATAAGTAATTATGAAGTTATATTCTGTATTTTGATAAAATATGAGGCTTGTTTGGTAATTATGGATAAGATAAGGATTTAAAGTGTAAAATTATGAATTAAGGGGTTTAAATGGAAATTTTGTAAACTAAGGGGTATAAAATGTAATTTGGAAAACTTGAAGTATTGAAGACGTACATTCTGAATAAATGAAGGATTAAAAAGAATGAATGTGATAATTACATATTTGACCTTTAACTTTGGAAGAATTACATGTGAAACCCTAAAGTATGGAAACTTGCCAAATGAGGAAACCTGCCTAAAATAGAAAGTTATTAAAAAGTAAAGGAAAACCAAAATGGTAATCTGACTAGAATCTTCTGTAATTCCGTCTTCTATTCCTCTAGGTGTGAAGAAGGAGAGATCCTGATCTGTTTGTGCTTCTATTTCTGTTTTTGCATCTTTAATAAGGTACAGATATTCTGCCCTTCTCTAGTAAGGTGCCTTCGTCTCATTTTTTATGATTTCTGGTTCATTTTTATGCTTTCTTGTTCTGTGAACCTTGCTTGTTTTCTTATAATGATTTGTCATGAACCTTACTATAAACCCTGATTTGAACCTTGAAATATTTGATATGAACCATTCAACTTGAACCCTTGTTTGAACTCCTGTCCTGATCCTTTGTTCTAAACCATGTCTTGAATCCTACTATGTTTCTTTTGACAGTTGGCATGACCCGTTTCATCACCTGGTAACCTGAATATTTAAGACCCGTAGATACTTGAAGGTTCATAGGATTTTATAACTACTTTTCTAAATTATACATGAAGAGGTTTTGAAAATTTCTTTAAAAGACTTTCATTATGAAAACTGATTTAAAGACCACTTTATTTTAAAAGGATTACTTTTAATAAATTGACATGAACCTTCTGGTACTTGACCTTCCTGATATTGAATCCTCTGATGTGAACTTCCTGATTTATCTCCTGTCTTGAACCCTGATATAAATCATGACCTGGACCACCTGACACCCGATACTTTAACCTGACACCTAAAACTTGGACCTGACACCTGATACTTGAACCTGATACCTAGTACATGGTACTGATTTCTGATGCATGATACCTGATACATGATACTAATACCTGATACATGATACTGATTTCTGATGCATGACACCTGACACATGATACATGATACCTGACCTTAACCCACAGTTTGATACTACGAGCCACTCACTAGGCATGAGGGTTTCATGTCCATGTCAGTCGATGCACCGATGGCATGACTCTAGGGTAGGAGAGTGATGACCTATCCCGTCCCTGTTATGATTATGATTTACGTAGAGGCAGACTCTGGCCACCTGGGGCGTATGGATGCATCCTAGACTTGACCTGACCTGACCTGTTACATGATATATTATTTCTGGTGACTGATGGTGTGTGCGATACACGTCTTTCACACTCTGGGAGCTGATCACTCCGCTTACTGTTGAGGACTCCCCTCATGATTACTGGCTACTGAGAGGTCTCCCCTCTACATGATTATACTGATACTGTTACTGTCACTGCTACTGTTACAAGTTACTGTTTCTGGGCTCGTAGTGGACTTCTGTTACCCTGCACCTTGTGACCTTATAACTTTATAACCTTTATTCACCATCATTATTACTGTCACCCTGTAACCTGATACATGACTTAACATTTGACTTGACATGATCTGATCTGGGTATGTGGTGGGATTATGGATTACACCTTTACACTTATCCACTGTAACTAGTTCTAATCATGTTATATCTGTATGACCTTTATGTTCTTGTTCCTGACTCCTGTTACATCTGGTATTTATTCTTTTACTTCACTACTTTACCGTTACTGCTTGTTACCGTTATATCTGTTAACTGAGCTCTCGTAGCTCAGCCGCGTTTCTTTTCCCGCGGCAGGTAATTAGTTGGAGGTTGGGATTGATTGGAGAGTACATTGGACTTAGAAGAATTTACTAGCAGCTTGGAATTAGCTATTGATGATGGTTAGAAGAACTCATGTTAGACTTAGAAATCGTTGTATTGAAATCCTGTAATTTCATATTTCCTTTGTAACCATTGAATTATATTGTATTATTAATGTCATGTGCTTGTATCTGTTCTGATAAGCCACCGTTGTTGTGACACCTTTGCCCTTGTCGGGTCGGGGTGTTACAATTTAACGGAGCCGTCCGTACGTAACGGCTAGATTTTTCTTTGCCTATAAATAGTGGACCATTTCACACTTCCAACTTGATTTTTCCAGTCCTTTTTCTCTGGTCTAATCCATCCTCACTTAGATGACTTTCTTTGATCATTTGGAGAGTCTTAGTTTGTTTAAGAGTGATCCAATCATCCATTCAAGTGATCCTCTTCATTCCTCTTGATTAGCAAGAGAAGAACACAAAGTATCCAAGTAGATACAAAGTGTTGTCATCCCTCTTGATTAGCAAGAGAAGAACACAAAGTATCCAAGTAGATACAAAGTGTTGTCATCCCTTTTGATTAGCAAAAGAAGAACACAAAGTATCCAAGTAGATACAAAGTGTTATCATTCCTCTTCATTTGCAAGAGAAGAACTCAAGGTATCCAAGAAGATACAAGAGTTGTAGTTGTTAGGTCTTGTAACATTTGTTACATTCTTGATTGTATCATAGCATACATCAAGATCATTTTTCTTTTGAGAGTTCGTGAGGGAAGATCATTGTGATCTTGTTGAGATCTTGGAGATCTCTTGAAGCCATTGGGCTTGTGTGATTGATCATGTGGATCAAGGGTAGATCGTGGTAGATTGGTGCTAGCTAAGATTAGCACTCGACATCTAGCTTAGTGTCGGAAATAGGATAAGCGACGTGTATGGTGTAGATCGGGTAGATCGTGGTAGATTGGTGTTAGCTAAGATTAGCACTCGACATCTAGCTTAGTGTCGGAAAACAAGTTAAGCGACGTGTACGGTTTTCTCCGCCTGAAAGGAGTTTGTTGATTAGTGAAGTAACTCTCGAGTTGGGTACTCGGGGAGTGGAGTAGGGCGAAGAGGAGCTTCGTGACCGAACCACTATAAATCACCGCGTCCGGTTTGCGCCTTCTTACTTATCTCTTTACTTTCATTTCATTCTTTATTGCATTATATTTATATTTGCATTGCATTTATATTTATGTGGCTAGTTGCTTATGTTATGTTGATTAAGTATGAGTCATGGTTTGATTGTGCTTGTGTTGTAGCTTACTATATTCATCTCAAGATGTTATATGACCATAGTTGACACTTTTCATATTGCGTCACACTTGATCGGGTGTTTGATACAAAAAGGGTTTAAGTTTTTAATGGAAACGTATTCACCCCCCCCCTCCCTCTACGGTTTCCACACTCAGCTTTAAAGTCAAAAAGGGAAGGGTGAGGAAACTAAGGGTACAAAACCATCAACTCCGAATAAACCAGTTGCTAGACCAAAAATATCTATTTCAACACCCTTGCCTAAGGATAATGGGAAAGGAAAAGAAAAAGCGGTTGTCGAAATATCAAAAGTGATAGCACCTGGCCTTTATAGGATTAGTACCACTACTGTGTCTACCTCTACATCTCAAACATATAGGGCGATAGACAAAAGTGCTAAAGATAATCCAAATGAGACTAGGAATGCTAAAACAAATTCAAAGGACAACAAGATAAATTCTAATGAGTGTGCCTTACCTTCTACAGGAGTAGAAAGTACCTCTAGGAGCAGCAGACTACAGCCTAGGAGCAATACAAGGAACAATAGAGTCTCCCCTGCCTCTAAGAGTGAAAGCAAGAATAAAATGGAAGAAGTAGAAGAACACCCTAGGAATTTATCGCTTTCGAATAAGAAACATATGTCATCTGGATGTAATGTTAAGAATACTGTTTCGAGTACATGTAATGACTCTGTTTGTTTAATGTGCAAGAAATCTTTTTCTGAAAATGTTTGTGATGATATTGTTTCTAATACTGTGAATGTGAATGCCATGCCTGAACAGAAAGATGTTCCCTCAGGAACCAGTGCTAAGACTAGATATATTCAAAGACTTATTGCAAAATCTAGGAAAACCACTAGTAGCTTATTGCCTAGGAACTATCTTAAGTTTTGCACTTGGATACCAACGGGTAGAGAATTTACTTTAGTAAATGGTAAATTAGTGGCTCCAAAAGAACCAGTAAAAACTGTCTATGAATGTGAATGTGATTCGTCAGTTACCCCTAACCAAATGGAACCAAATGATAAACGGTTTCCAAATGCAAAATAATCTGTTATTGGCAGGTTATCGAAATATGTCTTTGGATCATCGACTCGGGTTGCTCCAAGCACATGACCGAGAATCTGAAGCTGCTGATCAACTTTGTATGGAAGTTCATGGGAACTGTTCGGTTTGGAAATGATCATGTAGCAGCTATTCTGGGTTATGGAGATCTTCAGTTTGGGAATTTTTTAATCACTCGGGTTTACTATGTCGAAGGGTTGGGACATAATCTATTTTCAGTTGGGCAGTTTTGTGATGCAGATTTAGAGGTTGCATTTAGGAGAAACACTTGCGTCGTTAGGAATTTGATTGGAGATGATCTCTTAACCAGAAATCGTGGCACCAATCTTTATACTATCGACATTAACCAAATGGCCTCTTCATCACCAATTTTCCTCATGACAATAGCTTGCGAAACTAAGTCCTGGTTGTGGCACAGACGATTATCCCATCTCAACTTCGACACCTTAACCAAGCTTGCCAAAGACAACATCGTCACCAGTCTCCCTAAATTCAAATACACCAAAGAACACTTATGTCCATCTTGTGAGCAAGGCAAAAGCAAACTGGCAACATACAAACCTAAAACAGTACCCAGTTGGGTCGATAAGTTACATTTGTTGCATACGGACTTATGTGGCCCAATGAGAGTTGAGAGTATCAATGGGAAAAAGTATATACTTGTGATCATCGATGACTATTCACGATACACATGGGTAAAGTTTTGAGGTCAAAATACGAAGCACCAGGCATCATCATCACCTTTCTGAAGCGAATTCAAGTTTTACTTCAAGCTCCAGTTAGGATTGTAAGAACTGACAATGGCACGGAATTCACTAATCAGGAGTTAAGAACATACTTTGAAGATACTGGAATTACTCACCAGACATCAGCTGTTAGAACTCCACAGCAGAACGGGGTAGTTGAAAGAAGAAATAGAACTCTTGTGGAAGCTGCTTGTACGATGCTGATTTATTCCAACGCACCGTTATTATTATGGGCTGATGCTGTTGCCACTGCTTGTTTTACTCAGAACCGATCCCTTACCCACCCAAGATTCAATAAAACCCCATACGAGCTAGCGAACAACAGAAAACCCGATATCTCTTACCTTCATGTATTTGGCGCTTTGTGGTATCCTACGAATGACAGAAAAGATATGGGGAAGTTGAAAGCTAAGGGTGATATTGGAATCTTCATTGGTTATTCAGAAAACTTGAGGGCATTCAGGGTGTACATTAGAAGGAATAAAAGAGTAATGGAGACGATGAATGTGAAATTTGACGAGATTTCACAAATGGCTTCTGAGAGACTCGCTCTAGAACCCGTGCTTAACCCAATGGTTTCTAATCATACCAGATTAGGACCCGCACCAAACAGTCAAACTTCTGGACATATTAGTTCAGGACTCGTACCCCAAGGAACTCAATCAACTACCACAGATAAACCAACAAATCAAGAACTGGATAATTTCTTCGAGTTTATGTATGATGAGTACTATGGTGGAACTTCGACAAATGCATCATAACAGCGTTCCGCTGCACCCGCTCAACAACATCAACCACCACCACCACCACCACAAGATGCATCAACAACATTCGAAGCCGACGCACCAACTCCCTCAATGTCATCAACATCTACTCCAGCAACTCCAGTAATTGAAATTGTGTTACCAAGAGTTGATGAGCAAAACCAAACCACACCAATTCAAGAAGAACAACACCAAAACGATGTTGTGTTAAAAGAAGAAGAACCATTCGAAAACCTATTTGCAACAGAATCTGCTGAATCTTCTTTAACGTTACATGAACTAACTAGCACGCATTCGTCAAATCCAAGGTACCCTTTTACGTTACAGTGGACTAAAGACCATCCAATAGAACATGTTATTGGTGAACCTTCAAGGCCAGTACAGACGAGAAGACAACTCGCTACCGATTGTGATATGTGCATCTACGTCTGCTCTGTCAGTCTAAAAGAGCCAAAGAACATTCGGGAAGCAATGGCAGACAACGCATGGATTGAAGCGATGCAGGAAGAACTTCTCCAATATCAATTACATGACACTTGGGATTTAGTGCCAAGACCAATCGACAAACTTGTCATTGATCTTAAGTGGTTATGGAAGAACAAAAAGGATGAAGAGATGACTGTAATTCGCAACAAAGCTCGTCTCGTGGCCAAGGGATTCAGACAGGAAGAGGGGATATATTTTGAAGAGTCATTCGCGCCAGTAGCATGGCTTAAGGCAGTCAGGATTTTCTTAGCATGTGCAGCTCACAAAAACATCACGGTCTATCAGATGGATATCAAGACGGCTTTCTTGAATGGAACTCTGAAAGAAGAAGTGCACATGAGTCAGCAAGACAGATTCGTCGACAAAGATCATCCAGACTACGTCTACAAGCTAAAGAAAGCTATCTGTGGTTTGAAACAAGCCCCAAGGGCGTGGTACGACTAAATATCATCTTTCCTACTTCTTAATAATTTCACCAAAGGAATAATAGACCCGACCTTGTTTACCAGAAAATTCAAAGATGACATTTTGATTGTTCAGATTTACGTGGACGACATAATCTTTGGGTCCACTAATCCGAAACATTCAAAACATTTTGAAAATCTCATGAAAAGTAAATTTGAAATGTCTATGATGGGGGAATTAAAATTCTTCCTTGGACTTCAAATCCATCAATCCCATCATGGTATTTTCATAAATCAAGCTAAATATATAATTGAGATTCTAAAGAAACATGGAATGGACAATTGTTACTCTGTTGGTACTCCAATGGTCACTTCACCCAAAATAGGTGCTGATTTATATGGGAAACCCATAGATCCGAAGAAATATCGGAGCATGATTGGGTCTCTCATGTACTTAACTGCTAGTCGACCCGATATACATTTTGCTGTCTGTTTATTAGCACGATTTCAGGCAAGGCCTACCGAACTTCACCTCCAAGAGGTTAAATGGATCTTTCGGTTCCTTCGAAGAACCATTAACATGGGACTTTGGTATCCGAAGGATTCGGAGTTTAAACTAACAGCCTTTTCAAATGCCGACCATGCTGGATGCCAAGTTACCGCAAAAAGTACATTCGGGGGAGCACAATTTCTGGGAGAAAAGCTAGTAGGTTGGTCATCAAGGAAACAAGACTGTACGGCGTTATCAACCGCAAAAGCCGAGTATGTGTCTCTATCTGCGTGTTGTGCCCAAGTTCAATGGATGAGGACACAACTCACAGATTATGGCTTTACTTTCGACCGCATTCCTATATATTGTGACTCGAAAAGTGCCATAGCCATCTCGTGCAATCCAGTTCAACACTCCAAGACCAAGCATATTAGAGTCCGCTATCACTTCATAAAGGAACACGTAGAAGAGGGCACTGTGGAACTATTTTTCGTGAAGACTGAATACCAACTCGCCGACCTATTCACTAAAGCTCTTCCAAAGGAAAGATTCAATAATTTGGTTCGAGAATTGGCATGCGGAGCCTAACTCCCAAAAAGTTAGAAAGTCTTCTCGAAACTTCTTGAAACTATTCCACTGTAGATATATAGATATAGATAGTTAGATAGTTATAAAAATATAAAAAAATATAATAAAAAAAATAAAAAATTAAAAAATAATAAAAAAATTAAAAAATTAGATATAGATATAGATAGTTAGATTAAAAAAAATGATGATGATGTATATTATTTTTTCGATATGTCTCTCGTATAATCAATATTTTGTACGTATCTAGAAATGTCATTCAACAATGATACGGATGTGTACATATGCTTGAGCGAGAACATATCTTCTATCATTTTCTTCTCTATGGCTTCGGAACAATTCAGTTTCGGACCCGCGCTCCAATGATGGCTTTCGTATATATCAGTACGAAATCCGCACCTAAAAGAAGACTTCTGATTATTTCAGATCAGAACTCGCAATCAAAAGACAATATATACCAACTTCATGCAAATCCGTCTATCTCTTCACAAAGAATCTCATTTAATCAGCTGAAATAAAAAATATCACTACGTGCTATTTTTGAGGGGGAGATTAGGTATAAGGGGGAGAAGACGTGATTAAATGTGATCAAAGACCGTGGATTGAATCTCAAGACTCAGTTTTAACCCTTGAATTGACGAAACTAAATGTACGTTATCGAAAAGACTTGTCCGGGACGGGTAATAATTTCAAGATGGTAACCCAGTGATGTAAGCGTGTCTCGCAAAGGACTTGTCTGAGTAGAATGTACCAATTCAAGAGATGATCATTGAATATGACCGGGACGGGAAATAATTTCAAGCTAGTCCAACTAGTGATGTAAGCGTGTCTCGCGAAGGTCATGTTCAATGAAAATCGATCAATTCAAATGTACGAACTCTACCCAACATGTGCAATTTATTTCAAAAAATGCATGAGCACATGTGAAGGGGGAGTATTTCAAAAATATAAAACTCTCGAAGTGTTAACTAAATATGTTTACTTATAAACACTTTGAGAGATTTTCACAAAATGTTTTATAGCATGTGATCGATAATCTAGGATAATCATCAAGTTATAAGGTGATTATGGTTAGGTTATGTCCTATGATCCGCCAGAGCCGGAGGGATCTACCCAAGGACAATTCCAATAGATTAGAATTAGAAGTTCTTAGGTAAGATTGAAAAAAGGAGTAAAATGAGAAAGGAGAAAGAAGGGGTTGAAGAATGAAAAAGAAAAGTTTAATGAAAGGGTGAAAAGAAATAGCCCTCCATGAAAACTTAGTGCAAAAACCGGGTCAATACATCTGCTATCGGTTATCACAAGTTGATACTGATATTGAAGACAAGACATCATGGACCCAGTGACGCACTGCACCACCCCTCCTAGCCACTCAGATATCTCTTAAAAGATATTTGTTTCATTTCTCACAGAGAACACTACATAATCTATCAGCCTCTCATTCCGAGATGTGTTGATATTGTAAATGTGGCACTCTGCTCCATGCCTCTGACTACTAAAACTAAAATGCATGATTAAGTCTAGAGCCAATGAGATTCATCAAAAATCTCTTAGGAACACTTCCATAAGAATACCCTTGTGTTCACCAAAAAGGACACAAGGTGTACAAGAGTCTTAATGAGATCTTCAGAGCTTGCCATATATATATCATGATGGTTACTATGTTTCAAAAGGTCTACAGTCGTGGGGTGATCTCCAGCGACACACTGAATCATGGGTGCAATTCGGTGTATCCGTGTAAGCCCTGTCGGGGGTATCCGGTTCAGAATGGCCTGGGCGCGGATTAGAGAAAGTCTTCACACTATGCTATTGACGATCTCAAAGTCTGAACCTGTAAGTGCTGGATGAGTTATCACTAACGGTTTTATGCAGCTACCTATAAACATCCATCAACCATCATCCGATACAGCAAACATCTTCACCTCAACATACTCATACTTATGAAGATCATCCTCAACAAAGCTCAAGTGTAAAAGTTCAAGACAAAAGGATCAAGTTAAAAAAGTGTAATGACAAAGTCATAAAGCTAATCAAGATGTCAAAAACAATTTCATATATCAAATGACGAAAGAATAAGGGGAGATTGTTCGCATAAGTATAAAGTTCAAGATTTATGAGTATGTTGGAGGACACGACGCATCACCAAACGAAGATGTTGATCAAGGCAAGAACTACCTGAAAGAGGATTACTCTGAAGATCACATTGCATGAAGAAATGATGAATGAAGACTATTCTACATCTACACACAAAGTTAAAGACGTTTAAGACAAAAGACATATCACCGGGAGCATCATTGAAATGACCATCCCTTATGAGAAGATTGTTAGCATTTAATTTATATGTAAAGTGATGGTCATTTGTGTTTTGTAAGAGTGTGTCGTTTGTGTAAAATAGAATAGTTTAAGAAGGCTTTATGTTGGACTTTATTTAGAAGTGTTCAAGTAAAGTGTATAAGTCCAAGTCCAACACAAAGCCCACCAAGCCCAAGCAAAGAGCATTAGGGCGTCCCACACATCCTATAAATACCACACTCTCACCCCATTTTGTGTGTGCCTCTTTGTTGGGTCATGTAGACCCAAGAATGCTTCAAACATGATTTGGACACAAATTAACTAAGTGTTAACTTAAACTGAGAACAATTCAAGTCACTGAGAGAACAGCCTCTCAGTGAGTCATCTTCAAGATGCTTAAGGCGAATTCAAGAAGAAGGATTCACTACTCAGGAAGGCGGTACTCCCTGAGTAGGACTTAAGCCAAAGAAGAAGATGATGGATTCAGTGAGTATTGGATAAGAACTCACTGAACCCCAGTCTCCTCAACCAACAAAGTGATTAAAAGACTGAGGAACCAACGCCTGAAGAAAAGGCGGGAACAATAGGGAAAAGATCTGAGAAGATATTAGTGTAAGCCCAACACTCTTCTCTTGTCAGATTCAACCTTCCCTATTGCGGCTAAAAGTCATGGAGTGTCAGCCAACAACTCCCAAAGTCTTATTAGCCCTTTCCTATTGGTTCTTGGAAATGACAATTACTATTTGTAATTGTCAGACACGCAACCTCAACAACTTGTATTATATTTAATCACTTATACTTAGATTACTTGTGTATAAATAGAGCTGATGTGAGAGAAGTTGAGTGTGCTTTGTATAATTAAAGTCTTGAACTTTTACAAAGGAACTTCTCTCCTACAAAGAGTATACAACTCACTGAGATAGCTCAGTGGGTATATTGTTACCACTCAAGCAAAACTTGAGTTTCGATAGGAGACACCCCATACCCTTGTCTATTCAATCCCAAGTGTTTGTTCCGCAAAACACTTGGGTATAGATTCTTGGAATTATTTCTAATAAGAATTTAAACGTTGAAAATTATTGTTGTCTTTATACTCACGTTTTTTAACTGTTAGAATTAATCCTAAACATTGTATTAGTCATAACACGAAATAGATTAACTTTCTAGTTAACTCTAATCGTATAAAGGGACCAACAAGTGGTATCAGAGCCTCTGGTTTATAAAATCTTTTAAAAATAACCAAGAGTGCTCTAGGTTTTTAAAACCAAGATCCTACTATGACTGATATCAATGTACCCCAGCTAGTCGACAAAAAGGGTGGCAGCTACTCAGCTGTTGCACCCAGACTAGAAGCTGGGAAATTTAGCAAATGGAAGAAGCGTATGATTTGCTATCTTACTGGTATGGAACCCTACTACATCACCTGTATCAGGGATGGCCCGTTTGTCCCAAAGACTGCCACAGGGCTAAACAAGCCTGAGGCCCAATGGACCATTGATGAGAGGAGGGTGGTCAATCAAGACCAACGCCTGAAAAGCATCCTTATATCATGTCTTCCTGACGATATAATGGAATCAGTCATCAACTGTCTTACAGCCAAGCAAACTTGGGATGACTTGGTAAACAGCTTTGAGGGTCCCTCAGATACCAAGGAAAATAGGGTCATGGACCTTAAACTTGAGTATAATACTTTCAGGTCAAAAGACTCTGAAAGTCTCTCACAAACCTACACCAGATACAAAACTTTGATAAATGAATTATCAAATGATGGTGTTGTACTGACCAAACATGAGACAAATGTTGGCTTTGTCAATAGTCTCCCTGAGAAGTGGCTCAACTTCTCACAAGGCCTGAGGAATGCTAACCACATTCAGACCCTTGAGCTCCCTGAAATTTATGGGAAGTTTGTCTATGAAGACAACTTGATCTCAAGGAGATATCCTGACTCAAAAGCTTTTGAGTCCAAAAAGGCCTTAACCTCCACACCCATATCAACTGCTTTCTATTCTAATGGTGTTGTGCAGGATACTCAAGAGGATTCTGAAGAAGAAATTGATGAAAGAACTGATGAGGAATACCTGAATGATCTAAACTTGGAATTCCAAGAAAAGGCACTCCTTGCTAGTTCAAAACGTTTCATCAAAAGGAATCAGTCCAACTTTACAAAATCAAAAGCAAATGAGACCACTGAATGTTTTAAATGTGGTAAAAAGGGTCATTTTGCTAGGGACTGTTATTCTAAAACTATCTCAGAACCCTCTTACAAATTTTCAGGAACTAGCAAGTTTCAACCTAAAATGTTTCAGTCCACCCAACAGTTCCAAAACAAGGGTCAAAAGGATTTTGAAACAAAATATAGGAATATCAAAGCTAAACTTGCACTTCTTGAAACTAACCCCATATTGTCTCAGGCTACTCAAACATCTAAACCTATTCAAACAAAGAACAAGGTTTTAATAGCTGAAGCATATGATTGGGATGATGAAGAGGTTTCCTCAGATGAGGAAATAAGAGTTAGTGCACCGATGGCACTTTCAGAAGAGGATCAGGTAGCTGTGGGAAAAGGTCATGCTAGAAATGGAGAGTGGGTCAACATCACCATGAAGAAGGTAACAACTTTACTTTCTATGGATAATGATTCTGATTGGCAATCTTACATGAATTATATTTGTGTTGATTTAAAGTTTGTTGAAGAACAAAGGCTTAACTTGCTTTCAAAATATAACAATATTGTGTCAGAATTGAACAAATGTAGAGATGAACTGCTTGTACTTAAACAAGCCAAACTAGAAACAATAACTCTACAAATTCAGAACACTGAAATTTTGAAGCAAAACCAAGTCCTTCAAACTGAACTTAACAAAGAAAAGGCCATTATTCAAAGCTGGACCAAGAAGAACCCTAAGGTTTTTGACACTGTGGGATTAATCTCTCAGAAAACCATTGGTTTTGACCCTCTTATGGTTGATCCAACTGTATGTCAAAATGAAATGAACTTTGTTCCAGCTGGCATATCTTTTGAGCAAGAATTACTTCCCAAGTCAAATGACTGGATTGTCAGGGACAACCCAGTCAGTAAGTTACCAAACTTTGAGACTGGAAAGATCTTGCTTCCTGAAAGTCAGGCTTTGAAAAATATGCTTGGACTCACTGAAAAACTCAGTAAGCTTGAACTCACTGAACCACTCAATGAGTCCTTGGATGAGTCTGAATCAGAATCATACCCTCCACTTCCTCCACTGAATACCCTTCAGGGTGCTGCACCTAACTTAGGCCTCCCACCTATGGTCTTCTCACCACACTCTCCAAAGGAGAGATCAGGAAGGGGAACAACCATCCTGAAGAGAGCAAACCTTGATGTCTCAGTAATTACTGATGACTCATCAACTTCAGTCCCTTCTGAAGTAACTACCCAAACCCCTGACTCAAAATTTGATCAGTTGGCTGAAATGGTCAGGAAGCTAGGAGAAAAGATTGCATCTTCTGAGAAATCTTCTCAATCCAAGAAGGAACTAAAACCTATCTCCTCAAAGACCAAATCCAAACCCACAAAACCCCTGAAAAGATGTGAGCTATGCAACTATACAAATCATCTCACTGATGATTGCTATAGAGTCCTTTATTGCATGATTTGCAAAAAGGAAGATCACAGGACCTCTGATCATAAACAATGCTCAGTCATGTCAAACTTTTCAGGACTCAAGGCTCAGTGCCTGAACTACCCTTCTGATTCTAAACAGAAACAGAAGCAAAAGGCCAAGCCTTTTCCTCCCTGCCCTTTGTGTGGATTCAATGACCACCACCCTGAGGATTGTCAATATGACAAACATTGTGAATCTAGTGGAAGTTCCACTCAGAAATCCTCAGGAAAAGAGAAGGTCATTCAGTCAAGAAGAGGAATACAATCCTCTCAGACTACTGAGGCTACCCCTACAACCAAATGCAAAACATGTGGAAGCTCAGTCCACTCAACCACTGACCATGAATCAATTAATACTTTCATAAAGACCTACAATACCAAACCCTCCATGAAATGGAGTCCTAGAAAGAACTGACCTAGTTTACTATTTGTGCAGAAACATGCTAGGGATCCTGTTTGACATCTAGATAGTGGATGTTCAAGGAGCATGACTGGTGTTAAGGAGTGTCTGCACAAATATGTGGAAGAACCAGGACCCAAAGTGATATTTGCTGATAATTCATCATGTCTCACTGAAGGTTATGGTTCAGTTAACTGCAATGGTATTGTCTTTACTAGGATAGCATATGTAAATGGTCTTAAGTATAATCTGATCAGTGTCAGTCAACTATGTGATGCTAAGTATATAGTTCAGTTTGATGATAAGCAAGGTACCATCTTCAATGCAAATAAGGAAATTGTCCTCATTGCACCAAGAAGACAAGATGTTTATGTATTAGACATGTCAAGTCTAACTCAGGATGGAACATGTCTCCTTGCTAAGGCCACTGATACACTCAACTGGCTTTGGCATAAGAGACTAACCCACCTGAACTTTAAGAACATTAACAAACTTGTAAAACAAAACAAGGTCCTTGGCTTACCATCACTTGTGTTTTCTAAGGATAAACCATGCTCAGCTTGTGAAAAAGGTAAACATCACAGAGCATCCTTTAAAACCAAAACCAACTTTTCCATCAGGAACTGCCTACATCTTCTCCATATGGATCTATTTGGACCTGTCAGTCCAAGGTCTATTAACCATGAGAAGTATACTCTGGTCATAGTGGATGAATACTCAAGATACACCTGGGTATTCTTCCTGATCAAAAAGAGTCAGGCAGCTGAAACAATCATGTCCTTTGTCAGGAACATTGAAAATCAAAATGACATTAAGGTCAAGCAAATTAGAACTGACAATGGGACTGAGTTCAAAAATAATGAACTTGAATGTTTCTGTGATGAGAAAGGTATTTCCCAAAACTTTTCCTCTCCATACACACCTGAACAAAATGGTGTTGCTGAAAGGAAAAACAGAACACTCATTGAAGTTGCTAGGACAATGCTATGTGGATCAGTCCTCTCCAACCATTTTTGGACTGATGTAGTCAAAACTGCCTGTTACACACAAAACAGATCCATAATTGTCAAGAGACATGGGAAAACCCCATATGAGTTATTCAAAGGAAGAATCCCTGACATCAGCTACTTTCATGTCTTTGGGTGTCCTGTGTTTATTCATAATCACAAGGATCACCTAGGGAAATTTGATGCAAAAGCTGATGATGGATACTTCCTGGGATACTCACTTATCTCAAAAGCCTTCAAAGTGTTCAACACAAGGAGACAGCAGACTGAGGAAACATTTCATGTTACCTTTGATGAGAGTACTGATACAATCAGGTTCTCAACTGCCTCAGTAGAAGAGATAGGAATTGATAATTCTTCAAGATATCCTCCTGATGAATATCTGTCTGAGAACAATCCTTCTACTCAGTATCAAGATGATGCTA
This sequence comes from Artemisia tridentata subsp. tridentata, assembly GCA_021014915.2. Taxonomy (NCBI): domain Eukaryota; kingdom Viridiplantae; phylum Streptophyta; class Magnoliopsida; order Asterales; family Asteraceae; genus Artemisia; species Artemisia tridentata. The sequence goes on along the minus strand of CP139502.1, from coordinate 305,591,856 downwards.
ACCTCTCCTACTACATTATCCCTCACAACCTACCAAACCCAACCATCACTGAGTTTGTTGAAGCACATACAAGTACTGATGATATCCTTCAGTCTGAACAAAATACTCAGAACCCAAACAATCTCAGTGATGACTCAACCCACTCAGACACACAAGAAAATGGAAATCTTGTGTCTAATCCTGATCATACCCATCAGGCTTCTGCAAGTTCTAACCCACTCCCAAGACCTCAGGATAGTTGGACCAGATCTCAGGATATAGAACTTGTCAATATCATTGGTGAGCCTTCAAAAGGCATGCTTACAAGAAGCATGGCTGCAGAACTAAGAGCAGCCTCATCCAATGAATGTCTATTTGTGGACTTCATTTCCACAATTGAACCCAAAAGTGTTAAAGAAGCACTTAAACATCCAAGTTGGGTTCAGGCCATGCATGATGAACTAGAACAATTTGACAGAAACAAGGTAATGACCTTGGTCCAATATCCTGAGAATGTCTCAGTCATTGGCATGAAATGGGTATTCAAAAACAAAACTGATGAAAATGGCATAGTCATTAAGAACAAAGCCAGACTTGTAGCCAAAGGCTATAATCAACAAGAAGGCATTGACTATGAAGAAACATTTGCACCAGTAGCAAGGATGGAAGCCATCAGGATCTTCCTTGCTTTTGCTACATACATGAACTTCAAGGTGTACCAAATGGATGTTAAAAGTGCATTCTTGAATGGTTCACTGAAAGAAGAAGTTTATGTTGAGCAACCTCCTGGATTTGAAAGCCATGAGTCTCCTGATCATGTCTACAAGCTTAACAAAGCCCTTTATGGACTGAAGCAAGCTCCCAGGGCATGGTATGAGACTCTCTCAGCCTTCTTAATCCAAAACAAATTTGTCAGAGGCAAGATAGACAACACATTGTTTATCTATAAGACAAATAATGATGTCATACTAGTACAAGTGTATGTTGATGACATCATCTTTGGCTCAACAAGTTTCAAACTTTGCAAACAATTTGAAAAACTAATGGCAAAGAAGTTTGAAATGAGCATGATGGGAGAACTGACATACTTTCTTGGTCTTCAGATCAAGCAGACTGATAGAGGAACCACTATCAGTCAAGAGAAGTATGTAAAGAATCTACTGAAGAAGTATGATCTCAGTGACTGTGCCTCAGTCAAAACTCCCATGGTTCCCCCAAACAACCTTGGTCCTGATCCAACTGGTAAACCAGTAAATCAAACTCTCTTTAGAGGAATGATAGGATCACTGATGTATCTACTTGCATCAAGGCCTGATATCCAATTCTCAGTATGCTTATGTGCCAGATATCAATCTGAACCAAAAGAATCTCATGTCACTGCTGTGAAAAGGATATTCAGGTACCTGAAGGGCACTCCTAACCTTGGATTATACTATCCAAAGTGCTCAGGACTTGATCTTAAAGGATACTCAGACTCTGACTATGCTGGATGCAACATGGATAGAAAAAGCACCTCAGGCTCTTGCCAAATTCTTGGTGGGAAATTAGTCTGTTGGAGTGCTAAGAAGCAACAACCAGTTGCCTTATCCTCAGCTAAGGCTGAATATGTTGCTGCAGCTAGTTGTTGTGCAAATGTACTCTGGATGAAAAGTCAACTCAGTGACTATGGAATTCAGTACAAGATGGTACCCATCTTTTGTGATAACACAAGTGCAATTGCAATCTCTAACAACCCTGTTCTTCATCAGAGAACAAAACACATTGATATCAGATATCACTTCATCAGGGACCATGTCATAAATGGTGACATTGAATTACACTTCATTCCTACTGAATATCAGTTAGCTGATATCTTCACCAAACCTTTGGATGAACCAACCTTCACAAGACTGAAAGCTGAATTAGGAATGTTGGATATATAGAATCAGTCCACTGACTAATTTTATTTCCAACTAAAGTGTAAATTCTTGAAATCTCAGGTCCCTGACTCAATGTGTTCATCAGTGAACTATTTTCACTAAATCCATCACCTCAGGAACTAAACCCAAGTTCCTGAAATCTTGACGGGTCAGAAACTAAACCCAAGTTTCTGAATCCTTGCTTCTCAGGAATCCTTCCATATTCCTGAATCATCAGTGACTAATCCCAAGTCTCTGAAAAACCTATCACTGAATGAAGAGTCATTCAGGGCCCTGAAAAGGACATTAAATACTAACTTAAATGCTCTAAGTATCTAGTTGGTAAATGTCCGAGGTTGGTAACTAAACACATATTTAATTCAAGAATATTTGTTCCTTTTTGCCTTTCTGGCTTTCACCTCTGGGCCACCACATTCCCACTTGGCATTAAATGTGTAACACCCCGACCCGACAAGGGTAAAGATATCACAAATATATGGTTTCATATCAGAACAACATAGTATCCATAAACCAAATAGCGGAAGTCAAAATACATAATCCAACAATAAGTCAACATGACTTATATCCAAAATGAAAGGAAATAAAAGAAGTACATAAGTTCAATGCCCAAACAATGGCAACATAAAGTCTAAAGAAATCAAATGGTAGATAAGCTATAAGAACAAGCTTCACTCAAGTGCACTCAATCCCCAAAGCCATGCCCAGCTCCTAGCTTAATTACCTGCCGCGGGAAAAGAAAACGCGGCTGAGCTACTAGAGCTCAGTGAACAGATATAACGTAACAAGCAGTAACATAATGAATACTACATGAGTAAATGAGAATGGAAACATGAGTACAAGATAAGAAGACATGGTAAGAATACATGGTGTCATAAGGAAAAGATAAAGGTGTATGGTAAAGGAAGGTCAGTAATCCACTACGAGCCCATAACATGAAATCATAATCATAATCATAATCATAGCCATAAACATGTAGAGGGGAGACCTCTTAGTATCCTGTATATATATGAGGGGTGACCTCATCATGGGTTGGAGTAGCTAGCTCCCGGAGTGTGAAAGACGTGTATCGCACACACCATCAGTCACCATGAATATCATAACATAACATAACATAACATGTACATGAACAAATCTAGGATGCATCCATACGCCCCCGGTGGCCATAATCTGCCTCTACATAAACATGAATCATAAACATAAACGTGCAGGGACGGGACAGGTCATCACTCTCCTGCCCTAGAGTCATGCCATCGGTGCATCGACTGACATGGACATGAAACCCTCATGCCTAGTGAGTGGCTCGTAGTATCAAACTGAGGGTAAAGGTCAAGTATCATGGTTCATGTTTTAAGTTTACTTGCATAGGTCAAAATCATGTTTCATAAGTTCATAATCATGGTTCATAAATAAAGGTTCATAAGCAAAGGTTCATAATCATGAAAGGTCAATATCATAGTGGTTCAATAATCGAAGTCATAATAAGAGAATGAAGGCCTCTTATCAAAGAAGCAGAATATCTGTACCTTATTGCTTGACAAAGATCACACTGAAAAAGATGATAACGAGCACAGGATTACTCCCTCTTCACACCTAGAGGAGTAAAGACATGATTACTAAAGATCCCATTTCCATATTAAGTAACTTTCTATTTTTAGCAGGTTTCCATATTTAGAAAGTTCCCATCTTTAGAAAGTTTCCATATTTAGAAAGTTTCTATATTTAGTAATATTTCCATAATTATAAATTAGGTCAAGTTAAGGTTATTTTACCCAAGTTACATTTTATACCCCTGAGGTTTCATAATTTTACATGTTTGGTCCCTTAGTTAATAAATTTACATATTAAGCCCTTAATTATTCATGTTAACATGTTTAGTCCTTAGTTTTATCAATTTACATATTATACCCTTATTTTAAGTGATGTACGATTCATAACCCTTAGAAAATAGATTTTACAACTTTAGTCCCTCATGTTATAAAAATTTCATTATTAGTCCTTATTTTATATAAATCGTCCTTTAATTGATAACAATTACATATAGGCCCTTTAAATTATCCAAATGACACACGGCCCCTTTAAATATGTTTATTTACACGACAAAACCATAAGTTTTCCCAAAATGACACTTTTAGTCCCTCTAGTAATTTAAATTATAAATCGATCTATAACTTATTATATATTTCAAAATAAGTCCTTAAATGATTATTTTAGCATACAAGGTCCTTTCTAATATTTACCACTCGACACCCACAGGTTTTAGAAGTTCCAAAAGTGCCCCTTAAGTTTTTAAAAATGACAAAACAACCCTTAAACTTTTTAAAATACAATCGGTATTACTTTTTATAAATCGAATTGAGCCCTAGACCTAATCCAATAATTATGCAATAATTTCCCAACAATCATTACCTCATGATAAGCCCAAAATAAATTATCAAAACCCTAGTTCATGCGATTTCATAATTTTCCAAAAATCCTTTCTAAAATCCGGTTTATAGATAATTCGACAATAAAATATAGGAGCCATGTAAAATCGACAATCCATTTTTCTTAGGTTAGTATGATCATAAGGCATCCATGAAAATTGGTCTTGATATTTATTTCGATCGATTACGTGTATTTTAATGTTATGGGTCGTTTTTGAGTTTTAATTATCAACCGATGGATATATCATGCATGGTTCGAATTAGACATTTTATATGGAGTTCATGTCGACTAAAGAATAGGAGAAAAATAGCAAACCAGGATTCGAACGTAGGATTTGAGTGACACGAATTATGAAGCCTCGACTTGTACCAAAATTAAACCCGATCAACGAGTGCTCCACAAACCTTGTAGACAATTTTCATAGGTCGAGTAGCATGTAAGGGACATGAGAAAAATAAGAAATGAACATTACAATGATCGGATGAGACATAATAATTATTACCTTATTCTTGGACTCAACACAAAGAAAAATCGACTAGGCTTGAATCGGCTACCACAAATCGACTTGCTATTTTTCTAGGCTCCTTTGAACTGTGATGAACTTGTAGAAATTGTTTGGAGAATTATGGTGATCGAATGGAGGCTACAAAAATGTTTGTGTGTGTTTTAGTGTTACTCGGCAATTAGGGTTTGTCAAAAATAAATGGGATTGATTTAAAATGGGTATGGCCGAGTAAATGGGGGAGGGATGAGGCTAAGACTTCAGAAATAGTCAATAGGAATAATTGCCTTGCATAATTATCTTAAATGTCTTTTATTTCCCTTAATTACTTTCATTTAAATCATAGAATTTGTATTTAATTTACATTAGGCGCCCAAGGGCATTTTAGTAATTTTCTTGGCTTGTTTAAATGTTAAATGAAGTTGTTAAAATTATTTGGGATCATAACTTGTTTATTGTTAGAAGTTTGAAATTTATTTGGTGCTTTACATATGTTTTATTTAGGTTTTAAATTCCCAGGGGCATTTTGGTCATTTTACATGTTATAGAATTTTAGGTATTACAACTTCTTCCCCACTAAAAGAAAAATTTCGTCCTCGAAATTTGCAAGGACATGAGAAAGGAAACATGACAGAAACGAAACTGAACATACCAGATCAAAACATGAAATGAGGATAACTCGATCGTATCGATTCTTCGGTCTCCCAGGTTGCCTCGCGTGCTGGGTGATTCCGCCAAAGAATCTTTACAAAAGGAATGACTTTATTTCTCATGACGCGTTCTTGACGCTCTAAAACCGCTTCCGGTTCTTCAGATAAGGTCATATCGGGACGGATTTGATCAAACGGATAAGAAGCCACATGCAGAGGATGATAGTTGTATCCCCTCAAAAGAGATACATGAAATACATTATGAACATGAGCCAACTGAGGTGGTAAAGCTAGACGATACGAGACTTCTCCGATACGCTCCAGAATTTCAAAGGGTCCAATAAACCGAGGACTGAGCTTGCCCTTAATACCAAAACGCTTGACGCCTCGGAACGGAGATACTTTAAGAAATACCCGGTCGCCAACATTAAACTCTAGATCCCGACGGTGCTTATCCGCATAACTCTTTTGACGTGCCCGTGCCTCTTTCAATTTCTCCTTAGCCGTGGCAACCTTCTCATTTGTGACCTCAATCATCTCAGGTCCTTCAAGAATACGTTCCCCTACTTCATTCCAACATACCGGTGCTCTGCACTTTCGCCCATATAACATCTCAAAAGGTGCCATATCGATGCTCGCGTGCCAACTGTTATTATAAGCGAACTCTACCAAACACAGGTAATCGTCCCAACTACCCGTCCATTCCAACGCACACGCCCGTAACATATCCTCTAATGTCTGGATGGTCCTCTCCGACTGACCATCAGTTTGGGGATGAAAAGCGGTACTGAATTTTAGACGAACACCCCAAACTTTATGCAATCCCTTCCAGAAGCGCGAAGTAAAATGAGGATCACGATCAGAAACGATAGAAGAAGGAGTGCCATGCAATCTAACAATCTCTTGCGTGAAAATCTCGGACAACTTACTAACACTGTAGCTCATACGGATGGGTAAGAAATGAGCGGATTTAGTTAGCCGATCAACGACCACCCAAATCGCATCATGTTTCCTACGAGTCAACGGTAAACCACAAACAAAATCCATGGATATTTCATCCCACTTCCACACTGGAATCTCCAAAGGCTGCAATAACCCACTAGCTCTCTGGTGTTCAATCTTGACCTGCTGACAGGTCATACATCTAGCTACAAACGATGCCACATCCTGCTTCATGCCGTGCCACCAGAAGTGTTGCTTTAGATCCCGATACATCTTGGTTGAACCAGGATGTATAGAAAAAGGAGAACTATGAGCCTCAGTCAACAAGGCCTCACGTAGATCAGAATCATCAGGAACACATAATCGATCTCCACACCATACAATACCACTACCATCTACCCGAAACTCAGACTGCTTACCTTCCTCGACATTCTGCACAATAGCCCAGAGTTCACCATCGTCCTTCTGAGCTTCCTTAATCCGCAGCATCAAGTTTGATTCCACCTTCAGACTCGCCCAATAACCACTAACGCCCTTTACACATAGCTCAACCTCTAACCGCTCTAAATCCTGAAGAATACGAGGCTCGATATTTATACTAGCGATCATACCCGATTTCCTGCTGAGTGCATCGGCAACAACATTCGCCTTGCCGGGATGATACTGGATATTAGTGTCGTAATCTTTCAGAAGCTCCAACCATCTCCTCTGCCTCATGTTGAGCTCTTTCTGGGTAAATATGTATTTGAGACTCTTATGATCCGTGAAAATATCACATGATTCACCGTATAAGTAATGTCTCCATATTTTCAACGCAAATACCACAGCTGCCAACTCTAGATCATGGGTTGGATAATTTTCCTCATAGGGTTTTAACTGCCTTGAAGCATAGGCGATTACTTTCCCGTTCTGCATGAGAACACAACCTAAACCCTTCTTGGAAGCGTCACTATAAATCTGAAATCCTCCCGAACCCGACGGTAAGGTCAAAATAGGTGCAGACACTAGTCGTCGTTTCAACTCCTCAAAGCTCTGCTCACGCTCATCCGTCCACACAAACTTTTCACCTTTTCTCATCAACTGAGTCAACGGTAAAGCCAACTTCGAAAACCCCTCGACAAAGCGTCGATAATAGCCAGCTAAACCCAGAAAACTCCTGACTTCGGTTACCGTGGTGGGTCTTGGCCATTTTGTGATAGCCTCGACCTTAGCTGGATCCATGGTAATCCCATCTGCTGACACGACGTGACCAAGGAAAGCAACTCGGTCCAACCAGAATTCACACTTGGAAAATTTAGCGTATAGTTTCTGCTGCCTCAGAATACCCAAAACAGTACGTAAATGCTGCTCGTGCTCTTCTGCCGACTTAGAATATACCAGAATATCATCAATGAAGACGATGACGAATTTATCAAGGAATTCATGGAAAACCCGGTTCATTAAGTCCATAAATACTGCAGGAGCATTTGTTAACCCAAAAGGCATAACTAAAAACTCATAATGTCCATACCGGGTACGGAAAGCAGTCTTAGAGATGTCCTGCTCTTTAACCCGCAACTGGTGATAACCAGATCGCAAGTCAATCTTGGAGAATACTTTAGCACCCTGCAACTAATCGAATAAATCATCGATGCGAGGTAGCGGATAACGGTTCCGAATAGTGATGCGGTTTAACTCCCGGTAATCGATACACAACCGCATAGACCCATCTTTCTTCTTTACAAAAAGTACAGGAGCACCCCATGGTGACACACTTGGACGAATAAATCCACAGTCCAATAACTCTTCTAACTGTTCCTTTAACTCCTTGAGTTCCACCGGTGCCATCCGGTACGTAGCCTTAGAGATAGGTTCAGCGCCGGGAATCAGATCGATAGTAAATTCAACCTCTCTGGCCGGAGCAAGACCAGGAAGTTTTTCAGGGAAAACATCAGAAAATTCCCGAACAACATGAACAGTATTAATATCAGGACCTTCCGTAGAAGAATCTTTAACAGAGGCCAAATAACCTTGGCAACCATGAGATATTAGAGTCCTTGCTTTCAAAGCAGAAATAATTTTCACAGATTTTAGAGAGCGTGTTTCATGAAAAACAAATTCAGGCTGAGTTAGATCACCAAAAATTACTTTTCGAGCATGACAGTCAATGGTGGCTCTATGAAAAGATAACCAATCCATGCCGAGAATAACATCGAAATCAACCATGTCCAAAGGGAGTAGATTTGCCGAACGAATCTGGTCATCGAATCGTATAGGACAATTTACATATTCATGATTAATAAGAGTACTGAGCTTCATGGGAGTGGAGAGGGATACTTGGTTACTTAGTGGTGTTGGTAATATTTTAAGTTTCTTAACCAGATTCATAGATATAATCGAGTGTGTAGCTCCAGTATCAAAAAGTGTGAAAATAGCGTGATCACCAATATATAAAACGCCCGTAATCGTACCTGAAGACTGAGCCGCCTGGTCCCGAGTCATAGAATATACACGGCCAGTGTTGGGTGGAGGGGGAGGTAAATAGTTTCCGGTTTTCTCCGGGTTTTGCTTGGGACAATCTTTCACACGATGCTCTGTCGAACCACATCCAAAACAAGTCCCAGAAGCCCGACGACATGGTCCATTGTGGCGCTTGCCACACGTAGTACAAATAGGATAAGAATATGAACCCCCAGATGCACCTCCCTGAGAACTAGAACCCGGAGCCCTGTTCTGCTGATTACCCCTAGCAGTCTGGTCTCTCCCCTGTTTCTGACTGGTGTTGCGCCCCGAGCGATCATCTCCCTGCCTAGGAGTGAACCTGGAGTCCTGCCCTCTAGTATCCGACCTCTTCTGATCATAATTCCTGCCAGCCTGACCCTGATGGTCGTATCGTCGATCCCCCTGACCACGAGAATCATAACTCCTGTCATTCCGGCCCTTAAAATCCCTGCTCTGACCCTGAGTCTGAATCTTGTCCCCATCTCTGTTCCTCTTATACCCAGATCCCTGATGAAATATCTCGATATTGCGAGCAGCGTCGCAACATTCTGCCGGGTCTCGAAACTCATCATTAAGTATGCGGTCTAGTACCCACCTAATACAATAGTAGAAGAAAAAAAAATGTATTAATGTCTATTGGTACCAACCATCAACTTAAATAGGTTACTAACCTCTTGAGTCCCCATTTGTATTGCCTAGCCTGCTGCTTAGAATCCCCAGCAAGCGGACCCACAAAACTCACTAATCGCTGAAACCGCTCCAGATACTGCCCAGCATTCTCAGAATCAAGCTGAGAGATAGTGTTGTACTCCCTAATGAACCTCTGCTGCTCGGAAGCAGGGAAGTACCGATTATAGAACGTGGTACGGAAATCAGCCCATGAACAACCAAGAACATATGCATCACCACCCTTAGCTTCTTTATGCGCTTTCCACCAGTTGAGCGCGTCACCTTCTAGCTTGAACACAGCCAGACGAGTCTTGAACCCGTCCTCACAACCTAACACCTCGAACAGTTTCTCCATGTGGGTGATCCAATCTTCTGCTGCCTGAGGAGTAGCAGCAGAAGTGAAGGACAACGGCTTGAGTTTATTAAAACTCTCCAGCCACCCATTAATAGTAGTGGGTCGGCCCCCACCACCAGAAGAACTGCCAGCACCCCCAGATGGACCAGCTCCACCACCGATAAGCCGGTTGACCACCGCCTCAGTGTTAAGGCCCGGTAGCAGACGGGCTACAACATTAGCCACCATTTCCTCCAGATTGGGGATTTCAGCATCTCCTCCACTGTTATACTCCTGGTGACGAGTGTTAACCATCTATAGAATTACGAAGACGATTAGTAAGGTGAAACAAAATATGACAGAGCAGAATACGGAAAAGAGTACGCGAAAGGAAAACCTAATGTCTACCCAATCCTCACAGGTCAAAGGCCTAAGCCAACGGTTTCGGAAACCTGTCTCTGATACCATAAATTGTAACACCCCGACCCGACAAGGGTAAAGATATCACAAATATATGGCTTCATATCAGAACAACATAGTATCCATAAACCAAATAGCGGAAGTCAAAATACATAATCCAACAATAAGTCAACATGACTTATATCCAAAATGAAAGGAAATAAAAGAAGTACATAAGTTCAATGCCCAAACAATGGCAACATAAAGTCTAAAGAAATCAAATGGTAGATAAGCTATAAGAACAAGCTTCACTCAAGTGCACTCAATCCCCAAAGCCATGCCCAGCTCCTAGCTTAATTACCTGCCGCGGGAAAAGAAAACGCGGCTGAGCTACTAGAGCTCAGTGAACAGATATAACGTAACAAGCAGTAACATAATGAATACTACATGAGTAAATGAGAATGGAAACATGAGTACAAGATAAGAAGACATGGTAAGAATACATGGTGTCATAAGGAAAAGATAAAGGTGTATGGTAAAGGAAGGTCAGTAATCCACTACGAGCCCATAACATGAAATCATAATCACATAGCCATAAACATGTAGAGGGGAGACCTCTTAGTATCCTGTATATATATGAGGGGTGACCTCATCATGGGTTGGAGTAGCTAGCTCCCGGAGTGTGAAAGACGTGTATCGCACACACCATCAGTCACCATGAATATCATAACATAACATAACATAACATGTACATGAACAAATCTAGGATGCATCCATACGCCCCCGGTGGCCATAATCTGCCTCTACATAAACATGAATCATAAACATAAACGTGCAGGGACGGGACAGGTCATCACTCTCCTGCCCTAGAGTCATGCCATCGGTGCATCGACTGACATGGACATGAAACCCTCATGCCTAGTGAGTGGCTCGTAGTATCAAACTGAGGGTAAAGGTCAAGTATCATGGTTCATGTTTTAAGTTTACTTGCATAGGTCAAAATCATGTTTCATAAGTTCATAATCATGGTTCATAAATAAAGGTTCATAAGCAAAGGTTCATAATCATGAAAGGTCAATATCATAGTGGTTCAATAATCGAAGTCATAATAAGAGAATGAAGGCCTCTTATCAAAGAAGCAGAATATCTGTACCTTATTGCTTGACAAAGATCACACTGAAAAAGATGATAAAGAGCACAGGATTACATCCCTCTTCACACCTAGAGGAGTAAAGACATGATTACTAAAGATCCCATTTCCATATTAAGTAACTTTCTATTTTTAGCAGGTTTCCATATTTAGAAAGTTCCCATCTTTAGAAAGTTTCCATATTTAGAAAGTTTCTATATTTAGTAATATTTCCATAATTATAAATTAGGTCAAGTTAAGGTTATTTTACCCAAGTTACATTTTATACCCCTGAGGTTTCATAATTTTACATGTTTGGTCCCTTAGTTAATAAATTTACATATTAAGCCCTTAATTATTCATGTTAACATGTTTAGTCCTTAGTTTTATCAATTTACATATTATACCCTTATTTTAAGTGATGTACGATTCATAACCCTTAGAAAATAGATTTTACAACTTTAGTCCCTCATGTTATAAAAATTTCATTATTAGTCCTTATTTTATATAAATCGTCCTTTAATTAATAACAATTACATATAGGCCCTTTAAATTATCCAAATGACACACGGCCCCTTTAAATATGTTTATTTACACGACAAAACCATAAGTTTTCCCAAAATGACACTTTTAGTCCCTCTAGTAATTTAAATTATAAATCGATCTATAACTTATTATATATTTCAAAATAAGTCCTTAAATGATTATTTTAGCATACAAGGTCCTTTCTAATATTTACCACTCGACACCCACAGGTTTTAGAAGTTCCAAAAGTGCCCCTTAAGTTTTTAAAAATGACAAAACAACCCTTAAACTTTTTAAAATACAATCGGTATTACTTTTTATAAATCGAATTGAGCCCTAGACCTAATCCAATAATTATGCAATAATTTCCCAACAATCATTACCTCATGATAAGCCCAAAATAAATTATCAAAACCCTAGTTCATGCGATTTCATAATTTTCCAAAAATCCTTTCTAAAATCCGGTTTATAGATAATTCGACAATAAAATATAGGAGCCATGTAAAATCGAAAATCCATTTTTCTTAGGTTAGTATGATCATAAGGCATCCATGAAAATTGGTCTTGATATTTATTTCGATCGATTACGTGTATTTTAATGTTATGGGTCGTTTTTGAGTTTTAATTATCAACCGATGGATATATCATGCATGGTTCGAATTAGACATTTTATATGGAGTTCATGTCGACTAAAGAATAGGAGAAAAATAGCAAACCAGGATTCGAACGCAGGATTTGAGTGACACGAATTATGAAGCCTCGACTTGTACCAAAATTAAACCCGATCAACGAGTGCTCCACAAACCTTGTAGACAATTTTCATAGGTCGAGTAGCATGTAAGGGACATGAGAAAAATAAGAAATGAACATTACAATGATCGGATGAGACATAATAATTTTTACCTTATTCTTGGACTCGACACAAAGAAAAATCGACTAGGCTTGAATCGGCTACCACAAATCGACTTGCTATTTTTCTAGGCTCCTTTGAACTGTGATGAACTTGTAGAAATTGTTTGGAGAATTATGGTGATCGAATGGAGGCTACAAAAATGTTTGTGTGTGTTTTAGTGTTACTCGGCAATTAGGGTTTGTCAAAAATAAATGGGATTGATTTAAAATGGGTATGGCCGAGTAAATGGGGGAGGGATGAGGCTAAGACTTCGGAAATAGTCAATAGGAATAATTGCCTTGCATAATTATCTTAAATGCCTTTTATTTCCCTTAATTACTTTCATTTAAATCATAGAATTTGTATTTAATTTACATTAGGCGCCCAAGGGCATTTTAGTAATTTTCTTGGCTTGTTTAAATGTTAAATGAAGTTGTTAAAATTATTTGGGATCATAACTTGTTCATTGTTAGAAGTTTGAAATTTATTTGGTGCTTTACATATGTTTTATTTAGGTTTTAAATTCCCAGGGGCATTTTGGTCATTTTACATGTTATAGAATTTTAGGTATTACAAAATGCCTCTCCAATCACATTTCAAATATGTGATGACTCATCTCTGCAAGTTGCACTTTTGCAGAACTGCTCAACTGTTCACCTCGACTGTTGCGCCAAACCAGGAAAGTGGAGTGTTGGCATTAAATGCGGATCCCAAAACTAATTATTCAAAACAATTTCCAAATAATTCTTTTTGAATAAATTAAGATTTGCTCAAATGACCAAAACACCCCCATCTCCTCTTTCCTATAAATACCCCAACCAGAAGAATACATACACATGTTTTATAGAATTTTAAGCAAAACTCTGCCATTTTTTATTCTCAAAAACAAATCGTGTGTGCATTCTTAAGCTTTAGAACCCCTTTAACCTTAGTCAAACCCAGACTTACTCACAAATGGCTTCTTCTAAAGCTGTGAAATATGCCCCCAACGTGGATTTCACACTGGAGGGTGTAGACCTAACCAAAAATAATGTGATGGGAAATTTCTCATATCCACAAATCTACCCAGCCTACAAGAACGTTATGAAATATCTTCGTAATTGTTTTCTTGCAAAGGCTTTCACCCACTCTCCCTCAGTCATCTACCATGACTATTTGAGGGAATTCTGGTGTACGGCTGTGGCAACCAGCCCCAAAGACACCAAAGAGTCAATCATCACCTTCACGGTGATGAATGGGAGTAGAACCCTCTCCTTTGACTACTCAGCATTCATCAAAGCCACAGGCCTTGACTTTGCTGAAACCTTTTCTCCCAACCCTACTGATCAGGAAATAAAGAATGAACTGATCTTTCTTGCACCCCATGACCCCAGACGTCCAAAAATGTCTGTGGGAGGCTTACTGGAAAAGGCTCCAGTAGTCAAAACATGGTTCCACCCTATTTGGAGGATACTGATGACTTTTGTCATTCAGGTCCTGGGTGGAAATAAATCCTCTACGGAACAATTGAACTCATCACAACAATTGATGTTGTTCAGTCTCCTTGAGGGTACAAAAATAGACATCGGAGGAATAATCTTCCGAGACCTCGTTGCTAAGCTCTCAGGAAAACATAGGCAAAGGCACATGTCCTATCCTAGTTTTGTTTCCTGTGTGCTTCAGGACCTACTCGGTTCTGACTATGTGAGGACTGATGCAGAAGGTACGAAGCATGAGGTACTGCACAAGTCAAACTTCACTAGTAGCATCAGTGAGGTTACACATATTGCCCTGACTGAATACATGCAATCAGTCATTCAGGGTAATGACGCTATCTCTCCAGTTCCTTCACCGACCAAAAAGGTGAAGAAGACAAAGAAGGGTCAGTCCAGCCAGGTGGTTAGACCCAAGCCACTCGCCACTGAGACTGATCCTCAAAACCAACTCAACCTCAAAAAGAGGTTGAAAAAGGCCGAGACCTCTGAGACACCTATTTCTGAGACCCTCTTGACCTCAAAACAAACGCCAACAGAAGTCACTGAGCAATCATCCTCAGTGACCTCGGGCACACCCATTCCACATGGTTCAACTGACATAAACAAGTCAGAGGGATCAGGAAGCATTCCCCCCTCACATCCCGATGAAGGTACTGATAAATCACAATCAGTGCCCAAGGGAGGAAAGGGTTCTGAATCCTCGGTAGGGCAGCACCACCCTACTGGGAAGGGGACCCACAAACATTCACATCCCTTTAACGTTCCTGAAAAATCACCCTCAGGATCTCAGGGAGAAAAGGACCCTAAATCCCCTGAAGGACAGCACAATCCTGATGGGAAGGGGGTCCACAAATCTTCACAATCAGTACCTAGTGATACTACTGGAAAGCACCCATCAGTAGTTGAAGGTGCTAAGGGGGACAAAGACTCAGAGGGAAAGAAATAACCCGCTGATATGGAACCCATCAACCCCTCAGGCGGATCCAGTCTTTCAGGAACTGCCCCCAAAAGCCAGGCTGGTGTTACCCCAGTTATTATGGCTAGTCAGGCTGAGAAAACCCACTCAGTTATTATGACAACGGGGTCAGGACCTGACCAAACCGAAGGCAAATCTTTTTATAAAGAGGAGCCGGTTGATTTTTTGGGTATTGAGTCCATGGGGGACTTTCAGGCTCTTATGGAGTCTGATGAAGAGCTCAGGGAAGAAAGTGAAGAAGAAATTTTTGAGGCAGGTGAGGATATGGAAACTGATGTACAACCTGAACAACCTGAACATTCACATCAGTCATCTCCAAGCCAAAGTGAAAAGTCAAGTTCTCAGTCTCCTAATTCTTCTGATACTGCGGACATCCTCCAAAAGTATGATAACTCTCTTTCCCTCACTGAAAGAACATTGGTCAAATTCCTACTGAAGACCAACAGAGCTCTTTTCACTGGTCTCACGGAAGAGATGTTTGATCATCACACTGAAGCAGCTGTTCACTATGCCAACCTGAAGGCAGATGTTGAAAGTTTTCATGATGATGTGATCGAAATCCAATCAGGTACCAACCACTCCCTGACAGCTATTGATCTTCATTTCCAGAAGTTCAATCTTACTCTTGAAGGCATTACCAAAAGCCTTGGAACTATTCAGACAGCTGTCAAGGATGACCCCGTACTCACCAAGATGATCCTTCAGGCTGCTGAGACTTATCAGAAGCAATCAGGTGAAATCAGTGAGCTTCTCAGTGTACTGAAGGATTCTAAGCTTCAGGGTCTTACTTCTTCAATGGACTCAATCAGGACTACCATGGGTCTTCAGGAAAAACATCTTGGTACTTGGGCACAATCTTCAACATCCTTGGCATGGTCTCTTGGGTCAAGGATGTCAGGCATCGAAGCTTCTCAGGCTTCTCTGGCAGATCAGATCTCAAGTCTTCAGAAAGACACCTCGGACATCAAATCAATGATGACTGAGATCTATCAGGCCTTCAAAGGTCCTACTGCTCCAGTGACTCCAACTCTTGCTCTCACCATGGCTCAAGCAACAGTTGAGGGGGAGAAAGACACTGGAGTCTCAAGCCAACAACCTCTTTCTCACACTGAGGTGGAGATTCCTGAAACTTCTTCCTCCCATCAAGATAAAGGCAAAGGCATCCTCACTGAACCTGAGCCTCAACCAGCACCTATCACGGTTGCAAAGGATCCTGAATCACCACTCAGGATCCCATATGAAATTGATGGAGTTCTTCACCACTTCTCAGCTGATGAACTCAGTGCTTATCTTCAGGAAGAGGAAGCAAGGAAGAAGTTAAAAGAAGAGGAGAAGGCAAGCAAGTCTGCCTTAATCAAGGTTGTTCATGAAGAGGCTGAGAAAATTGGTCTTGAGGCTAAGGATCTCTCAGGAAGAGAAGGTGGTATGACCTTTGTGAAAGCTCAGTCTGAGGAGATGACTACACTCAGGCAGAAAAGGGAGGAAAAGAAAAAGCGGGCTGAAGAGATCAGGCAGAATAGGATTAAGAAATATCAGTGGTATATGACTGAAAGGTTGAAGCCAGAACCAATCACTGATGTTCATATTCAAAGAAACACCAATCCTGCCATTGTTACTGTCTACAGAGGTGCTGACAAGAGAAACTTTGATGTTCATAAACCTTTCAGATTCGCTGACTTCGGGATCACTGAATTGGACGAGTTGGGTCCATTAATAGCAAAGAAATCAAATGTTGTGGTCCCTAATCTGATGAAGTCTTTGAGTCTGAGGTATGAAAGATTAGCAGCAGCACCTCAGGAACTTGGCATTCGATCTCTTCTTCCTGAATCTGCACAACCTGCTTCCTCTCAGTCTTCTTCAAGGAAAAGAAAGAAGATAGAAACTGAGCCTGAGATCAAGATCCCTGGTCTTGACTGCAATAGGGCTCTCCCTGAAGGTGTTCCTTTCAGGAACAATATGGTCATCGAACAGCCTGAAAGAGGTTTGTTCTTCATTGATTAGCTTGGCGACAAAGCCTTCCAGAGGTGGAGTGATATAGATTTGTCAGGAATTAAAGCAATGCTTGGCTTTCTAATGATGGCCTCTCCACTCAAGAGTCCTGAGAATGTGAGGTTTTGTCAAGACTTGAAAAGAAAAATCAATGAACATCCTGACCAACATGAGCTGCAGTCAAAGAAGCCCAAGCTTGAAGCCCTTGGAATCAAGTTGAACTGATGACCTGCCTGAATACCCACCACTATCCCTTTTGTACTTAGTTTTGTTAGGACTTGTAAATGATATTAATAAGATGATGTTTTTATTATTTCAGTGTCCTTATTTACATTCTAGTACATTCAGTATGAGTAGAAGTCTTTAGCTCACTCATATCTGATCAAAACACTTAGGAATAATTTATATCCAAATAGGGGGAGATTGTTGGGTCATGTAGACCCAAGAATGCTTCAAACATGATTTGGACACAAATTAACTAAGTGTTAACTTAAACTGAGAACAATTCAAGTCACTGAGAGAACAGCCTCTCAGTGAGTCATCTTCAAGATGCTTAAGGCGAATTCAAGAAGAAGGATTCACTACTCAGGAAGGCGGTACTCCCTGAGTAGGACTTAAGCCAAAGAAGAAGATGATGGATTCAGTGAGTATTGGATAAGAACTCACTGAACCCCAGTCTCCTCAACCAACAAAGTGATTAAAAGACTGAGGAACCAACGCCTGAAGAAAAGGCGGGAACAATAGGGAAAAGATCTGAGAAGATATTAGTGTAAGCCCAACACTCTTCTCTTGTCAGATTCAACCTTCCCTATTGCGGCTAAAAGTCATGGAGTGTCAGCCAACAACTCCCAAAGTCTTATTAGCCCTTTTCCTATTGGTTCTTGGAAATGACAATTACTATTTGTAATTGTCAGACACGCAACCTCAACAACTTGTATTATATTTAATCACTTATACTTAGATTACTTGTGTATAAATAGAGCTGATGTGAGAGAAGTTGAGTGTGCTTTGTATAATTAAAGTCTTGAACTTTTACAAAGGAACTTCTCTCCTACAAAGAGTATACAACTCACTGAGATAGCTCAGTGGGTATATTGTTACCACTCAAGC
This sequence comes from Artemisia tridentata subsp. tridentata, assembly GCA_021014915.2. Taxonomy (NCBI): domain Eukaryota; kingdom Viridiplantae; phylum Streptophyta; class Magnoliopsida; order Asterales; family Asteraceae; genus Artemisia; species Artemisia tridentata. The sequence goes on along the minus strand of CP139502.1, from coordinate 305,573,461 downwards.
AAAACTTGAGTTTCGATAGGAGACACCCCATACCCTTGTCTATTCAATCCCAAGTGTTTGTTCCGCAAAACACTTGGGTATAGATTCTTGGAATTATTTCTAATAAGAATTTAAACGTTGAAAATTATTGTTGTCTTTATACTCACGTTTTTTAACTGTTAGAATTAATCCTAAACATTGTATTAGTCATAACACGAAATAGATTAACTTTCTAGTTAACTCTAATCGTATAAAGGGACCAACACTCTTAGTAGTGTAAAGGTGAGAGTGTATGTGTGTTCTCTAAGTGTGTTTGTTTTATTTCTTTCTTTGCAAGCTAATAAACATCAAGTATTATTTACATCATATGATCCACATCACTTCTTCTCATCTTTATTCTCTAGTTGAGTGTCACACATAAAATAGTAGTATTAGTTGTAGTGATAAAAGTAGGATTCGAGTCTTTACACGTACTCTAATTCTAACCCTTCTATCTTAGTCCTTACAATTTCTAACTAATTATAGGCTTCTGCTCTCTACTTCTCTAACCCTACTTGTGCCGTGTCAGCAACACATAAGCCCACTCATTCATGCTTCCTCATTTACATGAAAAGGCGTCCCAATCGATGTAAATCAAAAAACATAAACTCATGGTCATATATATTTCCAACACAACACAAGTACTCCTATTTCTCAATTTAACTTTTATTCTCTCATCCTTTTTATACTTCACATTTCATCTTTAGACTTGGATCCATATCATTAACACATTCATTATGGGGATATTTTTATTGCCAAGGATGTAGGCAATCCCATTGCTGATGAAGGCAACACGTTTTATCCCGAAGGATCTTTAACATATCCCGAAGGATTCCTTAACATTCATTGACTTGGTCATCCCGAAGGATACCACTTTTAACATTCATTCCGAAGGATACCATATTTAACGTTCATCCCGAAGGATCATTAACATTCATCAGTTTATCACTTTCACATTTTAACATCGAATCCAAGCCATTAACATTTTATCATACACACATTATCTCATCCATTTTATTTAGTGAAGACAAGCTCATAGAGTATATGAACCTGCTTATTAAAATTACACATTTCTGTGTGTTTATCCTCTTACATTCTAAATCCGCATTAATCATTTTCACCTTCTTACTTTACCCTTTAGTCTACCCGACTCTTTCCACTTTTAAACCTTGCATAGGTTAATTTTCATTCATTTATTAGCATCATTCCTTCTTCTTACACAGTTTAAGTCTTTTACACATTCTTATCTTGTTTAATTTTCACATCACATCCTTTCGCTTAACTCATCACGTTTTATTATTCAACACTTTCATCATGATAATCACCGCTAATGGGGCACATTAGCCGTGATATAATAATTTCTGAACAACACTTTAACCTCGCGCATACTCATCTCATTCTCTCTTACATTCTTAACTCATCGCATTCATATTCTCATACCTTATCTCATTTCTTTAATCGTTTATGTATTTAAGCAATATTATTCTATCTTGCCTTTTACATATATACCTTTCATAGATCATTAACTATAACACACTCATTAGCGTCACCTTTCTTTACATACATTCTATATCATTTACATAAGTTCGTTACGTTTACCACACAATATCTCATTACATTCTGGTTCACATACTTAACTCATCTCATTCAATCGTTAGCATTTAAACCATCCCATTTATCTCGTCATTATCTTATCAACGCACCTTACTTTAATCCTATAAACTTTACATCATTTTAAACATCAAAGTACTCATTTAATCTTGCTTTCATCATAACCTGCCATTACATCATTTTCATTATTATACATTCGTGTACATACTCAATCCTCTTACCTACTCATCTCATTCGCATTTACATTCTTAACACATCGCATTTAACTTTTAGCATTCAAACTTTTTCATTTAATTTCCATCCCTTACATACCAACACCCTTTATCGCAACTTCACATTCACACTTAAACCTCAAACATTTTACCTTACCGTTACCCTGTCTCTATACCACTTTAACATTAGTCTTTAGTCACTAATATAGTGAGACCATATGTTGGTCACATTTCATGCCATCCTTTCCTAACCTCATTCTTTAACCTTCAAGTCATTAAACACTTAATCATTTATTCGTTAGTTTCATCTTGTCTTTTCACGCTATACCTTAGTACACTTAATATCATTATGATCTGCACTTAAAGCGTCATTACTTAATCTCATTCAGTTTCTTCATGTTAACAAACCCTTAATAATTGGCGTGTTAATTCCATCTTATCATTACACATTTTATTTTAGCACACCTTTCATCACCACGATCCATTATTTAAGCGATATTACCTTAAGTTGCTTATTAACCCATCTCTAATACCATTTAGCATCTCTATTCACATCTTGCTATTGTCATTCTTTTATAACACACAATCTAGTATCATTTACCATTACATTGGTCCATTTACTGACACATCTATAATCCATTCATGAATTTATTCTTCCATTCATCAACCTCTCACTACGTGTCATTACCAATCAATCGATTCTAATTTACTAATTCTATGTTCACTAATCTTTCATTATTCGAGCATTTCTTAGACTAACACTTTTCCGTTTTCTTTCCTCCTTGCCTTGCACATTTTTAATTACTCATCTATCACCTTTCATTACTTTGACACCATTTTAGTAATACTCATCTTTTTCATACCTTCGTAAATATGAATAAACACATTATATTTCATCTGAGTTGTCACATCACACTTATCGTTTTCTTGTTAACTTCACGTTATCCTCTTACTCTATTTTACACATGTTCATTCTTTTAATGTTGTCTATTTCAATCCCGATTGACTCACCTTAATCTTGACATGGCTTAACCTAATCATTAAACATGAATTATTTTCTAGACCATATATTGGTCTTACGTTGTAATCTAAAACTCGTTCATTTACTTAACTTCTAACACTTCATGTCACGACAAGAATTCTAGTCATGACTTATTTAATTCAGGTTCCCTTGTAGTACTTTTTTTTTCAACTTATTCTATACATCACATTGTAACACGCATTCATAATCACCCTGCCTATGACACAATAACACCTTACACATAACCGACAAACACATTAGTACAAATTTAATCTCATTCATACTTTAAGTCCACATTCGATCATTCTTTCCATAAAAGATAAACGTCACTCAGCACTTATACTTCATTAATCTATTCTCAAATTATGATTTAAAACATTTGAACACGTCTATGACATACCATTTATCTATTTTCAATGAGATAACTACTTCTTTACTGTACCACTCTATACCATAGCTATTTTATGTATCATTCATTACTCATACATTTCTATAATATCTTCAATTTCTCATTTCAACCATTCGCTTTACCTAATCATCTATTTCCTCGTCACGCACACATCCTCATATATTATCTCATTTCCATCTATAACTCCTCACTAATACTACATTCTATTTTCTCCTTTCTATAACAAGCATACCACTTATCCTTTCTATACACATCCTTCTATTACTTCTAGAATACACATTCACATAATCACATAATAATCACCGACACAACACGAGGTGCACGGTAATTCCTATCACTTAAACACATTAAGTCTTTCACGGACATATATCATATACACATTAGCACATAAAACACATTCAAAATTTATCATCATTTAACTCATATAGCAACCACAAAGTCCATCTCATAACTTAACAATCACATCCTATAACTTAGCCAAATACTTGCCCGCAATACTTAAACTTATGCTCAACGCGTCTACGAGTGGTTTAAGTCTAGGCAATCCTAAAGAAAACCTAATTCACTTAAACTGAAGCTCTGATACCAAGTTGTAACACCCCGTGCCCGCTTTGACCAAAACTTAAATCTTTACACGCAAAAGTGTTTGACTTTTTTGGACATCCTGTTACTCTTTCGACCATTTACAAAAATCTGAAAACTTTCCACACTAAGGTCCAGATTATGGAACCAAAATGGTGATCCTTGTCAAAACTATGGATCCATGACAAGGTTTAATTTTTACGAACCAAAAGGTAGATCCAGGACTGAAATCTTGATCCACACTAAGGTCTACAATTTCGAACCAAACGGTAGATCCAGTACTTTAAAATTTGGACAGGTTATGCATAAAACCCATTTTTGACCCATTTAAACAACAAACTACTCATACCACTTTCTTTTCCCACCAAACTTGACCATTATCATTACTTTAACATACAAGACATGTTCCAAAGACACTTGACCCGTTTACCACCCTAAATGGGTACATTTATACTTAAACCAAACACTCCTTTAACTTTTACTAAAAACACATAAGGCATACTTTGCCACGATGATTGACCACCAAATCGTTATACAACTCTTGGCATACAATTTGACACTTGTCTACTCATTACAAAACATTACTTGACTCACGGGGGTACAAACTTTACACTTGAGTTCGGTATTCTACCTAAGCTCCTATACACATACTACCTTTGATCTTGCATAACCAAATCCTTAATCCCTATATCCAAGCCATCCGTATAAACATGCCAACCTACAAAACGGTTAGGCAACTAAACCGTAAGCTCAAAGGCTTAGTAAGTAAAACGATAATAACATGCCATCATACTTCAATCAAACATATAAGCATCACATATATCCAAACACTTACTTAGCGGCTCAACTTTCTAATTCTTGCATAAATACATAACATCAACTTACTCTCACAACCAAATTCATCACTTAGATCATATTCATCATAGCACGTAAGCATATCTCACGTCTCTTATCACTAACCACAAAACATACATAACACATATATGTTAGACATCCATATAACACATGCCATCATCATTTTACTTACCTTAGCTCCAAGCTAAGCACATCAAGCCAATATCATCATCATCATCATCAACATCATCATCCTCATAAACACCCTAAATCATAACATCATACAAACACTTAACACATAACCCAATACATCATGAACAAACGTTATAAAACCCATCAAACCTACTCATCTTCCTTTCCAAATCATCATATGATCATACCTTGATCATATGATGATTTCCCAGTTTAATCATAACTCTTAATCTTATTAATCACCAAATAGAAATACTTACTTGTGGAGGATTATTACTAGGAAGAACCATAAACATAAGAACTTCATCTTCTTCTTCCTAAAACCATCAAGACTCCCTTTCTTCCCTCCCTTTATCTCTCTAGAAACCGAACCTCACAAACCCTTGAATGATATGGAAATTTCTAGATAATCCTGGACATTTCTTATCTAACACAAGTTTGGGCCATTGGCAAGAATGGCCCCTCAAGTTCTATTCTTTCTATATTGGACACACTACATATCTTAACACTTTTGGTCTATTGCAACTTTAACCCTTGAAGTCTATTTCCTCTCTATGTGTGGCACATACTACTTTCCATAACTTTATAACACATGTTTTGACTATCACTTGACTATCAGGTATGACCACAACGCAACATTCATTGACTGGCCAATCACATAAGGTCTTTATCCATTTTCATCTAGGGTGGGTTCCAAGCACCCGAGGAACGGGTCTAACATTTCTTCCACTTGCACCAGCAGCAACACCAGCTACATCACTTGCACCAACAACATCATTTAGGTCATTTCTTCTACTTGCACCAGCTGCAACATTTTCCTTTTTTCTTCTTGGTCTTTTGAACTCTTGGACCTGTGCAACTTCTAGAATTATGACCAAGGCAACCACACTTGTCACATGTAACTGTCTTTAACCTTCTTGAAATCTTGCAGTTCTTGACCATGCTGTCTTTCATCTCAAAGGTTGACCTCCTTCTCCTTTTACTTGGCCTGCCAGGTTGATCCTTGTGAACTGGTGGAATGATTGTTGATGGAACATCACACTTAGGCCACATTTTTGGTCCCTTTATTGGCATAATCTTGAATGAATAGACCTTCTTCCAAGTCTCTAGCCTGTAGCAAGGATGGACCCAGGTATCTGGTATGCCTACATTTTGCCTATTTTGTACCATGTTGAAGTTTACAGCCACTGCATGCTTGCATGGCAGCCCTGTTATTTCCCACCTCCTGCATGAACAACTTCTCACAACAACATCCACAACACACTGATCTGCCCAAGGACCACTGACTTGGTAGTGTTCACCTTCATTCCATTGAACTGTGTACTGGGAAGCCTCTTTCTTTATAACATCAAACAACTTCTCTGCAGTAGGTGTGAGAGGACCACTAGATCTAGCAATCACTTTATTCACTATCATAATCCTTCTCATCAGATATTCCCTTATGTATCCCAGTGTCCCTATGATAGGCTTGTCCCTTCCATCAACCAGTTTACCATTAAAAATCTCACACATGTTGTTCAACAACTCATCTGACTTTGCCCTTCCTGCTAATATACTTGTAATTAGTTACTATCTAAACAAGTGAAGTTGTATACCTCCTTTAATAAGCTTTATCTTATCTGTTACTTGGTTTACCTCCTTTAATAAGCTTTATCTTATCCCTAGTCCACTTAGTTGACCCAGATGGTTGACTAGGCCCAGCTGCTACATTTGGCCCAACACTAGGCCCAGAAGTTTCAAATGAAGGCAATTGACCACAACAAGATGCTCTGACTCTTCCTTTATCATTCTTAGCGATTTTAATTTCTCTTCTGGTTTCAACTGCGTGCCTTTTTATCAACTTCTTAACCTCTGCTGCACTACCAAATTCTTGCCCCACATAGAAGTGTGTTTTGTAAATCCTACCTTCACTATTACTCTTGGCTTGTTTCCTTAATTGTTTGAGTTTCCTTCTCCCAAGCCTATCAAACTCATCTTCATTCTCAGACCCACTTAGAAAGTCTTCATTGTCAAACACATCATCAATATCAGCATCAAGATTTTCTACACCATTATCACTATCACAGCCATGAAATTCTGCTTCCAAATCCACATTCAGTCTGAAATTCTCCATGTCCACATCAACTTCAGGTACATCATTGTCTAAATCTACAATGTAGTCACTATCATCACTGTCATCCTCTATCTCATCCTTTGTCTGATCATTCTCAGTCCCAGAACCATCAACCTCTGGGCCACTTTCTAATGTAATCCCTGGGCCACTTTCTACCCTAAACTCAGCCTCTGGTACACACGTTAAGGATTAGAGTTCAAACACCAAAATATAATCAAACACAAGGAAACGAAAGAAGGTAATAACATATCCTATTCATAATACCAAACAATTACATCACGATTACATATTATCGATTAGACCTCATCTTCCAAAAGATCAATTTTTCTAAATTGAAAACAAGGATTTTTTTTTTGTATACATAAAATCATCTTACAAATAACATTTTAAAACTGGAATATACGGTTCGAGCTATGTGTCATACCTCCTCCGTGTGCCTGGATCTAGCAATCCGTGCAAAACATGCATCACTTCATCTATGTGATGAGGTAGATTTTTATCAAACTCGGCTCCATAAAACCATAGAATGTGATATCATTTGTTTGTATACCAAATATTTTTATAAATTGTGAGTAGCATTGATGTTTGTCTATAACTTTCACCGCTACTCTTAGCCCCTCAAAGAACCCCTCATACACAATAGAGTTTTCATTCTCCCATATTATGTCGTCTCTTAAGATTATCTCATTTATTGATCCCTAGGAGACGACATAATAGGAAAGAAAACTTTGTTTTGTATGAAGGGTTCTTTGAGGGGATAAAAGTCGTGGAAAAAGTTGTAGACAAATATCAAGGATACACACAGTATTACAAAAAACTTTGGTATACAAACGATTGCAATCACATTCTAAGGTTTTATGGAGCCGAGTTTGTAATCAGCTTTTTTAGTTTAAGTGTTCAGCATTAAAAATATCTTCTCTATATAATAAGGTATCTTCACCTGCCGCAACAAGACCTTGCCTAGAAAGATCCGATTTGAGTGTCATTCTCTGAGAGAAAAGTGGTCAACATTACAAAGTTAATTAAAAGTAAAAAGTTGCAATAAAAGCTATGATCATACTAGTCTAGTGATTGTGATAATAATATTATGGACAACATTTACCTATTGGAATGTTTTATCACTACTTGCCTCAAAAATAAATACTCAACGAGCGGGGAAACCCGCGCGTTGCGGTGGGCGAGTTTGTGTGAACATTTAGAAAGCACAAAACGTATCGTATTTGTCAAAACTATTGATTTTTGAAAATATTGCATATTATACTCGTTTTTATTGAAAAAATTATTTCGTGAAGAATGGCGCAAGTTTCGTTAATTTTCGAGTCCGTTTGGTATGTCAAATAGGTCCCGCAAGGTTTATTTTAAAAGTCTAGCCAAAGTGGCAATATCAGTCCCTCCGCCCCATATTTTCATAACACATCCCTCATTATCACATTTACATTTCAACCCCTCCCTGAAAAATATAAATACCCTTATTAATAATAAATAATTCATTTCACTATTCATTCTTCTCTCTTCTCTCTCTCTCTAGCCGCCGGCGTCCCACCGTCCGGCCACCACGATCACCACCGGCCAAATTTCGGCCACCGGAATTATTTTCCGGTGAACCATTTTCTTTGCCGAATCGATAGATCGGCCATATTTAACCATTTCTGGAAGATTTGAGCCCTTGGCTCCCACCACAACTACCCTCACGCGCCACCACCGAGCCACCACCAACCTTCTGTTGGAGAATGCTCGTGTCATAATAACTAATTATATGGCTAGATATATGTGAGCCTATGGGGTCACACACTTATACACAGAGACACCATTTTATAGATTGTATTTATCGTATTTACAATATATAAACGACTACGTAACTCGGGATCAATAATGGGCTACTAATAACTAAGCTAGTACTTAGTTTATTGGATTGGACCAACAAATGGGCAAGCCCATTTAGGGCCCCCATGGCAAGCCTAGGTGAGAAAGGAACAAGAGAGAAAGTTGGTAAGTCTTTAATGTGATAAGTCATAATCAAAGACCAAATCTCATTTGAACTTATCATGATCAAAGTTACACTTTGCCCCTTGATCTTTCTCCCTTGTTCCTTTCTCACCTAGGCTTGCCATGGGGGCCCTAAATGGGCTTGCCCATTTGTTGGTCCAATCCAATAAACTAAGTACTAGCTTAGTTATTAGTAGCCCATTATTGATCCCGAGTTACGTAGTCGTTTATATATTGTAAATACGATAAATACAATCTATAAAATGGTGTCTCTGTGTATAAGTGTGTGACCCCATAGGCTCACATATATCTAGCCATATAATTAGTTATTATGACACGAGCATTCTCCAACAGCTCCCACTTGCGACGTCATAATAATCGAGTAATTATACAAGCAATGGTTAGCGTCTAGCAACACGCCAATGCCCCTAGAAATATGTGAGGTTAGTTTCTTAAACGTCTCATTTCAGATGGTTTATATGTCATCTATCCTTTTGTTTCAGATACCGTGTTGAACATTAGACATGGATCAAAAGTCATTCTAATAGTTCAACTATTTTGTTTCTCGATATGGTTATTGAACATGATTACCAAGTGGATTTAAGATTCATCTTAATCCCAGTTGGGTACGGCCATACAAACATCTGTTCAATTCATCGAGGGGCCCAATAGTATCTAACTCCATAACATGTGGAGGAACAAATCCTGTTTTGACTACACGTGTCATTCACATGCTTCATATCACTACTGATAATGGCTTTTATAACTACCTTATTCAGGACAGCATTTAACCATATCAAGGAATGAAATTCCACACATGCAAGACCTGCTTGCATCTCAAGTCTAAGGATAAGAGACATAACCTCTTGTGAGATTCACTATTGACGACGATCCATGTAGTGAATACTCGTAGGTTGGGTCAATCCAATGTTCATCACAATGAACAACATGTGAGTGTGGCAAATAAATCACCAACACGCTCACATTTGTCTTAATTTGATGATACTCCCGTATCGTCAACCGACAATGGATAATTTTAGAATAAATAAATTATTCATGGATTAAACATGCAAATATAGAACACAGTAGTATAAATGAAGACGATCATACCAGGTATATCAATTCATTATATAATACGACTACTTACGGTTCCATTATCCAAATACTAAAAACAGATATGCATAAAACTACTCATAGGTCGGAATCCGATGTTCCCACCATGATCAAATTATGTTGTACAAGACAACAAGTAGTCATCTGAGTAAACTTTGAGAATACTTGTTTCAAAACTCATGAAAGATTTGAATGATGATTGTCCTTTGTATGTGTGCATTCAAGTACAAGACGAGTGTTGCAACAATACATTCCATAGGGTGTTTGAAGCCAGCAAAACACCTACATTAGACAGTCATCTGTACAGTTTCTCAAACTATAAAGTATTCTTATTCTTTTAATGTATAACGCACTAGTGCTCTCAGTCGAGCACATCTAGTCAGCAATGTCATCATTCATGATGACATCCTACCACGACTAGAGTTGAGTATCATCTCAGTTAAATAAGCATCAGCGTATGCAAACAAAATAGAGTTCCTCAAATATTCGTAAACGTTTAAACATATCTTTGGTCCTTCGTAGGTCCATTATAATGTTCGTTTAACAATTATCTAATGACGTTCACTTAGATATTTGTTGTTATCAACTCATCTTGCATTCATGCAAATGATAAATATAGCCCAATGCGTAATATGACTTACATGATAAATCCTTTAGGCGAACTTAAGATTTCCATTCATGTGTTCAATCTCATCAAGTGAGACTGATCATTGAGACTCCCTTCAATAACGTGTCATATTGTGTTTAGACTTAATAACCGCTTATGTTTATTCTAATAAACATATACATAACAAGGTTGTATGTCTTATTTTATAAATCCCTCAAGAGAAACTTCATTCCAAGCTAAGGATTAAAGTCTAGCTTAGATGGAATATTGTTTCTAACATGTTAACGACATATGAGATTTAAGAAAATAAATACAGTGCTCCAACTTGCTCTTAGTGTACTTAGGAGTAATCTTATTAATCAAAATCAAATTAATGATTTTATAATTAACTCAAGATCTTTACTCCTAGATGCATGATCTAATCCACACATGGATTATTTTATCTTGTATACATAATAAGGATTATATGGATTCATAAACCCTTTTGATTACTCATCGTCCTCGCAAAGGTAATCAACAAGAAAATTGTTTTGATATCCGATTGTCATATTTCATTTACATGAAAATAAGTATGACAATTAATCACCCTTATACATTTAATGTTTGTAGATAGGAAGATTTAATCATAGTCAATTCCTGAGTATGAGTAAACTCTTTTACTATGCGTGCATTAAATGTGTGTACAAGTTCATCCTTTTGAGTTTTCTCTTCAAGAAACTCATTCTTAACCTCACAGTCTAACTGATTGGTAAGAGATCAATCAAACTGCATGAGTGATTGTATTTCAAGGACTGCATCTTAACATTCATAGTTTTGAGCTACTCATCAGATACAATATCTGATAATGCATCTCAGTAGTTAGAAGGTTCACCATGATCCTCTAACTTATGTCCCTCAGCATTGATATAAAAACTATATCATTCAGGTGCAAGAGGTATCCTTGCGGATTTATGAATGAGAGATATCAATCTATGGTTTAACATATGCATGTTCAACCATAGTATGACATTAGCAAGTGTACTCAAAAGGTTGTGTATTTAGTTCTTGAATAACTTCAAGGTCTAAAGGTACTCCCACTTGCTTTTGTATGTAGAGACTAATCTCTAGATACTCAGCATCTTGAGTAACAATAAATTGTTTTCAAGTGGGACATCCAAAATACACCGTTAGTTCTTGACTCTAGTTTGTTAATTACTTACTCTTAAGTAGTTAACAAATTCAGAACTTCAATTAAGATATAATGAGATTCATCTCATGCCATAATACAATGGTGTCTTAAATTCCTTCTGGGTTGGAATCATATTGAGTGTACACATGACACACCCAATTTCTAACCTTGATAGCTTTGGAGGTAAAACAGTTTAAGTCATCAAAGATCAAACAATATCAATAGTGTTTGATTTTCCATGATGGACATACCATAAAGTTGTGGTATTCCATGAGGACTGATGTTGTGAGACTATCACACAACTCATTAGATGAACTTATACTTTTGGGCTTACATATCTACCAACCAAGTCAAACTAGATGGCATCAATAATAATTTTAGCCTATTGCATACTTTACTTCATGTGTATGTTTTGACTAGAAAACATAAACATTTATTATACGTCGTAAGTGTACAGGTCTTAACAAGAAGACATAACAAATCAACGTCTTACTTTACGTTATAAGTCTTTCAACAATTAACGGAATTGATGTTTGTGTCTTTTCAAAAGACCTAAACATATTCAACTAAAGTAATTACGAGCGCCGACACTTGGCCTTAATAGTAAATTCAAGTTAATTTCATACTTCATGATTATGGCCTTACAAGAAAACATAATCATATTTACTAAACAATTCAGTGAATATGTTGAAGTAGCTTTTCAAGTTATCTTGATATTGGTTCTAATTAGGGCAACCTACATTTTATGTGTAGAAGTCCTAGTAGAATCTTAGTTTCTTACCTTTCAGTCAAGAAAAACTATTAGTCATATTGTGCTATGTTGTACCTTGCACACAATTAAGATTTCTCCCACTTGTGCATGGCACAACATCAGGAGAGTATACAAGCACCACTACGCTCGTGTATTTGTATGAGCAATATGACAATGTCTAAGATAACATATGATTTTTAGTCAAAATCAAAATATAGATATGTAGAACTTTATCGTTTTCATAATGAATCATGCATAACAATTTTATAGATAACATTTCAGGAAGCAACATCAGAAACGCGACAAGTTATCTCATAAAATTTATGCAATGGTTCTTATATAAACTATGACGCTTAACATGTGGAAAGTAATGTATTATTTCAAGACAATCTGGAAATTAAGATGGGCAAGTTGTAAGGTATTAAAGCTTACAACTCCCACTGGATTAGACAACATTACATGTGTTTCGTCACCAGTAATATAATCACGTAGCTCCCACTGGATTAGACAACATTTAAATGTGTTACGTCACCAGTGGAGAGTGAGTGGCGATTGGATACTTTCCATCTTTCTTTAAATATCTACACATTATTGCTAATGTGAGTCACTTTGACTAGTAAACATGTACTTAGGTATTCAAGAGAGTGCATCAAGTTCTAACATATAGATGATGGGCTAGCCATCATTGCTATTTTAACTTGAAAATAGGCATGCATAATTGGTCTACTTTACCACAATGGTATGTAGGACCTTAGTAGGCTTATTGGGTTAAGACAAACTGCTAGGTAATCATGCTAGTAATTGCCTTTACCTCTTTGCGGTTTATTGATACTTCCATCTTCTAATTATTTAAACTCATTTTAGTTTGGTAGCTATAGAAAACGTGTTCTCTAGTTATCCAAATATCTTATATTTCATCAATGTTTCAAAACCGAAACTAGGGTTATAAAACAATCTTGAAAGAATAAGATGTGTAACCATACTTAACCGTTTTGACTTTTACAAGACATCACGATTTCTAGAGTAGGTATTCTTTGAGTTTTATTAGAATTGGGAAAATTCAAATATTCCTATTATGGCTTTTCCTCATAAAGAAAAAGGATAGGAACAAGTCTCTTTCTTACAAGGAAAGAGCGACTCAGTTCGTACTTTTAACAAGAAAAGAACAAACTTTCGTTTACGGTTGTGTTACATTAATTCATTAATTGATTTTACAAAGTTCCTTTTTTAGTATTTTCGATAATTATCCTTTTATAAATTAACTACCCCATGTTTATAATATAAAACAATTAATTTACGAAAAGGCTAAGATCCACATTGTGCTTCTACTATCACATCAGTTGATCTGCTAGCAATAGTAGATTCAATTGGTAGGCGACGATCACCAATTGTATTACATGTACAACTCTTATATCCTTATGGGACTCATGGCATCTAGTGCCAAATAACTAGTGTCATGTAGGCATGTTTAGTCCCATCTTTGCCTCGGGTCAGGGTCTGACCACTGAACTCGATTAAGTCATCCAATTTGAAAACGTGTGATAATATATCTAGGTCTCACGCATAGAGAATAGTCACCTTGGGTTACAATTCAACCTAGGTCCCACGCATAGGCAAAAAGTAATTGCAAGTGTCCTCAAAATTGGACGGCACGACTTAAATTTTGACGGGTAAAATATTTTGATGTGAATCAAAAACGTGTACGAAAGAAGCATGCATTCATTCTTCGTACCACAAGTTAAAAACATTTCTTAACTTAAGTCTAATCATTGTTTTAATTTATCTGTGTCAAGTTGTCCATTTTCAAGACTAATATAAATCCTAAGTGGATTATTAAGTTTGGACAATACAATAAATAAACAACTTAACTAGTTTAAGTGTTATTTAGAGAAACAATGATTTTAAGTTTCAAATCATATTTAAACTTAGTTAAACTAAATCATAAGACTTAGTTCAAAATGGTTTATGTTTCGTTTTAAGTTTTAAGAAAACAATTTTCGTTTTACATGTAGTCACAACATACATGAAACAACCAAACAAACATACAACCACAATATGCAAAGCCTCAACCGATGAAAATCCTATGCTTGGTCTCGTGAGCCATCACGAGAACCAAGAGTCAACTAGGGACATATATCACAACCATATGGAGGGCTCCCACTTGCCCCAAGACAATCATGGGCAAGTAAAAAGCCCATAATGCACATGAACTTCAGATTCTGTCAGCCCAGTTTTTCTGTTTTGCAAGGCCCAAAGCTCCTAGAAGACGACCTCCTCATCGTTCGGCCCAGTTGACAAAGTTGTATCCCTATGTCTTGTGGACCTGCACCAAAAAATTTAGAAAAAAATACCTTACCAATCAGCGGGAAATCACGTTTTCCCAACAGGTGTCCAGCAGCAACTTTCGGTCTACAACTCTTCAATCTTTCGCCATTTGCTTCCAAGCTCTTGTTTACAATACATATAAAGTAAAATATAACTAATCTACTTTGTATCTACTGTAAAATCCCCAAACATTGGCTACACCAAAAATGAATTACATTACAAAAGTGCCGAAACAATGGCAAACCCCAAAACAAGAAAAAAAACAACCAACAATCACAATCACAACGCATAAGTGGTCTAGGTTTTCATCGGCTTTGCATATGAACACATAATAATACATTCAAATAAAGATTATTACATGGTGTTGGCTAACTCCATGGACAAACATGCATGTATTTGCCATGGATAACAAAATAAATAACAAGAAATAAATTGTTAGCCAACGAATCGAAGAAATAATTAACAATAATTAAAACCCCGAATGGTACGCGTGACAAATGGCCATAGACTCATAACCCACTGATATTAGGACCTTCTTAACACCATTTTACCACAGAAAAATAAGCCTCATGGGCTGATTAGAAATTGGGTTAAAAATCTCTTAAAAAACACGTTTTAGGCCATTTTACGGGTACCGATCAAGTAAACAATTGATGTATGCATAACAAATGGCCATAGGATCAAAAAGTCCAGATCTTAAGACCTCATATAGGTCGACATATTCAGAATATATAAGCCCTAGGGGCTGTTTTAAAATTGCACTTTTAAATCCATTAAAAAACCACGTTTTTAGCCATTTTTACGCATACAAGATGATCATACGACAGGGCAAAGTGTAACTTTGATCATGATAAGTTCAAATGAGATTTGGTCTTTGATTATGACTTATCACATTAAAGACTTACCAACTTTCTCTCCTCCTTCCTCTCCCTAATGACCACAATCAAAGGAGAGAATCCCTCTCCTCCTCTTCCAAAAGCCACGAAATTAAACACACCCATTTAGGGTTTTGGTGTTTTTTGATCCCTTCCTTGCTCATTCTATTGTAGATGCATCAAGGATCATTGTTACGAGGTCAAGACTAGCATCGGGTGGTGATCGATGACGTGTAGTGTGGATCAAGCATAGAGGTGATCTTCTTTGATCACTTGGTTTCATAGTTGATTCATTTATGTTGGTGAAGGTCATCATACGATTCTACCGATCACGCTACAAAGGTATAAAACTATGTTTGTTTAATTTGTTTTTATTACGATTGATCATATGACTCTATGGATCCTTGTATGGTGATGTTTTCCGCTGTGCTCATTGGTTTAATATGTTATTTTATCATACATCACCTATACCTTCCACTCCACTTTTCTCGACGGTAAAACCCCCCACGCGCCTTTATTTCTTATTTTCTTTAATATTTTTCAAACCCTAATTTCAATAATTTTAGTTACTTATTTATTTATTTATTTATTTAAATCAGAAACTAAAAATGTTTTATCAATAAAAATGGATATTAAAACTGTGTAAACCCTCGTGTGGAACCCTCCCCTCTCCCCTTCTCGTTGACGCAGTCAACTCGGCCAACTCACCGAGTCAACTCGGTTGACTCGGTGAGGGTTTGATTATTTTTGATGTTTTATTGTTCTTGTGTTAATTCTTTTGATTTGGTATTATATTTTGGTGAGATTGATATTGATTTAAGGTCTGTTTGGGTTGTTATTGTTCCGGTAGTCGGCATATAGCCGAGCCGTGACTCACGGCGAGTCACGGCGAGATGAGAGTATTTAGGGTTAGTGTTGTTGTGTTGAATTTGGATTTGCGTTGGAACATTATATTTCATGTTGGCAGTTTCAATTGTTTAAAGATTCTATTGTTTTGTTTCTTGTTGATGTGCTAGCTGAGAATACACAAAGATGGTGATGGAAGTTTCTTGATTTTTTTCGATGTGCAGGCTAGTATTTGGAGACAGTGGAGAAGCATCTGAAGTTGCTATCCGAGCCAAGATATATGCTGCTACAATTGATGCAAGACTGTGTTGTATAAATATAAGGCAGTCACTTTGCAATTAGTCATGCACAACTTGTTTAAGCATGTTACTGTACAAACAACAGTAACGTACATACGTACATGTTTTTAAAGCACCCCAAATCATGCCTTTTAGTATATATAGATAATGTATATAAAAAAAAACATTTAAAATAATATCTTATATATATTATCTAAACTTTTAATACGATATGTACATACAAGAGGTACTTATTAATTACTCCTAATAAATTTGGTTTGAGATCAGACAATGTAAAGAAAATTTTGTTTAAACATAAGAAAAACAATGTTGACTCTAAATTTTTTTTCTTCTTACTCAACATTGTTTTTCTTCTTAGGGGGTGTTTGATAGACACTTAATGGGGTGATTCAGTGGCTGACTTTGATTCGGTCAGCACTTCCCTTGTTTGATAAACAAAAATTGTCCGCTGACTCATTCCATGGACCACTGTACGATTTTGCATAGGAAGTGGTGGAAAATCATTAAGTGACCGACACTTCACCACAAATTATTTATGTACCCTTATTTTTAATATTAATTTTTTTATTTACCTTGTTCAGTACACTATGTCCTTTTTTTCTAATATCAGTACACTATGTCATTTTTTTTAATTTATTAATTCTACAATCCAAATTGGTTTGATACAATTTTTAAATATTATTGATAAAAAATTTGAGATTGTATGTCATCCACGATAACAACTTTGCGAACAAAAGAGTGAACACTATTAAATGAAACTCATTAAATATATAATGTGCATTATTTATTGATTTTTTTTTTTTTTTTTAATCTTTATAATCGTAAGTTGAGACCTATTAAAGGAGCAAATTTATTTATATATGACACAAGGTTAAACTAGTAATTTATGTCATTCATAGCATCAATTTAAAACATTTGTCAAACAACACATTTTACTTCATAACTAAGTTCATTCAGAGTCTTTGATTCAATCAGCGTCGTTGATTCATTCAGTGCTAAACCATATTTTTTGTCAAACAACCCCTTAGTCTTTTATTATTGGAGTAAATTGCATTTTTGGTCCCTAAGGTTTGGCCAAATTACAGGTTTGGTCCCTAACGTTTCGAAAGTGCAATGGTGGTCCTCATTTTAAAGTTTTTGTTGCATGTTTGGTCCCTGATCAACAAAAAATGACTAAATTACCCTCGCCTTCTTCTTTTTCTATTTTCTTTTCAGCTTTCTTACATAAATGTTCCCTGTGTTGTGCCACGTTTTACAAATTTAGTCCCGATTTTTTTTTTCAAAATTAATTTTTTTAGAAAAATTAACTTTTTTTTCGAAATTAATTTTTTTAGAAAAATTATTTTTTTTTTCAAAATTAATTTTTTTAGAAATTTTTTTTTTTCAAAATTAATTTTTTTAGAATTTTTTTTTTCGAAATTATTTTTTTAATTTTTTTTTTCGAAATTAATTATTTTTAGAAAATTAATTTTTTTTCTAAATTAAATTTTTTAGAAAAATTATTTTTTTTTCGAAATTATTTCTTTTAGGAAATTTTTTTTTTCCGAAATTAATTTTTTTAGAAAAATTAATTTTTTTTTTCCGAAATTTTTTTTATAAAAATTAATTTTTTTCCGAATTTTTTTTTTTTCGTGAAATCATTTCTTTTTCTTAAATTTTTTTTCGAAATTAAAAAAAAAATTAAAAAAAAAACAAAAACGGGACTAAGCTTTTAGTTATTTGATGTTGATCAGGGACCAAACATGCAGCAAAAACTTCAAAATGAGGACCACCGTTGCACTTTCGAAACCTTAAAGACCAAACCTGTAATTTGGCCAAACCTTAGGGACCAAAAATGCAATTTACTCTTATTATTGGGATAATCTTTTCTTTCTTCCCACCTCTTTCATTTAGAACGATAAGGACCAAACCTGTAATTTGGCCAAACCTTAGGGACCAAACCCGTAATGTTTTTCTTCTTGTATTATTTAGAACGATAATCCACAAAAAGTTTGAAATTTCCCATTTATAAAACTCAAAATTGACAATTGCAAGCAAAAGGTTGACACAAAAGGTAGCAGCACAAGAGACAATTGGTTAGTGCACTTAAAAAAAAAATAATAAAAAAAAAAATTTATAATGTTTTCGAAATTTCATTGACCAAAATTGAAAAGAACAAATTTATGCCCAGGAATCGATCACACAAAAACACTTGTGTTTCTTAAGGAATAGTCTATTCCATTAGAACATGGTAAACAAAAGCGTTTTTTTTTTTTTTTTTTTTTTTTTTTTAACCCATCATAAAAAATAACAAAAATATCATGGTTACCCGTGGGTGTCAAGCCAGGCTCATAATAAGAAGACGTATTTTTCCATTTATATTTACTCGCACGCCCATATGTTCTTTTGGTTGGTGTAATAAGCATAACTTGGGGGTTTCCTTGCCTGGACAACGAAAAAAAAAAAAAAAAAAAATTGTTAAAACTATACTCAAAACGGGGAACGTGAGAGATGATACAAGAAAACACTATTTTTTGTAAGTTAACTGGATAGATACAAGAACAATTAAGAGATGCTCGTTTGAGAGAGATGGTTATTATGGTTTGTGTTTGGACGTCCGAGAGGTATTCTTGTGGCCTCGTGGCAGTGGTTGGTTCCGAATTAATGTGGTAGATGAAGTGAAAAGTGTTAAGATATTAGCAACACTTTGTTGTATGTTGTATGTGTAACGTGAGAGATGAAGTGAAAGGTGTTGAGATATTAGCAACACTTTGTTGTATTGTTGTATGTGTGATATGTGTGAGATGAAGTTAAAGAGTAGGTAGTTTTGTTCTATGGACATCGAGGGCCGGGATCACCATTTTATAGGAGTTTTTTTAATGGAAATGCGTAATTTCAATTTCTAAAGTTATTTAAGTAAATAAGTATATGTAAAAAAAGTTAACAAAATAAGTTTCTTTTTGTTTTTTGTTTTACAAAGCCATTAAAAAAGAGAGGCATCGTATCCGTCACAATCAATTTTCTAAAGCCTAAATCACAACAAATAAAAAATCAGAGAGTAGCAAATCAAGCATTTTAATTTAACGAAAAAGATTTTATAGGAAACAATATGCACTATATGTGTGCAAATCTGAGAATTTTTAAAATTTGCAAAAAGCATAAAAATTTCAAGTATAGGAAGTTGTTACAAGTGATCTCAAAACACATTGATTTTTTATTTTATTTTATTTTTTAACGTCAATTTAGTACAATACTATCGGTTAGTTATTTGGGGTTGTTTCTTGATGTTCTTCATTTGGTTAGATTTAATGAATGTTGTTGTTTAGTATAAATGGTGTTAATTTGTTATTACAGTTTAACAATTTTCATTAAACTGTTGTATGTTCGGGCTTTTGGGGTTTGGTATAATACATATTTTTTCAACTTTGTTTGTATTCTTATACATACCAACTTTTTATCCATTAAAAAATTCATGAGAATTCTCCGTGTGTTAAAAAAATGAATATGTTGATGACTATGGAGTGTATTGTGCCTTTTAGTAACATGATAAGCCGATATGTTTTTAGATTAAAAGTGGCTTACAAAAGAATATGGTTGTGTGCAAGAGTTTTTAAAAATTTACTTATCATAAATAGATTTAGAAATGCTCCTTTTCTAAAATAACTTTTAGAAATACCGTTAAAAAACTCCATTTTATAGTGTCATGCTTATTTGTTTTCCAATTTACTTATTAGTGGGTCCTTTAGTCCCACTTGGGTCATGAACATGTTCTAATAGGCGCGCAATGCGACGTCAAGTCGCCATTAAAGCGTGAGGCGTAATATTTACGTTACGAAATAGACCAAGACGTTAGCTCTAGGCGTGGAGTGAGAGGATGCGGAAAAAGGCGCGATAACGCACGCTAAAGCATAATGCGTGGCGAGTTTTTTTTTCCAACTCCGATTTTTTTTTTAGATAAAGAATATCAAATGAAAAGGTAGTTCTTTAACCTCATTCATTATATACAATGCTTTTTTAAACTCGGTATATATCAAATATATAAATATTCTCTTATTTTGTGCTGCCTTATGACACGAATTAAAAACGCAAAAGTTTCGGCTTGGCCGCTAAATCGTGAGTCTTGATCATGTCGTCATGCCACGCTTCGCGCTATTTATAACCTTGGCATGAAGCATAAGCACTATTTAGTTCTTTCTCTTCATTTTAGAGCAAGAGTCATGGCGTTTAAGATGGTTCAAGGGTTAAAGATATTGTCATGGCGTTTGTTATTTTTGTTTTTTATCTTCACTTCTCATATGCTTTGTTTTCTATATCTTATAGATACAGTATAAGAGGTACTCACGGAGAAAGAGTGGTTAATTTGACTTGTGTGGCTCTGTTTGTTTTCGAAAGTTAAATTTTAGCGAAAACTACATTTGTGTCCATATAGTGAGTTGTTTGATAAACAGAGGACTAACATTTCATGGCCCAGTATACGCGGGTCACCGAATGCACATGTCCTCACATCCCACACGTGCCCACTTTTCTTTTTTATTATCTGAAATCTGGTCCAACGTAAACACACCTTGTCTCCCTTAGTCAACCATATATGCAATAGTGGACCTTAGGGGTGTTCACGGATCGGGTAATATTCACAGTAACCGAAAAGCGAAACCGAACCGAACTGAAAAAACAGAACAAAATTCGTAACCGAGCCGGATTGGTCAAAACCGAACCGAATCGAACTAAATATTCGGTTATCGGTTTGGATATGGTTTTGGCAATGAAAACCGAAAACCGAATTGAAAACCAAATTCATATAAATATATATTTTGGATATGAAAAAAAAATCATAAAAACTCTTCTAGTATAAACTAGCTCATAACCCATGTTCAATATGGGCAGTCTTAAATAAATACCTAAGTTTAACACACACAAAAAATGTAATGACAATATAGTTTGTCAATATTATAATAGAGTAGATTACGAAAATACATATATCAATTATCAACCACCTTCTCATCAAAAGAACCAACTACATTTTATATAAAACTAAAGAATATTCGAACAAAGGAGATACCAAGTTTATTGTTTCCACCACATGTAAGGAGAAATTCAATTTTGCAGTTGCAAGATGTTTTAGCAGTAAACAATTCACAAATCAACACACATTCATGTGTATAAAAAAAGTAGCTAATAGTATTCCAATTTTGACACACCCATAAACTTGGAGTATTTTTTCTGAATGAATAATCTAGTGAAACTTGCTTCAATGACCCTTGAGAAGTTTCGTGATAAGCAATTACAACTTAATCACGTTCACATAACAAACTTACCCATAATGAGCAGGAAATAGGATTACAACCATTAATTTTATCCTCTATTTCTCAAGATAGCATGTCATGATAACTTATCATTCAAGTGAAATATCACATATGACTAGTTACTATATTAACATATTATTTTGATTCATTACAACCTGAAACAAAGGTGAAGTAACCAGACCTTAAAACATTGCTTGGTTCAAAAGCTTACCAAACCATTAACACATCTCCAATCATCCAAGGATGTCTCAGCAGCCGTGATTCCATTCTTTAGCATGGTTATCCGAGGATGACTTCAAACAATATGTGTTTTAACATAATCCAATAAACCTAGTAAGGAATATGCATAAACTCCCGATGTTGGATAGTTGCTCGAGTAACAAATGAGATGTTGGATAATAAACTTCTCGAAATTTTTTGCCCCTCCGTCATTTGGTTATCAAGATATTGGAAGTGTTAATATTGTTGTGCGATAAACCTTTTTGATGGATGTGATTCAAACCCTATAGTATTCCCCTGCATTTAAAAAAATAAAACAAATATATGATAAATGAAAAGGTACAAATAATCAATATTATTTATCACACATCGTGAAATTACCTTATGAGATGAGTCCAAGATGTGCTCAAACAATGATTGATAAAGTAAGACCTGATAATATCATCCAAAGTTTCAATGCACGGCTCAAATGCAAATTTGCATCGATCGCCATTGAAATAAGCTCCATAAATCTTAGTAGGTGGATGGAATCATTGGTTTGCCAAAGATTTTGGTAATATTTTGTGTAGCCTGGATATTTAGGTATAACTTTAACAACTTCCATCCCCTCAAAATGCCCCTCACACACGCTAGAGTTTCCCCTCTCACATATTGTGTTTCCTACTGTGATCTCATTTCTTGATCTCAAATAGTAGAATGCCATATCATCCAGCGTTTCGTTCGGAAATCTTTGGATTTTCAAATCCTTAACACAGGCGTTCAAGAAGGACCGCATGTCTACTGTATGATATACTGGATATTTAAACCGATACATTTCTTGTAATTATACACCGCTAACAAAATATGCTTCATAATTTGAAATTTTGAGACGCCATGAATTTCCATAAATTTTGTAACTTCTCTTCTTAATTACAACATTATTTATTGGAGAAGTTGCTGGATACCCTGTTACAAGGTTGGCATAAAAAGTAGATTTTTTATAAAACAACTTATCTTCACCGAAAGTCTCAACAAGTCGTGTCCTAAGAGCATTCGGTTCGAGTGTCATTCTGTGAGAAAAAAAATAATAATAAAAATAAAAATAACTCATAATAGTATAGTGATTGTGATAATAATATATTATGGATAACATTTACCTATTGGAATGTTTTATCACTACTTGACTCAAAAAATAAATACACCATTGTTATATACACGATATGTACATACACGAGTTACTTGTTAATTACTCCTAATAAATTTGGTTTGAGATCAAATAATGTAAAGAAAATTTTGTTTAAACATAAGAAAAACAATGTTGACTCTAAATTAACGCTTAGATGGATTAGATGTAGTATATACCGTGGGCTTGAGTTGAAACTTTTCAATCCTAAAGACCATGAAAAACTTTTCTCATCTAAGAACACGATTAAAGGTGTGTTTGGCAAAAAGTGCTGGTGCTGAAAAAGATTAAAAATGTAGCCTTTTTTTTTTTGTAGTAGTGTTTGGCAAACTAGCTGTAATTGTAGATTAAAATTGTAAAATGACGTAATTGGACATACAAATAACAAGCCCAATATGAATAAGAATAGTAAATAAAATTATTGATATAAATCATAAATATGTTTGGTGGCTCATATTCAAACTGGTCCCTAGTTTTTGATCAACAAATGACGCTACTTAAGCCATGACCGTACTTGTTAAAGATTGATACGAAACAACCAACCGAAGCATCTTAGGAAAAACATTGATCCATAGGAATCTTTTAATTTGATTGTGTTTTTGTATGAGTGAAGTCCTTAACATTACCTCTTAGATAAGTCTATGATGGAAGTCCTAAATGTAAATGTCTTATAGTAATATAAGTATTCAGTGTTGATAACATGTTACTGTTTGTGTGCTTCATTTTTCTCTTGCTGCGAATTTGGCAACAGCCTAATCATCTTTGATTGTTGCGTCTTTTTCCTTGTTAGGCCCGGCATCATTAACTTATACTTATGTTTAAAGGATCATAGCTATTGAGATAAAACATAGATAATTAACATCCCTAAATGTAAATGTCTTATAGTATTAGGAAGGGTATCTTGGTAAATTTGCAAATTATAATCTCCAGGATTTTCAGAAAAGTTCCTAGGAGGAGCTTTCTTTTTTTGGAGATTATTTTGCTAGAGTTTCAATAATCTTGCGCAGCCAAACAAGGCTACTTTTTAGATGAGAGCTTATTTTTAAAAAAAATAATCTTTAGCTCCCATAATCTCTCATAATTCTTGCTGCCAAACACACCCTAATGCCTGACTTTACTTGAGGCTAAAATAATGAACTGAAGATGAGATGCCATCTCCTTTCCAAAACCCACCAAACGCAGAAACCACAAGAAAAGGGCAAAAATAACCCCCACGGAAGACTTGAAACTGAGTGTCGTTATCGTATGACTCCGCGAGATGTAGGTATTTCGATTAAGTTAATACAAATTTATACTTTGTAGTGAGTTTGGTTTGTACAAAACTGTCTCCTTTTCGATTTTCTTTTAAGCAAAGGCATCGCAAAGGGCAATCGTTCTTTTGTTTTAAGTATTGTTAGTAGTTTTGTTGTTCGATTTAAACAATACTTTTGTTTCAACCATAGCCATTAAAGAAGAAAACTAACGTGAGTATAGACTCGTAGTGACAAATATTACGTGTGGAAAAACAGCTGTTACGACGAACAAAGGAGATATGCCCCAGCAGACAAAATGCAACGCTTCAAAAGTTCGAAAAAATACATTTATACTTTCACATCAACAGATCTTGCTGTAATATTTTCATGGTTTGTGGTTAACCATACACAAAATAGTTTCATCCGTCTGCAAAATAGTTTCATCCGTCTCAACACATAAACAAGTTAAATCTAGCTAGGGTCAAACGACAAATCATTCATTTTTATCCGAGAAGCTCACTTTTTTCCCTGTCTTCTTATTCTCGGTATTCAAATTTTTTCCAGACCTTTCTCGTCTCTTGATATCATTGTTCTCTCCAGCCACAACCACGTCCTCGTTAACTTGTCTATCCTCTTTCTCAACCCCAAATCTCTCTTCTATCATTTTACAAGTCTTTTCCATATTTTGTTCCAAGATAGTGGGCATTATTGCTTGAATGGCTCTTGTGACCTCTTCGGCTATAATTGCTCTAAGCTCATTCTTTGCCAGACCTATTTGTACTGAAATATAAGTTATTAACAATATACTACTTAGCAATTAATTTGACAACATATATCACAGTAAGTTACAAAAACTTGTATGCACGTCAACGGATCTAACACTATAAATTTCTTTTAATATGTGTTAGTTTGTCGATAGATTTGTAATAAGAGATAGGTTGCAACCAAAAACATAGTCGTCTAGCAAAACCGCTGCCAAGAGCATTGGGAAGTTTGTATTTTTTTGATCTACTTTGAATATAAGCAACATTGAAGATAGGCACAGGAAGTAAAATAGCAACCACACATAGTTATTAACAAGAAAGTAACCAGCCAAGTACGATAAATTACCTTATCACCTCTGAAACTCAAGAACACTGTCATATTCGTACATCTTTTGAACATTTGATTCTGAATTATACGCCATTGAAGGTTTGCTTTAATGATCATCTTAAACCTCATCTTTGTTGCGAAAAAATCTACCAAACAATTGCAACATAAATTAAGGGTCAGATTAAACAAAACATAAGCTTTGTATATCCAAAATACTTGCAAAAACAAAATAGGACTATTCAGAAACCAACCTGTTTAACTATTTGTAAATCCAAATATATATTTCAAAAAGTAAAGAATAGCTAGAAGAGAGAAAGGGAAGAGTGGGTGAAAATGAAAGTATGGAGGAGTGAGTGTAGTTAGGTTTGGGTTATAATTGTTGTATCTGTACTTAGACATGTGACAGGAAACAAGAAATCTTAAATCAAAACTTCAAATTGGTAGACAGACACAAATATACGACCATCCTTAATTACCTATCAGTCTCAAAGTATAGCGGGCAAAAGGTTAGGGCAAAAAACAGTTATAAAAAATCAGATCTCAAAAAAGTTCTATCAGATCTTAGCATATCTATGAGCAAAAAACAAACCGAAAAAACTAAACACACCACCAAAACTTAAACGTGTACGTAAATGCATGATGAAAATAACAAACCTCAACTTTATCCGGCCAGATCCGGTCAAACAACCCAATACAGCCTCGAAACACCAAAATCACTACCAAAACAACTAAAACTACAACACTTAAGAGAGGCTCGTTTGAGAGAGATGGTTATTATGGTTTGTGTTTGGACGTCCGAGAGGTATTCTTGCGGGCTCGTGGCAGTGGTTGGTTCCGAGTTAATGTGGGAGATGAAGTGAAAAGTGTTAAAATATTATCAACACTTTGTTGTATGTTGTATGTGTAACGTGAGAGATGAAGTGAAAGGTGTTGAGATATTAGCAACACTTTGTTGTATTGTTGTATGTGTGATATGTGTGAGATGAAGTTAAAGAGTAGGTAGTTTTGTTCTATGGACATTGAGGGCCGGGATCACCATTTTATAGGAGTTTTTTTAATGGAAATGCGTAATTTCAATTTCTAAAGTTATTTAAGTAAATAAGTATATGTAAAAAAAGTTAACAAAATAAGTTTCTTTTTGTTTTTTGTTTTACAAAGCCATTAAAAAGAGAGGCATCGTCCCCGTCACAATCAATTGTCCAAAGCCTAAATCACAACAAATAAAAAATCAGAGAGTAGCAAATCAAGCATTTTAATTTAATGAAAAAGATTTTTTAGAAAACAATATGCACTATATGTGTGCAATTTAAAATTTGCAAAAAACATGAAAATTTCAAGTATAGGAAGTTGTTGCAAGTGATCTCATATACACTGATTTTTTTTTTTTTTAATTATTTTTTTTTAACGTCAAATTAGTACAATATTATCCGTTAGCGTGTCAGAAATTTGCCGCATCTGAATGGGCAAAGCCCAACACAGATTCTTACCTAGAGAGGCTCGAACTTAAGATCTCATAGAAACAACCTCCCCCAAGGCTCTTTAGGAGACCTCAGGCGACCAACTAAACTATGCCTAGTTGGTTATTTGGGGTTGTTTCTTGATATTCTTCATTTGGTTAGATTTAATGAATGTTGTTGTTCAGTATAAATGGTGTTAATTTGTTATTACAGTTTAACAATTTTCATTAAACTGTTGTATGTTCGGGCTTTTGGGGTTTGGTATAATACATATTTTTTCAATTTTGTTTGTATTCTTTTACATACCAACTTTTTATCCATTAAAAAATTCATGAGAATTCTCCGTGTGTCAAAAAAATGAATATGTTGATGACTATGGAGTGTATTGTGCCTTTTAGTAACATGATAAGCCGATATGCTTTTAGATTAAAAGTGGCTTACAAAAGAATATGGTTGTGTGCAAGAGTTTTCAAAAATTTACTTATCATAAATAGATTTAGAAATGCTCCTTTTCTTAAATAACTTTTAGAAATACCATGGTCCATAAAAAAACTCCATTTTATAGTGTCATGCTTATTTGTTTTCCATTTTACTTATTAGTGGGTCCTTTAGTCACACTTGGGTCATGAACATGTTGTAATAGGCGCGCAATGGCGACGCCAAGTCGCCGTTAAAGCGTGAGGCGTAATCTTCACGTTACGAAATAGACCATGATGTTGACTCTAGGCGTGGAGTGAGATGAGGCGGGAAAAGGCGCGCTAAAGCGTAATGCGTGGCGAGTTTTTTTTTTTATCCAACTCCGATTATTTTTTATTTTTTTTAAATAAAGAATATCAAATGAAAGGGTGGTTCGATCTTTAACCTTATTCATTATACACAACGCTTTTGTAAACTCGATATATATGAAATATAATATAAATATATAAATTCTCTTATTTTGTGTTGCCTTATGACACGAATTAAGAACGCAAAAGTTTCGGCTTGGCCGCTAAGTCGTGAGTCTTGATCATGCCGTCATGCCACGCTTCGCGCTATTTATAACCTTGGCATGAAGCATAAGCACTATTTAGTTCTTTCTCTTTATTTTAGAGCAAGAGTCATGGCGTTTAAGATGGTTTAAGGGTTTAAGATATTGTTATGGCGGTTTGTTATTGTTGTTTTTTATATTTACTTCTCATATGCGTTGTTTTCTATATCTTATAGATACAGTATAAGAGGGACTCACGGAGAAAGAGTGGTTAATTTGACTTGTGTGGCTCTGTTTGTTTTCGAAAGTTAAATTTTAGCGAAAACTTTGAGTATCCATATAGTGAGTTGTTTGATAAACAGAGGACTAACATTTCGTGACCCAATATACGCGGGTCTCCGAATGCACAAGTCCTCACACTCCCACACGTGCCCACTTTTCTTTTTTATTATCTGACATCCGGTCCAAAGTAAACATACCTTGTCTCCCTTAGCCAACCATATATGCAATAGTGGACCCTAGGGGTGTTCACGGATCGGGTAATATTCACAGTAACCGAAAAGCGAAACCAAATCGAACCGAAAAAAATCGAACCAAATTCGTAACCGAACCGGATTGGTCAAAACCGAACCGAATCGAACTAAATATTCGGTAATCGGTTTGGATATGGTTTTGGCAATGAAAACCGAAAACCGAATTGAAAACCGATTTCATATAAATATATATTTTTTATATAAAAAAAAAAAAAAAAAAAAAAAAAAAAAAAAAAAAAAAACGTAAAAACTCTTTTTTAGTATAAACTAGCTCATAACCTGTGTTCAACATGGGCAGTCTTAAATAAATACCTAAGTTTAACAAAAAAAAATGTAATGAGAATATAGTTTGTCAATATTATAATAGAGTAGATTAGGAAAATACATATATCAACCATAGTTGTCACGATCCCGATACTGATATTAGGATCTTACGATTAAACGATTCTAAAAAGCAAAAATGATCCGGATCGTACGTAGGATCTTAACAACTTTAAGATCTTATATGACCTCGATCTTAACTATAGGATCTTAAGATTTACTCTGATCCGATCTTACTTTTCTCGAACCGCAAACTAAAAAACTACAAATTTATGGTTTATGTTTTTATATAATTTAAAAAACATGTAATTCTTCTTAAAACATTTCGTATTCATAATTTAGGACAACATTTCCGTAAAGTATTTATATAATTTCGTGTTTATAATATATAATAATTGGTAGATTTGAATAATGTTACAAAGATCATTAAAAAATGACATTATCGTAGGATCTTAGGATCCCGATCCGATCTTGCAAAGACAAGAACGATTCTAGAAAGGATCCCGATCTTGAAAACCTTGATATCAACCACCTTCTCATAAAAAGAACCAACTACATTTTATATAAAACCAAAGAATATACGAACAAAAGAGATACCAAGTTTATTGTTTCCACCACATGTAAGGCGAATTTCAATTTTGCAGTTGCAAGATGTTTAGCAGTAAACAATTCACAAATCAACACACATTCATTTATATTAAGAAAGTAGCTAATAGTGTTCCAATTTGGACACACCCATAAACTTGGAGTATTTTTTCTGAATGAATAATCTAGTGAAACTTGCTTCAATGACCCTTGAGAAGTTTCGTGATAAGCAATTACAACTTAATCACGTTCACATAACAAACTTACCCATAATGAGCAGGAAATAGGATTACAACCATCAATTTTATCCTCTATTTCTCGAGATAGCATGTCATGATAACTTATCATTCAAGTGACTATCACATATGACCAGTTACTATATTAACATATTATTTTGATTCATTACAACCTGAAACAAAGGTGAAGTAGCCATATCTTAAACCATTGCTTGGTTCAAAGCTTACCAAACCATTAACACATCTCCAATCATCTAAGGATGTCTCAGCAGCCGTGATTCCATTCTTTAGCATGGTTATCCGAGGATGACTTCAAATGACATGTGTTTTAACATAATCCAATAAACCTAGTAAGGAATATGCATAAACTCCCGATGTTGGATAATTGCTCGAGTAGTATAGTTGCTCGAGTACCAAATGAGATGTTGGATAATAAACTCGCGATAACTTTTTTTGGCGTTGAAAAAAACTTCAAGTAATCGGTTTAGTTTTCCAATAGTTTCCCAACGTTCCACTACAAATGGAACAACCCTACCCTTTTGCGCCAACATGTCATGAAAATATTGTAAAGTCACCTTTTGTTTTATACCACTTAGGAACATAAGATAAATGGAATTCCATCTTCTATCACAATCTAAATTAGGTGACAACCAATGTTTCCCCGCATCAACATACATACGAACGTAGTTATTATATCTTTTAGTACCCTTTTTTAAAATACCGTGTAACATTTATTTAAAACAATCTTTCATTTCACGCATTACGGGATCGGCTAATCCCCCTTGCACAGCCAAGTTAATGATGTGTGCAACACATCGAGAATGATAAAAATCGCCATTTAAAGGTGGCTCGTATTCCAATTTTAGTCTACCCATTGCATTTTTGTTGTTACTAGCATTATCCAACGTTATTGAAATTTTTTTTGTTGCAAGTGAAATTTGTGAAACACTTTTCTCAACATTTTGAAAAAAGCAACTCCCGTGTGAGGAACCGGAAACTCTTCAAATGATATGACTCGCTTCATCATTTTCCAACTTTCGGGATCAACCCAATGTGCGGTAACACAAAGGTACGAAAATGGCGAACCATGAGGAGCGGACCAAACATCCGTTGTTATGTTAACACAAGCATCTTAATTAAAAAAATTATTTTTTAATTCTTGTTTGGCCGTTTTCCACATGTTCATAGCATCGCGTTTTAGAGTCATACGACTTACATGATTGTACATTGGTTGGACATGATTCTGAAACACCTCCGTCGTATCCTGGTCGTCACAATGGTTGAACGGCAAACCTCGTCGAATCACCAAACCGGCAAATTGTTGACGAACTACTTCATGATCGTATACAAAAATACTACCGTCCCGAGCCATAAACGATTGCCCCGCTACCGGAACCGTTTTGAGTGCCTTGCAATACTTCATGTTGATATGAGCCCTCAACGTCGAATTGGAACCGGTAAACATTATACTCAAGCAATGCTTACATTGAGCCTTTTTCTTTCCATCCGACATTAGGATGTAGTTGAAGTTAGCCCAAGGATCTTGTACACGGTCGCATGGTAAAATTTTGACAATCGTAGGTTCACTTGTTGAACCAGCTTCGGTGTTGTTGGTGGTGTTTGAACTTGCCATTAATGAAATACTTTCGGTTTTAATTTTTTAGAGTGTATTTTGCTACTAGAAAAGTTGTAAATAAACCATAACACAACTCCTCTATTTATACTAAACAATAAATGCCAAAATGGTAAATTTTAAACCCAAAATTTAAAAATTCGCACCCCCCCCTCCCCCACCCGCTCCTTCCCGCTCTCCCGCCCACCATTTGAATTCAAAATTTGAAATTCAAAAAAATACCAAAATCTGCGCCCAAACCGGTTAACTGAACCGATTCTGCTAACAGGTTTCAAAAAACCGGTCTCCTAACCGGTCCCAACTTTAAAATCTCAAACCGGTTCCAAACCGGCGGTTTGTGAAAAAACCGGACCGATTTTTGACCGGTTTGATTATTCGGTTTCTAATCAGTCGTGGTTCGATTAACCGGTTTTTTTGTTCATCTCTATTGAAGGGTTTGTAACTTTTCAAAGTTACAAACTCCAAGACATACGAATTTTTTAGCCAATTACAAAAGTAATACTATCGAAGTTAATTATTACATCATCTATAAAAATTGAAACACCAATTGACTACCTAATTGAAAGACACGTCTCTTTCATGACGTGAGCCAAAACTGCGTTTTAATAATTAAATGAAAAAATAGTTAAAATTATGTAATTCGAGGTATTCGGTTCGGTTTTCAATTACAGTGATTCGGTTTTTGGTTATTCGGTTCGGTTGAATCAAATTTGAATTTGGTTTGGTTCGGTTTTCGAGTTTGACCCAGAATTTTTTTTAACCGATCTAACTGAACTGAATAACCCGATAACCAAACCGATGAACACCCCTAGTGGACCCAATGGTTAGTTTGTTGGTGAAGGTATTGACAGTTGTTGGTGTTGGCTTTGGTTCACTGTGGTTGGTGGCACTGTTGGTGGTGACGGTGGTTAGTGCAGCTGTTGGTGACGTGGTTAGTGTGGGTTGTTGGTGGTGTTTGTTGTTGGTGGTTTAACAAATATTTATAAATTCTTTTAAAGGCTAGCTTACATCTTAAGTTTTTTTCCCCAATTAAAAAGTAACCGGTTTCTTTCAAGTAAATCAGGAAAAATAAATAAATAAATAAAAAATAAAAAATAAAAAATTACAACTATAGATATGGCGTTTGAAACATGCTGCTAAACCATATTTTGTCTTCTTTGATTTGTCGTATTATTATTTGATGTTCAGTTTCTTTTAAGACCGACTAAGATCATAGCAAATCACGTCACATTAGCGTCAATTCAGATTTTTCTCCTTTAGACGAAAAATACAACCATACTCCAAAATTAAATATAAACAAAAAACACTTACACAAACCAAACAATTCTCTTCAATTTATTCGGTCCACTTCCGGATCAAACCAATTGATTATTTATGTATTTATTTATTCGTGTTTTTTTTTTTTTTTTTTTTGGGGGGGGGGGGGGGGGGAAGAACGGGGGACGCGTTGAATTTAGTTGGGGCAGAGGAGGGATCGAAAGGTTTAGGGTGGTTCAACCAAATGATATGGTCTTATTACGTTCAGTCATCTGTTAGACTGCATGCAATGGGGTAGCCTCTCACCACTCATACTCACTTTCACGCGCCACCTCTAGTGCACCCAGAAGGCTCACGAGCAAGTCAAGCCAAAAAATGGGATGAAAAGGTGACCGGCTCACCATCAGGTACCTTGCAAAGTGGTGTTTTATTATTGTTTATTTGATTCGTGAGTGTGTGTAGGGTATTTTATGAGGTATGTTTGAAAGGTGAAAGGAGTGGTAATCATTGCACCTGAAAAGTGAGGTGAGTGATGATGCGCTGAATAATAATTTGAGGCTGAAGTAGAACACGAGAGAGTGGTGAGCATCGCACCCAACGTTAATGCACAATCAATCAACCAGAATCATATTGCTCAACAACCATTTATCCTTAAGCAAACGCGAACAAGTTTTTTCCCTTGATGAAAGAAAACAAAAACGAACGAGTTTGTTTCCTTAATGAACTATTACAAACAAGAAAACCTTGTCTACATGTTCGTATTTAGTCACTTATTCGATCAAAATTTCAACACAGAATCTCATGTACATTCGTCAACTACCATCAAAATCAATTAAAGCATAATGGGACGTCAGGTTGTGTACATAAATTCTGTTGCATATCAACTCACTACATAGTATCACATTTACATTGATCTACTACTATCAAACTTTAATGAACTTTTTTCTCTTTGACCAAAAGTTCATAACCTTTGGTAGAAATTTCCAATCCAAAGTGCTATTGAGACAACTAGATGTCTTTAAATATAGTCATGGTGCAACTAGATGGACTAGACAAGCTCGAAAACCAATGCTCTACTCAAAGTGATAAGATTTGTCGATGTGATTCAACTTTATCTTTTTATACGAGTTAAAAAGAAAACACACTGACGAGATTAGTTGGTAGTTGTTCACATTGAATCCAAAGCTTGTTGTTGTCTATAGCCTAAGACTATTCACTAAGTATAACAAATAGTTTTTGATCATATTTTAGCTAAACACGGTCGTGACCCAGCATGACCCTGCCACATCTGTTTTCTCTCTCCGATTACCAGACACGACAAAATTGCCATAGTCGGTGACCGAGTTTTTTTTTTTTTTTTTAATGCAAATATTTTAAAACAACAAATTTAAAATTCATTAAAAACAAACAAATTACATAAATTATTCAAATAAACATTAAAAACATTACGTACATTATTCAAATAACATTAAAAACATTACAAAAATTCTTCATCGTCTTCCTCATCGTCATTGTCACTACCGTCTTCGTTTTTATTCTCTTTGTAGAAAACTATAATGGGTGGTTGAATAGTTTTACCAACTAAAATCTTTTATTAAAACTTATAGATCCACTTATGTCAATCTAATTTACGTGTTGGATATTGATAGTTAGAAAAAGAAAATAACTAAAGAGATAGAGATAGAAAGACACAACCATAACACGAATGTTTATATTGGTTCGGCTACAGGGACTCTTTTTCCCTGCCCTACTCCACTCCCCGAGTCACCTACTCGAGAGTTCCGTAAACACTACACAAGACAAACTGTTAGGAATATGAATATTCAGCAGAAGACTCGGTCACCCCGAGTACTTATTAGATCATCATAGCTCGTAGGATTATCTGTAATATTATCAGTAGCTTAGTATTATTAGTATTAGTATTAGTAGTATCTATATTTGTGGAGTGGGTCGGGGCTTTCCCCACTGTCAGCTCGCTCCACAGTCCACTAGGGACGTAATATGTAGTAGTATATATACCCCTTCCCACACAAGGGAAGGGTTGGACCTTTTGAAGCTAATATTACACTAGTTACTTTCTCTCTCTAAAAGGCTCCCATTTCTCTCTCTAAAACATCTTCTATTCGATCCATACAAGCATCAAGATAGTGATTCATGCATTGTGAATACCCTACAATTGGTATCAAGAGCCATGGTTAGGTCCATGAGAGTTGGTATTCACGAATTTGTGTAGTTCTTGAGGTTTTCTTGTTGGATTCGACTTGTAGTTTTAAGTTTTTTTTATTTTGTTTGTTTAGTAGCATAAATCTCATTTTGTACTTTGTTTAGTGATTAGAAGTTGTTTTACTTTGTACTTTCTTGATTAAGATTAGTATTAGAGTGGTATTTGGTGTTTGGATTCACAGATCCAAGAACCGTGTGGTGATTTTGGAGCAATTCGAGGGTTTTTTGTGGTTTTTGAAGGGGTTGTGTAGTTTGGTCGTTCTTTGAATGCGGTTTGTGTAGCATCGGGTACGCGGTTTGTCTTTATACTAGTTTAGGCAAAAGGACAAACGGCATTGATAGTGACAGGTTTGGAAGTTTGTGCCAACGCGGTTTGTCTCTACGGTGCGTACGCGGTTTGTGTCTACGGTGTGAACTCGGTTTGTCTCTAAGGCGTATACGCGGTTTGTGTCTACGCGGTTTGTGTATCTAGTGTGAACTCGGTTTGTATCTCCATTGTGAACTCGGTTTGTCTCTTGGCACATACGCGGTTTGTATATCCGGTGTGAACTCGGTTTGTCTATTTGGCGAAGACGCGGTTTGTATCTTTGGTGTGAACTCGGTTTGTCTCTTGGCACATACGCGGTTTGTATATCCGGTGTGAACTCGGTTTGTCTATTTGACGAATACGCGGTTTGTATCTCCGGTGTGAACTCGGTTTGTCTCTTGGCACATACGCGGTTTGTATATCCGGTGTGAACTCGGTTTGTCTATTTGGCGAATACGCGGTTTGTGTCTTTGGTGTGAACTCGGTTTGTCTCTTTGGCGCACACGCGGTTTGTGTCTCCTGTGTGAACTCGGTTTGTCTCTTTGGCGCATAGGCGGTTTGTGTCTTGGTGATTTTAGAAATTCCCGCGAAAGATTCGATTTCTCGGTTAAATCACAAGATCAGTAAAATCCCGTAGTTACTATGGCCACCACATCAAGTACATCATCAGATGATATTCAGGCAGCAGGATCTGACACTCGTCCACCTATGCTAGATAGGACGGATTATGAGTCTTGGGCACAACGAATTAGACTTTACTGCTTGGGAAAAGATAATGGTGTTAACATTCTTAAGTCAATTGACGAAGGACCTTATCAGATGGGTACCACCAGAGACGTTGTTACAACTGGTGAAGATGGTACTGTAACTTGGGGCATCGACAGACCTAGAAACTACAATGATCTTAATGAAGAAGAAAAGAAGAGGTATGATGCCGATATTAGAGCCTCCAACATAGTTATTCAAGGTCTTCCAAAGGATGTATACAAGCTAATCAATTTTAACACTGAAGCCAAGGCTGTGTGGGACAACGTTAAAATGTTGTTGGCAGGGTCAGAACTCACAAAGGAAGATCGTGAGTCACAGCTGTATGATGAGTTCGAGCATTTTAAAATGAACCCAGGAGAAAATATCACAGATTACTATGTGAGATTTCATAAGTTGGTGAATGATATGAGGATGATCAGAATGACTATGCCCAACATCCAACTTAACTCAAAGTTTGTGAACAACATGACTCCAGAATGGGACAGATTTGTTACTGTCGTCAAGCTCAACAAAGGTTTAAGGGAGACTAACTATGAACAGCTGTATGCTTACCTGCAACAACATGAGAAGCATGCTGCCTATGATCGGGTGCTGAGAGAAAAGTTGAATCCTTCAACTACGAATGACCCACTGGCTTTCATGACTAATGTACAACCAACAATCCAATCATCGTCCAATCCAAGCTATCACCAACTTCACTCACAAGTACCTGCTATGAGTTCACAACTTGACTCAGGCTACTCTCAGACCGACAAAATGATTGACAACCTCACCAATCAAGTATCTCTACTGGTTCAACAGTTTCAAGCATCACTCCCTCAGACCAACAATCAGTTAAGGAATTCTTCCAACCCACGCAATCTAGCAATGGTGGAGGACGGGAAAATTGTGGTCCAGAATGTGCAAGGGAGAGCTGGTAGAAACATGGGTCGAGGTTATGTGCAGAACAGAGCAGGGAATGCCAATCAGGGGCAAGGAAAACAGATCAAGTGTTATAATTGTGGGGGGCTTGGACACATTGCTAGAAACTGCAATCAACCTAAACGTCCTCAGAACTCAGATTACTTCAAAGACAAGATGCTGTTAATGCAAGCTCAAGAAAATGGTGCTGTATTGGATGAGGAAGAGTTATTGTTCTTGGCAGGAGATGGAGGAAATACTTTTGATGAAGATGTGGATGAGAAACCTGTTCAGGATCTGGCACTTAATGATCCTAACATCTTCAAGGCAGATGACTGTGATGCATTTGACTCTGATGTGGATGATGAACCTACTGCTCAAACAATCTTCATGGCTAACTTGTCTTCCCTGGCCTCATCTCGTCAAGCTGGTTCTTCTAATGCATCCGTGATTTCTGAGGTACTAAAAATTTATGACACATATAATATTGTCGAGGGACATCAGATTCCCGAAGAAGTACATCAGGCGGTTGTTTCTGACTCAAGTGATGTTGATATGGAAAATAGCAATATTGTCTCATATGAACAGTATTTGAATAGCAACAACTCGCCTGATGTACCAAATGGTGAATCCTTTGTCAATAATGATGTGTGTGCTATGAGTAATGTATGTGCCTTAGACAATGCGAGTAATGTAGATAATGCATGTGTGTACCATGAGAACCAATTGCCTGTCCCTGATAATAACTTGATCACTAGACTTAACATCTATAAAGAACAAGTAGCTATGTATGAACAGCGTGCTAAGTTTGAGCTTAATGATCGTGAGCAGAAATTAGAAGGTCAAATGAGTACACTTATTAAAGAGTCTAGAGTGCGAGAAGAAACATTAAAATTAGAGTTAAGTTCTTTGAAAAGTCAGCTAGAACAGTCTGTCATACAAAAACAGGAAGCACAAAAGTGTGTAACAACACTTAAGCAAGAATTCAAACAAAAAGAAACAACTCTTTTAAATGATTTCTCTAAACTCAAGACGTTAAAAAATAAGCTTGAAGATAAGTTGTACACACAAAATCAAACCATACAAACTGCTCAAATGATTCATAAGCACAGAAAGCTGAGTGATAAGCATAGTAAAATCATGATAGGTGAATCAAAGTCAACCATTCTTAGGGATATGCAAGTACTTCAACCAGCCCTATATGATGGTAATGTAATGATTAAGCCTATTCATGACCAACCTGAGCATATCTACACTGATGAAGAGGATGAGTTAAGTGATAAAACGAAAGAAAAAATGAATGAAAAAATGAGGGATCCCGAGTGCATAGCCAGACGAATAATAATCAAACCCCATGATTATTATGAGGAAAATCGTTTGACTGTGTGTGCTCCTCAAAAGAAGTTAACACCTGAACAGATATTTTGGAAACAAGATAGTGAAAAACTTAAGGAAGATAAACTTAAGGCCAACACCCCCCTCATTCGAAAAGTTGCGTCCATAACGGTGTATCCTCCCAATACACCTAGGAATTTGGTGCCTTTGTCTCTTCCCACTGAATGCAAAACCTTTATTAGCTTATATGTGCTTTGGCAACTGTTTGCTGATTTTGATAAAACATGTAAGAAGAGAATCACACCAACCGGCATCACTGAGGGGGAAAGGTGTTTTGAACATGCAAAAAGGTGTTACTTAACTGAGGTCATGCCATTCTTTAAACTACTTAAAGAACATTTTGAAGGGTTGCAAACTGCCCTTAAAGCCGAAATAAAAGAAATGGAAGTAGTGTTTAAAGACATGGAAAATGAGGTGAATGAATATGCAATAGAACTTCAGAGTCGTGAGATTGAAAGAAAAAAACATACTCATCACTAATGACAACTTGATTGCTAAATGTATTGCACAAGATGTATTTTACACTGTCACTGATTCTGCATTGTCTGCTTGTCAATTTAATGAGTATGCTATTGCGTTAAATGTCACCCAGAATCGTGTTGTTGAGCTTGAGGGGGAGAATTTGAAATTGCTTGAAAAAATTCAAAATGATGACCATGATAACATGGTTAAACGTTTTTCAAAACTAGAAGTTGATTATCTGAATTTGCAACTCAAACATCAACACTTAGAAGAAAAATGCAAAATATCAAATGTCAAGACATCCTCGGATGCTCCTGAGTTTGATACTTATTTTGAATTAAGCAAACGAGATGAGACAATTCAAGCTCACACGAACACGATTCGACTGCTGAGGGCCCAAATTGCCCAATTGAAATCCAACAAGTGTGAAGTATATGGCACCAATAAACCTTCGTCTTCAGATTCTCAGAATTTTCAATATCAAAACACCATAAATAAGTTACATTATGAAAATGAGTGTTATCGAGAAGAAAATTCAAAGGTTAAACAACATTTCAAAGAGTTATATGATTCTATTAAAGTTACAAGAAGCAATCATAATGATCAAATAACCTCTTTGACAAATGAAATTGAGAATCTTAAGGCTCGGGTGAAAGGTAAAATGCCATGCACCACTTGTAACTGTGATACACCAAAGGCTAATGGTTGTAAAAAGTATGATGTTGATGTTGGGCGTATTCCGTTTAAGATTAAAAATAACAGCCTTGCCCATCAAACATATCTAGATCATCTTAGAGAAGGTCTTGACTCACTTCGTGAGGTAGTTGAAGAGGATAGGAATGATAAGCCACTTGATCAAGCAGTTGTTTATGCATGCAAACTCACGAAAAGGATTCAGGAAAACTTAGAATATGCCATAGGCTCAATTCCTAAGTTTAGAGGCCATAGAGATAGATTTGTTGCATCATCATCCAATGTTGTGAACAAGTATGTAGCCTTTGACCTACCACCCAAAACATCAGAACCCAACACATCATTATCAAGAAGGCATGTGGCAGAAAAACAAACTAATGTTACCTTCGATGCTTCTACAGGAGTAAAAAGTGACACACAAGCTAGCGGGTCAAGGTCTAGAGGAAATGAAAGAAAGGATATGACTGCGCCAGCTAAGAATGATCACTTGAAGAATGTAGAAGCCCAACCTAGGAACAATAAGTTTACAATGAGTAGGATGAATCGTGTTGATTCTAGTATCAAAAGTACTGTAATTAATTCGAATTCTAATGCTATCTGTAAAACTTGCGACAATTGTTTAATTTCTGCTAATCATGATGAATGTGTTGTGTCTTTTCTGTTGTCTTCTGCATCATCCCATGTTAAGAATGGTAGGATAACTAAAGCATGCAAAAAGGTTTGGAAAGCAACAGGAAAAACATTTGCTAGAGTAGGCTATCAATGGAGACCCACTGGAAGGACATTCAATTTAGGACAACCGTGCACGTTACCTAAAATGAATAAGCATAAAATTGTAAAAGTTAAGGAATGGAGACCCACTGGAAGGAAATTCAATTTAGGAAAACAGAGACCATTGCCTAAAATGAATATGCATAAAATTGTGAAGAATAAGGAATGGAGACCAACTGGTAGAATCTTGCCTTTAGAATCACAATGCCCTCCATCTAGGTCTTGTCCTGTCTCAAGTTCTGTCTCCACAGAAAAGATAGTAGCATCTGTGAAATCTGTAGTTCCTGAATATGTGTGTGCTGACCAAATGGACCCCAATTGCACTTGGGGATCCACATTTTTCAGTTATCCATTGTTGTCTGGTTTCAAATGCAGGTCGTACAAATCGTCCTGTGGTATTTGGACTCAGGCTGCTCTAAACATATGACTGGAGATCGCTCGCGGCTCAAGAACTTCGTGAAAAAGTTTATCGGGACAGTTAGATTTGGGAACGACCACTTTGGGGCTATTATGGGTTATGGAGATTATGTGTTTGGTAACAGTGTAATCTCAAGGGTATATTATGTGGAAGGACTAGGACACAATCTGTTTTCTGTGGGTCAATTTTGTGATTCAGATCTGGAAGTGGCTTTCAGAAAGCATACATGTTTCGTCAGAGAATTGGATGGTTTAGATCTCCTCAAGGGCAGTCGGGGCACCAATCTATACACCATCTCAATTGAAGAAATGTTGAAGTCCTCTCCAATATGCTTGCTTTCTAAAGCCTCTAAAACAAAATCATGGTTGTGGCATCGTCGTTTGAACCACTTGAACTTCGGCACCATAAATAATCTTTCCCGTAAAGATCTTGTTAGAGGGATGCCCAGACTGAAATATGAGAAAGATCATCTCTGCTCTGCATGTCAACTGGGTAAAAGCAAGAAGCAAACCCACAAGCCTAAAACCATCAACACCAACTTGGAAGTTCTTCACACCCTCCACATGGATTTGTGCGGTCCAATGAGAATACAAACCATAAATGGAAAGAAGTATGTTCTGGTGATAGTAGATGATTATTCTCGGTTCACATGGGTAAAGTTTTTGAGAACCAAGGACGAAACTCCAGAGGTTATCATTAAACTGATAAAACAGCTGCAAGTAAGGCTAGATAAAACTGTCAGAATCATCCGCACAGATAATGGTACTGAGTTTGTTAACCAACAACTCCGTAATTTCTATGAAAGTATTGGCATCACGCATCAGAAAAGTATCCCTCGCACGCCTCAACAGAACGGGGTGGTTGAACGAAGGAACCGTACTCTGGTGGAGGCTGCAAGAACCATGCTTATATTTTCAAAGACACCGATGTTTCTCTGGGCAGAAGCTATAGCGACAGCATGTTACACTCAAAACCGATCCCTAATTCATCCGGTTCATGAGAAGACTCCCTTCGAGTTAATTCATAACAAGAAACCAGATCTTTCCTTTCTGCGTGTGTTTGGTGCTCTTTGCTATCCAACTAACGATAGTCAAGACCTGGGAAAATTAAGAGCTAAAGCAGATATAGGTATTTTCGTTGGATACGCACCAGACAGTAAAGGGTATCGAATCTACAATAAAAGGACCCGTAAAATCATGGAAACCATTCATGTTACGTTCGATGAGCTGAGTGAGCTACCTGTTTCAGGACAAATCAGTTCTGGACCCGATCTTCACCTTTGGTCTCCTGGACCCATTAGTTCAGGACTTGTACAGAATTCCACGCCTGCAGATTCTTATGTGCCACCTACATGTGAGGAGTTGAAGAAGTTATTCGATCCCATGTTTGATGAATACTTTGAGCCAACAAATGGAACCATCCCGAGTGAATCAGCTGTACTTCCTATGGATGAGGTTCAAGCCCCACAAGATTCAGAAGGACCTGCAGCTTCAGTATCAGTCAGTCACAATGCTCCTGCTGCCAGTCAATCGCCTTCGTCATCAAACACTTAAACTTCTCCAGTAATGCAAGAATCTTCAGATAATAACTCTTTGGAAGTTAATCCTTTTGCTCATGTTGAAGAGGCTCCTTTTGAAAACATCTTTGCTCCTGAACATTCATCAGACACATCCTTACTTGAAGATCACAGCACTGCTTCATCTGTTCACAACCATCAACCTCACGACCATCTCAGGAAATGGACCAATGATCATCCAATCGACAACATCATAGGCAATCCCTCACGTCCAGTATCCACTCGTAATCAACTAGCCACTGATGCACTATGGTGCTTCTTCAATTCCGTACTGTCTAAAGTCGAACCAAAGGATGCCAAAGAAGCAATGACTAAAGATTGCTGGTTCCAGGCCATGCAGGATGAAATCCATGAATTTGATCGACTTGAAGTTTGGGAATTAGTGCCTCCTCCGGAGCGTGCAATGATCATTGCTTTGAAGTGGATCTTCAAAGTGAAGCTTGACGAGTATGGTGATGTCCTAAAGAATAAGGCACGGCTAGTTGCTAAAGGGTTTAGACAAGAAGAGGGCATTGATTTTGAAGAATCGTTTGCTCCGGTTGCTAGAATTGAAGCCATAAGAATCTTCCTGGCAAATGCTGCAAGTCGTAATATGATAGTCTACCAGATGGATGTCAAAACGGCATTCTTGAATGGTGACTTAAAGGAAGAAGTTTACGTGAGTCAACCTGAAGGATTCTTGGATGCTGAACACCCTACTCATGTTTACCGCTTGAAGAAGGCTCTTTATGGGCTAAAACAGGCGCCAAGGGCATGGTACGATACATTGTCCAAATTCCTCCTAGCAAACAGATTCTCCAA
The DNA here is from genome assembly GCA_021014915.2 of Artemisia tridentata subsp. tridentata. Classification (NCBI taxonomy): domain Eukaryota; kingdom Viridiplantae; phylum Streptophyta; class Magnoliopsida; order Asterales; family Asteraceae; genus Artemisia; species Artemisia tridentata. The sequence goes on along the minus strand of CP139502.1, from coordinate 305,530,209 downwards.
GGGTGTTGTTGATCCTACACTATTCACCAGGAAATCAAGAAACCATCTACTGCTAGTTCAGATATATGTAGATGATATCATCTTTGCTTCAACAGATCCTGGTGAATGTGATAGTTTCTCAAAGGAGATGAATTCCAAATTCCAAATGTCTATGATGGGACAAATGTCATTCTTCTTAGGACTACAAGTTTCTCAAAGTCCCGGAGGCATATTTATCAATCAATCCAAATACGCCAACGAGATCCTGAAAAAGTTTGGATTCCATTCAAGTGAACCTGTTGACACTCCCATGGTTGATAGAACGAAGCTGGATGAAGATCCTTCAGGGATCCCAGTTGATATCACACAGTATCGAAGCATGATTGGATCTTTGATGTACATCACGGCTAGCAGACCAGATCTTCTGTTTGCTGTGTGTATGTGTGCTCGGTATCAATCCAGACCAACCAAGAAGCATGTTGAAGCTGTGAAACGGATCTTCCGATATCTTCAAGGCACAGTTCATATGGGTCTCTGGTATCCAAAGGACACTGCAATGGAGTTAACGGCATACGCAGATGCAGATCATGCGGGTTGTCAAGACACTCGTCGAAGTACTTCAGGAGGAGCTCAATTTTTAGGGGAAAAGTTGGTTAGTTGGTCTTCTAAGAAGCAGATGAGTACTTCCATATCATCTACTGAAGCTGAGTACATTGCTATGTCTGCTTGCTGTGCACAAATCCTTTGGATGCGATCACAGCTTTCGGACTATGGATTCTCATACAACAAAATTCCCCTATATTGTGACAACAAGAGCGCCATTGCTCTTTGTTGTAACAATGTTCAGCACTCCAGGTCAAAACACATCGACATCCGGCATCACTTCATCAGGGAACAGGTGGAAAAAGGAATTGTGGAGCTATACTTCGTGAGGACAGAGTTTCAGTTAGCTGACATCTTCACCAAGGCCCTCCCAAGGGAAAGGTTTCAGTTTATTCTCCCACGCCTTGGCATGAAGAGCATGACTCCTGAAACCCTCAAGTGTCTTCAGGAAGAAAAGGAGGAGTAAAGGATTGTCTTCTTATATCCTTGTACATAGTTGTATATATCTTAAATCAAAAAGAAAAATACAAAAATATAAAACCTATAAAAACCATAAAAAATCGAAAAATCAGAAAATACCAAAAATAGTTATACCTAGGCATGTCTTCTGTTTATCGATAACATTTACGTATCTAGAAATGTCATTCAACAATGGCACGGATTCTTAAATGAAGCTCGAGCAGAAGTTATAATCAGTTAAAACATGTCTAAATGGCTTGCAGTTACTTCATACTGCAACCCGCACTGTACAATGGGGAAAGCATGTCGCCAAAAAGACAGCTGTTTCTCCAACCGGGTGATGTTCACCTGGGCATGGATTACTTTATATCCATGTTCTCCCGACTTGATGTACGTTTCAGTGCATCATTTCGTGTATTAGAAGAGAAGTCTTCTTTACATCAGACTCTTCATCTTGTTTGATTCTTCAAGAGAGTCTTGATGTTACACAAGGTGGTCAATTGACTTAAAATTTTCAAATTTCTGACACCTTACCAAATTTGTGCAACATCAGCAGTGACACTCTCTCGTTGTTTCAGGGGGAGCATCGTATGCTCCTAAATCAGAATACATTTAAACCTGACCACATTTTCTCCCGAATTTTTTTCTAAACGTATTTAAATCAATTGGGATCACAAATCTCAAATGGTTTGAAATTTTTGATCGGGGGAGAGAATGTGATTTAAATAGGAAATTCTGATAAAATGTGATGATTTGGAAGTTAATGTATGCTCTCCCGTATGTGCTAAACCATTTCGTAAATCATGGCACATATTGAGGGGGAGCAAAATGCTTTGGTCACAAACGCAAGCTCTTCCATATGTGCTAAAATCTTTCTTATACCAATGCACATATTGAGGGGGAGCAAATGATTTTATCAAAACAAAGGATTTGGCATCTCATGTGGCTGTGACTCAGAATTGATGAAACTTGAACTGTCATCAATCGAAAGGATTCGTCTTGGCCGGGTAATAATTTCAAGCTGGTCTAACCAGTGATGTAAGCGTGTCTCGAAAAAGATGAATCTCAGTAGAGTGTACCGTTTCGAGAAACTTTCTGTGGACTTGACCAGGACGGGTAATAATTTCAAGCTGGTCTAACCAGTGATGTAAGCGTGTCTCGAATCGGTCATGTTCACTGAAAGTGGATCAATTCAAAAAGTGCAGGCTCTACCTAACATGTGCAAATTTATAAAACAATCAACCGAGCACATGTTGAGGGGGAGCATTTGAAAAAAAAAAATATATAAAACTCTCAAGTGTTTACAAAATGTGTTTCTGAATCATGAACACTTTGAGAGATTTTTCAAAGATTTGATTTATGGCAATCGTGGAAGTACACCAAAGACCGACCATTTTAATTAATGCATGGAGTTATAAGGATGGTTAGGTTAGGCTCAAGTTCCCACGATCCCGCCAGAGCCGGAGGGATCTACCCAGGGACAATCCACTAGTTAGTGTAGAGGTCCTTAGGTATGATTAAAAAGGAGATATGTGCATAAGGGAATAGTGCCGACTGAGATGGAGCTAACACTGGAACAAACCCAACAAGGTGTTAGTTATGAAGTCTCGGTAAGCACTGAAGGGGTTGAAGAATGAAAAAGAATTGTAAAGAGAAAGGGTGAAAAGAAATAGCCCTCCTTACAACTTAGGCAGAAACCGGGTCAATACATATGCTGTCAGAATCACTTAGTTGATTGCTGGCATTGAAGACAAAGTATCATGGACCCAGTGATACGCTGCACAACCCTCCCTAGCCACTCAAGGTCCCTCAAAGGATTCTTGTTTAAATTGTCACGGAGTTCAATACATTCCTATCATCTCTCTCACTCCGAGTTAGATGATATTGAAAAGGTGGCAGTCCTCTCCAGCCTCCGATCACCAAATCAAAACGCACAATTGAGTCTAGAGCCACGAGATACATAATAAGATCTCATAGGGACACGAATCATTTCTACACTGGTTGTTCAACCTTAAGGACACCAGTTGTAATCTCATGAGTCCTACGCAGATCTTAGCAATCTGCCAGAACATTTATGAGAGAATTTACTTATGTAATTCTCAATGATTGAATGGAAATTCCTGCCAGGGTCAACATCAAGCAGCCCTGAAAGCAGGTCACTTAGGTAATTCCTCGTGGATTACGCTTAGTGGTCGCGGCGGTTTCAACCGGTCTACAGTCGTGGAGTGATCTCCAGCGACTCACCTAATCGTTGATTTACTACGGTAAAATCTTAAAAAGCCCTCTGTGGTTTTTCGTTTAGGAACGGTCTTGGTAAGGATTAGAGAGAGTCTTCACACTATGCTGTTGACGATCTCGAAGTCCAAACTAGTAAGTACCGGTCGAATTATTGCTAACTGTCGTATGCAGGAATTTCTAGCGGATGTTGCTGTGGAATGCTGTAGCTGGTTGCTGTTGTAGCTGGTTGCAGAAAAGATGCCAATCCATCACCACATGTTCACACCACATCATCATCAAAGAAGTCATGATCACCCTAAAAGACCTTCAACACAGCTTCTGCTCACTCTGATGCTGAAGATCATGACACCATATCGTGTGAGCATGTCGGCTCTAAGTATATTTCATCACATGGAGTATTACCACAGAAAGATGACTTGGAGACTCAAGTGGAATGATAATTTCAAGAATTGCTCAAAGTTCATCCAAGACAAAAGAGAAGTCATCTGCAGATCACTGATGTTTGCACAACAATCTATGACATTGAAGATTCAATGATTGCGAGCTATGATGTCAAGATCCAAGGAAGAAGTGCTGAAATTCAGAACATTACTTCTGGGGTGACCTCCCTTAGGGGGAGATTGTTAGGAATATGAATATTCAGCAGAAGACTCGGTCACCCCGAGTACTTATTAGATCATCATAGCTCGTAGGATTATCTGTAATATTATCAGTAGCTTAGTATTATTAGTATTAGTATTAGTAGTATCTATATTTGTGGAGTGGGTCGGGGCTTTCCCCACTGTCAGCTCGCTCCACAGTCCACTAGGGACGTAATATGTAGTAGTATATATACCCCTTCCCACACAAGGGAAGGGTTGGACCTTTTGAAGCTAATATTACACTAGTTACTTTCTCTCTCTAAAAGGCTCCCATTTCTCTCTCTAAAACATCTTCTATTCGATCCATACAAGCATCAAGATAGTGATTCATGCATTGTGAATACCCTACACAAACTCCTTTCACCGGCGGAGAAGTCTTCACAACGTCGCTTACACTTTATCCGGTACAAAGATAAATACCGAGCTCTTCCACGAGGTAGAGCCAAACCTATCACAACGTCGCCTACACTTTATCCGGTATAAGGCTAGATACCGGGTTCCATTACAAAGGAGGAACCACTACCCAACACAACTTGGAGATCCACTCTCCAATATCACCAATCTACAAGACACAACATACGGGTGATCACCCCCGACTACACCAATGTATACAACCAGACTTGAGGCACCAAACCTCAACAACAATGTCTTGCACCAAGACAACCTTGAGGTATCAAACCTCGACTTCGACAATCTATACCAAGATCTTCATGAGATACCAAAACTCATCTTCACAATCTTGATCTACACAACTTGAAGAACCACTCTTCAATGACAAAGACCTTCATGACTTGACATGGCAATCCAAGCTTCAACTACACCAAAGTACACACCGTGTCTTGAATCTACTTGAGATGGATCACCTACAAGAGTCACTTCCGTGATCTTAAGATGATGATGAAGTATAACATTCCATGGTTTGGAGATTGCACGACTTCGACTCTAAATGTAGTGATTCGCCTTTAGAAGGAACCTATAGAATCACTACACAAAAGACTACAAGAAAGATCTAGGATCTGAGGTTAGTAAGAGAGAAACATAGAGAGAGAAATATGTGAGAAGGTGCAAGCAAGAAAGAAGAAATGGCTCACTATTTATAGGCAAGAAAGCCACTGTTCACTCGGATCCGGCGGATCCCTTTTAAAAGGGATCCGGCCAGTGTAATCCAAGGGATCTGGCCATCTGGTAGTACCACTCCGAATTTTGGATTACAATTCCGGGTTATGGGTTATGAGTTATGGGTCAAGGACCATGGGTTATGTGATGTCATGCATGATTTCAAAAACATCTTGGGTCATGGGTTATGGATCGATATTACCCATTTGTGATGTCATGCATGATGTCAACCACATGGGTTGTAGGTTATGGGTTGTGCTCCATGGGTCATGGGTCTTGGACATTGTTTTGGGACATGGATAGTCCAACACCATTAACTAGTACATTGCTTTTAACTAGTTGTTTCCAAAGTATGTATTTCATGAAAAATGCAAGTAGCTTATATTCCCTATAAGTGTTTCATAAAAATGGCTTTGGCAAAATAATTAACTAAACATGTTTAAGGTTTATTTGTTTAGTAAATGAGTAAGTAAACTTTTGGCTCAAAGCGTTACGTATTTTATTTATCTCGTTAAAATGATTTTACGTTTGTTATCGTCAAAACATTCAAAGATCGTAAAATATAAATAAACGTTTTGAAGGTTTATTTGTATTAACATAAAATTATTTTAAGTAAAAAATAAAATTCGTAAATTTTTGAATTGGAGTTTTTTCCTCTTTCTCTCCCTTTTTGTCGAAACAAAAAGAGCGTCGAAAAGAAACTAACCCGATTGCAAGCTTTAAGAAACGTAAGTGAAAGAAGAGGTGTAGGATAGAATAAAGAGAGTAAGAAGTTCTTAGTTGCTCCCTCTCGACGGTTGCTCCCCCTTGTTGAGGGCGTCAAGTAGTTAGGGAGAGTAAGACGGGTTCATTGCAAGTTTTTGCAATGATTTTGCTTGGACGAGAGCTCCCCCTTAATGAGGGTGTTAAGTACTCCATTTGTATTTTTGAAAATCTACAAAACAAAGGTTAGAAAGCAAGTAGATTGTGTCTTTTTGCTAAAAATGGAGCTGCATAAAATTTTGGTTAGTGTTTTGTTTGTCCGGATCCGCCGGTTCCTTTGAAAAAGGGATCCGGCTAGTACCAAGTAATGGATCCGTCTTACCTGCAATTTGTTAGCAGCAGTATACAATAGAAAAGGTATGAAGACAAGAGACAATCACACCAATCATGCTCACATAGACAAGAAGCACATAATCATGTAGATTCATTTAATAAAACAAGAGAAATGATACACACATTGGTCAACTCTCTAAAAACTAAGAAAATGATCTAAACATGAAAAGGAAAAATCCTAACAACAAAGTCTAGGCCTAGTACTAGAGGAGGAAGACCACTCGTGCACATCAAGGTTTTTAGGGAAGGTTTGGTTTGGTTACATCATCAAGACGTTCAAGGAGGTGGTAGAACATGAAACATACTTCATCACGTAGTTCATGAACTAAGGTTTGGAGATGTTGACAATGATCACAAGTATCATTGTGGTTTGTTTGTTGAGGATTTAAGATAGAAGGTTGGTAAGGTCCTAAGATAGAAGGTTGTTAAGGTATGTTTGAGGTGGAAGCACCTAGGTTTAGAGGTTGTAGATGTACCATGGGTGTTGGTTGAGAAGTATGTGTAGGAGGAAGTGTGTCATTGTTTGGTTGAGGTGGATGAGGTGATTGAGATTGTTCACATCTTCTCATTACCCAAAATGGGCAATTTGAGGGTGGAGGAGAGGAAGGTAAGTATGCTATGGGTGGTGGTATGTTTATGTCAACATCTAGGTGGTGAGATGGTGGTTGTGGTGGCATTTTCTCAATGGATGAGAATGTAGGCAATGGTGGTGGATTAGAAGATCCAGGGGGTAAGTCCTCCAATGAGTTTTTGTAGAGGTGAGGTGATGAATTAGGTGTAGTGAAATAAAGCAGTCTAGGTTCAAGAGGTGAGGGCTTTGTTGGTTGGGTAGAAATAGGAGTGTTTGGTAATGTAGGTTTACTAGTAGGTGTAGGTTCAAAAGGTGTTGGTTGTGGTGATGTTGTTTTGGTGGAAGCTAATTGTGGTGGAGTTGGTTGATTAGATGGAGGAGTTTGGATGTAGTTTGAGAGAGGTGTTCTAGTAGAGGGTGCTTTGATGGGTGAGGCTTCGGTTGAGGATATTTCATACACTATTCATGCGGTTTTCCTTGGAAGGCTCCTAGTGGATGATCTTGCACTTTTAGTCATGTTTTGAGGTAGGTTTAGAAGGTGAGTTTGCAGTAGAAGATGGTTTATTTTGGTATGGTTTGGAAGCACAAACACAAGTGGCTTAAATAGTGAAGGATCAAGTATGGTAATTAAAGCCTAAACCACTAAAATCCTTTGAATTGCAATGATATGCATGCACCAAGGTCAACTACATAGATACAATCTTCTAAGAGATATATTAAAGGCAATGTGGAGTGTCTAAGTGGATAAAGTTGAGTTTTGGAAGGTTATAGGTGATAAAATCTGTTTCTGTTTGCCCGGTTCCAGCGGATCCTTCCCAAAAGGGATCCGGCTAGCTTTAGCTGAGGGAACCGGCTAACAGATCTGGTAAAGATGAGAAGTGATGGTGATCTAGCTATTTCAGCCCTATGTTTCCTGGTGTAATGAGTGTCAGATAGTGTCTTAAATTAGAAAATCCTGAATGGTCCAAGACTAATGATGAGGGGTTCCCAATAATGGTCTTTAAAAGTGATAAAGACGTCTAAGGTAGGCCATTAAGTGAATATGGGTTAAGATAATCATATCACTAAGTGTTAAATGTTTGTAAGATTCAGGGAAAGGTAATATAAAAAAAATTAAAATTCTTTAAATAACATAAGAATTAAAAGACTGGTTTTATAGCATTTTGAGGGAGAGGTGGTGGAAATAAATTTGTTAAAAATTTATTTAAAATGTACGAAAGTGTATAATGATCAGAGGGAGGTGATACAAGAAGCGGAACTGAAAAATGGTGGTTATTTTGGAGATGATAAATCATAAACATCTCGAAAGAAACAAAAGTTCATCCTAAGAGATCAAAAGTGTTACTAACCTCAAGATCAGCTCAAATGTGACTAATAGGAGATGGATAACTAGTGTAATAAGTCTTGGAAGGTTGAGAGAGATAAGACACATGATGTGTTCTTCTTTTGATGAAATTTATGAAAATAAGGTGTTAAAAATGGTGTTGAAGTAAGTGCGGTTTTGTGAGTTGATTTTAGCTAAGAGATGTTTACCTATGTGGCAGTATTTAAAGAATAAGAGACACATGTATATGTGTTCTTAAAAGATAATTATGTGAATGAATTTTCCTCCCCCATAATTGGTGGACATCCAATATAATAAGTTCAGCATCATAGAGGATAAGAAACTGAATTGTTTAGAAGGTTGTTTCAGTCAATGGGAGTAATGAACTAATTATAGTCATAACGGATGATGATTAGCATATAATGAACTTCATCCTTGAAGTCATGTAGCTCTTCTCTATCAACACGAGATAATCGCTTGATGAGGCAAGTGGTTTTGATAGACTAATAAGAAAGATCAAATTTACTACTTGTTTGATTTGTAATCCTATGGCGACGCAAAGTATTGCCATTGTAAACTTACTTTAGGAAAGAACAGGAATAGATATTTTTCAAGTGAAAGAATGAATATGAGACTATTACTAGCGTTGCTCAATTAAGGCTAAAGACAACCAATTATAGTGAGCAAGTTCAACATATATTGTTGGAAAGTTGGATTTTCGGATATGACCAATTATATTTGCATTGCAAAATAAATTTACTTGACTATCTCGGATGAAACAATCAAGTTGTCAAACCTACTGTTAGGAATATAAATATTCAGATGAAGGCTCGGTCACCCCGAGCATCTATTTAGCATTCACATAGCTCGTAGGCTTATTAATATTAGCTTAGTAATATTAGTATTAGTATTAATAGTTTAGTCGTATTTATATTTGTGGAGTGGGTCGGGGCTTTCCCCACTGTCAGCTCACTCCACAGCCCACTAGGGGCACCAATATTAGGAACTATATAAACCCTTCCCACACATGGGAAGGGGTGGAACTCTTCTCACACTTAATCTAATTTTTTACATTTTGCTTTGAAAGAGTCTCCCACCTCTCTCTAACTTCATCTCTCTAAACTCCATGGATTTAATCTTCCATAACCCAAGACCACCCGAATCATCCACACAATCAAGATGGTTATATCCTACAATTGGTATCAAGAGCCATGGTTAGGTTCGATTGATTGTGCTTGGATTCGTGGTGTCTATTTTTTTCTTCTTGTTTTTATTTTTTTTCTTTCTTGTTCGAATACCAATTCACGATCTGGTATTTTTTTTTTCTCTTCTCTCGTCTTTGTTGTTTTGGTTCACTAGTGTTGTTTTGGGCTTTGATAGTAATAGTCTTCTTGGGTTTACATGTTTTGTATACTTGGAGTTCAAAACAAAATTTTGGGTTTACAGTAATATTACTTGTATACAAGTATTAGTTGGATGTGGCTTTAACAGTAACACTATTTTACATTTTGATCTTCAAACCCATTCGTCTTGGGCTTCTACAGTTTTAAGAGTTGGTTATGTTTTTTGTTTTGTTCGTACAGTCAACTCACAAGAACATTTGAGTCACTTGTTAAGGTTGTAAAGGGTGTTCTTGCTAGCGTTTTTTTTGTGCTTAGTGCTATTTCTTGCTAGTGGTTTATCATTGTTTCGGTGGTATTGCTGCTCGTGTCATGTTCATAGTAGCGGTTTATCACTGCTTATGTGTTCTTGGCAGCGGTTCTGTGGTATTTTGGTAGGCAGTTTGGATAGTAGCCAAAACGGGAAAAAGACAAAAATACTGAAAGTGACTAGTTTGGCTTGATGCTCCAGCGGTTTGACTGTTTGACCAGTCAACAGCTGTTTGACCAGCTGGCGGTTTATTGACTGGCGGTTTATAGATTGGCGGTTTATTGACTGGCGGTTTATTGACTGGCGGTTTATTGACTGGCGGTTTATTGACTGGCGGTTTATTGGCTGGCGGTTTATTGGCTGGCGGTTTATTGACTGTGGCGGTTTATTGACTGTGGCGGTTTATTGACTGGCGGTTTATTGATTGGCGGTTTATTGACTAGCAGTGGGCCACAGTTGACCAGTCAAGAAAAGTCAAAGTATTAAAAAGAAAGGAGATGAAGCAGAAAACTAGACCACTAACCAAACCTACCACTGACTCGTGACTACAGCCTATATGCAACATCAGTCAACCACAAGTAATAAGAAAACTGAAATGAGGATGAGGAATAACAGATCCGAGACACAATAACCAAAATCAAACCATAACAAATCCATATCTAATCCCATGGCCAAACTCCTCCAACACTCGTACAAGTAATTAAACAATCTCAGCTTCTTATCTTTTTCGTGTATTTGAAAAGTATTTTAAACCTCAATGATCATAAACACGATAATGAAACTCATCACCGATAGTAAACTGAAATGAAGACAACGATCAGGATAACATACTTCCTTGATTCGTTCACAAACAAACATGAGAGGCAAATACTAAACGATCTCAGATTTTTTTCGTGTGCTACAACGAACTAGTAGACCATAAATGATTAGACACACGAAAATGTACTCATCACAGATATGTGTTAAAGATTCAACCTTCAATTTATATACGAAATATAAAGAACGAGCTATAACAATTTTGTTATACTCATGCCTTTCTTTCGGTTATCAAAAACACAAGATGAATATACACCTACCTGAATGAGTCCATCTCTTTCGTTGTGTATAAATCTGAGAGCGAGTAGTAAGATAAGAAGAAGGAGAGATGGTAGGCAGATGGTGTTGTTTATGCCGCGTTTGGAGAGATGGATGAGGAGGGGGCGGACATATTATCTGTTGTAATTAGGGTTGCAAATGACCTAATTTTTAGGATTATGGTGCTTATAAGGGTGTTGTTAGGTTTATATTGGGTAGTTTGTACACGGGCCTGATTCATCTTTGGACTATATTGGGCCGAAAGAAACTACTATCAAGTTTTTTTTGGGTTTGTGTTGGTTGGATTGTGTTTAGACACGATCAGGCTTTTATCCTTTAAGTGAACGGACTAATTTTGGTTACTTTAGGGTAAATGTGAAGTTATTATAAGATTATAGTTTGACTTAATTTTTCACAAATTATTGGACTATAAGGTGGATTTGGATCGGGTTGTGGTGACTTGTAATCCGGGGTTATTGTTTTTGGCAACTGTATGTTTTTGGATTTGGGTTTAAGAGTGAAAAGTGTTGTATGTTTGGATTCACAAAGCTTCACGAGGATACACACGTTATGGCTAGTATTTGGGTTTATGAATGTCAACGTGAGATCAGAGTTGTGGATTTGGCAGAGCTGCTCTATTGAGGTCCACGATTTGAGTGAGCCTGTAATTTGATCTTTTCGATATGAGTTATAGTTGACAAATAACGATTTGTGTAATTGCGATTCGTCAAGTTGCGTTTTGACCTGTTGCGACTTGACTGATTGTGATTTGACCAGTTATGATTTGATGTTGTGAGTTAACACTTGCGATTTGAAAAATTGTGACTTGATTGATTGCAATCGGACTTGTTGCAAATGACAATCTGTGACTTGACTTGTTGTGATTTGACTCCTGTGACTTGAATTTTGAAGATTAGTATTGCACTTCACTCTAGGCTATTCTTGTTGATTTCACGGTTTCTCTTGTAGATTTTAGAAAATCCCGCGAAAGATTCGATTTCTCGGTTTAAATCTCAAGAGCTGTAAAATCCCGTGAAATTAATTTTGGACAAGTTGGCTGGAACTTGGATTTAGACAAGATAAAACTTACGGGGTTTGACTATGCTGTTTTTGGGATAAGTTTGTGCTACGAGATCGGCGGGAATTGGGAAATTATGATAACCTGGTCGGTTTGTTAATTCACAAGTTGGTGTACTTAGTGTCACAAACATCTCGGGGTGGATGGATGCATGATGTTTGATGACCCTTGCTCGAGCATATTTTGGGTGATTAGACTTGGATGTTCAAGAAGTGGATATATACAATAAAGGATGGAAGGTTAGGTATATATCACTACCTATATTTAAAGGAGTTACGTTGTTGTGCTCAATATAGGTTCTAAATCACAATTTAGTGCAAGTTTAAGTCGCGGACTTGTTCATTATCAAGCTTCATCAAGTGATTGTTGTTTCTCAAGCTTCTAATGGGATTGTAGTACAAGATCTTCTCAAAAGGTGGTCAGACTTAAAGACAAGAGGTGGATTGTTTAGAGACGTGTCTTAACCTTTTATTCACTCTTAAGATAAACACATTTCATCAAGCGGCTTTGGCATATTACGAGCTTCAGTGACTTTGTTAATCTACTAAGCCGTTGATGAGGAAACAAGCAAGGGGTTACTACAAGAGTGTCTTAATCTCCATCGTCGTTGCAGTAATTTTATTTGTTTCTTTCCATGTATTGTGCCTGACAAATTCACAACCATCACGAACTTTCAATTTTTGGCAAAAAGGTCATTTCATGCCCTTTTTGAGGGGGAGAATTAGTGCGAGTTTCCTAACGGTTCCGTCTCCAGCGATGTGAATTTTAGTGGTTCCGGTTACAGCAGGTCAGATCGTATTGGTTTAGTCTCCAGCGGTTTGAATCTTAGCAGTTCCGGTTTCAGCAGGTCAGATCGTAGCGATTCAGGATTCAGTGGTTCAGTCTCCAGAAGTTTGAATATTAACGGTTCCAGTTTCAGTGGTTTAGCTTTCAGCGGTTTGGGTATTTGCATAAGATTTCAGCGGTCTGATACTTACTGTTGTGCAGTTTGTTCTTGAATTTATTTCTCGGTTAAATCTCAAGAACAGTAAAATCCTGTACACAGTACGACAACTATTCCATGCACTGCACCTGATATCATCCTAGCAGCTGGGTCAAACAGCTATGTTTGATTGGACTGACTATGAGTCATGGGCACTGCTAAGAATTAGCGCATGTTTCTTCTCTCTTTGACTATTCAACCGCACAAAATGATTACGAAGTTAATTTGGCATTCCTTGCTTTAGGGTGAAGTTGGATTTCACGAAAGAGTCTACCTATTTTTATCTTGAAATCGGGGATGGTTGGATGCATGATTTCAATGATAACTTGCTCGTGCTTAAGATGTAAGTTGAAGACTTGGGTTATCTAGTTTCCAGAAGTCGGGGTGGATGGTTGAAGACCTGGTTAACTATCACTTAAAGGAGATACATTGTAGTACTCAGTGTCACACGTAGAAGACGTTGTGGATAATCGCAAGAGGTGATGAAAGTCTCATACCTTGTCAGGATAACATTACGTACTTAGAGACTTAACACCGTTCTTCCAACAACAGTGCAAGCTTAGGTAACAAATTTGAGTAATTCTACTTCATTCGCAGTATTGGTATATTGGGTTTCCTTCATCAAGTGGTCACAATTAGTTGTTTGTGTTCGAGGTTGGTTAGTTGGGCGAAAGTTTTCAAAGTTGTGATGTGCTCAGTAATTCTCACGGGATGTTCCTAACCTAAACTGATATTCACCATAAACGAATCAGTCATGCCACATCCAATTTGTTCCTGTCTCACGGTTTCTTCTTGGTTTTTGTAAAATCCCGCGAAAGAACTTATTTCTTGGTTTAAACCATAGATTTGTAAAATCCCGTGATGATGAGCTATGCACTCTTGACCATGATCGGGTTAAAACCATTATCAAAGTTCAGCTATTACATAACAAATGGCTGGATCGAGGCATTTGATCGACAAGATGTGACTACGGGGTTAGTTCGGTATTATTTATTTGAGGCTGAAGTGAAATTTCATGGGTGCGTGTACTTAGTATCTGAAGATATCAGGGAGGTTGGATGAAGATTCTTCGAGATCCTTGTTCGAGCTTTCAACATTTACAATGACGAGGACTTGGGTATCTAGTTATTTTTTCTTTCTCTCTTTTACAAAATAACTATCACTTTAAGGAGTCACGTTGTAGTGCTCAGTGTCACACGAAGTTGTGGATATCCAAGAGGTGATGTACGTCGTATACTTGATGGTTGGTTGGTTGAAGAGTATAGAGTACTTAGGGATTCGATGTTGCACGAAGTCTCTGCACCGCTCTTTGTCTTCCATTAGTACAAGTTTAAGTCACAAGTTCGGGTTATGTTACTTCAGGCTCAAGTTCATCATATTGGGTTTTTCTCCATCAGTGGTCACGATTTCAAGCCGACAAATGATAATGGGGTTGGTATCGAGTTAGATGAGAGAAGTAGTAAAGAGAGAGATTATGACGTCTGTACACATTAGTGCAGGCCTCGTTCTTCATCAGTATGACGTCTGTACACATCAGTGCAGGCCTCGTTCTTCATCATTATGACGTCTGAATACCTCAGTTCAGGCCTCGTTCTTCAAAGAAAAGAAAAGTGTACGCTTGAGTGCACTTTATCTTCAAAAGAAGAGGAATCTTCTTATTTAAGGCCATTCTCATCAACAAGTTTCACGCTCTTTCCGTGCTTATTCAAAAATAGTTTCACCTAGGCATGTCTTCTGTTTATTGATAATATTTACGGACTTAGAAATGTCATTCAATAATGGCACGGGTCATTAAATGAAGCTCAAGCAGAAGTTAAAATGGATTGGTAAAACATGTCTAAAATGGCTTGCTATTTCTTTAGATAGCAACCCGGGCTTCAAACTGGGGAAAGCACGTCGCCAAAAAGACGGCTGTTCCTCCAACTGGGTGATGTTCACCTGGGCATGGATTACTTTATATCCATGTTTCTTCGATCTGATGTACGTTTCAGTGCATCATTTCTTGAAAAAGAAGAGAAATCTTCTTTGTATGCAAATAGTTTTCATTCTATGATTCTTCTGAAAATTATTTGTGAGACACTTGGTGATTATGTGTTGTATGAAATTTGTTTAATCTTGGATTATGCATAAATTTTTTCACTCAATCAACGACTATAAATGGTTAGAAATGGTCATTGATTGAGGGGGAGAGTGAATTCAAATTTTATATCATCAAATGGGTTTCTGGATTAATTCATAACTCTTTAAAAAGGTTTTGTAGTTAATGGGGTATTAGTTGAAGAGGAAATTGGTAAACTTTATATCAAATGGCCAAATGTGTTAGTTGTTAGAAAGTTTACGGCATTATGTGCAATTTGCTTATAGTATCCTAACTTCATATAACTTGAAGGTTCATTTGTATTACTTTGGAATCCTCGTTTAATCCCCTAGATACATTAAAACTCAAAATCTGAAAGAAGTTAGAAAACCCTATGTGTTTGATGTTCTTGAATGCTCTATTGACATTTGTATGATCTAAGTGAATGAGTTTCAAATGTTGTTTGTCTCTGCTGCTTAATTGTTGTTGATATGGTGCATAAGTCGAGTTTTATAGATTCCGATAGAGTCACGCTCGCTTTTGCTTTTGACAAGATGCCCTAGTCCTTTTGGTAAGCGTAAGCATTTCGTAAGCAGAAAAAACTAGATATTAAACTCCCGGTATCAGTTACAATGCTCACTATTACGGATCCCACGACGACAGCTCCGCTGAAGCAATTGTTGCTGCGGAGGTAGCTAAATTACCTATCCGCTATAGACGGAAAAGGCATGCTGTGGCGGACTTAAATAAACCTTAGTTGAAAAAAAAAATTCCTGCAAAGCAAAGAAGTGTTTGCTTCTCTCATAGGTTCAGAGTCCTATAAGTATCCCTTAGTCTGAGCAGCTTGTTCCTTTGGAACGTTAGCATCATATCTTTGGATTTAAGTCAAACAAGGGATATATTAGACTCCATCTTGTTTATGAGTTCATGATCAGGCTGAGACTATCAAGAAAGTAGGTGATATTGTGCATATGTTCACAGGATTCGCTTAGGTATATTGCTATCATGTTAGAATCATGTTCCTAAGATCCTGAATTGAATATTGATATCTGTGTGAATTGCCATGTGCATGATTGGTATTTGCTTTTCTTGCTAGATAGTGGTTTGACGTAGTTCATGATTGTGGTTTGATTATAAGATGAACTTGGTATTATAATGTGGCAAGCTGCTGAAGGGTAGCTATTAAGGAATAGTGTATCTGTATGTATGTATATCTGTGTTGATATTCTTATGCAGATTCCATAGCCAAAATGAATGTGCCAGTTCCCATTCTAACCATTTGATCAGACGTTCAAACTCTATTGATTGGCTCGGAATTCACCACGACAACAACATCGGCAGCAACAACAACAACAACACCATCATCATAGTCTACTTGTGCATAATAAGCAGTGGATCTCCCTCTTAGATTAAGGGGGAGCAAAGTATGTTTCATCATCAGAACATGTTAAACCTGACCACATTTTCTCCCATGTTTTTCTAAATTATTTAAATCAATTGGGATCACAAATCTCAAAAGGTTTGAAATTTTTGATCGGGGGAGAGAATGTGATTTAAATATGAAACCTGATGAAAATGTGATGTTTTGGATTTAAGTGTAGGCTCTCCCATATGTGCAAAACTCTTTCGTATATCGATGCACATATTGAGGGGGAGCGAATGGACAAACGAAAAGGATTTGGCATGCATCTCACGTGAGCGTGACTCAGACTTAATCAATGAATTGACGACAGCTAAAGTCAGTAGTCGAAAGGACATGTCCTGGACGGGTAATAATTTCAATCCAATTTATTTGGTGATGTAAGCGTGTCTCGCAAAGGACGTGTCTGAGTAGAATGTACCAATTTCGAGCGACTTTCCATGAATGTGATCTGGACGGGTAATAATTTCAAGCTAGTTTACTAGTGATGTAAGCATGTCTCGCGATGATCATGTTCTTGGAAAATCAATCAATTCAAAAAAAGTGCGAGCTCTACCTAACATGTGCAAATTTATAAAACAATCAATCGAGCACATGTTGAGGGGGAGCATTTGAAAAATATAAAACTCTCAAGTGTTTACAAAAAATGTGTTTCAAAATCATGAACACTTTGAGAGATTTTTCAAGGATTTGGTTTGGCAATCGTGGAAGAATACCAAAGACCGACCATTTTAATTAATGTATGGAGTTATAAGGATGGTTAGGTTAGGCTCAAGTTCCCACGATCCCGCCAGAGCCGGAGGGATCTACCCAGGGACAATCCACTAGTTAGTGTAGAAGTCCTTAGGTATGATTAAAAAGGAGAAAAGTAGATAAGGGAAAAGTGCCGACTGAGATGGAGCTAGTACTGGAACAAACCCAACAAGGTGCTAGTTATGAAGTCTCGGTAAGCACTGAAGGGGTTGAAGAATGAAAAAGAATTGTAAAGATGAAGGGTGAAAAGAAAGAAGCCCTCCTTACAACTTAGGCAGAAACCGGGTCAATTCATATGCTGTCAGAATCACTTAGATGATTGCTGGCATTGAAGACAAAGTATCATGGACCCATGATACGCTGCACAACCCTCCCTAGCCACTCAAGGTCCCTCAAAGGACTCTTGTTTCAATTGTCACGGAGCTCAATACATTTCTATCGTCTCTCTCACTCCGAGTTAGATGATATTGAAAAGGTGGCAGTCCTCTCCAGCCTCCGATCACCAAATCAAAACGCACAATAGAGTCTAGAGCCACGAGATGCATAATAAGATCTCATAGGAACACGGATTATTTCTACACTGGTTGTTCAACATTAAGGACACCAGTTGTAAACTTATGAGTCCTACGCAGATCTTAGCAATCTGCCAGAACATTTATGAGAGAATTTACAAATGTAATTCTCAATGATTGAATGGAAATTCCTGCCAGGGTCAACATCTAGCAGCCCTGAAAGCAGGTCACTTCGGTAATTCTTTATGGATTACGCTTAGTGGTCACGGCGGTTTCTAACGGTCTACAGTCGTGGAGTGATCTCCAGTGACTCACCTAATCGTTGATGTGCTACGGTTCGATCTTAAAAAGCCCTCTGTGGGTTTTCGATTAGGAACGGTCTTGGTAAGGATTAGAGAGAGTTTTCACACTATGCTGTTAACAATCTCGAAGTCCGAACCTGTAAGTACCGGATGTTTTATTGCTAACTGTCGTATGCAGGAACATCTGGCGGTTGAAGCTGATTGCTGTTGCAGCTGTTTGCGGTTGTAGCTGATTGAGGTTGCAGCTGAATGCGGTTGTAGCTGATTGAAGAAAAGATGCCAATCCTATACCACATGCTCACACTACATCATCATTGTAACTACACAAAGTCATGATCAACCTAAAAGACCTTTAACACGGCTTTCGCAAACTCTGATGCTAAAGATCATGACACCAAATAGTGTGAGCATGTCGGCTCGAAGAATATCACATCACAAGGAAACATACTGCTGAAAGATGACTTGGAAACAAATGTTGGATGATAAAGTCGAAGAATACTCAAAGATCATCCAAGACGATCAAACAGTCATCAAATGAACACTGCACAATGCACAAAGATACAAGACTTTGAAGAATCAAAGACTACGAGCTATAAAGACAAGTTCAGAAGAAAGAATGCTAGAATTCAAATTATTATTTCCGGGGTGACCTCCCTTAGGGGGAGATTGTTAGGAATATAAATATTCAGATGAAGGCTCGGTCACCCCGAGCATCTATTTAGCATTCACATAGCTCGTAGGCTTATTAATATTAGCTTAGTAATATTAGTATTAGTATTAATAGTATTAGTCGTATTTATATTTGTGGAGTGGGTCGGGGCTTTCCCCACTGTCAGCTCACTCCACGGCCCACTAGGGGCACCAATATTAGGAACCATATAAACCCTTCCCACACATGGGAAGGGGTGGAACTCTTCTCACACTTAATCTAATTTTTTACATTTTGCTTTGAAAGAGTCTCCCACCTCTCTCTAACTTCATCTCTCTAAACTCCATGGATTTAATCTTCCATAACCCAAGACCACCCGAATCATCCACACAATCAAGATGGTTATATCCTACACCTACCATGAAGCTTGGAGTGCGATCATGGATAAGAAAATGGGATAGTACATCATCAACACAAGTGTGGGTTATGATCTGATGTACATTCTTGTCATTTTATAAAACTTCTTTTGAGAGTGAATGTTTTGGTTGAAGATGCTTCATGAGGTTTCTAAGAATATTAACAAAAGTTGATTGATTGCTTAAGTATTATGTTTTTACTTGTATTAACAATGCTTAATCTATTATTTCAAAAGATCATCCGTATGAGATGAGAGACAATTTAAGTTTACATACTTAAGTTGGTAGGAAAGATTTAATTAACCTTGCTCAAAAGAGAGAGGTTTTGGGAAGATGTAGAAGGTGGTTGGAAGTCTGAGATTGAGGAAGGTGATAACCTAAAATGAGGAGATATGCGTTTTTGGTCATTTGGGAAGAGAAGAAAAATGAGATGAGGTGTCTGTTACGCCGGTTCTTCCGGATCCATTCTAAAATGGATCTGGCCCGTTATAATGGAGGGATCCGGGGAAGTCTGCTGATACAGAAGGTTTTGATCATCTGGTTGTTACTAATATGTTTAAGAATATATGGGTTTTGATCCTAAGTAACTAGAGCGAGAGTTTGAGAAGTTTAGGCAAGAGAATACTTTTCTTTAGTGCACGAGGCAAATAAAGAAGAGGGATGAATAGACGAGAAGTAGAGAAATATGAGAAGAGATAAATTGCCATGAGAGAATTTGAAATGGGGATAGATGAGTATCACAAGTGTGATTGATGTGGAAAACTTTTCCTGTGTTGACTTAACCTTTTTATTGAAGGATGAATGTAAATGGATTTGATTAGAAAGAGATTGATAAAATGGAATACTATTCCTGATCATTTGAAAAGACGTGGGAGTTTGTGAAGAAAGATCTTTGAAAATAGTGATATGGTATCTAACACATAATTCACGAAGGAATGACACTTAGGAGATGCACATCAAAACTATGATTAAAAAAAACTTTTTAGAAAAGAGGTCATGTATATGTTAACACATCTTAAAAGAGAAAGACATGTATAAATCCATATTTTAACCATAAACATTTAGCACATTTTAAAGGACTAATTGTAACTAAGAAAACATACCTTTGGTATAATCTCTTTATGTGGTTTTTGAAACCATAGACGCGAAATACTTCATGAGCTTTTAAAATACCTTAGTGCCTTTTAGTAAAGCAGGTCGATAGCTCTTTAGGTTCTTCATTTGTGTGCAAAATCCATTTATCCTTTGATAGGATGAAGTTTTCGAAGATTCCTAAACTGAAGATTTCTCAAAGAAGATTTGTTAGAATATAATAGATAATAATAAACTTATCAATATCCAAACATCGAAAGTTTTATCACTTTTGTAAAAATGAGTTATATGTCAATTTTTGCAAAAGATTTATCCTTCTTTGTAGTTTTCAAACATACACGGATCGTTTCAAGTTTTTAAAGTACCATATACTTTAACGAAGCTCTGATGCCAATTGTAGAAAACTAGAAGGGGGGGGGGTTTTCAATAGTTTTATCAATTAAAATCTCTTATTAAAACTTATAGATCGACTTATGTCAATCTAGTTTACGTGTTGGATATTGATAGTTAGAAAAGGAAAATAACTAAAGAGATAGAGATAGAAAGACACAACCATAACACGAGTGTTTATAGTGGTTCAGCTACAGGGACTCTTTTTCCCTGCCCTACTCCACTCCCCGAGTCACCGACTCGAGAGTTTCGTAAACACTACACAAGACAAACTCCTTTCACCAGCGGAGAAGCCTTCCAACATCGCTTACACTTTATCCGGTACAAAGCTAAATACCGAGCTCTTCCACGAGGTAGAGCCAAACCATCACAATGTCGCCTACACTTTATCCGGTACAAGGCTAGATACCGGTGTGACAAGTGGTAATTTTCACACTTTAAGTTAATAATAAATATTTTTTTATTATTTTTAAACCGAGCATTTCTATGCGCAATTGCATGTTTTTGAGCATTTTTGGGAGCTGTCCCGCATACTGTAGCTTACAGTCACTGTTGAAAAAGTTTATTTTTGTCAGTAAGCGTAAATTATTCTATTTCTGATAGTTACTGACAAGTTTCGTAATTAACAGAGAAGCTTTCTCGTATTTACTGAAAAACAATCCCACACGCGAACCGACAACACAGTATATATGGTAGCAGTCAAATAAATGCATTTTTGAGAAAATAATAATATTTTATTATTATTCTGACAAAAACGTCAATAAAAACTTTATTTTGCGTATACGTGTCCAAAAATGTCAAACCGGGACTTTACGGTAACATTTAAGCTTAAACCGACACACGTTACACCAACGAGGAACAAAACTATTTTCCCCCTTGCTCCTTGTCATTTGCCGCCACCTCACACACCAAGACAAGGAATTTTTATACTAATATATGCATTAGTGGGTGATGACACATTAGAATTGTTTTTATACCCTAAGTGTGCACATAGCATTTCATACTCACATTTTCATCTCAACTTCTTACCAAGATCTTTTCTTACCTCTTCTAACCCTCAAAACTCTGGACCTAGCATAAAATTCAAGATCTACAAAAATCTAGTGAAGTTTGAACTAATCGGGGTGTACTTTCAAGTGTTTTGGGTTAATCGGAACGTGTGTTGGGTATATTTGGTGCAATTTGGAGTCTTCTTGAGTTTCTACCTCTCGAATTTTCTCAAAACTTTGTAAGGATCTTCAAAACTTGTTCAATCTTGTTCATTACATGTTCTTGTGATATTTAAAAGTGTTACTAAGTGCTTATTATGTATGTTTTGCTAAAATGAAAAAGCTAGGGTTTGATATATAGTTTATGGGTGCTCAACTTTTAAGTGATTTTTATACAAGTTATGTTATTTCTTGCTTGTGTGGTAAATCTTGTCGCTTGTGGTACTAGTTTGATGATACAAATGTGATTAGTGCTAATTACGCGAGTTTAAGACAAAATATACACTTGTATGTATGTATGTGTATATATATATATATATATATATATATATATATATATATATATATATATATATATATATATATATATATATATATATATATATATATATATATATATCAATCGGCACACTTCTGAAAAGAATAATTATTGGGGTTTTAAAAAACATAAAATTTTTGGCTCTAGTGGTGAAATGGTGAAATTAGTGCTTAATAGCTTATTTTGGATAGCTTATTGAATAAGCTATAGCTTATTGTGTTTTGACTTATTTAGGTCAAAAAGGGTCGTACGACACATATTTCGCCGAGCCCAATATGTTTTGGCCTTGGTTGACCATTTGACTTAATGCCTTATTTATAAGTGCTTATTTGGCTTATTTAAAAATTGTTACGAAAACTACTCGGACTAAAAAGGACTTTAAGGTTTAAAACCATTTTTGGGCTTATGAGGGTCTCGACACCCAATGGGCCGAGCCCATGTGTTTTCGGCCATGGGTTGACTTTTTGACCAAACGGCTTATTTGATATGCTAAATTGATTTTTAGAAACTTAACGATATATATATCGTAAATTAAAAAGGTTAATTGACTTTTGGGCTAAACTTGGACTTTTGGGCCCAATATGGACTTTTCGGCATAAATACTTTGGATGACAAAAATGAGTTTTTGAATATTTTTTGACATTTTATAAATATTTGGACTTATTAAAACGTTATATATCGATTAAAACCGTTTTGGACTCGTTTTGACACCTTAAGCCCAATAACACAAATAAATGGGCTTTTCGACCCAAAATTGTAGTTGTTGACTTTAGAAAATGATTAAACATTGACTTTTGTATCGAAAACTATAATAAAGAAGTAATCGTAACGATAAATATAGTTATAATGATAAATATACATTTTGGGCTAGTTTTGCAATTATAGTTGACGAAAGGGATTATTTGAGGAAAATTGCAATACTTGGGAAAGATGGAAAAGTTTGAATAAACGAGTGGGTCATGCCCGATTTTTCTAAAATTTCGACACTTAGAATATTTTCGGATGAAAACCGACTAAAGGACGTAAAGGATTATTTTTATTATTAAAAATATTAATTCTTCTAAATTAATATTTTTAGACCTTATAAGACTTACGAATACATTTTAGATACTTATACATTTATTTACTATTTTTTATTTAATTTCCTTTCAAAATAATTAAATTACTTAATTAAATTTTATTTTATAATTATCAATTATAATTATAAAATTACTAATATTTATAATTATATATATATTATATATGTATGTATATGTATATATATATATCTCACTTACGCATTTTGCGACGACAAGCACTAAGCACAAAAGTTCCGTCACACGTATTTTCAACGTTCACTTTCACCATGAGCCATCACCAAAGAGTCTTATACGATAAACTATTTTGAAATGTACCTTACCACACAGCAAGCAAGAAATACACGAGCACTGGACACACGTAAACTTTTCAATTGAGTTAAAACATTTAAAACACGAATATTTCGTTAAGACTTACCATACTGATCTACGTCGCGTGTCGGAGCGGTTGCACTGTGTATTTGTTGACTAGCAGATTGCTATTGTTATTAAGGTGAGTTTATAGCCCTATTTTTATACTATACGTATTGCTTTTATATACCTTGGGGTGAGAAACATGCAAAACTATTTTGATAGACCAAATTATACTTTGTTTTTGTACACACTTGTATGCCGATAACCTAAGTATGCTTGAATCTCATTGCGCCACTATCATCAACCGTCAATTTATTGGGAAGCGCGTATGATATAAATAGATCTATTGGGGGTGACTCCCCCGTTCGGTTGGCTCGACAGGTCAACGCGAACGTATACCATGTCAGAATTTGCCGAATGTCTGGGATTAACACTCGCTGACACCCTTTATTTGCTATGCCAGCTTGGCATATTGTTTTTCTAGTTTCGGTTAGATGAGCTTAGTGTTTGCATGCCGAATTAGTGATTGCTGAACTATTTGCTATGGTCCATATGTGCTTATTTACTTTAAACCTATGAACTCACCAGCGTTAGCTAACTTTTAGCATGTTTTCCCAGGTATTTGAGATTGTGTTTACTGAAGGCAGGGCATGGCAATGGTCATAAGTTTGCTGGAAATGTTTTTGCTTATGCATTGAACTCTGAATTTGGGACCGATTTGCTAAATGGGTTTCATTTTAATTGAATTGAACTTGTTGTATGACAATTTAACTTTGGAAATGTAAAGTATTTTAAAACGGATTTTTAATCAGTACTCTATATCTTTGTGTTGTGATTATCGATTTAGTAGCACCCAAATATGTATGCTTCCGCAAATCTTGATTTTGGGGGTGTTACAATCGGGTTCCATTACAAAGGAGGATCCACTACCCAACACAACTTGGAGATCTACTCTCCAATATCAACAATCTACAAGACACAACATATGGGTGATCACCCTCGACTACACCAATGTATACAACAAGACTTGAGGCACAAAACCTCGACAACAATGTCTTGCACCAAGACAACCTTGAGGTATCAAACCCCGACTTCGACAATCTACACCAAGATCTTCATGAGCCACCAAAACTCATCTTCACAATCTTGATCTACACAACTTGAAGAACCACTCTTCAATGACAAAGACCTTCATGACTTGACTTGGCAATCCAAGCT
Source organism: Artemisia tridentata subsp. tridentata (assembly GCA_021014915.2). Classification (NCBI taxonomy): domain Eukaryota; kingdom Viridiplantae; phylum Streptophyta; class Magnoliopsida; order Asterales; family Asteraceae; genus Artemisia; species Artemisia tridentata. The sequence goes on along the minus strand of CP139502.1, from coordinate 305,505,613 downwards.
TTAACTACACCAAAGTACACACCGTGTCTTGAATCTACTTGAGGCGACACAAGAAGTTTTGAAAACAAAAAACTCGGGTAAAAAAATGGCATTGCTGGAGAATGATCACAGTAAATCTTTTGCTAACTGGTTACGCGAAGAGGTAATTACTCGTATGTTGTTTATAATTGTTTGTTTGTTGCTAAAAAGAAGTGAGTTGAGATAAAATGTGAAGTGTGTTTTATTGATAAGTCCTTAACTGGTGTTTGTGATAAGTTGTATAAACCATTAATTAGGTGTACCGTTCACCCATAAAAACTCATAGCTACAAGCTCCAAAACCAATAGTAGTAGTCTATAATAAATAAGCACTTACCAATGATCTGCCCAACAACTTTGTCAGTCATTGAACCAATCATCATAATTGTCCCTCCTGTATATGAAATTAGATAAAGGTCCACCAGCACACCATTTCATTATCCCAAACACTCATATTCTTTAATTGTTTGTTTGTTGTTCCTGCAATTTAAAGGTAATATATACTTGTAATGAAATTCAGGTTGAGAGAGAGTTAACGATATCCAATGATAGTGTATCAGAAACTGTGAGGTGGATATCATTTGGACCACGTGCCAGCATAGTGAAATACGAGGCGTATAACATCAATGGGTATACATTTCGTACGAAAAGTAATGATGGCATAGTTTACCAGAACAGTGGGGTTAGTGTTGAGGCAGTAGATCTTCACATATCCAAAGAAGTTGCAACCACAAGAAAAACATTTTATTATGGGGTTTTACAAGAGATATGGGTACTAGATTACCGTTTCAGGCAAATTCCTCTTTTCAAATGTGATTGGGTTAATCACAAAACTAGTGGGGTCAAACGCGATACTCTTGGTTATACGTTGGTAGACCTGAATAGTTTAGGCCACATGGGTGATCCGTTCATATTAGCCTCACAAGCACGACAAGTGTTTTATGTGAAAGACCAGGTAGATAAAAAATTGTCTATTGTCTTTAAAACACCTACCAAGAATTACAAAGATACATATGAAGAAGTCGATGAGGAGTTTAGTACAGTCATTCACGAGCACAATGATAACATATTGCCACGTGTAAATAAAAATGACTTGGGTAATGAATCACGAAATGACTACTATCGAAATGAATGTGAAGATATTGTTATATGAAAATCCAAGTGAAGCATGTTATGCTGCAAGTTAAGACTGCTAATGTAACAGTTAAGACTGCTGGTTGAAGTTAAGACTGCTGGTGAACTTCAAAGGAAATGTACCAAAGTGGTAGTGCTTCTAGTGGGCTTAAAGTTAATATTTCTCAAGGCTAAGTGCAAGGTTACCGCTGGTATTGTTAAGTTAGTACTGTAAGATGATTAGCAGTTTTAGTATTAAATAGTTGTTTGTGTGATTTAGCCTGTCCTAATTTAGCCTGTTGTAATGGATTTTGACTTCAGAGTTACTAAAAAACAACTTCACATAAACGTTTTCCCATTAAATTATCGCATAACAATCAAAAAAATACCCGCTGTTGCAGCGGGCGCCCCCTACTTTCTTCCTAGCTGTAAATCCATGATCTTAAGGGTGGCAGTTTATGACTTCTTATTCATATTGGCTATGGGATGAGCTAGATTAAGCATATTGGTCTAGTTGGAGAGGCCCATCACCCTCCAGCCAGGCTGCCAGCCTATCTCTTCTAAAATATCATAGTATTTCCTCATCTTCTGATAACGTTGGCCTCAACGTTCTTAACACTCGTTCCATTGTTACGTATACCTCTTTCATTAGTCCTGGAAAATATATACGAAACGTGAATTCCAACTCATCACTATCTGTATCAAGAATCTTACGTTCCTTTTCAGCGACATTCCCGATATGTGTTACGTACTTATGCTGGAAGTGTAACACACAGTAAACATTACCATCGTAACCATACTTTCTATATTTATTCATTTAATTCATAAGATCGGTGGTAAATTTTGTTCTCCAGTCTCCATGGTCGCATGTGTGGAAAAAATAGCATTGATTTATCTCGTCTCTGACCCATTGTGCCGAGAGTTATAAAACGTCACTTACATGTTTCACAAATTGGAGACGTTTATCACTATCTAAAAGCCAATAATGATTCATAATTTTGGTGATGCTTGGTCTGCATAAGATTACATATTATCGATTAGACCCCATCGTCCGGAATACCTATATGTCTAAATTGAAAACAATGGTTTTTTTGTATATATGTAATCATCATACAAATCGCATTTAAAAACCGGAATATATGGTTCTAGCTATGTGTCATACCTGTGACGTGGGTTTGGATTTAGCATTTTTCTGGAAATATGCTTCACTTCTTCAAGCTCCTCAGGTAGACCATCAAGATCTTCACTCCAGCTAACTGACTTTTATTGGTCATTAAATTGGTGGGTACCAACACTAAAGCACGAGAGAAACGTTCTTCGAAGACACTCTACGTCTTGAGCTATTATGAATAAACGAAATGGGTGAAATAATAAATTTATTCCACAAATTAGCCAAGAAGTGGCTTATTAAGCAAGTACTTTTAGTTGCTTTAAGATATCACATTCATTTAGTCAAAGATTTAGACTTGTGCTATTTTATTAGATTTATATCTCTTGTATATTTGAGAGCTTTGTTGATTAATGAAAATTTCATTTCAACGTACATCTTTATGTTGTTTTTCTCAAGTGTTATGGTTGAATGAAATTTGGTTTTTGATCAAGTCTTTGAGGATATAGAAATATGTTACAGTAACAACATGAAATGACTATCAAGATATGTTTTTGGCATAAAGCAATACATACCATTAAAACCATTCAAATATTTCATCAAAACACGTATCTAATGGCACAAAGTATGTGCCACAAAATGGTATTAAGTCTATTGCGACATATTATTAAGTGTCACTATATCCTTAAAGTCTGCAGCAACACAAAAAAAGTGCCACTAATACCCTTTAGTGGCAGCGTCGTTAGTGACAATTTTTTTCTGCCACCAAATGTCTAACAGGCCTACAATGGCACTTATTTGACCTTTTGTGGCACTTTTTGTGTGTCACTAAATGGCTATTTTTTTTAGTAATACTTGCCTCTTAATTAAAAGATTAAGCAATTTCAAACACCCCTTAGTAACAAATAATAATAATAAAAAAAAGTTTAAGTTGGATACTTGCCTCCCGAGTATGCGGTGAACACTTTGCTCCTACTCATCCCCGATTTTTTTCCCCCTCCGTCATTAGTTATCAAGATATTGGAAGTGTTAATATTTTTGTGCGATAAACCTTTTTGATGGATGTGATTCAAACCCTATAGTATTCCCCTGTACTTAAAAAATAAAACAAATATATGATATATGAAAAGGTACAAATAATCAATATTATTTATCACACGTCGTGAAATTACCTTATGAGATGAGTCCAAAATGTGCTCAAACAATGATTGATAAAGTAAGACCAGATAATATCATCCAAAGTTCCAATGCACTGCGCAAATGCAAATTTGCATCGATCGCCATTGAAATCAGCTCCATAAAATTTAAGTAGGTGGCTGGAATCATTGGTTTGCCAAAGATCTTGGTAATATTTTGTGTAGCCTGGATATTAAGGCATAACTTTAACAACACAACTTCCATCCCCTCAAAATGCCCCTCACACACGCTAGAGTTTCCCCTCTCACATATTGTGTTTCCTACTATGATCTCATTTCTTGATCTCAGATAGTAGAATGCCATATCATCAAGCGTTTCGTTCGGAAATCTTTGGATTTCCAAATCCTTAACACAGGCGTTCAAGAAGGACCGCATGTCTACTGTATGATATACTGGACATTCAAACCAATACATTTCTTGTAATTGTACACCGTTAACAAAATATGCTTCATAATTTGAAAATTTGAGACGCCATGAATTTCCACAAATTTTGTAACTTCCCTTTTTAATTACAACATAATTTATAGGAGAAGTTGTTGGATACCCTTTTACGTGGTTGGCATAAAAAGTAGATTTTTTTATAAAACAACTTATCTTCACCCAAAGTCTCAACAAGTCGTGTGCTAAGAGCATTCGGTTCGAGTGGCATTCTCTGAGAAGAGAGTAAAAAAAAAAAAAAAAAAAAAAAAAAAAAAAAAAAAAAAAAAAAAAAAAAAACTCATACTAATGTAGTGATTGTGATAATAATATATTATGGACAAGCGGACAACATTTACCGTAAAAAAAAATTAAAACAAAAATCATGTTTACCGTGCGAGGCTTGTAATGGAAAAGATTTATATTTCCGACTCCGTCTATTCGCACATCCATATAATTTAGTTTTTTTTTTTTTTTTTTTTTTTTTTTTTTTTTTTTTTTTTTAATGTATCGAGAAAGACAATGCCTTTTTCTTGGGTTGGTGTCTATGCAACAAAGCGCTTGTCCATGGACTCCATTTCCGCCACAGACAACCAACCAGCACATTCCATTTGGTGTAATCATCATTGTTTAGGTGTTTCTTTGCCTGGCACAACGTAAACAAAGAAAGAAAAGAAAATTGTTAAAACTATACCCAAAAAACATATTACAGTAAACATTTATACTTTAACACACACCCTAAGTTCTCCATTATATATCAAGTAAATAGTCTTTCTTCTAAATGAATTGGATAGATAGAAGAAGACTCAAGAGTAGGCTCGTTGTTGAAAAGATTCAAGATCTAGAAAGTTAAGAAGGTTTTATGTGAAGAAGCTTGAGATTGGTTCTTGATACCCTCTTTAAATGAAAAAAGTAAACGCATAAAAGGGTTGGTCCGATTCCATAAGACTATTTTATCTTGTGGGTCTTCTGATGTCTTTTTTCTTTACTACGTTTAGTTTCATTTCACATTTTAGGTTCATTGGTTCCTTTCGCACATTGTGTTGTTTTTTGCCTTTATGGACCCCTCTCTAAGTTAAGAGCCTTCGGTGTAGTAACTTGGACATAGCGGTAAGGGTGACGTGGAGCAAAGTTCACGTGTGTTGTTAACATGAAGTTATTATACCGCCTTCCTCAAGTTATGACTTGAGTTATGGTGTGTGTTGCCATGGCAACGTAGAGTTAGATTAGCTAGTGGACAAAAAAATGGTGTTCATTTGTGTGTAATTTGTAAATATTTAAATAAAGGTGGGTCCTAAAAGGTGGTGTTATGATAAGGGTGTTTTTTTGGTGTTAAGGTTGAAATGTTAAAGCTGATATACCGCTGACGTGACGTGGTGTTAAATCATAACTTTAGGTTACCACACCGAATGCTCTAACTGTGGCTAAGGTGGGGTGGCATGTATTGTAATTTTTCCGTATGTTGGTTCTATTCTATTGTTGACTTTCTAAAAAAAGAATTCAATTAAAAGAATTTTGCATATGACTTCCGAATTTTTAAGGACTAAGCACATGTTAAGGTGTAATAATCAAACTCGTACTTTCCAGAAAAATCTTAAAATACAATTAATGCACAATAATTATACTTAAAAATTACTATAATTACATGTGATTTTCTATTTAATGAACTAGTACTTGATTTTTTTATTCACTCAAACATGTGCCCTCATGGCACATTTTAGAAAATCCCTATTGGAAATTACTTGTTGGCACTATAATTCACTTTCCATTATTACCTTTTTTTCAATGTCATTTTTTTGTGTTTTTTCGCGTGACCTTACAATTCATGTAAGAAATTTGTTTTACAAAACTTTGTGGATTGTGCGTGGTTCACAACTTCATTTTTGTTGATAATTTGTGGTTTGGATATTTGTTTCTAAGTGTTGGATTATATGTAATAATGTTGATGATTTGTAACAAAATTAGATTCATTGCTAACTAATTATTGAGTACTAAGAGGATACGGGTTTCCTCTCTCTTGCTATGAGCCATACCAAATGAAATGTTGATGACTTGAAACAAAATAAATTGATTGCTTCGTAGCCGTATAGGATAATTGGAACCTTGTCCATTTCTATAAAATGCATGTATTCAACGTGACCTTACAATTTTGAGCATGCCATACCAATAGAAGTTAGGGGGATTGCAATATTAGATGGTGCAACACTCTTACCAAAGGCTCCAAAGTGAAGATTAAGTTCGGGAACGACATATGCTCTACACGAATTAAATTGAAATAAACATTTCTCTTTCAAATTTATTATTTCAAGCAATGACTAAATGAAATAATCTTCATTGCCAACCTGTAAATAAATGTCATTGATTATAGATTAGGTGTTTCTAAATAACCAACCAAATCTTTAATTTTGGAGTTTAAATGCTACTTTGTACTGTTAGAATTAAATGGAAAAATATTAACGTGTATGTCTAGATTCGAACACGGGACTGAGGGATTGCATACTTTACGTATGATGATCAAGTAAATAATTAATATATGTATTTATTATGTGTATTAATTATTTGTACATGAAATGATACATAACGGACGTTATGTAAACTAACGGTGTTGACTAACGACCGTTAGGGAATAGTTAAAGGACTATAAGTGAAATTGGGATGGAAGGATCTAGAAATCTTGGAGCCCAAGTATACCACCGATCGGCCTAGGGGTTTTAAAACCCTAAATCGCTTGGCTTGGTGACCAAGATATCCCAACACTATAAATACACACGCTAGGGTTATTTGTTTATTGATCTTGTGCATTGCTATAACCCTAAAGCTTGTGTTTTCTCTCCTCTATTCCCAAAACCGATCGTACCTCCTCCATAGGGTCGATCCAAAGATTTTTTGTGTAGCAAAAATTATTTTGTGTCTAATCACTAGCATCATTGCTTGATCGGTTATAGTACTTGTGTACAAGAACTTAGTAATTACTCACTATAGTAATTCTTGGATTGTGGAATAAAACGGTAAGGGATTCCACGTTAATCCATCTTTATTGAACTTGTGATTAGAAGAGAAGAGAAGTGCAAACGGTATGTTCCCTATTTACTTTTATGTAATTCTTTATACGTGTTAAAACGGTCCTGCTTCCGCTATTACTCTTGATGTGTTTATTTGATTAGATTATGATCATGCTAATTAAAATCCAACAGTAGCATCATGAGCCAGGTTAACATGTTAATGAATTACTTAAACGCATAATAAAAATCAAATCTTGATTTATATACACATGTTGGTCGATTTATATTTTTTAGGGTTTTGTTTTTGTAGAAAACAATCTAATAAAAATCAAAAAGAATTTAGGGTTTTGGGTCTTTGACCCTTTGTTAAACTAATTAATTAGTTTGTAACCCTAAATTAAGAACATGTTATATGTTTATGTGTTTATTTGAGTAATTAGGGTTACGATCTTGGTTGATCCATAATTCTTCATGCAAGGAATTATGGATCAAGTTTTGTTATGTGCTACATGTTTTTTTAGATAAATCTAAAATTAGGGAAGACCCTAATATATATTAATTAATCAGTTATGTGCTATGTGGTATTTAATTATGTAAAACTTACGCGGCCAAGTTATTTGGCGGTTGTGGTCCATTGGGCACAATGAGCTCGAAAACCAAAGGGAGTTTTTCTAATTATATACATTAATTGTCACATAGAGATTGTTAATAGGGTTTATCAAAAGGGTTTGCATGTGGCTATATGATATTGTTAATGATCATATATGTGTTATTTATGTTTGTTTATTTTTTAAATTACTTGATCTTTGTGTTTTTAATTATGATGGATTGCAAACATCAAAGAGGGTGATTTTTTCAATAAAAATAAATGAACCTAATAACTATGAAACCCTTGTGGTAAATTATTTATTGCCAAGTCTTATGAGCCGATAGTGGTTCACTTCGCACGGTAATTTGCTCCCAGGCGAGACTAGCAATTTAATAATTTACTACATAAATGTTTTAAGCTTTAAATCTTAAAGTTTTTAATTGATTGATGCGACTGTACAAAAGTGGTCGAAGCGGCGGACCTAATATTGGCAAACTATAAAGTGGGTATAAGGTTGGTTTCGCATTAAATTGTGACCTTAAAGAGGCGCGTTTTTAATCAGCCTTCGGGCGGACGTTTGCCTCTCCGCTCGCCTGTGCGTCAATATTAGACTTACCAAGTACAACATGAAAAAGTACGAAACATCTTAAGGCAATGTTGTAAGTTTCTCAACGCCATCAATTAAATTTTTGTTGATTTTAAGCTGCGAATTGGTAAATGTTTTTTTGTAGAAAACATATGCTACAAGATGAATGCATGAAATCTTGTACATATTTTTTGATTCACATCAAAAATAAAATACCCTTAAATTTAAGTTATATGCCACCCAATTAATACGAAAACACTTGAGATTACATTCTATCGTTGCTAGCAGCCTCAGATGAATGTAATGATTCGAAGAATGGGAATCAAAGGGTAAATTGAGTACTTTCATTGCTAGCAGCCTCAGCTGATGTGATGAAACGGCGTCAAGTTTACATGTTTCTAAATGGGTTAATGATCCGCGCTAAAGTATAGATATAATATCATACGGATATGCGTGATACGCGGGAAATGACAAATCAACCTCTTAGGAAATACGGTTAACATACAAAACCCGTGAATACGATATGAGTGATACCGGGCAAGTGATTACCCGGGTCGTGTCCCAGCGAGGTGTGAATCGAGGATTTCGTTATCTGTTAGGAATTAAAGTGCTTGAAGTGTGGATTTTGGGTTTTTGTATTTTTAATATTCTAACGAGAAAGGAGAAACAAATTCTCATGGAAAATTAAGATTTGAACAACTTATATTAAAAACGTGATTCGGAAATTATAAACACGAGTGTTAGGAATATAAATATTCATATGAAGGTTCGGTCACCCCGAGCATCTAATTAGCATTTATATAGCTCGTAGGCTTATATATATTTGTTTAGTAGTATTAGTATTATCAGTATTATTAGTGTAGTAATATATATTCGTGGAGTGGGTCGGGGCTTTCCCCACTGTCAGCTCACTCCACAGCCCACTAGGGGCACAAATATTAGGACTATATATATAACCCTTCCCACACAAGGGAAGGGTGGAACTCTTGTCACAATTAATCTAATTTCCAGATTTTCACATAGTTCCCTCTCTCTCTAACATCTCACTAACTCACCATGGGATTCTTGATCTTTCATGAATCAAGACCACCTGAATCATACACACAATCAAGAAGGTTATTTCCTACAATTGGTATCAGAGCCATGGTTTCATCTTGGTCAGATCTGTGGTCCATGGTTAGATCCGGTTTGATTGTGTGTCGATTTTTAGATTTGTCTTGTGGTCTGAATTTTTTTTCTTTCTCAAACTGTTTGAATCTATTTGTTTGTTTGTGTTGTTCGAATCATGTACAGTACCACATGAAAATCTATACATAAGTTGTTGTGTGGGCTATTTACTGGTCCGTTCAAATCCATGGTCAGTAATCAACATTTGTTTAAATCTTTATGTGGTATTTGGGCTTCACAAACTGTGTAGTCGGCTTCATTTTTTTTGGTTGGTTCATTTCAAGTTACATTAATTAATGGTGACCCAAATCTGTGTTGGTTATTCTTGGTGACCCAAATCTGTGTTATGAGTAATATTCACTTGTGGGTCGAAACACTAACTGGAATTGCTTGGTCCTTGGTTCTTTGGTTGTGTTAAACTGTTTTTAATATGAGTGTGTAGTATGACAGTTTTAACAAGGTTTGAAATCTAAGTGTTAGTTAAAGATAAAATGTTTACAGATCTGGGCTTAAAAGTTGGGTTAATGTGGTGTTGTAAATGATGTTCTTGGGTACTGCTAGTGATAAAGAATGTGGTTCTTGAATGCGGTTTGTCATGATAGAGAAAAACACAGATCCGGATTTTAAGGAAAGTACGAAAGTGACAGGTTTGACTGGTCAAACATGCGGTTTGTCCTGGACTCGGTTTGTCCATACAGTCGGTTTGTCCATTTAAACACAGACTCGGTTTGTCTGTTTAACCCTGGACTCGGTTTGTCCATTCTATCATGAACTCGGTTTGTCTATCTGTTGTGAACGCGGTTTGTCTATGACTCGGTTTGTGTACATTAAGTGTACTCGGTTTGTCTGCTTATCCACGAACTCGGTTTGTGTATATGAGGTGGACGCGATTTGTCTATCACTCGGTTAAAAGTTCAATTGGTCAACGAGTTATCTAATATCAGGATGGAAGTTGAAGAAGAATATGACCACAACCTAACAAACCAACACCAGTATTATCGACCTCAGTCATACAAGAACATCATCAGTTCGATACAATCTATCCACTATCTAAAACCTAAACCAACCACATCCTAACACTAGATACAACCTCTAATTCCATCACATAATCAGCATATCGACAAGACTAGAACCAAACATATGACATAAAGATCTCAGTAATCTCGTTGTGTGAACCAAGATTCGTTCATAGATTAAACCACAAGAGACTTTTCATCACTGATCTAAATTTTCTTTGAAGACTAAGCTTCAATTTATTATCCGAAAATCAAAAGAAAGATATATAACAATTATGTTACATTCTTACTTTGGCTCGTTGAAAGATAAACAAAATAAAAACACATAATAACCACCATACCCGTACTCATTTTATTCGAACCAATTAATGAAGAAAGGAGTGCGACTATGTTTTTCTTTGTTGGATATTTCGGACTCAAGAATATGAATGATGATCGGTTTGAGTTGATGTTTCAAAGAAAAGTGATTAGGGTTTACCTGATTTGGGATTAGGATTTGAGGAAATGAAGTTAGTGATGAGAGGGGCGGATTGTTTGAGGTGAGTGAATTAGGGTTCCCTAATGACTACATATTAGGGAAAAAGATGGACTTTATACCCTAAAGATTAGGGCATCACATAAGTGGTCTTTGTTTTATGATGGGCTTTTACCAGATTTGGGATTCGAATGTGTTAAGTGCCATATGGACTTAACTAAATTTTTGGGCTGCGATGAGTTTTGGCGTGCAAAATGTGATAATGGGCTTACACTTAACTAGACCATGGTTTTGCTATTTTAAATGCGATGACTTTTGAACTTAATTGATTTTAAATGGGCTGATAATGTATCACATGGTTTTGGCGTGCAAAATGTGATAGATCCAAAAGGTTATATCAAACATGCTAATAAATGGAATTACATATGTTATTCATTTTATGAAAAGTGAGTGGTGTATTTGGATCTACGAAAGTTCTTAAGGACACTCACGTCACCGCCAGTATTTGGGTTTATGAATGTCATCGAGATTACAGAGGTGGGGATTTGTCAGCATAGTTCTATTAGTGCCTATGACTTGAGTGAACCTGCAATTTGATTTTTGCAATTTGAGTTATAGCTGATGAATTACAATTTGTTTAATTGCTATTTGTCAAGTTACGCTTTGACGTGTTGCGACTTGACGGATTGCGATTTAACCAGTTACGATATGACGTTGCGAGTTGTCACTTGCGATTTGACTTATTGTGACTTGGTTGATTGCAATCTGACTTGTTACAATTTGACAATCTGTGACTCGACTTGTTGCGATTTGATCAAGTTGTGATTTGACTTCTGTGACTTGAATTTCGAAGATTGGTTTTGCACCTCACTCTTGGGTATTCAGGTCGATTTCACGGTTTCTCTTGTAGGTTTTAGAAAATCCCGCGAAAGATTCGATTTCTCGGTTTAAATCTCAAGAGCTGTAAAATCCCGTGAAATCAATTTTGGACAAGTAGGCGGGACATGGATTTAGACATAATAATACTTACGGGGTTTGACTATTCTTCGGGGATAAGTTTGTGCTTCAAGATCGGCAGGACTTAGGAAATTATGGTGATTTGGTTGGTTTGTTAATTCACAGGTCGGTGTACTTAGTGTCACAAACATCTCGGGGTGGATGGATGCACGATGTTTGTTGACCCTTGCTCAAGCGTATTTAAGGTGATTGGACCTGAATGTTCAAGAAGTGGATATATACAATAAAGGATGGAAGGTTGGGTATATATCACTACCTATATTTACAGGAGTTACGTTGTTGTGCTCAATATAGGTTCTAAATCACAATTTGCAATTGAAGGTGATTAGACTTGGATGTTCACGAAGTGGATATATACAATTAAGGATGGAAGGTTGGGTATATATCACTACCTATATTTAAAGGAGTTACGTTGTTGTGCTCAATATAGGTTCTAATTCATAACTTAGTGCAAGTTTAAGTCGCGGACTTGTTCTTTATCAAGCTTCATCAAGTGATTGTTGTTTCTCAAGCTCTTAATGGTATTGTTGTTTAAGATCTTCTCAAGAGGTAGTCATGCTTAAAGACAAGAGGTGCTTTGTGTGGAGACATGTTTTAACCTTTTACTCACTTTAAAGTCATATGCATTTCATCAAGCGGTTTTGGAATATTACGGGCTTCAATGAATTGCTAATTTACTAAACCATTGATGATGAGGAAAGCAAGGGGTTACTACAAGAGAGTCTTTATCACCATCTTCGTTGCAGTAGTTTCATTTGTCTCTTTCCATGTTTTGTGCCTGTCAAATTCACAAACATCACGGACTCTCAGTTTTGGCAAAAAGGTCATTCCATGTCCTTTTTGAGGGGGAGAATTATCGCAAGTTTCCTAGAAGTTCCGTCCCCAGCGATGTGAATTTTAGCGGTTCCGGTTACAGCGGGTCAGGTCGTATCGGTTCAGTCTCCAGCGGTTTGAATCATAGCAGTATCGGTTACAGCGGGTCAGATCGTAGCGATTCAGGATTCAGTGGTTCAGTCTACAGCAGTTTGATACTTACTGTTGTGCAGTTAGTTCTTGAATTTATTTCTCAGATAAATCTCAAGAACTGTAAAATCCTGTACACAGTACGACAACTATTCCACATCCAAGTAGCTGGATCAGACAGCTTTGTTTGATAGGACTGACTATGAGTCATGGTCTCTTCTAAGAATTTGCGCATGTTTCTTTTCCTTTCTGGCTAGTCAACAGCACAAGATGACCACGAAGTTAATCTGGTATTCTTTATTTGTGATTGAAGTTGTAGTTCTCGAAGGCGTCTACTTATTTTATCTTGAAGTCGGGGTTGGTTGGATGCATGACTTTCAATGATAACTTGCTCGTGCGAAAAATTTAAGTTGAAGACTTGGGTTATCTAGTTACCAGCAGTCGGGGTAACTATCACTTAAGAGTTACTGGAGTACTCAGTGTCACACGTCATTGACGTTGTCGATAATCGCAAGAGGTGTTAATGTCTCATACTTTGGTTGGGTATTGAGCACTTAGAGATCTGCTTGGAGCATTAATTCTCTACACCGTTCTTCCAACATTAGTGCAAGCTTAAGTTACAAATTTGGGGATTTCTTCTTCTGGTTTCAGTATTGGTACGTCGGGTTTCCTTCATCAAGTGGTCTCTAATCTGGGTTCAAGGTTGGTTAGTTGGCCAAAGGTTTTAAAAGGTTGTGATGTGATCTGTAATTCTCACGAAATATTCTTAACCCAAACTGATGTTCACCAAAACCAAATCAGTCACGCCACATTCAATCGGTTACTGTCTCACGGTTTCTTCTTGGTTTTGTAAAATCCCGCGAAAGAACTTATTTCTCGGTTTAAACCATAGATTTGTAAAATTCTGTGATGATGGGCTATGCGCTCTTGACCAGGATCGGGTTAAAACCATTATCGAAGTTCAGCTATTACATCACAAATGGCTGGATCGAGGCATTTAATTGTCAAGATGTGACTACGGGGTTAGTTCAGTATTATTTATTTGAGGCTGAAGTGAAATTTCATGGGTGCGTGTACTTAGCATCTGAAGATATCGGGGAGGTTGGATGAAGATTCTTCGAGATCCTTGTTCGAGCTTTCAATACAATGACAAGGACTTGGATATCTAGTTATTTTTTCTTTCTCACTATTACAAAATAACTATCACTTTAAGGAGTCACGTTGTAGTGCTCAGTGTCACACGAAGTTGTGGATATCCAAGAGGTGATGTACGTCTTATACTTGATGGTTGGTTGGTTGAAGAGTATAGAGTACTTAGGGATTCGATGTTGCACGAAGTCTCTACACCGCTCTTTGTCACGCATTAGTACAAGTTTAAGTCACAAGTTCGGGTTATATTACTTCAGTATCAAGTTCATCATATTGGGTTTTCCCCATCAGTGGTCACGACATCAAGCCGACAGAATGATAATGGGGTTGGTAACGAGTTAGATGAGAGAAGAAGTAAAGAGAGAGATTATGACGTCTGTACACTTCAGTGCAGGCCTCGTTCTTCATCAAATGACGTTTGAACACAGCAGTTCAAGCCTCGCTCTTCATCAAATGACGTCTGAATACCTCAGTTCAGGCCTTGTTCATCAAAGAAAAGAAAAGTGTACGCTTGAGTGCACTTTTTCTTCAAAAGAAGAGGAATCTTCTTATTTATGGCCATTCTCATCAACAAGATTCATGCTCTTTCCGTGCTTATTCAATCTTCAAGTGGATCGGCGCATATTGGAGTATTCTTTGATTCACGTATTCAACCAAAAATTGCAGTTGACAGGAATATGCAATTTTTGAGGGGGGGAAAGAGTGAATAAACAACATGTCAGTATTCAAGAACCGTCAAGCGGAGCCACTTATCGTTGATGGTATTCATATTCACAAGTTCAATCATCAAAAAGTTGCAGTTGCCAGGCATATGCAATTTTTGAGGGGGGGAAAGGGTGAATATTAATCTACATGTTGGTTGATGATTGAGAAATGGTCATACGACTCCTGAATACGTCAGTTCAGGAGTCGTGCAAACCATGTTTCTCCAACACTACTTCTTCCGTCTATCAAGGTGTTGAAGAACATGGTCATGGAATGCTAATCGACAAAGTCTCACGGGTTGGTCTAATCAGCATCAATGGGTTTCTAGTCAATGCTTCAAGTACACGTCATCAGGCTACATGTACACATCATGATGATGATTCCGATTAATCGTAAACATCATGGGGGAGAGAAATGTGTACACCACGGACGCACAACAGGTTCACGTGATCAGGGCTTAATATCCAGAATGGATAAATACTGTAGATGATCAGTGGTTCAACTTGTTACCTGGGTATTATCGTTTCACTGCTACGTTATGTGCTGATTAATCGTAACCATCAGGGGAGAGAGAATGTGTACATCAAGGACGCACAACAGGTTCACGTGATCAGGGCTTAATATCCAAATATGGATACATTCTATAGATGATCAGTGGTTCTACTTGTTACTTTGGTGTTATACTAAAGACTGAAGAAGGTCGAGTCGTCAGTCTATTCTTCATTCTCTGTTGGGAGTTATCTTCTCATGTGTATGCTGCGGGCTGATGGTTATATGTAAGGTTACTGGAAGACATTTGGTGAGATGAAGATGATTGGTATTCTATTCCTCCACATTGGGCAATCTTGAAGAAGGTCGAGTCTTCAGTCTTCTCTACATTCAAGAATGTTGAGCTCTTTTCTTACAACTTGATATTTAACTTAATCCCATGACAGTTCTTGTTTGATGAGTTGTGGAGTTAAGTTAGGTTCAAGTTGTTCCGTAGTTAAAGGTTAAGTCCAACTTGATGTTAACCTAATCTCATGACAGTTCTTGTTTGATGAGTTGTGAGGTTAAGCTAGATTTCAGTTGAGGCTCAACTTAAACTACCGAAAAGTTGCCTAAGGTTTTTGACGGAGTCACTCTAAGACGGGAGTGTTAGAAGATTAAAGACGGCATGCATTTGGTTATCAAAAGACTTCTTCATATTTCGGGCGTTCATCCAAAGTTTTCTTCCTATTATGGGTGATCGTCAGAGGTTGTCAGATTGGGGGAGTGCACTAATTAGGGGAGAGTGAAAAGCCAGAATCATTCCCTGATTGAAAGTGCTCACATTGCTCTTCAGCAAGTCAAGTGATGAATGCGGTGAAGATTCAGAATGCTGAGGAGTAATGGTTTCTGGTTCGTATCCTTGTACATATATACTTAGGCACATCTTATACCATTTTGTAAATAGATACATAGAATTCATGCTAATTGTAAATAGAGAAACGTAAAACCAGAAAAACCATAAAAATTGAAAAATAGAAAATACCAAAAATAGTTTCACCTAGGCATGTCTTCTGTTTATCGATAACATTTACGGACTTAGAAATGTCATTCAATAATGGCACGGGTCTTTAAATGAAGCTCGAGCAGAAGTTAAAATGGATTGTTAAAACATGTCTTAATGGCTTGCTATTACTTTAGATAGCAACCCGCGCTTCATATTGGGGAAAGCATGTCGCCAAAAAGACGGCTGTTCCTCCAACTGGGTGATGTTCACCTGGGCATGGATTACTTCATATCCATGTTTCCTGATTTGATGTACGTTTCAGTGCATCATTTCTTGTAAAAGAAGAGAAATCTTCTTAGTATAACAAATAGTTTTCATTCTATGATTCTTCTGAAAATTATTTGTGAGACACTTGGTGAATATGTGTTGCATGAAATTTGTTTATACTTGGATTATGCATAAAATTTGTCACTCAATCAACGACGCCAAAACCTCATGACAGTTCTTGTTTGATGAGTTGTGGGGTTAAGCGTGATTTTAGTTGAGGTTCAACTAGAATACGGGTCATTGATTGAGGGGGAGAGTGAATTCAAATTTTATATCATCAAACGGATTTATTGGTTGAAACATACTTGTTAGAAAAGGTTTTGTAGTTAATGGGGAATTAGTTGAAGAGGATCTTGCTTAAATATATCAAATGACCAAGTGTGTTAGTTGCTAGAAAGTTTAGGACATTATGTGCAATTTGCTTATAGTTTCCTAGCTTTATGTATCTAGAAGGTTCATTTGTGTTACTTTGGTATCCTCGTATAATCCCCAAAATGCTTTAAGACTCAAAACCTAAAAGAAGTTAGAAAACCAGTTGTGTTTGATGTTTTTGAATACTCCACTGGCATTTGTATGATCTAAATGAATGAGTTTCAAATGTTGTTTGTCTCTGCTGCTTAATTGTTGTTGATATTGTGCATATGTTCTCAGGATTCGCTTAGGTAGATTGCTATTATGTTAGAATCATGTTCCTAAGATCCTGAATTAAATATTGAAATCTGTGTGAATTGCCATGTTCATGATTGCTATTTGCTCTTCATGCTAGATAGTGGTTTGACGTAGTTCCTGATTGGGGTTTGATTATAAGATGAACTTGGTATTATAATGTGGCAAGCTGCTGAAGGGTAGCTATTTAGGAATAGTGTATCTGCATGTATGTATATCTGTGTTGATACTCTTATGCAGATTCCATAGCCAAAATGTATGTACCAGTTCCCATTCTAACCACTTGATCAGACGTTCAAACTCTATTGATTGGCTCGGAATTCACCTCAACAACAATGTCGGCAACAACAACAACAACAATACTTTCACCACCATCACCACTATTCATCTATTTTTGTCTCGCTAAGTGGGGATCAACGACATTTGCGAAAGATTTGTTGGTGGATGGATGATTGATATTGACTGATTCACTCAGAAAAGCAGATAATTACATCGTCTGCACAAAAAGGTCAATATCATTTGTGTCATAAAAGTTACTTTGTGCAAAATGAGCAGTGAATCTCCCTCTTAGATTAAGGGGGAGCAAAGTATGTTTCATCATCAGAACATGTTAAACCTGACCACATTTTCTCCCATGTTTTCTAAATTATTTAAATCAATTGGGATCACAAATCTCAAAAGGTTTGAAATTTTTGATCGGGGGAGAGAATGTGATTTAAATATGAAACCTGATGAAAATGTGATGTTTTGGAAAGTATAATGTACGCTCTCCCATATGTGCTAAACCATTTTATATATCAATGCACATATTGAGGGGGAGCAAAATGTTTTGGATGTGATAGTAAGCTCTCCAGTAAGTGCTAAACTCTTTTGTATACCAATGCACTTATTGAGGGGGAGCAAAGGATTTGGCATGCATCTTATGTGAGCAAGGCTCAGACTTCACCAATGAATTGACGATAGCTAAAGTCAGTAGTCGAAAGGACATGTCCTGGACGGGTAATAACTTCAAGCCAGTTTATCTGGTGATGTAAGCGTGTCTCGCAAAGGACGTGTCTGAGTAGAATGTACCGATTTCGAGCGATCTTCCTTGAATGTGATCTGGACGGGTAATAATTTCAAGCTAGTTTACTAGTGATGTAAGCGTGTCTCGCGATGATCATGTTCTTGGAAAATCAATCAATTCAAAAGTGCGAGCTTCACCTGACATGTGCAAATTTATAAAACAATCATTTGAGCACATGTTGAGGGGGAGCATTTGAAAAATATAAAACTCTCAAGTGTTTGCAAAAATGTGTTTCAGAATCATGAACACTTTGAGAGATTTTTCAAAGATTTGGTTTATGGCAATCGTGGATGTACACCAAAGACCGACCATTTTAATTAATGCATGGAGTTATAAGGATGGTTAGGTTAGGCTCAAGTTCCCACGATCCCGCCAGAGCCAGAGGGATCTACCCAGGGACAATCCACTAGTTAGTGTAGAAGTCCTTAGGTATGATTAAAAAGGAGAAATGTGTATAAGGGAAGAGTGCCGACTGAGATGGAGCTAACACTGGAATAAACCCAACAAGGTGTTAGTTATGAAGTCTCGGTAAGCACTGAAGGGGTTGAAGAATGAAAAAGAATTGTAAAGATAAAGGGTGAAAAGAAACAGCCCTCCTTACAACTTAGGCAGAAACCGGGTCAATACATATGCTGTCAGAATCACATAGTTGATTGCTGGCATTGAAGACAAAGTATCATGGACCCAGTGATACGCTGCACAACCCTCCCTAGCCACTCAAGGTCCCTCAAAGGATTCTTGTTTCAATTGTCACGGAGTTCAATACATTCCTATCGTCTCTCTCACTCCGAGTTAGATGATATTGAAAAGGTGGCAGTCCTCTCCAGCCTCCGCTCACTAAATCAAAACGCACTATCGAGTCTAGAGCCATGAGATGCATAATAAGATCTCATAGGGACACGAATTATTTCTACACTGGTTGTTCAACATTAATGACACCAGTTGTAATCTTAAGAGTCCTACGCAGATCTTAGCAATCTGCCAGAACATTTATGAGAGAATTTACAAATGTAATTCTCAATGATTGAATGGAAATTCCTGCCAGGGTCAACATCAAGCAGCCCTGAAAGCAGGTCACTTCGGTAATTCCCTGAGGATTACGCTTAGTGATCGCGGCGGTTTCAAACGATCTACAGTCGTGGAGTGATCTCCAGCGACTCACCTAATCGTTGATGTGCTACGGTTCGATCTTAAAAAAGCCCTCTGTGGGTTTTCGATTAGGAACGGTCTTGGTAAGGATTAGAGAGAGTTTTCACACTATGCTGTTAACAATCTCGAAGTCCGAACCTGTAAGTACCGGACGTTTTATTGCTAACTGTCGTATGCAGGAACTTCTGGCGATTGAAGCTGATTGCTGTTGCAGCTGTTTGCAGTTGTAGCTGATTGATGCTGTAGCTGGTTGCAGTTGTAGCTGGTTGCAGTTAAGATGCCAATCCTCTACCACATGTTCACACTACATCATCATTGTTCTTCAACAAAGTCATGATCAACCAAAAGACCTTCAACACGGCTTCTGCTAACTCTGATGCTAAAGATCATGACACCAAACAGTGTGAGCATGTCGGCTCAAAGAATAACACATCACATGGAAACATACTCCTGAAAGATGACTTGGAAACAAATGTTGGATGATAAAGTCGAAGAATACTCAAAGATCATCCAAGACAAAGAAAGGTCATCACAAGATCACTGCCGAATGCATGATGTTTCAAGACAATGAAGAATCAAAGACTACGAGCTATGAAGACATCTTCAGAAGACAAAATGCTAGAATTCAAGATATTATTTCCGGGGTGACCTCCCTTAGGGGGAGATTGTTAGGAATATAAATATTCATATGAAGGTTCGGTCACCCCGAGCATCTAATTAGCATTTATATAGCTCGTAGGCTTATATATATTTGTTTAGTAGTATTAGTATTATCAGTATTATTAGTGTAGTAATATATATTCGTGGAGTGGGTCGGGGCTTTCCCCACTGTCAGCTCACTCCACAGCCCACTAGGGGCACAAATATTAGGACTATATATGTAACCCTTCCCACACAAGGGAAGGGTGGAACTCTTGTCACAATTAATCTAATTTCCAGATTTTCACATAGTTCCCTCTCTCTCTAACATCTCACTAACTCACCATGGGATTCTTGATCTTTCATGAATCAAGACCACCCGAATCATACACACAATCAAGAAGGTTATTTCCTACAACGAGCCTACAACTAAAATATTTGAAAATCTAATCCTACAAGTGCTAAATTATTTTTCCTACGTCCTAAATGATAAAAGAAAATTTTATAAAAAAGAATTATATTTTTTTGACTTTTATTTTTTTTATTATGAATTAAAACTAAATTTAAAAGAAAAATTAATTAAAAATACTAAAACTATTCTGAAAATTTTGAAATTTTTTGGTGAAAGTACTTAATGCTAAAACAATCCTAGGAAAAATATTACAATGGTCACAGATTATCCCAATAAGCTGGGAATAAGCTGAAAAGCTCGGATAGCTTTAAATGGAAAAGTGAGTTAAGAATTAACTTGTGCAAATACTAACTGAAAAAGACCCAAGGGCGGATGGTTCGTGTGTTGTGTGTGAGTCTGGAGACCAGGGTTCGAACCCTGCTCTTGGCTTTTTTGCTAACTATTTTTTTTCTTTTCTTTTCTAAAACCTAATAAGCACATGACAATAGGCATTTTTACTAACTAAAACTTTTATCGAAAACCACAAATAAGCTGGGAAATAAGCCTAGAAATCAGAACAGTGGGGTAAAAAGGAAATAAGGCTAAGGCTTGTAATTTAATGACTATTAAGCTACTAAAAAGCTATACTATACCTGAAATAAGCTAAGTAACACACAATAAGCCAAAAATAAACTAAATAAACCACAATTAGAAGCAGTAAGCACCGAATCAAAGCTTAAATAAGCCAAAAGAGGTCTGCTGAGGTACTGAGGTGCACAGGGCAAATTGCAGTCAACCTAGGCAACCTTTGGGCTTAAAAATTAAGCTCTAAACTAATAGCAATACCACAAAAACTGAGAATTCCTAAAGTTCACATACCAAGGATCACCTAGGACAAACAATCAGACAATTTGAAACTTATTATCTGCTTATAAATAAGCTGAGAAGGTGGCTAGTTTGGTCAAGTGTACACTGAATTCTCAGTGTATACTTGGCTGAACAAGCTACTTTTGAGCTTGTTTTTAAGCTATAATAAGCTCATAAATTGGTTGAAATTTGTCAATTAGCACACTACAACTAGCAAATAATTCAGAGAATGAAGATTAAGCACTGAACTACTCAAATAAGCACTTAATTTGGCCAAAAAAAACTAATGCAGTCGGCTGCAGATTCTGATGGGCAGACTTGCACAAAACTGAACCAAGAACTAACAAAACCTAATGCAATGAACCCAACTTGCTTCTATACAATTGAAACACTCTTTTGAACCTTAAGAAAACAAAATCCAAACTTAAAACTGCTTATTCCTATAATAAGCAGATAGTGAGCAGTGAGACTCTATACTTTTCACCTTAAGTCCTAAAGCTATCAGGCACTTCAAAACAGATCAAATCTGCCTAAAATCAACTTGTTTAAGTTTCTTTAAGATACATTAAAGATCACAATGATGCAAATGAACAGTAGATAACCCAATTTGACCCAGTTTGACCCTGAACCAAACAATCCTTATGTTGACTGATTTGAACTTTAATGATGCAAATGGATGTTTTAAGCCATGAAACTGACAATTTAACTTATACTAATTCATATTTAACACAAATAATCAGATAAAAATAATAATTAAACACTACAATTAACAATGACAGATTATGCAAAAGTTATACTAAAAATTGAGAAATTAGAAAACAAGAGTGTAAAACCTTCAACCTTAGCTGAACAAGGGTGAATACAAGCTGCTACAAGCTCCTAACTTATCAAAGATAAGCTAGGTAATGTCCATCTTGCCATTACACAACTGGAAACTTCCAAAAAGCTTTCCACAGTCTCATGCTAAGGTAAACCTGTGATGTTTTGATTATTCTCTTTTTTTTTTTTTTTTTTTTTTTTACTTTTGTTTTTGTTACTGAGAAAGGTTGTAATTAGTGTGAAACTTGCATTTAGTTAATGTGTTAATTAGTTTAGCATTCTAAGAATCAAAAGTTTGCAAGACAGGAAAATAAAGTGAAATGAGAAAAATTTCATTAACTTAAAAACTGAGTGCAAGCTTAAAATTACAAGAGAAATTTAAATTAAAACTGATTTAAATTAAACTTAAGCTAAAAAAAAACTACCAACTACTTAACTAACTCAATTGGCTTACAAGAGTGTCCTATTTATACTAAAAGATTAAACTTGGGTCTCTTCTCCTTGTGCTTTCTCTGAGTGTAAAAACAGCTTGGAGACTCTTCTGTGCTTCTTTGGAACAAATCCCAGCCCTTGGATTGGATTTAGCATCATCACAGCCCTTAAATTGGTTTTGGCGCCTAAATGGGTTGTGGATTGCCAGCGTGGCAATTGGCATCATGTGAAGATCGTACTTGGAGGGGGAATTAGAGTGGCTATGGCAGAGGTAGGGGAGGACATGGGTTGTGGTGAAAGGTATGGGGAAATGGTGATGGTGATGGACTGTTATGGGAAGGAGGGAAAGAAGAAAGGTGAGTGGGGTTTGACTATTCTTTTGACTTTGTGGGATTAGCTAAGTACAAAGATCCGGGATGGGTTTTTTTTTTTTTTTTTTTTGGATTTGGGATAAAAGGATAAGTTTGGTTTAAGTTTAAAGTTTAAAGACCATTGTTGTAAAATCTGAAAATCCCAAGGACCAAGGCTGCCAAATTTGAAAATTATCTCCAATGACCATTTGTGTCATTTTGGTAATTTTGGAGGTTGACTTTGACTTCTGTTGATCAAATGCAAAATTGTGGTCGAGTCGATCCAAAAATGCCCGTTTTCGCTCCGTTTTCAATCATTTGTACCTGAAATGCATAAAAACACAAACTAAGGATATCTGCAGTATAAATTGGTATATTTGGCCGTTTTTAGCATTTTTTTTACGTGTAATATGGGCATAAAATGATGAGTAAATAGACACTCATCAGTTAACTTAATTGAGCACTTTCATTACTAGCAGCCTCTGCTGATGTAATGAAACGGCGTCAAGGCATAAAGATTTGGGGATGAAACATGCTTACATTTGCAACTGTTGTTGGCAAAATATGTAAGTCCCATGATTCTAGGAATTGCAATTGGATATTGGCAATTGAGTGTAGCTCTACCTTATTGAGTACTTTCATTGCTAGCAGCCTCAGCTGATGTAATAAAACGACGTCAATTTGGATCCTAATTTTTCAGTGAAAATTAAATGGTTAAATGTTAATTTACCATGGGTGTTTAATTTTTTTGAAAAGATTAATTATCGAAAATACTAACTTTTGTACTTTTTTCTGTAGAAATGGCCCAACCCAATAACACTGTACAAAGTTCTACCTTCAAAGCTAATTTTGAAGGAGAAAAATCGACTGGCCCTGAAGCAATTTTTTATTTAATCAGAAAATTGTATTGCTGTAGGCAAGGGGATGGTAAACCAGTAGCTGATCATGTGTTGGTCATGAAGAACTACATGGACCAGCTAGCACAGATCAACTATGTTATTCCTGAGGATACATGTGTGTACTTAATCTTAAAATCATTGAACATGGATTTCATGGATTTTGTCACAACATACAACATGCATTGCTCGGGGAAGACAGTAACGGGATTGCTCGCAATGCTCGTTGACTATGAAAAAGTTTTACCATGCAAGGCTCCTACTCCTAAGGCATTAACTATAAGAGGAGGTAGGATCGCCAAGCCCAACAAACCGCTACACGCGAACAAGAAGGGGAAAGGCAAAGCTGACAAGGGCAAACAGATTGTAACCTATCAACAGAAGCCTAAGGAGCAGAATTCTCCTAACAAGGAGGATTATTCCAAGAAAGATTTGGCTGCTTGTCACCACTGCAACACTCCTGAACATTGGAAGTGGAACTGTCCATTGTTATTAGAGGAGTGTTATTCAAATAAAAATAAGAAGGCTGTGGATGTCACGAGCACTTCAGGTATTTTTATGGTTGAATTATTTTCTTTTCCTCGTAAGCAAAATGCCTGGATATATGATACAGAATGTGGTACTCACATCTGTAATACATCGCAAGGGCTTAGAGGAGCGAAGAAACTGAACTATGGAGAATGCTACTTGTACGTGGGCAATGGCATACGTGCAGCAGTTGAAGCCATAGGGTCATTTGACTTACTTTTACCTTCGGGGTTAATTTTAGTATTGAACAATTGTCATTATGCACCATCTATTGTTAGAAGTGTTGTTTCAGTTTCTTTATTGTTGGATAATGGTTTTGATCACTCATTTAATAATAATGGAATTTCGGTTTCTTTAAATTCTGTTTTTTACTTTAATGCAATTCCATTAAATGGTGTGTTTGAAATAGACATGGATAATCATGTATCCAATGGAAATAATTCCATGTATGAATAAGAGAATCAAGTCTAACTTGGATTCGTCTTATCTTTGGCACTGTCGTCTTGCTCATATAGGCAAGAAACGCATGGAAAAGCTGCAACACGATGGGCTTTTGCAAAATATCAATGATGATTCAGTTGATAAATGTGAATCTTGCATATCTGGAAAGATGACAAAGAAACCTTTCCATAGCAATATGGAAAAGGCTTCAGATCTACTTGGATTGATACACACTGATGTGTGTGGTCCACTTAGACATGTGTCAAAACGCGGTGCTACCTACTTCCTAACCTTTACGGATGACTATAGTCGTTATGGTTGTGTTTATTTACTTAAACACAAACATGAAGTCTTTGAGACATTCAAGGTTTTTAAAAGTGAAGTAGAATTACAACTCGGTAAGATGATTAAAGCTCTTTGATTCGATAGTGGTGGTGAATATTTAAGCCAAGAGTTTAAAGATTATCTAGCTGAGTGTGGTATTGTCCAACAACTCACATCTCCTTATACTCCACAACAAAATGGTGTATCTGAAAGGAGAAATCGTACATTCCTTGATATGGTACGATCTATGTTTAATCTAACAACTCTACCCTTATCCTTTTGGGACTATGCTCTTGAAAGTGTTGTTCGCATATTAAATATGGTTCCAACTAAGAAGGTTGATAAGACTCCATATGAATTATGGACTGGAAAGGCTCCCAACTTGTCTTACTTAAAGGTATGGGGTTGTGAGGCGTTTGTTAAACGTGACTCACCTGATAAACTCCAACAAAGATCTGTTAAGTGTATCTTCATAGGATACCCTAAGGAAACAAGGGGTTACTACTTTTACTTCCCACCTGAGAACAAAGTCATTGTTGCTAGGTATGGTGAATTCCTTAAGGATAATCTAATATCTCAAGAATTCAGTGGGAGGGTATATGATCTTGAAAGTGATCATGAAGATACATCACCTTCTGAGAACACTAGCCCACTTCCTGTGGAACCTGAGAGTTTAGGTCCTCCACCTGAAGTTGAAGTGGTTCCCATTCGCAGGTCCTCAAGATCTATAAAAGCTCCTAAACGTCTATGTTTAAACGTAGAGTGCGAGGAAACTATACTAGGGGATCTTGATGAACCTACTAGTTATAGGGTTGCCATTAATAGTCCTGAAAAGGATAAATGGCAGGTTGCTATGAATGGGGAAATGCAATCCATGAGAGACAATGAAGTCTGGATTGAAGTAGACCTTCCTCCTAATGCTAAGGTTGTTGGGAGTAAGTGGCTCTTCAAAAAGAAAACCGACATGGATGGCAATGTACACACCTATAAAGCTCGTTTGGTGGCGAAAGGCTTTACCCAAACATATGGTGTTGACTATGAGGAGACATTTTCTCCTGTAGCTGACATTAGAGTTATTAGGATTCTCATAGCCATAGCTGCACACTATGACTATGAGATTTGGCAGATGGATGTCAAAACTGCCTTCTTGAATGGTCGCCTATATGAAGACATCTATATGGCGCAGCCTGAGGGGTTTGTGAATCCAAAATTCCCTAACCGTGTATGCAAGCTTCAAAGAACCATTTATGGATTGAAGCAAGCATCACGACAATGGAATAAGAAGTTTGATGAGGAAATCAAGAAGTTTGGATTTACTCAAAATTTTGATGAGCCATGTGTATACCACAAAGCTAGTGGGAGTGATGTTATTTTCCTAGTTCTTTATGTTGATGACATATTGATCATGGGTAAAAACATTCCAAGTTTACATGAGGTGAAAGCCTATCTTGGGAAGTGTTTTTCCATGAAAGATCTAGGAGAAGGAGCATACATTCTAGGAATCAAGATCTATCGAGACAGATCTAGGCGGTTGATTGGTTTAAGCCAAAGTGCTTACATTGACAAGATATTGAAGAGATTCAATATGCAAAATTCCAAGAAGGGATTTTTGCCAATGCAAGTAAACCATGGCTTGAGTAGCGAAGCTTGTGCTTCAACACCTGAAGAGGTGGCACGCATGAAGAGAATCCCTTATGCTTCGGATGTGGGATCGATTATGTATGCGGTGCGATGTACAAGGCCCGATGTGGCATTCGCTCAAAACATTACCAGTCGTTATCAGCAAAATCCAGGTGAACTCCACTGGACTGCTGTGAAACATATTCTCAAGTATTTGAGATCTACAAGAGATATGTTTTTAGTGTACGGGGGAAATCCAGAGGCAGAACTGTGTGTTACAGGTTACTGCGATGCATCATGGAAGTGTGATAAAGACGATACGAAGTCGTAGACGGGATATGTCTTTGTCATCAATGGAGGTGCTGTGGATTGGAAGAGCAAGAAGCAGAGTACGCTGGCGATGTCTGCTACAGAAAGTGAGTATATTGCTGCCTCAGAAGCCGCAATGGAAGCTGTCTGGATTAGGAAGTTCGTTTCAAGGCTTGGTGTTATGCCTTCGATCGAAAGACCTATAAAAATATATTGTGACAATTCATCCGCAGTTACATTTTCCAATGAGCCTGGAATTATGAAGGGCACCAGACACTACCCGATCAAGTACCACTATGTTAGAGAACAAGTGGAGATAGGCGAGATCGAATTACTCAAAGTTCACACAGATGACAACTTAGCAGATCCATTAACGAAAGCTCTACCTGGTGAAAAGCTTAAAGGACTTTCAGAGGGTATAGGACTTCTTATGGCTGACAGTTTCATGCAAAATCTGTGATTAGTATTGGATAATAGGAGGTTGTAAAACAGTTATTATTTTAATGAAATAAAATACGGTGTTATGCTTATTTATCATTATCTTAATAATATATCCTATATTTGCATGTTTATATCCGTGAATATAATGTATATATTCTAAATTGTCCGTTGTCGATTAATGATATGGGAATATTATTAAATAAAGACAAATGTGAGGATTGGTAGAATGTACTGTAAAGTTGAGATACCAATATCACATGATATTCAGGTTTGGAATATAGGACTATCCCGATTTCATGAGTTTACTTTATGGATCTTATCATTAAGTAAATCATGTATATATTTATCCTCAGACTTGAGATACCAGATAATTGTTCATACATGTAGTGCATTTCTGTGACTCAATTTAACGCTATACGTAACTGGTAGCTATACGGATTATTTTCGGAAGTGTTGCAAAGTGTATGAGTTATTGATGCGTGGTTTTGCAACCTTACAACAGGTTTTACCTCTCGAGGGATCTCAAGAGGCTTACAACCCCACCAGGCAGTGTACCTGACCGATGTAGTATAGTGTAGTGGTAAGTACGGGGGATTGATCGTTCTCCACAGGGAATAGTGTTCGTTAGGTATGAAAGACTACTCTAATAGGTCTAAGGGTTGAGGAAGATTCTTTTTTATGTTTTTATATTTTTATAAAAGCAAGTAAAATCTCGGGTTTGAAGGAGTGGGCGGAATTAGTTGCTAGTCAACTAACCCAAGTAACTACAAATGCAAATAAAATAAATAACTGAAAATAAAAAGTTTGGTGGAAACTTATGTGTAGAGAAATGTGTTCACTTAGATTTCCTTACTCCCTAACTATCTTTTACCGGTTGATTAGTGTGTATTAGTTGCGTGGATGACGGGTGTATTCCTTAATACCAATCGTGGGGTGGCGTACGTACTTCCCCAACTCTACAAGCTCCTACTTCACTCCTATGTCGAGCCGGCTAGGAAGCTCCTAACATGGGATCACTAGAATTCGCTTGTGCATTAAATACAACCATAAAAACCTTTAGTACGCATTGGTTCATGTTTCTTAAGACGTTCAAGCAAGTTACCGAATAGGAAGTTAGCCAGTTTTCTTAAGCCTAACATAGATAAACAATCATCCAATACAACTAATAACACACTAATAACCAATAATCAATAGCTAGGTTTCATTAGATCTAAGCAAACACAAGATAAATCTAGCCTAACATATTAATCAAAAGACAAGAACAAGATAGAATCAAACAACACATAGACATATTGAATGATTAATTGATAACTTATCTTCAATGTAACATGGAAGATCTCAAGGCAAAAAGCCTTGAGAAATATGCTAAAATCGTCTTAGGGTTTTCTCCCAAAAATTCCACACTAAGTTCCACCTAATGACAAAGAATTGCAAAACTATATATAGATTTTTACATCTGACGGCGTCATGTTATGGAGTGTGACGCCGTCACCTCGCCGCTTTTAGGGTTCCCGGATGACCTTCTTGACGCCGTCCCTCTTTAGCTCTCCAAAATCCGTTCTGGCTTATCAAGGCTTGACGCCGTCAGACCTTGAATGTGACGCCGTCCCTCTTTGAATTAAGCCGTGACGCCCTTGATCAGGTTAAAGCGTGACGCCGTCAGAATTCACATGCAATTTTCACTGGCTTATCATGAGTAAATTTCACATCCACCTTTTCTTGCCAAGCCATGACGCCGTCTGGAGTAAATCCTGACGCCGTCAAAGGTAACTTTCAGCCGATTTTTGAGACTTTGCCGTTTTCTTCACTTTTATGCTCCAAAAACGTCCAAAATGCCTCCTTTTTCCAGATTTCTCCTCAAAAGTACCTAAAATGACAAAAGGAACGATTTAGGGCGATATTTGATCAAATAAATACGATTTAGGGCTTAAATGACCCCTTAAAAGCGGTACACTTTTCGCTTCATCAAATACCCTTACACTTGAGATTTGCTTGTCCTCAAGCAAATGCGCTTTTATTCTAATCAAAATACAAGTTAGGGGTCATTTAATGCTAACATAAAAGTAATTACAACTAATATTCGTTCCACTTTAATCATAATAAGCACGGAGATTATAAACTAGCACCTCACAAGTAGTGTTTAGATACTCACATCCCTCAAGTGTCATCAAAATAAATCTCATAAATGGAAACGGATAATATCTCTCACTACCTGTCATAGCAAATAGATTACCATAGGCTTGGGAAAGGATCGAAAACCTCCTCCACTAGGCGTAAGCACCTAAGATAAACTATCAAAGAGGGCTTTTAAATGGGTTATAACGTTAGGTGTAGGGAAAAGGAAAACACGGTTTTGTTGGATAAGGGATATTTTACTGGTGGCGAGTTAAAGATCTTGATCAATTACATGTACTATACAATGTTGCTAAGCCAAGACTCGACTCAATCTTAAGCTAATGAAAGAAAATAACAAAAACATAAAATAAACATAAAATGAAACGGGATGGTAGTCCGTATGTTTTTTCTACTTTTCTTTTTCTCATTTTTTTGTATTTTTCTTGATTTTTTCGATTTTTTTTTTTTTTTTTTTTTTTTTTTTTTTTTTTTTTTTTTTGCATACACTTTTGCCCTACCATCCAAAATAATACATCATAGGGGCATTGCATCCCCTTACACTTAAACTTTTACATAACTTTACAAATAACTATTCTAATGACTCGAATTAAGATAATCAAAACACTTGGAGTACTTTTAAAACATTTAGCACATATGGGGGTAATAAATGATGTTCTTCCCCATTACTCCATTATACTAGTACTCTACCCATGAGTCCCAATCGTCCCAAAACAATATGTACAAGGATATGACTCGACTTAGCAACCATGTAATCAACTAGATAATTAACTTGGGTTTAAACAAATGTTGTAACAATAATGCACTAAAAATGAGTGCATACAAGGTAGGCTAAGGCGATTTGGGTGTACATTTTAGTGGGGTGTAACAAATTCTTCCTTTAAGTAAAATGCTTAAAGGTCGAAACGAAAAGATAGGCTCTGAGGGGTGTACTAGGGGTATCATGTACTAAAAATGAGTACAACGCAAAGGGTGTGGGAGAATTACTTGACCAATGTAGCCAAAGTAATTATAACAAAAACACAGGTGTAAAACAATGGGTTAATCCTAATGCCTCTTATCATGTAGTAAATCTAACTACACGAATGTAGTCTCACTTGTGGCCTTGGAATGGTCCTAACGCAAGTTCTAGAATCTAAGTGCTACCGGTACACACATCATAGCATAAATGCTTTTCCTACCAATTCTAGGGGCGAACCTCACATAATTGGGGGTGGAAAATTTTTTAGTGGTACGGTTTTTGTGCTAGTCATATAACTCCTATCCGTGAGACGCTCATTAAGATCAAAGTTTCACTCCTATATGTTGTAAAAAATTTTAAATTTGGCACTAAAATTGCCCTAACAGGTATTTCTCTCAGTTTTATTACACATCAACTATTAAACAAACAAAAATCAAGCGTAATAGCATTCTCTAAAAATCGTATTTTTACCCCCCCTTACACTTAAGATGAACATTGTCCCCAATGTTCAAATAACAAATGTAAAAGCATAAAGTAAAAGAATGAAATCAAATACTCCCCTGATTCGCTCGGTGGATAATGAAATAATACGGTTAAATCTTCTTCCAAGGTAATGTAGAAGCTCCATTACTAATGCATCGCCATAAGCTTGATTCAAAACATTTCCTTGTCCAAAATAACCTGTTAAACCTGAGAAAACAAACACGAAAACCTGCATAACATCGGCGGGATAAATCTATATATAAGGATATAATGCTTGTGGAATGATAATTTTGCAGATTCCTGGAGATTATAAGTTGGAGATTTTAATATAAACTTTTTATGAAAACAAAACTTTCAAAAATTTCTGAAAATTAAATCTGACGCCGTCAGGTTATAGACCCTGACGCCGTCAGAAATGACCTGACAAAAATTCTCATTTTAAGTTTCCGGAAAATTTCTGGAAAAACCTTTACCTTACTTCCTGGAAATCCTGCAAAACATCATTATGACTCGATACAAGCATTTGACTCAAACAAATACTAATATGTATGCTAATTTATTATTATTACGATTCATGTTCATTTGTGTTCTAATAAACCGATTTAGATTTCCCTTACACTTATCTTTTGCAAAATACCTTTATATGTAGTTAAGACGAAGTTAAAAACAAAATAAAGCATTTTCACAAATTAGTTTTGAACATGAATCAATAAGAATAAAAATTAAACATACATACGGAAACAAATAAAATCAAACAAACAAAGAAATAAACACAAAAAGCAAATAAAGATTGGGTTGCCTCCCAAGAAGCGCTTTTCTTTATTAACGAGTCTTGTAGCTAGACTCAAAGTCACGTACATTACGTGACTCCGTTTTGCATAAAAAATATGGTTTTAAAGCTTTGTATCACTCTTTCATCCCACTTGTATTCCGGACCTAAGGCCAAACACATCGAATACTTAACTCTAGCCCTTCCTTGGTTATTGTTATCAACCTCGAGTGCTGGGATATTATCGACATCCAAGCCCTTAATGCCCTTAAATTTTGGTTCGAACTTAGAGAAACGAGACACATTATGGGGCATCAGGTACTTGATGCATCCTATTTCGCTGGAGAATGTCACACTACCTTCATCCTTATCATAAATTGCTTGGGACGTTCTTATGAAGGGTTCTCCTAAAACTATCTCGCCTAAATACGGATCTATAATCCCCCTTATATCTTCTAGGATCACAAAATCACATTGGTAAACGAAATCTCCGATAAAGACGTGTAAACCACTTGCTAGACCTACAAAATTGCACATCTGATTGGGGTCAAACGGGTCTTGTCTAGGGTTCAGCTCATTGCTCATGATCCAGTTATAGTAAAGCCTAGACATGAAATTCATTGGTGCCTTGAGATCAATATAGGTATGCTCCCTAAACATGTGACCAATCATGCATGGAACCTTCACATTAAAATAACCCCCCTTTCTAATCCATGGGTACTTATGATTTTTAGCGGGGCAAGGACATTTAAAGATAAACTTATGGTGACTTAATCCTTCTAGAATTGGTGAGGAATTGTGAACTAACCTTAAGTCATCTCTAAGCTCAATCTCACTGCTCGTGCTAAGGCGGGCGAGTCTCTTCTCTCTATCAATTAACTCATTAAGCTCATTGAATGCCTTAATCTCCCTATCCATAGTGACGAACCAATTACGAACAAACACACAAAGAAAGTAGATAGACTAAAGAAAACCTAGAAAAATAAAATAAAAATCTCACTAGAAAGGAATCTAGTGAGTAGACCTATAAAATAAAAATTCAACCTAAACAATAACTATTCCCCGGCAGCGGCGCCAAAAACTTGATGCGTGGTTTTGCAACCTTACAACAGGTTTTACCTCTCGAGGGATCTCAAGAGGCTTACAACCCCACCAGGCAGTGTACCTGACCGATGTAGTATAGTGTAGTGGTAAGTACGGGGGATTGATCGTTCTCCACAGGGAATAGTGTTCGTTAGGTATGAAAGACTACTCTAATAGGTCTAAGGGTTGAGGAAGATTCTTTTTTATGTTTTTATATTTTTATAAAAGCAAGTAAAATCTCGAGTTTGAAGGAGTGGGCGGAATTAGTTGCTAGTCAACTAACCCATGTAACTACAAATGCAAATAAAATAAATAACTGAAAATAAAAAGTTTGGTGGAAACTTATGTGTAGAGAAATGTGTTCACTTAGATTTCCTTACTCCCTAACTATCTTTTACCGGTTGATTAGTGTGTATTAGTTGCGTGGATGACGGGTGTATTCCTTAATACCAATCGTGGGGTGGCGTACGTACTTCCCCAACTCTACAAGCTCCTACTTCACTCCTATGTCGAGCCGGCTAGGAAGCTCCTAACATGGGATCACTAGAATTCGCTTGTGCATTAAATACAACCATAAAAACCTTTAGTACGCATTGGTTCATGTTTCTTAAGACGTTCAAGCAAGTTACCGAATAGGAAGTTAGCCAGTTTTCTTAAGCCTAACATAGATAAACAATCATCCAATACAACTAATAACACACTAATAACCAATAATCAATAGCTAGGTTTCATTAGATCTAAGCAAACACAAGATAAATCTAGCCTAACATATTAATCAAAAGACAAGAACAAGATAGAATCAAACAACACATAGACATATTGAATGATTAATTGATAACTTATCTTCAATGTAACATGGAAGATCTCAAGGCAAAAAGCCTTGAGAAAGATGCTAAAATCGTCTTAGGGTTTTCTCCCAAAAATTCGACACTAAGTTCCACCTAATGACAAAGAATTGCAAAACTATATATAGATTTTTACATCTGACGGCGTCACGTTATGGAGTGTGACGCCGTCACCTCGCCGCTTTTAGGGTTCCCGGATGACCTTCTTGACGCCGTCCCTCTTTAGCTTTCCAAAATCCGTTCTGGCTTATCAAGGCTTGACGCCGTCAGACCTTGAATGTGACGCCGTCCCTCTTTGAATTAAGCCGTGACGCCCTTGATCAGGTTAAAGCGTGACGCCGTCAGAATTCACATGCAATTTTCACTGGCTTATCATGAGTAAATTTCACATCCACCTTTTCTTGCCAAGCCATGACGCCGTCTGGAGTAAATCCTGACGCCGTCAAAGGTAACTTTCAGCCGATTTTTGAGACTTTGCCGTTTTCTTCACTTTTATGCTCCAAAAACGTCCAAAATGCCTCCTTTTCCAGATTTTTCCTCAAAAGTACCTAAAATGACAAAAGGAACGATTTAGGGCGATATTTGATCAAATAAATACGATTTAGGGCTTAAATGACCCCTTAAAAGCGGTACACTTTTCGCTTCATCAGTTATGCTCGTAGTCAAAATGGGATTTGTTCCTTCAAATTTAATTTGAAGTTTAATACTGTTGGGCCCCTCGTGGGATTAATAAGATGTTTGTGTGGCCACACCCATGATCTTCCCTGACTAGTTCAGAAGATATGGTAATTTTATTGAATCATATATAACGAGAAACAGAATGTTAATAAAGAATGACTTTAGATCCATATCTTTATTAATGTAGTATTAGAAACAAAAGGATAAGTATGATGATTTAAAAATCATCAAGTGGTTTTGTCCAGGAGACCACACACCCGAGTTGTTCTAGGGGCATTGGCGTGTTGCTAGACGCTAACCAATGTCATTACATTTTTAATAGATTTCCAAGTGGGAGCTGTTAGAATTAAATGGAAAAATATTAACGTGTATGTCTAGATTCGAACACGGGACTGAGGGATTGCACAATTTACGTATGATGATCAAGTAAATAATTAATATATGTATTTATTATGTGTATTAATTATTTGGACACGAAATGATACATAACGGACGTTATGTAAACTAACGGTGTTGACTAACGACCGTTAGGGAATAGTTAAAGGACTATAAGTGAAATTAGGATGGAAGGATCTAGAAATCTTGGAGCCCAAGTATACCACCGATCAGCCTAGGGGTTTTAAAACCCTAAATCGCTTGGCTTGGTGACCAAGATATCCCAACACTATAAATACACATGCTAGGGTTATTTGTTTATTGATCTTGTGCATTGCTATAACCCTAAAGCTTGTGTTTTCTCTCCTCTATTCCCAAAACCGATCATACCTCCTCCATAGGGTCGATCCAAAGATTTTTTGTGTAGCAAAAATTATTTTGTGTCTAATCACTAGCATCATTGCTTGATCGGTTATAGTACGTGTGTACAAGAGCTTAATAATTACTCACTATAGTAATTCTTGGATTGTGGAATAAAACGGTAAGAGATTTCACGTTAATCCATCTTTATTGATCTTGTGATTAGAAGAGAAGAGAAGTGCAAACGGTATGTTCCCTATTTACTTTTATGTAATTCTTTATACGTGTTAAAATGATCATGCTTCCGCTATTACTCTTGATGTGTTTATTTGATTAGATTATGATCATGCTAATTAAAATCCAACATGTACATCCCAAGGTGTCATTGTTCTTTTGGCAATGCTTTAGGTGCTTGTTGCTAGGCTATCATTATTCGCCGTAAAAGTTTTATATGCAAATGCTTGGGGGGGGGGGGGGGATTGTACATCATAAATGATGTCAAGAATCATTCAAGGATGAATTTTTCAAAAGAAGGGTATAGAAATTATGTAAAGGTAGAGTATAAATGCAAAATATATATACTAAGTGACAGACTTTCATCTTGAATGACCTAGTTTTCAACGTATCCCGTCATGTATTATAAGTAAGCAAGAGATCATGCATGTATAGACCAATGTGAGAAATAGTTTTTAGCAGGGACGGAGCCAGGGGGCTCCCGCGGGTGCCCGGGCACCCCATTGATTTTTTCAATGTAGTGTTAATTTTTGAATAAAACATCGAGTTTTCCTAAAGTCTTCTTAAATGCACCCGGTCTATCAAAATATGTTTCTAGTATTAGTGTTCAATTTTTTTGTGCACCCGGTCATATTTAGTCCTGGTTCCGTCACTAGTTTTTAGTATATGTATCAAGATAACATTATACGTGTCCCAAATTAAATGTCCATGCACAGCAAACACCTTAACATTAAAGGAAAGTTTCCAGACTATTAAACAGGCACCACGAAGAAAGAATGCTAGAAATAGAAAGTAGATTAATGCTTGTACATCAACATATTCAATCAGGCACCAGGAAGAAAGAATGCAAGAAATGGAAAGAAGATTAATGCTTGTACATCAACATATTCAATTCAATTTAGTTGGCAGTTGGCTTGCCATACATCTTAGGGCTCACGGAGTGGAAGAGGGCTGGGCAGCGGGCTGGGCTAACCCGCTGGGGAACACCGCCGCCGACCCAGCGGGCTGCCCAGCGGGCTGGAGATCACGGCATGGGCAAGCAGCTGCGGGTTGAGGAATATTAACGTTACATGCATTAAATAAACTTAGCCAACAACTATCAAAATAATAAACGCATCCCTCCTTCCCAAAAAATAACCCTCCTTCTTCCCCAAAAAAAAAAACGCAGCCAACAACTACAAAAAAAAATCCGGCGAGCCATGGATGCGTGGAGAGGAAAACAAAAACCACAAAACGTGGCTAGTGGTTCACGAGGTCGAGGTGGAGGTCGGGGTCGAGGCATTATTCACGAACAACATCAACAACAACATCAACAATATCAACAACAATATCAACAATCAAGCTCACAATACTATCTTCCCGAACCACCAATTCGAAGGCAATCTTTTTCTATACCGGCAATGGATCCTCGACATTACGGTGTCCACCAAACGGCGGAGGTAGACTTCGAACATTTTGATCCATTCGCTTTCCGCAACCCACCACCCGTTATCGACGAGGATGATGATGATTTTGAGTTCGTTCCAGAAACACAACAAGCTCCGTTTGGTATGTTTTTATCTACATTTGGTATCGTATATATTGACTATTTTCGGTTTGTATATATATTTGTATTCGGATTTGGATTGAAATATATAGGTTTGTATATATAGGTTTGTATTTGTATTCGGATTTGGATTGAAATATATAGGTTTGAAATATATAGGTTCGGATTTGGATTGAAATGAGTTAGAAAAATGGGTTTGTAGTTTGTAATATTCATGAGTATGTTTGTAGTTTGTAGCAATCGGCTCGTTTGAAATATTCATGAGCAAAGTTACTAGCAGTATGTTTGGTTTGTAGCAGTATGTTTGGTTTGTAGCATTATGTTAGTAGCAGTATTTGGATTTGGATTGAAATATTGATGATTTTGTAGTTGTAGAAAATGCGGTTCAAGAAAACATGACGAAAAAGAAATTTGCAAAACGAGCCGATAAAAAACAATGGACGCCGGATGAGGAGGTGGCGTTGGCTAAAGCTTGGGTTCATATATCAACTTGTAGACAAGTCGGTAATGAACAAGGTCGAGATAGATTTTGGGCGCGAATATTGGAGCATTTCACAAAGGAAATGGGTGGCACAACTCGATCTAAAGATAGTCTCAACACGAAATGGACGATGATGAATAACACATGCACGACATTCAACGGATGTTACATCCAAGCGGTATACTTTAATTACGTGAATTATATGTACATATGTTTTTAATTACGTGAAATATATATATATATATATATATATATATATATATATATATACATATATATATATATATATATATATATATATATATATATACTTTAATTAATTGAATTATATGTATGTAGGGTGGTTTAAGGAGAAGTGGATGTGATGATTTGGATGTGATGAGCGAAGCGTTGAACGACTTCAAAACCAAGACCGGCAAAGATTTCAAGAGTGTTGCAGCGTGGAAGGTTTTAATGAATGAAGAAAAATGGAAGGAGACAATCCAAGTTGGGCAAGCAGGGTCGTCTCATTCGGAAAAGCGGAGAAAGTCATCGGAGGGAGGTACTTATGAGGCGTCTAGTAATGACGTTGATGCTACTGTGTTGCCGGATTTGAACGAGGACAGCACTCCTACTCGACCAAGGAAAGGCAAGGGGAAATCTGTGAGTGGTGCATCATCGAGGGGGGATGCTTTTGGGGTAGACGTCGCTGATTACATTTCAAAGAAAAAAGCAAACATGGATGAAGCGAACGCGAAGAAGCAAGAACTATTGGACGCACAACTCCAGCATCAAAGGTCGAAGACCGCCAGGAGTGATTTCAAGTTCTTCCAAACCCCACACGCAAACATCACCGATCCAAACCTGTTAGCGTGGATGCTTGATGAAAAACGGTCGATTGCGGCGAGGCATGGATGGAAGTTTGATGAGTGATTTTATGTAATGGATGATTTTATGTTTTACGTAATGGATGATTTTATGTTTTATGTAATGGATGATGTTTATGTTTTATTAAATAGTTTTATGTAATTAAATGAAAAAGAAAATAAAAAAATTTGGAAGGGTTGAAAAAATCATGAATGCCTGAGAAATGAGTTGGGAGGGTTGGTTGGGAGGGTTGAAGGAGTAAAATGAGATGGAGGGCTATGATTGGAGGGATTTGGGAGGGTTAAAATTTTTAGCCATATGACTCCTTGGGCCATACATCTTACTGATCTATGCAAGCTAGTCACTGCAAAGTCCTTATTTAATGTTTCCTTTATTTTTACTGAAGTGACAACAAGGCTTAGAAATTCGTGAGAATTAAATTCACAATAGATTGCTGAACTACCACAAAGCTATCTAAATAATAAACCATTGTTGGGTGGGGAGTCAATGGATCACTTATTATAGTCTTCTGCCTTCAATTTAGAAGTCCAACTGTGATGTGTTGCAAAAAGATATTTAGCAAATTATTTAAGCTCCATGAGCAAGAATAACCATTCACAAGCTGTAATACAACAATATATACACACGACTCCACGCGCGAGTGCAACAGACCTTTCGTATAATGGCATGATCGAGTTAAAGATTGAGTTTAACATTTCCTTTATTGATGGACTTTC
Source organism: Artemisia tridentata subsp. tridentata (assembly GCA_021014915.2). NCBI lineage: Eukaryota > Viridiplantae > Streptophyta > Magnoliopsida > Asterales > Asteraceae > Artemisia > Artemisia tridentata. The sequence continues at coordinate 305,466,822 of CP139502.1, read as the reverse complement.
TTTGCAAGGATTAGAAACGCATTTGGAACAATATAAGGACTTTGCACATTAATTAACATTACGAAACAAAATTTCATCGGTCATCGGCCTAGGTCTACATGGAAATATCTACATATATAAAAGGGCCATTATACAAAAGATTTCAAATCATGTTTCGGATTTTCAGCGTATGATATCACCAAGCAAATGACATAGTTAGGGGCTAACATGGCGGAAGATTTGTCATATGCCGTGTTAAGTCTTGATGAGGGTTATAATATATTCTTGATCAGGACTATATCTTTCCGGTCCGTTTGGTCATCTAACATCACTAGTACTATACATCCGCTTACATATACAAGAAAAAGTCGAAAATGCTCGCTAAATACCCATGATGGGCCACGTATATATTATGACTCACTCGCCTTGATAACATGAACAAATATACAATTTACCCGTATCAGACAAAAATTAAACAAAGTGAAGTTATTAATAGGAACAATTTGAGAACCTTGGACTTGATCCGTTGAACCTTCTTTCTTGGCCAACTGGCCTATGTTTCGCAATCAAAGGCTTGTCATTTTACAAAGAAAGATAAAGAAGAGAGTCGGTGGTCTGCACCACCGAATGACGGGATCTCCCAATTTACTGCTAAGGTAGTTAGGTTTGCTCTCATTTACCTATATATGTTTTACGTAACATACTTGAGTTTCTTAGGTTTTTTATAATATATCGTCAATATTACAACATGCTTACATGCTTGACCATCAAAATGTCATATAATGCAACAGTCAGACACATAAAGAGATAACATGTTAACAAGAACTAAAACATATTATCACATTGTATGACATGCAATATATATAGTCCATAATTAAGATCAAACTTCAACTCAAAATATATTGATATTTCATAACCTAAAGAAAAAAAGTGAGAATTATAAGATGAGATGAGGTGAAATGCATTAAATTTAGAGAAAGATGGTGAAAGAAAGTGACATGCATGGTGGCTTCACTTATTGTACTTGGCTTGCAATGAATTTCACTGGTCATACAAGTCAATGTCATGTCTCTAATTGCTTTGCTTTAATCCTCCACTCATTGAGTCATCGTACTTTGCGTTGTCGCCTCCCCGGAGGAACGTAAACAAACATCCAATACGATCAACGAACCCACTATGTTTACAAACCAATGAATGGCATGAAGAGTATAATACTGTAGCAAAGTTATTCGAAAGTATCATACGTTCGTAATAATTGCATAGAAACGCCTAAGTAAATCTATGAAACAAACATCACAATTGGAATTTCTTTTCTGATTTCCTTAAAAACTCGCAAATTCCTCACTGTGATTCACTTTCCATTGTTACCCATTTTCGACAATGACATTATTTTTTTATGTTTTTCTCACATGATATAATTTGTGTACGATGAGATGGTTATGTAGGAAAAGTGTTTTAAAAAAGTATGTACTTTTTTAGCTAACTTTGTGGATGGAGCGTGGTTCACCATTTCATTTTAGTTGATAATTTGCAGTTTCGATATTTGCTTCTAGTGTTGGATTAATATTATTATTATTATTATTATTATTATTATTATTATTATTTTGGTAAAGGGGTTATACCTGGTGAAATATATTGAGTAAAAAATGTTCGGTACAAAAAGGGCGGTAATTAGGCACCCTAAATAAAAAAACAATATACTTTGAACGTGCTCAAAGCATAATAACCAAACTAACCAAATGTGATACAAAGACTACAAAAGATACACATTAAACTAAGCCTATGGACCGCATCACTTCTAGCCCACTTCCACTTGCACATTAGCAAACTTCCACGTTCTCTTCAATTGCTCCACATTAGCATTCTTCTAAAACCGAATAGCTGCCAATTTTAAGTGAACCGTGTCAACTATACTTTTGGCAACCTCATTAGGTTGTCTTCCACCCTTTTGAATTCTATTGTTTCGTTCTTGCCACACAAAATAAGAAGAAGCTGCCACCAGCAGACGACCAACAATAGTTGTCACCTTATTTTGTTTTGAGATAGGAAGAAGCCAAGCGACAATTTCACTCCACTTCTAGTGTTGGATTACATTTATAATAATGTTGATGATTTGTAACGAAATTGACTTCATTGATAACTAAGTGCCTACTACGAGGACACGGATTTCCTCTCTCTCGCCATGAGCCATACCAAATGAAATGTTAAAGACTTGAAAAAAAATTAGCTTGATTGCTTCGTAGCCATATAGGTTAATAGGTACCTTGCCCATTTGAAAAATCCTTGTAAAGGAAATGTTGAATAGTAAAATACATGTATTGAGTAAGGTATAACGATGGGGTGTTGATACTTACACCAAATAAATTGATGCACAGACCATAATTATGCATATACCATGTTGTAACATATGCATTAAAGATGTGATATTGTGGTGTGTGCATCAATTTATGTGGTGTAAGTATCAACACCCATAACGATGTGATCAAGGAGAACTTACAATTTTGAACGTGTCGTACCAATAGAAGTTAGGGGACTACAATATTATATGGTGCAAGTCATCCCAAAGGCTCCAAAGAGATGATTAAGTTCGGGAACAACATATGCTCTACGTATTAAATTGAAATAAGCATTTCTCTTTCAAACTTATTATTTCAAGCAATGTCTAACACTAACCTTATTTTAATCCTTTAAGCAACAGCTCGACTCGGCGTGTGATCAGTGCCGGCTTGAGCCACGACTCCACAATACACTCGTGCCATCCTCTTCCTTGCAGCCGATCACATAACCGGCGGCTTCGCAACAGTGCCGACTCGCAAATTCCATTTCAACTAATGTTATATAGTATAATTCCTTGGTCATGTACGCAAGTGCATATCAGAACAGTTGTACTTATTTAAGGTGAGTATCATTCAAAACAAATCAATATAGGAAATTTACAAATTACTTACCATAGACTATTACAAGTGTATAGCAAGTGTCGACAGATATTGTGGTCGGTCATCCCCACTGTGGGCATTTCATGAATATCGGCCGAGGGGCAATATTTTGGAGAAGTCGGTCAATATAACGACCGATTAATTGCACACACAAATTTTCAAAAAATTTTTACGTTTGACCAAAAATAAATAAATAAAAAAAATAACTTTACGACTTTACTACCTTATAAATACCAACCTCAAAAACACACTTCTAAACACACAATTTCAAACAACATTTATATCAATACCTTCAAACACATTCTTTTAATTATGTCTTACGGGCTATTTTTTTTGTTCTTCGTCTTCTGACGATGATGAAGTTATGAGTGAGTTTACGGAGTTTGCTTAGAATGCGTACCAAGCATCACAGCCAAAAGTTTGACGAAAGTACATACGTAGGGATCATGAGGGTGCTCATAATCATTTAGTGGCGGCATACCTCTTCGAAAACCCGCAATTCGACGAAAGAACATTCTGTCGGCGGTTCCGAATGAGCCGAGAACTATTCATACAAATTGTTCAAGAGGTAACCGATTGTTCTCCTTATTTTCAACAAACTCTTGATGCTAGGGGCATACCTGGTATTAGCCCATTGGTCTTGTTGATGGGTGGGTGGTTTAGTAACCGTTGTTTTTGTTGAAAGTTTTGTTAGATCTTTTTTTAAGGATCTTGTTAGATCTTGTTTCTAATGATGATGGTGGTTATTGTTGATGGTTTTTTTTTATAAAAACAGTTAGATCTTTTTAGATCTAACCACATCTAATATTTTTTTTTCGGTGATTTTTTTTAATGGTGGTTTCTTGGCTGAAAAAATTATTTAGATCTAAAAAAATTTATTGTTTGATCTTGAAAATTTTTAGATCTTGAAAAAAGCAATTATAAAACTGCTTATGTGCTTATGGTTTTTAGATAAAAACCATGGTTCTCGTTATTGTGGGCTGTTTAGATCTGTGATGGTTTGTTAGCAGTTTACCATGGATCTTGGATATTTTTGATGGTGGTTTATTGGCTAAAAAGGTTATTTAGATCTAAAAAAATTTATTGTTAGATCTTGAAAAAAATTTAGATCTTGAAAAAAGTAGTTATAATGCTCCTTATGTGCTTATGTTTGGCTGAAACTGAGATACGGCGATGATGATAAAAAAGCAGTTTTAAAACTGCTTATGTACTTATGCTTATGTTTGGCTAAAACTGAGAACAAAACCATGGTTGTCGTTATGGTTGGCTGAAACTGATAAGCAGTTGTTTTATAAACTTGGTTTTTTAAAATGGTTTCTTAAAAAAACCGAGATACGGCGACGATGAAAAAAAACAAAAAAAAACGTTGTTTTGATTGGCATGGCATAACCGAATGGACAGTAAAGTGAGTTTTTTTTCCACTTTGCAACCTTCAAATTTGCAGCCAAAATGATAAAATGATAATAATCTGAGCCTATTAAAAATCTCAATATTTTTAGATTACGTTTTCTTTTCAAAAAAAAAATAATAATAATAAAAAAATAAAAAAAACCCTTGAATACTGAAAAAAAGAGAGTAAAAAAAGAAAAGAAAAAGTAGAAAGAGAGTAAAAGAAGAAAAGACAAATAAAAGACGAAAACACGAAACACAAAAAAAAAAAAAACCATTAGGGAATAGTAGGGAGGGTTTTGGTAGGGGGTTTGTATAGTATGACCCGTGATTTTTATTCTCAAGAATTTCCTTGCCTTGTTGTCACTCCAGTAATATAAAGGAACCATTTATGAATTTAAGATTTTTACATGATCGAATAGAAAGTATCCTATGCAAAAGAGGCTTCTCTAGCTACAGAGCTCATCTGATAACCATGAATGCAGTGACTAGCTAGCACAGGTCAGTAAGATGGCAAGCCAACTACATGCCAACTAAATTGAATTGAATATGTAGATGCATGAAAGATAACACAAAAGGGTCATACTATACAAACATATTTTTATGTAGTTGGAATTTGATGTGTAATCGTGTTAGGCATGTTAGTTGAAGTTCTAAATTGAAGGCAAAAGACCATAATAAGTGATCCATTGTGATTTTTGGGTCATACTAAACAAACCCCCTACCAAAACCCTCCCTACTATTCCTTAATGTTTTTTTTTAGTGTTTCGTATTTTCGTATTTTAGTTGTCTTTTCTCTTTTACCTTTCTTTCTTCTTTTTCTTTTCTTTTTTTTACTCTATCTTTTTTCAGTATTCAAGTTTTTATTTTTAATTTTATTTTGTCCCCTTCACGTTTTATTTTTTTGTATTATGTTGAAAAGAAAACGTAATCGAAAAATATTGAGATTTTTAATAGGCTCATATTATTATCGTTTTATCATTTTGGTTGCAAATTTGAAGGTTGCAAAGTAGAAAAAACTCACTTTACCGTCTATTTGGTTATGCCATGCCAATCAACACTTTTTTTTTTTTATCATCATCATCGCCGTATCTCGGTTTTTTTAAGAAACTATTTTAAAAAACCAAGTTTATAAAACAACTCCTTATTTGATAATAAGCAGTTTCAGCCAACCATAACGAGAACCATGGTTTTGTTCTCAGTTTCAGCCAAAAATAAGCACATAAGCATAAGCACATAAGCAGTTTTATAACTGTTTTTTTATCATCATCACCGTATCTCAGTTTCAGCAAAACATAAGCACATAAGCAGTTTTATAATTGCTTTTTTCAAGATCTAAATTTTTTTCAAGATCTAACAATAAAAATTTTTAGATCTAAATAACCTTTTGAGCCAAATTAAAAACCACCTTAAAAAATATCCAAGATCCATGGTAAACTGTTAACAAACCATCACATATCTAAACAGCCAACCATAACGAGAACCATGGTTTTTATCTAAAAACCATAAGCACATAAGCATTTTTATAACTGCTTTTTAAAGATCTAACAATAATTTTTAGATCTGAATAATTTTTCAGCCAAGAAACCAATAAAAAAATCAAAAAAAAAAAAAAAAAAAAAAAAAAAAAAAAAAAAAAAGATCTGTTTTTATCTAAAAAGATCTAACTTTTTTTTTTAAAAAAAAAAAAAAAAAAAAAAAAAAAAAAAAAAAAAAAAAAAAACCCACCATCAACAAGAACCACCATTATCATCAGAAACAAGATCTAACAAGATCCTTAAAAAAAGATCTAACAAAACTTTCAACAAAAACCATGGTTACTAAACCACCCACCCATCAACAAGACCAATGGGTTAATACCAGGTATGCCCCTAGCATCAAGAGTTTGTTGAAAATAAAAAGAATAATCGTTACCTCTTGAACAATTTGTGTGAATAGTTCTCGGCTCATTCGAAACCGCCGACAAAATGTTCTTTCGTCAAACTGCGGGTTTTCGGAGAAGTATATATGCTGCCACTAAACGATTATGAGCACCCTCATGATCCCTATGTAGGTACTTTCGTCGAACTTTTGGCTGTGATGCTTGGTACGCGTTCCAAGCAAACCCCATAAAGTCACTCATAACTTCATCATCGTCGGAAGACGAAGAACCAAAAAATAGCTCGTAAGACATAATTAAAAGAATGTGTTTGAAGGTATTGATAGAAATTGTGTGTTTAGAAGTGTGTTTGAGGTTGGTATTTATAAGGTTGTAAAGAGGTAAAGTCTTTTTTTTTTTTTTTTAATGTCAAATGGATACATTTTTTGAAAATTTGTGTGTGCAATTAATCGGTCGTTATATTGACCGACTTCTCCAAAATATTGCCCCTCGGGCGATATTCATGAAATGCCCACAGTGGGGATGACAGACCACAACATCGGTCATCCCTTGCATGACCGATGGGATGACCCTTTGACTGTGACAAGCCTTATAAATGCAATTTCTTTTTTGTATAAACGAAACAAAAAAAAATTGTACATTTACATTTACAAACTTTGAAGTTCGAAGTTACGTTCCTCACGGTTGAAAATGCGTATATAGATAAGATAACATACGATCTTTGGTTCGAGTTAAAACTTAACAGTGAGTAATGTCTAAAATAACACTGTCTATAGAAGTCAGTGCAATCTATAATATATTTAAATATTTAATTACAATTTAAACTATTAACATTATTCACTCTCACTTACGTTACACTAATATATACATTAAATAAATTGCATATATAAATTAACATTACTATACATAATCGCCGCTATACACTTGTAATCGTCTATGGTAAGTAAATTGTAAATTTCCTAAACTGATTTGTTTTGAATGATACTCACCTTAAATAAGTACCACTGTTTTGATGACCAAGGAATTATACTATATAACATTAGTTGAAGTGTAATTTGCGAGTCGGCACTGTTGCGAAGCCGCCAGTTATGTGATCGGCTGCAAGGAAGAGGAAGGCACGAGTGTATTGTCGAGTCGTGACTCAATCCGGAACTGATCACACGCCGAGTCGAGACGTTGCTTAAAGGATTAAAATAAGGTTAGTGTTAGACATTGCTTGAAATAATAAGTTTGAAAGAGAAATGCATATTTCAATTTAATACGTAGAGCATATGTTGTTCCCGAACTTAATCATCTCTTTGGTGCCTTTGGGATGACTTGCACCATATAATATTGCAGTCCCCTAACTTCTATTGGTACGACACGTTCAAAATTGTAAGTTCACCTTGATCACATCGTTATGGGTGTTGATACTTACACCACATAAATTGATGCACACACCACAATATCACATCGTTAATGCATATGTTACAACATGGTATATGCATAATTATGGTCTATGCATCAATTTATTTGGTTTAAGTATCAACACCCCATCGTTATATCTTACTGAATTCATGTATTTTACTATTCAACATTTCCTTTACAAGGATTTTTAAATGGGCAAGGTTCCTATTAACCTATAATCAAGCTATTTGTTTCAAGTCATCAACATTTCATTTGGTATGGCTCATGGCGAGAGAGAGGAAATCTGTGTCCTCGTAGTACGCACTAAGTTATCAATGAAGTCAATTTCGTTACAAATCATCAACGTTATTATAAATGTAATCCAACACTAGAAGTGGAGTGACATTGTTGGTTGGCTTCTTTCTATCTCAGAACAAAATAAGGTGACAACTATTGTTGGTCGTCTACTGGTGGCAGCTTCTTCTTATTTTGTGTGGCAAGAACGAAACAATAGAATTCATGAAAAGGGTGGAAAACAACCTAATGAGGTTGCCAAAAGTATAGTTGACACGGTTCACTTAAAATTGGCAGCTATTCGGTTTAAGAAGAATGCTCGTATGGAGCAAATGAAGAGAACGTGGAAGATTGCTAATGTGCAAGTGGAAGTGAGCTAGAAGTGATGCGGTCGAGAGGCTTAGTGATGAAGCGAAAAGTGTACCGCTTTTAGGGGGTCATTTAAGCCCTAAATCGTATTTATTTGATCAAATATTGCCCTAAATCGTTCCTTTTGTCATTTTAGGTACTTTGGAGAAGAAATCTGGAAAAGGAAGCATTTTGGACGTTTTTGGAGCATAAAAGTGAAGAAAACGACAAAGTCTCAAAATTATGCTGAAAAGTACCTTTGACGGCGTCAGGAATTTCCTCAGACGGCGTCACGGCTTGGCAAAAAAAAAGATGGATATGAAAATTACTCATGATAAGCCAGAGAATTTTGCATGAAAAATCTGACGGCGTCACCCTTTGAAGTGATCAAGGTCGTCACGGTTTAAACTAAAGAGGGACGGCGTCAAGCTCAATTCTGACGGCGTCACCCCTTGATAGGCCAGAGCGGATTTTGGAGCACTAAAGAGGGACGGCGTCAGGAAGGCCATCCGGGAACCCTAAAAGCGGCGAGGTGACGGCGTCAGGATCTACAACGTGACGCCGTCAGCCCTTAAACTCTATATATAGTTTTGCAATTTTTTGTCATTAGGGTGGAACTTATTGTGTGTAATTTTGGAGGAGAAACCCTAGACGAATTTCTGCCATTTTTAAGGGTTTTCATACCCTTGGATCTCCCATGTTTAATTGAAGATAAGTTATTATTTAATCATTCAATATGTCTATGTGTTGTTTGATTACATCTTGTTCTTGTCTTTTGATTAACATGTTAGGCTAGATTTATCTTGTGTTTGCTTAGATCTAATGAAACCTAACTATTGATTATTGGTTATTAGTGTGTTATTAATTGTATTGGATGATTGTTCATCGATGTTAGGCTTAAGAAAACTGGCTAACTTCCTATTCGGTAACTTGCTTGAACGTCTTAAGAAACATGAACCAATGCGTACTAAGGTTTTTATGGTTGTATTTAATGCATGAGCGAATTCTAGTGATCCCATGTTAGGAGCTTCTTAGCCGGCTCGACATAGGAGTGAAGTAGGAGTTCATAGAGTTGGGGAAGTACGTACGCCACCCCACGATTGGTATTAAGGAATACACCCGTCATCCACGCAATTAATACACACTAATCAACCGGTAAAAGATAGTTAGGGTGTAAGGAAATCTAAGTAAACATATTTCTCTCCATATAAGTTTCATCAACCTTTTCATTTTCTGTTATTTTATTTTATTTGCATTCGTAGTTATTTGGGTTAGTTGACTAGCAACTAATTCCGCCCACTCTTTCAAACCAGAGATTTTACTTGCTTCCATAAAAATATAAAAGTACAAAAAGAATCTTCCCTCACCCTTAGACCTATTAGAATAGTTTTTTCAATCCTAACGACACTATTCCCTGTGGAGAACGATCAATCCCCCGTACTTACCACTACACTATACTACATCGGTCAGGTACACTGCCTGGTGGGGTTGTAAGCCTCTTGAGATCCCTCGAGAGGTAAAACCTGTTGTAAGGTTGCAAAACCACGCATCAAGTTTTTGGCGCCGCTGCCGGGGAATAGTTATTGTTTAGGTTGAATTTTTATTTTATTAGGTCTACTCACTAGATTCCTTTCTAGTGAGATTTTTATTTTTCTTTTTATTAGATTTCTTTAGTCTATCTTTTTCTTTGTGCCCTTTGTTTGTAAAACCATTTTCATTTGTCACCATGGCGGATGAAATTCCATTTAGATCACTAACAATAGAGGAACAATTACTTTACACGGATAGATTTGCTTCCTGTTGTTCCAACGAATTTTTAAGTGATCTTAGATATATACAAGAGGAGATGGGTATAAAGTTTGATAGGTTTGATGAATTATGTGCATGTGTGGCTTCTATTAAACAATCATTGTTAGGATCAACTCCTTTTAATAAGACCCTTTGGAAAAAAATTTAGGAAAGCCTCCTAACCGTGAACCATAAGTTTAATGAATTAATGGGTTCGTATACATCACAACTTGAGGAAACAATTGAGGAGGATTTAGCCGAACATGAGCATATTGAGCAAAAAGACCTAGGTTTTATGATCAATGACTTTGAATCTCAAGGAACACATGATGAATCCTTTAGGCAAATTGAACATAGTAATCATGTTATCGGGGAAGATTCTTATGAATCGGACTTAGAACTTGAAATGGCTAGAGAAGGATTTGAGATACTTAGGAACATGTTTGGGTTAGATTCTAATAAAACACATGATGTGGATATAATTGATATAGAGACAAGGAAGGATGAGGTAAATAACACAAACCTACAAAGTACCCCACAAGTCCTACCATCATTCGAGGCATACACACCGCCCGTGACTTACCCGGAAGAAGTAGAAGGGACTATAGGAACCCCAATTGAAGTAGAACCTTTGGAAGAAACAAAACTAGAAGAAATAGGTTTGAATACTTGTAGTCATAACCTTTCTTTTAGTTCTATGGAAGTTCCTAGTTTTGATGAACCGGAGCCTAAACCAAAACCGTTACCTAATCTTCCATCCTTAGATGTGAACTTAGGAATTGAATTACACTAGTACAGATTTGGCCTACGGTCACACCAAAAATGCGTGACTATATGCATATAGTCACACACGTTTTTTTGGGTGTGTGTGACGAAAAGTCGCGCCACCGTAGGTACCATATGGTCACATTGTTTAGTTTGTGGCCGTTTTCATTGAAAAAGAGTGACCAAAACCCGAATATGTGTGACCAATTAGGCACAAGTTTTGTTGGATTTATCAGTATGTGTGACTATTTCCCATCCTATGGCCACATGAATATATAATAAATGTGACGTTTGTGATGATTTAGTCACACAATGTGTGTTGTTTTTTTCGAGTTAGTCACATACAATTTAAAAAACAGTGGCCAAAAGTGTTAATAAGTGTGACCATATGTTGTTTAAAGTGAAGAAATGTGTATTTTGTGTGACTATTGATCATCCAATGGTCACATGAATTTTTAGTTTGTGTGGCCTTTTGTAATATTTAGTCACACAAAGCATATTTTTTTTTGGGTATTTAGTCACATATAATTAAGCATAAAGTGGCCAAAAGTGTTAATAAGTGTGACAATATGTTGTTTAAAGTGAAGAAATGTGTATTTTGTGTGACTATTGATCATCCAATGGTCACATGAATTTTTAGTTTGTGTGGCCTTTTGTAATATTTAGTCACACAAAGCATGTTTTTTTTGGGGTATTCAGTCAAATACAATTAAGCAAAAAGTGGCCAAAAGTGCTAATAAGTGTGACCATATGCTGTTTAAAGTGAAGAAATGTGTATTTTGTGTGACTATTGATCATCCAATGGTCACATGAATTTTTAGTTTGTGTAGCCTTTTGTAATATTTAGTCACACAAAGCATGTTTGTTTTGGGTATTTAGTCACATACAATTAAGCATAAAGTGGCCAAAAGTGTTAATAAGTGTGACTATATACATCTTTTAGTCACATTTAAGAAATCAATATATATCAAAACAAATTCAAATACAATAAAATTGGAATGTATATAACTGAACCACTAACACATATCATATAAGCAGTACTAACTATATGAACCAACAATGCTAACTTATAACTAACAGTTGTAACTAATACACTGGCAGTACTAACAGTTGTAACTAATACACTAGCAGTACTAACAGTTGTAACTAATACACTAGCAGTTTCAAGAGCTTCATGTTCTTCGTCCAACCTTTTTATCTTTTCTCTGATTCATGAAAGTAACTGAAGTTGTTTCTTGGCATTCTTCTTTGAAGTCTTGGTCTCAGGTAATGGCAGTGACGGTTTGATGCCGTTTTGAGCACTCACAGTCCTGCAGAATAGTCAAAGAACTGATATAAATAAAATCACATGAAAGGCCATACCTCTTTGTGAGACTCTGCAGCTTTGAGAAATTGCTTGATAAAAACATACAAAGTCAGGTACGAGACAAATACATCTTCATTTACTTAAAACACAAAAATAAACAATTAGAGTTTCCGTATTCTGGTAGTGCTTTCAAATCGGATACGGATGGCTTTCTTGAGGAAATGGTTTGTGAAATTCAAAATACTTGTTAATTGTTCATGAAAGCAATTAACGATTACTTACATCAATGGTTTCATTTTGTTTCAAGTAATCACTTTAAGGATTATATTAACATGATTCTGATAAGACTTGTAATCAAATTGGCTTGAGTGAGAATAAGAATGGTCACACTATCTTCTACACAAAAGTTTTCAGGAGATCTCATAAGGCAGCGGCATGGCCAGAAAGAATTATGTAAGTGGTTCCTATAAATTATGCCCATAGCATTGTCAAATTACAAAGATTGAGTTCTTTTTAGTCTTGTGGGCCAACCTTGATCTTTCAAAGTTGTATGTTTCAAATATTTTACATGGCAGTGGACGTACTGAGGTGCAGGATAATTTCAATTATGAACAATAATAAAAAGGGGCATAGAGTGCTTGCCAATGATTAGACAAGTGCTGTTGGAAGATCAATTAGCACTCTACTCAACCTAATATGCTCAGGTTTGCTGAAATCCAACTTATAAGGAGTGTCAAACTGAATTTATATGCAGAAAGATGAAAATGACTGATATATACCTCCAACTTGAGGAGTACTTCAACCGTTAGCGTTGTATTTAACCTAGAGCAAAAAGGCCTTAATCGCATCTAATATACATCATATTGTTTTCCTAATGAAAATATTTATGGCTCTTTTAGTGCAGACAAAACATGATTGTTTTCCCAATGAGAATGTTTCCTATCCATTTCAATCTAACGCTCACACCAGGTGGAAACAAGCATAATTTTCACTGACCAACAACCTCAGAACCACCATAGCAAGCATTCATGAACAAACCTGGCAAATTCCAAGCTCCAAAAAATACTTGATTTGTTCCCAGTCCTCCCATGTCAAATGGATCCTCGATAGACACGATAGGATAGTCTGACACCCAGGAAACGTCAAAAAAGAAAGAATCACTGTCATTAAACGATATATGTAGTTGAACGAAGCATTAAACATAGTGACAAACCTACTTTGTTAACATACCTCTACATAGTTCCTTGTACATTTCAACCATATCTTCTCCTGACTTGAAGTTTTGTCCTGACTTATTAGGAGACTTGTAATCTAAATCATACTTTGCACCTGATACAGATAATATAAATGTCAAGTTTCAACTCATTAAAGTGATCAGCAAAAAAAGTTGACACATTGTAAGGAATGAGAAACGTTACATACGCAGAAATCAGTAGCAGCAACGTCAATTGCAATCTTAATTTTATCATTATAGCCTGTTCTGTCAATTGCCTCCTATTACAAGATCTAGTCCTTCTTTAAAGCTGCATAATCAGGGTCCCAACATCAACAACAGATCATTCAGAGGATCACATCATATTAATGAATAACATGCCTGGAGACATTAAGAGCAAGACCGCCATCTTCGCCAACATTACATCCCTGTGCACCATATTTCTCTGTAATAATAGCCTGCATATGAAAAGAACAGATAAATCGAGTGGTAGATGAAAGAATACAACCTTTTCTCCAACATATAATAAATCCAGGTTGCACATCACACTATAGTTTTCTATTCATCAAAGCAGCTCAAACACTATAAGAAAAAAAATACAGATAAACCCAGCTCGACTTAAAAAAGCTTTAACCCCAAAGTTACTATATACTTTTTCTAACCGACGTTAACTTCAACAAATCGTTGCAAACCCGCTCCTTCGATATGCCATATATCAGAAGAGCTGGTAACCAAGGTTTCCACTAATGTTTAAGTTGTCTATTTTACTGTAAGTCAAGCGAAATAAGGTAAGTTCATTACAAAATATCAAGAAAGAGCCAGCATTTCTGAAATTACTGGTTTTATAGTTATAGCCACCCATGTGTCTCTAAAACTAAGCATCATCTTAATATAACACGGTTTACACAACTGCACGTCTCCAATTCTTTTGTAATACTCTGATAAGCACTTATGACCCACTCAAATTGTTCAATTAAACTGAATGGAGGAAATACTTAAACTTACATTTGGATGATTGAAGAACCGACACAGGAAACTCCAGTCCATGTTTCTTGACATGGATCACCATCAGTTAATTTCCATCCCTTGAGCTGAGGCAGAGAATTAAACGACCTATACAGATCTTGAATAGCTTTAACTGTACATATTACACAAAACTATAAGAATCAGTACTTGTTGTAAAAGTTAACCACAACAATAACCAAATCTATAACCGATTCAGTAACCTCACAAGGAAATTCAGCACCTTCAAGCTATATCAGAATCTCGACAAAGAAAAATCATCCCATGAATGTTCAACAGGAGCGCCAGGAAAATATCTTCCAACATCAACAACAGTCGTGACACCCTTCGTCAATGCATACCTACTAGCTCTGTCCAATGCTTGCCTTCTTTCTTCTACAGAGACCTCGGGAATGCAGGAAATGATAACTTTCATTGCAGAATCAATCATCAGACCAATAGCTTCTGCATTATCAGACACCAAATACATTAGTGTGCTAGCTGAACCCGTCATTTACATATACAAACAGAGATGGTAAAAAATCAATAGCATAACCAAACATGTGATTCACTGTCAATCTTTGTCCTCTAATTTTACATTGTTCAAAACTCAAAAGGTTCTTTAGCTAAAGGTACCCAAAAAAACAAACAACAAACAGGCTATTCCATTTAAACAACAAAAAGTCATGTTATTTGGGCTGTTATCCTAAAAATGGCCAAAGTATACACAACTAAACAAGCTAGCATAGTCTCTATAATAGATAAAATTGACAATGAAAGCATAAGTTAACATATGTAACATATACTACGATGTAATGAACTTCAATAGTAGTAAACTGATGGTCCTGTTTATATAAATTTGGGGCTACATAAACCCTAAATTAGAAATTACAAAGTAAAAAGAATATATATATATAGAAAATCACAAAATCACTAACGCAGAAACACTTCAAATTGATTCCCTAACTGAAGACATAATACAATAAAGTACCTAATTTATGGATAAAGGAACTTGAAATTGGTTTCGATGGCTTGACCGGCGACTGGTGGATGGTGACTAGTGATGGTTTTCGGTTGAGCGCAGAGACGGGTGAGACGGGGCTACTGAAAAGATAGAGATGTGAAGATGAAGATTAAGAAAAAAGATAGAGATGTGAAGATGTGAGACGGGGAGAATATGAAGATGAAGTATGAGATGTGAGAAAAATGATAGAGATTGGTGGAGGGCAATTTGATTTTTGGGGAAAAATTTAGGCGGGTATTGAAAAGTTGAGTGGGAAATTTTAGTTTTTGTAAAAACTAAGTGAGAGACATGTAAAAAGTAGCTGTCATTTTTAAATAATGATGTGTGACAAAATGTTTAGTGTGAGAATATATAGCATTTGGTCACACTGTTCAAGTGTGTGACTGTAAATGTATACTGTGACTAATGCTTCAAACGCATTTTTCAGTTGTCACACATTTCAAATTCATATGTGGCTAAATTTTCAACAAAAACTAACAGTCATGTTTAAATAATGTGTGACAAACTTGAGTATATGATTTAGTCACATACACAATTACTTCATGTGACCATATATGGATTTTGGTCACACTGTTCAATTGTGTGACAAATATTTGTCACATATGTATATATATAGTGTGACTAATGTTTCAAACTTATTTGTATCCATCACACGTCCCAAATTATAAGTGACTAAATAATGAAAACAAGTTTTACCAGATACCTCTAGTCACAAAAATATTCAAATGTGTGACTGTAGCCTTAGTTGGAAAGACGAAATTGTCACACAAGTCGGATCAAGTGTGGCTGTTTATTTTATTCTGGTACATTTAGTCACACAAAAAAGTTTATATGTGGCCATTCGAAAAACAACATGTGTGACTAAATCCCATTTTTGTACTAGTGTTAGGTCCCGATCCACCCATCAAACCATGTAGTCCGGGTAATGTTAAGATTAAGGTAGTAGACTCTAGGCCTTGTAGAGAGGAAGCTAACATAGGAGTGAACCATGACCTTACATACTTACATCACCCATTTATGATTGATCACAAGAAACATTATGGGTTTAAACCGGGTTTATTAGGTCAAAGTGGATTCTTAACTTGGAGTCTCTCGAAGTTGATTGAAGATGATCCCTTTCTAGGAGAAAATCTTAATCCGCCCACTAACCCAATTGAATTAGGTAAGGTTATGATGATAGGATCCCGCACCTTTGAGCATATAATTCACCCGTCACTCTTCCCTCACGTGGCATATTTCCACCCTAAGGGTGTGTATCGCTACTTTCACCCACACTTAATCCTAAGTGTAGGGAAAACCTCCCCTATTTCCGTTAAATAAGGGTAGCACTAGTACAAAAATGAGATTTAGTCACACATGCTGTTTTTCGAACAGCCACACAGTCGCATTTTTATGTGACTAAATGTACCAGAATAAAATAAACAGCCACACTTGATCCGACTTGTGTGACCATTTCGGAATTACATCCGAGGCTACAGCCACACATTTGAATATTTTCGTGACTATACGTATCTGGTAAAAAAAATTTTGATTTTTTAGTCACTTATAATTTGGGACGTGTGACGGATACAAATAAGGTTGAAACATTAGTCACACTATATATATACATATGTGACAAATATATGTCACGCAATTGAAAAGTGTGACCAAAATCCATATATGGTCACACGAAGTAATTGTGTATGTGGCTAAATCATATGCTCAAGTTTGTCACACATTATTTAAGCGTGACTGCTAGTTTTTGTTGAAAATTTAGCCACATATGAATTTGAAATGTGTGACAACTGAAAAGTAAGTTTGAAGCATAGTCACGATATGCATTTAAAAGTGACAAATATATGTCACACACTTGAACAGTGTGACCAAATGTCATATATGGTCACACTAAACCATAGGTATACATGATTAAGTGTGACCATAATTCGATACAAATGGTCACGTAAGTTAATATGTGTGTCTAAAGTTAAGTGTGTGTTTGCCTGCCTATTCCTAATGTGTATGGTCACACTTAATTGTAGCACAATCATGTGACTATAGGCTATACAATAGTCACACCATACCACAAATGTGCATCTAAATTATGTTTATGGCCACATTATAAGGGTATTATATGTGACCAATACATTGAAAATAGTCACACTGTGAAATATTCATGTGACTAATATGTATAGCAAAATGTGAACTCAGTTATCATTAACCTTGATATTAGTCACATTGAGTGTTTGTGTGACTAAATTCAAGATGTTACATATGGTCACATGAAGTATTTATTTAGGTGTCTAAATCATAGAGTCATATTTTGAGTTCAGACTGTTAGTCATGACTCTTCATTTAATTTCCCCCATTACAATGCTGGGATTTTATAGTCTATCTAGTTTAATGCAGTAGTATGTAAGTATGTTACTTGCCCCTAGGAACCAGATTACTTGACTTTCTAAAGTCAATTTTCAACTTTATAATGAAGTAACATGTTACTAAAGTGCCTGCAAGTGCATATACATGATAAATGGAAACTGCAAATACAATAAAGCTTGACTGCAAGTGGACATATAACAGTGAAAACCGCAAAATTTTTCATTGCCATTGAAAAGCTTGACTTTTTTGAGTCAAAATCCATTACAACAGGCTAAATTACAGGAACAACTATTTAATACTAAAACAGATATTCATCTAACATTACTAACTTTACAATACCAGCTGTAACCTTGCACTTAGCCTTGAGCAGCAGTCTTAACTTCAACCAGCAGGGTTAACTATTACACTAGCAATCTTAATGCAGCATGACATGCTTCACTTGGATTTTCGTATAACAATACCTTCAATGTCGGTTCGATAGTAGTCACTTCGTGATTCCTTGCCCAAGTCTTCTTTATATACACGTGGCAATATTTTTTCATCTTGCTCGTGAATGACTGTACTAAACTCCTCATCGACTTCGTCATATGTATCTTTGTAATTCTTGGTAGGTGTTTTAAAGACAATGGACAAATTTTTATGTACCTAGTCTTTCACATAAAACACTTGTGTTGCTTGTGACGCTAATATGAACGGATCATCCTTGTGGCCGAAAGTATTCAGGTCTACCAACGTATAACCAAGAGTATCACGTTTGACCCCATGAGTTTTGCGATTAACCTAATCACATTTGAAAAGAGGAATGCGCCTGAAACGGTAATCTAGTACCCATATCTCTTGTAAAACCCCATAATAAGATGTTTTTTTTATGGTTTTAACTTCTTTTTTGGATATGTGCACATCTACTGTCTCAACACTAACCCCACTGTTCTGGTAAACTATGCCATCATTACTTTTCGTACGAAATGTATACCCATTGATGTTATACGCCTCGTATTTCACTACGCTGGCGCGTGGTCCAAATGATATCCACCTCACAGTTTCTGATACACTGTCATTGGATATCGCTAACTCTCTCTCAACCTCAATTTCATTACAACTATATATTACCTTTAAATTGCAGGAACAACAAACAAACAATTAAAGAATAGGAGTGTTTGGGATAATGAAATGGTGTGCTGGTCGACCTCTATCTAATGTCATATACAGGAAGGACCATTATGATGATAGCAACAAACAAACAATTATAAACAACATACAAGTAATTACCTCTTCGAGTAACCACTTAGCAAAAGATTTACTGTGCTCATTCTCCAGCAATGCAATTTTTTTACCCGGGTTTTTTCTTTTCAAAACTTCCTTGTGTCGCCTGAAACAAATAAATGTCTTTGATTATTATATTTGATAGAACATTTTAAGCAACGAAATCGACATGTGTTAGTGATACTTACTCGATATACGGTTGAATTTCATCCGTATTTTGTATTACATACAAATGTGCTTTCTGAAAGGATTCTCTGGAAACTTCACTAGGTTTTCCGGCCGACAATGGCTTTCCGTCCTCATCTTCATTGGTTACATGTTTATCAGCTGGGATACCAATAGTTTTCATGGTTTTATGATATTCGCTAAAAAACTCTATTGTTTCTTCCGCGATAGTCTCCTCGGCAATGCATCCCTCTGGCCTATTTCTGTTTCGCACATGTCCTTTAATAACCTTCATACATCTTTCGAAGGGATACATCCACCGAAAGCATATAGGACCACATAATTTTACCTCCCTAGTTAGGTGTACAGTCAAGTGTATCATAATATCAAAAAATGACGGAGGAAAGAACTTCTCGAGTAGGCACAGTGTAACAACAAGTTCTTCTTGCATCTTATCTATTTCTTGCAAGCTAATTTCTTTCCTACATATAGATTTAAAGAAAAAGCAAAACCTGATAATAGCATATCGTGTGGGCTTGTGCATGACTGAACGTATAGCAATGGCTAAAAACTCTTGCATTAGCATGTGATAGTCATGCGATTTAAGGCCAATGAGCTTCCTATCATTTAGGCTGACCAAACTAGAGAAATTTGAACAATAGCCTTGTGGTACCCTGATGTTGCTTAATGTTTCACAAAAGATGTCTTTTTCAGCATTCGTTAATGTGTAACCTGCTGGAGGTAGTGTTGTTTTGTCTGCTTCTTGCCTAGCAAACAACTCTTCTTTTATCCCCAACTCTTCAAGATCCAGTCGAGCATTCATTCCATCTTTTGTCTTTCCAGGAACATTCAGCAAAGTTCCGAGTAGACTCTCACCAACATTCTTTTCTACATGCATGAAGTCAATACAATGCGGAACAGAATGATGCCTCCAATACCTTAGCTTTCGATACCAAATGTTGAATTTCTTCCAATATGCTTCATTTGCTTGGCTTGAACTACCCTCTTCTTCTGTTGTTTTCCTTTTCTGCTTTTTAATCTTCCCACCTCTGCCTCTGGTATCTTGATCTTGGTTTTTTGAGTTTTTTTCCTTTTCCCCACTTATTTTCAATATGTTGTACCTCGTTGTATATTTGTTCCCCAGTCAATGGATTTGGAGCATGACGTGGTTCTTCTTGTCCATTAAACGCCTTCCTTTGCGTTCTGAACGGATGGTTGTATGGTAGATATCGTCTGTGTCCAGCATAACTTTGCTTGGATGAGGCGGAAAGTCTAACACAGTGTGTATCTTTCCCACATACTACACAACCTTTGAATCCACTGTATGGGCAGCCACATAATGTACCAAGTGCAGGGTAATCATTTATCGTCCATAACACAACGGCGCGCAGATTAAAGTTTTCTTTTTTAGAAGCATCGTATGTATCAACCCCTTCCTCGAATAAGGTTTGCAGATCATCAACCAACGGTTCTAAAAATACATCGATATCATTTCCCGGGTATCCCGATATCAATACCGAAAGCATGATAAACTTTCTTTTCATACACAACCATGGAGGAAGGTTGTATATGACAGATAAAACTGGCCATACACTGTGATGCCTATTTCCTGAGTTGACGTCAACCCCATCAGCCGATATTCCTAGCCGTAGATTTCTCGGATCTTCAGCAATTTCGGGGAATTTTTCATCTATGGTACGCCATGCCTGTGAATCTGCGGGGTGACGTAAAACACCATCTGTTATCCTCCTTGTTGCGTGCCATGTTAGATCTTCTGAAATACTTTCTAACTTAAAGAGGCGTTGCAGTCTTGGTATAATTGGAAAGTACCACATTACCTTTGCCGGAATGTTTTCGTACACTTTATGTGTCTTACTATCCACCTTCCATCTTGATGTCCCACAAGTTGGACAAACAGTCAACTCCTTGTTAACCTTCCAGTAAAGAATGCAGTTGTTGCTACATACATGTATCTTTTTGTATCCTGATCCCATCATTCTCACTAGCTTTTTTGCCTCATAAGTTTTTTCAACCATTTCGTTACCAGCAGGTAGCATCTTTTTCAACAATCCTAGTAATTCAGTAAAGAACTTATCAGAAGCTCCATACTTACCCTTCAAGTTGAGTAGTTTAACTATTGCGGACAACTTTGTGAAGTCGGGACATCCTTCGTAAAGTGGCTTCTCCGCGTCTAATAATAGTTGTTGAAACTTGGCAAGGTTATCCTCATCAAAACATTCTTTTGCACCATTAACCATGTTCACTGTTGCTGGGCCATCTGTTGGAATTTCTGGAACAAAATCCATGTCGAAATCCGTGTCGTCAACAAACTCCTCTGTTGTAGCATTAACAGGTATTTGGGCAGTTGTTGCTTGCTCATCATTTTCCCCATGTTTATCCCATTTTGTGTAGCTTTGATTAATCCCGTGGCAGAATAAATGGAACTGCACATCCTCCACTTTATGCTCTATGCGGTTTAAACATGAGATACACGTACATGGCATCTTAAGCTATTGTTTATTACCTCGTGGGTCGATGTTCATCATCTTCTGCAAGTTGTGTTCTGCATACTTAATAAACGCGTGTACTCCAGCAATATATTGTTTCTTGGTCCTACTAGTTTTCATCCAAGACTTGTCCATGGTATTGTTGAGGTCAAATGGTAACGTACGTATCCTACAAGTCACAAATTAAACCAATATAAGCATCAAATCATTTGTGCATAAGTAAACCAAGTATTTACCACTACTAGTACAAAAGGTACTGCTGCTAGTGAAATTTAGTACTGCTAGTATAAAGTTAGTACTGCTAGTACTGCTAGTACCAGTCACAAATTAAACCAATATAAAATTGTAAATGTTTGATACGTTTGGGCCTAACTCTAATGTGGGATAAAATGTTTATTTTGAAAATATTACAACCATACATTAGTAAAATCTAGTATTAATGGTTTTTGTTGCAAAGTGAAAATTAAAATAATACTCTGTTAGTATAGTATTAATGGTTTTTGTTGCAACCTTGCAACTTGCAACTTGCAAGTAATTATGGGGAAGGCTATTTCATCATTACACACTATTCACATTGCTAGGCTCGATACATCTTCATTCCTCTAGGTGTTTCTTGATTGTTGTTGTATATAAAGCAACATACCTCTCATAATTTTCATCTCTTCTTAACAAACCAAAATAAAATTTAAAAATTACAAAAAATCTCAAAAATTTTTGTTATCAAAATCATATATGGAAACTAAACTAGTGATTTGTACTGAATTGGCAACAGTTGCAAACTCAAAGCTTGTGAAAGACATGATGCTAGTTTACTATGAGCGACAGGTTGAAGCTACTTCCAAGGAAGTTCATGATTTGAGGCACAAGGTTTCTGAGAAAAGAATGCTGATAAACAATAGGGATAAGATGATCAAGGAGTTAGAGCTTTTATATGGTTTTGATTCTGCTCTTGAAAGCATTGCTGATTTAAGGAGGATGCAAGAGGAGGACATGATGGCATCTGATAGGTTGCTTGTTGATATTGCCCAAAAGCATAAGCGTCTAGGTGATTTGGGCAACTTTATCACGAAGCTTGGATCAATGAACTACTGATGTGGTTGATATGTTAGTTGACTATGTTTATTTCTTTTGTGTTTTGTGGTGTCATGGTTGATGTTGTTGGTAGTCTTTCTGATGTTGTTGTGTTTTGTGGTGTCATCGAATGGTAATGCGATAGATGTATGATATGATGTTAAATATTAATGCAGCTATGTTAATATCAATATTATTTTCTAACAGCCTTTTGATTTGTAAAGTTACAATGTCAAGTGTTTAGTACTGCCTAGTTCCAAAAATGCATATACTTAAGAAAGTCAAACTTTGTTTATTACACCTAAATGCAGGAAGTTACCTACACATACCAACCAAGCCTTTAATGGCATTTACTTATACATTGAACTATGTGATCCTCTTTACTTTAAATGGCCATTACATAAACACAACATTACACACAACATTACACCATCAAAAACCTGTCAAACACTAAACCTCATCCACAATGACTTCCAAGCCAAATGTTATTGAAATATCCTCTGATTCATCAGGACTAATGTCTCCTAAACCTGATTGGAATTTCCCCTACCCTCCTACAGGTAGCTTTCATAAGAGAATACCACCTAAGGGAAAGGTTGCTGACTCAAGCTCTGACGATTTTAGCTCCTTTAACAGTAGCTTTTTTAATGATAGCTTGGTTTCTAGCTATCATTCAACATCTGAAGATGAAGCTGTCTCAAAAAAAGCCACAATGTCCAAAAACCCTCCTCCAGTTCACACTCTGTCAATCCCAGGAAAAAGGGAACAAGTTCTATGCCTACCAAATCAGGCAACTAGGGAAGAAATCCAAGCAAAGAAGAGAAAGGGAAAAGGCCCAATTGAACTCACTAAGGGTAAAGGGAAAAGGACAATTAGCTGAGCTTTACTAGTCTTGATGTTATGATGCTACTGTAATAAGTACTATGTTTTCTCCTTGTATGTAATCAACTATGCAATCAACAATGCATCTATGTATGCAGAATTTTGTTATGTAATAACAGTTGGTTTTTCAAGTTGAAGATGCTATTTTTCATTCATGTTAAACCCAAAATACAACTTTAAAAAACTATATATCCTACAAGTCACAAATTAAACCAATATAAGCATCAAATCATTTCCTAATTTTTGCATAAAAAAAATGATTTCCTAATTAAAAAAATTACCTAATTTAGATCTAAATGAACCTCCCTCCGTTGTTGATGGCCGGACCGGCGAGTGGTGGCTGTGATTGGTTACTGGTGAATGGTGGATGGTGAGTGGTGGCTGTGATTGGTGAGAAATGTGCGAAATTTGAAATTTGCTGAAAAAAAATATGGGGGTCTTTAATTTTGAAATTTGCTGAAAAAAATATATATGGGTGGGTTTTAAAAAAATATATATATGGGTGGGTTTTTTAAAAAAATATGGGGGGCTTTAATTTTGAAATTTGCTGAAAAAAAATGGGGGCTTTTTAAAAATTTTGGGGAGGGAAATACCAAAAAGGAAGCCACAGGTATCGAACCTGTGACCTCCCCTTCACAACACCAACAACTCAACCATCTCCGCCCTTGGGTCTTTTTCGATTATGCCTTCTTTTGTATTCCTCTTATAGACTATCTATTTTATTAAAGAAAATTGTTACAAAATCCAAATATCTTCTATACAAAGTTAAACCTGTTAGTACAACGTTAAACCTAGCAACACTAATAGAGACACAAGCAGTAATAACATTATTTCCTTTTTGCTTGTCTGAAGATCTTTCTCAGTAACTCTCTTGCCATTACTGAGTCTTCATCAGTAACTGTCAGCTTAGCATCTAACATAACAAATAAGCTAGCTGCCCTTAATGGATAATCTTTTTCTATCAGCATGTAGACATCCACTCCATTCTTTGTCGATACATGGTGAACACCACATGTATCATACAGTCTCCATTTTGTACTCAACTCATGAGCTCGAAAATTCCATAAGATATCATTTGGATCAGGTTCATACAACCTCTTCAATTCCACCCATAGCTCCTTCTCTTTGTCTTGCATACGATATGTAGATCTGAACATTTCTTTAACCAAACTCCATAGATTGTCCAAGTCTTCTCTATAAAAAATCTTCAGCATATCTTCAAAATACTTATAAATTTCTGAGTGTCCTCCTAGCCTGATTATCTTCCAAGCTTTCCCAAATGTATCTTTGTGTATCTCCAAATCAATAATTGGACGTTTAGCTTGAATAGGATGATGAACATCCAATGCTTCTGGGATTATAACAATCATATGCTGCTTGAGTCTTTCGTCAGTTAATTCCTCTGCTGTTTCTTCTTCATCTGCTGTAGGTACTTCTTCACCAATCTTCTGTTTCTTTGAAGATTCAGACTCCAATATTATACCATATCTTCTTGTAGTTCTACATGGTTTTTCTGTTCCCATGGGAGTAAATGTGTTCACTCTTGTGTAAACCCTTTCAAACTCACTCTTGATCTCCTCAAAACTTCTACCTTGGAACTGCTTCCTTTTGTATCCAGCCATGTTCATCATGTAAACACACATGGTGTGTCTTTGCTGAGCTTTACTAGGTGGTTTACTCCTCTTTTCTTTGGCTTTTTGTTCTGCAGCAAACTTTCTTCTGGAATTTATTAGTTCAACAAGTTCTTAAGTAGGATCTCGATTTTGAAAACCTTTCGTGTGACATTTGGGATAAAAACGGAACACACGAGGGATATTGGACTATTCGAGACATGCTACCCGTACACTAACATATTTGGATTTATTGGACTATTCGTTTGGTTATTGTTTGAGTTACGGATTGGTTTAGCGTTTATGGTTTAGAGTTTAGGGTTTAGGGTTTAGGGTTTTTATAAATACTCGATATATTATAAATTACTCGGTAAATTGATTTTCAATAAAGTCTTTTGAATTGGAAACGTTCGATAAATGAAAGGGTCTTGGCGAAATTTTGTTATTTCCAAAGATTAATTTTGTCGTAAGTCCAAACTTGTTTTAAATCATAAAACGAGTATACCTTGTACTAATAAACGGGATTATGGGAAAATACAGACGATTACCAATCGACTCATCTTATTTGATATGTTTGTTGTTAGTTATCTCTTCGACTTGTTTTCGTCATCTCGTCTCGACTCGAGTTATTGTCAATACTCTTCTCGACTATTAATTCGGTTATTCGTTTTTTTGGAGTGAGTACTCGTGAGTCCGTGTTCTCTACCGTCACACGAATGAGGAAACCAAACCCTTTTAAAAGGCTAAAACGAGATTATTTTTTGAAATGAGAATGATTAACTTTTGAAACCTCTTGCACATTTGATTTTTTTGGTGAATATCGTGCCGAGTACGTTGCGTTGCGATATGTTGCGTTAAATCGTTTGATACGATATTCATTTTCTTTAACTTTTAATTACGGATAACCTCGATACCCGCGGGGAAACCCGAAAAACCGATGGATAACGGGTATCCGGTGGGATATGGGGCGGGTACGGGTATATTATAAACTGGTTCGGGTACGGGTACACTAAAACCCGCCACGAACCCGAACCGTCGGCTATAGTTGGTTTTCACCGCCACGTCAACACCATTAGATTTTTTTTTTTATTTTTTTTTAATTAATTTATTATTATTATTATTTTTTAACTACAGTATTATTCTTTTTTTTTCTACACATCCGATCTTGCCACTCTTAATTAAACCAAACCACCACTTGATCAATAGTAAAGGGGCAATTAATCCCTTCACCGATCAATTGTAAACAGACAAAAAAGTGAGTAAACCCTAATCAAAACACACATTCTTCTTACTCCCACGGCGGATTCCCACGGGTAACAGTAGGATCCTGGGGCAATTAAACCAAACCACCACTACTTGATCAATAGTAAAGGGCCAATTAATCCCTTTACCGATCAATTGTAAACCGACACAAAAATCAATAAACCCTAATCAAAACACACATTCTTGATTCTTCTTATTCCCACGGCGGATTCCCACGGGTAACAGTAGGATCCTGGGCCACCTTTCATTTCATCTTTGTCTTTTAATTTAGCTAATGGTAATAGTTTGAAAAACAGACGTGGCAAACAAAAACACGCAAACAATGAATCCAAATGACA
The DNA here is from genome assembly GCA_021014915.2 of Artemisia tridentata subsp. tridentata. Taxonomy (NCBI): domain Eukaryota; kingdom Viridiplantae; phylum Streptophyta; class Magnoliopsida; order Asterales; family Asteraceae; genus Artemisia; species Artemisia tridentata. The sequence goes on along the minus strand of CP139502.1, from coordinate 305,440,059 downwards.
ACAAAGGTATGTTTTTTAATGTTTTCACATATCAGTTGATGATTCATTGTACAATAATTAGTAACAGGCTTTTGATCTATAAATGGTGATGTTTGGGGTTGTTGTTACCGATTCTAATGTAAAGCTGTGTGAATTTATTGTTGAATAAAGCTGTGTGAAGTTTTAATTGATTCAAGTTTATGCTTTAACAGGTTCAAAGACAAAAATCCCTAGGTCCAAATTCAAAATCATTTCCAACAAGGTATATACTAAAGTTGTTATGTGTTTGTGGCTAAAGTTGTATACCTTAATTATACCATTAATTAAATTTTTTGAAACAAATGGTATGTTGAACTATTAGGAGGTATGGGAAAACATAGATTGGAAGAGAAAGAGCCCTTTCTATTTCTCTAGCGATGAAGAATCTGGTGATGCTGAAACAGAAGGTGTGAATTTATTGTTGAATGTAAAGCTGTGTGAAATTTTAATTTATTCAAGTTTATGCTTTAACAGGTTCAAAGGCAAAAATCCAAACAACAACAACAACAACAAACCCAATCCCGCCGGGGCAGGGTATGGGGGAGGTAGGCTGTAGACAGACCCTACCCCTACCCCAAGGTAAACCCGGGAGTAGAGAGGCTGCTTCCAAACAGACCTCCGGCACTAGGTCCAAATTCAAAATCATTTCCAACAAGGTATACTAAAGTTGTTATGTGTTTGTGGCTAAAGTTGTATACCTTAATTAATTATACCATTAATTAAATTTTTTGAAACACATATGGTATGTTGAACTATATATTAGGAGGTATGGGAAAACACAAATTGGAAGAGACAGAGCCCTTTCTATTTCTCTAGCGATGAAGAATCTGGTGATGCTGACACAAAAGGGGTAATAATGGTCCATTTAATAAGTGTTGTTTCGCTACCTTTATCACATTCTCAAGACTTAATCCATTATATATACTCGTTCATGCTTGTAGGTATAAAAATAAATTTACTCAGGATATTGCGTATAATTAAGAAGATGTACCAACCGATGGCCGTGAAGAAGACTTCTCGTACATTAAATGTGTTGAGAATTATGTAAAGGTGGTGATCATCTCGACTATTATGAACTAGAGGATAATTAGTTTAATATGGTACGTAGTAGCAGTTATGAGTAAGAAGATGTACGTTGTATCAACCGATGGCCGTGAAGAAGACTTCTCGTACATTAAATGTTGGGCCGTGAAGAAGACTTCTCGTACATTAAATGTTGTGTTGAGAATTATGTAAAGGTGGTGATCATCTCGACTATTATGAACTAGAGGATAATTAGTTTAATATGGTACGTAGTAGCAGTTACGAGTAAGAAGATGTTGTATCAACCGATGGCCATGAAGAAGACTTCTCGTACATTAAATGTGTTGAGAATTATATGTAAAGGTGGTGATCATCTCGACTATTATGAACTAGAGGATAATTACTTTAATATGGTACGTAGTAGCAGTTCTGATATTTAATTTGGATAAATGTAATTATTAATGGTGCAGTAACTGGTAACTAGTGTAGTTTAACTCTGTATCTATTTTATAACTGTAATGATAGTATTTTGGTTTGTTAAATGGTAGCAATTTGTGTTCTTGATGTGATGATTGCACAGTTAGATTTTATGGTAGCAGTTTCTGTTGTTGATTTGATGATTGCACATATTTATTTAATGGTAGCACTTTGTGTTCTTCATTTTTCATGTTGGTTTATGATTTAATGGTAGCAGTTTGAGTTAAATGGTGTCAAGTTGTGTTCATGATTTTAGTGTAATTGTGTAAATTTGAGTTCTTGATTTGATATGCAGTTTGTGTTCTAGATCTTTGTTCTAGATCTTGGTTCATGATTTGCGATTAAGATAATGATATATAACATTTGGAGCCAAAATTTTGATAATGGTAGCAGTTTGTGTTCTTCATTTTTCATGTTGGTTTATGATTTAATGGTAGCAGTTTGTGTTAAATGGTGTCAAGTTGTGTTCATGATTTTGGTGTAATTGTGTAAATTTGAGTTCTTGATTTGATATGCAGTTTGTGTTCATGATCTTTGTTCTAGATCTTGGTTCATGATTTGCGATTAAGATAATGATATATAACATTTGGAGCCAAAATTTTGATTTTTTCAAGTTTATGCTTTACTAAACAGGTTCAAATTTAAGGCAAAATTTTAAAATAATTCAATTGTTATTTTGAAATTAGAATTTGGAGCCAAAATTTTGAAATCGCCTAATTAATTAGAAGCGGGTACCAAGAATAAGGTACGATTCATCTTCTTCCTATACCCTCTTTTCTCTCCTAAAAAAAAAAAAAAAAAAAAAAAACTGCAAAGAAAACACAATAATCAATTCTTATATCACCATTACTCTCAAATCCAGAATCATTTTCTTGTACCCACTGTTACTCGAGAGTCATGGGAATTCAACCCATTGTTGATAATCATCTTTTGCTTCCTGCTGATAATGAACATGATGATAACAACATAGACTATGAATCCGAAAAGTATTCTGATGAGGAAGATCTAGATGCGCCTGGAACCAACCAATCAGATCGGATACTAGCTAAGAGAGGCATGACCAGGCTATTTAAGTTTCGCATGAAATATGGCAACCCTGGTGGAATAAAGCTCAAGGTAACCTTCGATGCATTGAATAGGGTATCAGGGCTACACAGAGCACTGTTTACGAGTTTTTTAGGAGATCTGGTTCGTGAGCACATAGGTTTGAAGAATCTTTCCTGAAGGAATGTGAATAAAGAAGAAAGAGATAAACTATGGACTGACATCACTGTACATATATACTACTGTATTTTTTAACCCAGTACTACATAATTTTATCTATGCAGTTACATTATGTGCAACTAATTAACAACATTGTCTTAATCTTTGCAGCGATATTTTGATGTTGACGTGACATTCAGAAAATTGGTAATGACTCGTCTTGGTAAACTGCTAAGGAATTTCAGAACGAAGCTCAGAGAAGAATACATTTTGCCCCACCTAAATACACCTTCCAAACTGAATGAAGTCCCGGCCAAGTATAGTCGATTTGTGAAATCAGAAGACTGGGTCGAGTTTGTAAACAACACGACCACCGATGAATACAAGGTTTTAATTAGTCATCTTTATTTAAGTCTATATGTCATTTCATAATTTTCAGTTTGCAGCATTACCACATGTAAACGCCTTATGATTTTGTGTTTTTAGAAGATAGCTGAAAAAGCTAAAATGTCGCGTTCCAAAAATATTTATCAGCATAAAATGGGGCGAGGTGGATATGTTTATTTGAAAGAGAAAATGGTAAGATCACATGTGTATGCACCTTTTCATATTTTCGTTTATCTTGTTTTAACTTTACATGTGTATGCATTTGATGTTTATTAGATCGAAAATAAAGAGATTGAAGCAGATGAAGAACCCCCGCGTGGTATAATGTGGTTGAAAGGAAGGGTAAACAACGATGGCGAATTTCCAGATGATGAGATCACATCAGTGGGAGATACACTTGTAAGTTTGACTGCAAATTCTATTATTATGCTTATATACCAGCAGGATTAAATGTGTACTAGCAGTAGTAAATTGTGTACTAGCAGTGGTAAACACTAGCCATATTTGTAATTGAAGTTCATGAGCATCACTAACTCCATCTGAGCAGCATTGACACAAATAAGAGCATCAATTACTCTAACAGCATCCAGAAGACTTTTAATCCCAACATTTCCTATATTTTTTTTTGCAGAAAGAATCTGATGACCAGATCAAGAAATTGTCCAATGAGATTACAGAAACAAAAAGAATACTTACTCAACTGATGGCACAGTTGAGTCAACAAGGGGTGCAGTTAAATTTGTCATCTCAATTGCCAGTAGCCTCAAATGCAAGCCAACAAGGGTCTACAGATTCCAAATCGCAAGGAAATGTGTCTCCAACACAAGGAGTACCAACAGTATATATTTCAACATGTTTCTTGTTATTCTTTTGTTTATATAATGTAACGTGTTTTATATATACATATAGGAACCTACTAAAACTGTCGGACCTAAGAAAAAGCCTAAGTCACGACAAAACGGGCCTCCAGATTCCCAATCAGAACAAAATGTGTCTCCAACACAAGCACTGCCAACAGTATGTATTTCAACATGTTTCTTGTTATTCTTTTGTTTAAATAATTTCTGATATATGTACATGCAAAAATTCTTTTTTTAAGCCATTTAACTGCAAACTGTGGCACTTAAAGAAATCAAATATCGTTGCTTTGGGTACATACACGTGTTTTTTCAACGTACATATATATAATTCTTGATATATAATTCAATGTTTGATACAAGCGTCTTTTGTTACTACAGGTTACACTGCCAACTACAATGCAAAAGAAAAGTGACAACAACTGTGGACCAACAGCACCATTGATGCGTGGTTTTGCAACCTTACAGCAGGTTTTACCTCTCGAGGGATCTCAAGAGGCTTACAACCCCACCAGGCAGTGTACCTGACCGATGTAGTATAGTGTAGTGGTAAGTACGGGGGATTGATCGTTCTCCACAGGGAATAGTGTTCGTTAGGTATGAAAGACTACTCTAATAGGTCTAAGGGTTGAGGAAGATTCTTTTTTTATGTTTTTATATTTTTATGAAAGCAAGTAAAATCTCGGGTTTGAAAGAGTGGGCGGAATTAGTTGCTAGTCAACTAACCCAAATTACTACGAATGCAAATAAAATAAATAACTGAAAATAAAAAGTTGGTGAAAACTTATGTGTAGAGAAATGTGTTCACTTAGATTTCCTTACTCCCTAACTATCTTTTACCGGTTGATTAGTGTGTATTAGTTGCGTGGATGACGGGTGTATTCCTTAATACCAATCGTGGGGTGGCGTACGTACTTCCCCAACTCTACAAGCTCCTACTTCACTCCTATGTCGAGCCGGCTAGGAAGCTCCTAACATGGGATCACTAGAATTCGCTTGTGCATTAAATACAACCATAAAAACCTTTAGTACGCATTTGGTTCATGTTTCTTAAGACGTTCAAGCAAGTTACCGAATAGGAAGTTAGCCAGTTTTCTTAAGCCTAACATAGATAAACAATCATCCAATACAACTAACAACACACTAATAACCAATAATCAATAGCTAGGTTTCATTAGATCTAAGCAAACACAAGATAAATCTAGCCTAACATGTTAAACAAAAGACAAGAACAAGATAGAATCAAACAACACATAGACATATTGAATGATTAATTGATAACTTATCTTTCAATGTAACATGGAAGATCTCAAGGCAAAAAGCCTTGAAAAAGATGCTAAAATCGTCTTAGGGTTTTCTCCTAAAAATTCCACACTAAGTTCTCCCCTAATGACAAAAAATTAGAAAACTATATATAGACTTTTGGATCTGACGGCGTCACCTTATGGAGTGTGACGCCGTCACCTCGCCGCTTTTAGGGTTCCCGGATGACCTTCTTGACGCCGTCCCTCTTTAGCTCTCCAAAATCCGTTCTGGCTTATCAAGGCTTGACGCCGTCAGACCTTGAACGTGACGCCGTCCCTCTTTGAATTAAGCCGTGACGCCCTTAATTAGGTTAAAGCGTGACGCCGTCAGAATTTACATGCAATTTTCACTGGCTTATCATGAGTAAATTTCACATCCACCTTTTCTTGCCAAGCCATGACGCCGTCCAGAGTAAAATCTGACGCCGTCAAAGGTAACTTTTAGCCGATTTTTGAGACTTTGTCGTTTTCTTCACTTTTATGCTCCAAAAACGTCCAAAATGCCTCCTTTTCCTGATTTCTCCTCAAAAGTACATAAAATGACAAAAGGAACGATTTAGGGCAATATTTGATCAAATAAATACGATTTAGGGCTTAAATGACCCCTTAAAAGCGGTACACTTTTCGCTTCATCAAATACCCTTACACTTGAGATTTGCTTGTCCTCAAGCAAATGCGCTTTTATTCTAATCAAAATACAGGTTAGGGGTCATTTAATGCAAACATAAAAGTAATTACAACAAATAATCGTTCCACTTCAATCATAATAAGCACGGAGATTATAAACTAGCACCTCACAAGTAGTGTTTAGATACTCACATCTCTCAAGTGTCATCAAAATAAATCTCATAAATGAAAACGGATAATATCTCTCACTACCTGTCATAGCAAATAGATTACCATAGGCTTGGGAAAAGATCGAAAACCTCCTCCACTAGGCGTAAGCACCTAAGATAAACTATCAAAGAGGGCTTTTAAATGGGTTATAACGTTAGGTGTAGGGAAAAGGAAAACACGGTTTTGTTGGATAAAGGATATTTTACTGGTGGCGAGTTAAAGATCTTGATTAATTACATGTACTATACAATGTTGCTAAGACAAGACTCGACTCGATCTTAAGCTAGAAACAAAATAACAAAATAACAAAAACATAAACATAAAATGAAACGGGATGGTAGTCCGTATGTTTTTTCTACTTTTCTTTTTCTCCTTTTTTGTATTTTTCTTAATTTTTTTTTTTTTTTTTTTTTTTTTTTTTTTTTTTTTTTTTTTTTTTAACATACACTCTTGCCCTACCATCCAAAATAATACATCATAGGGGCATTGCATCCCCTTACACTTGAACTTTTACATAACTTTACAAATAACTAATCTAATGACTCGAATTAAGATAATCGAAAAACTTGGAGTACTTTTTAAAATACTTAGCACATATGGGGGTAATAAATGATGTTCTTCCCCATTACTCCATTACACTAGTACTTTACCCATGAGTCCCAATCGTCCCAAAACAATATGTACAAGGATATGACTCGACTTAGCAACCATGTAATCAACTAGATAATTAACTTGGGTTTAAACAAATGTTGTCACAATAATGCACTAAAAATGAGTGCATACAAGGTAGGCTAAGGCGATTTGGGTGTACATTTTAGTGGGGTGTAACAAATTCTTCCTTTAAGTAAAATGCTTAAAGGTCGAAACGAAAAGATAGGCTCTGAGGGGTGTACTAGGGGTATCGTGTACTAAAAATGAGTACAACGCAAAGGGTGTGGGAGAATTACTTGACCAATGTAGCCAATGTAATTATAACAAAAGCACAGGTGTAAAACAATGGGTTAATCCTAATGCCTCTTATCATGTAGTAAATCTAACTACACGAATGTAGTCTCACTTGTGGCCTTGGAATGGTCCTAACGCAAGTTCTAGAATCTAAGTGCTACCGGTACACACATCATAGCATAAATGCTTTTCCTACCAATTCTAGGGGTGAACCTCACATATTTGGGGGTGGAAGATTTTTTAGTGGTACGGTTTTTGTGCTAGTCATATAACTCCTATCCGTGAGACGCTCATTAAGATCAAAGTTTCACTCCTATATGTTGTAAAAAATTTTAAATTTGGCACTAAAATTGCCCTATTAGGTATTTATCTCAGTTTTATTACACATCTATTATTAAACAAACAAAAATCAAGCGTAATAGCATTCTCTTAATCGTACTTTTACCCTCCCCTTACACTTAAGATGAACATTGTCCCCAATGTTCAAATAACAAGATGTAAAAGCATAAAGTAAAAGAATGAAATCAAATACTCCCCTGATTCGCTCGGTGGATAATGAAGTAACACGGTTAAATCTTCTTCCAAAGTAATGTTGAAGCTCCATGACTAATGCATCGCCATAAGATTGATTCAAAACATTTCCTTGTCCGAAATAACCTGTTAAACCTGAGAAAACAAACACGAAAACCTGCATAACATCGGCGGGATAAATCTATATATAAGGATATAATGCTTGTGGAATGATAATTTTGCAGATTCCTGGAGATTATAAGTTGGAGATTTAATAAAAACTTTTTTTTTTTTAAAAACAAAACTTTCAAAAATTTCTGAAAATTAAATCTGACGCCGTCAGGTTATAAACCTTGACGCCGTCAGAAATGACCTGACAAAAATTCTCATTTTAAGTTTCCGGAAAATTTCTGGAAAAACCTTTACCTTACTTCCTGGAAATCCTGCAAAACAACATTATGACTCGATACAAGCATTTGACTCAAACAAATACGAATATGTAGGTTAATTTATTATTATTACGATTCATGTTCATATGTGTTCTAATAAACCAATTTAGATTTCCCTTACACTTATCTTTTGCAAAATACCTTTATATGTAGTTAAGACGAAGTTAAAAACAAAATAAAGCATTTTCACAATTTTAGTTTTGAACATGAATCAATACTAATAAAAATTGAACACACATACGGAAACAAATAAAAACAGACAAACAAATAAATAAACACACAAAGCAAATAAAGCTTGGGTTGCCTCCCAAGAAGCGCTTTTCTTTATTAACGAGTCTTGTAGCTAGACTCAAAGTCACGTACATTACGTCACTTCTTCATCAAAAGTTATATCTTCCTCATTGATCATCTCATTACCATTCTCTTGATAATGCTTGACTCGTTGTATATTTACAGTGAATTCTCTATCTTCGTCGTCAATCAACATAACGGCTCCGGTTTTAGAGGAGCTCCTTACGGTAAAGGGTCCATACCATCTAGATTTAAGTTTTCCAGGAAATAGTCTTAAGCGAGAATTATATAATAAGACCTTGTCTCCTTCTGAAAACTCCTTTGGTCTCTTAATCCGTTGGTCATGCCATCTTTTTGCCCTTTCTTTGTATGTAATGGAAGATTCATAAGCCTCTAATCTCAATTCATCGAGCTCTTGGAGCTGTAAGAATCTATTTGTTCCCGCGACCGTATAATCCAAATTACAAGCCTTAAGTGCCCAATATGCCTTGTGTTCCAGTTCTACTGGAAGGTGGCATGCCTTGCCATATACCATACGGAACGGGGTTGTCCCGATTGGCGTCTTATAAGCGGTTCGAAATGCCCACAAAGCTTCATCGAGCTTAAAAGACCAATCTTTTCGGTTTTGATTAACCGTTTTCTCCAATATTCTCTTTATGGCTCTATTAGTGTTTTCGACTTGACCGTTGGTTTGAGGATGGTAAGCGGTGGAGAATCGGTGAGAGACTCCATATCTTTTCATAACTTTCTCCATTTGCGAATTGCAAAAATGGGTTCCCCTGTCACTAATAAGAGCCTTCGGAATTCCGAACCTAGCGAACAATTTTTTTAAGAAATGAATTACTACCCTAGCATCGTTAGTCCTAAGGGCTTGTGCTTCCACCCATTTCGAAACATAATCGATGGCCACTAAGATGTATTCATTCCCACCTGAAGATGGGAAGGGTCCCATGAAATCAATTCCCCAAACATCGAAAACCTCACAAACTTGTATATAATTCTGTGGGGCTTCATCCCTCCTAGAGATATTACCAGCTCTTTGACATGCGTCACAGGTTTGTATCATTCCCTTCACTTCACGAAATATTGTAGGCCAATAGAATCCTGCGTCGAAGACCTTTCGTGCAGTAGTGTTCATTCCGTGATGTCCTCCCGATGGACCGGCATGACACTCTTTCATAATTCTGACAGCCTCTCTTTTCGAAACACAACGCCTGATTACCTGATCCGGACATCTTCGGAATAAGAAGGGTTCATCCCAAAAGTAGTATTTTAATTGATTAAAGAACCTCCTTTTTTCATGCCTGCTCATATGCTCAGGAATGACTCTACTCGCTAGGTAGTTAGCATAATCCGCATACCAAGGTTCAGAATCATTTATTGACATGAGCTGCTCTTCAGGAAATGTTTCCCGAATCTCACTCTTGTCAGATTCAGCGAGACTGGGGTTTTCGAGACGAGAGAGATGATCAGCCGCAAGATTCTCTGCTCCTTTCTTATCACGAATTTCAACATCAAACTCTTGCAATAGTAGGATCCAACGAAGTAACCGTGGTTTAGCATCCTGTTTAGCGAAAAGATATCGAATGGCTGAATGATCCGCAAAAACAACCGTTTTAGAAAGGACCAGATACTGGCGAAATTTATCAAAAGCGAATACCACAGCTAGTAATTCCTTCTCAGTGGTAGTGTAGTTTTCTTGAGCAGGATTCATGGTTTTGCTAGCGTAGTATATTGGCTGAAAGTGTTTGTTAAGCCTTTGGCCTAATACTGCTCCAACAGCATAATCACTAGCATCGCACATTATTTCAAAGGGTAACTCCCAGTTAGGGGTAACCATAATTGGAGCTTGGGTAAGTTCCTGCTTCAATAGATCGAATGCGTCCTTGCACTCTTGAGAGAAGTCGAACGGGGCATCCTTCATGAGCAACTGAGTCATTGGTTTAGCTACCTTTGAGAAATCTTTAATGAATCTCCTATAGAAGCCAGCATGACCTAAAAAGCTACGGATTGCTTTGACAGTCGTCGGATAGGGAAGTTTGGATATAGCTTCAATTTTTGCCCGATCTACTTCAATTCCACTTCCTGAAATTTTGTGCCCTAGCACAATCCCCTCTTTTACCATAAAGTGGCACTTTTCCCAGTTTAGAACCAAGTTGGTCTCCTCACAACGTTTGAGCATTTTCTCAAGGTTAGCAAGACAGCGATCAAAAGAGTTTCCAAATACTGAAAAATCATCCATGAAGACCTCCATGCTGTCTTCCATTAACTCATGGAAGATTGCCGTCATGCAGCGCTGGAAAGTGGCGGGGGCGTTACATAGTCCAAAGGGCATTCTCTTGTAGGCGAAGGTGCCATAAGGGCATGTAAACGTAGTCTTTTCTTGGTCCTCAGGAGCGATAGGGATTTGGAAATACCCTGAGAACCCATCTAGGAAGCAGTAGTACTCATGCCCTGCTAGCCTTTCCAACATTTGGTCGATAAATGGGAGAGGGAAATGATCCTTTCGGGTTGCATCATTTAACTTCCTATAATCAATGCATACACGCCATCCAGTTACCGTTCGTTGAGGCACTAACTCATCCTTATCGTTCTTCACCACCGTCATTCCTCCCTTTTTTGGTACAACCTGTACAGGACTTACCCATGGACTGTCCGAAATCGGGTAAATTAGCCCTGCATCTAGGAGCTTAATGACTTCCTTCTTTACGACTTCCTTTATGTTGGGATTTACTCGCCTTTGAGGTTGCACGGTGGGTTTATAATCCTCCTCCATGAGGATTTTATGCGTGCAAAAGGTAGAGTCAATCCCCTTGATATCGGCTACACTCCATGCTATAACTCCTTTATATTTTTTTAAAACTCCTAAGAGTATATCCTTTTGTTCACTTTTCAAAGAAGAGCTTACGATTACCGGAAGTTGATCTTTTCCTTAAAGGAAGGCATATTCAAGGTTGTTCGGGAGTTCCTTGAGTTCTAACGTGGGTGGCTCGATGATGGAAGGTTTAAGTTTGTTCTCGGGTTTACGAAGCTCAAGCTGTTCGATTTCTTGTCTGGGATAGAAGGAGACTGCATTCACATCCATAGTCTTCTCCTCCTCTAAGATGGGTAAGAAAGCTTCATCTCGCAACCAACCAGCTTCCACCTGTTCATCTACACAATTTTCAATCTCGTCGGATAGTTCATTGATTTCTCCGATGAAATATAACTGATTATCTTCCTCGAGAGAAAGATTCATTGTGTCTTTGATGTCGAAGGTTAAGCTATCGGCCCCCACTCGTAAGGTTAGTTTGCCGTCATGAACATCAATAACAGCACGAGCAGTTACAAGGAATGGTCTTCCTAGAATGATGGGCACAAGATCGTCTTCTTCCATTTCTAGGATGACGAAGTCAACTGGAAATTTAAACTTCCCTACCTTAACCAGCACATTCTCGCATATTCCTAAGGGGTATTTGACTGATCTATCGTCAAGTTGGATGCACATACGGGTTGGTTTCAACCCAGAATACCCTAGCTTGAGGAACATGGAATGCGGCATAAGATTGATGCTTGCTCCTAAGTCGGCTAAAGCATTTTTGACTGAAAGAGATCCAACTGAACAGGGCAAGGTGAAACTACCTGGATCGTCCACCTTCTTTGGTAGCCCTCGTTAAGTCACCACAGAACATTCCTCTCCTAAGGTTACAAGACCCTCGAGCCCTTTTCTGTTGGTTAGCAACTTCTTGAAGTATGTACTATATTTGGGCATATGGTAACATGCATCAAGAAGGGGTATTGTGACGACCGAATTCCTCAAATATGACAAGAATCTTTTATTATCGTTTTCGACCTTTTGATTCTTGAGACGGGACGGGTATGGGACTTTAATGGGCTGTTTGGTTGGAGTAGGTGGAGAGGGAGTTACCGGAGGGGTTTGTTCGGGATTCTCATCGTTCACATTATCTTCCTCCTCATGAGGGGTGTTGGGCTCCATGACGTTAGATGGTTGAGCTGGGTAGGGTGGATCCTTAGTAGTTGTTCCAGCACGAGTGGTGATGGCGAGTAAGGGATCTCTTTGAGGTTCGCCAAGGCTGTTGAGAGTGGCGTTGAGCTCTGCGAAATTGGCCCTCACGTCGTTTTGTTGGCTAATGATAAGGTTGTCGAGACCATTTAGTTGCAGATTCTTTTCAAACGTGAAATGCCCGAGATCATCCTCAAAGGTGCTCCTGACCTTATAGTCAGGATATTCTCCTCCTCCCTCTTCTCTCACAAGATTTCCCCAAGGGGTGAAATCATTGTTTTGGCAGAAAGTTAAGAGCGAAGGATCATCGAAGATATCGTGGCTTGACAAGCATGCTTGTTCGGTGGTGGTATCATCCTCGCATTCCTCCACTTCATGCGGGCCACCACATTGATCACAGATCAAGTATGGGTTTGATAACCGCTTAGTTGGTTGCGACTTGTCTAGATAAGATACCTGATCATTCAATCTACTCACCCGGCTAGCAAAAGGAGGCTTTTTCATGATCTTGGAAACGCTCATGATCGAATCGGGTTCATCCCAGGTATCGTCTTGATCATTCGCGTATTCCTCAATTCTATTCCATCCTTCCTCAACGCTTAGTTTGGCTATTTTTCCTTTTGATGAATTATTAATGCCCAATTGGTCGTTTTTGGAGACACTGTCATAAAAGATTTGGACAAGAAGCCAAAGTTCAATGCCATGATGAGGGACTTGTCTAATTAGATCCTTAAATCTAACCCAAGATTTGTGAATAGGTTCTGCTGGTCCAACACGGAAGCGGAGGATTTCGTCTCTCAACATTGAAGTTCTTCCTATGGGAAAGAATTTCTCATAGAATTTTGAGATAAGCTGTTCCCATGTGAAGATGGATTCGGAGGGAAGTTGGTTATACCAGTTTCCGGCTTTTTCATAAAGGGTGAAGGGAAAGAATCGAAGCCGGGAGGTATCTCTAGTAGCCCCATCCGTATGGAGGGTATCCACTATTTTCAGGAAGTCCTTGATGTGTTGGATCGGATCTTCAGTTTTCAATCCGTGGAATTTGCATACACTTTGGACAAGCCAGATATCGGTTGCACGCAAGACCCCATCCGTGTGCTCATTTGGAAAAACGATAGCATTGGAAAAACCACGAGGGTGGGGAGAAGAGTAGTCCTTGAGACATTTAGGGATTGGGATTTCGGGAACTTCCATTTCGTGATTGGGTTGAGGGCTAGGAGGTGTAGAATGATGATTGGATTCTTCCTCGGAGAGGGCATCATCAAAATTGATCGTGGATGGTTCAGCCACTTGGCGGAGTCGCCTTAATTTATGCATTTCCCTTTCGGGTTCAGCATAGGGTGTGGCAAGAGTCTTTATCGAGCTTCGGCTCCTAGTGATTCTAAGATTAGGGGGGTCATCATCCAAAATTAGGGAATATCCTCCTAAAGTGCGGGCTCTAGGAGGTGGTGGTGGTTGTTGTGGTGGTGGGATGTTGGGATCAAGGATATTACCATCTTCCATGATGTCGGATGGTATGGTTACGAACAAAGACACGAAGAAAATAGATAGACTAAAGAAAACCTAGAAAAATAAAATAAAAATCTCACTAGAAGGGAATCTAGTGAGTAGACCTATAAAGTAAAAAATTCAACCTAAACAATAACTATTCCCCAGCAGCGGCGCCAAAAACTTGATGCGTGGTTTTGCAACCTTACAGCAGGTTTTACCTCTCGAGGGATCTCAAGAGGCTTACAACCCCACCAGGCAGTGTACCTGACCGATGTAGTATAGTGTAGTGGTAAGTACGGGGGATTGATCGTTCTCCACAGGGAATAGTGTTCGTTAGGTATGAAAGACTACTCTAATAGGTCTAAGGGTTGAGGAAGATTCTTTTTTTATGTTTTTATATTTTTATGAAAGCAAGTAAAATCTCGGGTTTGAAAGAGTGGGCGGAATTAGTTGCTAGTCAACTAACCCAAATTACTACGAATGCAAATAAAATAAATAACTGAAAATAAAAAGTTGGTGAAAACTTATGTGTAGAGAAATGTGTTCACTTAGATTTCCTTACTCCCTAACTATCTTTTACCGGTTGATTAGTGTGTATTAGTTGCGTGGATGACGGGTGTATTCCTTAATACCAATCGTGGGGTGGCGTACGTACTTCCCCAACTCTACAAGCTCCTACTTTACTCCTATGTCGAGCCGGCTAGGAAGCTCCTAACATGGGATCACTAGAATTCGCTTGTGCATTAAATACAACCATAAAAACCTTTAGTACGCATTTGGTTCATGTTTCTTAAGACGTTCAAGCAAGTTACCGAATAGGAAGTTAGCCAGTTTTCTTAAGCCTAACATAGATAAACAATCATCCAATACAACTAACAACACACTAATAACCAATAATCAATAGCTAGGTTTCATTAGATCTAAGCAAACACAAGATAAATCTAGCCTAACATGTTAAACAAAAGACAAGAACAAGATAGAATCAAACAACACATAGACATATTGAATGATTAATTGATAACTTATCTTTCAATGTAACATGGAAGATCTCAAGGCAAAAAGCCTTGAAAAAGATGCTAAAATCGTCTTAGGGTTTTCTCCAAAAATTCCACACTAAGCTCTCCCCTAATGACAAAAAATTAGAAAACTATATATAGACTTTTGGATCTGACGGCGTCACCTTATGGAGTGTGACGCCGTCACCTCGCCGCTTTTAGGGTTCCCGGGTGACCTTCTTGACGCCGTCCCTCTTTAGCTCTCCAAAATCCGTTCTGGCTTATCAAGGCTTGACGCCGTCAGACCTTGAACGTGACGCCGTCCCTCTTTGAATTAAGCCGTGACGCCCTTGATCAGGTTAAAGCGTGACGCCGTCAGAATTTACATGCAATTTTCACTGGCTTATCATGAGTAAATTTCACATCCACCTTTTCTTGCCAAGCCATGACGCCGTCCAGAGTAAAATCTGACGCCGTCAAAGGTAACTTTTAGCCGATTTTTGAGACTTTGTCGTTTTCTTCACTTTTATGCTCCAAAAACGTCCAAAATGCCTCCTTTTCCAGATTTCTCCTCAAAAGTACCTAAAATGACAAAAGGAACGATTTAGGGCAATATTTGATCAAATAAATACGATTTAGGGCTTAAATGACCCCTTAAAAGCGGTACACTTTTCGCTTCATCAACCATCGAAGCGCAAAAGTAATGTCTCTATTGAAGCCGTAAAGCAAGCTATGCCGGCGAAGAGTCAAAAGTCTTTAAATTATGGTACTTGAGAATTTGATTATGTACGACATTACAATTGTATATTCTGTTCAGTTATATACATTCGAGTTTTATTCAATTTCAAATTTCTTTTTGTTTATGATTCTGTTTTATATATAATACACTCATTCCAGCAGCACTAGCATAGTACTAGCAGTAGCAACTCTGCTCCAACAGTACTAACTTAAAAATACTAGTAATAACCCTGTGACTAAAAGATGCAGTCATGTATTATGGTCACGCTTATCAACATTATTGGTCACTCTTTGTTTAATTCGATGTGTGACTAAATATTACAAAAGGCCACACAAACATAAAATTCAAGTGGCCATTGGATGATCAATAGTCACACAAAATACAAATTTCTTCACTTTAAACAGCATATGGTCACACTTATTAACACTTTTGGCCACTTTATGCTTAAGTGTATGTGAGTAAATACCCAAAACAAACATGCTTTGTGTGACTGAATATTACAAAAGGCCACACAAACTAAATATTCATGTGACCATTGGATGATCAATAGTCACACAAAATACACATTTCTTCACTTAAAACAGCATATGGTCACACTTATTAACACTTTTGGCCACTTTATGCTTAATTGTATGTGACTAAATACCCAAAACAAACATGCTTTGTGTGACTAAATATTACAAAAGGCCACACAAACTAAGAATTCATGTGACCATTGGATGATCAATAGTCACACAAAATACACATTTCTTCACTTAAAACAGCATATGGTCACACTTATGAACACTTTTGGCCACTTTATGCTTAATTGTATGTGACTAAATACCCAAAACAAACATGCTTTGTGTGACTAAATATTACAAAAGGCCACACAAGCTAAATATTCATGTGACCATTGGATGATCAATAGTCACACAAAATACACATTTCTTCACTTAAAACAGCATATGGTCACACTTATTATCACTTTTGGCCACTTTATGCTTAATTGTATGTGACTAAATACCCAAAACAAACATGCTTTGTGTGACTAAATATTACAAAAGGCCACACAAACTAAGAATTCATGTGACCATTAGATGATCAATAGTCACACAAAATACACATTTCTTCACTTAAAACAGCATATGGTCACACTTATGAACACTTTTGGCCACTTTATGCTTAATTGTATGTGACTAAATACCCAAAACAAACATGCTTTGTGTGACTAAATATTATAAAAGGCCACACAAACATAAAATTCAAGTGGCCATTGGATGATCAATAGTCACACAAAATACAAATTTCTTCACTTTAAACAGCATATGGTCACACTTATCAACACTTTTGGCCACTTAATGCTTAATTGTATGTGACTAAATAACCAAAACAAACATGCTTTGTGTGACTAAATATTACAAAAGGCCACACAAACATAAAATTCATGTGGCCACTGGATGATCAATAGTCACACAAAATACACATTTCTTCACTTAAAACAACATATGGTCACACTTATTAACACTTTTGGCCACTTTATGCTTAATTGTATGTGACCAAATACCCAAAACAAACATGCTTTGTGTGACTAAATATTACAAAAGGCCACACAAACTAAGAATTCATGTGACCATTGGATGATCAATAGTCACACAAAATACACATTTCTTCACTTAAAACAGCATATGGTCACACTTATTAACACTTTTGGTCACTTTATGCTTAATTGTATGTGACTAAATACCCAAAGCAAACATGCTTTGTGTGACTAAATATTACAAAAGACCACACAAACTAAGAATTCATGTGACCATTGGATGATCAATAGTACACATTTCTTCACTTTAAACAGCATATGGTCACACTTATTAACACTTTTGGCCACTGTTTTTTAAATTGTATGTGACTAACTCGAAAAAAACAACACACGATGTGTGACTAAATCATCACAAACGTCACATTTATTATATTTTCGTGTGGCCATAGGATGGGAAATAGTCACACATACTGATGAATCCAACAAAACTTGTGCCTAATTAGTCACACATATTCGGGTTTTGGTCACTCTTTTTCGATGAAAACGGCCACAAACTAAACAATGTGACCATATGATACCTACGGTGGCGAGACTTTTTGTCACACACACCCCAAAAAACGTGTGTGACTATATGCATATAGTCACGCATTTCCAGTGTGACGATAGGCAGAATCTGTACCAGTGTAGAGTCAGGCTCGTGACTCGAACAAAAACAAGCGCTTCTTGGGAGGCAACCCAAGCTTTATTTGCTTTGTGTGTTTATTTATTTGTTTGTTTGATTTTATTTGCTTCCGTATATATGTTTAATTTTTATTATTATTGATTCATGTTCGAAACTAAATTGTGAAAATACTTTATCTTGTTTTTAACTTCGTCTTAACTACATATAAAGGTATTTTGCAAAAGTTAAGTGTAAGGGAAATCTAAATCGGTTTATTAGAACAAATGAACATGAATTGTAATAATAATAAATTAACATACATATTAGTATTTGTTTGAGTCAAATGCTTGTATCGAGTTATAATGATGTTTTGCAGGATTTCCAGGAAGTAAGGTATAGGTTTTTCCAAAAATTTTTCGGAAACTTAACATGAGAATTCTGTCAGATCATTTCTGACGGCGTCAGGATTTACAACCTGACGGCATCAGGTTTAATTTTCTGAAAATTTTTGAAAGTTTTGTTTTCATAAAAAGTTTTTATTAAATCTCTAACTTATAATCTCCAGGAATCTGCAAAATTATCATTCCACAAGCATTATATCCTTATATATAGAGTTTATCCCGCCGATGTTATGCAGGTTTTCGTGTTTGTTTTCTCAGGTTTAACAGGTTATTTTGGACAAGGAAATGTTTGTTGGATCAAGCTTATGGCGATGCATTAGTCATGGAGCTTCAACATTACCTTGGAAGAAGATCTAACCGTGTTACCACATTATCCACCGAGCGAATCAGGGGAGTATTTGATTTCATTCTTTTACTTTATGCTTTTACATCTTGTTATTTGAACATTGGGGACAATGTTCATCTTAAGTGTAAGGGGGGGTAAAAGTACGATACTTTAGAGAATACAATTGCACTTGATTTTTGTTTATTTAATAGTAGATGTATAGTAAAACTAAGAGAAACACCTGTTAGGGTAATTTTAGTGCCAAATTTAAAATTTTTTACAACATTTAGGAGTGAAACTTTGATCTTAATGAGCGTCTTACGGATAGGAGTTAAATGACTAGCACAAAAACCGTACCACTAAAAAATTTTCCACCCCCAAATATGTGAGGTTCGCCCCTAGAATTGGTAGGAAAAGCATTTATGCTATGATGTGTATACCGGTAGCACTTAGATTCTAGAACTTGCGTTAGGACCATTCCGAGGCCACAAGTGAGACTACATTCGTGTAGTTAGATTTACTACATGATAAGAGGCATTAGGATTAACCCATTGTTTTACACCTGTGTTTTTGTTATAATTACTTTGGCTACATTGGTCAAGTAATTCTCCCACACCCTTTGCGTTGTACTTATTTTTAGTACACGATACCCTTAGTACACCCCTCAGAGCCTATCTTTTCGTTTCGACCTTTAAGCATTTTACTTAAAGGAAGAATTTGTTACACCCCACTAAAATGTACACCCAAATCGCCTTAGCATACCTTGTATGCACTCATTTTTAGTGCATTATTGTGACAACATTTGTTTAAACCCAAGTTAATTATCTAGTTGATTACATGGTTGCTAAGTCGAATCATATCCTTGTACATATTGTTTTGGGACGATTGGGACTAATGGGTAAAGTACTAGTGTAATGGAGTAATGGGGAAGAACATCATTTATTACCCCCATATGTGCTAAATATTTTTAAAAGTACTCCAAGTGTTTCAATTATCTTAATTCGAGTCATTAGAATAGTTATTTGTAAAGTTATGTAAAAGTTCAAGTGTAAGGGGAATGCAACGCCCCTATGATGTATTATTTTGGATGGTAGGGCAAGAGTGTATAAAAAAAAAAAAAAAAAAAAAAAAAAAAAAAAAAAAAATCGAAAAATCAAGAAAAATACAAAAAAATGAGAAAAAGAAAAGTTGAAAAAACATACGGACTACCATCCCGTTTCATTTTATGTTTATTTTATGTTTTTGTTATTTTGTTTTTAGCTTAAGATTGAGTCGAGTCTTGGCTTAGCAACATTGTATAGTACATGTAATTAATCAAGATCTTTAACTCGCCACCAGTAAAATATCCCTTATCCAACAAAACCGTGTTTATCATATCCCTACACCTAACGTTATAACCCGTTTAAAAGCCCTCTTTGATAGTTTATCTTGGGTGCTTACGCCTAGTGGAGGAGGTTTTCGATCCTTTCCCAAGCCTATGGTAATCTATTTGCTATGACAGGTAGTGAGAGATATTATCCGTTTTCATTTATGAGATTTATTTTGATGACACTTGAGAGATGTGAGTATCTAAACACTACTTGTGAGGTGCTAGTCTATAATCTCCGTGCTTATTATGATTAAAGTGGAACGACTATTTGTTGTAATTACTTTTATATTAGTGTTAAATGACCCCTAACTTGTATTTTGATTAGAATAAAAGCGCATTTGCTTGAGGACAAGCAAATCTCAAGTGTAAGGGTATTTGATGAAGCGAAAAGTGTACCGCTTTTAGGGGGTCATTTAAGCCCTAAATCGTATTTATTTGATCAAATATTGCCCTAAATCGTTCCTTTTGTCATTTTAGGTACTTTGGAGAAGAAATCTGGAAAAGGAAGCATTTTGGACGTTTTTGGAGCATAAAAGTGAAGAAAACGACAAAGTCTCAAAATTATGCTGAAAAGTACCTTTGACGGCGTCAGGAATTTCCCCAGACGGCGTCACGGCTTGGCAAAAAAAAAGATGGATATGAAAATTACTCATGATAAGCCAGAGAATTTTGCATGAAAAATCTGACGGCGTCACCCTTTGAAGTGATCAAGGTCGTCACGGTTTAAACTAAAGAGGGACGGCGTCAAGCTCAATTCTGACGGCGTCACCCCTTGATAGGCCAGAGCGGATTTTGGAGCACTAAAGAGGGACGGCGTCAGGAAGGCCATCCGGGAACCCTAAAAGCGGTGAGGTGACGGCGTCAGGATCTACAACGTGACGCCGTCAGCCCTTAAACTCTATATATAGTTTTGCAATTTTTTGTCATTAGGGTGGAACTTATTGTGTGTAATTTTGGGGGAGAAACCCTAGACGAATTTATGCCATTTTTAAGGGTTTTCATACCCTTGGATCTCCCAAGTTTAATTGAAGATAAGTTATTATTTAAACATTCAATATGTCTATGTGTTGTTTGATTACATCTTGTTCTTGTCTTTTGATTAACATGTTAGGCTAGATTTATCTTGTGTTTGCTTAGATCTAATGAAACCTAACTATTGATTATTGGTTATTAGTGTGTTATTAATTGTATTGGATGATTGTTCATCGATGTTAGGCTTAAGAAAACTGGCTAACTTCCTATTCGGTAACTTGCTTGAACGTCTTAAGAAACATGAACCAATGCGTACTAAGGTTTTTATTGTTGTATTTAATGCATGAGCGAATTCTAGTGATCCCATGTTAGGAGCTTCTTAGCCGGCTCGACATAGGAGTGAAGTAGGAGTTCATAGAGTTGGGGAAGTACGTACGCCACCCCACGATTGGTATTAAGGAATACACCCGTCATCCACGCAATTAATACACACTAATCAACCGGTAAAAGATAGTTAGGGAGTAAGGAAATCTAAGTAAACACATTTCTCTCCATATAAGTTTCATCAACCTTTTCATTTTCTGTTATTTTATTTTATTTGCATTCGTAGTTATTTGGGTTAGTTGACTAGCAACTAATTCCGCCCACTCTTTCAAACCCGAGATTTTACTTGCTTTCATAAAAATATAAAAATACAAAAAGAATCTTCCCTCACCCTTAGACCTATTAGAATAGTTTTTTCAATCTTAACGACACTATTCCCTGTGGAGAACGATCAATCCCCCGTACTTACCACTACACTATACTACATCGGTCAGGTACACTGCCTGGTGGGGTTGTAAGCCTCTTGAGATCCCTCGAGAGGTAAAACCTGTTGTAAGGTTGCAAAACCACGCATCACTTAGTTTAATGTGTATCTTTTGTAGCCTTTGTATCACATTTGGTTAGTTTGGTTATTATGCTTTGAGCATGTTCAAAGGATATTGTTTTTTTATTTAGGGTGGCTCATTACCGCCCTTTTTGTACCGAACATTTTTTACTCAATATATTTCACCAGGTATAACCCCTTTACCAAAATAATAATAATAATAATAATAATAATAATAATAATAATAATAATAATAATAATAATAATAATAATAATAATAATAATAATAATAATAATAACAATAACAATAATAATAATAATAATAAAATAATAATAATAATAATAATAATAATAATAATAATAATAATAATAATAATAATAATAATCCAACACTAGAAACAAATATCCAAACTGCAAATTATCGACTAAAATGAAATGGTGAACCACGCTCCATCCACAAAGTTAGCTAAAAAGGTACATACTTTTGTAAAACAATTTTCCAACATAACCATCTCATCGTACACAAATTATATCATGTGAGAAAAACATAAAAATAATGTCATTGTCGAAAATGGGTAACAATGGAAAGTGAATCACAGTGAGGAATTTGCGAGTTTTTAAGGAAATCAGAAAAGAAATTCCGATTGTGATGTTTGTTTGATAGATTTACTTAGGCGTTTCTATGCAAATATTAGGAGCGTATGATACTTTCGAATAGCTTTGCTAAAGTATTATACACTTCATGTGATGGTCCATGAAATTTGAGTAAAACAAGAACAGATTCATTGATAGTTAATAAATTGTTACAAGATTACTCAAAACCTATTAGATTACATGATAACATCTTCAACTTCTTAAAGGGGATACTTTCGGTATGGTATCCCCTTTGGGTGACAAATAGACTCTCATTGATCCAAGCTATGCTTGATGATTCAATGAGAGGATGTTCCTATCAACTAATACATTGTGTGTATTCTTTTGTTTGTTTAGGAAAAGCATGCTATCTCTATTACAACACAGACAATATATACACAGGTAACTAGACTAAGACATGTGGGGCAGGTATGAGTAGACATCCACTTGTTGTGAGTTGTCATCCACTTGGTGTGAGTTGTCATCCACCAAGTTGTCCCTTTTCTTCTTCCTCTTTTGTCTTTGTCTGACTTCTATCTTTTTTTGTAGAAGTTCGCGCCCATATTTATCAGTCTGCTTATAGAGATAGCATCTTCAGGGTCACTGAGACATTTTTCAATTCTCAGTGATACTGGTGTTGTTTGTAGCTCGTATACTTTACTCACTGACACCGTATCAGTAAGTAAAGTGTTTCTTCAACAATGAACTTTTTACAACACTCACTGATTTCTTTATCAGTGAGTAACCCACTATTTTATCAGTGAGTTAGGCTATTTTATGTTCAAATCTTGTCAGGGTACTTGGGTCAAATTCTTGACCCAACAATCTCCCCCTATTTGAATATACAAATAGCCTGGGTTCAAACCTGCTTGTTCAGGGACTTGGGTTTAGTTCCTGAGGTTCAAGGGTTCAGGGACTTGGGTTTAGTTCCTGAGGTTTAAGGGTTCAGGAGACTTGGGTTTAGTTCCTGAGGGTTCAGGGGTTCAGGGACTTCAATGACCGTTTCAGTGATAGGGTTCAGGGTTCATGGGGTCCTGAGGGTTCACTTTGACAGGTTCATTATTTTGTCTCACTAAAAGGGTTCAGGTTCAGTGACCTGATGGTTCAGTGACTGGGGGTTCAGTCACCAAAGGGGGTTCAGTGACCTGGGTTTTAGTCACTGAGTTCAGGGGCCTGGTTCAATTTACCAAAGGTTCAGGTTGTGTTTTATCCACTGATGCATCAGTGTCCACCCTCTCCTTTTGTTACTCCCTGATAGCAGCCCAAACTAGGCCTGAGTTATACTTATCCCTGATCAACACAACTGCCTCCCTGAGCTTCCCACCCTTTCAGTCTTCAATGGTTCAGTGACCCTGTGTTTTCTGGGATTTCACTGATTTCAGACACCATTGGATTCAGGGACATGAAATCATCATGTTCAATCCCATCCTGATTTATCATCAGCCCTCCTGATTTATCATCAGCTGACAACCCAGTTCATATCAGCTGCTTCTGTTGATCTTTATTTTTCAGGAGCACTAATAAATATTACAACCCATTTTCAGGCCGCAATTTCCCTTTGAACACACTTTCCCGTCCACTCCCTGATACTTATCAGGGACCCCGCTTTTCACTCCCTGATTCCCACATATCTCACTACCTGACCTTCCTTCACATCCTGATCTTTGTCACACCCTGAACAAATAACATTTCTTGAAAGACACATTCTCTTTCAGAAGTGCAATAGCTCAGTCCGAAAACCATCCTCACATAATCTTTATCACATTCTTACATCATTCTCAACATTCTCAGGTTAAACCCGAAAATACCAACCTCCCATCTTTAATACCATGCCAACGACAATAACACAACCAGTACACTATCTGAGTCATTTTGACTTCACAAGAATCAACAACCTATAATCCATATCCCCTAAAATTTCCTTCATCACAACACTACAATACTCCTAACAACACTTTTATTGAACAGACCTGTATCACTGATTCAGTGAGCGTTAGGATCTTGGTTTGAAGCCCTTTTTTGCTCCGAAATCAACTGGGTTTTGTTGTTTGGTGAGTTTGGTGTTGTGTGGGGGTGATGGTAATTATTGTGGTTTTGATTTAGAGAGTGTGGATCTGGGATTTTTTTTTTTGTGTTTGATCGAATGATGGGTTTGATCGAATGGTGGTTTTTGTTTGTGACCTTTATTGAAGAAGATGGATCGATTAAATTTTTGTGAGGTGATAGATCTTATTTTTGGTTAATAGGATTTTGAAGATCTGGTTTTTATTTTTGTGTAGTGGTGAGTTTTATCATCCTTTTTGATGATTTCTTTTTGAGCGGGTGAGGATAAGCTTTTTTTTTTTTTTTTTTTTTTTTTGTGGTGGAAGTTTATCTTATTTGTGTTTATTTGTGTTTGGATAAGATTTGTGTGGTGTTAGACCCGTATCCCGGTTACGAGTAGGCCCCACCCTAGATGTAATATGCTAAGGACTTATGTGATTGGTTGGTCAATAAAGTTATGTGAAAGTCAAACCCGATAGTCAAACTAATAGTCAAAGTATGACTAAAGTGGTTATGTAAAATATGATGTATAACTAAAGGGACCTAAGTTGCCATTGTGATAAATATGTCAAAGGTATTATAAGTTAGTTGTGGCTAAAGTAAGAAGAAAGAGACTCGAGGGACCATTCTTGCAATGACCCAAACTTGTGGCTAGCTATTATTTATCCAGGAGATTCTAGATTTCTCTCTATTATTCTTGAGAGTGGAAAGGCCGGTTCTAGAGAAGAAATAGAGAGGGAAAAGATGAAGGTGGAGGTGCTATGATGATGGTTATTCAATGGCATGATCCCTAGCTTGATTTCCCAAGTAAGTATTATCCTTATTATAATGAATATGAGGTTAAAGTTTATGGATTAAGTGGGTTTTCATCATATGATCATGTGATGATATAGAGATGATGTTGGGTAAGTTTAGATGGGTTTTATAACCCTTGATCATGATTTATTATGTTATGTGTTAAGGATTGTACGATGTTATGATTTAGGGTGTTATGAGGATGATGATGATGATGGTTAGAAGATGTTGATGGTGGGATGAATGTTAGTAGTTAGCTTGGATTGAAGGTAAGTAACTCTCCCTAAAACTTGTATTATATGTGTATTTATCATGTATGTATTGTGGTTGTGTAAGAATATAGGAGTTGGACTTAGAATGGTTATAAGCTAAGTATGGATGGCTAGTGGTTTGTGGCTAAGGGTATGTAGCTTGTTGGATTTGGA
This sequence comes from Artemisia tridentata subsp. tridentata, assembly GCA_021014915.2. Classification (NCBI taxonomy): domain Eukaryota; kingdom Viridiplantae; phylum Streptophyta; class Magnoliopsida; order Asterales; family Asteraceae; genus Artemisia; species Artemisia tridentata. Next base: position 305,414,519 of record CP139502.1, on the reverse strand, counting down.
CTATTTAAGGTATGTAGTTGGTTATGGTTGTTGTGATTGATAGTGGTTATGATATGAGAATATGTGGGATATGGTTTGGATGTTGTAGATTAGAAGCCTTTATGATGGTTATGATGCTTATGTGAAAGTATGTGTATGATATATGTTTTATGTTGGGTTACTTACTAAGCGTAAGCTTATTCTTTTAGTTGTCAATGTTTTGTAGGCTTATGCGCGACGGAAGGAAGTTTCATGGATTATAGCATAAGGATTTGGAAGTGAATTCGAAAGATAATAAGTAGTAGGAGCTAGGTAGAATACCGAGCTCGAGACAAGGTTGTACCCCCGAGAGTGTTTCTTTTGGTTTGTATAATGTGTGTCGAGGTCGTCGTAAAGTTTGGGAGTCTAACTATGAGTCAAAGTGTAGTTTATGTGTTTATGTATAAGGTTAAAGGGGCGTTTGGTTTAGTTGTAAATATACACATTTTGGTAGTGAACGGGTCAAGTGTTGTTGGAACGTGTTTGATATGTTAAATAAATGAAGTTAGTCAAGTTTGGTGTAAAACGGAAGTCGTATGGGTTGTTTGTAGTTAAAATGGGTCAAAACGGGTTATTTACATAACCCGTCTATTTTGTAAGTACCCTTTCGGGAAGTCAAATGGTAAATGTTTTTATATGGGAATGAGCCCATTGACATACTAATGAAATCTGGAAAGTTTCGTTAATTGTCGAGTCATAGAAGTCGTTTTCTGGATAATGGGTATTTTAGATGAAAAACGGGGTAAATTAGACTAATACCCCCAGTTTTAAAAGGAAAGGAAAAATGGGGTATTTTAGATGTAAAAAGGGTGTAAATTAGACTAATACCCCCAGTTTTAAAAGGAAAGAAAAAAGGGGTATTTTAGATGTAAAAAGGGGTAAATTAGACTAATACCCCTCAGTTTAAAGTGAAGGGAAAAAGTGTGTATTTTAGATGCAAATGTCAGCATTTTAGACTAATAACTATGGTATTAGTGTCTGTTTAAAAATCAAGTAACTTTTAATCCGTAAGCCGTCACGGGTTGTGCTACCCATCGTTTCAAAGGTAATTGAGTCTAGTCTCAGTTAAAAATAGCCTAAAGGTATGAATGTTTATAGATTTTTGTCAGATGTCAAAAGAGTAACAGTATGTCCGTAAAAGTCTAGCGTTTTGGGTAAAAAGTTTTAAATTTTGGTCTAAGCGGGCACGGGGTGTAACATGTGGTGGGTGTGTTTTTTATGGGGTTCAGGGAGGGGATTGGTGTTTTTCAGTCACCAATAAATATGTTTTTCCCCCTCAAAAATTGCTATATCAGTAGCAGTTTTTGAAGATCACATTTATTTATTTTTTGAAGAATGTTATCAGCAGTTATACATGGATCTGGCTCATAAGAATGAACCTTAGGCTCTGATACCACTTGATGGTCCATGAAATTTGAGTAAAACAATAATAGATTCATTGATAATGAATAAATTGTTACAAGATTACTCAAAACCTATTAGATTACATGATAACATCTTCAACTTCTTAAAGGGGATACTTTCGGTATGGTATCCCCTTTGGGTGACAAATAGACTCTCATTGATCCAAGCTATGCTTGATGATTCAATGAGAGATGTTCCTATCAACTAATACACTGTGTGTATTCTTTTGTTTATTTAGGAAAAGCATGCTATCTCTATTACAACACAGACAATATATACACAGGTAACTAGACTAAGACATGTGGGGCAGGTATAAGAAGACATCCACTTGTTGTGAGTTGTCATCCACTTGGTGTGAGTTATCATCCACCAAGTTGTCCCTCTTCTTCTTCCTCTTTTGTCTTTGTCTGACTTCTATCTTTTTTTGTAGAAGTTCGCGCCCATATTTATCAGTCTGCTTATAGAGATAGCATCTTCAGGGTCACTGAGACATTTGTCAATTCTTAGTGATACTGGTGTTGTTTGTAGCTCGTATACTTTACTCACTGACACCGTATCAGTAAGTAAAGTGTTTTTTCAACAACGAACTTTTTACAACACTCACTGATTTCTTTATCAGTGAGTAACCCACTATTTTATCAGTGAGTTAGGCTATTTTATGTTCAAATCTTGTCAGGGTACTTGGGTCAAATTCTTGACCCAACATCATGTCATTCATTGTTTTGTAAACATAGTGGGTTCGTTGATCGTATTGGATGTTTGTTTACGTTCCTCCGGGGAGGCGACAATGCAAAGTACGATGACTCAATGAGTGGAGGATTAAAGCAAAGCAATTAGAGACATGACATTGACATTGACTAAATGAAATCGATTTTGTTACCAATTATCAACGTTATTATAAATATAATCCAACACTCGAAATAAATATCCAAACCACAAATTATCAACTGAAATAAAATTGTGAACCACACACAATTCACAAAGTTATGTAAAACAATTTACTTACATAACCATCTCATCCTACATGAATTAGATCACGCGAAATAAAACCCAAAAAACGAAATAATGTCATTGTCGAAAAAGGGTAATAATGGAAAGTGAATTATAGTGCCAACAAGTCATTTCCCAATAGTGTCGGTCTATCCTAACCCCCCTATAAGTATAAAGGGCACCCCCCCTAGTGCGAGGTGTACCTTTGTATTTTTTTATTTTTTATTGTGTACTTTTGTACATTTTGTCATTTTGTTTTTTTTTGTTTTTTTTTTTGGTTTTTTTTTATATATACTTTTTAAAGTATGTATTTGTTTTATTTTATTTTGTGCAATGTTTATTTTAGTGTTTATTTGTTATATTTTTTATTCTATGTTATTTGTATTAGTATAATGTGTTTCTATTTAATTAAACAACAACAATAACACGTTAACATTAACACATTAAACATCTACAAAAACAGCTGTTATTATTCAATTAAACAACAACATTAACACATTATTTAAAAACAACAACACCTACTACATGTGAAGATTATTTATGTAATCTAAAAGCTCATGGAGCATTGCACCCGACTGACATGCGTGATCCACAGGATTCCTTGCCAATTCCAGTGATGCCTCGAGCGTCTTTATTCTTGTCAACAACATCTTGTTTTGAGACACTAACATCTTGTTTCTTGTTTCAAGCTTGTCAATCTTATTATCTTGCTTGTCAATCTTATTATCTTTAGCTACGCAGTTTGAGCACTGCGTTGAAGAAGAGGCTTGACTAAAGTACTCGTTCTGAATAGCATCCTTCCACATAAAGTATCCACACACATAGTCATCTGTTCCTGGCTGTTACATGTTAAAAAAATTATAAGAAATGTATTCTTAACAAACAAATAATTTACATAATTAAGCAAACGTATGATTATTTACCACTGAAAAAGGACATACATAATACGGTTGACCATAACTAGTGTCTCTACGGGATGTCCTTTCTATAATCAATCCTCTCCGACAGCGACACAAGAAAGGATTATTTTTTTCCACCTGGCCAAAGAATTTGTATAATAATTTACAACATAAATCAGTAATGTATTGTTAATTTAAATAATACAAACAATTATTTACAACATAAATCTGTAATCCTTCATTATGTTTTGTCGGTATAATTATTTACAACATAAATCACTAATCATTTACAATGTTTTGTCGGTATAATTATTTACAACATAACTCAGTAATCATTTACAATGTTTTGTCTGTATAATTATTTACAACATAAATCAGTAATCATTTACTATGTTTGTCTTTGTCTAATCTCAGTATACAGGTGTAGTCGATCGCAATATAAATTTGCCCATTCGGATGCATCGGCAACTCTGAACGCCCTCCATTGTGGGTGAATATCCGGAACTGGTGAATTTTCGTTTAGCGTCAGATGAATAAAGTGAGCACATTCGTCATCCCCAACACGGGCAATAACAAGAGGGCCAGTTCCTTGTGATAAATCTGGACCGGAAAAAAGCGGAAAACACGTATGACGTTGTCGCTCGGATATAAATACAAAAGGCCGGTTAATCACTGAAGCAATAACCAACCCCGTGTTTGGCATACTCATCCAGTAGTCTGGCGGTGCAAATCCATTATGTAACCAGTCTACTGATCTTCGAAGATAGTCATAGTCATTTTGCCACCACATACTTATGTAAAAGTCATGATTAATGTCTAACTCTTTCAATAGCCACATTCGAACATCGCGCCACCTTTCTTCGGGTTGACCAATACCGTGGGCAACGCACCAAAACCCATAATTTCCATCACCTCGCACATTATAAATACTTGTGATGTATTGACGGAAAAGCTGTGGAATCTGCTCAATCAAATAGTCGCTACCCGCATCTCCAACGTATAACCTGTGTCTTATACTCTGTTCAACTCTAGTACCCATGTAAGAAATATGTCTCGCAGGTTGTTTGTTCAAGTCCGGGACTTTTGTAGATCTTGAATTTGTACTTCTTCGGTGATCTACGGTTGGTACTTTATTCAAGTCTGGGAGTTTTGTAGACTGGGAATTTTTATCCTTTGCGCTCGGACATCCACGAGTACTTTTGTGAACTGCAGGTTGACGTATATCAACAGATTGGGGATCGTATATCCCTCTCACCTTCTTTAACATATTTTTTTCTTGACAAACGACGATATTTTATCAAAAATACTCTTGAATTGTTGTATGTCATCTTCACAAGCAGGATCATCGTCAGGTTCAGAAGAAGGACCAACTTCAGTATTGATACTAGGCCACGGAACAGATAGGGTTCTCCAAAAAATATCAACTATATGAAGTGGAATGGCCATTTCTGCATTCATTAAAAGTGACTTATATAAATTACTGATATTAATGGGGAAAATAACTTGATAGTCATAAATTTAATATACTTACTATGAATCCGATAGTAAAGCAGTTCGTGAAAGCATGGTAGCCCATAAACTGACCGCAACTAATGACTACAATCTTGGGCGTCGATAGACAGTTGGAGCTCATCGAACATGAGTTCCAAAGCATATTTGGAAACTTTATACCACAATTATGCAAATAGTGGTATATTACATTTATTCATTCTCTCGTTTTTGCTTCTATTAAAAGTATCTTTTATCGTAGTTTCTTGCGCAACGAGAATCTTATCGATCGAACTCAACAACGTGTCTAAGTTGGACTGTGTGCTGCCCAAGTATAATTTCAACAACGTGTCTAAGTTGGACTTTGTTCAAAAAGCAAAAAGCCATTGAAAATGTTTTGTTTGTTGAAGTTAATCCGACAATTTCAAAAAATGGCAATTTAAACTACGTGATATTGTATGTTGAGTCCATTAGCATGATTCCAGGGAATGTACACCATAGAGCATACGACGTGGGGTGAACAAAAAATAGTTCCTCAAGCTCATTATGCTCATTTACCCTCACGTAATATGTATACCCTGAATGCATCAAATGTGAGTAAAGGACTTGGATTGGAGTTCTATGACCTATTAGGGCTCCACGGATCTTATTTTGTGCGTTATATATAGTTTTAATGCTAGACACGTTATCCGGATTACGCTCCTTTACTGACGAAAGTATATGACATGGTGCTACGTGATACTCTGTCAATTGTTGCACCAAACTGAACTCATCATCCTTTAATCTCATTGCATATGGGAAACCATGCAACGATTCTGCAAAATCATGATTATGCCTATCACACTTCACCCTCAACCTCCAAAAATCTTGTGTTTTCGAATATTTCGCCACAAATTTGAATGGACAATCGGTTTTAGAGGTACTGGTTTGCCGTTTAATTTCATCTTCTAAACCTTCACGTTCATACTTCCCACCCTTTGAACACCCATAAATGATTGTGTACAAATACTCCTTCTCTGATTTGGTTCGTTTTTTAATAATAACAAAACAGATCCCTCGAGCTATATTTTGCACCCAATCAGTTAGTTGCTTGGGAGAACTGAACACCTGAAAATACATTATAACGTTTACAACTTTTATTTTTTTAACAAACAACTTTATTTTTTTTTAACTTTTACAACTTTCATTTTTTTAACAACTTTTTTTTACAATTTTTTTTTTTACAATTTTTTTTACATTGTCTTAGAAAGGAAAAAAAAAGGTTAAAACCGCGTATACCACTCACACACCCACTGACTTAACATATCCCACCCCACCCCCATCCCATCCTTCTATACACTCTCTGACTCTCTCTTTTCTCTCACTCAATCACCCCAACTGCTATACTCTCTCCTCTGTCTCTCTTTCTCTCACTCAAAAACTATGTTCTTGGTAGTTTTGATCTAAAAACTGTTTTTTGATGGTGGTTTTCTTTGTAGATCATGGTGTTATATCTTTTTAGATCTAAAAAGTTTGATGGTGAGACAGAGACATGTATAGAAGGATGGGATAGGGGGTGGGATAAGGGTAAGTCTGTGGGTGTGTGAGTGGTATACGCGATTTTAACTTTTTTTTACTGGTGGTTCTTATGTTGGTGGTTCTTGGTACTTTTTAGATCTTTTTAGATCTAAAACTGATGCTTTGGTGGTTTATGTGAGACGCGGTTTCTTGGTACTTTTTTTGGTTAGATCTTTTTAAATCTAAAACTGGTGATACTTTTTTTGGTTAGATCTTTTTAGATCTAAACAAATTGGTGGTTCTGATGGTGGTTAAATCTTTTTAGATCTAAAACTCGACCCTTTTTAGATCTAAAACCGATGATGCTTGGTTCTGATTGTGGTTAGATCTAAAAAAAATGGTTGAGTTATTCTAACCCCCCTATATGTTGGTGGTTTCACATAAGCAGTTTCACATAATTGTTGGTTCTGATGATGGTTGTTTGTTGGTTCTGATGATGGTTGTTTGTTGAATCTGATGGTTGTTTGATGGTTCTGATGATGGTTGTTTGTTGGTTTTTATGGTTGTTTGTTGGTTCTGATGATGGTTGTTTGTTGGTTCTGATGATGGTTTGTTGCTGCTTATGTGGTGGTTTCTTTTATGTGAAACTGCTTATGTGAAAGTGCTTATGTAAAAGTGCTTATGTGAAACTGCTTTTATGTGAAAGTGCTTATGGGAAAACTTATGAATGTAATAAGATCCATATTTTTATGTGAAACGGCATATGTTTAACTGCTTATGTGAAACTGCTTATGTGAAACTGCTTATGTGAAACTTTAAGCAGTTTTTTATCTTTTTTAAACTTTAAGCAGTTTATGATCTAATGGTAGTTTGATGGCGATGATTATTTAAAAAAAAAAAAAAAAAAAAAAAAAAAAAAAAAAAAAAAAAAAAAAAACCTTGTCGATTGGCGTGGCATAACCGAATGGACGGCAAAAATTTTGCAACCTTCAAATTTGCGGCCATATGTGTAAAAAAATAATCTGAGCCATCTGTGAAACTGCTTATTTGAAACTGCTTGTGTTTGAAACTCATTTTATTTTTGAAAGTAATAGCGTAAAATTATACCTCGTTCGTGTAAAACGGTGATGTATTCATCGTAAAATTGCTTATGTTTAAAACTGCTTATATGAAACTGCTTATTTGAAACTGCTTTTGTGAAAAAGCTGCTTCTGTGAAACTGCTTATGTGAAACTGCTTCTGTGTAATTGCTGCTTACGTGAAACTCCTTATGTGAAACTCTGCTTATGTGAAACTGCTTATTTGAAACTGCTTTTATGTGAAACTGCTTATGGGAAAACTTGTGAAAACATTTGAATGTAACTATGCTAAGAAACTTTTTTTATAAGTCATGAAAGATTCTAAAACAGTAAAAAGAAAGTTTCCCGTGACTTAAAAAAAAAATAATAAAATAAAAATAACTTTGACACAACTTTAATAAAACTTTGACAAAAAAAAAAAAAAAAAAAAAAAAAAAACGGAGTGTTTTAGTAGAAGAGAAAAAAGAAAAGAAAAAAAAATAATAAAATAAAGTACATACATAATAAGACAAAAGACAACTAATGGACAAAAAGAACATACATGGTAGGGGGTTTGTAGGGGGACATGGTAAATGGCATGTATAGTAGAGCCCTTTTGCAATAGGCCCATCTTATCCAAACCCCCCTTTAGGGGGGTTGTTGACTTTTTCCCCTGTTGCTGTCGCTTGTACTGTCTGTTTTGTCGGGTTATACATTCTACTAAAAGTAGTTGGACCTCACATAATAGGGGAGTGTGGATAATAGAGGCATTTGCAATAATACATCGTCAAGTTGTACAATCCGAAAGAACAATAAACCAATTGTCATTTTGTTGAAGTGTGATGGACCTCATTGTAAGCAAAGTACAATGAGTTGAGGAACAAATAAGAAGCAATCATGACTTGATATGATGACACTTGAAAAATAGGACTAGTAAAAGGGTTATACTATATAAGCCCCCCCTATGATGTCAAATCATAGGGGACAAAGGGCATCTTTTTTTTATTTTGCAGTATTACACAGTTTTCTGTAAGTTTCTGCTCCGTATTTCTGACAGTTTTAATCGTTTGACTTATTAAACTTTATATTTTCTGTTCCGCATTTTCAGGTTTATAGTTTTTTAATATAAACAAAATTATAAAAATAAAAAAAAAATAAATAAATAAAAAAAAAGTCAAAAAACAAGGGGGGGCTTGGATAACATTTTTTGGAGGGGCTTGAATAACATGTGCCCTAGTAAAATTCATCCTAATGATATAAGTTTAACAATGAGATCTAACAATAGATATATACTTCATTTATCTTTTACCAATTGTTATACACTTTTTTTCTTTTGTTATTTCTCATCAATTAATTTTGCAAATGCACCAATCAAATTTTTAGGTTTAATTTTAAATGTATATTTTAAAAATCCAAATCATTATCAATTCATTAAAATGGTGTATCGTCTCACTTTCTTTCACCTTTTCCACTTTCCTTTCTTTTTCTCCATCTTTTTCTAAATTTAATGCATTTAGAAATGACTGGGTGACTAAATGTATGTCTAATTTTGTGACTAAAATTGTGTGACATTTATTTATTGGTTTGTGAAGCCGTGAGTCAACAAGACAATATTTTAAGCAACTCATCAAAATTAATGACTATATGGACGTGGAGGTGGACGTGGACGTGGACGTAGATAGAAAAGGAAGAATTTGTCTTTACCACCATACGAGTCGCTCCAATCTCAAGGTATACTACATCTAAAACCCTTGCGTTTCCTTAGGCTAAACGGAGTGAAGCGATCCAGGGGGGCGATAAGGCCTGGATCGCCCCTCAAGTAGCCCCAAACACCGCCCCCCCATGGCAACCTTGCCCTTTTAACTTTCAGGCGATCTATTTGTATCGCCCTATTTTTTTCTTTTACCCAATTATTGTTTGCCACGTGTACAATGTTTATATTACTCCAATTATTGTCTGCCACGTGTCGTGAGTCGCCCCACCCTCCTAAGTAGCCCCACTCCCCCTTTTTTTTGAGGCTACCCAACTTGCTGACTCAGCGCCACGTGGCGCGAGTCGCCCCTCTCCTGGGTAGCCTCACTCCCTTTAGCCTTAATACACCATTTTAACTTATTTTTTGAGAAACGTGTATAAAGACATTAAGTATAATGTTGTACGTGTTTAGATATAAATATTAAGTAAATAAATACGGAGTATGCTAGAAGCCAGAAGCATCAAATTAAACTTGTATCACTAGTACAAAAGCTTTATATCATCCATTTTGGAAAGATTACGACTAGGGAAGCTTGAGACGTCAAAGAAGTGAGTATTGATTTTGGTTTATTTTAATTTGTTAAGTGTGGCAAATGCCTATAGCTTTATTCATTTCTTGATTAATTTACAGGTTTACCGGTCGATTAGTAACAAAATAAGAAATGATACAGTGACTCAGTGAGAGAAGACAATGATGAACGTGTTGGATTGATCCAAGAGTGAAGAAACAGAATTCCGTGAATTAACACATTGTTTCGAATGGTGTAATTGGATCCTGAATATTATAAAATGTTTCAAGTCTCATTAAGAAAATCATATTCGTTAGTCTTTTTAACAAGTTTCTTTTATTTGTACACACATATATATACACGCTTACACAAGTACATTAATTTTAAATGTATCATATTTTCCTGTTTTTAAACTAAAGATTTGCAGTGCCTTGGGCCGTAAACGAACGAGACTAACACGAATGAAGTCTTGTTCATGTTAGTTCGTTTAATCGTTTAATTTTAACAAGACAAATGAACGGACACGAACGCTTAAATTGACAAATTTTCTTGTTGGTGTTCATTCTTTAAGAAATGAGGCTGTTGTATTTAACTTTCACTGATGGGTAAGTTGTATTTTTACGCGGTACACCATCTCACACAGTCACGAGCGAAATCAAATACGTAAACGTCAAAGCTTGTTACCGAAAGCAATAGTAGTACTTCACTCTTCGAGATTCTCACGCCAAATTAATGTACGTAAGGTCTGGTTTTAAGATTCCCGTGTAGCCTTTAAAGATTCTTGGAAGAGTATAGCATCATCATATCCTAAAGTTAAAAACTTGTTCGTAGGGAAATCTGATCTTGACGATTCTTTTGTTTTAAAATCTTAAAATTATTAATTTTAATGTGGGTTGAGTAATTTTTATTTGTCATTTATCTCACTTTGAATTATTAAACTACTGATTGCCATCAAAATAAACAGGTTAGCATGAGGAAAAAAAGGTTACAGGTCGTGTTCATGTCAATCCACGTAAGCCGTTTATTAAACACGATGTGTTCGGGTTTGGGGCGAGTTAAACGAGTCGATCCGCAACCTGTTTATTAATTTTCTAAGCATCAAAATTAAATTTATGATTGGTTAAATAGGTTATTTGGGTTAATTGGTTAGACAATCGATTACCACCCCATTTAACCTATATAACACGTGTAATATGTTTAAACCGTCAACCTATTTAAATTAACGGGTTATATGGGTTATGTACGGGTTATGCATAAATATGCAGGTTAGGGTTGGCAGACTTTGACCGATTTCTTAAACATAGCATGTTTCTTATTTTGAATCAAATGAAGCAACAAAAGCAACTAGCTGTAGTTGTTCTCGTTGAAGTGTTCTGTGCACCACCAAGCACTACAAGAAACTGCTTTTAGTGACAAGTGGTATTTGTCAATAACAGCAAAAAGTAGTCACAAATCCAATTTAGTGACAAAACTGAGGTCGTCACTTGTCGTCACAATAGGTCCGTCACGATTTTTTTTAGAGACGAAATTCAAAAAGTCGTCATTGACAAGTGAGAAAAATGGAGTTGTCACTAAAAAATTTTGACAACATCTTTTGTAACAAAAATTTGTCACTAATGAGTGTAAGTCGTCACTATTTTTGCAAATTGAACATGAAAGGTCGCAAATGTAACATCAACAGTGACAAACAAGGTCGTCACTAATTTGAGGATAAAAATAACAAAAAAATAAATAAAAAAATGGCCTACTAATTATGCAGTATAATGTTGAGCACACACATAACGCTATTTTTAAACACATGCATGAACTATGAAATACATGAAATATGTAAGGTTCACATCATAAATTCCTCAAAGTAAAGGTATCACAATGATCATAAACCTATCTAAGTAGAATTTGTATTTGCATGTACAACATTATTGTCACACACTTGAGGGCGTGACTGACCATAGCACTACAGTTACAGTTATATTGAATGACCTAAAGTGTCGTTTTGAAAATACATCGTTTGATTAATTAAAAACATTCAGAGTTACAAAAGTTAGGTCCCAAAAGATATTTCACGTTGCGGAAATAAGTTTATACAAATCAAACGATAATAAGTGCATAAAAGATAAGTGAGACGCGTCGTCACCGCGACTCCAAAATAGGTCCATATGCAGGCCATGATGCGCATACCTTAATTACCTGAAAATACATTGCTAAAAATGGTCAGCAAAAATATTGGTGAGATCATAGGTTTATGTAAATGAATTGTTCCTACGGTAACCAAAAGTATGAGGTGTATGACATAAATGCCACAAAAATAATATATTAGCTCTTAAGCTCATGACCCCGAAGCTAGACTGAATGAAATGCCCCAAACCCGAGTGCTTTGCCAGACACTCTAATATGATTAAAATGAAATGCGTTCGTATGACCAGTTGGAGCTACCAACCCGAACGGAGGCGTCACCCTCAACAGATCTATTTATTCACTCTCGCTTACTTCCATAATTAACGGTTCATGATAATAAATGGGACTTTAATCTGGGCAATGATGTAACTTAAGCAATGTAACTGAATTTTGATACTTTGGTCCGTATGTAAAAATGGTGCAATTTATTCTCCCCCGAGAGTTTAGAAATCAAGTAATCAATTGAAAACGGGGCTGTGAAAACTCACCTGATGCGATAGCACAATGACAATAGTGGATATGATGAAATGTGGCTCGGTCTCTAACCGCAACCTATTATGAATGATGTATCTAATGTAAGCAATGAATTTACGCAATACATGCAAATACGTATATTATCGATACCACTCGAGACTTTTGAAAATAATGTTTATCGTCGAAAAATATATTTCTGACGTCTCGTTAAGTTAATAAACTCTTTTCGTGTAAATGTGTTGCAACGATAACCCACGATCGTCGTTTGATAATTTATCGGTGAATATTGTGTTTCCGTCGTAAAAATAATCATTTTTCATAACTTGAAAATATGTGACCAAATGAGTTTGCAAAACAAGTCATAAATGTGTGCTCGTTAAATGTTAGTGAATAGGTTCGGTGTCTTTGAAAACTTTGTAACGATGTCTTGAAGACGTGTCATTTAACTTTTGATCATACGGGTCTCGATTGATAAGAAATACGGCTCTCAATATAGTGTATTGCAAAAACTGTTTTTAACTTAGTAATATTTTCCTTATTAGAAAGCTGAAAATATATATTGAAGTTGTCAGGTTTCAAACGCGTATATCTTTGTCGTTATGAGCTCGTTTTCTACGTTCTTTATATCCACGGCTTCGTATTAACATGAACTAACATAATTTCAGTAGGTCGGATCGTCCACGTCTAACGCCTCATTTTTTCCGTTGAATCTCGGCAAACAGCACGCAATATTTTCAGAAATTAGTTTTTTCGTCGCCAAACTCAGAAAAATCATAACTTTCTCGTCATAAGTCGGTTTTTACTCATTCAAGCGGCCACGGTTTCGTTTTTGAGAGTATTTTCTAAATATGAAGGCCAAAATAGTTCAATGTCTACTGAGTTTTCCAGATTTCACGTTTTTGGACAGACCCTTTTCTATTGTTTGAAATAATCACTTTTATGGTTCAAGGCTTGTTCAAAACACAATCAATCAACACCACAACTACTCTAATCCTACCGCACACCTTCTTAGGGTGTCATGGGGTCCTAAACATCTCCAACAATGGTGGGTTTCATGAGGTTATAACTAAAAATCCATAGATCTATGTTTATAATGAAAATGAGTAGCAAGTGGTATGTTTAACATGTATATTTGCATGTCTAGTTACTAATATAACTTGAAAATACATCAAATGAAAGTATGAAAAGATTACTTGAAGCTTACTTGATGATTTGAAGAGTTTTGGAGATGATTATGTAAGAAACATTGGGATTTTTATTTCAAAATCCTAACAAGGAGTATAAATGAGACTTGAGTAATACTTGTTCTTGAAAAATTTATGGATTCTTCTTGTGTTCTTGATGTTGGCCGAACATATGAGAGGAAAAAGAGAGAGTTTTTGATCTATTTTGCTAGTTATTAGTGAAATGTATGTGTTATGGAAATTAAATCCAAAACATATAAGCCATGATCATTAAATGAAATGTACTTAGCAATCAAGTGAAAATGAGAAGTTTAGGGGTGTTAGGGGGGCGGCACATGGAAGAAGAAAAGAAAGAAATTGGCCTAATTAAAGCTCTTGTCTCCCACTAAGCAAGAGTTAGTTTGTTTTAAGTATACATTAGGTGTTATCGTATACCGAGTTAGCTAGAAATTAATCTTGACGAGTTAGAATAAAATATGACGAAGTTGTAAAAATTATAAAATCATATTCCTTGCAAGAATCGGGTGTTAGAATAATTATCGAGTTGAAATTTCGCAAACCGACGGTGTTATAAGCTTTTAACGATAAATATAGCAAACGATTTAAAAACACCGGGTAGTTAAATAATGAAATCTCTATATCATTATAATGAGTATGAAAATATATTATGATCATTGTCTGGAGTGTTGGGTGTATTGTTAGTAGTAATGACTGAGTGGCAACGTTTAGTAAATAATTAAACATACGTTAATGAAAATCACACAAACCTGTGCATGACCTAATATGATGATGATGTTACTGATGATATGTAGACTACTCTAGTCTATATGAAGTGTTCTTACTGATGATGCATGAATACGCAGCTAAACCATAATGGTTACGCGCATTTGAATACCCGTAAACCTAGTTTACGTAATGATGAATTATAACCATGAATAGTGATTTCCCTCCGGGAATGAATAGTGTTTCGTGAATAGTAAAATTTTTGAAAACTTCTCAAAGTCTCAAACTGACTTCAAAAATGATGAATAGTGATTGGTAAATAGTAAATGATGAATAGTAACTTGTCGAGGTTTGAAAAATGACCTGAAATTACGGGTTGTCACAATTATAGTTAATCATTTCATAGTATTTAGTATAAAAGAATTTGTTGTACTCGGTAATTATATCCTCCAATCTTTTTGACGCGATTGGGTATAGTAGTTGTCGTTATTGTAAGTTTGTTGCCAAGAGGTTCGGTTTGCCTTTGGATACTATCATTCAAGATATGCAAAATATGCATATATTAATACTGACATCGAAATTCATATTTCTACAAGTTTGCTCATAAAAACCATAACACATGTTCAGAAAATTTGATCAGAAAAACCAAATTTACATGTTTCAGTTTCTTCCATGGGTACCAATCTTGATCCAAACTCTTCAAATAAACAATAAGTCACACATTAGCTGTAAACAAATATATACTTGAAACATCAATATTCAAAAGATTATTACTGTAATAAACTTGAATGGCGTTGAATATTGGAAGATGTAAGGCTTCATGCAATAGCATCGATCGAGAGGTTGAGGATCGACTCACGATCGATTTGGAGGATCGATTACATTATTGTGGGGAGTCGATCGCCAACTTGGTCACCTCCAACTTGGTCACATATCCGATCGAGTGTTTTGTATATTTGTGTGTGTTTTAATTAAATGAAAAGGTATTTTGTGGGGTATTTTTTTTTAGTGTAGGTCGCCCTTACTGGGGCACCTAATCGCCTGTAGGTCGCTGGAGAGAGAAAGCTGACGTGGCAGAGAAAAATGAAGGAACTTGGTCGCCTTACTGCAAGCAGCCTAACTTAAATGTCGTTGAAATGCTTTAAAGATGGTTAGGAAGTCTTTAAAGGCTTTGAAGTTGGAAGGGACTTAGACCGTTTGTAGTGGGGCTTGATAGGCCCAAACCGCGCCCCTTTTTTGCCAAACACGCCCACTTCCCATTACTGCATGGCGTTATAGCTAAAAAAAAATGTTGGGGCGTTTTAACTGCAACGCCCGTGCCCTCTATTTGCTTCCAAAAAATAAGAGTTCAAGCCCAACATGCCCCCAAAAATACTCATACTACCACTACACCACTTTTTCTACCAAGCCCCAGCATGGCCCACACTGCTACATGACACAAAACGCCCCACCCTCTCTTACACACCACTACACATGGTCTTAATGTATGTTTTACTCCCTCCGTACCCAATACCCTTAAAACCCTGTTAGACCTAGCTCGTACACTCTTCCTTCCTCTGATAACGTGTGCATCTCGCATCACATTGGCATTTATTCTTTCCTACCCTATGTTGACCATGCATTGCCCTCATCCTTCTCCCCCGTCTTCTCTACTCAGTCTGCGTCCCCTGCGTGGATACAAAAGTTGACAGGAAATGGGTGCGTATTATACAATATATTTAAAGATGGGAATGGCTGCCACCCAAAAAAAATCTGGAAAGGTAATTAGTGGCGTCATTAAGAGGCAAATGTGTGGTTGAAATTTAGTTTTAAAGTGATTAGTACTGTTCATTTGTACTGTTTTTAACTGTTCATGTAATGTTTCCTATAATTAAGAGATATATCTGTATTTATTTTGCCGCTTCTGCACTCTTCTTCCTCACAAACACAGGCACACCCACCTCTCTCGCTCTCTCTCTAGAAATTTCCATAACACTTTCTGGAGTCAGATCCTCACTACATCTAAAACACATACACACACTTAATTCATCATCTAAACCCACCCACTCACCAAACAGCTATTCGCTGGGAGTCGATAATCGATTCACTCATATCAATAATTTCTATTTCAAGATGCAAGAAACGATTATTAATCCATCTGAGCTGATCTCATTCTTCCGTGTATTTGTCATCACCATTAACAATCTTCAGGTAAACAATCGACTAATTATTTTTGCTTTATTTTGTATTAATAATTCTAATTACGTTTTTGTTTTTAATTGCAGATGAACAATTCATTGAATCGTACTTCAACTGACTTTCGTAAGTTTTTATTCATTCAATTGTAATTTTGTTACTGTTTTTACTAAAAGATTTATGGAATTAGTTTTATAGAATTAAGTTGTGCGCTTTGACTGAGTTAAGTTAGAAACAAAAAGGGCAGCTCCTTTACAAGGACCTGATTTTTCCTAATCAATATGGTTTGCTATGTTTTAAGTGTTTTCCGAAAAGGTAGTGGGAAAATTATAACTCCTTTCTCTGTATGTTTTATCGCCATAGGAATGATTGAGTGGGCCAAACGAAATGTAGGAAAAAAAATTGTAGCCTGCTACTGCATTATACAGATGATTGTTAACTAAATGAGTATTTGAAAACCTGAATGGAAGGGCCTCGCAAAGGTCGGAAGGCATAGTATAAATGCAAACTAAGCAACTGCCTTTGTTTTGTAGCCACCGTCAAAGATTTTCATCTAATGTTAACAAAATGTGTCTTTGAAAACCTGAATGGAGTAGCAGCGTAAAGGCCGGAAGGCATAGTATAAATGCTAAGTAAGCAACCGCCTTTGTGATTGGTATAAAAAATTAGATTCTTAATGAAATGTGTCTTTGAAAATCTGAATGAAGTAGCAGCACAAAGGCTGGAAGCTCAATTTAAGGCCAGCCAACATAAAGAAAGTAAAAGGTGCAGAACTAAACTTTATTTAACATAAACATTACAAATAAAAAAAGGAATCAATTAATATACTCTCTGCTTCATATGAACATAACTTGGTAGAATCGGTCGTGTAAAAGTTGCTAATTCTACTTTCTAATAGAGTCGTTAGTTCAGCAGCTCTTAAATTTGCGTGGCTAGGCTTTCAAATCATAACATTGATCTCACACGAAACCATTGGGTTTATAGCCAAAGTTATACGATACCAATGTTACAAATAGATAATTTGAACATACATAGCTTTGCGCCCAATGCTACACACAAAGTTGTATTGTGCAATGTGCACACTGTTCAACTAATTATTGTAGAGAATATGTGTATTTGAAATAAGATTAGAATGACCTTTAGACCTTCATATCTAACTCAGAAACCTTCTAAATATATACAACTAATCTTTCTCATTATTTCTTACTTATTGTTTTCTGTTACATATTTTACAGAATACGCATATTAAATATTATCAGCCAACGCTAATCTAACAAAAAGATAACTAACCCACATCTCTCTTATCCTTCAACAGGACCACCACCAAAGACCGAAGAAACTATTTCCACATACCAACCAATAACAGCAGGCACAACAACAGCTTCACCAACACCCAAATGTTTAGTAGTAGCAGTATGTACAGTGACAAGAAACGTTAGATGGGCAATGAATTTTTCTTTAAATACCGGTGGTTTACCTACCAATGGTGACCAACAATGTGTCAATGGCGACACAATTTCAGGCCTGGGAACAAGATTGTGCCTTATGGTCACCGATGGCATGAGACAATTATTGGAGAAGCTAAAATCAACCAGAATAGACTTCCCGATGAATGTATTTCTTCTACTCCTTGGCTTCTGTATGTTTTAATGTTTAGGAACTTTATAACTTTTGCTGATTTCGCCAGCATGCCTTTTGAATGGCATTCATCGTAATCTGATTATATATGAAAAGTGGAAGAATAATTGTTGTTTAAAACCGATTATACAAAGGAAGTAACGGATAAGTGTTCATTTATGTTTGTGTGGCAGAGTGATAGTATAAAATGACATTGAAACACCCCCTTAGTTTTTAAAATTAGGCTCATAAACAAATTCGGTCACCTTTAGATACTGTTATCTGATAAGCAAATGCAAATACTATCCTTCACATTGTCTTTTGAGAAAACATAAAAGTAAATAGTTTGAGGTTTTTTGTCGGCATACTCAAATAGCCGTAAAGAGGTTGCAAGGGCCCTAATCATTTTAGAATATTTTATTCTGTATAAAAAGACAAATTTATGCGGTAGTAAGCTGTTTTGGATTAGCTTCGATAGCTTACGGGTGTTTTTTACGTGGTTTTTTGCAGGGAAATTTGATGGAAGTTGATGATGTTTCGGATCAGTTGCGTCCATCTTCGATAGCTTAGAGGTGTTTTTTGTGTGGTTTTAGGGGTGTTTCTGTCAAGTACTTCGCTTTGTTGTATTAAATGCGCGTTCTGATATCAGAGGTACTGCTGTTTTGGGCGTTGGATTTTTCCTGTACTCTGAACCAGAACAGCTTGATGGCCAGATGATATATGCAGGTACGTTTTCAATGATTACTGCTAAACTTTATTAATGTTTTCCGTGTTTTAATGGCGCACATGTCCAAAAAATGACCAAATTGGAAGTAAGTGGAAGGCTGGATATACTATCGTCCACCTATTTGTGAAACAAAGAGAGTTAATTGAAGGCGGGTCTCCTTGGAATGGTATACAGTTTTTAGTTGGGTTGAAATTTGTGCTTTCATTTTAGGTGTATAAGGGGGTGTTTCGAATTGGTTTGTTAAAATGCTTATCCTATCAAAAAATAAGCATTTAACAACCCGTTGACCTTAGTTTCCAAGGCCGAAGCTGCTTTCGTCTCTCACTATCTATTGCTGTTGTTTTGTTACAGCTTTTAACAATTTGGTTATCGAAAATCTATCTACGGGCCAACATTTGCACAGGTCAGCTCACACAGCCCACACGCGACCAGTCACAAAACATCAACCTCTGGGGTTTCATGTTATCAATGCTGAAGCTGTGGAATCTTCATGTGGTATAAAAAATGGTGCGTCTTTTAGGTTTTAAATAAAACATTTGTTGTCTGACCTGAGACTTGCTTCACCTTATAATCAGGGTCACTCTTATCTTTTATTAAATATGATTAAATGTTAGCTGCTATCACTGACTTCTTACGGATTCTTCTGTTTTGCATCAGTAGCCGTGAACACCTCAAACGATGTGACTTCTGAATTGTTTAATTGCGGAAGTCAACAGAATGCACACAAGTGTTTTGCTGCATCTGCCATTCAAATCAGTACACAGACACCTGTTTTACCACTTGGACTGGATTATGCCTCTGGTATAATCGAAGGTATGCGTTTAAATTTTTTTTTCTATCCTTCTTCATTTTTCATAGATCTCACGACCAACAAGCTGATAATGGCAACGGCAAATTGTCATTTTTGTTGGTTGAAATTTGATTTTTTTTAATTGATTTTACATTTTTTAAAGTTAAATGTTAAATGTCTGTTGTATATATAGGTTAGACAAAAGGATTCAAGCTAGCATGTTAAAGTTTATGCAACCAATGAGTTAAGCTTCGTGAAAGACCTGCTTTAGATATTTAGATATGCTGATTGGGCCATTGGTGGGTATACACATGACCATTGTCGAGCTTAAATTATGCAAGTCACACACTATAAGTAGGTATCCAGTTTATACAATCCTTTAATAATTGAATAGTTTTGTTATAATTATTAAATAATTAAGTTATTATATCATTCCTTACTCATTTAGAAGTAAGTGGGTAAAAAGTGTCATTTATACACGATTCTTAAAGCTATTTTTTACCATCAATATAAGTTTTTAGCTGTAGGGATGTAACTGCAAAGGCCAAATTTGGAACAAAATTAGTATTGATATTTTGTAAAGAAATCAGTTTCTGTTTTTGACATGAGTTCTGGAAGAGAATAGAATTGAGAATGGGGGCGAACCGATTTGTTGGTGAATCTGAACAGGTTTTATTAAAGTCGTGTTCACCCTCATTTTGGCAAGGTAAATCATTGGCTTTGCAGCCGAGCCGGATGTGTCCCTTTTTTTCACTTCTTAACCTATCTGATCCTAACAGACACATTTATCTGATTTTTTTTCTTATAACCAATTTAGATCTTTAGGAGGTTAAACAGAAGTGTTAAGGGTAAGCAGAGAAACAGTGCTTTGCTGATGCTTGCTGTTTACAGATTTTGGAGACTTCAGCGAGTTATGTACTTGAGTTTTGTGGTGACAGTTTTGGGTATACAGATCGAACAGGTTTGCGACTCAAATTTGCACAACGTCGAATTACTACTCCTGAGGTGAATATCACATGCTTAAATGTTAATCTTGCACATACATGTGATGTTTGCTTACTACTTGATCAGGTGTCGAGTGTATGTAAGCTCATACTTATTTAATGTGAAACTGATAATGTTTTGCTATTATTTCGATGCCATAACATAAGCCAACAACTGCTCAGGTTTTGAAACAACCAATACCTATCGTCGCATTGGTTCCAGGAAGCAGCAGACTAACAAATGGTTCGGTGTTCTTGAGTTATCTTAGTGACCACACTGATAGGGTGTAGCTTGGCAATTTTAAGGGTCGCTTCGAGTGGTTAACATGCCCGAGAAAGATACTTCATATGGATAACAAACCATTTTCTATAATGAAGTAAGATTGTAATTTTTTATTTACACCAGAGAACTTGGATCGCTTCCTGAATGCGTATCTGCTAGCTTAATATATACATTGTTAATTAACTGTTACATCCCAACATGTGTACACTCTAGCAGAATTGGTTTACACACAGTCTCTGATAGATATTGTTGTTAATTTGCCTATATGGATGCTATGATCTATAATTATACTTTGTATGTATAACTTGGCTAAATTGAATTTGTCAATTCCCCCCGTCGCAACGCGCGGGCTACCCAGCTCGTTAAATTCTATACAGTAATTGTCAACAACTCTCGCATCAAATTCTATACCGTATTTGTTATAAAATACAGTAATTGATTATTCAATATATTAATCAATTTATCGAGTAACATTACTACATTGACGATGATAAAATGCAAACTATGTCAAAATTGATTATACTCTCTGTATCACTTTTCATTTCTCTTTATCGCGGTTTTTCATTTCTCTTTATCGCGGTGTTTGCTTAATGTACTTGTGAGTTAGCTGTAAAATAATGGTATCAATTTTTATATTCGATTCAAAAAAATTTACAAGATATTCTTTATGTTTATTTTATGAGCTAATTCTCAAAATGTAATAAAAATTTAACTTTTTTCAAAAAAATGTACAAAAATAATGCTCATTCCCAAAAAGGTCATGTGCGAATGTGCGACTCCACCAATATGTTGACACGTGTCCAGATAATAAGTACAACACCAATTTGACTTTTTAAACAAATGTGCGAACGACGGATGTGCGAATGTGCGAATGACGTCAATTAGCCATAATTCGCACATTATCTGCAATTTGCACATTAGCCGTTCGCACATTAGCCGCAATTCGCACACCGTCGTTCGCACATTTGTTTAAAAAAGTCAAATGACACGTGTCAACATATTTGTGGATTCGCACATTCGCACATGACTTTTTGAGAATGGACATTATTTTTGTATTTTTTTTTTTAAAAAAAAAGTTAAATTTTTATACTATTTTGAGAATTGTCTCTTATATTATCCTTAGGTTGGAGGTGTGCTTGTGAAATACTAGTAAGATTTCATAACATTTACTTGTATATTTAAAATTGGGGTAGTGAGTTAGGATCAAATAAGAAGAAATTTTCAAATAAGAAGGATATGATGAGAAATAACTATTGCAATTCATATACTTGACTTAGATGCATCTCTATCTTTTATATGAACCATAGTATATTTTTTAACTAAAACTTAGATGCATATATACATATTAGATGCATTTCATCAAGTTGCCGAATCTGATGTATTTTTCGTCCTCTACGGGTCAGATTTGTTACTAGTAATACTTTGCATCGTTTTCACTTCAAAATAAATTTCGAAACTAATTAGGATGCATCGAAATAAATAGGGATGCATCTACTTCAAGTCGATGCATCTCAAATGTGTAAATATAGTTACTTTTCATCCTTCTCATTTTATGTTTTCCTCAATTGAGTATTTATGCTGGTACTTATATTGCCAGTTATATAAACGATATTTGTTTTGTTTGCATTATACTAACACGAACAATTTGCAGCAATTAATTAAAAGTACAAAATGTCAAACGGGAGTAGCCATGTAAGTTGTAATAATAATATATAATTTATAATAGAAATTAACAAAATATCAAATGCTAACAAGACTAATGTTTTTATTCTTGTTTAGCGACTTGTTATTGCATAATAATGATTTGAAATAATAAAATGTAAATCAACCTATGGATGGCTAAGTGCTTAATAGAAATTTTATGGTACCAAGAATATATGAAGTTATTGCACCAAGCTATAAATATCAAATTTCTTGTCGATATCTATACTCTCTTATAAAGCATGCATATACACAACATAAACCCGAGCCTCACTCCGAACCTAGATTTTAAGATTTAGACACCGAACTTAAGGCCGCACACAGTAAGAAGGGTAAATCCCTCCCATTTTCTATGCCACGTCAGCTTTCTCTCTCCAGCGACCTTCAGGCGATTGGGTGCCCCAGTAAGGGCGACCTTCATCATTTTTTATTATGATTATTATCATTTTTTTTTAACATTTTTAACACAAACTTATATTTCATTAATAATTAAAACCTTACATAATAATTCAAATAAAATTAAAACATTACAATAAAATTCAAATAACTTTCAAACATTACGATAATAAAACAACTAAACTAGTTTTGATTTTGACGATGCCAAATGTCTTCCACCAAATCGGCTTTTAGGCTAAGATGAGTTATTTTGTCGACTATTTGCTCGTAAGAATTCATAGTTTGAAAGTGTGAAATAAAAAGTGAAATGAGGGTGTTATTTGAGAGAATGTGTATATAGAGAATGTGTGAAAAAAATAGTGAAATGAGTATGTTTATTTATAGCGTGAAAGTAAGTTTAAAAGTTTTTTTTTTTAGCCCAACGTTCCTATCTCAACGGTCCAAAAAAAAAAAAAAAAAAAAAAAAAAAAGAAGCAAATCTACGAACGATCGTCGATCGCCCAAGCGACCTTAATCCAAAAAAAGTATTTGATCGATTCATCACAGTAAGGAAGATCGATCGCGATCGACTCAATCGATCGCGATCGACTCAATCGATCGATCGATTCACCTTACTGTGACAAGCCTAAAATCATATATAAACAATAACACACATACACTCATACCCCTCACATCTCCCTTTCACTTTTTTCTCTCTAAAACAAAAACACACATACCAACCCACTAGCTAATACCATAACCACCACCAACTGAACACCGCCGCCATTACGCCTCCACCAAACCGCATCACCACCGTAACCCCACCACCAACGAAGGCCCTCGACCACCGACCCTCCACCAGCAAAATCGATTTCTCACTTTTTTGGGGACAACGCGTGGGGAGGGGGACAATGCGTTTTGAGAAGCACCATTACATCAAGTGTTGTTAGTGTAGGTTTATTATCTTTTGTTTAACATTGGATACCTTTTTAAGCAAATGAGGTTAAGAGTGTGAGACATAGACTGATGGGTAATCGTATATACGTGTCTGTCTACATATACGTCCGTATGTTGACACTATCTCAATTTCAAGTTCTGATTTAATATTTCTTGTTTCCTGTACAGATACACACACATGATACAACAAAACAAAAACACCCACTCTCTCCTTTTTTCACACCCCACACATTTTTTCTATCACATACAAATACTCTCTCTCACACAAACACAACAACTCACGCACACCGTTGTAGGTTGAGTGGTTTCGGTAGTGATTTTGTGGTTTTAGTGGTGTTTCGAGGCCGTATTGGGATTTTGGCTAAGTAAACATCTAACTCATCAAATAAAACCTAATCAAGTAAAATTCTGGGAATCCAAAATCACTATATTTTGGCCAACTAAATTTGGAAAACATTTTTTTTAAAGTGCACTAACCATATAACATCCCGTAAATTCCCTTCCATTTGTAAATAGTAAACGAAGACTAATCTATCATCACAATTTAATTAACCATTTTTACGGACTAAATTTTTGCTTTTATTCAACTATGTTAATCTAAACGCCGTATCACGTTCACACTTTCTTCATATCACCCTCATTCGTGCGAACCTTGACAGTCTAGAAATCGCGAATTAATTTAAAACTCTTAACATTTAACGTTGTACGTTTCATCATATAACCAAACCATTAAATAATCCCTACACCTATTTTGATCATGTATAAAATAAAATAAACATTCAAAATACTCAACCAAGCCACAAGTGATTAAACATCAAATTCATTTTGTCAATTCCCTGTTGGCCATAACTGCCGACTAATACCACCACAAGAAACCATGATTTCATTTTGTTTTCTTGCCTTTGGTCGAAACTGCACAAGAACGATCCACAAGTTATCCAATCCTTCTAATCTCACGTGCTATGAAACTAAACCAACCTCTAATATATAAATTGGTGAAGAATCAAGTGCTAGACAAACTAGCAAGAACAAATAAAATCATGAACTACCCTTTGAACCACTGACACACTCAAACTCCTACATTTCTAGTCAACTTATCATTGTATTCATGTACCAAACTCGTGTATATAAGCCATGCATTCCCACTGTGAATCTCATTCACCTTTAAACTTATGTTGTTTTCTTCTTCTTGGGTCTTTATACCGACCAATACAACAAATGCCACCCTCATATTTTCTTCTTACACACTCAAGTGCTATGATTAGTCTTTTTCCACTCCTAACACTCAATTCCCACGTCACAACAAAATAAACAAATGAGCACATTAAATAACTCCAAATAAAACCATTTGCAACTTGCATTTCTTGGCCTACATATTCATATACCAGAAAGAGCTCATATCATCACTACATCTTATAGTTATTTTTACTTTCCTGGTCAATCAAAGAAAACAAGAGAGAAGTGATAATATTAGCTTGTCCCTTTCCTCCCGGTTACTAGCGTCGGCTAAATATTCCACAAGCAACTATCATTCCCTTCTTACACATTTCAAGTGCAGGTTTCACTACTCACACACGCTATTATAATGAATAATCATTATACACACTTGAACACTCAATATCACAGCCTTACACTACAAGAAAACAGGGCTTTACCCACGGAAATTACCCACGTACATTGATACGTGTGTATTTTCCCTCATATTACCCATTAGTTACCCACAATTAACAAATCCAAAGTCTAGAATAAATTACCCTCGATTTTTCCATAGTTTTACCCATAAATTTACCCATTAAATAATATATCGTGTGTAGTTTGTGGCTAAATGATTCCTGCCAAAATATTTCCCACATATTACACACAATTTTTTTATCACGGGTAAAGTCATGGCTAATTTTGTGGGTAAATTTTTTTTACCCACAGACTACACACATCTTTTGTATTCGTTGGTAATATTTGTGGGTGGTTTATGGGTAACATTTATACTTTTAGCTTTTCACAGACCCAGTTTCCCATTTAACATCTCGAGTGTAATTTACGTGGCTAAATTTACATTACCCATTTATTAGACTCATCCTTTGTGCTCGTGCGTAATTTGGTGCGTGTAATTTGTGGGTAAAAATATGCCCATGATTATGGCGATGGTCAACTTTTGTGCCTAAATATGCCCATGATTATGGCAATGAGGTTCTGTTATAAACCCTTACAAATATACTATATCCTATTAATTTAGTAAACCTTAATACTGTACAATACATGCTTACATGGTTTATCACAGGAAATTGAAGTTGAAATGCAGACTCCCGTTACCCCCGCTGTTACCACAAGCAAATTCAATGCTTTGGATAACATTCCATTCAACATGGAACACACTCCAGAAGTTATCAAGGGAATGGAAAAGGCTGATGATGCAAGTACCGGCTCTGGAAAAGCAAAGCGTGATATGATTGATTTGGATGATTGTGTGCAGAAGGATACATCTACAAAGAAATTGAAGAATGATGATATGGTTGAAGTAGGCAATTTCAAGGATAACTAATGATCATTTTTCTTCATAGATCAACATCACAAACATGCTTCTTTATCATTTTTTGCTTTGGTTTCTATTTTGTTAAAGACTGTTGTTGCAGTTTTATTTATGCTTTTTATTGTTTTGAGACAGTTTGTTTGTTTTTTGTGGTTTTATCATAGACACACCGTCAATTGTCACAACTTCATAATACAATTAACTATTTTTCATATAGCCATTGCATCATGATGCACGGTACTCTGTCATATTTATATGAGATAGTGTGCGATAAATTTATTCTTTAAAATTCTCGCCATGCGTAAAGTTATTATCACAAAAAATATATAATCAAATAGTATTGTTCGCCAAAAGTTTTGATTACAGGGTACCTACCGCTGCAACTCGCGGGTACCTCGCTAGTTATCACTATTATTAAAGTAGGCTAAAATTAATGATATCTTAATGGATGGAAATGTAAAAGGGGGGTTTTCATCAGGCGGCAAAACAAATTGATAAGGGCAAAACGAATTCAACTTGAAAATTAAAATTGAAAATTTCCACCGGGTCATACAAAATTAAGTCTAAAGTAGGTTTTAATTTTTTACCATAAAAATTGAATTCCCCCTCCCACTTTGTTCCCTTGCATCTAAATCTCTATCTGTAACTCAACAATTCAAGATCTGCTAGTTGTGGACGTTTCCTTGTTGCATCGTCGTTGAACAGGGGACATCCCTACGAGTGATATTGGCTCAGTTACCACGGATTATGCTGATAAATATACATCGAGAGGAGCCTAAACGAGATCGGAGTGAGTTACCTGATTATTTTGTCATCGTCGAGATCATATTTAGATCATGTTCGTGTAGATTTATCAGCCTGTGAAAATGTTTGCCATCTGGTATATAGTCATATTATTTTTATAGATATAGTTTCATCAAATTGGTATAATTATTAATCGAGTTTGTGTTATTTAAATCAGAAATTATTGTATACATTTATATTGGGGTTTTTTTACCGATTACATTGGGTACTAATTCTGTGAATTAAATTTAATAAATCTTGAATGTTGTTTGTATATAATTTTGAAGTTTATGGGATTTGGCTGCAAGTATTTTGTAAAAGTAGGAACTGGTTCGTGTATTCATCCTGTGGCTTCTTAAACTTAACATTTATCATGCCTAACAAGTGTTTGATGTAAGTCCTCAACAAAGTTTTACCTTTGTTTCGAAGTTAATGAGATTGCAAAGTTTAATTTGCATTATGCCCGTTTTTAAGACTACTATGTTTGACCGTTGATGTGTTATATTTATTTACTTGTTGCTCTTCTCCAATATCTGTAGGTTCAGACTTCAGAGTATTACCATTATCAAAGATATATTGAGTAAGGATGTATTACAGGCACTAAGATGTTTCGGGTTGTCAATGTGGTTGAGAACTACAGCAAGGTTGGTTGACTCAATAACATTTTTGACCATTTCAATATACCATTGACATGCTATTTATAATACAAGTACAATGCTATTACAACAATAATCTTAATCTATGAATAAAATGTTCTAGGCAACTGTATGCACTACAAATAGTTTCAACCCCTTTGAACCGTTCCCCTTTTGGCTAAACAATTTAGTTTGACTCACTCTGGCTTTGAACCGTTCAATGCATATGCCAAGTGGCATTGAGGTGACATTTCCATGCAGCCCCATATATATGTTATATGTTATAGATAGCATTTAGCTAAAAACAAAATGGGCTAAACAGGTTAAAAGTCACTCGGAGTGTAACCTCCTATATTGCTTTTTTCTAAAAAAAAATAGATCATTAGACTGATAATAGGTTCTGTAATCTTATTGATATATAATTTGGGTATGAAGATCTTTTTAAAATTTGGACTAAAAGAATTGTTCCCAGCCTATTTAGACCAGCTAAATATTAGCTTGTTTATCCAAGCAAGTTTGACCTGCTTCTATTGTCTGCAGATCTGCCCGTCGTGCTCTTGGGTGGACAGAATCAATTTCTCTTGCTCCAATTACAACTAGTGGATCATCAACACCTACATCAAATGTCGTTGCCAAATTTGACCCTTTGAGTGGAGACAACTTTAGCTCACCAACAGCTGTAAATTCCCTCGCTATTGTACCAGTCGGTGAAGCCCAGCCTTCTACTCCCGTATCTCAGAACAACACACTAGCACTTGTCAACAGTTTTTCACCTCAAACCCAAAAACCTCAAAACGGTACGCCTCAGCAACCGGCATTTTATTCAAATGGAAGTGTTCCCATCACAGGTCCACCCGAACTCGTGTGTTGGGCCCAATACATTCAAGTTTCACCTTTAATGTGGAACGGTAATATGCCTCAACAGCAGCAACAACTGTCTTCACAGTGTTTTGGTAAGTGAAGTATTTGTCATATGCATTGAACGTACTGCTAGTTTTCTTCACAGTTTGAGATAAAGCATAACCTTTGGAGAACAAGTATCTCGAAATGGAGAGAAAGTTGACTCGCAAGATCGGTAAGCAACAACAAATTCTTGATTAAAATTGCTTAGATCATAAATATGAGGACTTCTCATTATGTAGGTGTGTTGGTTGCAAATGTGGTGCTCATGATGACTATATGCTGTTTTTTTCACTCGAAGATGTACTCCTGGTCATTTCGTTTTTATTTTTAATTTATTTTTGTAAATGCAATATGATTAGAAGAATTCTTTGTCCCTCTTGCTAATAGGTCTAGAAGAGCTTGTGTCTGGATTAGACCATCGACCTGTGGGCTTCACTTATATATTGGCTGAATGAGTTCTGTCCGTCTTTGGTGTTTTCAGTGTTCTATCAGTCTGTGGTGTTTTCATTGTTGTTAGATGTGTTTTATCCGTCTTTGGTCATTTAGTTTTTATTTTTAACTTATTTCTATAAATGCAATATGATTAGAAGAATTCTTTGTCACTCTTACTGATAGGTCTAGAATAGTTTGTGTCTAGATTAGAACATTGACCTGTGGGCTTCACTTATATATTGGCTGGATGAGTTCTATCTGTCTTTGGTGTTTTCATTGTTGTTAGATAGTGTTTTATTCTTTATTTTGTGTGTGTGGATTAGATGTTGAATTAGATGTTGTTGTCAGTGCAGGTTTAGACATAACTGAGAATATCATTGAATTGCTCTTTGCTGGCGGACCATCAGTACCTTTTACATGTTGGTTGTTTTAGTTACCATTGGGGTTTATTTATTTCCTCTTTTCTTTTTGTGTGGATTTGATGTGTAATTATATGTTGTCACTGCAGGCTTAGAGGTTCCAGAATATATGATTGGTTCATGAAACAGAGTTCAGACCAAATTATTGAATAAGTACTATATTGTTGTAAGACTATCTATTCTGCTTCTTCACTTGACTTAAAATGCTCTCTTGCTCATAATTTTAGCTCATGATATGTTGCTAATGGTTCTATAGAGAGTTCTCTCAGAAAGACAACTGATGGTTGGACTGTTGCAGATCTTTAAGTATTGTCATGTGTAGGTTTGTCGTATGCTGAACACAAGTCCTGGCCTCATATGATGGTTTGCAGATCTTTAAGTTCTTGTGTGGTCATCTTGATATTCCTGTCCCAAGTACTGAGAGTGACACTGAAGACAACAATGAAGCAGATATTGTGGGGGGAACTCAAAACCCAAACACTAGCAACTCCGAAGAGCATGAAGTCGTAAGATGATCATCACAGCCTTAGGACATCGAGAAACTTGAGTTAATTTATTTTCTGTTTGTATGGTATTTTAGGTTCAGGATTATTTTGGTTTGCATATCTTAGGTTGCTATTTGTTCAGTTCCTTTCGGATAATTTAGGTTGTTGGTTCCTTTCGGATATTTTATGTTTATGTTCAGTTTAATAAAGTTGGTTTATGTTTGTTATATTGTTTGCCTAATTTATATTTTACAGCTCTTTCAAATTTGTGCAGATATTTCATATTAATTTCAATCAAATCATTTATCGAAAAATTCCCACAAGTTTTACCGGTACTTTTCGTGGTTAATATTACCCACCATTTATTGTGGGTAAACTTCTAATATTACCCTTTGCTTTCCTACCAATTGTTGTGGGTATTTTGTGGTAATGTAAAAAATCCCATGGAACATTTTACCACCGATTTAATGAACACACCCACGGATTATGTGCTGGCTAAATATACCCATAGATTACCCACATGACAATTTGTGGGTATTTTCGTGGTAGCTTAGAAAATCCCGTGCAACATTTACCCATGGATTGAATGAAAATGCCCACAAACAATGTCGTGGTTAACATTACCCACATGTCAAAAAAGGCGTGGCTAGTCAATTACCCTCGAAGGTTTTCCCCATTAAAACAGACTCATGGATAATCCGTGGGTATTCATCAGTTACCCACGAATTTGGCCCTTTTACCCACAAAATCTGTCCGTGGCTATTCGCCTGAATTCTTGTAGTGTTAAAAGGCCTCACACTCTCGGTATTTCACACACACTCAATAACAAGAAGGATAGATATACTATCTTCTCCCTCCCTCTTCCCTCTCTTTTACAGCCGCCGGCTGCAAACACCCAAACAACACACCACCGCCGCCTCCATAACTACACCACCACCATCAAACCACTCACCATCATCCCCTCTTTAACCTGCCGTGACCCACGCGCCTCAAGAAGCTCCTCCACCATCTCTTTTGTTACGAATCGCCGCTCCATCACCTCTCCATCTATTTCAATTTTGTGGTATGATCATGATTATTTCTTTTAATTAAAAACCTACCTATTTAGATTTCGTGGAATTAAAACTGGATTAAAAATATTTTTATTTCGTGTGGTATAAAAACCCGTGCTGTGGTAAGATTTAACTGATCATGGTGTTTGGTTGATTATTGTATCGAGTCGAGTCAACTCGGTCGAGTTGACTCGTGAGTGTGATAAACCTGAAATTGTTGTTGATGGGTTTCTGTGGTCACGAGATGGGTATATAACCCAAGTATAATTCTTGGATTGATCTTTAGATTTAGTTATTTATATATTTGGCCTCGATAAGGTTGTGAGCTCTTGGTCTCAGATTGGTTTTATTTCGGTTGTGATGAGTTATGAGACGAGATAAGCTCAACCCGAGCTTATCTCGAGCTTATTAAATTATTAGTGTGCTTGTTTGGTTTTCTTTCAATTCGGTTTTCATTAGGAGTTGATATTATTGTTGTATGTTGCGTCTCGGTTCAGTCACAAAAACTACAAGGGTGGTTTGCTTTTGGTTTTGATTCAACGAGAAACACCACACAGGTGTTGTTCTTGCTTCTTGTCGTCTGGGTTGTTACGGTTCAGGTGAGTCACCCACGTAGGGTGTTTGGTTAGTTCCAGCCGAGTAAGGCTGCGTAAAATGTTTGGTTGACCTCGACTATCACCCACGAAGGGTGCTAGTTTGGCCACGCAAAAACAAGACACCACAAGGGTGCTTGTTCAGTAGTTAAAATACATTGGGTTTGTTTGAAAAAGGGGTAACGGGCCAAAGCCCAAGGTTTGAGTAGGTTTGGTTTGGTCATGGGCTCAATAGCCCAATAGGAGTGTGTTTGACGCTAAAGTTTCAAAGTGTTTTAAGTTTTATGTTTAGATGATTAAATGTGTACGTGTAATATTTATCGGACCAACTAACTTGTTTACTAGTGAATATTGATACGTTTCGGACATTGAGATCGTAATTTGGATTGTGATACGGATTATTATTTGATAATTGGGACTTGACATTATTGGACAATATGGACTTATGATTATTTCCTTTTGGGCTGAAACTGATTAATGGACTGAAACTTATTAACAAGCTAAACTTATAATTGTTAATGGACTAGATATATGTGACATAACTGACTTAACATATTAGACTTATGTTAAACTTATATTGAACTATTATTGATATATTGAACCCAATAACTAATAATTAATACTCAAATTCTAAAGTTAGATTATTAACTAATTTATTTAAATCGATTTCCAAACAGTTTAAAAAGTACTATTTGAAACGTTGCATAAACTGAAGAGTCATGCCGAAAATCTATACTTTATTTTTGAAAACACTTTTAATTCATCAAATGACGAAATGTGTACTTTATAAAACATTTATTGTTTGAATTATAAGTTAAAGCATATTTTTATGTATAAAACATTTATGTTTTATACAAGCTACTTGAGGTACTAGATAAATGCCCAAAACTCAATCACCTATTTATCTTTCATTTATATGTTTATCTGATTCTTACCTGTTTATTTTCCTTTTATACTCGTGCAATATGTTTTATGCTTTGGCGTGCGTTTGTTTGAGTCTATAGCTCTATACCACCACACGAATAAGATACTAAACTTTTACAAACATTGATACAAACATTCCACGAAAACTACAACACTCTATCTTTTGAAACTCATACGTATCGATTACTTTTGCGTATTATGTTTTGAGACAAGCTTATATTCATTAGGTTACGCTAATTCTGTATCGTTGTACGATACTTCTTACACTATTCTGCCATACTCTTTGGCACCCTTATATTCCTTACGACACTACATTCCAAGGTGAGTTCATAGCCCCACTTTTCTTGTTTACAGTTTTATAAACTCTTTGGGGGAGATACATGCTCAAATACAATGTTTTATACTTATTCATAAGTACTTTTAACTGTTTACATACTACTGTGAGTTCCATAGACTACTCTTTTATCTACTCTGAATTACTTTTGAAGGCGATACATGTTCGCTTCATATATAAACTTTACTGGATTACTTTAAACAACGTACTTAATTGATGAAACGCTCTGCTCGTTACTGAGACGTAATACATGCTTTTAATTATAAAATTACTTTTAAACCTCTACAAACGATTATGAATTTATAAATCCAATTTATACATTTTTATATCTCATGAAGAGATACCTGCTATAAACATGATCACAAATGATTTTCAACTGTATGCTATACCTGATTCACTATTGCCTAAGTTTACCTTTATTGCCATGTTCGAAGTCCCTCACATCATGAACCTTAATCACTTGCGAGTGAACGTAAATAACTGTGAATAGATCTATTTGGGACTGACAATCCCCGTTTGGGTCTGCTAGGATGAGCCACCCAGGCGCACTTTATTTGAACAAACTTATGGGTTATTGGCAAATACCCATCACGAGGGCCTTTATACTTTACATCATTTTTTATGCCTCTTAAGCGTTGAGTGTCATGAGACTTAGAGCAATAGAAAACGATACTGTAGTCATGATACAGTATTGCCACTATTTTATTAAACTTGAACTTGTTATCACTATATAGCAGAAAAATCACTACTTGGCAAACAATAACTATTTTGTGTTGACCCGGTTAGGGCAAACAAACGAACTATGGGTATATAACAACTTAACCCACTACTTGTTTTATAACGAACCAACTAAGGGTGTATAATATCGTAACCCACCGCTTATTTATTTAATAATTGTATTTGTTACAATTATTACCTAAACTTTTACCTATTGAAAATCAACTGATTTTATGCAAACTCTATGGATTCACTCACAACTTGAATTTTGATAATCAACTATTTATCTACAACTACTATGAACTCACAAACTCTTTGATTTTGGAAATCAACAATATTTATTCACAAACCTCTTTGATTTTGAGAAATCAACAGTATTTACTCACAAACTCATAGATTTTGGAAATCAACAGTTTTTACTTACAAACTCTATGAACTCACCAACCTTTGTGTTGACGCTTTTAGCATGTATTTATCTCAGGTCCATAATAAGCACGGATGGCACGGAGGAGCACGGATACTTATGAAGGCTATAAATATCATTCGAAAACCTATTTAATAAATTTTGAAACTATTGGGACCTTACTTTGTAAACTCTGATATTCGAATGATAAATCTTTTAAAACGACCAAATTGGTGATCGTTTTCTACTATTCAACTGTTGTGCCATGAAGTAACACACAATTTACATTCCGCTGCATATCACGAAATTGGGGGTGTTACAAACCAATTGTCTCTTGTGGTGCTAACTTTTGTGTCAAACTTTTGATTGCAAGTGTCAATTTTAGTTTTATAAATGGGAAATTTCAAATTTTGTGTCGGTTAACGTTCTAAACGAGGTGGTGCGCCCGCGCGTTGCCGCGGGATTTTTTTTATTCAAGTTTCTAAAAAAAAAAAAAAAAAAAAAACTGTAGCTACAGTACACTGTGGTACTGTTCATCCCACCCGACCCGACCCGGCCTAAATGGTTTCTACAGTGTTGGCATGGGTGGGGTTGCCATAAAGGCTCCCAACAAATGTAATTATAGAGTAATAATATAAGAAGAAAAAAAAGTTTTCTCATATACCCTTGAAAGCAAAGTTAGCAAAAACGGCCACACGGTCTTTGATTATGTTACTTGGTAACAAGTTAGCCCACGAGCACCTATGGGTTGGGTTTGCTTTCCATTTTCATTCACAAACTTATTACAAAACTTGACAAGATACTTGTTACTCATGGTCAGTTATATAAATTTCACTAGACATTTACTTTTCATGACCATAAATACACACAAAATAAACCAAAATACTCATTGTTAGAAGTCATCAGTCTTGGAGTTTTAAGTTTTTAGCATTTTTAGTAAAACTTTTTTTAAGTAATTGCAAACTAATTTGGTCTAAACTGTATCTCACTATGGACTTCTATGCGTATGTACGTGCATAGCAAACACGTAATATAAATTACTTTTAAGATCACTGATTTTGAGAATGACTTATACAAGGACATTGTACGTGCTCTTGGAGAAATGAATTGATATGAATGCTTAAACCAAACCAATACTAAACAACCAGTTCCTAAACATCCTCTTACAAATCTTGCTAAGACCAAGAGTAGTGGTGTTGGAATTTTTGGGTGTGGGTTGGGGCAAATTGCGACACGTGTCCCATCTAGATAATGAAAGTTTAAAAAAAAAATAGAAGTAGTGGGATGGGGCGTTGAAGCTTGTGTGAGTTTATTTATTTATTTTTTTAACATCTTTTTTTTTTTTTTTTTTTTTTTTTTTTTTTTTTTTTTACTTTTGATATTTAATAAATACACAAGCAAACGTTAAAGCTTTAAAAATAGTTTTAAAACACTTAAAATTATTAAAAAAAAAAAAAATTAAAAGTTGGCGTTAAAGATAAGATTTTACCACTGTTAACGCCAGAGAATTCACATCTTGCTTGGTAGGGAGCG
Source organism: Artemisia tridentata subsp. tridentata (assembly GCA_021014915.2). Taxonomy (NCBI): domain Eukaryota; kingdom Viridiplantae; phylum Streptophyta; class Magnoliopsida; order Asterales; family Asteraceae; genus Artemisia; species Artemisia tridentata. The sequence goes on along the minus strand of CP139502.1, from coordinate 305,379,000 downwards.
GGAGTACCGGAACATGGACATGATCACGTCAAAGTGGCATGCACTTCGGGCGGAGATAAGATTTTTTTTTTTTTTAATGCAATGAATGTTTTTTTTTTTTTTTTTTTTTTTTTTTTTTTTTTTTTGTGTTAACGTAGCGTTTTTATTATTTATTGAATCGTTAATGTGAAAGAAAGTAAAAAAAAATAATAAATTAGATTTAAAAATAATAAAAGTAAATAAAAAAAAGGCACAAACAAAGTTCAACTCCCGTTGATCAATCAACGCTCGTTGATTTTTATTGCATTCAACGAGCTTCAACGCCCCATGTGAGTGGACTAACGGGCGTTAAAAGGGAAACTAAGCCCACTTCAACGCCCCACTACTCTTCACCAAGTAATGTTGACTCTCTCTTGTTTCAAAATTTTCATAAATCTTAAATTATACTGTAACACAATTCCTTCAATTAATTGTATCATTTACCAATTCCTTAAATTCTTTCAACTACTCCCAACAGCTAACTAGTATATCATCTTGGTTAAAGTACCTGATGCATTCATAGATGAGTCAACCTCATGTTTTTTTACACGAAATACAAGACCCAAGATACCCTACTCTTTACCCTAGTTAAAGGAAAACTTTTCATGACTTCTGTCTCACACACAAAAAAAACACTCGCTCTCTCCTTTTCTTCACACCCTCAGCCTTCTTCCTCATTAACATCAACACACTATTTTTTTATCACATACAAATACTCTCTCTTACACAAACAAAACAACTCATCCAAACTCTCAAACACACACACAACAACTCACACGTACACCACACCAACAGCACATCGTTGTAGTTTTAGTTGTTTTGGTAGTGATTTTGGTGTTTCGAGGCTGTATATTGGGGTTGTTTTGACCGGATCTGGCCGGATAAAGTTGAGGTTTGTTATTTTCGTCATGCATTTACGTACACGTTTAAGTTTTGGTGGTGTGTTTAGTTTTTTCGGTTTGTTTTTTTGCTCATAGATATGCTAAGACTCGATAGAACTTTTTTGAGATCTACTTTTTTAGAACTGTTTTTTGCCGTAACCTTTTGCCTGCTATACTTTTAATTTTGGTTTGAAATAATAATAATAATAAGTGTTTATTTTTTTTGGTGCAAATGGTAAAATAAAAAGTGTTTATAAACCCATTAAAGTGTTTAATGTTGTTTGTGTTTGTGTAGCCGCTGCTGCTGCCGTTCCCGTTCACCATCACCTGCTGCCGTTCTCCACACTGTATGGATTTTTTTATTTTTTATTTTTTAATTAATAAATTTTGTTTATGTTTTGTGGTATAATTGTAGTATTTATAATGTGTATAATATGTTTATGTTAGCTGTTTTATTCTTGTTTTTATCATCATGCTTACATGATTTGTTTGTTAAAAGGGTTTTTTAAGTTTAGTTTGGTTTATGTTTGTGTAAATGTGCATTATATGTTAATGTTTAAATGAGTAAATGACATTTAGGAAATCGGATGCAATGGTCGAAAAGTACAACAAACAGTGTGACCTTAACTAGTTACTAAAAACGCATGTGACACTAGTAGAAAAACACTTCTGATAACACATATGTGATATTTAAGTTATAGTTGTCTCATATGATGCCTCAATATCGACAAAACTACACTTGACTGAGCCTGATCGAGATTGGTTAAAATCAGATAATGTGTTGAATACACTGTTACATATTGGACAAAAACACAACAATTATAACCCAAACCTAACTACACTCACTCATCCATACTTTCATTTTCACCAACTCTTCCCTTTCTCTCTTCAAGCTGTTCTTTAATTTTTGAAATATATATTTGGATTTACAAATAGTTAAATAGGTTAGTTTCTCAATGGTCTGTGTTTGTTTTTGTAAGTATTTTGGATATACAAAGCTATGTTTTGCTTAATCTGACTCTTAATTTATGTTGCAATTATTTTGTAGATTTTTTTCGCAAGAAATATGAGGTTTAAGATGATCATTAAAGCAAACCTTGAGTGGCGTATAATTCAGAATCATATGATGTACCAATATGACAGTGTTCTTGAGTTTTAGAGGTGATAAAGGTAATTTGTGGGATGGGCATCCATATCAATCGATTTAAAGATTCCGATAGCCCATGTACGAAGAATAGCAGAATTATGCATTCAAATTTTTAGGCAAGGTTTAAAAGAATGTGAATAACCTGCAACAGATTTATTTGATTTTGGATCAGTTGTGAAGATTACCACCAAACAAACCAAAATCATTTTATGCTTTTTATGTATAGCCAATGGTGACAGATATTTTAATGGGGTGGGGTTATATTCACGGTGCCTATTTTTATATATTCACGGTGGCTAGTGTGGCTAGTTTGTACTTTGTGTACTTTATGTCGTTTTGCGTTTTTTTTTTTTTTTTTTTTTTTTTTTTTTTAATAGAAAGGTATAATGTTTTGAATATATGTGTTTAATAATGTTTTGTATATGTATAATGTTTTGTATAATTGTGTTTAATAATGTTTTGTATATGTATAATGTTTTGTATAATTATTTTTTTGTATAATAGCACGTTAAATATTGTCACATTAAATAACTACAACAACAACTGTTATTATTAAATTAAACGACAACGTCAACACATAATTAAAAAACAACAACATCTACGACATATGAAGATTATTCATCAACAGCGTCTTTATTCTTGTCATCAACTGCTACTTTTTTTTTTTCCTTGTTTTGTGGTACCAAAGCATTCAATTCTTATGAGTTAGAAAAAGTAAATTTTTACTTTTGCATTTGATTTTTGTCATGTACCTCGAAATTAATTTTTTTTCGAAAAAAATAGCAACAAAAGTAGCAGAGTGGGGTAGCCCCCGTTTGGGTAGACCCCGTTTATATAATACATCCCTAGTCATTGGGTCAATACTCAGTTCATGAAAGTTGAAACCCTTGTGATCAACCAATTAACTTCTCATATGTTATCACTTTTTCTAGTTTAAGAATCATGGTCATGAACCCATTTTCCCATCAGTTTCTCAACTGGGCCTATTTTTTTTTGTACTTAATACTCTTCCACCATACCGCCGCCACCTCCACCATACCCACCACCACCACTATATGAGTTTTCCTTTCTAAAATCACGGCCACATGTAATGGAGATTATTATTATTGGTGTTGGTCCGGTGAATCTGTCACATGGATTGGCAGATCTTGTTAACAACTAATCAAATCTTTTTGATCGGAGTGAGATCCGGATTTTGTGATGTGTGAGTTGACCAGATCTGTCCTTTTTTTTTTGATGAAGGATATTGGGTATAGATCGGTTTGAATTTTTTTTTTGTGTGTGTGGTGGATTTGTTACCATATAAAATCAGTGGTGGTCGCCGGATAAAAAATGAGCCTTGCTTTTCACAGATCGATGATGAATGTTTTCAAACTTATAAGGTCTTTAATGATCTGTGAACATCATGAAGAAATCTGAGATCAATCTTTTCTTTTGTAGCTTTGTTTGATGTGTGCCGGATTCTGGGTTTGAAGTTAAGAGGTGTTGGCCGGAGAAGGTGAAGTGGGTAGCCCAAGGTGAAGTGGGTAGCCCAATTCCAATAAGAGGGTATATATGTCATTTATAATAAGACATAATAAGACAAAACAGTACTACATGGGACACGTGTCATGATTTTAACTATAGTAGCCCAGATCCAAAGTATCCTATATCTATTTTGAGAAATATATATATATATATATATATATATATATATATATATATATATATATATATATTCTTGTCTAAAAAAGGTACCGGGCTACTTGTCCATTCCAAGAATTAGCCCTTATTTATTTATGGTGTTTTATTAGATAGATTTTTACTACATTACCTAGGTTAACTCAGTTAACTCCTCGTACTGCCTAGTGTTATTGACTGTTAACATAGAGTAAGCAAAACTGCTAGGCTATGCGGTGTAGCTTAACGGATATGAATGTAACTTCATCTAGTAGTTATGCGTTCATGTTATCATCACTAGCAACTCATATGGATCATTTGGCGTGTTTAATGACTGAGATCTAGTTAGAGATCATAGGCATAAGTAGCAATGAACAATTGTTGGGCAAATTCGATGATTGCCCAATGATCTTCTACTAGCATCTGAATAGAACATACCCTATGTTTAAAACCAAGTCCCTCAATGACACAACATTCAAGGAGTCGTCTTCAAAAAGTCTCACCACTCCCTTAGGCGTAACTCAAAGTTTTAACACTTGGTATTTTTAACTGCTTTATTAGTTAAGTGTCTTTATTTCATTTTAATCAACCAAAACCATTCGCGATTCGTGTCTCACACTCGGACCTACTAAAGATAGGTTACACGCGTTCGGGTACACTTTCCGTTAGTGTTTATTTAATCCAAGGTATTTCCCGTTACAAATTTAAAACCTCGTTTTTCACATCAAGTTTTTTGGCGCCGCTGCTAAGGAACGGTTTTATTTTGGTGGTCTATTTTGAAATTTTTGTTTTCAGTCATACTTTATTATTTATAGTTTATTTTTCTTTGTCTTGTTTTTTTAGCTTATTCCACTCATACTTTTTGGTTATTTTCAAGTTTGCATGACTAGAAGTTCAAATTCTAACCTTCACACACCATTTGAAAATCCCGAAAAGTTGTTCCATTCGAGACATCAACATCACCGTCAGCTCATAACATCTACAGTTTTGCTTATTCCGATTCGGAGTATTCATAATCATGAACTGAAGAAATGGGAGACATTACCATTGCTACGTTGACAATGGAATAGTATATGGCTAGGACGAGATGTGATGTTCGTCTTGTTGGAATTTAATAACATGACAAAGCATAAATTAAACATAATAACATCAAAGTAAACATGCGGAAGCGTGTAGGGTCATATAATATGTAAATTAAATAACCAAACATAAAAGTATGCGTACCTTTTGATTCTAGCAAAACAAGAATCAATTCCAAGCAATTCTTCAATCAATGAACCCTAATTAGGGTTTATATGGATTATAAGAATTACCCCTTACCGTTTTGTAATTCAATCCAAGATTCAAACAATAGTATGTTTGAGTCACGTTCTTGTACACACGTACTATAACAAATTAAAGTTATGCTAGTAATTAAATCACAAAACTAAACCAAACAATTTTGTTGAAGCAAAAAAAACGATCGGCCCTATGGTAAGGGTTTAGTCGATCGGCCAAGAGAAAACAAAGAAGAAAAACACTTTAGGGTTATGTGTGTACAAGAGATACCAAACAATGACCCTAAGGTTTGTATATATAGTATGAATAACTTGGATGACAAGTTGGAGTAGGATTGAATTAAACCCAATCCCCACCGATCGGCCATGCTAACCCAAAGTGGTTCCGGAAGCTTCTTGTCCCTCTATTTTCATCTATAGTCCTTCCTTTATTATTTAACGGTCGTTAGTCATTTTCCGTTAAATACTAACGGTCGTTATACGTTTTGTGATATTTAATAATTAAATATAACGTTTTATATTAAATTATTAATCTTTAATTCTCATACATAAATTGTGCAATCCCGTGATTTCGAGTTCGATCCTAACACACATCTACTAATTTACGTCCACAAAACTAACAGCTCCCACTTGGACATATCTTAATAGTGTGATCACATCGGTTAGCGTCTAGCAACACTTCGATGCCTCTAGTACAACTCGAGTAAGGTATCCTGAAAAAACCTTTTAATGATTCATCATTATTATTATCCTTTTGTCACTAATACCATGTTAAATAAAGATACGGATCTAAGTTATTCTTTATTCAACTATTTTGTTTCTCGTTGTTTGTGATTGAGCAAGATTAACAAATCTTTTGAACATATTCAAGATAGATCTTGGGCGTGGCCATGCAAACATCTTGTCAACCCCACGAGGGGCCCAGCAGTATTAAACTCTAAAATAAATTTGAATGAACAAATTCTATATTGACTACAAGCAAAACCCATGAACTTTGTAACACTTCTGAAAACAATCCTTATGACTACCAGTTACGTATAGCGTTAAATTGTTCCACATAAATGTACTACATTCATGAGAGTTATATGGTAGTTCAAGTCTGAGGATAATTATTCATGATTTACTTAATGACAAGATCCATAAAGTACAATCATGTAGTTTGGGATAAGTCTTATATTCAATTCATTGAATATCATGTGAATTTGGTATGTCAACGCATCAATATACTTTCAAGTATATTATACCAAAACTCATATTTGTCTTAGTTTAATGATATTCCCATATCATTAATTGAAAATGGACGATTTAGAATAACTAAATTATTCACGGATTAAACATGCAAATATATGACACAATAATTAAAGAATGAAAAATAAACATAACAGATACTTTATTTCATTAAAGATAATAATTGTTTTACAATATCTTTTATCCAAATACAAATCACAGTCATGCATGAAACTACTAGCTAAACGAAACCCAATGCCATTGGCAAATTAAGTAAGCTTTTCTTTTGCTAAAGCCTTAGTGAATAGATCAGCTAAGTTGTCATCTGTGTGAACTTTCAGAAGATTAATTTCACCTTCGCGGACTTATTCCCGAACATAGTGATAGTTCCGTAGAAAATGTCTGGTGCCCTTCATGACTCCAGTTTCATTGGCAAATATGATTGCAACAGAATTGTCACAAGACATATTAATAGGTGATTCAATTGAAGGCATAACACCAAGCCCTGAAATGAATTTCCTAATCCAAACAGCCTCCATTGCAGCTTCTGAAGCAGCTATGTATTCAGCTTCTGTCGCAGACATCGCAATTGTACTCTGGTTCTTGCCCTTCCAGTCTACTGCTCCCCCATTTATAACAAAGACATAACCCGTCTGAGGCTTCGCATCATCTTTGTCACATTGCTAGGATGCATCACAGGAACCTGTAACATCAAGTTCTGCATCTGGATTTTCACCACACACTAGAAACTTGTATTTCTTAAATACTTGAGAATATGTTTAACAACAGTCCAGTGAAGTTCACTTGGATTCTGTTGAAATTGACTGGTGATGTTTTGAGCAAATGCCACATCTGGCCTTGTGCATCTAACCGCATACATGATAGATCCTACAGCCAAAGCATAAGGAACTTTACTCATGCGTGCCACCTCTGCAGGTGTTGAAGCACACATCTCACTGCTTAAGCCATGTTTTACTTCCATTTGCAAATATCCTTTCTTGGAATTTTGCATATTGACTCTCTTCAATATTTTTCCTTGTGTTGCTCCTAGGCTTTAGTCTGCTGCTTCTAGAGGTGCTTTCTACTCCTGTAGAAGGTAAGGCACATGCATTAGGATTTATCTTGTTGTCTTTTGAATCAATTTTAGCATTCCTAGTCTCTTTTGGATTATCCTTAACACTTTTGTCTATCGCCCTATATGTTTGATATGTAGAGGTAGATGCAATAGTGGTACTAATCCTATAAAGGCCATGTGCTATCACATTTGGTGTTTTGACAACGGCTTTCTCTTTTCCTTTCAAGTTATCCTTAGGCAAGGGTGTTGAAATAGACATTTTTGGTCTAACATCTGGTGTTTTCTTAGGATCTTCACCCTTCCTTTTTAGACTCTCTAGCTGAGACTTCAACTGATCTATTTCTTCTTTCAGGCTCTTATAAGAATGCTCATACGACAGTTTGTCATACTTGCTCTCTTTCTTTTTCCGATCTAATTGTTTAAAATATGTTATATTTTCCTTTTCTAACTTAGCAAGCGCATTTTCATATTTTAACGCAATTTGTGAAGTCTCAGCCCTAAGTGTTTCATCATCCTCTAAAGAATATGTTTGATAAATAATGGACATAATATCGGTCGAGAGAGCTACTTCGAAGAGAATGTCATTATGTTTTTCCAAATGTTTTATGTGTTCAATGTTTTCATTGGCTTTCTTCACCAGAGATTTGTGGTCCTTGACAAAGTCGGCCGTTTCATTCAGAAAAGTTCTTTCAACATTCAGCACTAACGCATAAATTAGAGATAGTGGAGGAATAATGTCTTTTTCAAACATCTTTTTCTGCTCTGTATGAAAACTTTGAAACCAATCATTTTGAATACTGTTTGTTTTGGATGCCACAGTCAGTTGAAGTGTTTCCACTCTCCTTTTAAGATCATCCAAGTATTGTCTAGCTTCACTTGTGTGACAAGTGTTTTTAGAGAATATTTGTTCGATTTTAGAAAGATGATTTGAAACAACTCTTCTTTTTGTGATAACCACCGGTTTTTTGAAAAACAATGGTGACTCTTTTTTAACCTCAAGAACCCCAGAAATTGCACTAAGCTTATTATAATCAATTAGTCTGATTTCTGGGTTCTTTTGGCTCATTTTCACACGACTCTCTTCGGCGAGCTCAATCGTTTCATAAGAATCCCGAACTTCGGGAGGGTCATGATTATCATTTAGCACAGTACCATTATATAACACATTCTGAGTCTTCTGAGATTTCTTGAGATAATAAGGGTTTTCACAACCGATAGCCATTTTCTTTCGAGTGTGTAAAATCGGGTTTGGATCATTAATTAGCAAATTACTCGTTTGTGCAGAATGACCCGTTTTTACAAGCAACTCTTCCAACTTTTTAATTATTTCTTGTTTGTCTAAGATTTCATCAAGAAGTTCATTTTCTTTTTTTAAAAACTTTGCATGCAACTCTTTCTTTTCTCTTTCAAGATTAGAGCAAGTTGCTTTTTGTTTAGAAACTTGGGTGGTTAATTCAGAAATTTCCTTGTTAAGAGATTTGATTTGCATATTCAACTTGACATCGAGAGTGTCGTATTTGATTTGCAAATGTTTCTCTCTTAGCATAGAATCTCTATAACCAGTTTCAAGTTCAGACTGTCGTTTGTTATTAAATTCAAAAGCTTGTTCATTAACCTTATATCTCTCAAGCTCAGCGGTCAATTTTTCATTTGCGGCCTTAACATCTCGATTGATCTGTTTGACCTTTTCAATTTCTATACCACAATTATTCAATAATGATTCAAATAGAGCACGTGTTTCCTCTTCACTCTCAGTATTCTGTGACTCGAAGCCTCCATTAGGATCCATATATGGAGTAGCCAAATTAGTATTATAACAACTTAGGGAGTCCATGTATGTATCGTAAGTGAGATTAGGAGTCACAAGATGCTGTTCATGTTGAGGTGACATATCAAACATATCATTATTGTGACATGTAGCATGTGCTTGTACCTTAGATATCACATTGACATCATAAGCAGGAGGTGCATCAGTATCCGTGTCATATTTAACCTCCTGAAGATTAGCCATAAAAATGCAGTTGGCATCGATGTCTTCCAGATCTTCCATATCATCCATCAATGCCATGAAGTCATGCTCTTCTACATTTAACTGAAACCCTGCCTTTTTCTTCTGAGCTAGGAGCACTGCTTTCTGAAGATACTCCAAGTCTTGCTTCTTTGGTTTGGTGGGACAGTTCCTTGCCATGTGACCATTACCCTGATAGTTAAAACACTTTACCAAATTCCCTTGATTAGCATTCCCAGCAACTGGAGCAGCAACATTCCCAAACTGATTTCCAACATTCTGATTCCCAATATTCTGACCCCTCTGATTTCCAACAGCTCGACCCATCAGATTCCCTGTATACTGACCCATTTGATTCCCTGCATACTGCCCTTGATTACCCATCTGAAATCCTGTAGCATATCTTTGCTGATTCCCATAAACTCCAACCATTTGTCCTTGATTACCCATGTTGAAACTCGGCTGTGCAATCTGCCTGTTGCGAGTGTTCGATGAAATCCTTTGGTTGTTGTTGATAGGTGTGGAATAGCGTCCTTGGAATGCCTTGGATATAAGATTAAAGGCTTGAGTTAAAGCAGCACCGTCATCATTGGCATCATATTCTGGTTCTGGGTATTGTAGGTATTGAGGTTGTGGAATAACTTGTTGTTGTTGTGGGTAGAATGGTTGTTGTGGAATGACAGTGGTTTGAGGAACGTATTGTTGTTGCATGTAGTTCTGAGTGGGAGTTGATGATGATGGTTGTGTAGTCACTGTTGAAGGTGTTGGTGCTTGAGCAATCAATGCTAAAGGGTCATGTTGTTTGGCTAGCTTCTCTTTCCTAACTTCGTCTGCCTCTTTCTGGTTTTGTTTCAAGAAGTCATACAGTTGATCATAGTTCACCTCATGAAGATTCTTTGTTTGGTTAACGATTGTGACATATCGTCCCCATTCCTCTGGTAGATTGTTGATGAACTTGATGTTTTGAACAATTTGCCTTGGAGCTAATTTGTTCCTGATGAGTTCATTCATGATGGTGCAAAACCTTGTGTAATAGGATTCAATTGGTTCAGCTGGGGTTGATGTAAACTTCTCCCATTCAGTTAGAAGTTTGTTTTCAATGTCTTGTTGTCCAATTTCCGTACCATGACAAAGCCTTCGAACTCGTTCCCACATATCATAAGCAGTTTCACAACTGTCAACAGCACAAAAGATTTCTTGTGGTAAACCAAGTTGAATTAAGTGCATAGCTAAGTCATCAGCTTCAATTTGTTTCCAATCATCTGCTGTGTATTCATCTTCCTTTGATCACGAAAGGTTGGTGGAAGAGGAGGTACTGAATCTGGATTACCCGGTTCTTGAACCTGACGAGGCTTGAATGGACCTTTTTGGATGGAGTTAATCAAGAGTTTGCCTTGTCCATGAGGTTTGGTTTTCATGTATCGAAGCATACGGCTTGTCCATGGAAGATAACTACCTTTCTCAAGCATAGGAGGACGGTTTTCAGCACCGGCTGCATGAATATCTTGTTGAGTTGTCATTGTAAATGTTGTTGTATGATAAGGTTGATTGATTCAGGATCGTTGCAAAGAAATATGTGTTGTGATTGTTTTAAATGTTGATGTTGTTGTGAAGCCTTGGTTTGATGATCGGTTTACAATTTAGATAAACTAAACAAGTTAAATAAAGTTACTAAATTAGACTAGACTATAATTTAGACAAAATCAAAAGATTACAATTTCGACAAAATTTATGTAAACTATAATTTAGATAAAATGTCAATTTCTATAGAAATTTCAATTTGACCAGAATTTCTACAAATTATGGTAAAACTTCAATTTAGATAGAAATATCTAATTTATATAAATTGATCTAACAATCTTATACAAGAAAGTAGATATCCGAGTGTCGAAGTAGTTTCCACACTTATACAAGTTAGAAACTACCGAGTCCGTAATCCTTAATGATGTAGAAATTATAAGAAAACTCAAATTTAGAAACATTATATAAGTTGAACGAGTTGAAATGAATTGCGAGGACTAAAGTGGCTGAATTCCGAAAGTTCAATAAAAAACTGCCTCAATTGCGAAAGTATATCCCAATTGCGAAACTTTTGAATTGCGAGATCTTGATGAATTGCGAGAGAGCACCAATTGCGAAGAAACTTAATTGCGAGGGATAATCACCAATTGCGAAGAAACTGAATTGCGAGGGATGGTCACCAATTGCGAAGGCATAAAGCAATTTCGAAGAAAGGCAATTTCGAGAGGAACTTTGAATTGCGAGAAACCCTTGTGTTTCACCAATCAAATTCGAAAAACCCTCTTTTTATCTAGTTTCTTGTACAAGAGACTAGACTTTATCTTAGTCGATTTAGATCCCTTTTTATCACAAGTCTTATACAAGATATGTGATAAAAATCCGATGCAAATGAATATTCAATCTTTGTACTTTTTGAAGCCCTTTTTTTTTCTTCGATCACGCAGCCAATAAGTCACCAAAAAATCAATAAAGTTCACGACTTTTTCACAAAAGAACCAAAAAGCAATAACTTTGATACTTAATATCACGTAAAAACCACAAAAGCTACAAGCCTTTTCCTTTCAACCCACAAGATGATGCGATAAAAAAGAAAGAAGCTACGGACTGTTTGGATAAAACCCACGTAAATCACAAAACAAACACAACTTAGTCCTAAATCCTTGTATGGCGATATGATACCACTTGTAATACTAGATTCGAACAACCTTAACTAACACACTAATCTATATTAAGCTATAACTATACGTGACACTCTAATAAAGGAAGAATAAAGTAAAGATGAAAATAAGATGCGTGTGATGAATACTTATGGCCGAATGTTATATCATAATCCTTAAGAGAACAAAACAAAAGTAAAACACATACACACACTCTCACACCTTTACAATACTTAGAGGCACACCAAAATGGGTGGAGAATGTGTGTATTTATAGTGGATGGGAGGCCTTGGTTGCCCTAAAAGGCCTTGGATGGGCTTTGTGTTGGACTTGGGCTTTCATTCTTATCTTGATCATTCCTTAACTTGGTCCAACACATAGCCCTTACAATCTTGACCATACCAAACGACACATACTATAAAACATGTACAAATGACCATCACATTCTACAAAATATAAATGCTAACAGGTACTGACGAAAGTCCATTCAACATCATCATATGTCTCAGCATCCATGATAAAGGCGACGACGCAAAAGCACAGAAGATGTTGATCAAGGCAAGAACGACCAAAAGACAATAGTTTGAAGATCACAAAGCATGAAGGAACGATGAATCAAGACTATTATACATCGACACACAAAGTTAAATACAACGAAGACAAAAGACCAAATCACTGGGAGCATCATTGAAATGACCATCCCTTAGGGGGAGATTGTTAGCATTTAATTTATAAATGTAAAGTGATGGTCATTTGTAATCCCGAAACTTGTGTGTCGTGTGGTTATGTTAGTCTAGGAGAGTGGGCTTTTGATATATAATATGTAAGAGTTAGTGTATAAATCTAGTCAAACACAAAAGCCCACTCCAAGCCTACAAAAGCCCATTAGGGCGTCACCCTTGTGACATAAAAGACTCACTCCCACCTCATTTCTAGGTGTTCTCAAAAGTGCATCAAAAACAGCCAAGGTGGGAGTGTGTGTTCTCTAGGTTTGTATTTGTTATTTTTTCTCTTTAAAGCTAATAGATTCAAAGTTATATTTCATACGATCCACACTCCTTCTTGTTCTTGTTCTTAGTCTTGTTTGAGTACCATTCAAATAGCAAAGGCAGTGTATGATAGAGTTGGTATTTTCATTCATAACACTTACATAACCATCTCATCCTACATGAATTAAATCACGCGAAAGAAAACCCAAAAAACAAAATAATGTGTCATTGTCGAAAAAGAGCAATAATGGAAAGTGAATTATAGTGCCAACAAGTCATTTCCAATAATACATCGTCAAGTCGTACAATCTGAAAAAACAATAAACCAATTGTCATTTTCTTCAAGTGTGATGGACCCCGTTGTAAGCAAAGTACAATGAGTTGAGGAACAAAGAAGAAGCAATCAAGACATGACTTGATATGATGACACGTGAAAAATGGGACTAGTAAAATTCATCTCAAAGACATGACTTGATATGATGACACGTGAAAAATGGGACTAGTAAAATTCATCCGAGTGATGATATAAGTTTAATAATGAGACGTACCAATAGATATACTTCATTTATCTTTTGACAAGTATTGTACACTTTTTTTTATTTTATTATTTCTCACCAATCAATTTTTCAAATACACCAATCATATTTTTAAGTTTAATTTTAAACATAGATTTTAAACATCCAAATCATTTTCAATTCATTAAAATGGTGTATCATCTCACTTTCTTTCACCTTTTCCACTTTCCTTTCTTTTTCTCCATCTTTTTTTAGATTTAATGCATTTAGAAATGACTGGGGTAACTAAATATATGTCTAATTTTGTGCCTAAAATTGTGTGACATTTATTTATTGATTTGCGAAGCCGTGAGTCAACAACACAATATTTGAAGCAACTCATCAAAATTAATGACTGTATGGATGTGGACGTGGATGTAGATAGAAAAGGAAGAATTTGTCTTTACTACATCTAAAACCCTCCTTGCGTTGCCTTAATACACCATTTTAACTTATTTTTTGAGAAACGTGTATAAAGACATTAAGTATAACTAGCAGGGTAATCGCGCGTTTCAGTGGCGGGTACCCTGAAATAATATTTTTTGGTAAATTATGTATTTTAGTTTATTATGTTCTTTTTGATAATAAATTTATTGATATCAAGAATTTCATGTCCTTAACTAAGGAATTTATGTCGTCTTTTTGGGTCTTTTTTAAAGTCATTCGTATAACATGAGCCCGTTTGACCAGTGCCAGTTTAGTCCGTGCCCGTTCGGGCTCTAGCCCGTTTGCCCCGTGCCCGTTCGGGCTCGAGCCCATTTGGCCAGTTGCCCGTTCGTGCTTGAATATTTGTATAATGTGCTTTATTATTTGTGTTAGTAACATTTAATGCAGGAATTGTGTTTAAGTTGATTGTACAATATGCTTGATAATTTGTATTTTTTATACAAGGGGTGTTTTAATAGCTACATTAATTATATTTATTGATCAGTTAATTAATTGACTACATTAAATATCTTGACCAAATTATTAGTGCTTTGTATTTTGTAAATTAAGCTTTAAGACTTGTAAGTCTTAAAATTAAGATTGATGAGAAAGATCATTAATAGTGCTTTGTGTATTGTACAATAATCATTATAGCTTGTAAGTCTTAATTTTAAGACTAAGAGGAGAGAGATTCATTCATAAATTATATTATATATATTATATGTAGTATAGATATTGTACGTGTTTAGATATAAATATTGGGTAAATAAATACGGAGTATGCTAGAAGCCAGAAGCATCAATTTTAACTTGATCACTAGTACAAAAGCTTTATATCATCCATTTTGGAAAGATTAGGACTAGGGAAGCTTGAGATGTCAAAGAAGTGAGTATTGATTTTGGTTTATTTTAATTTGTTAAGTGTGGCAAATGCCTATAGCTTTATTCATTTCTTGATTAATTTACAGGTTTACCGGTCGATTAGTAATAAAATAAGAAATGATACAGTGAGAGAAGACAATGACGAACGTGTTGGATTGATCCAAGAGTGAAGAAACAGAATTCCGTCAATTAACACATTGTTTCGAATGGTGTAATTGGATCCTGAATATTATAAAATGTTTCAAGTCTCAATAAGAAAATCATATTCGTTAGTCTTTTTAACAAGTTTCTTTTATTTGTACACACATATATATACACGCTCACACATGTACATAAATTTTAAAGGTATCATATTTTCCTGTTTTTAAACTAAAGATTTGAAGTGCCCTGGGCCGTAAACGAACGAGACTAACACGAATGAAGTCTTGTTCATGTTTGTTCGTTTAATTTTAACAAGACAAATGAACGGACACGAACGCTTAAACTGACAAATTTTCTTGTTGGTGTTCATTCTTTAAGAAATGAGGTTGTTGTATTTAACTTTTACTGATGGGTACGTTGTATTTTTACGCGGTACACCATCTCACACAGTCACGAGCGAAATCAAATACGTAAAGGTCAAAGCTTGTTACCGAAAGCAATAGCAGTACTTCAGTCTTCAAGATTCTCACGCCAAATTAATGTACGTAAGGTCTGGTTTTAAGATTCCCGTGTAGCCTTTAAAGATTCTTGGAAGAGTATAGCATCATCATATCCTAATTTCTTGTAGATGTTTCACCTTTTAGGGTAGAGGGAGTCATACTCTCCAACCCTTCAACCCTCCCAAAATTACCCAATCAAATTCCCCCACCTCATTTCAACCCTCCAACCCTCCATTCAACCTTTTTTAGTGGCGTCCACCATTCTCAACCCTCTAAACACCCTTTTTAAATATTACCCAATCAAATCACTTCTTTTTTCGTTTCTCCTCTAAACCGCTGCGAGTTAAAAGCTCGCAAATCATACCCGATTGGCCAACCCGCGAAACCGGCATTCGAACCCGCAAGCCCGCATTTGAACCTGCAAGCCACTCCCTGTGGCCTTAGTCACTAGTGGCTAGTTGTCTAAAGTTAAAAACTTGTTCGTAGGGAAATCTGATCTTGACGATTCTTTTGTTTTAAAATCTTAAAATTATTAATTTTAATGTGGGTTGAGTAATTTTTATTTGTCATTTATCTCACTTTGAATTATTAAACTACTGATCCCATATGAACACGGATCAAACCGCCATCAAAATAAACAGGTTAGCATGAGCAAAAAAAGGTTACAGGTCGTGTTCATGTCAATCCACGTAAGCCGTTTATTAAACACGCTGTGTTCGGGTTTGGGGCGAGTTAAACGAGTCGATCCGCAACCTGTTTATTAATTTTCTAAGCATCAAAATTAAATTTATGATTAGTTAAATAGGTTATTTGGGTTAATTGGTTAGACAATCGATTACCACCCCATTTAACCTATATAACACGTGTAATATGTTTAAACCGTCAACCTATTTAAATTAACGGTTTATATGGGTTATGTACGGGTTATGCATAAATATGAAGGTTAGGGTTGGCAGATTTTGACCGATTTCTTAAACATGGCATGTTTCTTATTTTGAATCAATTAAAGCAACAAAAGCAACTAGCTGTAGTTGTTCTCGTTGAAGTGTTCTGTGCACCACCAAGCACTACAAGAAACTGCTTTTAGTGACAAGTGGTATTTGTCAATAACAGCAAAAAGTAGTCACAAATCCAATTTAGTGACAAAACTGACGTCGTCACTTGTCGTCACAATAGGTCCGTCACTGATTTTTTTTAGAGACGAAATTCAAAAAGCCGTCATTGACAAGTGAGAAAAATGGAGTTGTCACTAAATTTTTTTGACAACATCTTTCGTCACAAAATTTTGTCACTAACGAGTGTTAGTCGTCACTATTTTTGCAAATTGACCATGAAAGGTCGCAAATTTAACATCAACAGTGACAAAAAAGGTCGTCACTAATTTGAGGATAAAAATAACAAAAAATAAAACTAAAAAATAGGCCTACTAATTATGCAGTATAATGTTGAGCACACACATAAAGCTATTTTTAAACACATGCATGAACTATGAAATACATGAAATATGTAAGGTTCACATCATAAATTCCTCAAAGTAAAGGTATCATAATGATCATAAACCTATCTAAGTAGAATTTGCATTTGCATGTACAACATTATAGTTGATCATTTCATAGTATTTAGCATAAAAGAATTTGTTGTACTCGGTATTATATCCTCCAATCTTTTTGACGGGATTGGGTATAGTAGTTGTTGTTGTTAGTTTGTTGCCAAGAGGTTCGGTTTGCCTTTGGATACTATCATTCAAGATATGCAAAATATGCATATATTAATACTGACATCGAAATTCATATTTCTACAAGTTTGCTCATAAAAACCATGACACATGTTCAGAAAATTTGATCAGAAAAACCAAATTTACATGTTTCAGTTTCTTCCATGGGTACCAATCTTGATCCAAACTCTTCAAATAAACAATAAGTCACACATTAGCTGTAAACAAATATATACTTGAAACATCAATATTCAAAAGAGTATTACTGTAATAAACTTGAATGGCGTTGAATATTGGAACATGTAACTCAAATGTCGTTGAAATGCTTTAAAGATGGTTAGGAAGTCTTTAAGGGAAAATTCTTTATTTACCCTTAAATTACAAACCACCAACCCCTATTGTCCTCACCAAGTTTTTTTTTCTTCAAATACCCTTGAGGCGGAGGTCGCCCAAAAATCTTGGGCGGATTAATTAGTAATGTGACATGTGTCCCTAGGTGTGTCCCCACCAGGTACACTTTATCACATGCATTATTTGGGCGACTAGGCCCACAAAACTTGGGCGACTTGATCTTTTTGTCTTTTTTCTAAGACACATAAAGACCTATCCTACCCTTCATTTTTATCTTCCATTTTAATCATCATCATCATCAACATTCAACATTCACTCTTCAATCCTTACTCACCAGTCACCACCAACCTTCCCGCCGACCACCATCACCACCGGCGCCGATCTCACATCACATCTCCATAAACCCCAAACAACCAACCAACCGATCTAACAAAAATGAAGTCTGAAACTCAATTAATCAATTTTCAGATGTAGTGTGGTTGCTAGAAAGCTTCAACTTTCATTAATGGTGGAATCATAAGCATGAAGAAGATGGTTACCAAATAGAGATTTTTTTTTCTAATATGTTTTGGTCATAAGAAAACAAGGTCAGATTTGTGATTAATTAATATGTTTTCATGGGTTAGTTTATTAATAATAATTATTTGTCAAACAAGACATTAACTCCTTTATAATAATGCACAATCTCTTTGAAGCGAAATGTATAGCTCACTGCAGATTATAGAAGTTCCACCTCATTTCTTTATCTATGAGTAACAAGGGAAAAGATAGATGATAAGTATCTTACCCTTGACATCCCAAAACATGATGGATTACTAATTTAGGGAATCTGGTTGTACATTTGTCAAAAAAGTTATATTCTCTTTATCTTTCGTCCATTTCCTTCGAGTTTTATAAATAAAGAAAGATTCAATAATAAGATCTAAACAAAATAAATACGAGTAATGTTTTTCTTCCATGTCCTTTAACAAAATGTCATTCTTGATGTTTTATAGCTTACCTTTTCACGAGAACAAATAAGGAGGAGAAAACAGAGGGAGATGCGCCTGCAATTCATCCCATCAAAGACCGTCCCATCTTTGTAATTACTGCACACATCTGGAATTGTACATTTGGTTCTGTGTATTTGCGTGATGTTGTATACTTTGTGAAAATTGAAAATTTCGGGTTTTTTAGTTGATATAATTGTTGTTGTTGTCGTCATCAAACAGGTCTTGAACATTTTAAAATTTGAAGAATGTAGAAAATGTGAAAATTTCCTTAAACTTGATCGGTGTTTGTTTTAAGGTTAGGATAGTAATTTACTTGATTGGTGTTTGTTTTAAGGTTAGGATAGTAATTTACATAACAAGTCGCCCAAGAATAAAGAACAGTGGGACCCATTCGCCCAAGATATATGTACTAGAAAACAATAAAAAAATACCATACTTTTTTAGGAAAAAGACAAAAAGATCAAGTCGCCCAAGTTTTGTGGGCCTAGTCGCCCAAATAATGCATGTGCTAAAGTGTACCTGGTGGGGACACACCTAGGGACACATGTCACATTACTAATTAATCCGCCCAAGATTTTTGGGCGACCTCCGCCTCAAAGGTATTAGAAGAAAAAAAAATTTTGTGAGGACAGTATGGGTTGGTACCTTTGTACTTTAAGGGTAGATAAAGAATTTTCCCCGTCTTTAAAGGCTTTGAAGTTGGAAGGGACTTAATGTATGTTTTACTCCCTACGTACCCAATACCCTTAAAACCCTGTTAGACCTAGCTCGTACACTGTTCCTTCCTCTGATAACGTGTGAATCTCGCATCACATTGGCATTGATTCTTTCCTACCCTATGTTGACCATGCATTGCCCTCGTCCTTATCCCCTATCTTCTCTGCTCAGTCTGCGTCCCCTGCGTGGATACAAAAGTTGACAGGAAATGGGTGCGTATTACAGTAATTGTCAACAACTCTCGCATCAAATTCTATACCGTATTTGTTATAAAATACAGTAATTGATTATTCAATATAATTAATCAATTTATCGAGTAACATTTACTACATTGACGATGATAAAATGCAAACTATGTCAAAATTGATTATACTCTCTGTATCACTTTTCATTTCTCTTTATCGCGGTTTTTCATTTCTCTTTATCGCGGTGTTTGCTTAATGTACTTGTGAGTTAGCTGTAAAACAATGGTATCAATTTTTATATTCAATTCAAAAAAAATTTACTAGATATTCTTTATGTTTATTTTATCCTTAGGTTGGAGGTGTGCATGTGAAATACTAGTAAGATTTCATAACATTTACTTGTATATTTAAAATTGGGATAGTGAGTTAGGATCAAATAAGAAGAAATTTTCAAATGAGAAGGATATGATGAGAAATAACTATTGCAACTCATCTACTTGACTTAGATGCATCTCTATCTTTTATATGCACCATAATATATTTTCTAACTAAAACTTAGATGCATATATACATATTAGATGCATTTCATCAAGTTGCCGAATCTGATGTATTTTTCGTCCTCTACGGGTCAGATTTGTTGCTAGTAATACTTTGCATCGTTTTCACTTCAAAATCAATTCTGAAACTAATTAGGATGCATCGAAATAAATAAGGATGCATCTACTTCAAGTTGATGCATCTCAAATGTGTAGTTATAGTTACTTTTCATCCATATCATTTTATGTTTTCCTCACTTGAAGTAGTTATGCTGGTACTTAGGGGGTTGACAATGGGTGAGTGATGGCACAGGATGGGATCCATCACGCACGGCAACACTGCCGTCGTGCCTGCGTGATGGACTGAGTGATGGGAAACGAGTGATGGGATCACGCACGGGAAGAAGGAAAACATTCGAACGTTGCATTTATTTTTTGACTGTTTGAGCCAAACGGCTATTTTTTTTTATTATTTTTTTTTTTTTTTTTTAAATAAATATCAACTCACTTTTTGCAAACACCCATACACAATCAAAAAATACACGAACCTCAAATCACTTAAAATAAATTTAATGGAGCCTAATAAAATATGGGAGCTTAAAATACCAAAAAGTGTCGATGGCGCATTTCGTCTCAGTTCAATCAACCCGTTTACTGCCCCAATGTACGAACATCTTCTCAAATCACGTTTACCGCCCCCAAATGTACGAACCTCAATCTCCACCATTTTCCTACACCCAACAACCCCTCCCGCAATTGCCTACTCACTTCGACCCGTTTGAGCCGCGGTTAAGCCAACCAAAAAGGCGTGAACGGGAAAGTGAGTAGGCATTACTTGGTATCAGGTACTTTAAATAAAATGTTTTCCAAATTTAGTTGGCCAAAATATAGTGATTTTGGATTCCCAGAATTTTACTTGATTAGTTTTTGTTTGATGAGTTAGACTTTTACTTTGCCAAAATCCCAATACGGCCTCGAAACACCTCTAAAACCACATAATCACTACCGAAACCACTCAACCTACATCGGTGTGCGTGAGTTGTTGTGTTTGTGTGAGAGAGAGTATTTGTATGTGATAGAAAAAATGTGTGCTGATGTTAATGAGGAAGAAGGCTGAGGGTGTGAAAAAAAAGAGATGGTGGGTGTTTTTGTTTTGTTGTATCATGTGTGTGGATCTGTACAGGAAACAAGAAATCTTAAATTAGAACTTCAAATTGAGATAGTGTCAACATACAGGCGTATATGTAGACAGACACATATATACGATTACCCATCGGTCTATGTCTCACACTGTTAACCTCATTTGCTTAAAAAGGTATCCAATGTTAAACAAACGATAATAAACCTACACTAACAACACTTGATGTACTGGTGCTTCTCAAAACGCATTATCCCCCCTCCCCACGCGTTGTCCCCAAAAAAGTGAGAAATCGGTTTTGCTGGTGACCGACGTGTATGTTGTTTGTGTAGTATATTGTGAGGTATATTTTTGTTTAATTTAGGTGGTGAAGCTGGTTAACTCATTACACTATGTTGGTTGTGATATTGCTGCGAAAGTAAAAAAAAAAATCTCTTCCGATGTGTTCACGGTTACCGTTAGACTCGGTCTTAATGAATTCAAAACAGAATATCATCAACCTTATAATGTATACCTTAATGTTGATAAAGGTGAGATTGCAACTTGTTTAGCAACATTTTGGCTTCCCTAATCACATGATTTGTAGCAGTGTAAAAAGCAGTTATGCGTGATTTCACATTTTTGGATTTGTAGCAATGTAAAAAGCACTTATGCGTGGTTTCACATTTTTGCTTAATAATCCGACATATGTTTGGATTTCTTATTGGATAATTTAATTTTTAGTTTGATTAGTAGTTCAAAATCACACAAATATTTCTTTATTTTCTTGTTAGGTAGATCAAGTTTGGCCAAAAGACACGCCAAAGGCAAACCAACATGCTTTGAACAATCTCAAAGCATGACAATCAAGACAACGAGAAATCTAGAGCACGACAATACAAAAAAAAAAAAAAAAAAAAAAAAAAAAACAAAACGAACAAGCTCTATACGACCTCTCGAAATCAGCATCAATCAGAACACGGAATACCAATCTTCCAAACAGCCCTCATTTTGTCGACACGAGAATTAGATTTAAAATGAATTGTAGAAAGCTTTAACCGTACCACTTCTACAATCACTTCACACAGCCCTCATTTTGTGTTTTGTTGATTTCATGTTACCAAAAAGGCTTTTTATGTATCTTTTGGCCCTTTCCAACATTTTTTTACAATTTGAGTCTCACATATTCATACATATCTTGCTGTTTTCCAATCACTTTCCTAGAGACTCCGTTCTTGTGACATTTCCTATCACTGCCATATGAGTAATAATTTGTGGATGGTAAGGTTATTGTCCAAAGGGTTAATGCATAGTTTCTTGTGGCACGTTTTCCCCTTGATAGCCATTTTTTACTAAGGTAGAGCATCTAGTCATATTACAAATTGAAGCCTCTATTGTGTGTTTGAATGTCCATGTTATGCCGTTATGGAATGACGAAAATGCGAAAAGTGAGATGATATTGTGTTTTGCATCTTTAATGAATGTTGAAGAACAAAAAACCATCTTTGTTTTACATGAGTTATTAAAAGTTATTCCTTTATTTTTTTGAAACAGATTATGTGTTTAATTTATGATAAAAGGTGGTATATTATTTGTTAGGACGGAGGTATGATATTATTGAAGGGAGATGATCGAGATATGATATTATTGAAGGGAGTTGGAGAAACGGAGTTGGAGAAACCGTCCTAACATATGATATTATGGTGGTGAATCTTAAAAGCATAGTTGTTAAGATCCCGATCATTATCTTAGGATCTTACGATTTTACGATTCTACAAAGCAAAATCGATCCGGATCCTACGTAGGATCTTAACAAGCTTAAGATCTTATAGGATCCCGATCTTGACCATAGGATCTTAAGATCTACTCCGATCCGATCTTAATTTTTTCGAACCGCAAACTAAAAAACTACAATTTTATGGTTTATGTTTTTATATAATGCAAAAAACAACGTATGATTCTTTTTAAACATTCAATATTCATAATTTATTACAACATTTTCATGAAATATTCATATAATTTCATGTTTATAATATATAATAATTTATAGATTTGAATAATACTACAAAAATAATTAAAAAATAGCATTATAGTAGTATCTTAGGATCCCGATCCGATCTTACAATCACGATCTTGTAAAGACGAAAACGATCCTAGGTAGGATCCCGATCTTCAAAACCTTGCTTAAAAGGCTTGATTTGTAATTTGGTATATGGCGGTGCAAATTCGTAAGTATAGCATTAATCTCTAAAGGGTCATTGTAGGACCGATAATATACATGATTTATGTGGTTCGGGGGGTCGGGGAAGCTCAAAATAAAGAATAGACATGGTATTATTAGATTAAAGAATGGGAAGATGTGTGTGCTTTCTAGAGAGAGAAAGGGAAAGACATACTGGTATGTGTTAAATCACATACCTTTTCTTTATAAAAACGGACTTAAAAGACCAAAAACCGAACATAAAGGCCAAATATATGCTTGTTTTTGTGTTTGTGTATGTGCAGGTAAAGGATATTAGAAAATGACAAAAAGAAAGACAAAACAAATGGAAACAAGCACGAGAATGAAAAGAGTGAGAAAAGCCGAGGCCGGGGATGTGATTCTACAATTTTTATCAGCCAAAAACCCAAAATTCCAAAATCAAAGCCTTAATGAAAAAAAGTTAGTCCAAAAACTATCCTTAAATATTGTTAAATATTGTTAAAGATTTGAAAAATAGGTAGATGTCAATTATCCCAAAATCATTTTCACCATTAGTCCTTAACGATTTGCATAGTTAGTCCAAAAACTAACTATTGTTAAATCCTTAAATAAAACAAAAAAAAATAAAATAAAAACCCAATCCAGCCCAACCCTTTTAGTCCATAACCAGCCCACCTCTTTATTAAATCCGGATCCTTTCCTTAACCCGGATCCATCCCACATATAACCCAGCTCAAAGCATTAAAAAAACCAGGTCAAACATAAAAGAAGCGCCATTTTTAGTTACTGTTCATCATCCCCTTCGTTTTTTTACCCTGCTCCAATTCACCCTCACTTAAGTGACATCTACCTCTTCTAGAAGGCTGACTAAGCATGATATGATCTCCAATTCATCCTCACTTAAGTGACATCTACCTCTTCTAGAAGGCTGACTAAGCTAGGTTCTTGATTCACAATAACTAACCAAACACTTGTTTTGGTCAAACAAAATCGAAAACCCTTCTTAGGAGGGGTGTACGATCGGTTTGAGCAAGAGGAGAGGAGAAGAGAGAAATTAGGTTAGCTATGTGAACAAAGATTACAAAACAATGAAACTTGTGTTTGTATTTATAGCCTTCAAACCTTGTAGGACAAGTTAGGGTGGGATTTGGTTTCCCCTAGCCCATCGCCGGTCGACCTCCATCAAATATGGGAGGCTCCGAATCCTTCTTGCCTACTATTTTCTCTTTAGTCCTTGTAGTTAATATTTAACGATCGTTAACCAAACCCCGTTAAATACTAACGGCCGTTAAGTGCTTATTGTGAAATTAATAATTAAATATAACATTTTATATTAATTATTAAACATTGAATCTCATACGTAAAGTGTACAATGCCGAAGTCTCGTGTTCGAATTCGGTTATACGCATATTAAATTATATCCATAAACTTACAGCTCCCATTTGGATATATCTTAATATAGTAATGACATTGGTTAGACTAGCATAACACGCCAATGCCCCTAGAAAAAGTCGAGTGTGGTTTCCTAGAAAGCCTTTTTAATAATTCATCATTATACTTATCCTTTTGTTACTAATACCATGTTAATATAGATATGGATCTTAGTCATTCCATAATTAACTATTCTAATTCTCGTTATAAATGATTGAGCAAGATTACCAAATTATCTGAACGTATTCCAAATAGATCTTGGGTATGGCCATACAAACATCTTGTCAACCCTACGAGGGGCCCAATAGTATTAAACTTCAAAACAAATTTAAAGGAACAAATTCTTTCTTGACTACAAGAAAAACCCATGAATTTTGCAACACTTCTGAAAATAGCCCTTATAACCACATGTTACGGATAGCATTAGACTATTTCACAAAAATGCACTACATTCATGACAGTTATCTGGTATCTCAAGTCTGAGGATAAATATTCAAGATTTACTTAATGACATAGATCCATAAGTACAATCATGCGGTTGGGATCTGTCCTATATTCAATTCATTGAATATCATGTGAATTTGGCATGTCTACGCATCAATATACTTTCAGGTATATTCTACCAAAACTCAGATTTGTCTTAAATAAATTATATTCGCATATCATTAATTGACAACCGACTATTTAGAATAACTAAATTATTCACGGATTAAATATTCAAATATATGCTACAAAATTAAAATGAGAGATAAACATAACTAATATTTTATTCCATTGAATAATAATTGTCAAATACATCCTTTATCCAAATACTAATCACATTCATGCATGAAACTACTAGCTAAACGAAGTCCAATACCATCAAAAAGTTCAGTAAGCTTTTCTTTAGGTAATGCCTTAGTGAAAGGATCAGCTAGATTGTCATCTGTGTGAACTTTGAGTAGATTAATTTCACTTATGCGGACTTGATCTCGAACATAGTGATATTTCCTTAGAAAATGTCTGGCGCCCTTCATGCCTCTAGGTTCATTGGCGAATATGATTGCAGCAGTGTTGTCGCAATATATATTTATAGGTGATTCAATTGAAGGCATAACACCAAGCCCTGAAATGAATTTCCTAATCCAAACAGCTTTCATCACAACTTCTGAAGCAGCCATGTACTCAACTTTTTTTGTAGACATCGCAATTGTACTCTGCTTCTTGCTCTTCCAGTCTAATGCTCCTCTATTAATGACAAAGACATAACCCGTCTAAGACTTCGTATCATCTTTATCACAGTTCTAGGACGCATCACAGAAACCTGTAACATTAAGTTCTGCATCTGGATTTCCACCATACACTAGAAACATATATTTTGTATTTCCCAAATACTTAAGAATGTTCTTAACAGCATGCCAGTGAAGTTCACCTAGATTCTGTTGTTATCGACTAGTGATATTTTGTGCGAATGCCACATCTGGCCTTGTACATCTTACCGCATACATGATAGATCCTACAGCCGAAGCATAAGGAATCTTACTCATGCGTGCCACCTCTGCAGGTGTTGAAGCACACAGTTTGCTACTTAAGCCATGATCTACTTGCATTGGCAAATATCCTTTCTTGAAATTTTGCATATTGAATCTCTTCAATATTTTATCAATGTAAGCACTTTGACTTAATCCAATTAACCGCTTTGATCTATCCCTGTAGATCTTGATTTCTAGGATGTATGCTACTTCTCCTAAATCCTTCATAGAAAAACACTTTCCAAGATAAGACATAACATCTTTCAAACTTGGAATGTCTTTTCCCATGATCAATATTTCATCGACATACAGGATAAGGAAAGTAACATTACTCCCACTAGCCATATGGTATACACATGGCTCATCAAGATTCCGAGTGAAACCAAATTCCTTGATTTGCTCGTCAAATCTTTTATTCCATTTCCGTGATGCTTGCTTCAATCCGTAAATGGATCTCTGAAGTTTGTATACACGGTTTTGAAACTTTGGATTCACAAACCCCTCAGGCTGTGCCATATAGATGTCTTCATCGAGGCGACCATTTAAAAAGGCGGTTTTGACATCCATTTGCCAAATCTCATAGTCATAGTAGCTATGAGATTCCTAATAGCTCTAATATCTGCTACAGGAGAAAAAGTCTCCTCGTAGTCAATCCTATAGGTTTGAGTAAATACTTTAGCTACCAGACGAGCCTTATAGGTGTGTACATTACTATTCATGTCAGTTTTCTTCTTAAAGAGCCACTGTTAGGAATTATTAGAATAATAGTTTATTTCATTCCTGCTGTTAGTGTTAGTGGTTCCTGCTGGCAGGTATGTAGTTCCTGCTGGTAGTGGTTCCTGCTGGTAGTACATTTTGTTTCTGCTGTTAGTTGTCATTGCTGCGGGTAATACCGTATGTTTAGAAAGTTTGTTAGAGTTAATTTAGGAAGAGATAGTGTATATCTCTTTTACACGTTTTCTTAGTAATACTGCATTAGGGTATCTTGTAGTATAAAAGAAACATGCGGCTATGAGTTTTGTAATCGATTGAAACATTATTAGTTTATAAAAGATCCATAGAGGATCAAAGTCTTTATAGTTATTTTCTTCTTCAACTCTTGTGTTTAGTTTCCGTATAATCATAAGTTTTACTCTAGAGATTCTCATATAGAGTGTTTGTGATTACATAGACATTCTAGGCTCAAAGATCTATCAAGGAGGTACGATCCAACAGCCACTTACTTCCAACGACTTTAGCATTGGGAGGAAGATGAACTTCAATCCAGACTTCATTATCTATCATGGATTGCATTTTCCCATTCATTGCAACTTGCCATTTGTCCTTTTCAGGATCAACCATGGCAGCCTTATAATTAGCAGGTTCTCCAAGATCCCCTAATATATTTTCCTCAACTTCTACGTTAAGACATAGACGTTCAGGAGCACGTGTAGTTCTTACAGACCTATGAATGAGAGTAACTTCAGGTGGAGAACCCAGACTTTCAGGTTCCACAGGAAGTTGGCTAGTGTTTTCAGAAGGTGATGCATCTTCATGATCATCTTCCAGATCATAAATTCTTCCACTGAATTCTTGAGATATGAGATCTCTTTCAAGGAAGTCTCCATACCTAGCAACAATTACTTTGTTTTCAGGTGGGTAGTAAAAGTAGTAACCCATCATTTCCTTTGGGTATCCTACAAAGATACACTTAACAGATCTCTGTTGGAGTTTATCTGGTGAGTCACGTTTAACAAACGCCTCACAATCCCAGACCTTTAAATAAGACAAGTTAGGAGTTTTATCATGCCATATCTCATATGGTGTCTTATCAACCTTCTTGGTCGGAACCATATTTAGAATGCGAACAGCAGATTCTAAAGCATAATCCCAAAAGGATAAAGGAAGAGTTGTAAGATTAAACATTGATCGTACCATATCTAGCAATGTATGATTTCTTCTCTCAGATACACCATTTTGTTGTGGTGTATAAGGAGATGTGAGATGTTGAACAATTCCACACTCATCTAGATAATCTTTAAACTCTTGGCTTAGGTATTCACCACCTCTATCAGATCGAAGAGCCTTAATCTTCTTTCCTAGTTGCAATACTACTTCATTCTTAAAAACCTTAAATGTTTCAAACACCTCATGTTTATGTTTAAGTAAATAAACATAACCATAACGGCTGAAATCATCTATAAAGGTTAAGAAGTAGCTAGCACCTTTCCTTGACACATGTCTAAGTAGTCCACATACATCAGTATGTATCAAACCAAGTAGATCTAAAGCCCTTTCTATATGATTTGGAAAAGGTTTCTTTGTCATCTTTTCAGATATACAAGATTCGCATTTATCAAATGATTCATCATTGATATGTTTTAAAAGCCCATCGCGTTGCAGCTTTTCTATGCGTTTCTTACCTATGTGGGCAAGTCGACAATGCCAAAGATAAGTTGAATCCAAGTCCTTCTTGATTCTCTTATTATTGATGCTAAACATCGAATTATTTTTATTGGATACATTATCATTCATGTCAATCTCAAACACACCATTCACAGCAATAGCATTAAAATAAAAAACACCATTTAAAAAAACTGAAATTCCATTACTAGTAAATGTGTGAATAAAACCAAGATCCAACAATAAAGAAACTGAAACAACACCTCTAATTATAGAAGGTGTGTAATGACAATTGTTTAATAACAGTACTAAGCCCGAAGGCAAAACTAAATTAAATGATCCTATGGCTCCAACAGTTGCATGTGCTCCATTTCCCACGTGCAGTTATTGATCCCCATAGGCCAGCTTCCTTTCTTCTCTAAACCCTGCAGTTTATTAAAAATATGAATATCTCATCCAGTATTGTATACACATGAATTTATTTTATGAGAAAATGAAAATAATTAAATCATAAAGAAGTTTCCTGAAGTGCTGGCATTACCAGCATACTTCAACTTCTTCAAACGCAACTCCTCAAGGTAGAGAGGACAGTTCCCTTCCAATGTCCTACCTCATGGCAGTGGTGGCAAGCCTGATCCTTCTTGGGATTCTCTTTCTTCTTTGGAGGGTTGTTCTTCTTAGGATTAGGTTGATAAGCCATAACTTGCTTACCCTTATCAGCATTTCCTTTACCCTTCTTGTTCGCTTGCGGTTTTGGCTTCTGAATCCTACCACCTTGAATAGCTAGTACTTGAGGTTTAGGCGCCTTTGGTGGTAATCCTTTTTCATAGTCAATGAGCATTGCATGCAAGTCACTCACTGTCTTCCCCGTGCAATGCATGTTGAAATTACGCACAAAACTACCAAAATCCTTGTTAAGGGATATATTGATTAGGCTAATACATACATCAAGAGGATAATGATCGTACCATATCTAGCAATTGAGTTGCTCTAGTTGGTTCATGTAGCTTTGCATTTCAAAGAAGTGAGCACTCACGAATTTACGATCTCCCCGCTTACAGCTGTGTAGAGCATCGATCAAATTATACAATTCAACAGCTTGTGGTTTCTCAAACATACATCTGAGTTCGTTGAGCAAGCCAATGACATAGTTAGGGGCTCACATGGCGGAAGATTTGACATATTCCATTTTAAGTCTTGATAAGGGTTATAATATATTGTTGATCGGGACTATATCTTCCCGGTCCTTTTGGTCATCTAACATCACTAGTACACATGCTTACATATACAAGAAAAAGTCAAAAATGCTCACGAAATACCCATGTTGGACCACGTATTATGACTCACTCACCTTGATAACACGAACATGTATACAATTATCAGCCAAAAATCAAACAAAGTGAAGTTATTAATCGGAACAATTTGAGAACATTGGACTTGATTCGTTGAACCATCTTTGTTGGCCAACTGACCTATCTTTCGCAATCAAAGGCTTGTCATTTTACAAAGACTTATTATTGCAAGCGGTTTTAAAGAATGAAAGATGCCATTAGTAGCTTCTAATTTGTATTATCTTTATGGCGCCACTACATTTTATTATTTATTACTAAAAACTTATCTTAATGGTAACAAGGGGGGGTACATTTATGTGCAATCACTCGTTTTTCCCTTATGTTACGTGTGGTTGCACCATAACGGGGTTTCTCATTTCACGTGTGGTCGAGAAAAAAAAAAAAAGAGAGTTGGTGGTCTGAACCACCGAATGACGGGATCTCCCAATTCAATGCTAAGGTTGCTAGGTTTGCTCTCATTTACCCATAGAGTTAAGTACATTTTTGGTCCTTGTGGTTTACCGGGTGTAACGATTTTGGTCCAATAGTTTGAAAAGTAACGGATCCTGTCCAGAATCCGATGACCCGTAACACTTCTGGTCCATTTTTCGTTGACTGTTAGTTTGACTAGTTAAAAAAGTATGAAATGAATAAAATACCCTTGGATGATGATGTACAATGACTAAAATGCCCATTCCTTCATTCCAAAAAATCTTAACATCATCATACACGAACAAAGATAGATCTGCACCCATTTTCTTTAAACTATAAAAATGTAGTTAACTATAAAGAAAGACTAATACACACTTGTGACAAACGGTAAATTTGCCCTAATATTTAATTTATAACTGTCCATTTAGTGTGACTAAATCACCAGATTAGGCACTTATATGACTAAAACGGAAAACAGACCCGCACATTGTGATACCCGAAAATCTCACCAAGAACAGTGAAATTACCCTGACTTTGTATTTTATTCACTATACTGTAGTAAAAACGGGAGGTTATCCCAGTTTTACTTAGATTGACACCACACGCATACCAATATCTAAACAACAATAAATATAAAATTCAGAAAATTATTGGGAATTCATAAAACTCAAAATACATTCAGGTATTATATAACGTCCTTGAAAACCTACTATCCAATGATTATGACGGTCCCGGGAAGGACCCGAGTTTAACTCAGTACAGCGAGAAGCGGGTATAATATTTCTCACTCCTTAATACAATTTAACACTACACTTGAATAAAATACCAAACTCAATGCTTAAAAATATAGCTTCACCCACTCACACATATAGCTGACATCTTCTTAACCTCTACCATAGGTTTTCCTTCTTCTTTTTGACAACCCCTTATCCTCCCCAAAAACCAGTCGACACATCACCATCTACTTTCCCTGCCATCTCCTTTCCCTTTTGACCTAGACGCCCCATCAATTTCACAGACCTCGAAAAACCCCTAAGTCAAACCTATAAGACTCCATTTGAAGGAGAAAGAACACTCAATTAGAAACTTTACATCTCCCCAGTTCGAAGGTAACAATGGAGTTACCCTCCATTTCTTCCTATTAAACCCGTATCCCAGAGGCATTCGAACCACACCTCAACGATTATAATCAAGGTTCTGAGATCAGGAGTACTCAAGAAGGAGCAAAAAGATTGTGGTGGGTTGTGGTTCGATTAGGGATAAATTGGGTCTCGGATTTAACCCTGATAGAATTCCTGAATGTCACAACTCGTAATTCCAGGCCATTTTTCCGAACCTCGACAATTTACTATTCACGAGTTACTATTCATTTTTACTATTCACTGGCACTATTCATTCCAAAAATTTTATTTCATATTCTCGTAAGTTAAACTATTTTAATGATAACCCGAGATTTTGGCACTCGTCGGATAATTTCTGCAAGAATCACGAAACCGTGTCCGAGATTTACCTTAAGGTTTAAACATCATTTAGGCATCCCGATATGTCCAAACAACATTACCAACAAGAGAAATATATGTTTTCCACCTTCCGTGACATTTTCATGAATTTAGGAATTTTAGGATACCCGGTTTTAAGTTTTGTGACTTTACGACTTTCAGTTAGCAATTAACGGGACCAAAACCCACTCCGTATGTCAAAGATAAATATCCAACCTAAAATGTCTAGATATTTTCTCAAAAATATCTAGATATTTCGAAAATATAGTGAAATTACCATTATACCCTTTCATTGAAATTACCAAAATGCCCTTGGACTATATAATGCCTAAACTAGCTTCTTTTTCACAAAAAAATCACAAACTCATCTCTTTTGTCTCTCCATTCTCACGGCACAACAAGAACAAGAAGGAAGAACCATAAAATTTTTGAGTACAAGTAATTTACTAGTCCATTACATGATCTTTGTTAGGGTTTTGCAATAAAACCCCCAAAGTTATCATCCAAAACTCATTTAATCTTCAAGTAAGTTCAAGAACATTTATTTTTCATGTTTTCCTTTCATTTGATCCATGTGGTTATGAGTTTTCAAGTTATGTTGGTTTAAAATGCAAGTTACTTATGTTTATGATACCACTTTTCTTTTAAACTATCTCTAAACACTAGATCTACTAGTTTTATTAACATCCTCATGAAACCCATTATTTTTGGTGATGATTAGGACCCATGACACCCTGAGAAGGTGTATGGTAGGATTGAGTACTTGTGGAGTTGATTTGAAGTAGTTTGGTTAAGTTTTGTACAAGTTATTAACTAAGAAAACCAAGTTTTGACAATATATATAGTTGCTGTCCCATTTTGCAAAACGTGGGAAACTCAGGGGCTAGGGTGTAATTTTGGACCAAAGATTTAGAAAATACTTTCAAAAACGGAACCGTGGGCGCTTGAATCACTAAAAACCGACTTATAACGAAGGAGATATGATTTTTACAAGTTAGGCGACGAAAAACTATTTTCTGAAAATAAGCTTGCTGTTTGCCGAACTTCAAGGGACAAAACGAGGCGTTAGACGTGATCTAGGAGGGCCGAGCTACTGAAAATATGTTAGTTCATGCTATGACGAATCCATGGATATAAAGAACGTCGCAAATGGACTTGTAACGACCGAGATATGAATTTTTGAAAAGCCGACGAACTATACTTATTTTGACAGCATTACAACACATATATTTTCTAAGTGTAAAACTAGCAAGTCACTAAGTTCATGGCCGATTTTCTATATGATCGAGGCGCGTATGATCAAAATTCAAATGAGTCGACATGAAGATTATGTTACAAGGATTTCAAAAACGTCAAGTTCTATTCCTAACTCTTAACGTACAATATTTTGCAACTAGTTTTGCGAGGCCGTTTGGTCATATTTTCACAAGTTGTAAAAAGGGTTATTTTGCGACGAAACTATTTTATTTGGCGATAAAACATCAAATAAGGATCGTGGAGGGCCGTTTCAACATATTTACACGAAAAGTAGTTTATAACTTGCCGATACGTCAAAAATGTAGTTTTCGACGATAAGCATTATTTTCAAAACTAACGAGTGGTATCGTTAACATACGTATTTGCATGTGTAGCATTGTATCATTGCTTACGCTAGATCATATCGTTCATAATAGGTCGCGGTTAGAGATCGAGCCTCATTTCATCTTATCCATTATTATCATTGTGCTATCATATCAGGTGAGATTTCATAGCCCCTACTTTATACGTTTTGAACTTTTGGGGGAGATACATGCTTAAACTGCTTGCTTACATACATGATTGTGTTAAACTTATTTGCGTTATTCTTGAAAGCAACTCGCGGACCTAAGTATCTAACACTTGGGGTAGCCGTACAGTACATATCGCGGACCTAAGTATCTAACACTTGGGGTAGCCGTACAGTACATATCATGGACCTAAGTATCTAACACTTGGGGTAGCCGTACAGAACATATCACGGACCTAAGTATCTATCACTTGGGGTAGCCGAACATAAGTCTCCTAGTGAGCAGCATAAGGTCTTCTAGTGTTATAGAACGCACCTCGTATACACACATGTCTTACTCAAGCTATATTTTAGCAGTGGGTTGTAAACACACAGGTTGCAAGTGTTGTTATGGGCGGGATTTGCAACTGAGTGGATTTACAATGCCTTTGCTGGGAAAATCTTATTTCAAATACTTTACTTGTTAAACAAACTCTATGAACTCACCAACCTTGTGTTGACACTTTAGCATGTATTTTCAGGAACTAAGCTATAGCACGCTACTGGAGGCTTCTGGCAGGGCATGGCATGGTCATAGAAGACTCTGATAAAACATTTGGGACCGCTTAACTTATTTTATGGGCCAACTTCCGCACCACTTTTCATAATGTAAATTTAACACTTTTGACTTCTCAAATATATTCTAAATGATTGATGTGAAAACCGTTCTTTACACTTGTGTTATGATACCAATTGAGTTGCACCCCAGCGATGTGTAAGCTTCCGCTGGACCCGATTTTGGGGGTGTGACACTGAATCTAGTACTTCTCGTTCAAATCACTGTAAGGATATCCACTTAGTATAATTTAGATCGTTTTGTTAATTTTAGATCAAAAGGTGATGGATTAGATTGTCAAATTTTTATTGAAGTTCGATTATTTGTTTGTTATCCAGAAGTTGATTATTGTTGTAAGATTCAGATGTTGTTGTTGTTGTTGTCACAGCGGTTTAGGATATTAGGAGTCTAGGGATTGTTAGTAAATTGATGAATTTGTGATTATGGTGATTGAACCTGTAGTTTGAGTCAAATAAACTAAATAGACCATTAGGTCTGATAAGGAAGAATTTGGCCAAATGGTTGTTTTTGGAAGAGTTGGGAACTAGAATCGTCCGAAATGTCAAACTCCTTCGATATAGGAAGATTGCCTAGGATGAAGAAAATAATGGACGCTTTTTGTCGAATAGAATAACCCCAGATAAGGTGTTTGAATGAAGGTCTTAGGCTGGGAAGAACCCCCCTCCATAGGGGAGATTCTGGCCAAATGAGGGTCGAATTAGGCACACCCCAAGCAGCCACCATGGAGGTGAGCTGGCCTTGGGTTAGACCTCCCACTAAGCTAAGTAATATTACATCACAACTCGCCCAAGGTTTACACCATTTAGAAAATCTGACACAAGAAGACAATGGAAGCACCCATGATTCGAACCTGGCATGTTCCTAACTTGATCTTTTTGAACCTCCCAAAAGGGGACATGTTTACCCGTCTCTAACTCGAACCCAATATAGGCGCAACGTGCAAATCACCAATGAGTATTGTTGATCTTACAGGTTGTGGCCAAAGGCTCAAGGGAGTCTTGAGTTTTCTTCCCGCTAGGTCTAACGCCAAGGTCTTATATCAAGACATAGTTAGGAGTGTCATGAATGGAATACTAAACCCTTGTGGGAGTAGACTTCGAGAGCAGCTAAGAAACTGGTAACACTTAGAGTCACATGGGTTAAGTCCATTGAGGTTAATTACCTACTCTTATCGACACATAGGCTAAGCCAAGAACCCAAAACCCTTGTCACCCGTTAGGCTCACAAGGCTCGAAGTCGAGTAGTACTCAAACCATGGCCACAGACATGAACCATAAGACCTAGGCTAAGTGACCAATCTCGAGTTCCAGAAAAACATCACACCAAGTTGATGGCTTGTGTGTCCTGTATAATTGTTACATGCCAAGACCCCCACGTATAGCTCACTTAGAAGCCACTCTCAAGCCCAACAACACAACACTTTAATACAACCCATTCCCAAGCCCAACAAATAAGCTTTAGGTCAGCCCATGTGTGGGCCTGTGAACAACCATCTGGCCCACCAGAATTTAGTACACACCAGAATAATTATAGAGCCCAACCCAATAAATGACTTTGGATTTCCCCCTCCTAGAAATCATTGGGCCGCAGCCCAATAGATAATAAAGATGC
This sequence comes from Artemisia tridentata subsp. tridentata, assembly GCA_021014915.2. NCBI lineage: Eukaryota > Viridiplantae > Streptophyta > Magnoliopsida > Asterales > Asteraceae > Artemisia > Artemisia tridentata. The sequence goes on along the minus strand of CP139502.1, from coordinate 305,343,146 downwards.
AATTCGATTACCACATATATTGAGACTATCGCGAATAATTAAAATAAACACGAGCCGTTCACGAAAATAATTTGTATTAACTAACGTCTAGACAAGTAATAGCCGAAAGACAAGAAAATGAAATTTCATTTAAACATTAACTTACATAAAAACTTGTGTAGCCGAAATGTAAAACTTGACGAAAATGATTCACAACAACTAACATATAGACAAGTAAAAGCTAATATAGCCAAGTCCAAAATGGAATTTCATTTACCTTAACATACATGTACATAAAAACTTAAATAGCCGAATGTTAAACACGGCGAAAATAATTAAAAACATCTAGACTATATACATTGTTATACGAATAATATTACATACACTTTGGAGATTAGAAATATATATACTAGCATAAACTTGTGGTACTCAAAAGAATGACAAATCAAATTCACGATAGGTGTAGAGAATAAAACATGACGGGATATATATATGTTAACACTTGCATTGTTATTTTTGAAACAAAATTAAATAAAAATGAACGTCACTAATAATATACCAATGTAACTTGAATATTCGTCGAAACATAAACTTCTAAGCTAATATTGCGTAAAAATAAACCATATTGAATAAGTGACGAGAACTTAGTTAAATTAACCAAATTACTAAAAGTTAACGTTATATATTGAATTTCTCACATCATATAGGTAATAAACGTTAAGACTTACTTTTAAAATCTACATGGGCAAACCTAATGAACAATAAAAATATTTATACACATCACAAGTAGATCTAATTTATTCGTACCTTAGGTCATTTGATATTCCAAACCCCTCATTACCGTACCTCTAGGACAATTACAGAGATACACATCACCATCCCTTAGGAGAGACCTTAGTAACCACACTTGCCGCCACCCAAGTGACAACAACATAGATACACTAAAACATCGAAATTAAAATCTGAAAGGACTTGAGATTTAATACTTGAAACTAAGACATGGTTATTTAATCTAGGTTGCGTGTTGGTGTCGTGCACTCCCTAATTTCACAGCATTCATTGTTCAGACCATTAAAGGTGAGTTCATGGCCCCTACTTTTACTTGTTTTATAACTGTTTTGGGAGAGAATACATGCTTGTTTTAAACTAAATTCAATGACTGTTTATTTGGCATATGAAAACTAGAATTGATTGTTTTTACTTGAAATGTGATTGGCGTTATATGCAAGACTGTTTACTTAAATGCCCTATTTGGATACATGATATATACACAGACCAGGGGTACTGGTCGGATATGTATAAGACTGTTTACTTGGATGCCCTATATATACATAGGCTAGGGGTACTAGTCAGATATGTATAAGAATGGTTTACTTGAATGCTTTTTGTGTATACATGACATGTTCATAGTCCAGGCGTACTGAGCAGTACCGGGCATACCGGTTACATCAACCGGGCGAAACGGTTACATTACCAGGCGTACTGGTCATGGCGAGCGTACTGATTCACCAGACTTTGATATTAAACTGTATGATATTCTGTGTAACATGATCTGTTTTAATTAAATCTATGAACTCACCAACCTAGTGTTGACCCTTTTTAGCATGTATTTTCAGGTTTAAGGCGATAATTTAGTGGCAAAGACTTTTGGCAGGGCATGGCATGGTCATAGAAGACTCTAATAAAACTGGGACCACTTGAAATCTTTTATGGGCTTATATTTCCGCACCATTTTTGAAATGTTGTAACAAATCATTTTGAATATGAAATCTAATTTAAACGGTTGAGTTAAACCGTTCTTTATTCCTTGTGTTGTAATACCAATTGAGTAGCCCCCCAGTGACATGTATGCTTCCGCGAGACCAGATTTTGGGGGTGTTACAGATTGGCATCAGAGCCTAGGTTATAGAGAACTGGGTATTTTAAAACCTAGACTATAACCACTTTTACAAAAACAAAACTCTATGACTGACACATGCCTGCCTGCCAAGCCTGTTGCCTTAGTTACTGTTTCACTTATGATATGTTCTACTGTTTGATGATTTATATACATACTTATATACGCATACCATAATTGTCACAACTTTCCCCAACACAATTACCTAATTCCTATGAAACACCAAATTCACCATCATCCACAAATTAACCAATTCATTTGATCGCAACCTCAACCTATCACCTTAAAACATATATCTTGATCTCATTCTTCCGCCGCTATTTTGAATGGACGTGTCGTTTGGAAAGAAGACCTATCCTCCGCAGCCACATGACGACTATGATTATCTGCTCAATGGTGTCTCTTCCCGACTTTGCTCGCGTATTCTACCTGTGACGATTTCACCCTCGTGCGATATCGTCCTTTTTATTTGAAATTTTATTCGCCGTTATCTTTTATGATGTAGACCAATGGCTCCTACAAGAAAGACAATCAAGACTACACGTGGACGACCCGCTGCTACCACACTTCCAACCAGGGATGAGGAAAACCCGCCTAGTATGAGTCAAGCTATGCTGGATCAATTGGTTAACCGCATGATGGCAGCACTGGCCGCAGCAAATGCAAACAACTCGACTACAGATGTCGGAACCTCAAGACCTACAAACGACAACAACCGCGGCTGCACCTACCAGGAGTTCCGAAAGACCGTGACTGGAGGCTTTGGAGGAACCGAGGGAGCTGTTGTATTGGTCAGATGGATGGAAAGGCTGGAGACTGTGTTTCGAAAATGCAGATGTGCAGATGAAGACCGAGTTAAGTATGCATCGTTCACCTTCGTAGATGCCGCTCTAACCTGGTGGAACAACTATCTAAAGTCTGCAGGCATTGATGCCGCATACGCCATGCCATGGGAAAAATTCAAGGAAATGGTGCTCAAGAAATACTGCCCCCGCAACGAAGTTAAAAAGTTGGAGGTGGAGTTTTGGAAAAATTCAAGGAAATGGTGCCAAAGGATCGGACACAAAGTTAGAGATTGCAAGGCTCCCACCCTCGTGAAGAACCTGAACCTCTCAATAACCTGCTATGAGTGTGGATTGATAGGGCACTTCAGGAGTGAATGCCCGGAGCAGAGAAATCAGAATGAAGGAATGATGTGTTACACGTGGGTACAAGTTTTAAATTTATAAAGGTGAATTACCGAATCTAGAAATAACACATACGAGCAAGTGAACTCGTCCGTTATAGCAAGATTATGATGGTAAGTCGGGATCGTTCGCAGGGTTTGTGTGTGAATCGGATCGTAAGCTACTAAAAGTGAATTTCTTAGACAAGCAATGATGAAAATATAATAATTCAAATGATTAAAAACTACACTTGCTTAGACTAACATACTACTCTTGATTAGCATGATTGTGATAACTTTGGATAACATGTTGGTTATGATAATTAGTTTGGTGAACTAATCTATTGTTTCTATAAATTAAACCTTCGTCAAGATTTTAGTTCATAAAAACAAGCATTACGTTTAACCAAACAATTCAAGATCAATTCAAGGTTCATAAGTTGGTGTAACTTAAACACAAAAATAGTCTTTTGCTTTATCAAATAAGCTTAGGAAATGGTCAATACAAAAGGTAACCGATCATAGACAAAAGGTCACAATTGATAGTAAACTATTAATCTTTCGACCTTTGAAATGGTTTACAATCAATCCTATTTTGATAGACAAAAGCATTCTTATTACAACCACAATTAACTTTCTTTGTTTAATCAAGAATAATGGGTAAAAACAATCATTCATAGACAAATGATTATAACTAGTTGAATAACAATAGTTCTTTCGACCCTTAAAATTATTAGCAACTAGTTAAACTTGAACAACAAATATCACTACGAAACTTAATCACAATTGGATCTTAGAATCAAATTGAAATTGAATTAAAACATGTTATCACAATCATACGCAAATCAATAAGCAATACACATTATCTAAGCAAGTGCGCAAAGGCACTAGCCACTCATAGCAAACACTAACATAAACTCAGAACTTTGAACATTAGAAACCATAATTGAAAGTCTTACAATGATTGGAAATAGATTACAAATGATAAAGTAATGATACCCCAAGTATTGGTGTTGACTTCTTGATGTTTTGACCTCCAAATGTAGACTTCTTGGACCTCCAAAGCTTCCTGAACTTCTAAGGAAGAATTTGGACTTTTGAGAGAGTATCTTAATGATTGTATGAGAGTTGGTATGAGAATTGTTGAAAAGGTGTGTCTAAAACTCTTCATAAATAGTCCTATTTATACTACTCTCAAAGCCTTAGGGTCTTTAATGCTTCACTTGGCCTCCAAGCAAATTAGAAGGGCCTAGAATCATCATTAGAAGGCTATAGAATCGTTGGTAGTTAAACACAATACTTAATGATGAAGTTTTGGCAAATCAGACGACATCCAACCGATCGGTATTGCGTCCAACCGATCGGTTGGTCTTCAGAAATTGCCTCCATCCGATTCGGTTGCGGGCCGCATCCGATCAGATGGAGTGCTGCTGTATGCTCTTTTGGACTTTTGTCATTTGGCTTGTTTCTTATTCATGGCTCTTGGTTCTTCATCCAAACTTGGTCTTTTCTTTATCTTGAAGCTTGTCAACTTGCATACTTGGACCTCCATTCTTTGAAATGCCTATTTGGTGTGGAACTTGACACAAGAATCTTCGTACCATCATAAATATTTCCTTCTTCCTCATTTTTTTATCTTTTTCTTCCTTTTTCCTGTACTTGGCTACATATACTTTGCAAACATACTTTGGTACGATTAAGTAACAAAAGCATATAAATATAACCAAATAACATATATAAAAACACGAATAACGCTACTAAAAACATGTACAATTTGAGCGTTATCATATTCCCCCACACTTAAACTTTGCTTGCCCTCAAGCAAATCTAGAAGCAAAAACAATTATCCACATAGTATGCGAGTATGTTTAAGAAAAATGTGATGCAAATCTATCAAGTACCGGTACAAGTCAGATTCATCGTTTTAAGCTTTTATGGTCGAAGCATCGAGATGTTTGACAATACCTAAATGATTTTCTTGCTTGATAAACATTACTAAACACCTCACGAAAAGGAAATGAAATATAATTCACTCAAAACACTCATTTGTATGGTTGGTGGAGTATATAAGAAGAATCACACTCATTTTCTCAGTCATGATTTAAATATGGGCTAACTATAAGAGTAGCCCGGTCTCTTAAGGTGTTGGGCTTTTTTGGCCCCAAAAAAGTCGCTTTCTCAAAATAGCCCAGAAAATAAGCGACTTTCAAAAAGTCGCTTAAAGCGACTTTTTTTTCAATTAAACGACTTACTATTTGTGTCCTTTTGCAGCCAAAAAGTCACTTTTTAAGCGACTTTTGCTAGATTTTAAGCGACTTTTCGCTAGGGGCCAAAAAAAAATGCCACGTGTCGCTCCCACATTTAGTCGCTTATTCCTTGGGCTATTTTGAGAAAGCGACTTTTTTGGGGCTAAAAAAGCCCAACATTTTAAGCTCCGGGCTATTTGTAGAATTACCCCTTTAAATATTACCATAGGCTTGTATAAGAAACAAAACTACACCGAAATGGCGTGAGCACCAAGTATACATATCAAAGAGGTCTTTTATTCGGGTTTAAAGGCTTCAAGGGTTATATTAGACTTATGTGCAACTATCTTATGCAAAACATAATAGCTTGCTAACAACGAATTCTCGCATCACCAAATAACGGATGGTCACTAGGGCATATCTTGGATCGCTGGCGCGCTATTCACGTAACGGATGGTCACCAAAATACACACTAGATCGCTAGCAATGTTATCTAATTCCTCAAGAAATCGGATGGTCACTACATGTCAATACACTTGATAATTCCACAAAGTCAAAAGGGTAGGATAAGACATGAGATATGTTTTAGAAAGGGTTGATAATAACGAATATACAAACTAGTCAAAGTCTACTAACCAAATATTACTAGCTATTTCGAACCGCTATCATGCAACTTTGAAAAACTCCATACTTGATTGCACTATACATTATTACATAGCTCATTGGCTATTCTTGTCACCTTATAGTTGCGATGACTTATTCTCTCTCTTTTTTTTTTAACCAGAAACTTGTCATCTTATAGTTGCGATGACTTCACTTGGATAACTACTTTTGGAGTTTGCAACTTTCTTCGTACTTTCATGATTTCCCACATAACATCCATCTTGCCAAATAGCTAGCAACCAACCAAGACTTGACTAAGGGTAAGGCTAGGCTAAAAGTGTAAAATCTTTTTGTATTTTTCTGGATTTTATCAAAAGAAAAAGATAGGCTCAGAGGGTGTAACTAGGGGTATCTAGCGTTAAAGATAAACACTAACAAAAGGGTTTATACTGGTGGTTAACTAGTCAGTGTAACTAGCTAAATATCAATACGGAAGGCTTATTTGGGTTAAATCCTAAGGTTGCCTCTTATCACGCATATATACTTATATCACAAATGAAAAGTGATCTCACAACGGTCTCGTAATGATTTACAAGCACAAGTTCTAGAATAAATAAAATCACCGGCACACTCTTTAGCAAAAGAATCAAAGCATAAAAGATGTATGCTAAATACGAAACAGGCTTAAATCCTCACAATGCAGTGGAAAGGGCTATAATATGTGCTAGCTAATGTTATCGATCCCAGAATGGATTGCAATATTAATCGGGACGCATCACAATTTTTTTCAGAAAATTACAAGTTTTACCAGTGGATAGATTCAGTTATTCTAATATATAATCCTTAAAATTTGAAATAACTAGATCACAAGGGCAAACAAAATTTAAAATTTAGCCCGAAATTTACAATCTATTCTTATTTTCCTATTCACCCCCCCCCCCCCACACACTTAATTTAAGCATTGTCCTCAATGTGATAAACGAATTCAAGGAATGAAAATAGGGAAATAAGAGAATAAACCATATTTTCCGTGCTTCTTATGATTCTTTGATCCAAGTGTCCATGCTTTGTAATCATTACCTGCAGTAATCTTAAAACAAAAGAAACACACGAAATATTTCTACGTTTTATTTAAAAATTGGTGATACACCCCCACACTTAAGTTTAGCTAAGGGATTAGAGAAACTTTAGGGTTTAATCACTTGAAAAAAATAAAAACTAAAAACAGCAATCACACGGGTTGCCTCCCGAGAAGCGCTTGTTTTATTAACGAGTCATCAGCCGGACTCAAACTTCCTTCTTGCTACGTTGGTGCAATTTTTGGTTTCTTCTTTGAGAATTTTGGAACATACACCACGTTTCCTATCACTATTCCTTCTCCAGTTTCATCTATGTTCTCTAATTTTATTCTTTCCCAAGGTCTAGGAAGAACATCATAGATATAACCAGATTCTTCGGCCCAATGAGTGTTTTTCTTATAATCGGCCGGAAAGGGTGCCATGAATGTTATAGCTTCATATTCTGATTCAGGCAGAATCTCTTTGATCGAAATCTCGTTCATTTGCTCCTTATCATAGTACAATTTAATTCGGTGACCATTAACAATGAAACTTCCACCTTGTTTGTCATGTAATTCAACATACCCAGATGGAAATCCATGTTTCACTATATACGGACTGAACCATTTCGGTTTTAGCTTAGGTGCTTTGAACTTGTATTTCATATTAAAAAGCAGAACTTTGTCTCCAGCTTTGAATTCTTTCCGGATTCTAAGCTTTCTGTCATGATACGCTTTGGTTCTAGTTTTGTAAAGCTTGGAGTTCTCGTCAGCTTGGAGTCTTAGTTCATTGAGTTCATGCAATTGCAAAAATCTCTTCTCTCCAGCTAGTTTGAGATCAGGGTTACAGCTTCTGAGTGCCCAGTAAGCGCGATGTTCGATTTCGAACGGCAAATGACAAGTTTTTCCATACAAAAGTCTGTATGGTGTTGTACCAATTGGTGTTTTATAAGCCGTACGAAATACCCACAGAGCATCATCTAGTTTTCTCGACCAAACGGCGGGATTGTCTTTGACCGTTTTTTCAAGTATCATTTTTAAGGCTCTGTTGGTATTTTCGACTTGACCACTGGTCTGTGGGTGATAAGCGGTAGCAAAACGATGATGAACTCCGTATCGTTTCATAATTTTCTCTATTTGTTTGTTACAGAAATGGGTTCCTCGATCACTTATTAAAGCTTTAGGAATTCCATAACGAGCGAAAATCTTTTTGAGAAAATTAACAACAACTCGTGCATCATTTGTGGGTAGAGCTTCGGCTTCAGCCCATTTGGAAACGTAATCAATAGCAACGAGAATGTATTCGTATTTGTGCGATTTAGGAAATGGTCCCATAAAATCGATTCCCCAAATATCGAATATTTCGCAGACTTGAATGCTCTTTTGAGGCATTTCATCTCTACGAGAAAGACTACAGGATTTTTGGCAAGCATCGCATTTTTGAACAAGAGTATGAGCTTCTTTGAAAATGGTCGGCCAATAGAATCCAGCATCAAAAACTATTTTAGCTGTGGTGGAAGGACCATAGTGTCCCCCAGTCGGGCCATGATGGCATTCATCAAGAATTCTTCTTGTTTCAGAACCAGAAACACATATTCTGATCATCCCATCGGGACACATCTTGAAAAGATAGGGCTCTTCCCAATAATAGTGTTTTAGTTCTGAAAAGAATTTACTTCGTTGGGCATGGGTTAATCCTTTTTTTGAGAATTCTTCCAACGAGATAATTTGCATAATCTGCAAACCACGGTATTTCGTTTTCATCAACAGTCATGAGAGTTTCATCAGAAAAATAATCGTCAATCTCGTCTTCTTTTAATTCTTCCAAATTTGGATTTTCGAGACGAGACAAATGATCAGCAGCTAGATTTGCTGCTCCTTTCTTATCTTTTATTTCGAAATCAAATTCTTGGAGTAGCAAAATCCATCGGATAAGACGCGGTTTTGCATCTTGTTTGGTAAACAAATATTTGAATGCTGAATGATCAGTGAACACAATAGTTTTTGAAAGCACAAGATATGATCTGAATTTGTCGAAAGCAAAAACAACGGCTAACAATTCTTTCTCTGTAACCGTATAATTTTGTTGAGCATTGTTGAGTGTTTTGCTAGCGAAGTATATAGGACGGAAATGTTTTCCTTCACGTTGTCCTAATACAGCTCCAACAGCAAAATCGCTTGCATCGCACATGAGCTCGAATGGTAGTGACCATTTAGGTGAAACCATAATGGGTGCACTAGTCAGTTGGGTTTTCAATGTTTCGAATGCCTTCATGCAATCTGCATTGAAGTAAAAAACAGAATCTTTTTCGAGAAGTTTCGTCATTGGACGAGATATTTTGGAAAAATCCTTAATGAAACGACGGTAGAAACCGGCATGTCCTAGAAAACTTCTAACGGCTTTAACGTTTGTTGGAGGTGGTAATTTGGTGATAACATCGATTTTTGCTTTGTCAACCTCCATTCCTGCACTGGAAATTTTGTGTCCTCGCACAATTCCTTCAGTCACCATGAAATGACATTTTTCCCAATTGAGAACAAGATGTGCAGCTTCGCATCTTTCGAGCATTTTATCGAGATTAGAAAGACAAGCTTCAAATGAGCTTCCAAAAACTGAAAAGTCATCCATGAAAACTTCCGTAGATGTTTCAAGCATGTCTTGGAATATAGCAATCATACACCTTTGAAAAGTCGCAGGTGCATTACAAAGACCAAAAGGCATACGCCGATAAGCGTAAGTTCCAAAGGGACATGTGAATGTAGTCTTTTCTTGATCAACAGGATCAATGGGAATTTGGAAATATCCTGAAAAACCATCAAGGAAACAAAAGTGCTCGTTCCCTGCTAATCTCTCAAGCATTTGATCCATGAAAGGTAAAGGAAAATGATATTTTCTGGTGGCTTTGTTTAATTTTCTGTAATCAATACATACTCGCCATCCAGTGACAGTTCTAGTAGGAACTAATTCATTCCGTTCGTTAGTCACAACAGTCATTCCTCCTTTTTTCGGAACACAGTGAACTGGACTCACCCAAGGACTATCCTCAATGGGGTAAATGATACCGGCATCAAGAAGTTTGATGATTTCTTTTTTAACAACTTCTTTCATGTTGGGATTGAGTCGACGTTGTCTTTCTACAACGGGTTTAGCATCTTCTTCGAAATTGATTTTGTGTCTACAAAAATCAGGACTAATTCCTGGGATATCAGACGTTTTCCACGCAAAAGCTCTTTTATGCTTCTTGAGAACAGAAATGAGACATTCTTTTTCCTTATCATTGAGCAACGAAGATATGACTACTGGAAGAAGTGAATTATCTTCCAAGTAAGCATATTCATGATTTTCGGGAAATGGTTTCAGCTCAAGATCAGTTGGTGGTTCTTGAAGAGATGTTTTGATTCTCAATTGATCATTAAAAGTGATTTCCTCAAAATCTTCTTCTATTATTTCTCCTTCTTCAACTTCTGCTTCATCTTCTTCAAACTTTACTTCCATAAAATCAGCGAATTCTTTATCAAAGTTTGTTTCACTAATTTTTTCTGAAGTAGTCATGAATGGGTCAGAATCGTCAAGTAATGCATCCAATTCTACCTCAGTGACTTCATCGATTACATCAATGTTAAAATAAGTGTCATCACTGGAATGTGGATATTGCATTGCTTTATCGATTAAAAAGGTAATTATATCTTCTCCAACTCCAAGATTGAGTTCTTTTCCTTTTACTTTGATGATCGCATCAGCTGTGTTTAGGAAAGGTCTTCCTAAAATAAGAGGTACTCTACTATCTTCCTCTATTTCTAAGATCACAAAATCCACGGGAAAAATGAATTTACCAACTTGGACAAGCATATTCTCAGCAATTCCAACAGGATATTGGTAAGAATGATTTGCTAATCGAATACTCATCCTTGTAGGTTATGGCGATTGAACCTGTAGTTTGAGTCAAATAAACTAAATAGACCATTAGGTCTGATAAGGAAGAATTTGGCCAAATGGTTGTTTTTGGAAGAGTTGGGAACTAGAATCGTCCGAAATGTCAAACTCCTTCGATATAGGAAGATTGCCTAGGATGAAGAAAATAATGGACCCTTTTTGTCGAATAGAATCACCCCAGATAAGGTGTTTGAATGAAGGTCTTAGGCTGGGAAGAACCCCCCCTCCATAGGGGAGATTCTGGCCGAATGAGGGATGAATTAGGCGCACCCCAAGCAGCCACCATGGAGGTGAGCTGGCCTCGGGTTAGACCTCCCACTAAGCTAAGTAATATTACATCACAACTCGCCCAAGGTTTACACCATTTAGAAAATCTGACACAAGAAGACAATGGAATTACCCATGATTCGAACCTGGCATGACCCTAACTTGATCTTTTAGAACCTCCCAAAAGGGGACATGTTTACCCGTCTCTAACTCGAACCCAATATAGGCGCAACGTGCAAATCACCAATGAGTATTGTTGATCTTACAGGTTGTGGCCAAAGGCTCAAGGGAGTCTTGAGTTTTCTTCCCGCTAGGTCTAACGCCAAGGTCTTATATCAAGACTTAGTTAGGAGTGTCGTGAATGGAATACTAAACCCATGTGGGAGTAGACTTCGAGAGCAGCTAAGAAACTGGTAACACTTAGAGTCACATGGGTTAAGTCCATTGAGGTTAATTACCTACTCTTATCGACACATAGGCTAAGCCAAGAACCCAAAACCCTTGTCACCCCTTAGGCTCACAAGGCTCGAAGTCGAGTAGTACTCAAACCATGGCCACAGACATGAACCATAAGACCTAGGCTAAGTGACCAATCTCGAGTTCCAGAAAAACATCACACCAAGTTGATGGCTTGTGTGTCCTGTATAATTGTTACATGCCAAGACCCCCACGTATAGCTCACTTAGAAGCCACTCTCAAGCCCAACAACACAACACTTTAATACAGCCCATTCCCAAGCCCAACAGATAAGCTTTAGGTCAGCACATGCGTGGGCCTGTAAACAACCATCTGGCCCACCAGAATTTAGTACACACCAGAATTTAGTACACACCAGAATAATTATAGAGCCCAACCCAATAAATTACTTTGGATTTCCCCCTCCTAGAAATCATTGGGCCGCAGCCCAATAGATAATAAAGATGCAATTCGATTACCACATATATTGAGACTGTCGCGAATAATTAAAATAAACACGAGCCGTTCACGAAAATAATTTGTATTAACTAACGTCTAGACAAGTAATAGACGAAAGACAAAGAAATGAAATTTCATTTAAACATTAACTTACATAAAAACTTGTGTAGCCGAAATGTAAAACTTGACGAAAATGATTCACAACAACTAACATATAGACAAGTAAAAGCTAATATAGCGGAGTCCAAAATGGAATTTCATTTACCTTAACATACATGTACATAAAAACTTAAATAGCCGAATGTTAAACATGACGAAAATAATTAAAAACATCTAGACTATATACATTGTTATACGAATAATATTACATACACTTTGGAGATTAGAAATATATATACTAGCATAAACTTGTGGTACTCAAGAGAATGACAAATCAAATTCACGATAGGTGTAAACAATAAAACATGACGGGATATATATATATGTTAACACTTGCATTGTTATTTTTGAAACAAAATTAAATAAAAATGAACGTCACTAATAATATACCAATGTAACTTGAATATTCATCGAAACATAAACTTCTAAGCTAATATTGCGTAAAAATAAACCATATTGAATAAGTGACGAGAACTTAGTTAAATTAACCAAATTACTAAAAGTTAACATTATATATTAAATTTCTCACATCATATAGGTAATAAACGTTAAGACTTACTTTTAAAATCCACATGGGCAAACCTAATGAACAATAAAAATATTTATACACATCACAAGTAGATCTAATTCATTCGTACCTTAGGTCATTTGATATTCCAAACCCCTCATTACCGTACCTCTAGGAAAATTATAGAGATACACCTCACCATCCCTTAGGAGAGACCTTAGTAACCACACTTGCTGCCACCCAAGTGACAACAACATAGATACACTAAAACATCGAAATTAAAATCTGAAAGGACTTGAGATTTAATACTTGAAACTAAGACATGGTTATTTAATCTAGGTTGCGTGTTGATGCCGTGCACTCCCTAATTTCACAGCATTCACTGTTCAGACCATTAAAGGTGAGTTCATGGCCCCTACTTTTACTTGTTTTATAACTGTTTTTGGGGAGAATACATGCTTGTTTTAAACTAAATTCAATGACTGTTTATTTGGCATATGAAAACTAGAATTGATTGTTTTTACTTGAAATGTGATTGGCGTTATATGCAAGACTGTTTACTTGAATGCCCTATTTGGATACATGATATATACACAGACCAGGGGTACTGGTCAGATATGTATAAGACTGTTTACTTGGATGCCCTATATATACATAGACCAGGGGTACTGGTCCGATATGTATAAGAATGGTTTACTTGAATGCTTTGTGTGTATACATGACATGTTCATAGTCCAGGCGTACTGAGCAATATCGGGCATACCGGTTACATCAACCGGGCGAAACGGTTACATTACCAGGCGTACTGGTCATGGCGAGCGTACTGATTCACCAGACTTTGATATTAAACTGTATGATATTCTGTGTAACATGATCTGTTTTAATTAAATCTATGAACTCACCAACCTAGTGTTGACCCATTTTAGCATGTATTTTCAGGTTTAAGGCGATAATTTAGTGGCAAAGACTTTTGGCAGGGCATGGCATGGTCAAAGAAGACTCTGATAAAATTGGGACCACTTGAAATCTTTTATGGGCTTATATTTCCGCACCATTTTTGAAATGTTGTAAACAAATCATTTTGAATATGAAATCTAATTTAAACGGTTGAGTTAAACCGTTCTTTATTCCTTGTGTTGTGATACCAATTGAGTAGCCCCCCAATGACATGTATGCTTCCGCGAGACCAGATTTTGGGGGTGTTACAGATTGGCATCAGAGCCTAGATTATAGAGAACTGGGTATTTTAAAACCTAGACTATAACCACTTTTACAAAAACAAAACTCTATGACTGACACATGCCTGCCTGCCAAGCTTGTTGCCTTAGTTACTGTTTCATTTATGATATGTTCTACTGTTTGATGATTTATATACATACTTATATATGCATACCATAATTGTCACAACTTTCCCTAACACAATTACCCAATTCCTTTGAAACACCAAATTCACCATCATCCACAAATTAACCAATTCATTTGATCGCAACCTCAACCTATCACCTTAAAACATGTATCTTGATCTCATTCTTCCGCCGCTATTTTGAATAGACGTGTCGTTTGGAAAGAAGACCTATCCTCCGCAGCCACATGACAACTATAATTATCTGCTCAATGGTGTCTCTTCCCGACTTTGCTCGCGTATTCTACCTGTGACGATTTCTCCCTCGTGCGATACCGTCCTTTTTATTTGAAATTTTATTCGCCGTTATCTTTTATGATGTAGACCAATGGCTCCTACAAGAAAGACAACCAAGACTACACGTGGACGACCCGCTGCTACCACACTTCCAACCAGGGATGAGGAAAACCCGCCTAGTATGTGTCAAGCTATGCTGGATCTATTGGTTAACCGCATGATGGCAGCACTGGCCGCAGCAAATGCAAACAACTCGACTACGGATGTCGGAACCTCAAGACCTACAAACGACAACAACCGCGGCTGCACCTACCAGGAGTTCCGAAAGACCATGACTGGAGGCTTTGGAGGAACCGAGGGAGGTTTGTTTGTCTTGGTCAGATGGATGGAAAGGCTGGAGACTGTGTTTCGAATATGCAGATGTGCGGACGAAGACCGAGTTAAGTATGCATCGTTCACCTTCGTAGATGCCGCTCTAACCTTGTGGAACAACTATCTAAATTCTGCAGGCATTGATGCCGCATACGCCATGCCATGGGAAAAATTCAAGGAAATGGTGCTCAAGAAATACTGCCCCCGCAACGAAGTTAAAAAGTTGGAGGTGGAGTTTTGGAACCTCAAGGTATAGGGCACCGACATTGCTGCATACAACCAACGCTTTCAAGAATTGGCCTTACTGTGCCCCGAGATGGTCCAAACCAAAGCACGTTTACTAGAGAGATACGTTGGAGGATTACCCCCATCCATCAAGGGTAATGTCACTACCTTCAAGGCTACTGACCTCCATGAGACTATGGAAGTGGCTAACAAGCTAATGGACCAAGTCATTGAGGATACCGCCGAGGGGGTGGTAGATGACAAAAGGAAATGGAATGATCACTCCGGAGACAACAACAACCAGAACAAACGACAAAGGATTGCCAAGGTCTATACTGTTGGAGAGAAGAAAGGTTATGCTGGAAATTTACCCAAATGCAACAAGTTTCGATTCCACCACAACGGACCTTGCCCCGCTCAGTGTGGGAACTGCCAAAGGATCAGACACAAAGCTAGAGATTGCAAGGCTCCCACCCTCGTGATGAACCCGAACCTCTCAATAACCTGCTATGAGTGTGGAGTGATAGGGCACTTCAGGAGTGAATGCCCGGAGCTGAGAAATCAGAATGAAGGAAGGACTTGTGAGAACACATACACGATAGAAGGAGGAGAAGCTCGCCAGGACCTCAACGACGACACCGGTGATGACAATGCTTAAGAAGAGAGTTTCCTAGTTCTTGTTTGATGAGTTGTGAAGTTAAGTTAGATTCAAGTTGTTATGTAGTTTAAGGTTAGTTCCAACTTGTTGCTTAGCTTAATCTCATGACAGTTCTTGTTTGATGAGTTGTGAGATTAACCAAAAAAAAAGAAAAAAAAAAGAAGCATGTTCTTCAAATCCCCACCATATTCATTATACCCATCACGACCCCCTCCCAATTTCCACCACCACAAAACTGACATCACCTGCGTATCCACCACAAATCCAAGATCCAGTGGTTGGTGGTCGTTTTTAAATTTTACCATTAGGGATTTTGTTTTTCTATTAATTGGAGGAACTGGTTGAAGGTTTGTGTTGTTTGTGCGTGACTTACTTATTTATAAGGTTAACTTTGTGATTTCAGTTTCACATCTAGGGTTAGGGTTTTAAATTTATTTTTTTTATAAAATTTGGGGATTTTGAGGTTTTTGTTAAAATTAAAGAAATTTGTTAGAGGGTTCATGTTTGGTGTTGTTAGCCCGCGGTTCGGTGGGTGTAATATGGCGGTTTAGTGGTGGTCAACTGTGGTGTTGGTGGATGATGGGTAAAGATGGTGGAATGTGTTTGTGTTGGTGGGTGGCAAGGGTTTTTAATTTAAAATTTAGGGTTGTTGATGGAGGAGGCGATGGCTGGTTGTAGTAGTGGTGGCGGCCGGCTATTGGTGGTGGTGGATGTTTTTGTGTTTGGAGAAGAGAAATAGAGTGTATAGATTGTGTGTGGAATAATCTTTAAGGAAAAAAAATGATAAACTGAGTTGTGTTGAGTTGTATTGGTGTGTGGTTAAGGATTATATTAGTTTTTCTAACAATATAAATGAAATGACATAAATGCCCTCACATTTAACAGTCAAAGTTAGTCAAACTAACGGTAACTGTGAATTTGGACCAAACCCGTTACGGGTCGTCCAAAACAGGACAGGATCCGTTACTTTTCAAACTATTGGACCAAAATCGTTACACCCGGTAAACCACAAGGACCAAAAATGTAGTTAACTCTTTACCTATATATGTTTTACGTGGCATACTTGAGTTTCTTAGGTGTTTTATAATATATCCTTAATATTACAACATGCTTGACCATCAAAATGTCATATAATGCAACAGTTAAACACATAAAGAGATTACATGTTAACAAGAACTAAAATATATTATCACATTGTACGACAACATAGGGATAATTCTAAAAGTAGACCAAACACAAATGGGCGGTTCCCTATCTACCCCAAAATCCAAAAATAATTTTGTTGCCCAGGGCAACCGGCAATTTTTTGGGCAACTGGGGACATTTTTTGGGCAACAGGAGTATGGAATAGACCATTTGGTGTTTGGTCTATTTTGGTAATTATCCCGACAATATATATAGTCCATAATTAAGATCAAACGTACTCAAAATCTATTGATATTTCATAACCTAAAGAAAAAAAGTGAGAATAATAATGATGATGATGGAGTGAGATGCATTAAATTTAGGGAGAGATGGTGAAAGGGAAACAAAAGTAAAAGAAAGTGACATGCATGGTATCTTCACTCTTTGTACTTTGCTTACAATAAATTTGACTGGTCTCATTTTCATAACCAAAAGAAAAAAAGTGAGAATAATAATAACGAGATGGAGTAAGATGCATTAAATTTAGGGGAAAATGTTGAAAGGGAAACAAAAGTGAAAGAAAGTGACATGTATGGTACCTTCACTCAGTGTACTTTGCTTACAATGAATTTGACTAGTCTCACTTTCATAACCTAAAGAAAAAAAAAAGTGAGAATAATAATGACGACGATGGAGTGAGATACATTAAATTTAAGGAAAGATGGTGAAAGGGAAACAAAAGTGAAAGATAGTGACATGCATGGTACCTTCACTCATTGTACTTCGCTTACAATGAATTTGACTGGTCTCACTTTCATAACCTTAAGAAAAAAAGTGAGAATAACAATGACGATGATGGAGTGAGATGCATTAAATTTAGGGAACGATGGTGAAAAGGAAACAAAAGTGAAAGAAAGTGACATGCATAGTAACTTCACTCATTGTACTTCGCTTACAACAAATTTGACTGGTCTCATTTTCATAACCTAAAGAACAAAAGTGAGAATAATAATAACGATGATGGAGTGAGTGAGATGCATTAAATTTATGGAAAGATATGATGGTGAAAGGGAAACAAAGGTGAAAGAAAGTGACATGAATGGTACCTTCACTCATTGTACTTCGCTTACAATGAATTTGACTTGTCTCATTTTCATAACCAAAAGAAAAAAGTGAGAATAATAATGACGATGATGGAGTGAGATGCACTAAATTTAGGGAAAGATGGTGAAAGGGAAACAAGAGTGAAATAAAGTGACATGCATGGTACCTTCACTCATTGTACTTCGCTTACAATGAATTTGACTCGTCTCACTTTCATAACCTAAAGAAAAAAAAGTGAGAATAATAATGACGATGATGGAGTGAGATGCATTAAATTTAGGGAAAGATCGTGAAAGGGAAACAAAAGTGAAAGAAAATTACATGCATTGTACCTTCACTCATTATACTTCGCTTACAGTGAATTTGACTTGTCTCATTTTCATAACCTAAAGAAAAAAAGTGAGAATAATAATGACGATGATGGAGTGAGATGCACTAAATTTATGGAAAGATGGTGAAAGGGAAACAAAAGTGAAAGAAAGTGACATGCATGGTGCCTTCACTCATTGTACTTCGCTTACAATGAATTTGACTGGTCTCATTTTCATAACCTAAAGAAAAAAAGTGAGAATAACAATTACGATGATCGAGTGAGATGCATTAAAAGTGAAAGAAAGTTACATGCATAGTACCTTCACTCATTGTACTTCACTTACAATTAATTTGACTGGTCTCATTTTCGATGTGTCATCATATCAAGTCATGTCTCTGATTGCTTCTGATTTGATCCTCCACTCGTTATACTTTGATTACAATGCGGTCCATGACACTTCAACAAAGGGATTATAATGCTAATTACTTTTAGCTATACATACTTTGTTAAATACTACTATTTAAGATAAAACTGCAACTCAAAATCTATTGATATTTCATAACCTAAATAAAAAAAGTGAGAATAATAATGACGATGATGGAGTGAGATGAGATGAAATGATTAAATTTAGGGAAAGATGTGTGAAAGGGAAAAAAGGTTTGAAAGAAAGTGACATGCATGATTGCTTGGAAACTCACTCATTGTACTTTGCTTACGATGAATTTGATGGTCTCATTTTGACGTGTCATCATATGAAGTCATGTTTTGATTGCTTGCTTTGATCCTCACTCGTTGTACTTTGATTACAATGCGGTCCATCATACTTCAACAAAGTGACAATTGGTTTATAATGCTAATTAGTTTTAGCTATACATACTTTGTTAAATACTATTTAAATATATTCTGATTACCTTAAAAACTCGCAAATTCCTCACTATAATTCACTTTCCATTGTTACCCTTTTTCGACAATGACATTATTTATTTTATTTTTTTCTCACATGATATATATAATTTGTGTCGATGAGATGGTTATGTTGGAAAATGTTTTACAAAAGTATGTACAGCCTAAGGTATATACTCCATCTAATCCTCTTGCGTTGCCCATACATATTGTTTTTAATTATATTTTGAGAAACATGTATTATATATGTATACACAAAATGAATAAATGTTAACATCTGTATACAATGAGAACTAAACATCTGTAACTTACTTAATGTGATTTTGTGTGGCTAGTCATGAAAACATGCAGGTAAGGTGTCATTTGTTTTTTCAGAATTTTTACCTCTTAATCTGCAAATCATGTCTGCAAAAAAAGAGGCACATCTAAAGTATTCATCTGCATGGTAGAAGACTGTTTGTTTTTTGTGCTATTGAAGTACTTACTTATTTTTTCTTTTTTTTTTCTTTTTTTTTATTATTATTATTTTTTTTTTTTGATTCGAGAATATAAACCCTTTTGTCAAATGATACTAAAATGTTGAGTGTGAAACAAGTAATCGCTTAAAATACGGAGTGTCAAAGATAAGTTTTCGTCCGTTTTATAGGTTATCATCCGTTTTATACGTTTTTGTTCGTTTTTTTACGTTTTGGTACGTTTTCCACGCTTTCGACCATTTTTTTTACGTTTTCGTCTCTTTTTCTACGTTGTCATCCGTTTTTTTTGTTTTCTACATTTTTTTACGTTTTCATCTGTTTTTTTACGTTTTCGTCTGTTTTTCTACGTTCTTATCCCTTTTTACGTTTTCGTTTGTTTTTTTACATCTTTGTCCGTTTTATTACGTTTTCGTCTATTTTTTTTTACGTTTTAGTCTATTTTTTAATGTTTTCGTATGTTATTTTATGTTTTCGTCCGTTTTTTTAAGTTTTCGACCGTTTTTTACGTTTTCTTCTGTTTTTAACATTTTCGGCTGTTTTTTATGTTTCGTGCAATTTTTATGTTTTTTACATTTTTTTAGTTTTTCGTCAGTTTTTTTACGTTTTCGTCCATTTTTTTACGTTTTCGTGTGTTTTTGTCTATTTTTTACGTTTTAACTTTTATTTTTTTACGTTTTCTTCTGTTTTTACGTTTTCGTTTGTTTTTGTACGTTTTCGTCTATTTTTCTATGTTTTCATCTGTTTTTTACGTTTTCATCCATTTTCATATAATTTCGTAAGTATTTTTACGTTTTTGTACGTTATTGTACATTTCTTACATAAGAAAATGGACGAAACTGATGAAAACATAAGAAAACGGTCGAAAACGTAAAAAAACAGAAGAAAATGTGTAAAAATCGGTTGCAAACCTAAAAAATGGACCAAAACGTAAAAAAATTATCGAAAACGTAAAAAAAGGGACTAAAACATAAAAAACGCGAACGAAAACGTAAAAAACGAAAAAAATGGACTAAGATGTAAAAAAAACAGTCGAAAACGTAAGAAAAATTACGAAAACGTAAAACAAGTTTGAAAACGTAAAAAACAGACGAAAACGTAAAAAAATATCAAAAACGCTAAAAAAAGTACGAAAATGTATAAAACTGAAAAAACCGTTAAAAATGGTAAAAACGCAAAAAAATAGACGAAAACGTAAAAAAAACGGACGAAAATGGACTGAATGTAAAAAAAAACATATGAAAACGTAGAAAAAGGGGCGAAAACGTAAAAAAAAGTCAAAAAGTAAAAAAAAATGGGCGAAAGCATAAGAAAACGGACGAAAACGTAAGAAAACGAATGAAAACGTAAAAAAACGTACAAAAACGTTAAAAAATGACCCAAAAAAAAGTTCAAAAAAGTAAAGAAACGGACGAAAACATAGAAAACGGTCGAAAACGTAAAAAAAATGTTAAAAACGTTAAAAAAACAGACAAAACGTAAAAAAAAAGGACGAAAATGTTAAAAAACGGACGAAATCGGACTAAAGCGTAAAAAACTGACGAAAACGTAAAATAAGAGACAAAAACGAAAAAAACGGACGAAAACGTAAAAAATGGACAAAAATGTAAAAAAACGGACGAAAACGTACAAAAACATATATTGAGAAGGAGATGTAGGGTTTGTGAAATAAGAGGTAAAAAGTGAAAGATAATGTCTGAAATTTAGAAGAGAAAATAAGTGAAAAAAAACACTTATGTCTGCAAAAAAAATAAACATAAACCTCTGCTCTCCCGCAGACAAAAGAAGTGAAAAGAGGGAAAAAAAGTGCCTATTGGAAAAAAAAACAACCGACATCTAAGTGTGTTTAAAATGTCATCAAAAAATAATAAGATCAAAATACACAAGATATGATTTTCTTTGTTGGATTCGTTCTTAGAAACTTTATTCTTATTTCCATCTATACTAGTTCATAATATTAGTATAGCAAGTATAATGGTTTGTTTGTACAATGAAACCGATTTTTATTTGTGAGTTATCGTAGTGTTTTATTGTTTCTAATTCTTGATATACAGTCCATAATTAGGATCGAACGTACTCAATATATATACTCCATAATTAAGATCAAACATACTCAAAATCTATTGATATTTCATAACCTAAAGAAAAAAGATGAGAATAATAATAACGATGATGGAGTGAGATGCATTAATTTTAAGGAAAGATGGTGAAAGGGAAATAAAAGTGACAGAAAGTGACATGCATGGTACCTTCAGTCATTGTACTTCGCTTACAATGAATTTGACTCGTCTCATTTTCATAACCTAAAGAAAAAAAGTGAGAATAACAATGACGATGATGGAGTGAGAACTGAGATGCATTAAATTTTAGAGAAAAATGATGAAAGGGAAATAAAAGCGAAAAAAGTGACATGCATGGTACCTTCACTCATTATACTTCGCTTACAATGAATTTGACTGGTCTCATTTTCATAACCTAAAGAAAAAAAGTGAGAATAATAATGACGATGATGGAGTGAGATGCACTAAATTTAGGGAAAGATGGTGAAAGGGAAACAAAAGTGAAAGAAAGTGACATGCATCGTACCTTCACTCATTGTACTTTGCTTATAATGAATTTGACTGGTCTCATTTTCATAACCTAAAGAAAAAAAGTGAGAATAATAATGACGATGATGGAGTGAGATGCATTAAATTTAGGGAAAGATGGTAAAAGGGAAACAAAAGTGAAAGAAAGTGACATGCATGATACCTTCACTCATTGTACTTCGCTTATAATGAATTTGACTGGTCTCATTTTCATAACCTAAAGAAAAAAAGTGAGAATAATAATGACGATGATGGAGTGAGATGGATTAAATTTAGGGAAAGATGGTGAAAGGGAAACAAAAGTGAAAGAAAATGACATGCATGGTACCTTCACTAATTGGACTTCGCTTACATTGAATATGACTGGTCTCATTTTCATAACTTAAACAAAAAAATAGATAATAATAATGACAATGATGGAGTGAGATGCATTAAATTTAGGGAAAGATGGTGAAAGGGAAAAAAAGTGAAAGAAAGTGACATGCATAGTACATTCACTCATTGTACTTCGCTTACAATGAATTTGACAGGTCTCATTTTCATAACCTAAAGAAAAAAAGAGAGAATAATAATGACGATGATGGAGTGAAATGCATTAAAAGTGAAAGAAAGTGACATGCATGGTACCTTCACTCATTGTATTTCGCTTACAATGAATTTGACTGGTCTCATTTTCGACGTGTCATCATATCAAGTCATGTCTCTGATTGCTTCTACTATGATCCTCCGCTCGTTGTACTTTGATTACAATGCGGTCCATGACACTTCAACAAAGTGATTTTAATACTAATTACTTTTAGCTATACATACTTTGTTAAATACTATTTAAGATCAAACTTCAACTCTAAATCTATTGATATTTCATAAATTAAAGAATAAAGTGAGAATAATAATGACGATGATGTAGTGAGATGCATTAAATTTAGGGAAAGATGGTGAAAGGGAAACAAAAGTGAAAGAAAGTGACATGCATGGTACCTTCACTCATTGTACTTCGCTTATAATGAATTTGACTGGTCTCATTTTCATAACTTTAAGAAAAATAGTGAGAATAATAATGACGATGATGGAGTGAGATGCATTAAATTTAGGGAAAGATGGTGAAAGGGAAACAAAAGTGAAAGAAAGTGACATGCATGGTACCTTCACTCATTGTACTTTGCTTATAATGAATTTGACTGGTTTCATTTTCATAACTTAAAGAAAAATAGTGAGAATAATAATGACGATGATGGAGTGAGATGCATTAAATTTAGGGAAAGATGGTGAAAGGGAAACAAAAGTGAAAGAAGGTGACATGCATGGTACATTCACTCATTGGACTTCGCTTACAATGAATATGACTGGTCTCATTTTCATAACTTAAACAAAAAAAGTGATAATAATAATGACAACGATGGAGTGAGATGCATTAAATTTAGGGAAAGATGATGAAAGGGAAAAAAAGTGACATGCATAGTACCTTCACTTATTGTACTTCGCTTACAATGAATTTGACTGGTCTCATTTTCATAACCTAAAGAAAAAAAGAGAGAATAATAATGACGATGATGGAGTGAGATGCATTAAAAGTGAAAGAAAGTGACATGCATGGTACCTTCACTCATTGTATTTCGCTTACAATGAATTTGACTGGTCTCATTTTCGACGTGTCATCATATCAAGTCATGTCTCTGATTGCATTTACTTTGATCCTCCGCTCGTTGTACTTTGATTACAATGCGGTCCATGACACTTCAACAAAGTGATTATAATGCTACTTACTTTTAGCTATACATACTTTGTTAAATACTATTTAAGATCAAACTTCAACTCAAAACTATTGATATTTCATAAATTAAAGAATAAAGTGAGAATAATAATGACGATGATGGAGTGAGATGAGATGAAATGCATTAAATTTAAGGAAACAAATGTGAAAAAAAGTTACATGCATGATGCATGGTACCTCACTCATTGTACTTCGCTTACGATGAATTTGACTATTCTCATTTTTAACGTTTCTTCATATCAAGTCATGTCCCTGATTGCTTCTGCTTTGATCCTCCACTCGTTGTACTTTGATTACAATGCGGTCCATCACACTTCAACAAAGTGACAATTGGGTTATAATGCTAATTACTTTTAGCTATACATACTTTGTTAAATACTATTTAAATATATTCTGATTACCTTAAAAACTCGCAAATTCCTTACTATAATTCACTTTCCATTGTTACCCTTTTTCCACAATGACATTATTTATTTTATTTTTTTCTCACATGATATATATAATTTGTGTCGATGAGATGGTTATGTTGGAAAATGTTTTACAAAAGTATGTACAGCCAAAGGTATATACTGCATCTAATCCTATTGCGTTGCCCATATATATCGTTTTTAATTATATTTTGAGAAACATGTATTATGTATGTATACACAAAATAAATAAAAGTTAACATCTGTATACAATGAGAACTAAACATCTGTAAGTTACTTAATGTGTTTTTGTGTGACTAGTCATGAAATTAGTATAGCAAGTATAATGGTTTGTTTGTACAATGAAACCGATTTTTATTTGTGAGTTATCGTAGTGTTTTGTCGTTTTTAATTCTTGCACGTTACTTTATATATGTTACCATTTTTACAGAATTATCATGTTGTCATTTTATCTCTTTGGAAACAACCAAAGACTTCGAGATTATGGGAAAGAGATGATATCAAAAGATGATGCTTCACGTGGGCTAGATTACATTCATAATATGTATATGAGAAGAGAACCGCTTGATCTCATATTGGACGGGTCTTATAAATTTTTGACACCGCGTCACTGTTTATTAAGATGTTAGAGGTGTTTTTGTTGTGTCATATACCTTTGTGATGGATGTGACTTAATCCTTATGTTATTCCTCTACATTTACATAAAAACAAATATATGGTACAAAAAAAAACAAATATATGACCTATATTTGTTTTTTTGTAAATGTAGAGGAATAACATAAGGATTAATTCACATCCATCACAAAATTATACGCCACAAGATGCCTAGTTCTAAGCAATCCCACTGGTAGAATCCTAGTTCTAAGCCTTCTGTGTGCCCCGACAACACTATGATAGTTGACCCAAAAAAGTCACCGTCTTACCAAGACCCTACCACAATAGCGCATCTTATAGCGTTAAACACAAGCTCGGAGCAATCAACCAATAATCCATAAGCACAACACATAACCATGTTCCTACGCGCATAATCCGCAAGCACAACGCGTAACCATGTTCCTATGCGCTGCAGCTGTTTGAATTCTCAAGTGTTCTCGATTACCCAATATAAGAGTTATTTTGGAGTCATTATTGTTTTATTATGTTTAGATTAACTTTGTACACAAAATTTTATTACTAATGAAAATTAATAAGTAACTCTTGTATTTACATATCTTACATACTTTATAATATCGCAATGTCTTTGATGATTTGCTATTTCATTTTCGTTCTTGTGTTTTTTCAAATAATGTTATCATCATTATATTATTCAATATTCATAATCTATAGTCGTATTTTTCAGCCACCATCATAAGTTCATAACACATTGCAACCATCATCCCAACATTATAACCCACCTCTGATCCGCCACAACCCGACACTAAAACCCAACTTCGCTGGGTAAAGCTTATTCAGTTAAGCGTGCCTGGGTGAAAGTAGTACCGGTATGGGTGAGACCTACCGGGAAGTCCTCACTTGTGGACCACAAACTCTGTTGATATTAGGCAATGAAGAGGATAGCCTGTAAGCCAATAGTTGCGCAGGTTCGAATCCGAGCCGGCCCCGGTTTTCATCCGGCCGTTACTCCAGCTAATTATACTCGTGTGGAGGCGGTACGGTTTCCGGGCGGACGCCGTTAAAAATCCCCACTACGCCAGCGTGAACCCGGTTAAAATAACATAGTCTGGGTATGTGAAAGATGAGGGCCTGCCAAAATGACGGGTGCGACTCTAATCTAAAAAACAAAAGTCACCGTTCAAAAAAAAAAAAAAAACCCAACTTCGCTACCATCCAAAATTAACTAGTCATCATCTCCTACCGGTGCACACATTAAAAAGAAACTACCATTAAAATATTGTTGTTTAACTCTTTGACACATAAAATTTGCATGGTATTACTGTTTTGTACTTACATAGATACATTGTAAATAGGGATAATTACTAAAATAGATCGGACAACCAAGTGATTGGCGGTTTTTGCCCTGAAAAAAAAACTTCTGATATTAGACTAGGCAACTAGGCATCTCGACTCATACGATGACAAGTGTCCTCCAGTTGCTCAAAAAATACACAAGTTGCCCAAAAAATAGTCAGAAAAGTGACACTTTTCACTTGCAGATTTCAGTTGCCCAAAAAGTACAAGTTGGCCTGGTCTAATATCAGAAGTTTTTTTTTTTTTTGAGGCAAAAACCGTCAATCACTTGATTGTCCGATCTATTTTAGTAATTATCCCTTTTGAATAATACTTCATAATTTTAGCAACATTTATGATATGGAATACGTCTTATTGATATGTCTACTCACCCTTTCTTTACGGACACATTTGTTGAAAATTGCAAGCAACTTAACATCACAAAATAAAGTAACCAACCAGGTGAGGCTAAATAAACTCGTGACTTTTTCAAAACAATTGGAGGAAGGATTTGACTATTCACTCTCCATCCGATACAAAATATAGGGGTGAGTATCGGGCGGGGTGGGACGGTTTTATGGTAAAATCAAAAATCGAATCGTATATTTCGGTTTTTGAAAACTACAAATCGTTTGGTGTCGGTTTTTTTGTTTCGGGTTTTCGGTTTTTGACATTGAATCGGTTCGGTTTCGGTTTTTATTCGGTTTTTTCTTACCTGAAAACAAGCAAGTTTTGATCTTATATAAAGTTTACGATTCCTAGTTTTCAAACAAAAATACTTAAACAAATATCAATAATAGCATAATATCAAGCAATCCAAAGCTTCGAAAAAACATGCGAAACAACCAAACATGAATCTAAAATATAAAATGCATTTCTTTGCGGCTTTGCACTTTTCGCTCGTAAAAACATTCAAAGAAACCTATTGCTCGAAAACAAAGATATAATATATATAAATATAACAAATTTGAAAGTATAGATAATAAACAACACTTTCGCTTTTTTTTAATAGATAAAGTTGTATACTCAAATCTTTAAAATTAAATAGAAAATCTCTTATATAGATAAAAGTATATAAAAATATATTTAAAGGTGGGGTGGGGTGGTTTTCTCGGTTGGGTTTTTCTTATGAAACCAAAAACCGCCCCGAACATTCGGTTTTTATAAAATTCAAAACCACCACCATCGGTTTGTCAAATGGGATGGTTTTTTCGGTTCGACTTTTTTGGGTTTTTTGGTTTCGATTCGGTTTTTCGGTTTTATTGCTCACCCCTAACAAAATATAAGTTCAGTTTGACTTTTTCTTCGCAATTTTGACCTTAATTGTTTTTTTTTCGTGTTATATAATACTTGATGCAAAATCTATAAATGGATTGTGTTTTAAATGTATGTTCATTGGTATACTTTTCATCAAGTATTACGAAAAAAAATAATTAAAGTCAAAGTTGCAGAAAAAAAAAGTATCAAAGTGGACTTATATTTTAAGACGGATGGAATTTTATATATTATACTAGGTAATCTTTACGGCTGTTCTACGAGCAGCCCACGAGTGTTAATTTGTAAAGCTGGTAATCTTGTTAAGCAAGAGAAGATGCATACATAAATAGTTACTAGCCGAGTACCCGCGCCTAGCGGCGGCGGTGCGTTCAAAAATATCTAGGTGTGTTAATTTGTGAGTGCATATTTGTTTATTTGTGTCGTTTAGAGGTAATAATAAGCTAACAACGCATAGCGACAACTTCTAATAACTAAATGGCTAACATTTTCCGTCACTTTTCACTTAAAATTCGAGGTATTTAGCATGGTTCTAAAAGGCGCGTCATGACGGCGCCAAAGCATTGCTAAGGCGTGAGGCGTGCCTTCAAGTTACGAAATAGACCAAGGCTCCGACTCTAGGCGTGACGCGAGAGGAGGCGGGAAAAGGCGCAATAAGGCGCTCTAAGGCGTGAGGCGTGGCGGGTTTTTCTAATTTAACTCCGATAAAAAAAATTATTTTTTTTAAATGAAAAATATTACATGTAAGGATAGTTTCTTAACCTTATTCATTATGTACAATACTTTTTGTAAACTCGATAGATATGAAATATGATATAAATATATAAATATTTCATATTTTGTGTCGCTTTATGACACGCCTTAAAAATGTAAAAGCTTCGCATTGGCCGCTAAGGCGTGAGACTTGATAATGTCGTTACGCCTCGCGCTATTTATAACTATTTAGTAATAAAAGTGACCTTCACAATTTGTCTACTTTGACATTTTATTATCAATAGAACTTCACAACAAATATACCCGTTGATTTCTTCTTGTAATAAATGAAAGTTTAAATTTACGAATCTTTTTTCAGCAAAAAATTTAAAATAAACCCTGTTAGCATTAAAGAAAAGTGGCGGTCATTCTAGTCATGGGATCTTTGTAAACGTGTTATAGAAAATATAGTAGAATAGTCAAAGGGCTTGTGGATTGGATTAATCTAATAGGTTAGTATTTATATATAAGTTAGTCTCTTATGTAAACTCCAATCTAACCCAATCCAAGCCCATAACCAAGCCCTTTAGGGCGTCTCTTTCCAAGTATAAAAGCACACCAAAGCCTCATTTGAGGGGTGTGCTTGAGTGTGTATTGTGTATGTTTTATTAATAAGATTTCTCTCTTGTTTATCTCTCTACTCTCTCTCTAAAACGCATACATATCAAGTCACCAATCCATACGAGCTTATTATATAGTGTGATAATGTTAGATCTAAGGTCCTACAAGTGGTATTAATCGCCTAATAATGATTTAGGAGTGTTTGTCTTTCATTTTTTTATTAAAGTTTTGCAAAAGTTGCGTTTTTTCTTTATAAAAACGTTAACTTTTCTTCCAAAAGCTTTGATTTTTACGTTTTCTAGGTTAAAGTTGTTGTCTTTCTTATAGTTCTACTACTTATTAGTGAATTTTGGCAAAAAATCGCATCAAAAACATCAAAAAACTTGTTTCGTATCGATTTAGAAAGTTTTGGCTACTTATCGAATTTCTTCAAATTTGGTTATAAACATTAAAGGTCTCAACTTTATTGTTATTTAAGTGTTTTTGAAGGTTTTTGGTCGATAGAAACTGTTTAGAAGTTTGTTTTTAGTCGTAATATTGAACCATAAAAAATCAGTTCGTCCATCGGAATTGCATTTTTAAGGGTTTATCGGAATTGCATTTTTAAGGGTTAATCGGAATTGGATTCATCAGAATTGGTTATCGAAATCAATCAAGGACAAGTTTATTTCACAATCCAACGATTACTCAGTATTCCCTTCCTTGTATAAGTTTGTGGAATACTTCCACTAAGGAAAAATCTTCTAATTTGTACAAATTAGATAGATATTATCGCAATTGCCTAAGGGTTCATCGAAATTGCATTTTTCATCGAAATTGCATTTTTCATCGAAATTGCATTTTTCATCGAAATTGCAGTTTTCATCGAAATTGGACCAAAGTCATCGGAATTAAATCTAAGTCATCGGAATTGGACTAAAGTCATCGGAATTGAACCAAAGCCATCGGAATTGGACCAAAGTCATCGGAATTGAACCAAAGTCATCGGAATTGGACCAAATTCATCGGAATTGAACCAAAGTCATCGGAATTGAACCTTCAAAGTTGACTTTTGTTTGACTTTTTACGACAAAACTTCAAACGGCCATAACTTTTGAACCGTAACTCCGTTTTCAGCGAAACAAATGTCAAAACGACCAGAACAGCCTGAATATTGTGAGGTTACCGCACTATGTTGGGTAACGAAATTTTTGAAGCCTGAAATCGCTCTGGAAAGAAGTTATCAACGATTTTAAGTTTTAAGACCAAAATTTCACTACAACAACTGAACTTAACTTTCACCAAACACAACTCCTACATCGTTGAACCGATCCAAGATCAACTTTATCATACATACCTTCATCTATGGCAACTCAACAAGACATTCATGCAGCCGGTGCGGAAAACCGTCATTCTATGCTTAAAAAAGGTGTGTATCTTCCATGGACAAGCCGCATGCTTCATTACATCAAAACCAAGCCTGATGGTAAACTCCTGCTCCAATCTATTAAGAATGGACCATTCAAGCCTCGACAAATTCAAGACCCTGGAGATCCAAATGGAACACCTCCTGTTCTACTATTCTTTCGTGGACAAACAGAAGCAGAATACACAGAAGAAGACAAGAAGCAGATCGACGCTGATGATGTGGCAACGCACTTAATCCAACTAGGATTACCACGAGAGATCTTTGCTGCTGTCGACAGCTGTGAAACTGCCTATGACATGTGGGAACGAGTTAGAAGGCTATGTCATGGAACATAAATTGGGCAACAAGATGTAGAAAATAAGCTACTAACTGAATGGGAGAAGTTTACGTCCACTCCTGGAGAATCCATTAAATCCTACTATACCAGCTTCTGCATTTTAATTAATGAGCTAATCAGAAACAAGTTGACACCAAGACCAATCGCGAGCAACATCAAGTTCATCAACAATATTCAATAAGAATGGGGACGATATGTCACTATTGTCAACCAAACCAAGGATCTACATCAGGTGAATTATGATCAGCTCTACGATTTTCTGAAGCAAAACCAAGCTGAGGCTAATGAAGTTAGGAAATAAAGATTGGCAAAGAATCATGATCCTTTTACATTCATTGCTCAAACACCAACACCTTTACCAGTGAACACACAACATCAACCATCATCATCTTCCACTCACAACTACATGCAACAACAATACATTCCACAACAACAAACTGCTGTAATCCCACAACAACAATTCTACCCACAACAACAACATGTTATTCCACAACAACAATACCCACAATTCCAAGAACCAGAGTTCACTGACAATGATGAGTCTACTGTTGCTTTGACACAAGCATTTGCTTATTTGACAAAGGCATTCCAAGGACGTTATTCTACACCAACCAACAACAACCAAATGATTTCATCGAATACTCGCAACAGGCAGATTGCACAGCCGAGTTTCAATATAGGTCAAGGAGGACAAATGGTTGAGTACCCACTTATGATACATACCTGGACACGCCGAGTAGTAGCAATATTGATTTGGCAACTCTAGATATGAATCATAGTGGAGGCTTAGTTTCACAGCATGCTGAGCATGACGAGGAAACACGCGCTCTCTTTGAATCATTATTGAATAATTGTAGCATTGAAATTGAGAAAGTAAAAAAGGTCAATCGTGATGTTAAGGCCGCGAATGAGAAAATGGCCGCTGAGCTTGAGAGGTATAAGGAAAACGAAAAAGCTTTTGAGTTTCATAAAAAACGACAGTCAGACTTAGAAACTGGTTATCAAAATTCCGTTTCAAGGGAAAAACAATTGCAAATCAAGTTTGACACACTTGATGTTAATTCACACATGAAAATAAAATCCTTAAACGCGGAAATTTCTGATTTGAAAAACCAACTTTCTAAACAAAAATTAACTTGTTCTGATCTTGAAAAAGAAAAGAAACAGTTGAAAGAAGATTTTTCAAAACGAGAAAACGATCTTCTTGATGAAATAAACGATCAAAAAGTTGGAAGATTTGCTTGTGAAAACGGATCATTCAAGTCAAACTATTCATATGCTTATTAAAGATCCAAATCCGTTTTTACATACAATGAAGAAAATGATTATCGATTGTGAAAATCCTTATACTCTCAAGAAAGCTCAGAAAGAACAGAATGTTTTGTACAATGGAAATATAATATATACTAAACATGATCCTCCCGCTGTTCGGGATACTGACGAAACGATTGAGCTTGTTGAAGAGAGTCAAATTAAAATGAAATAAAATAACCCAGAGATAAAACCAATTGATTACAATAAACTTAACAAACTTTCTAGAATTCCTTTTGTTCCACAAAAACAAACACCAAAGTTTTCCAAAAAACCAGTTGTTACGACACCAGTTGCAAAACAAAAAGTTGTTTTTAAAACTCTTTCAAACTTTGAGCAAATGTCCTCAAACAATCCTTTTAACACAAGTGCTGCTAGAGGATTTTTAGATGATGTTAAAACGAGAATTGAAACACTTCAAAAAATTGTTGCATCTAAAACTACAATCAGTGTTAACAACTAGCATTCAAGCTTACATGCAAAAATGAAAAAGGTATTTGAAACAGAAATTACTACTCCACTGAATAACATTAATGTGAGAGTAATTCATTTTGAACAAGCATTTTTGAAAGAAACAACTGACTTTCTCAAGGACTACAAATCCCTGGTGAAGGAAGCTAATGAAAATATTGAAAACATCAAAGTTTTGGAAAACTTAAATGAATCTCTCTTCGAAGCAGTTATGTCGACCGATATTATGTCCATCATTTTACAAACATATTCTGTTGAAGACGATGAAAGACTGCGAGCTGAGACCTCTGCAATTGTTTCAAAATATGAAAATGCTCTTATTAAACTTGAAAAAGAAAACGTGTCATATTTAAACAACTTGATCAAAAAAACCGAGGAATGCAAGTATGACAAACTGTCGTATGAGCGTGCCTACAAGGACATGAAAGAGCAAAATGATCTTTTGAGGGCTCAGATAGAAAGTCAAAAAGGGAAGGGTTTGGATACTAAGTTTGCAAAACCATCGACTTCGGACAAACTAAATACTTCAAAACCGGTTGTTAAACCAAAAATGACGATTTCTCAGTTTGTTCCAAAAATCGATGTGAAAAATGATTTGACAAAATCAGTCACTCCAACACCCTTGCCCAAGCAAAATGAAAAAGAAAATATTGTTGATAAAGGAAAAGCGGTTGTCGAAACACCAAAAGTGATAGCACCTGGCCTTTATAGGATTAGTCCCACAATGCGTCTGCCTCCACATCTAAAACATATGGGACAAATGACAAAAGCTTAAAAGATAATCCAAAAGAGTCTAGGAATGCTAAAACAACTTCAAAAGAAAACAATATAAATCCTAATGTGTGTGCCTTACCTTCTACAGGATTAGAAAGCACTTCTAGGAGCAGCAGACTACAGCCTAGGATCAATACAAGGAACAATAGAGTCTCGCCTGTTTCTAAGAGTAGATGCCATAATAAATTTGAAGAAGTAGAAGAACACCCTAGGAATTTATCACTTTGTAATAAGAGACATATGTCATCTAAATGTAATGTCAAAAGTATTGTTTCTAATATATGTAATGACTTTGTTTATTTAATGTGAAAGAAATGTTTTTCTAATAATGTTTGTGATGATTATGTTTATAAAAATGTGAATGTTACGGCTGAACAGAAGAACGTTCCAAAAGGAACTAGTGCTAGATCTAGATCTATAGAAAGACTAATTGCACGATTTAGGTCAACCACTAGTAGTCAAATGCCTAGGAACTATCTTAAGTATTGTGTATGGAAACCAACGGGTAGAGAATTCATACTCCAGAATGGCAAATTGAAAGCTGTTCAAATTGAACAAGTAGAAACCTTCTATGAGTGTGATCCAGATTTTACCCCTAACCCCATGGAACCAAATTTTAAACGGTTTCCAAATACAAACTCTTCTGTTCTTCGCAAGTTATCGAAATATGTCTTTGGATCATCAACTCGGGTTGCTCCAAGCACATGACCGGGAATCTAAAGCTGCTGATCAATTTCTTCTGGAAATTCATGGGAATTGTACGCTTTGGAAATGATCATGTAGCAGCTATTCTGGGTTATGGTGATCTTCAGTTTGGGAATTATTTGATCACTCGAGTTTACTATGTCGAAGGGTTGGGACACAATTTGTTTTCAGTCGGGCAGTTTTGTGATGCAGATTTAGAGGTTGCATTTAGAAGAAACACGTGCTTTGTTAGAAATTTTGTTGGCGATGATCTCTTAACTGAGAATCGTGGCACTAACCTATATGCTATCGACATCAAGCAAATGGCCTCTTCATCACCAATTTATCTTAAGACAAGAGCATGCAGAACAAAGTCCTGGTTGTGGCGTAGAAGATTATCCCATCTCAATTTCGACACCATTAAAAAATTAGCCAAATACAACATCGTCAATGGACTTCCTAAGTTCAGATACACCAAGGATCACTTATGTCCATCATGCGAACAAGGAAAAAGCAAAAGGGCATCATATAAACCTAAAACCGTACCCAGTTCGGAAGCAAAGTTACATATGTTGCACATGGACTTATGTGGCCCAATGAGAGTTGAAAGCATAAATGGGAAGAAGTATATTCTTGTTATCGTCGATGACTATTCAAGATATACATGGGTAAAGTTTCTGAGATCAAAAAACGAAGCACCAGGCATCATCATCACCTTTCTGAAGCGTATTCAAGTCCTACTTCAAGCTCCAGTAAGGATTGTAAGAACAGACAACGGCACATAATTCACAAATCAGGAGTTAAGTACTTATTTTGAAGATGCTGGAATCACACATCAGACATCTGTTGTTAGAACTCCACAGCAGAATGGGGTAGTTGAAAGAAGAAATAGAACTCTTGTGGAAGCTGCTCGAGCTCGCACAATGCTGATTTATTCTAGTGCACCGTTATTCATATGGGCTGATGTTGTTGCCACTATTTGTTTCACTCTAAACCGTTCCCTAATCCATCCAAGATTCAATAAAACCCCATATGAACTAGTGAACAACAGAAAACCCGATATCTCTTACCTTCACGTGTTTGGCGCTTTGTGCTATCCAACGAACGACAGAGAAGATCTAGGGAAGCTGAAAGCTAAGGGTGATATTGGAATCTTCATTGGATACTTAGAAATCTCGAGAGCATTCAGGGTTTATAATAGAAGGACAAAAAGGATAATGGAGATGATGAATGTGAAGTTTGACGAAATTTCACAAATGGCTTCTGACTTCTGAGAGACTCGCTCTAGAATCCGCGCTTAATCCGATGGATTCTAATCAAAATAGATTAGGACCCGCAACAAAGCCGCAGACTTCTGGACACATTAGTTCAGGACTCGTACCTCAAGGAGCTCAATCAACAACCACTGACAAACCTTTAGAACAAGAACTGGGAAATTTCTTCAAGTTAATGTTTGATGAATACTATGGTGGAACTTCGACAAATGCATCACAACAACATTCCGCTGCACCCGCTCAAAACCATCAACCACCACCACCACCACCACAAGATGCATCTACTACAATCGAAGCTGACACACCAACTCCCTCAACATCATCTACATCTACTCCAGCAACTCCAGTATTTGAAATTGTTCTACTAAGAGTTGATGAGCAAAACCAAAGTACACCATTTCAAGAAGAACAAACACATAACCAAAACGATGCTGCGTTAGAAGAAGAAGTATTCGAAAACCCGTTTGCTACGGATTCGGCGAAATCATCTTCAAGGTTACAAGAACCATCTAACACACATAGGTTAAACCCAAGGTACCATTCTACCCTCCAATGGAAAAAAGACCATCCAATTGAACAAGTTATTGGTGAACCTTCAAGGCCAGTTCAGACGAGAAGACAATTTGCCACCGACCCCGAAATGTGCATCTACATGTGCTCAATAAGCCTAAAAGAACCAAAGAACATTCGGGAGGCGATGGCAGAAAATGCATGGATAGAAGCGATGCAGGAAGAACTTCTTCAATATCAGCTACATGATAGTTGGGAATTAGTTCCAAGACCAATTGACAAACTTGTCATTGATCTCAAATGGTTATGGAAGAACAAAAGGATGAAGAAATGACTGTAATTCGCAACAAAGCTCGTCTCGTGACTAAAGGATTCAAACAGGCAGTCAGGATTTTCTTGGCCTATGTAGGTCACAAAAACATCACTGTATATCAGATGGGCATCAAAACCGCATTCTTGAATGGAACTCTGAAAGAAGAAGTGTATGTGAGTCAGCCAGAAGGATTCGTTGACAAAGAACATCCAGACTACGTCTACAAGCTACAGAAAGCCATCTATGGTTTAAAGCAAGCTCCAAGAGCGTGGTATGACGAACTATCATCTTTCCTGATCAAAAATAATTTCACCAAAGGAACTGTTGATCCTACCTTGTTTACAAGAAAATACAAAGATGACATTTTGATTGTTCAGATTTAGGTGGACAACATTATTTTTGGGTCCACTAATCCGAATTATTCAAAACATTTTGAAAATCTCATGAAAAGCAAATTTGAAATGTCCATGATGGGGGAACTAAAATTCTTTCTTGGTTTACAAATACACCAATCCCCTCGTGGTATTTTTATTAATCAAGCTAAATATACAATTGAGATTTTGAAAAAACATGGTATGGAAAACTGTGATTCTGTTGGTACACCAATGGTCACTTCACCAAAAATCGGTGCTGATATATTTGGGAAACCCATCGATCCAAAGAAATATCGGAGCATGATTGGTTCTCTCATGTACCTTACTGCTAGTCGACCCGATATTCATTTTGATGTTTGCTTATTAGCACGGTTTCAAGCAAGGCCTACCGAACTTCAACTCCAAGAGGTTAAACGGATCTTTCGGTACCTAAGAAGAACCATTAACATGGGACTTTGGTATCAGAAGGATTCCGAGTTTAAACTAACAGCATTTTCAGATGCCGACCATGCAGGTTGTCAAGTTACATCAAAAAGTACATCAGGTGAAGCACAATTTTTGGGTGAAAAACTAGTAGGCTGGTTGTCACGAAAGCAAGATTGTACTGGATTATCAACCGCAGAAGCCGAGTATATGTCTCTATCTGCGTGTTGTGCCCAAGTTCTATGGATGAGGACACAGCTCACAGATTATGGCTTTACTTTCAACAGAATACCTTTGTATTGTGATTCGAAAAGTGTCATAGCCATCTCGTGCAATCCAGTACAACACTCGAAGACCAAGCATATTAGAGTCA